>JAZHEH010001941.1:0-1227500 GCA_036589455.1 Ateles fusciceps
GTGCTTGAAATTCCCAGTTCCAGGGAATCCATGAGTCCCATAGTCCTAAGGGCATTTCCTACTGTCCAGAATATCAGTACTTCATGCCAACATAGAGTGTTTTACAGGAGAGGCTGCAAGGCTTGGGAATGTGGCCCAAAACTAAGAGTCAGACCTTGGGGGCTATGAATTCTGACTCTGTCTCATTCCAGGTGAATTATCTTGTCAAGTTACCTGATGTGCCATTGAGTTTCTTTTTCCCCATCTCTAAGTTGGAGAGTATCAGATGCCAGCAAGTTGGGAGGTTGATAATTAAAAATGAGGAAATCCCTCACTGGAGCCTGACAGTGGGGGATGCTTTTGTCCTTGGGGTGGATGCTGCCACCTGCCATGTAGGCAGTGACCACAGCAGCCTGTCCAGCCTTCCACTGAGACAGGCGTGACTGTCTTTTCTCAGACTGTGAAGAGTACAAAGACATCATAGACTCTGTGCTGAGGGATGAAGTGCAGTTCATGGAGGAGAAGCTGGCAGAGAAGCTCCGGCAAGCTGAGGAGCTCAGGTGAGCAGACGCTGTGGGGGACAGGCAGGTGGGCAAGGGTGTGAATCTCTGAAGTGCAGTAGTTCAGCTGGGAGAACCAGGAGCTAAGCTGGGCCAGGACCAGGGCAGGCATTTACATGGAGGCACATTTCACACAAACATTCATAAAACAGAACAGTAATCTTAGCAAGTTAGGGGTTGCAGTTTTTTCTTGAGCTTTGTTTACTCTTTTTATAACAACTAATTGTTGAGTCAAAATTTGCATATCCAAAATTAATTAAAACAAAGTAAACCACCCAGCAGCATTTAGTACACTCTATCCCATTTACTCTTAGAGTCACCTCCTGGCTGACTGCAGCAACTCATTCGTTCAGTCAATACTGCCTTCTTGACCTGTCATTCTTTTCTTCTTTATCTTTACAATTCACCCCATCTGCACCTGGCCACATTTCTGTGCATGGCTCTGTTTCCAGTCACTGCCCAATGCACTATGTGAATTTTCACATAGAAATGTCCATGGCTAAAGTGAGGAGCTGAAAGGACATCCTTTTGAAACCGATTTGGGAAGACACTGACTTTTGTTTACAGAAGAAAAAAATGAATGGAACATCATAGAGGATCTTCCAGGAGCTCTCTCTTATACAGAGGAAGGCTCCAAGGTTCAAGCAATTCTCCTGTCTCAGCCTCCCGAGTAGCTGGGACTAAAGGCATGCGCCGGCATGCCTGGCTAATTTGCATTTCCCTAAACATGTTGTGACCTTCTGCTTGGAGGGCTCCTTGAGGACATTCTCACATAAACCTCCGTTGCAGTATTAGAACTGATCACTCATCCCTTTCCATTATTAAATCTTCTCTGCTCTCTCACCGTAGGCAATATAAAGCCCTGGTTCACTCTCAGGCAAAGGAGCTGACCCAGTTACGGGAGAAGTTACGGGAAGGGAGAGATGCCTACCGCTCACTGAATCAGCATTTCAAGGCCCTCCTCACTCCTGATGACCCTGAGAAGTCCCAGGGTGCAGACCTCCGAGAGCAGCTGGCTAAGGGGCGCAGGCTGGCAGAGCGTCATGTCAACAATCTCAGCCCAGGTAAGGTGGGCACAGGCCCTGATGACACACAGCCCCAGGCTTATGAAAGTCCCCAGACTGCCACACCTCCACAATGACAATTTTATTTCTTTCCACTAAAAATTCCTAGCCATGACATGACCAGGACTTCCTGGGTAAAACAGAGATGGAAAACCTATGGGGTTGGAGGTCACAGTATTGCAAATGTCTCCTCATTTCTTGCTGGAATGTGGTCTTTGGGGCAAGAGGCAGCATCCATCCAGTTTTAAAGGACAGGAAGGAGGCTGTGACAGGAGGCAGCTTGTTAGAGTAAAAAGAGCCCTGGACTAAGAATGAGGGTTCCCAGGCTCTATCTTCAGCAGTGTCTTTAGCAACTGTGGGGAGCTGATTAATTTCTCCTTCCTGAGTTCCTGTCTCTAAACCTGTAAAGGCAGACAAATTGTCTCTTGCATTCAAATGTGGGAACACTTATGACTATATTTCACGATGAGATAAAGCCCCTTGCTGTGTGGTGTTGGAGAAGGCACTTGATGTGGGGGCATTTGGTGGTAGGAAGCCATCTATTTGAAGCACTCCACGTGGAGAGTGTGTTCCTGGATAAGACAGTGGAAGCCTCTTGGAGGGCCCACGAAGTCCCCGATGTGTGGAGTATTGTGGGACAAGTTGGTTTGTCCTGTCCTAAGAGAAAGATACAGGTTTAATGTAAGCTGTAACAGGACACAGAGCCTGTGCCTGGGTATCAGAAGTGAGGCAGGATTGGGGGAGACAGCTGCTGAAGCTTAGAGAGAGGCTGGGCAAGCCTCCAGTAATATGGGGAGCAAGATGTCTTTTCACTATTTGGCCACATCTGGATGGTGACCCTCCAGATCAGAAACACGTTGCCTCATGGATCAGGAAAACCTGTCAGGTTAAAGATAAAACGTGAGAGCTTTCAGTACAATGCAGACCCATGTATGCATGTTCATGTCTCAGTACACATAGGGCTGACTGTGCTTCCAGTGGGTGAAGTGGGAAATATCTGAATAGATGCTTCTGTAGTTCCAGAAAATGATGAAGAGGAGGATGAAGATGATACAGATGAGGAGGTGGAGAAAGTACAGGAATCAGCTGCCCCCAGGTAACACTGAATAATCAGGAGTGGGTAATGGGTGGTGAAATATGGAAAAGGTCTCAGAAAGAACATAAGGCAGGTGAAGGTAGTCACAGATTCCAGAGGCAGGATACAGATAGCTGCAGAGTGCACTGATTTCATGCACTCACCAACAAGGAAACAGCCCCGTTAACATGCTTGTCCATTGTCTTCATGGCACCTGTAAGCACGACCCTCGATGACCTCACTAGCCTTAGGGACTGCCTGCACACACAGAGCAGACCTGTCCTCCCCTGTAGTGAAAGCCAGGACGAGATGCAAAGCCGCTTTCTACATGGTTGTCTTTAGACTCCTGTTAGGGAAGATAAACAGCAAAGAGGCAACAAGCAGAGGAATTGGGAAGCACCTAGCAAAGTTAAACACCAAGAAAAGTACCTGGAAAAATGTACATTTCATGTCACAATGTTAAAATTTAAAAAAATCTAGAAGGCACACCATCTCCGGGGTCTACCATGGCTCAGACACCTGTATTCCCTTGGCCACAGCATGGTAAATACAACCCAGCTTAGACACAGGGTGTGGCAGCTGTTTTTGGTTCTGTGTGTGTGCTGTGAAGACTGTACCATACAGAAGCAGCTGAGTCTCTGTCCTCCTCAGCTCCCATCTGTCCAGTGCAATGAACACCAGCTGCTCTCTTTCTCTCTGGTTCCCATGGCAGCCATGCTCTGTTGAAGAGAGAGGAGGATTGCCTGTTCCCCTCTTAAATGGAACCTCCCCCTTTGCATTCTGGGACCACTACCTTATGCCTCCTGTCAAAACCAGTTGGGAATTCCTGGGGTCCAATCCCTCTTGGTTTAATCTTTGTCATCTCAAAATATATAGATATAGATATGCTATAGATATAACACACACATACACACACACACACACACACACACACACACACACACACACACACACACACACATATATTATATATATTCCTCTGGACCACAGGCATTTCCCCAAACATGTTGTGACCTTCTGCTTGGAGGGCTCCTTGAGGACATTCTCACATAAACCTCCGTTGCAGTATTAGAACTGATCACTCATCCCTTTCCATTATTAAACGTTCTCTGCTCTCTCACCGTAGGCAATATAAAGCCCTGGTTCACTCTCAGGCAAAGGAGCTGACCCAGTTATGGGAGAAGTTACGGGAAGGGGAGAGATGCCTCCCGCTCACTGAATCAGCATTTCAAGGCCCTCCTCACTCCTGATGACCCTGACAAGTCCCAAGGTCAGGACCTTCGAGAGCAGCTGGCTAAGTGGCGCAGGCTGGGAAAGCGTCATGTCAACAATCTCAGCCCAGGTAAGGTGGGCACAGGCCCTGATGACACACAGCCCCAGGCTTATGAAAGTCCCCAGACTGCCACACCTCCACAATGACAATTTTATTTCTTTCCGCTAAAAATTCCTAGCCATGACATGACCAGGACTTCCTGGGTAAAACAGAGATGGAAAACCCATGGGGTTGGAGGTCACAGTATTGCAAATGTCTCCTCATTTCTTGCTGGAATGTGGTCTTTGGGGCAAGAGGCAGCATCCATCCAGTTTTAAAGGACAGGAAGGAGGCTGTGACAGGAGGCAGCTTGTTAGAGTAAAAAGAGCCCTGGACTAAGAATGAGGGTTCCCAGGCTCTATCTTCAGCAGTGTCTTTAGCAACTGTGGGGAGCCGATTAATTTCTCCTTCCTGAGTTCCTGTCTCTAAATCTGTAAAGGCAGACAAATTGTCTCTTGCATTCAAATGTGGGAACACTTATGACTATATTTCACGATGAGATAAAGCCCCTTGCTGTGTGGTGTTGGAGAAGGCACTTGATGTGGGGGCATTTGGTGGTAGGAAGCCGTCTATTTGAAGCACTCCACGTGGAGAGTGTGTTCCTGGATAAGACAGTGGAAGCCTCTTGGAGGGCCCACGAAGTCCCCGATGTGTGGAGTATTGTGGGACAAGTTGGTTTGTCCTGGTCCTAAGAGAAAGATACAGGTTTAATGTAAGCTGTAACAGGACACAGAGCCTGTGCCTGGGTATCAGAAGTGAGGCAGGATTGGGGGAGACAGCTGCTGAAGCTTAGAGAGAGGCTGGGCAAGCCTCCAGTAATATGGGGGAGCAAGATGTCTTTTCACTATTTGGCCACATCTGGATGGTGACCCTCCAGATCAGAAACACGTTGCCTCATGGATCAGGAAAACCTGTCAGGTTAAAGATAAAAACATGAGAGCGTTCAGTACAATGCAGACCCATATATGCATGTTCATGTCTCAGTACACATAGGGCTGACTGTGCTTCCAGTGGGTGAAGTGGGAAATATCTGAATAGATGCTTCTGTAGTTCCAGAAAATGATGAAGAGGAGGATGAAGATGATACAGATGAGGAGGTGGAGAAAGTACAGGAATCAGCTGCCCCCAGGTAACACTGAATAATCAGGAGCGGGTAATGGGTGGTGAAATATGGAAAAGGTCTCAGAAAGAACATAAGGTAGGTGAAGGTAGTCACAGATTCCAGATGCAGGATACAGATAGCTGCAGAGTGCACTGATTTCATGCACTCACCAACAAGGAAACAGCCCCGTTAACATGCTTGTCCATTGTCTTCATGGCACCTGTAAGCACGACCCTCGATGACCTCACTAGCCTTAGGGACTGCCTGCACACACAGAGCAGACCTGTCCTCCCCTGTAGTGAAAGCCAGGACTGAGATGCAAAGCCGCTTTCTACATGGTTGTCTTTAGACTCCTGTTAGGGAAGATAAACAGCAAAGAGGCAACAAGCAGAGGAATTGGGAAGCACCTAGCAAAGTTAAACACCAAGAAAAGTACCTGGAAAAATGTACATTTCATGTCACAATGTTAAAATTTAAAAAAATCTAGAAGGCACACCATCTCCGGGGTCTACCATGGCTCAGACACCTGTATTCCCTTGGCCACAGCATGGTAAATACAACCCAGCTTAGACACACGGTGTGGCAGCTGTTTTTGGTTCTGTGTGTGTGCTGTGAAGACTGTACCATACAGAAGCAGCTGAGTCTCTGTCCTCCTCAGCTCCCATCTGTCCAGTGCAATGAACACCAGCTGCTCTCTTCCTCTCTGGTTCCCATGGCAGCCATGCTCTGTTGCAGAGAGAGGAGGATTGCCTGTTCCCTCTTAAACGGAACCTCCCCTTTGCATTCTGGGACCACTACCTTATGCCTCCCGTCAAAACCAGTTGGGAATTCCTGGGGTTCAATCCCTCTTGGTTTAATCTTTGTCATCTCAAAATATATAGATATAGATATAGATATGCTATAGATACACACACACACACACACACACACACACACATACATATATATTCCTCTGGACCACAGGCATTTCCCCAAACATGTTGTGACCTTCTGCTTGGAGGGCTCCTTGAGGACATTCTCACATAAACCTCCGTTGCAGTATTAGAACTGATCACTCATCCCTTTCCATTATTAAACGTTCTCTGCTCTCTCACCGTAGGCAATATAAAGCCCTGGTTCACTCTCAGGCAAAGGAGCTGACCCAGTTACGGGAGAAGTTACGGGAAGGGGGAGATGCCTCCTGCTCACTGAATCAGCATTTCAAGGCCCTCCTCACTCCTGATGACCCTGAGAAGTCCCAGGGTCCAGACCTCCGAGAGCAGCTGGCTAAGGGGGCGCAGGCTGGCAGAGCGTCATGTCAACAATCTCAGCCCAGGTAAGGTGGGCACAGGCCCTGATGACACACAGCCCCAGGCTTATGAAAGTCCCCAGACTGCCACACCTCCACAATGACAATTTTATTTCTTTCCACTAAAAATTCATAGCCATGACATGACCAGGACTTCCTGGGTAAAACAGAGATGGAAAACCCATGGGGTTGGAGGTCACAGTATTGCAAATGTCTCCTCATTTCTTGCTGGAATGTGGTCTTTGGGGCAAGAGGCAGCATCCATCCAGTTTTAAAGGACAGGAAGGAGGCTGTGACAGGAGGTAGCTTGTTAGAGTAAAAAGAGCCCTGGACTAAGAATGAGGGTTCCCAGGCTCTATCTTCAGCAGTGTCTTTAGCAACTGTGGGGAGCTGATTAATTTCTCCTTCCTGAGTTCCTGTCTCTAAACCTGTAAAGGCAGACAAATTGTCTCTTGCATTCAAATGTGGGAACACTTATGACTATATTTCATGATGAGATAAAGCCCCTTGCTGTGTGGTGTTGGAGAAGGCACTTGATGTGGGGGCATTTGGTGGTAGGAAGCCATCTATTTGAAGCACTCCACGTGGAGAGTGTGTTCCTGGATAAGACAGTGGAAGCCTCTTGGAGGGCCCACGAAGTCCCCGATGTGTGGAGTATTGTGGGACAAGTTGGTTTGTCCTGTCCTAAGAAAAAGATACAGGTTTAATGTAAGCTGTAACAGGACACAGAGCCTGTGCCTGGGTATCAGAAGTGAGGCAGGATTGGGGAGACAGCTGCTGAAGCTTAGAGAGAGGCTGGGCAAGCCTCCAGTAATATGGGGAGCAAGATGTCTTTTCACTATTTGGCCACATCTGGATGGTGACCCTCCAGATCAGAAACACGTTGCCTCATGGATCAGGAAAACCTGTCAGGTTAAAGATAAAACGTGAGAGCGTTCAAGTACAATGCAGACCCATGTATGCATGTTCATGTCTCAGTACACATAGGGCTGACTGTGCTTCCAGTGGGTGAAGTGGGAAATATCTGAATAGATGCTTCTGTAGTTCCAGAAAATGATGAAGAGGAGGATGAAGATGATACAGATGAGGAGGTGGAGAAAGTACAGGAATCAGCTGCCCCCAGGTAACACTGAATAATCAGGAGTGGGTAATGGGTGGTGAAATATGGAAAAGGTCTCAGAAAGAACATAAGGTAGGTGAAGGTAGTCACAGATTCCAGATGCAGGATACAGATAGCTGCAGAGTGCACTGATTTCATGCACTCACCAACAAGGAAACAGCCCCGTTAACATGCTTGTCCATTGTCTTCATGGCACCTGTAAGCACGACCCTCGATGACCTCACTAGCCTTAGGGACTGCCTGCACACACAGAGCAGACCTGTCCTCCCCTGTAGTGAAAGCCAGGATGAGATGCAAAGCCGCTTTCTACATGGTTGTCTTTAGACTCCTGTTAGGGAAGATAAACAGCAAAGAGGCAACAAGCAGAGGAATTGGGAAGCACCTAGCAAAGTTAAACACCAAGAAAAGTACCTGGAAAAATGTACATTTCATGTCACAATGTTAAAATTTAAAAAAATCTAGAAGGCACACCATCTCCGGGGTCTACCATGGCTCAGACACCTGTATTCTCTTGGCCACAGCATGGTAAATACAACCCAGCTTAGACACACGGTGTGGCAGCTGTTTTTGGTTCCGTGTGTGTGCTGTGAAGACTGTACCATACAGAAGCAGCTGAGTCTCTGTCCTCCTCAGCTCCCATCTGTCCAGTGCAATGAACACCAGCTGCTCTCTTCCTCTCTGGTTCCCATGGCAGCCATGCTCTGTTGGAGAGAGAGGAGGATTGCCTGTTCCCTCTTAAATGGAACCTCCCCTTTGCTTTCTGGGACCACTACCTTATGCCTCCTGTCAAAACCAGTTGGGAATTCCTGGGGTTCAATCCCTCTTGGTTTAATCTTTGTCATCTCAAAATATATAGATATAGATACAGATATCTATACACACACACACACACACACACACACACACACACACATATATATATATAATATATATATTCCTCTGGACCACAGGCATTTCCCCAAACATGTTGTGACCTTCTGCTTGGAGGGCTCCTTGAGGACATTCTCACATAAACCTCCGTTGCAGTATTAGAACTGATCACTCATCCCTTTCCATTATTAAACGTTCTCTGCTCTCTCACCGTAGGCAATATAAAGCCCTGGTTCACTCTCAGGCAAAGGAGCTGACCCAGTTATGGGAGAAGTTATGGGAAGGGGGAGATGCCTCCCGCTCACTGAATCAGCATTTCAAGGCCCTCCTCACTCCTGATGACCCTGACAAGTCCCAAGGTCAGGACCTCCGAGAGCAGCTGGCTAAGGGGCGCAGGCTGGGAAAGCGTCATGTCAACAATCTCAGCCAAGGTAAGGTGGGCACAGGCCCTGATGACACACAGCCCCAGGCTTATGAAAGTCCCCAGACTGCCACACCTCCACAATGACAATTTTATTTCTTTCCACTAAAAATTCGTAGCCATGACATGACCAGGACTTCCTGGGTAAAACAGAGATGGAAAACCCATGGGGTTGGAGGTCACAGTATTGCAAATGTCTCCTCATTTCTTGCTGGAATGTGGTCTTTGGGGCAAGAGGCAGCATCCATCCAGTTTTAAAGGACAGGAAGGAGGCTGTGACAGGAGGCAGCTTGTTAGAGTAAAAAGAGCCCTGGACTAAGAATGAGGGTTCCCAGGCTCTATCTTCAGCAGTGTCTTTAGCAGCTGTGGGGAGCCGATTAATTTCTCCTTCCTGAGTTCCTGTCTCTAAATCTGTAAAGGCAGACAAATTGTCTCTTGCATTCAAATGTGGGAACACTTATGACTATATTTCACGATGAGATAAAGCCCCTTGCTGTGTGGTGTTGGAGAAGGCACTTGATGTGGGGGCATTTGGTGGTAGGAAGCCATCTATTTGAAGCACTCCACGTGGAGAGTGTGTTCCTGGATAAGACAGTGGAAGCCTCTTGGAGGGCCCACGAAGTCCCCCGATGTGTGGAGTATTGTGGGACAAGTTGGTTTGTCCTGTCGTAAGAGAAAGATACAGGTTTAATGTAAGCTGTAACAGGACACAGAGCCTGTGCCTGGGTATCAGAAGTGAGGCAGGATTGGGGGAGACAGCTGCTGAAGCTTAGAGAGAGGCTGGGCAAGCCTCCAGTAATATGGGGGAGCAAGATGTCTTTTCACTATTTGGCCACATCTGGATGGTGACCCTCCAGATCAGAAACACGTTGCCTCATGGATCAGGAAAACCTGTCAGGTTAAAGATAAAACATGAGAGCGTTCAGTACAATGCAGACCCATGTATGCATGTTCATGTCTCAGTACACATAGGGCTGACTGTGCTTCCAGTGGGTGAAGTGGGAAATATCTGAATAGATGCTTCTGTAGTTCCAGAAAATGATGAAGAGGAGGATGAAGATGATACAGATGAGGAGGTGGAGAAAGTACAGGAATCAGCTGCCCCCAGGTAACACTGAATAATCAGGAGTGGGTAATGGGTGGTGAAATATGGAAAAGGTCTCAGAAAGAACATAAGGTAGGTGAAGGTAGTCACAGATTCCAGATGCAGGATACAGATAGCTGCAGAGTGCACTGATTTCATGCACTCACCAACAAGGAAACAGCCCCGTTAACATGCTTGTCCATTGTCTTCATGGCACCTGTAAGCACGACCCTCGATGACCTCACTAGCCTTAGGGACTGCCTGCACACACAGAGGAGACCTGTCCTCCCCTGTAGTGAAAGCCAGGATGAGATGCAAAGCCGCTTTCTACATGGTTGTCTTTAGACTCCTGTTAGGGAAGATAAACAGCAAAGAGGCAACAAGCAGAGGAATTGGGAAGCACCTAGCAAAGTTAAACACCAAGAAAAGTACCTGGAAAAATGTACATTTCATGTCACAATGTTAAAATTTAAAAAAATCTAGAAGGCACACCATCTCCGGGGTCTACCATGGCTCAGACACCTGTATTCCCTTGGCCACAGCATGGTAAATACAACCCAGTTTAGACACACGGTGTGGCAGCTGTTTTTGGTTCCGTGTGTGTGCTGTGAAGACTGTACCATACAGAAGCAGCTGAGTCTCTGTCCTCCTCAGCTCCCATCTGTCCAGTGCAATGAACACCAGCTGCTCTCTTCCTCTCTGGTTCCCATGGCAGCCATGCTCTGTTGCAGAGAGAGGAGGATTGCCTGTTCCCTCTTAAACGGAACCTCCCCCTTTGCATTCTGGGACCACTACCTTATGCCTCCTGTCAAAACCAGTTGGGAATTCCTGGGGTTCAATCCCTCTTGGTTTAATCTTTGTCATCTCAAAATATATAGATATAGATTATGCTATAGATATACACACACACACACACACACACACACACACATATATATTCCTCTGGACCACAGGCATTTCCCCAAACATGTTGTGACCTTCTGCTTGGAGGGCTCCTTGAGGACATTCTCACATAAACCTCCGTTGCAGTATTAGAACTGATCACTCATCCCTTTCCATTATTAAACGTTCTCTGCTCTCTCACCGTAGGCAATATAAAGCCCTGGTTCACTCTCAGGCAAAGGAGCTGACCCAGTTACGGGAGAAGTTACGGGAAGGGGGAGATGCCTCCTGCTCACTGAATCAGCATTTCAAGGCCCTCCTCACTCCTGATGACCCTGAGAAGTCCCAGGGTCCAGACCTCCGAGAGCAGCTGGCTAAGGGGCGCAGGCTGGCAGAGCGTCATGTCAACAATCTCAGCCCAGGTAAGGTGGGCACAGGCCCTGATGACACACAGCCCCAGGCTTATGAAAGTCCCCAGACTGCCACACCTCCACAATGACAATTTTATTTCTTTCCACTAAAAATTCATAGCCATGACATGACCAGGACTTCCTGGGTAAAACAGAGATGGAAAACCCATGGGGTTGGAGGTCACAGTATTGCAAATGTCTCCTCATTTCTTGCTGGAACGTGGTCTTTGGGGCAAGAGGCAGCATCCATCCAGTTTTAAAGGACAGGAAGGAGGCTGTGACAGGAGGCAGCTTGTTAGAGTAAAAAGAGCCCTGGACTAAGAATGAGGGTTCCCAGGCTCTATCTTCAGCAGTGTCTTTAGCAACTGTGGGGAGCCGATTAATTTCTCCTTCCTGAGTTCCTGTCTCTAAATCTGTAAAGGCAGACAAATTGTCTCTTGCATTCAAATGTGGGAACACTTATGACTATATTTCACGATGAGATAAAGCCCCTTGCTGTGTGGTGTTGGAGAAGGCACTTGATGTGGGGGCATTTGGTGGTAGGAAGCCGTCTATTTGAAGCACTCCACGTGGAGAGTGTGTTCCTGGATAAGACAGTGGAAGCCTCTTGGAGGGCCCACGAAGTCCCCGATGTGTGGAGTATTGTGGGACAAGTTGGTTTGTCCTGTCCTAAGAGAAAGATACAGGTTTAATGTAAGCTGTAACAGGACACAGAGCCTGTGCCTGGGTATCAGAAGTGAGGCAGGATTGGGGGAGACAGCTGCTGAAGCTTAGAGAGAGGCTGGGCAAGCCTCCAGTAATATGGGGAGCAAGATGTCTTTTCACTATTTGGCCACATCTGGATGGTGACCCTCCAGATCAGAAACACGTTGCCTCATGGATCAGGAAAACCTGTCAGGTTAAAGATAAAACATGAGAGCGTTCAAGTACAATGCAGACCCATATATGCATGTTCATGTCTCAGTACACATAGGGCTGACTGTGCTTCCAGTGGGTGAAGTGGGAAATATCTGAATAGATGCTTCTGTAGTTCCAGAAAATGATGAAGAGGAGGATGAAGATGATACAGATGAGGAGGTGGAGAAAGTACAGGAATCAGCTGCCCCCAGGTAACACTGAATAATCAGGAGTGGGTAATGGGTGGTGAAATATGGAAAAGGTCTCAGAAAGAACATAAGGTAGGTGAAGGTAGTCACAGATTCCAGATGCAGGATACAGATAGCTGCAGAGTGCACTGATTTCATGCACTCACCAACAAGGAAACAGCCCCGTTAACATGCTTGTCCATTGTCTTCATGGCACCTGTAAGCACGACCCTCGATGACCTCACTAGCCTTAGGGACTGCCTGCACACACAGAGGAGACCTGTCCTCCCCTGTAGTGAAAGCCAGGATGAGATGCAAAGCCGCTTTCTACATGGTTGTCTTTAGACTCCTGTTAGGGAAGATAAACAGCAAAGAGGCAACAAGCAGAGGAATTGGGAAGCACCTAGCAAAGTTAAACACCAAGAAAAGTACCTGGAAAAATGTACATTTCATGTCACAATGTTAAAATTTAAAAAAATCTAGAAGGCACACCATCTCCGGGGTCTACCATGGCTCAGACACCTGTATTCCCTTGGCCACAGCATGGTAAATACAACCCAGCTTAGACACACGGTGTGGCAGCTGTTTTTGGTTCCGTGTGTGTGCTGTGAAGACTGTACCATACAGAAGCAGCTGAGTCTCTGTCCTCCTCAGCTCCCACCTGTCCAGTGCAATGAACACCAGCTGCTCTCTTCCTCTCTGGTTCCCATGGCAGCCATGCTCTGTTGCAGAGAGAGGAGGATTGCCTGTTCCCTCTTAAATGGAACCTCCCCTTTGCTTTCTGGGACCACTACCTTGTGCCTCCTGTCAAAACCAGTTGGGAATTCCTGGGGTTCAATCCCTCTTGGTTTAATCTTTGTCATCTCTATCCTACATGGCTCATCAGGCATTTGCAGAAGGCTGAGGAAAAGGAAGTCCCTCAGGACTCACTGGAGGAATGTGCTGTCCCTTGTTCAAAGAGCGACGGCCCTTCTGACTCCAACCAGCCTCACAGGAGCGCCAAAGTCACATTTGAGGAAGACAAAGTCAACTCTGCTCTGGTTGTGGAAAGTGAAAGCTCTCAGGATGAATGGGAGGATGCTCTAAACATTCTCCCAGGTAGCCTCTATATTCTTTGTCCCTCGTACCTCTGTCTAGGCTGAGGAAGATGAATTCTGAGGACAGAGGCTGTATACATACACATTGGTTTGAATCAGAAAGTAGGATTGAGCTGGGTGCAGTGGCTCACAGCTGTAATTTCAGCACTTTAGGAGGCCCCGGTGGGTGGATCACATGAGTTAGGGAGTTCAAGATCATTTTGGGAAATGTGGTGAAATCCATCTTTATACAAAGAATATGAAAAATTACCCAGGCACAGTGATGCACACCTGTAGTCCCAACTACTCGGGAGCCTGAGGTAGGAGAATCATCTGAGCACAGGAATTTGAGGCTGCAGTGAGTCATCATTGTACCACTGCACTCCACCCTGGGTGACAGAGACCCTGTCTCAAAAAAAAAAAAAAAAAAAAAAGAAAGAAAAGGAGGGAAAGAAGGAGGGAATAAAGGGAGGAAGGGAGGGAGGGTGGGAGGACTAGGATGGAATATTTAATACAGATATCACTGGGCCCAATAGCTTTCCACTTCTCCCCCGGCCTCAATATCAGGTTACTGGGCCACAGGCAGGTGTGACAGATTCATAGCCACCTGTGTACAGGAGGAGGAGCATCTGTCAGCTTTCTAGCTCGGTTCCTCTGTCTCTTGTCACCTGTAATTATGTCATCATGTCCCTGCACAACGTCCATGGAGTTTCTATGCTTGTCCACGGCCACTGACAGCCTTGCCCACATAGGTGGAGATGACGTTTCCCTGTTGTCACTCTTCTCGGCCTCAGTGTTGGTCTCCTTTAAGTCAGCTTGTCTTAGCTATGCAGTCACCTTGACACCAGGAGAAATATAAATATAAATTTCTCTAACAATTCATCGACCAGGATATATGATGAGGTAAATCAGTATTGCAGCAACACTTCTGGAGAGTAGTTAGGGACAGTTTTGAAGATTATGGGGAAAAAGTTTTGTTTAATTGTTTGCACTGACTTAGGTCAGAGGATATGTGATTATGATCTATCAGATGAGGGAGATTTTGTCCCATGGGTCTGGAAAGCAGGCTTAGCTACTTCTGATGAGACTTGATCTAGAGCACATTAGAAACTTCCTCTCAGAATATCCTTTTCTTACACTGAGGATATTTCTGTCCTTGTGCTATGACTGGACACTGATTTGGTCTTGTGTGAAGTGTGATTTGCTGACTGTGACCTGCTCTTCTGAATTTGTTTACAGGAAATCAAAATGATCATGAAGAAGAGGAAGGGAAAGCACCAGTGCCCCCTAGGTAACTGGATTTGTGGGGTGTTAACTCAAAAGTGACACCTGGAGACCAGGGATCCAGGGGAAAATAGGATAGGAAGTGATGAATAGAACTGTCTTATCCACTCATCCAACTGCAAATTACCCCTTTAACAATGTTGTCTTCTTTATTGTGGTGCTTGATAGGTTTCAATTTCTTAATCCCTCTCAAGCATAGGAACTGACAATCACTTGAGCCAGGTGAACTGACCAAACTCAGGGATTTCCTGACCTCACCTGATGTGCCTCTTTGGCATTTCCATGTTTGCAAGTATTTGCTAGCAGGAAAGTGAATGAAAATAACTCATGTCATGCTCACAGTTTTGAGAACAAGTGAGGTTGAGGATACAGGAACTCTTTCTGTGAAGATTCAAGAACCTGTATTCATTTGGCCTCTGATGCTAATTTCAACAATATGTGTGTAGAAGTGCTGAATGCACTGTGTCCTGGCAGTTTCCCACAGGGATCCCTCCATCTCCTTCCTCCCCAGCTCATTGTCCACCCAGTGCACTGAGCACCTGCCGCTCTGTCTCCTGCTTGAGACAGGGAAGGATGGTTGTGTCTCTCTGAGGGCACTGTACTTGGCTTCCTCTGGCCCCTCCTGTGGTCCTCCCAATGGAACCAGCTGGGCACAGTGGTTTTGGTCCTCTCCTATGTTTATCTTCTGTCTTCTTCACCCCAGGCTGAGCCAGGAGCTACTAGAGGTGAAGGAGCAGGAAGCCCCAGAAGACTCCCTGGATGAAATTTACTTGATTCCTTCAGTTCAACATGACCTGTCTGACTGCCACCAGCCTTATAGCAGCACCTTGTCCTCATTGGAGGATCAGCTCACATGCTCTGCTCTGGATGTAGCCTGTGAGTACTCCAGCTTGAAGGTCACAAAACTCCGAGGTCCTCCCAGGCAGCCTCTGTATGTTTTGTTTCTGCAACTTGTGTCACTTTGCAGACCATCAATGCAGGCAGGCCCTGTACACTGAGCCTGTTTTGAATCTGACTCTTGGCTCCATTTTTAATCACAGACATCCGGTGGGGGAGGATTCCTCTTCTCCTGTCCCAAGTGACTCCTCAGTCACCTGGCTTCTTCTCACAAGAGCAGGCTGTGGGCAGGAAAACAGGAAAAGGGTCAGGACTTACAGCAAGTTCTTGGCCACAGTAGCCCATCTGGATATATTTGCATAACAAACCTTCTTCTGTAAGATAGGGCATCTCTCTTTCTGAAATTATGTTGCTAACTGCATGCCTTGAACAGTGCCCTTATCTCTTCTCTGGCCATGCACACATGTAGGCAGTTTTGCACCATTATTTTAGAGGCTATTTTATAATTCCTGTGTCTGATAAGGATTCTCTACTCTAGGGATCCCCCAGCTCAGGGGCCATGGACGGTTGTGGGTCCAGGACCTGTTAGGAACTGGGCCACACAGCAGGAGGTCAGCGGAAGGGAGAGCACCTCACCACCTGAATTCCACCTCCTGCCAGATCAGCAGTGGCATTGGATTCTCACAGGACTGAACCCTATTGTGAATTGCACATGTGAGCGATCTAGGTTCTGCACTCCTCATGAGAATCTAATGCCTGATGATCTGTCACTGTCTCCCAGTGACTGTCACCCCCATGTGGGACCATCTAGTTTCAGGAAAACAAGCTTAGGGCTTCCACTGATTCTACATTTTGGTGAGTTGTATAATTGTTTCATTAGATATTACAATGTAATAATCATAGAAATAAAGTGCACAAAAAATGTAATATGCATGAATCATCCCAAAACCATCCCCCCTACCCCTGGACCCAGAAAAATTGTCTTCCATGAAACCAGACGCTGGTGCCAAAAGGTTGGGGACTGCGGCTCTACCTGCTCTGAGGTGTCTTCCCTCCACTGACAGCAGTCCAGCGTCCCTTCCTTTATGCAGGGCCAGGCTTGCATCCTCTCAGAGCTCCAGCGGTTTTTTCCATGTGTGGGTTTGTCGTTTCAATCATAATTTGGTCTCAGTGCTATATTCTCATGAAAACCATTGAGAACGAGTGTCCCCTCATGAGGGACTGGCCTAACCCATGAGCAGAGCGGAGTGGTTTCTATCCCCATGATGTCCAGAAAACCCTTCCTCTGAGCAAGTGCCCCTTGGTGTAGCAGCTTCACAGGATATGTAGAGAAAAAATTCCAATTTTCATTTCTTCTTGCTCATTGTATTTTTTTTTAACTTCCATTCTGGGAGTTTCATGTGGATTGTTGGGAGTTTTCCATCAACCTATTTTCTAGGAAGAGCAAGTAACTCTGTAATGTACCCCAGTATATCTGATTATGTTGTAATAAAATTAGCAATAGTGCCAGGTGCAGTGGCTCATGCCTGTAATTCCAGCACTTTGGGAGGCCAGAGGCAGGTAGATTGCTTGAGCTGAGGAGTTTGAGACCAGCATGGGCAACATTATAAAAACATGTCTCTACAAAAAATTAGCAAAGCCTGGTAACACACACCTGTAGCCCCAGCTACATGGGAAGGTGAGGTGGAAGAACCACCTGAGCCTGGGAAATTGAGGTTGCAGTGCCTCATGATCTGTACCACTGCACTCCAGCCTGAGCAACAAAGTGAGACCCTGTGTCACACACACACACACACACACACACAGACAAAGAAACTAGCAATGAAAACGTTGGCCTCTATTCTGTTTGGTCAGTGCCTTTCCTGCTGGGACCATCCCCTTTCCCGTTTTGCATTTCTCCCTGAGTTTGAAAAAGCAAATACTGTATTTTCTATGATCACAGTGATTCATGAAACAAATAAAATACACATCAACCTTGCACCTGCTGTATGCCCTGCCCCTTGCCAAACAAGCTCTGTCCTGCTATAAACCATTCAGGGCTCAAGGAATGCTCCCAAGGGGGCAGTGACATCTCCATGTTAGAGCTCAGAATGCTGAGGCTCAGAAAGTTTCCTTCACTTGCCCGGGATGCCCCAACTAGTGGTGGTGGGAACATGGTCCCCTTGTCTGCCTGACTCCATGGCCCAGTTTCTGTCATTTCTCTGTGGGGGGGACCTGTCAGGGACTGAGCCATGATGGGTGGTCACCCTTTTTCCTTTGTAGAAATTATTTTTGAATAAAGTCAAGTTGAAACAGAAAAGTTGCTGGTCTAGGATAAAGAACTCCTGTAGTCCCTGGCACAGATTTCTCAAGAAGTATTACCTCTGTGCACTTTGTCCGTGAGCAGAATCAGTGGCTCCTCCAGTCCCTCCAGGGGACCTACAGCTCCAGCAGGCTCTCCCTTGGAAAAGCACTCAGGGAATAAAAGGTTCTAGTCTCTCCCCCACCCCCGTCCCCAGGATTTCGACTCTCAACTTGGCCATGTTTGGGTCCCTGTAAAGCTGCGGAGCTGCATCTCATGAACACCCCAGCCAGGATGGGGCTCCTACAAGAAGGAAGGGAAATGCTCTGACATGTGTCTCAGAAGTGAGATGCCTGTGACATGGGCCGGCCCTGCCAGGGCATCAGGAACATGGGGCAGGAGAGGGCACATTCATCCATGCAGATGGGCCAAGATGAATGAACACGCCCTTCAGATTACACAAGGATGCTTCCTGTGTGTGGCTTCTCAACAATAATGTGTGAATAGTGTGCACAGTGCACAGCCCTGACCCTAGCAGTGGTGTCAGCGTGGGTCTGCTCTGCCCATGCTCTCCCTGCAGAGAAGCCTTGGTAGATTTAGGGAGAATACAACCTAAAGTATCTCTTGATCTTTTCTTGATGGCTTTTCCCAACCTGCCCAATTAACAATACTGCAGTACTTCAGAAGTTTGAGAAAAAGTTTTCCCTTTGCTTTTGAAAATGCAAAGAATATTCAAAGTATAAATTTAATAAGACTCAGTCATCTAGAAAAGAGGGATAAAGTGAGATGAGAAAATTAAGTAGTGATAATTAAAGACCTTCCCAGAGCTTGACTCTAAACAGCAAGTGCAGAGAATCAGAAAGGGAGAGCTGTGTTTGCCCAGTCTCCATCAGTCAAATTTGTTGTTTCAGGATGTTTTCCTCATTTGCCCAATACGAGCTATCTTAAAATGTGAGAGTGTCCTAAGTGGCTGATGGTTAATGATTAATAAAGTGTGCTCTCAGGAAGATGAAAGAGAACAGACACAAGGAACGCTTTGAGCAACTAGGGAGGCCAAACCCGGTCGAGAGAGGGGCTCCTGGACAAAGACCATGAAGCTGGATGGCACCTGGTGCAGGGTGGGGCCACGCAGGGGCCAGCATGACTCCAGGGAGAGTCTGTTTGAGCGTGTGGTGGGAGGCGATGCTGGGTAGGATCGTGGGGCAGATGTTAGAAGGAGCACAGAGGCAGGATGAGGGGGGACAGTCACGAAGTGGGCAGTGGAGAGGAAGTTTTCAGATGCAGAGTGGGAACATGGTAAGAACAGGGCTTTTGGGAGATAAAACTCCTGAGACAATTGCTGGAGTGGAGATGGCAGGATCAGAGAAAGCAGAGAGGGGGAGGTGTATGAAACCAGGCATCACTGATGAGAGTCTGATACACTGTGCTCTCAGGAAGACAAAAGAGAATAGACACAAGGAACACAGTTTTAAGAAAACTTAGGAAACCTTGGAGAGAATGAGGATGTGGAGAGAGGGAGGAGAGAGAGGAGCCCCAGCGATGTGGATTCGGCCCTGCACCCCCATCCCTGTCCTGAGCCTGACCTGGATGGGGGGATGAGGTCACTGGAAGTCTTTCCTAGTCCACTCTGAGAATGTGCATTCCTCTCCCCTGTGGAAATAGAAATAGTTTGTTTAGGATGTCTGCCGGAACCCCACTGGAGAGTGGGTAATGTGAGGACTGTGCCCTGTGTTACCTTCCTACAGAACCACACATGCAGATCTTATAGCTCTTGTGGTCCCTGAATTTCTGCAAAGGGACTGGTCCCTCCACTATATTGCCTATGGCTGCTGACACCCACTATATGGCAATAGGATGGAGATGCGTGGGCAGGGGGTTAAACCATTAAGGCAATGGGAGAATTTAAAAGTCCCAGAACCCTGAAGTTTGCCTCACTTAGTGTTTGGTCTTTCTCATGGTTCCTTCTCAAAGCCTCGTGGCTCTAACTCTTGACCTGTTCTTACACATCTGTGTTGTGGGGAACAGTTCTTCCTCTCCTATGCTCTGATGGCTCTCTAGAATTTTCCCTCTAGGCACAGGAAAGAGATTGATAATGACAGACTAATCATCATTGACCTTGTTAGCCAATCCAAATGTTTTCTGGGCTGAAGAAAGGGGTTTTTCACTTCAGGGACACCCCAGCCTGGGCACCTGCCGTGTACATGCGCCCCAGGCACAGACAGGAAAGGTGACATCACCTGCATTTATATGATGTCTGTCTGTGTGGCCTGGGCTACTGGGTGTCTTTTACTGAGAGGCAGGGACAGCAGGGATGGGTGTTCTGGGTGTGCTTAACAAAGGGAAAACTAAGATTGTTCCCACTGAAGCCCCTTCTCCTTTCAGCTTCCACCCAGGCCACCTGTCCCCAAGGGACTTGGAGTGGAGACTTGAGCCACCCCCTGTCAGAGGTGCAGGCTTCACAGGACACAAGCTGGAGCCAAGCACCCTGGTGCCGAAGTTGTCTGCAACTACAGCTGGATCAGGGTTCAACTGTTCGGGGAATGGCTTGGCCAGGCGGAGGACCTTTCTCCACCACCTGCAGCTTCACAGTCAATGCTGATTCTGGGGACCAATGGTCCTTCCAAGGGAGTAGGAAGGAAAGGGGAAAAGGGGGGCTGAGAAGTCCAGGTGTTTGTGGTGGTGGTCACGGTGCTGTGGGTGGAGGAGAGAATGGGACCTCTACGTGCTCCCTCAGGGTCAGGTTAAATCCACGAATACTCCAACCCAGTGAGGTGAGCAAGAGCCTGGGGCTTGCTCTCAGGTCCTGGATTTGCCTCTTTCTGGTTGTTCACTTTGGCCAACGATTTTGTCTTTTGGGGGTGGATTCTGTAAATCTCTGTTCCTCATCTGAGCTACCTAAAAATAATATCTACCGGTAATCATTGCTGAGAGTATTAATATAATATCTAATTTCCAAAGGGGCCTGATTCAATAACAATTGCTAAATAAACCAATATAATACATGTTATCTAATCCATTTGTCTTTCTGCCAAGTTTACATTTAGAAAGTGACTTCACAGACTGTGTCTTCTCTGAGGTAGAGCAGTTGTGAAGCTCTCTGTTCTCTCGGAGCTTTTTCCCTTCTTTCTATATTACTCCTCTGCCAGTTTTCTTTCCTCTTTCCCCATCCCCCATGAAGCCAATTCTCCACTGTCAGGCACTTTCAGTGACAACCTATGAGGCACATTAAGGAACAGTGTAAATCCCGGGCCTGCACAGTCTCATGACATATCCAGCTCCTCTCTTTCTCCTTTTTTGCTTTTTTTGAAAAAAAAGGGCAACTTAACATGGAAAGTGTTCACATCGTCTTCTTTTTATGGAACTCCATTGAGTTCATCATCTCCACCCATGTCCTCGGCCATGTCCTCAGTATTCTTCTCACAGGGATCCACTCCCCTCTCGATTTCCTTAAAGCCCTGGGTCGTGTTCATTCTCACTCTTTGTCCCAGTCAATATCTCCTCCTGGAGCCCGAGCCATGAGGAATAAGGGGACCTGTCCTCCAGGAGGAGGGGGGGTCACGTGAGAGATGAGCACCATCTGGGTCCGTGGAGAGGACACCTGGAAGGCACTCAGCGGGTGTTGGGGGATGCGCAGTCCCTTACACGCGCCGTGTAACTTATTTAAACTGATTTCTTCCCACCAGATTCTCCTTTGGTTCACTATGGATTCTTACACCCCCAGCCAAGACCCAACCCACTGGCTCAGATGCACACTGTCTTGCTCACGTTCCCTGGAGTCCAGAGCCCGAAGCAGGCTCCAGGTAAGAGCACAGAGTGAATGGCTTGTGTCTCATTCATAGTTTCCTTGGTCATTTCTCCCTGCTGTCTAACAGGTCATGTTTCTTTGCACGCCTTTTCTTTCTCATTCTTCTCATGTTTCTGTTTTTGTTTTTTTTTTTCAATTTCAATGGACCAGAATACTGAGTATACTGTTACATTAAATATCTCCCAAATCCCTATATATTATTTTCTCATTAGATTAATATCTACAGATATATGCATTTATGTCATTTGCCATGTATATTATGTATATTTGGTGTGTATGCCACATAGTGTGTACATATATGCAATAGATCATATAATGATGCAAGTTTTGGAAATTCTCCAGGTTTAGGCTTCTCCAGTTCTTTTCTTATCAGCTGCTGTAACCTCTGTCTGGTCTCACCTCTGTGTCCCATAGGCTGCCACCCTGCCAGTCCCTTTCACCCCCATGTCCTGTTTGGACTCAGCTCTGATTTAACTTTCACTTTTATAATCTCTTCCCTCCCCAAAGCACAGCCTACATACAGTGTGATTCCCTTGCTTTTGCCTTATCTACCTGGACGCTATTTGTGTTTCTTAATCTTGTGTTTCGTGAATATTTTTGTGAATCAGGAGTGCCTTTGCCTCCTGGCAAACTTGTCATTACTGAGTAATGGAAGAAGATCAACAAAAAGAAAATATTAAAGTCACCCTATTGGCTTCCCCTCCCCCTTTGGACTTTCTTGTCCAAGGCCACATTCCTGATTTGACATCCTTTGGGTGGAAGAGAAAGTCAGTAAGATCATGGATGCCAGTGGATGTCATTGGCTGTCATTTTATTTTCAGAGCTGGTTTTAGCCCCCTCCGTTGGGATGAAGAACCCTCCGCAGCTGGAAGATGATGCACTTGAAGGCTCAGCAGACAACACACAAGGGCATCAAGTCACTGGCCACATTCATGCCTCCAATGTTCTGAAACCGAAGATTATTAAAAGAAAACTCCCGTTCAGCAAGTGGATCCCTTGGCCTTCATGCTTAGGGTGCAGAGGTAATCACATCTATGGCTCTTAGCTGAACTCACTTCTTATTTCTCTCTGTCTATGGTGAGAGCTCACTCTCCCACTGCTTTTTCTCTTCCATTTGTTCTCTCCAGCAGCTGCTGTAACCTCTGTCTGGTCTTACCCCAGTGTCCCATGGGCTCCCACCCTGCCAGGCCCTTTCTGTCCCCATCTCCTCATTGCTCTCTGAACTCTGCTCTATTCCTTCTTCTGCTGTCTTGAGGGTCCCTCTCATGGCCACAGGAGAGCCGGGCCTCCTCGTCCTCATCCAAGTACACAGTTTAAGCTGTGGAACACAGGGTTCTTTGCCTGGAATTGCACACTCTCTTGGGAAATTTACCTTTCCTCCCTGTATCCCCAACTCCATTGTCTCTCTGCAGGGAGTATTGCTTTAATACATCATTTACACATAGGTTTTTCTCTTGAGTTGGCTTTGGAGGAACCCAGCTAAGTCAACCCTTAATCTTCTCTTGTTCCTCTGAATGAGAAGCGTTAAAGCTGAGCACAAAGAGCCCCACTTAGAAAACTAAACTAGAACCTGGGTCACAGGTGGGAGTTCCCTACCGGACTGGAGTCAGGTTTGTCTTCAGCCCCAGATGTGCAGCCTTGTGACAATGTAGATGGAGTTGCCAGGGACTCAGTGTTCTCACCTTATGGACTCATTTGTGCTGACATTAACTGGACGACATTTATGACATTCAAAAGTACATGCAGAGGACAGGACTTCAAAACTGCATACATCATGAGATACATCATTCTAACCTCTCTCCGTTTTATTCTCATTTCCACATCTACACATCCAGTTAAGGGTCTAAAATGCAACTCAGATGAATCTTGAGGCCAGGGTATATGAGAGAGCATTTTCTGAATTAACTTTGAGAAACGTGACTCCAGGACCTGCTTTATGCATACACAAGATGACAGACAAGCATCTATCTCCAGGACAATCTTTGCTTTGGCCCAGCCCAATTGATAAGAGAGAGATTTCACTGAAGTTGTCAGAGAGAAGACTAAAATCCATGGAACCACAGGGAACAAAGCCAATCATGAGATAAATGGGGAAAGGAAAGAAAATGATGGGACATTGGGTTGTTCCATTTTGTATCTCTAAATCCTGCTGCCATGTAATAAACACCTGGTGAGATTTCAGTTAAGATGCATGCCTTGAACTCACACCTTGAGATTCTCACTTACATGATCTGGGGTGTGGTTTGGGCATCTGTAGTTTTAAAATGCTCCCATGTGATTCTAATATGTGGCTGAAGACGAGAAGGACAACTGGTCTTCTATGACCTCAGGTCAGCAACATGGAAGTGTTCCATATGTGTGGCTCCTCCAAAGAAAAGGCTGAGCATCCATCAGTGTTTGATGGGATCTGTATTCCCCCTCTCAATAGTACTGTTCATATAGCATAGAAAAAATCAAGAAGAAAACCAAGAAAATTAAGAGATTAGACCTTTAGCCTCTGCTTGAAGTATACTTGCTCAATTTTGAATACAGAGATAAAGTGAGAAATAGTCATTACATTAACACCTAATGGATAGAAATAATACCTCCCGTATTACATATAGTGGAATTTAGTATTTTCTTTGGCAGTTTAAAGTAAATCTCGCAGTTGACATTTAACCACACAGATTTTATAGCCCACTAATTGGCTCAGCACTGCAATGTGAAAATTTTACTTTTGGTCAATTATTGTTCTTCCTCAAAGCCCCCAGAGAGAACTTACTGGTCTCACTCTCCTGAAGAGAACGCAGTAACAAATCAAGACTGAAATTCTGCAATAGATTGCCTATGAACACTTCTTTATGCCACTCTTAACACTGACATTAAATATTAAAAAGAAACCTTTCAGCCCGGTGCGGTGGCTCATAGCTGTAATCCCAGCACTTTGGGAGGCCAAGGTGGGCGGATCATGAGGTCAAGAGATCGAGACCATCCTGGCAAACATGGTGAAACCCCGTCTCTAATAAAAATACAAAAATTAGCCGGGCCTGGTGGCACGCACCTCTGGTCCCAGCTACTCAGGAGGCTGAGGCGGAAGAATTGCTTGAACCCAGGAGGCGGAGGTTGCAGTGAGCCAAGATTGCACCACTGCACTCCAGCCTGGTGACAGAGCAAGAGTCTGTCTCAAAAAAAAAAAAAAAAAAAGAAAAGAAAAGAAAAAGAAAACCTTTCCCAAAATGTACTTGGGGAAAACAAAAAGTGGGAGGAGAGAATGTAGTAAAACACAAATTATTCCTTTTCACCTTGTACTTCAGAGTTTTGTTGGTCTAGATAGTGAAAATATTCCTAGAAATGCCTTAACATGTAACCAGGTATGGAATCAACTTGTGGGCATTAGGGAAAATAAGTAAGTCCATAGTTACACTCCCCCACTCTCTGCTAATTTCATTTTGAGTGTCTTTTTTTTTTTTAAACTTTCATTCTTTTCTGATCCCCTTTGAAAGAATACTTATAATTATGTTTGTCTTTTCTTCTTTTTAAATTTTTTAACCAACCAAATAAGCATCACAGACATCATATTTCTTTGTAAAACCTTATTCCTGCCCTAGCCAGGGTAACCCAACAGCCTCTCATGACTGATGAGACCTCTTGATTGGACCCTTTCCTCTCACTTCCTCCAATCTCTATTGAAAGGGCCTTAGTGCCTGGTTCTAGTTCCCGGGTTGTCAATAGCAAGTCATGTGGCCTTAGTTCAATCTTACCCCTGTGGCATCACTACTCCTCTGTTTTAAAAGGTGGAAGAGGATGTGGATGTTGTCTGAGGTTCCTGCTGCTGCTTCTATCCAGAGTATTGCCCATGGCCCTCCCACTCCTCCCCAGAAGACTGGGACATGGAGTTGTAAGGGGGTGGGTTTCTCTGCAGAGGGTCCTCCTTCTGCAGTCCTCTGTGTCTGAGCATGCATGATTGATGCTGAGCACATCCTCACTGGGAGGAAAAGCCATCACTCTGCTCCAGACAGAGGGGATCAGGAGGAAAGGGGCTGATGTTCCCGGCTGCTGGTGGGGCATAGGTGGGGTCCCTATATCCTGCACCCCAGGCTGACAGGAAGTTCATGGAAATTCAGGGGTGTTTTCTTCTCACTTATGGATGGTGCTTCCCCCTTCAGCCAGTCCAATGCTCACCCTCAGCTCAAGCTCCCAGCAGGAGATTGGTTTGCCCCTGGGATATCATCACTTAGCAATCCCTCCAGACTCAGCCTTCAGGAGGACCTGACAAAAATGCTCATTTGATTATTTTTTCTCTCTCTCCTACAGGCACCAAAAACTGCCAGAAGGATGCAAAGAATGAAAGGATGTCAGAAAAAAAAGGGTGTCACAAGCTTTTCCACTTGATGAAAAAACACTAAAATGGCAAAGCAAGTTCAAGTCCAAACACAAGTCACTGCAGGGATCCTTCACTGAGAATTGAATTTTAGACCACAGAATGCTCTTGATGATTTCAGCCCACTAGGCTCCTTTGATTCATCCCCCCTCCAATTGTGATCAATACCAAGGGAGACCAATTCCCAGATGGACAAACAGCATTGACAGGCCTTAGCGCTGCTCCTGTCAATTTCTATCCCATAGAGAACAGGAGTCCAGAGCTGCTGGCAGGGGACAGCATGTCACCCAGGACTCTGTCAGGGCAGAGTATCAACAATGTTATCTTCTTGATGAAAATGCTTTGTTTGTAGAGGACAGGTCAGCTGTCTGGCTCAAAGGTCTACATTCTGAAGTCGACTGAAAATGTCCTCATGATTAAATTCAGCTTAAACATTTTGCCAGGAGCACTACAGAGTCAATGCTATGAGCTTCCTACCTCAGTCCATCTGCGGGCAGAAAAGGCCCAGTGTGTCCATCTCCATTATCGTGATACTAGCTAGAATGGTCACTTGGTTAAGGAGGAGTCTAGGAGCTCTGTCCCTTGTAAAGACACCTTATTTGTAATTAATTTGAAAAGTGGTTTGAAAAAGTATAAACATCTGTATTCTAACCATCTTCCTCTGACCATTTTATCATCAATTAATCACCCCTGCCTGTGTTAGTTATTATATTTATGTTTGTACATTGGGAATATCCTCTCTCAAAATTTTACTATATACTTGTTTTTGCTGGCATTCTTCACAGAAAAGAATATACCCTGCCCAAATTTTAACTTTCATCCAAAATTAATTTTAATTTGTTTTGCTGGCATTCTGTTGTGGAAAAGAATATTCTCTGCCCCAGTTTTAACTTTCACCCAAAATTAATTTTAGTCTATTAGTTATAAGGTTTAAACTTTAAATTTGTTTAATTAAAAAATTTTTTGCCCATCACTCTGGACTAGTGGATTTTTTACATATAATGTTTTAAGCTTTTATTATTATGATTGGTTTGGCACATAAACATATAGACTAATAAAAACATTCCGGGAGAAGCGGCGTCAGCGGCTGGAGCAGAGGCAGTGGCGGGACGAGCAGCAGAGGCGGTCGGGAGCCATGGTGAAGATAGTGGTGGGGCGGCGGCAGTGAGGGCGGCCGGGCCCCTAAGCGCTGAAGACTGACAACGCTGGCGTAGCACGGAGGCAGCGGCGGTGGCGGTGGAGGAGCTGGGGCGGCGGCGGCAGCGGGGAGAACTTCATGACCCGCACAAAACCCCTGCCTCCCTAGTTGTCCACATCAGGGGCCTGATTGACGGTGTGGTGGAAGCTGATCTTGCGGAGGCCTTGCAGGAGTTTGGACCCATCAGCTAAGTGGTGGTAATGCCTAAAAGAACAAGCACTGGTGGAGTTTGAAGATGTGTTGGGGGCTTGCAATGCAGTGAACTAGCAGCCGACAACAAATATACATTGCCGGTACCCAGCTTTTGTTGACTACTCTACCAGCCAGAAGGTCTCCCGCCCCGGGGACTCGGATGACTCCCGGAGCGTGAACAGTGTGCTTCTCCTTACCATCCTGAACCCCATCTATTCATCACCACGGATGTTCTTTACACTGTCTGTAATCCTTGTGGCCCTGTTCAAGCATTGTCATGTTCCGGAACAATGGAGTTAGGCCATGGTGGAATTTGACTCTGTTCAAAGTGCCCAGTGGGCCAAGGCCTCGCTAGTGGGACTGATACCTATTCTGGCTGTTGCAATCTAAAGATTAAATACGCAAAGCCTACATGCTTGAATGTGTTCAAGAATTATAGGATACTTGGGACTACACAAACCCCAATCTCAGTGGACAAGGTGACGCTGGCAGCAACCCCAACAAACGCCAGAGGCAGCCCCCTCTCCTGGGAGATCACCCCACAGAATATGGAGGGCACCACGGTGGGTACCACAGCCATTACCATGATGAGGGCTATGGGCCCCCCCCACCTCACTACGAAGGGAGAAGGATGGGTCCACCAGTGGGGGGTCACCGTCGGGGCCCAAGTCGCTACAGCCCCCAGTATGGGCACCCCCCACCCCCTCCCCCACCACCCGAGTATGGCCCTCATGCCAACAGCCCTGTGCTCATGGTTTATGGCTTGGATCAATCTAAGATAAACTATGACCAAGTCTTCAGTGTCTTCTGCTTGTATGGCAATGTGGAGAAGGTGATATTCAGGAAAAGCAAGCCGGGGGCCGCCATGGTGGAGATGGCTGATGGCTACGCTGTGGACCGGGCCATTACCCACCTCAACAACAACTTCATGTTTGGGCAGAAGCTGAATGTCTGTGTCTCCAAGCAGCCAGCCATCATGCCCGGTCAGTCATATGGGTTGGAAAACAGGTCTTGCAGTTACAAAGACTTCAGTGAATCCCGGAACAATCGGTTCTCCACCCCGGAGCAGGCAGCCAAGAACCGCAGCCAGCACCCCAGCAACGTGCTGCACTCCTTCAACGCCCCACTGGAGGTGACTGAGGAGAGCTTCTTTGAGATCTGCCATGAGCTGGGAGTGAAGCGGCCGTCTTCTGTGAAAGTATTCTCAGGCAAAAGTGAGCGCAGCTCCTCTGGACTGCTGGAGTGGGAATCCAAGAGCGATGCCCTGGAGGCTCTGGGCTTCCTGAACCATTACCAGATGAAAAACCCCAATGGTCCATACCCTTACACTCTGAAGTTGTGTTTCTCCACCGCTCAGCACGCCTCCTTATTAGGTGCCTAGGAAGAGTCCTATCTGAGCACGAAGACATTTCTCTTTCCTTTACGCCATTTTTTCTTTTTTGTTTCTGATTTTTGCAGAAGATCTTGTATTCTTTTTTTCTTTTTTTTTTTAATGCTAGGTTCATAGAGGCTTAACTTTAATGGAAACCCTGGAAGTCTGCAGGGGGAGGGAGAGGGGAACTGATATCTCCCAAGATTAACCTTCTCTTTTCAAAATTATTGTCCATGTGATTTTTTTTTCCTGTTCATACATTTGTGCTGCCCATGTACTCTTGGGGCATTTCAATAAAATTGTTTGGAAAAAAAAAAAAAAATTCTTATTTTTCAGTTTATATTCTAAACTCTTCCATATTTTAGGAGTATGGGACTCATGGATCCCCCTGGTACTGGGAATTTCAAGCACAAATATGTCAAAGATTTTAAAAGTCATATCTGAATATAATTGCATAAATATGAGGCCTAAGGCCCTGAGGTCATCATAGAAATATGACCAAATACTAATAAAGTTTGAATTAAGTTTAGAATGAAGAACTAATAGGATAGTGTTTACTCTGTGCCAAGAATTGTTCTAGGAGATTTAGAAGAAACAGGTCATGTAATTCATTGCAACAATTTACAGAGGTAGGTATTATTATAGTACCCAATGAACAGATGAGGAAACTGAGGCACAGAGAAGATAGGCAACTTGGATGGAGCCCAGGAGACTGGCCCAGGCTCCCTGCTCTGCGCACTGCACTGCTACCTCCCCAATGTCTTACGTGCCATCTTTCTTCCTCTTTAGAAAAAGAGCCTGTGCCCCAGGAAGCAGGACTTCCCTCTCCCCCAGGGTACTCCCTGTTCTTCATGCTGTCACTTATGGATGCCACCATTACTATTAGGAGCAGTCTCCTCTTTAGCTCCCCAACTCTGCTCAGATTTCCTTAAAACCATGGGTCATGTTCATCTTCACTGTCTGTCCCACTCAGTATCTTCTCCTGGAGCCCTCAGCTAAGTAATGAAGGGACTTTTGTTCCCAGGAGGAGGGAGGGTCTCGTGAGATCCCAAACACCATATGGGTTCATGGAGAGGACACATAGAAGGTGCTCAGTGCTTATTGGGGAATGCACAGTCCTGACACGTGCCATGATAACTTATTTAAACTGATTTCTTCCCACTGGAATCTCCTTTGCTTCTCTATGGATTCTCACACTTCCAGCCAAGACTCACCCCACTGGCTCACACACACTCTCTCTTACTACTTTCCCTGGAGTTCAGAGCCTGAACAGGCTCCAAGTAAGAGGACAGAGTGAATGCTTTTGTCTCATTCATATTTTCCCTCACTTGGTGATTTCTCCTGCTTTCTAATAGGTTATTTGTTTCTTCCACGTGGCTTCTCATTCTTCTCATGTTTTCAATTTTTTTTCCAATTTCAATTAACCAGAACAGTGATTTACATTACATTTAATATCTTCTAAATCCCTATATAATATTTCTTTATTAAATTAATACACACAGATATACACATTTATGTCATTTGTCATATATATTATGTAAATTTGGAGTGTATGCTACATAGGGTGTATATGTATATTAATAGACCTTATAATGATGCAAGTTTTGTAAATTCTCTAGGTTTAGGCTTCCCCGGTTATTTTCTCATCAACTGCTGTAACCTCTGCCTGGTCTCACCTCTGTGTCACATGGGCTGCCACCCTGCCAGGCCCTTCCACCCCCATCTCCCGTTTGAACTCAGCTCTGATTTAACTTTCACTTTTAAAATCTCTTCCCTCCCCAAAGCACAGACTACATACAGGGGGATTCCCTTGCCTTTGCCTTATCTACCTGGACGCTATTTGTGTTTCTTAATCCTGTGTTTGTGAATATTTTTGTGAATCAGGAGTGCCTTGGCCTCCTGGCAAACTTGTCATTACTGAGTAATGGAAGAAGATCAACAAAAAAAAAAATATGAAAGTCACCCTATTGGCTTCCCCCTCACCCTTTGGACTTTCTTGTCCAAGGCCACATTCCTGATTTGACATCCTTTGGGTGGAAGAGAAAGTCACAGTAAGATCATGGATGCCAGCGGATGCCATTGGCTGTCGTTTTATTTTCAGAGCTGGTTTTAGAGCCCTCTGTTGGAATAAAGAACCCGCCGCAGCTAGAAGGCGATGCAGTTGAAGGCTCAGCAGACAACACACAAGGGAGTCAAGTCACTGGCCACGTTCATGCCTCAAGTGTCCTGAAACCAAAGGCTATTAAAAGAAAACTCCTGTTCAGCAAGTGGATTCCCTGGCCTTCACACTTAGGGTGCAGAGGTAATCCCATCTATGACTCTTAGCTGCGCTCGCTTCTTATTTCTCTCTGTCTATGGTGGCAGTTTATCTCTCTCACTGCTTTTCCTCTTCCATTTGTTCTCTCCAGCATCTGCTATAACCTCTGTCTGGTCTTGCCTCTGTGTGTGGACCTCCCCCAACCACCAGACCTTTTCTGTCCCCATCTCCCCTTTGCTCCCTGAACTGTTCTATTCCTTCTCCTTCTGCTGTCTTGAGAGTTTCTCACATAGCTACAGGAGTGCCAGGCCACCTTGTCCTCATCCAACTGCATAGTTTAAGCTGCTGAACACAGGGTTCTTTGACTGGAATTGCACACTCTCCTGGGAAATTTACCTTTCCTCCCTGCAACCCCAACTCCATTGTCTCTTTCTGCAGGGAGCATTGCTTTAATACATCATTTACACATAGGTTTTTCTCTTGAGTCAGCTTTTGAGCAATCCAACTGATTCAACCCTTAATCTTCCCTTCTTCCTCTGAATGAAAGTGTTAAAACTGAGCACAAAGAGTCCCACTTAGAAAACTAAACTAGAACCAGGTGGGAGTTCCCTACTGGCCTGGAGTCACTTTTGTCTTCAGACCCAGATGTGTAGCATTGTGACAATATAGGAGGAGTTGCCAGGGACTCAGTGTTCTCACCTCATGGACTCATTTGATCCTGACATTGGAGGACATTTATGACATTCTAAAGGGACATCACTTCAAAAGTACATGCAGAGGGCAGGACTTCAAAACTGCATACATCGTGAGGTACATCATTCTAACCTCTCTCCTTTTTATTCTCATTTCTACTTCTACAAGTCCAGTTAAGGGTCTAAAATGCAACTCAGATGAATCTTGAGGCCAGTTTATATGAGATAGCATTTTCTGATTAACTTTGAGAAAAGTGAGTCCAGGACCAGCTTTATGCATACACAAGATGACAGACAAGAATCTATCCACAGGACAGTCTTTGCTTTGGCCCAGCCCAGTTGATAAGAGAGAGATTTCACTGAAGTTGTCAGAGAAGACTAAATCCATGGAACCACTGGGAACAAAGGCAATCATGAGATAAACAGCGAAAGGAAAGGAAATGGTGGAAAATTGGGTTGTTCCCTTTAGTATCTCTATATCCTGCTACCATATAATAAACACCTGCTGAGATTTTAATTAAGATGAATTCCTTAAGCTCACACCTTGAAATTCTCACTTTCATGACCTAGGCTGTGGTTTGGGTGTCTGTAGTTTTAAAACACTCCCATGTGATTCTGATATGTGGCTAACGATAAGAAGGACCACAGGTCTTCCTTAACCTCAGGTTAGCAACATGGAAGTGCCCACGTAAGTGTAGCTAATCCAAAAAGGCTGAGCATCCGTTAGCCTTTGATGGGACCTATATCTCCCCTCTCAACAGCACTGTTTGTATCACATAGAAAAAATCAAGAAAAAACAAGAAAATTAATACATTAGACCTTTAGCCTCTGCTTGAAGTATACGTCCTCAATTTTGAATACAAGATAAAGTGAGATATAGTCATTACATTAACATCTAATGTACAGAAATAATACCTCCCATATTACATAGAGTGGAATTTAGTATTTTCTTTGACAGTTTAAAATAAAACTTCCAGTTGACATTTAACCACACAGATTTTATAGCCCACTAATTGGCTCAGCACTGCCATGTGAAAATTTCACTTTTGATCAATTTTGTTCTTCCGCAAAGCCCCCAGAAGAACTTACTGGTCTCACTCTCCTGAAGAGAAAGCAATAACAAATCAAGACTGAAATTCTGCAATAGATTGCCTATGAACACTTCTTTATGCCACTCTTGACACTGACACTAACTATTAAAAAGTAAACTTTCCCAAAATGTACTTAAGGAAAATAATAAGTGGGAGGGGAGAATGTAGTAAAACACAAACTAATCCCTTTTTCTTTGTACTCCAGAGTTCTGTGGGTCTAGATATTGAGATTTCTAGAAACGCCTGAAGGTGTAACTAGGTGTGGAATCAGCTTCCGGGCATTAGGGAAAATAAGTAGGGCCGTAATTATACTCCCTGCTCTCTCTTTGCTAACTCCATTTTGAGTGTCTTTTTTTTCTTTTAATTTTCTTTCTTTCCTGAACCCCTTTGAAAGAATACTTATATTTGTTTTTTCTTTTTAAAAAAGTGTTTAACCAACCAAACAAGCACCACAGACATCATATTTCTTATATTTCTTTGTAAAACCTTATTCCTGTCCTAGCCAAAGGTGGCCCAATAGCCTGTCATGACTGTTGAGACCTCCAGATTGGAGCCTTTCCTCTAGCTTCCTCCAATCTTGATGAAAAGGGCCTTATTTCATGGGTTCTGTTGTTTTAAAAAAACAAAAAAGAAAGAAAGCAAACAGTGTTAAAAAGGAAAGTTTTTCCAGTTATAAGACTGTCTGAAAATCCTTAACACCTGAAACTCCCTCACTCCCCCTCACCCTTAAAGAAATATGTAGGCTCTTTGCCTCTATGGCACTGTAGTAGATTCTGAGGGTGGGGGGAATAGGTTTGGAGAAGACCTGATTATTTCCCTTAATTGATTATTTTCCTCTCAGAGCTGTATTTATATGTCTCAATCTCAACAGCTTTAAATAAGTTAAAAGAGTTAGACCTTTTCCAAATTCTCGCAAAAGAGGAGGGCAATGTAGTATCCTTTCTTTTAGGATTTTTTCAGGTGTGACAAAGCAGTCTAGTAGCTGGCTAACTCTGAGCATGCTAGTGCCTATGCAAACATCCAAGTGCTTTATATTTAACTCTGGGCTCCTGTGCACATTCTGGTAATAACCCGTATTAGTTTTCTGAAACTTTATTTTATGGTCTCCTGTACTTGTAGCAATGACTAGGGACTCAAGATGAGGAGAGGATAGGGAAGAAAGCTCTCATCTGTTCTTTGCATCCAGTTCTCACCTTGCGGAGCCTAGGTGCCTACCTATTACCCTCCCACATTTTCTCAGCTATATTTCTTGGGTAAAGCCCTGGCCCTGGTAAATCTACTCCTCATTCTTTTCTTCATTTCTTTCTGTGGTCATGAGATAAGTGTCTGAGCCTCTACACTGAGTCTGTGAAGAATAAGGGAATCTTTGGTGTTAATTGTGGATATCACTCTTCCATTCTCTTTATCTATGAAACTATGTAAAACAAGGAGACTGTACTTATCTTAGCACTTTTTTTTTTTTTTTTTTGCACAGTGTTATTGTAGCTTAGACTAGAGTTAGCTCTTCTCCTGGACCTACAGGGGCTGGGTAAGACTGGACTCTACCTTCTCCTGTCTTCACATTTCTGCTTGTGAAAAAACAATAGACACATGAAGTGGTCACTGGAGAATCTGGCTATTTGCAAATTGGTACACTTTTTTAGGAATCTTACTCTTTTTCCCAGTCAGATCATCCCCATATCACATTAAGTCTGAAACCACAAAAATGCTAACAAAACCTCTAGTTTTCTTTGTAAATTTTTTCTTTTTCTTTTTCTTTTTTTAGAAAGAAAAGAAAGAGAGAAAGAGAGAAAGAAGGAAAAAAAGAGAATAAAAAGAAAGGGAAAAAGAAGAAGAAAAAAGAGGGAGAGAGAACAGGAATCTTGCTCTATTGCCCAGGCTAGAATGCAGTCTAAAAATGGGTATTGAAAGCTCTTTTATACTAATAATTGTGTTATACAATGGAGACAGGAAGGAATAAGGGAGGAAATAACAGACAAACAGCTAACCAATATTTCATTTAAACCTATGAAATGCTATGCAATTGCTGGGGAGTGATTTACTCCCAACCATGTGGTCACTTTTAGAATAGATGTGATGTGTTACTGAAAAAAATGTGTTTTGTGGGTTTGGAGTAGAGAGTTCTGTAAATGTTTATTAAGTTTACTTGTTCGAGGTCTAAGTTCAAGTTCCAGGTATCCTTGTTAACCTTCTGTCTCATTGATCTGTCCAATATTGACAATGTAGTGTTAAAGTCTCCCACTATTATTGTGTGGGAGTCCAAGATCTCTTTGTAAGTCACCAAGAAGTTGCCCTATGTATCTGGGTGCTCCTATATTGGGTGCACACAGACAGGATCGTTAGCTCTTCCTGTTACATTGATCCCTCTACCATTATACAATGTCCTTCTTATCTCTTTTGGTTTCTATTACTTTAAAGTCTATTTTATCAGAGATGAGAATTGTAACTCCTGCTTTTTTTTTTTCTCTCCTTTTGGTTGGCAATCTTTCCTCCTTCCCTTTGTTTTGAGTCTCTGTATATCCTTGGATGTGAGATGGGTCTGGATGCAGCTTACTGATGGGTTTTTTGGAATGGCTCATACTGGTTGTTCCTTTCTGTATATAGTGCCTCTTTCAGAAGCTCTTGTAAAGCAGGCCTGGTGGTAATGAAATCTCTGAGTATTTGCTTGTTCGTAAAAAATTGTATTTTTCCTTCACTTATGAAACTTAGTTTGGCTGGATATGAAATTCTGGGTTGAAAAGTTCTTTTCTTTAAGGATGTTGAATATTGGCCCCCACTCTCTTCTGGCTTGTAGGTTTTCTGCTGAGAGATCTGCTGTGAGTCTGATAGGCTTCCCCTTGTGGGTAACCTGACCTTTCTCTCTGGCTGCCCTTAGTATTTTCTCCTTTGTTTCAACCCTGATGAATCTAATGATTATGTGCCTTGGGGTTGCTCTTTTTGAGGAATATCTTTGTGGTGTTCTCTGTATTACCTGGAGTTGTGTATTGTCTTGCCTTGCTAGGTTAGGAAAGTTTTCCTGGATAATATCCTGAAAAATATTTTCCAACTTGGATTCATTCTCTTCGTCACATTCAGGCACACCTATCAAACGTAGATTAGGTCTTTTCACATAGTCCCATATTTCTTGGAGACTTTGCTCATTCCTTTTTACCGTTTTTTCTCTAATCTTGTCTTCTCGTTTTATTTCGTTAAGTTGGTTTTCGACCTCTGAAATCCTTTCTTCTGCTTGATCAATTCAACTGTTAAAACTTGTGCATACTTCTCGAAGTTCTCATATTGTGTTTTTCAGCTCCATTAGTTCACTTATATTCCTTTCTAAATTGTCCATTCTCATTAACATTTCGTCAAACCATTTTTCAAGGTTCTTAGTCTCCTTGCATTGGGCTAGAGCATGTTCTTTTAACTCACAGAAGTTTCTCATTATCCACCTTCTGAAGCCTGATTCTATTGATTCCTCACATTCATTCTCAATCAGGCCTTTTTCAATTGGTGATGAGGCACTGCAATCCTCTGTAGGAGGAAAGGCATTCTGATTTCGGGGTGTTTTCAGCCTTTTTGCGCTGGTTTCTTCCCATCTTTGTGGATTTATCCACCTGTCGTCTGTGTAATTGCTGGCTTTCAGATAAGGTCTCTGAGTGGACGTCCAGCTTATTGGTGGTAAAGTTTTTTCTGTTTCTTAGTTTTCCTTCGGTGGACGCCCCCTCCCCCACAGAGCTGGACCTTCCCGGGTTCAGCTGTACTTGCTGTGAAACTCTCAATAATCAGCAGTGCCAACTGCTGTTATTTTTTTTGTGTGTGGCGGGGACCAGCCTACCCCCTGCAGCAACCCACTACGCCGGCTGAAACAGCGGCGTTAAGATTTGTGGCGCTTTTCTGCCCGGGAATCTCCGGGTCTGCTTCCCCACTTCAGTCCGTTTTTCAATCAGCTGAATGAGAGACTCTGCTTTCCCGGAGCGCCAAACGCCAACCAAAGGGCACTCAGTCCCGTATACTCCGGACTGAGAACCGACGCGCCGGGGCGCCTGCAAAACGGCCGCGCTGGCCAAAAGGGTCGCGCTGGCGACCCGTGGGGCTCCTCCGCCACGAATCTCTTGGTCCGTAGGCAATGAAATTCGTTTGAAAGTGTGGCGTCCACTCACTCTCTGCACTTTCAGTGGGAGCTACAATCCTGAGCTGCTGCTAATCGGCCATCTTGGATCTCTCTTGCTGGGTTTTTTTTTTTGTCGGGGGGATCCAGCCTTTCCCTGCGGCGACCCACTACGCCGGCTGAAACAGCGGCGTTAAGATTGTTGGTGCTTTTCTGCCCGGGAATCTCCAGGTCTGGTTCCCCCACTTCAGTCCACTTTCCAATCAGCTGAATGGGAGACTCTGCCATCCCGGAGCTCCAACGCCGACTAAAGGGGCACTCAGTCCCGTGTACTCCGGACTGAGAACCGCTGCGCCGGGGTGCCTGCAAAACGGCCTTGCCGGCCAAAAGAGTCACGCTGGCGACGCGTGGGGCTCCTCCGCCGGGAATCTCTTGGTCCGTGGGCAATAAAAATTCATCTGAAAATGTGGCATCCACTCACTCTCTGCGCTTTCAGTGGGAGCTACAATCCTGAGCTGCTGCTAATTGGCCATCTTGGATCTCTCTCGTAAACTTTTTTTCTATTGATGAAGATACCAGGAATGTCCTCAAAGTAGGGGATTTTTTTCCTGGAAAGAATAGAGGAGCTGTTTTAGTTGCTTGGAAGAAGTAGCATTTACATGAGAGTTCCCCTTGGAATTTTTCTTCTCTCCTGTCTCTGGTATGTGATTTCAACATTCTAGGTAAGTACCACCAGCTATATGTCTAGCTATAGATGATTAACAATTTTCCTGAGCACTGATGGACAGGGGTTGTGGCAGCTAAACAATAAATGTTGAGTGTCGTTACCTCACTAAATTCACTTAACCCTGTGGAGATGTTTAATAAAATGTACAAAATAGAATATGCTAATTATCCACTTGGAGAGATAAGAAAAACACACCCAAAAAGAGTCAACTAGCTCTAGGGGACAGAGCATGATTAACATCAGCAGTTATTACTCTAGAAGGGAGGTATAGGAGCTAAGCATTTGTGGGTAAGAGTTAGTAGCTTAATAACTGACACAAAAGCTAACAAGAAAAATCATGTGATTATTGGTGCAGAAAAGGAATTTGACAAAATACAACACAGATTCATGTTAAACACTGAAAAATAAAAACTAATAACTAATTCTTTAACATAAAACTGGCATACACCATAACCCCAAACCAGCAGACTTTCCTATTAAAGTAGGTGAAGGAAAAAGATGTTCATTACCTCTACTGCTGCCTAACATTGTGTTGGAGCTACTTGCTAACACAGTCAGCCCAGAGAAACAATTAGAAGCATAAGAACTGAAAAGAAAGAGATAAAACATCTGCATGCAAGTAGGTAAAATGATTGTACATCAGAAAACCTCAAAGAGAACAAAGACCACTACCAAAAGACTGGCTACAATATAAACATTTAAAAAATTCCTGTCATTTGTATGCCAAAACAAAAAACGGTTAAAAGAAAATATAGAAGAAAAGAGCATATTTTCTGTCAGACAAAAGTGAAAAGGAAGAGAAAGAAAATTCTTAAGTGAAAATTAAGGGTAGACAGACAGGTCAATTAAATGGAATAGCAAATCTGTAATATGGCCTAATTGTATATGGAACTTCATGTATGATAATAACAGCATCTCAAATCAGTGGTGGGAAATGACTTTCTAGTAAGTCCTTGTTCTAACAGGAACAACTTGTATTTCTTCTAGATATAAGTTTGCTTGTGACAGATGTGTCTGTGATAGTGTTCCATTTAGGCCCACAGTCATTAAACTGGGGTCATGTACCTTGAGGCAAATTAAGACTTTCTTAAAACCAGCCTGCTCTGGAACATGCTTAAGGGTCTTGATGTCATGATGCTGCTTCTTTCCCAAGTCTTTTTCCAACCTCAGCCTTCCCTCCTGCCCCTTCAAGGAAAGTATACATCTCAACCATCCGGAATGGTGCATTGTTCCAGGCTGCTAAAAAAAAAATCCCCAAGGTGCCAAATAAAGAGACAATTTATTATCTTCTGGCTTCTGATGGAGAGCCCTTAACAGCTAAGCAAGATATACTGCAAAACAGGAATATATTTCAGCTGGTGAAAGCCTCAATGCAAGGTTCTTTACCAAATCCATCTATCTACTTTAGAATTAGAATTATGAAATGAGTTGGTTGTCACTGGAACTCATCATGTAACATTCTTATTTGAATTGAAAAATGAAGTCAGCCTTTTTTTTTTTTTTTTTTTTTGACAGAAAAGAAATCTTATGTGGTCAGTTTGTTGACAATGTGGGGTGTGAGGGAAAGAGAAGAGTTAAAGAAGATTCCAGTATTTTTGGCTGTAGTGAATGGGTGAATTATTATCACTGCACTGTTTTCTTGAAATGGGGGGAGAGAGAGGGATAAGCCTAAGGGAGGGAATACAGCATGTTGTGGAAATCTTACATTTTAGATGCCAGACAGACATTTGGCATAGGTGTTATATAGATTATACTATATATGAGCTAGGCTTTCAACAGAGAGGGTTGGATGGAGGTATAAATCTGGGAATCATCAATGTATGGGTGGTGATTAAAGCCATATTCCTGGAAGAAATCACTTAGAGAGTGCATGTAGATGGCATATATGTTTGAGAATTGAGCCCTGAGACAACACAGTATCTAGAGGTAAGCAAGAGGAAGGTGAGCTAGAAAAGGAGGCTGAGGAGGAGTGGCTTGTGAGGTTGAAGCCAAACCAGGAAAGTGTGACATCCCCAAATTCAAGCAGAGATAAGGAGAGAATGTTTCAAGGAGAGAATAGCCAAACTGTCAAATTTTTTCTGAGAAATTTAATAAGAAAAAACATGATAATGGATCACTGAATTTGAGGCTATGAAAGTCATTGGTGACCTTAACAAAGTGACTCCAATACAAAGCTAGGGATACAAATCTGCCTGGACTGGGTTTTGAGTAAGAAAGGGTTAAGGAGTAGAAATAGTGAATTTAGAAAGCTTTTAAAAGGTGTTATGTTATTAAGAGAGAAAGGAACTAAAAGGGTATAAACTATTTTACCCATTGAACCACTAAGTCCAGTTCTAGGATGCTGTCTGAATGAAATGATAAAAAATTAAAATGTATCTTTAAAGATGTTTACCACCATGCTATTTAAAATAATAAAAATTAGAAATAAATAATAAAAAAATCCCCCAAACAGGCAAATTATAAAGTATGGTATACCTATTGTGTGGAATAGTGGACAATTCAAACTAAATGCAAGACATTTTTAATTTAAAAATGAGAATAAAAAGAACATAAAATTATTCTTACAATACATGCACTCTCTAAGTGATTTTATAATATGCAAAAATGTAAAACAAGCGAAATAAGTAAAAATAGAAACAAAAGTGGAAAAAAAAAAGTAAAAATAGAAAAAGTAAGAGTTCTTATGTCTATATGGCAGAGTTATGCATTTTTAGTAGTTACCAAAATTTTTCCAATTTGAAATTCATAAAACACATGTAGGGTTAACATGGCTCTTATTTCCCGTAATAAAAGTAGTCTCATGATTAGCTTCCTTTACATAACTCTAGTTATTTTGACTAGAAAATGCTTCTGTGCACCATAAATTCAGCTCATAAAATAGTAGAGAACCAAAATTATCCCCTTCCCCTTTGTCCATGATAATTATGAATCTATTGGCCGTAAATGACAGAATTTCAATTCATGCTGGCTTGATCCCAAAAGAGAATATTTTGACTTTTGCAAAGTCAGAGCTGGATTTATAGGCTCTGATGCTCCCGGAAATCTGCTTTTCTTCATCTCAGCATTGTCTTTCTCCATCTCTTACTAAGATGTGAATGATGCCCTGTAAAGCTGCGCATTGAACATGTGGCAGCTGCACTAGGCAGAAAAAAAAAGAAAGAAAATGGCACATGTCCACTGAAATGAAATTGTCTGTAAAGCAGTTATATTCACTTACTGCTTATATCTTTGTGCTTAGCCTCTTTTCCACAATGGTTTTCAGTTTTGAGATGCTGTGAACCTGTGCTAAGAACTGTTTCAAATTTCAATTATACAACAGATTAAAGCAAATCTTGAATGTGCCCTTGAGGACAAATCTTTTCTGCCCATGAATCCATTCCCTCTTCTCCTTTCTTTCTCTTAAATTGTTCTTTGTCTCTTGCACCCATTCAAGACCCCAAATGAATACCCAACATTCTGTGCCAAGAAAATCTTTCCTTGGCAGAAACAATGGTGAGTGAGATTATTCTAAATCCACTGACTGCTTTTCTAGGATGATTCATCTTGGACAGATATTCAATGCAAATAAAAGCTGCAAACTTTGACTAGAAGTTTCCACGTCTGTCACTTCATCTTTCATTGAATAATATTACCAAAAGCTCTTTTTAACGAAATAGATTTCTCTTCCTTGTTGTTCTCTATTTCTAATTTTAAAGAGTACTTTTCTCCTTCTGAATGATGTGTAAACAACAACAAAAGACAGAATAACTGTTTTAATTTTACTATAGTGTTGATGTCTACTTTTTAATGTGCTTGTTGATTCTCAAAACCCGTATCCATTAATAGAATAATAAAGCTACAAGATCCCCAAAACTTTAGCATATTGCTGCCTGAAGAACTATTTTGTTTTATGTACTCCAAACCATGCTTTTCTAAGAGGAAACCAAATTAGACACCAAACATGTTTGTGATGATAAAAGAAAGACACAGGGGGGTAAATTAGAAATTAGCCCTAATGTCTAAGGACTGTCTGCCTGGTTTATCCTTATGACAACTCAGTACCCTGAAGAGCAGGGAAGCCTATGGGAACATATCAAACCAGACCTAGATAGGTCCCAGGGTAACTAAAAATCTCATGTCAATTCAGGAGTTATTTTCAATGAAAATCATGCAAAGGTTTTTGCAGCCAGACAAGGAAGAGAACGAAGTGTAAAGCAAAGCAAAATGTAGCTCTGTTTTATTTGTTTGGTCTATATTATTTAATTTAAAAGTTTGTTCTTTATGAGGTTAATGAGTGCAGAGAAACTGTTAGTGTCCCCATCCTCACCCCTAAGCAAATTCACGTTGGAAAGTCGTCAGGGAATTGCAATACATTTGGGAAAGTGTTTAGATTTTTCATTTCCTTCAGTAAGGGCTATTAGTTGATGGTAGAATTGCTCAGGGAAAAGGAAATTTATCTGTCCATTGAATCAATTATTATGAAAATATAGTTTTTCAGTACATTTAGAAACGTGCTTGTAAAGTAAATCTTTGATGTTATTTAACAGTTTAAATTTAGATTGATATTAATAACTCTTTCTGGAACACAATTTCAAGGTATTCCTTCATGTTGTTTATGGTAAGGATGGATAATCTCATACCATGTTTTCTCTTTGTCTGGAAAGAAACCCAGTTCTGGGCTGTGTGCAGTCTTCTTACACTAACAATTGCCTCAAGCCAACATTCCCTCTTATCTCACAGCATTTTCCAATAAAAATTGGCTCTTTCAGTCATATTTGAAAACTTTTAATTTCCTAAACCCTTCTTGTTTATTATTTCTTGATCATTGCCCTTGATAAGTTTATCCTGCCTGGCAGGTATTCTCTTACCATCTCTCTCATTTTAAATCCTACACATGTTTCAAATACAAATCCAAAATCCAATTTCCATTAAGCTGGAAGTAGCTTTTTTTATTCATGAAGCATGTTACAAGCTCTTTGGTTGTTCTGTTCTTTGACGCTATTTTCCCCCTCATACAAAACTTACATTTTTTAGTTTTGCACAAAATCATATCATTTTGTAATTCTTTCTGCAACATCACTGGAAAATGGACATTCTACTTTTCTTTGAATATTTCCTGTAGAAAGGAATATTTTAGGCCTTAAAGCAGTCTGTTTCTTTTTTGGAAAACTTGAATTGCTAGTTCTTTTTTATAGTGAGCTAAAATTTGTTTTCAAACAAATTTTAACCATTGACCATATATTTGCCTTTACACATGGGTATAAATATAACCAGTCATTTATTTATTCAATCATCATTTGGTTAGTGCTTAGTGGTAAAAAAAAAAAAAAAAAAATTTGATATCTCCATAAAGCTTACATCTAGTGAGAGATAGTATGTGTATTAGATAACAAGCTCTTTATGTATAGCATAATGTCTAAAATATATGTGTATATGTATTTTTTGAGACAAGGTCTAACTCTGTTGTCCAGGCTGAGTGCAGTAGCATGGTCATCACTCACTGCAGCCTCAACCTCCTGGGCTCAAGTGATCCTCCCACCTCAGCCTCCTAAAGTGCTGGGATTACAGGTGTGAGCCACCACGACCAGGCCCAAATATATTTTTATGTTGCCAAAGTAGGTAGAGAGGAGGAAATAGAAAAGCCTCAGATAATAATTATAAAAAACATCATTTCAAGCTGATTAGAAGAGGAAGTGAATGAGTGGTTCCTCTTGTGGGGTTGTATACAGACTAAAGGTGGGGCATCTCCCTGGTTATAGGGCAGAAGTTGGTGACTGAGTCTGTGATCTGCAGAGAGCTAAGCCATATTCTTAGTGATTGGGAATCTTACTCCTGCTTTCCATTTTATCTCTGAAATAATGAAAACTATAAGGACAAGGTCTTTCATAGCACTGCATCTGAAACATAAAAATCAACAGTCTTGTGTAACTGCAGTCAAAAATAGAAACCTCTGTTTCCTGGACATGTGTAGACTGGAAAGACTGGAAACTGCTCTACTTTCTACTGGCTTTCTTCCCTGTTTAGACAGAAACAAATGCAGAGGGCCAGGCATCAGCTCTCCACTTTCTAAATGATTCATTTTATTTTCCCAACTTTCCTGGAAACCCCAGAAGAATCAACTTGCACTTATTCCTTCAGTCTTTTGGGAATGCCCATTGTATTTGGCTTTTCCCCCTGTTCAGAGACATTTCAATGCATGCCTTCAATGAAGCCACAGGACCACGAAAGAAGATCTTTGGCGTTATCTATTATCTCTCCCATCCTGAGACATTAATATATTCACTAAAGGTGAAAAGCATAGAGTTATTTGCATTCAGAAAAACCAGCCAATCACAATCACCTCTCACTCCTTTTTCTACTCTTTCCTTCCCTGCAACCCAAGCAACATACAGACATACATTCAAGTATATACACCTTTGCAGTCATACAGGGAAAAGCAAACTATCTGTAATCAATGTGGAGAAAGAAAAGCGCTAATTGCTGGTGGGATTATGCATCAGAGTTGCTGAGAGAATGTCAAACACTTTTATTCCCAACTAGGGCTTCTTAGTGAGTACTCTGGTGACAAGAGTCAGGGCCTTTGATAATGTCATCACCTGAGGAGCCCCTAACTCTGCATAACCAAATCTTAACTGGATGAAGGGAAACAAAGTTGAGGAAGGCACAGCCACAGCATGTATAAGTTTAAGGACTATTTGACCGAAATGAATTTGCCTGATTATCTTCTTTCAAAATTTGTTGAAAACATTAAATTTGGATGACGTTTAAATGGTATGGTAGAAAATAGTATTCGAGGCTGGGTATGGTGGCTCACACCTGTAATCCCAGTACTTTGGGAGGCCAAGGCAGGCGATCACTTAAGCCCAGGAGTTGGAGATCAGCCTGGACAACAGGGTGAAATCCTGTCTCTACTAAAAATACAAAAATTAGCCAGGTGTGGTGGACACCTATAATCCCAGCTACTAGGGAGGCTGAGGTGGGAGAATCGCTTGTGTCTTTGCCACAAGAACCAGAGATGCTCTGTCAGTTCAGAAGCTGATTATCTTCCAGACACGTGATGGTAGCTATTCCTCAACTTAGTGGAGTGGGTGGAAGCTGGGGTAGGCACCTCTGGTCATACAGGAAAGGAGTTGAGTAGGATAAGTTAAGCACCTTCTTCTCTCTGCACAAGATTTGTATTTCCCCAAGAGGTAACCCCTTTATGCTTTTAGTCCATCCTTTAATCTCTCTTTAGTTAATGTCAGCCAGACTCATTGGCCTTTTTCACCCCAGCGGAATGGCCAATAATTTCTTTTTTTCAAACTGGCACTGGAGAATTTAGTGATTATTTTCACTAGTACCCTATTCCACTGTGATTCTCACACTATTCTGTAATGTTTGGGGACTGGTAAAGTTCTTAATATGGGTGTATATAATTTGATTATGTTTAAGAAACATAAAATATGATAAAGATATTTCAATAGTGGAAGATAGATTTCATATATAAAAACAATTTCCAGATGGTTGAAAGATTTTATTGTAAAAAGCAAAATGATAAAAGCGTTGTCTAGGAATCTGGGAATATTTATATAAACCTGTATTATTTTTAAGTATGGTAGGAATGCAGACGCTATAAAGAAGACAAGCATATTTAACTATATGCAGTTTAGAGTATATTTACAGGCAAAGGATACCATTCGACGTGCTATAAACAAAATCAGAAGACAATGCACTGGAGAAGTGAAAAAAAAATTGACATCACTAGCATACATTTTTAAATGAGAAACAAATAACCTAAAAGAAAAATGGACAAAGATGTAAAAGGTGATTCAGAGGAAAAATTCCAACTGGCCACACATTTGTTAACAGATTTGTTTCACTAGGAGGCATTTTAGACTATATTTATATAAGCAGAAGTGGGAAAGGACTCTTATCAGATTATTAATATTATTTACTTCAGTAGGGAGCAAATGAGAATTAACTTTTTTCTTATGTAGCTTTTTATTATCTCATTTATTTCAATAAGCAGCATTATTTTATAATTTGAAGTATATCAAATAAAAAGTTTTAAAAAAAGAAAAATAATTAGATTAAAATAAAGTACTACTCTGTTAACTGCTAAAATTTGAAGGAGAAAGTCAGTTTAAGGACTGTGGATTTAAAGCTTTGCTCAATGAATGCAGTTTGAGAGAGTTTTTCTGGCAACGGTGACCTGTTTCCTGTCCATACTTCATGAATGCTGTTCGCAGGCTCAAATCCTTTTCAGTTTAGGGCCTGTGGGTCTCCCCCAGTCCCTGTGGCAGGTGAGTCTGGGGTACAACACTGTGTCCTGAGTCTCTTGGTCTTATAACTGAGACGGTGAGAAAGGCAGTGCTGGAAGCTTTTTGCATGTTCACAGAACATTTCCTATTCCTTGCATTCCCGGATGCTCCTAAACTCTGAGAAATCAGGTAAAATATTTCCTCACTGGAATGCTGCCCAAAACAAGAAAGAAAAGAAGTTGAGCCATTTGCAAAGTATTTGCATTTCAGAGCCCCAAGCTCCCCTTCTTGTGTGAAGATCCCATGTTGGGACTGAATGACACTTTGAGTACTGCTGATCCTCAACAGCGACAGAGAACTGGGCAGATATGACCTGTGACTCACAATAAGCTCACTGCAACCTCTGCCTCCCCAGTTCAAGTGATTCTCCTACCTCAGCCTCCCGAGTAGCTGGGACTACAGGCATATGCCACCATGCCCAGCTAATTTTTTTGTATTTTTAGTAGAGATGGGGTTTGACCATGTTGGCCAGGATGGTCTCAGTCTCTTGATGTTGTGATCCGCCCACCTCGGCCTTCCAAAGTGCTGGGATTACAGTCATGAGCCACCATGTCCAGCCAAGCATGCACTTTTAAAAGCCCGGAACAATAACCAATAATCCCTGGGCAAAGAAGCCTTCTCTATCTAGGTCTTGGATGTATGTTTTTAGGGTTATTATTATTATTTTTACCAACAGGAGTATATAGAAGATTCTCAGATAGTGAGAGAAGGTTCCTTTGAGGTCAAAGTAGTTAGAAAGAGAGAGAGAGAGAGTAAGAAAAGATAGCTGCCATTTGCTGAGCATGTAGGACATGCTAGGCACTTAACCCAAGTGTTAAAGCCATGTCTCATAAAAGCTTGCAAATTAGAGTTACTATTTCATTTAAAAAAATGGAAACTCTAAAAGCTCAAGCTATTTGCCTACAATTATTATATGTAGCTATTATTAAAGCAGAATTCTCCTGATCCAGTGTTTCCCACTTACTGTGATGTCTTTGCAAGAAAAAAATATCAGTGTGGTTACAACGAACGCTCTCCTTCCTCCAATGCACTGGTGTTTTTGCATGACAACCCTGGGAAGTGTTCTGTTTGTGCCTCTCAGCACACAGTAATATAAGGCAGTGTCTGCAGGAACCAGATTTCCGATGTACAAATTTGTCCCATTTGCTGTATTCTTTGAATAAAACTTTCCTGTGACAAAATCGGTATCTCCTTTTCCAGAGTATCCCCACCCTCTGTAGAGAATGTATTCTGGTGCCTGGTTTGGATACTGTCGAAACCAGTAGAGATCAAGATAGCTCCCAGATGATGTACCGTAGTTACAAAGTACGTTCACAGTCTTCCCTTGTGTTTCAGATACTCTTGGCTCCTGGGACTTGATCCAGTCTGCTCTCCCAGGCCCTGCAATGTAAAACACTCATCAGTCATAGGTTAAACCAGTCACCTCCAGAAGGGCCACTCTGGGTACAGGATAGGGCTGTTACCTTGGAGAGCCAGTGCTAGATAAGGTTGCTATTCATTGTTTCTTCTGGATTCCTGATTTATGACCTTTTGTAATTCAGTGACTGCTTCAAACTGGTAGCATTTCATAATCAAGTCACTGAGATGAGTTTTCTGGAAGCTGTTTATCACAACTCACAAGTCAAAAGTGGAAGGATCTTAACCATGTAGGCTTTTTCAAGGAACAAAAATACCTCTTTTGCAGTGACTTTGAGAAACACTCTTTGTTTGAAATAAGTTGAATTCCCCCACATCTTGCTAGACTTATTTTTTCATGTTCATTGACACAGGTGAAATGGAAAGTAAAATGCTAAATAGTTAATAGTGGTAATGTCTGTAGGTTGAGGTTATAGATGTTTTTTAAATTTGTTTTTTCTTTTGTAACAAATGAATATTTAGTCTTAGATAGAATTAGAATATATGTTATTTTGGTGAGAGGTTAATCTTTTGAGATGTAAATTGTTTGGTTCTCCTTAGGAAAGAAAACAATAAAGAGTGAAAAAGAAACTTTCCCCCTTTTCATCCGCACATTCCCCTCAAAGACAGCCAAATCTCTGGCTTCTAAATCATAAACTCTTCCAATCGCAGAGCCAGAAACAACGGGTGTCTTACGTAGGGTTTTCCACTCTATTTTTTAGTCTAAAATAAATGACAGTCAGGTTTTCCTCTTCCATCCACTATGTGATTTCTGGGTTTTGGTGTAGATAGAAGGAGGAGAGAAAGGAAAATGAACAGAAGTCTGTGCGGGCTAAACATGGCAGGATACATTCTATTAATTTTTATACCATTTCTTCCCCCTCCTCTTTGAATGTTTACCTGCCCTTTTCTTAGGCTATCTCCCCATTTCCCAGGCAGTGAAACCTAAACCATGCTCAATTTGCAATGAATTTTCCAACAAACTCACAAGCACACACAGGTAGCCTTTACTGCCTGTACTCTCCTACATAGAGATGAGAGAGTAAAGCATTCTACTCATAGGACAGTCCTTCAAATAACTTGTCAGGAGAAATAGGTCTTCTTGTAATTCTAAAACATTCCCAATTGAAGAGAGCATTAGTCTACAGTGATTTGAAGAGCTAGCAATAAAAAATCTTGTTTTAATGCTATATCATTTGGCTATGTGGGGTCATGTCTATTCCTCACTGTAATTAAGCTGCTGTGAGTGTCAGATAATAATCATATGATACAGTTGAGCCTCCTTGGATTTTGGTGTATTAAAATGTGTATTTTTCTTTCTGAAATAATGATTAGTATTGAGTTAATGGTAGATAATTTGAAAAATAAAGATTATTATAAAGGAGCAAAACAATGAACATTATTAGATCTAACATTCAAAGATAATTAATACTGTTGCAAACATTTTTGAGTTATTTTATTCACATGTTATTGTAAATGTTATTTTATTTACGTGTTAAACACATGTTATTTCAGTATTTTGTCTACACATTTTGTACATAATTGTGGTCACACTGTGGGTAAATTTTTTCCTCAGTGGTGTTTAACACTGGGGCATGTAATGGAGAAAGTATAGACTTTGGAGTCAGATGAACCTGATTTCAGATTCTGATAGCTATTTGTCTAGGGTACGGGGCGAGGAAGGGGGCTTAACCTTTCTAAGTTTGTATTTCCTAATATGTTAACTGAAAGTAATCTTGATGATCCTTCAGCATTATTTTGAGAATTCAATGAGGTGATATTTACAAAATACAAGGCACATAGTACTTGCTTTTGATAATACAGTAGCTTCCATTGCAAGCTCTTTTTAAGTATATATAGGTGATTACATAATTGAAGAGTGTATCACAACATAAGTAGGCTAAGTTTATGTTAGCTTCATATAACTTGCTTCAGCTAACTCCTTTCCTTTGGTAGGCTGCTTAAGGTACCAAATAATCAAATTAATGTGTAACATCTTGAAAAAATTTTATCACCACTTTAATGGAGTGCTTCACATAGGGAACAATCCTAAAATGAAGATAGTAAGTAAGAATAATAAAATCATGAATGAAAACCTTTTGTTTGAATCAGGTAATGAATGATACCTGCCTGTTCCTACCCTTTGTTCTTTGCTAATAGGTCCAGCAAAATTGTTACAGGCAGAACTGTATCTATAAATGTATCTGTTCTGTGGAAGAAGATAAAACATCCATGGCCATTAGGCAGATTCCCTAATGTGTAGTGCACATGTGAGTTGCCCGTACAATCCTGATAAAAGAGCTTGCTTTCTAATGGTGTGGTAATGGGGTTAGTATCCTGAGTGACCCTCTAGAAATATTAGCTATTCTGAATCCCATAGAAAAATCACAGAGAAGGTAGTGAATGCTGTGATAAGACTCATCTGAGTTAGGACTCAGTAAACTGCAAAAGTAATTGTCAATGTGGGCACAAAAATCTTGACCAATAACTGCTTTTCCTTATAGTTTTTTTTTTTTTTTTTTTTGAGGTCTTGCTCAACATAGCAAGTTCCCCATCTTATGGTTGCAGAGCCTCCGCTGTAGAATTTGAGTACAGGCTGCAGGTGACTAGGGAGCACTGTGCCTCCACAGCACAGAGGTAGGTGGCCAAGTCTCTGGTCTGGGTGGCTGTGATGTTCAGGGTGCTGAAACGTTTTTTCGTATCTAATATGCTACTTAAGCTTCCTGACTTCTTTTCAATTCCACTTGAAGTTAGCATAAATAGAAATGTGGGAGCTTTCTTTTCCTGCTTGTACCATAGTAGGCTTCGAAAGTTAGCTGCTTCATAACTGCAGTTGAGAGTTACACTGTCTTCCTCGTGGACAACCAGAGATGGAGGGCTTTGTACCACCTTGTCTTCACTGCTCACCCCTGTGAAGAAGAATGTAATAATTATGCACCATTGAAACCATAGGGCTCCCAGATAAGTCAGAATGAAGCCTGCTTTACCCTCTTAGTGTTCTGAGGATCAATCCTCAGGTTTCCTGGTTGCCCCTGATTCTTTGTAGTAACCCTACTTACAGCTCAGTTGAAGCCAAAAGATCACTAGTGAAGCCTGTGGACACTTCATCATCCTTCAATTATCAAGTGTGTTTTCCTGGGCAAAACGTGATTCACTGCCCTAAGCGCTTCCTTTTCTTTTTGAATGATGACTCTCCACCCCTAGCGTGTGCACGTGTTTGAGCGTGCATGACACACACACACACACACACACACACACACACACACTCAGAAAAAGGGAAACAGCAATTTGGCTATTCAGTCAACTATTAAAAAAAAGTGTCATTTGGTTCTATTCAAATTCAAATCCCTCCCACTCCAATCACCCATGGGAGTCATTCGAAATAGAACACTGCCATCTTGTGAGCTGGTGCAGAATAGCTGAAAACTTGTGTCCACATGTTTTACGAATGATGGTAGATACTTCCAAAATTGTCTTACCATTGAAGGACAGGCTACCCAAAACTATCCATAATTCTAGGAATCAGTAATTCTATTATTTCTTGTTCAGGATTCTTAAGGGAGTGGCCATGCCTGCTCCATACCTACGCTTTCATCTCCTTGCTAACTGAAACCTGGCATAGCCAGGCCATGACCCTGCATATGATGGCAAGTCTCTGAGAAATAGCAGAGTCCCCAGATGAGAATAACCTCAGTTCCTCAAAGACCATGTAAGGCAGAGTCATCTGCTGAACTGGAATATCTGCTCCAGATTTTCACAAGAAAGACAAATTTTGTTCATTAAGCCTCTGAACATTTGGCATATATTTGTTAGAATAGTTTGGTCTTCACTAATATACTTGGAGTATAGCGTTGGTTGCATTCCATTCCATAAATATTACTACATAGTTTTCTTGTCATCGTCTAGGAATGTCTATTTTTAGTAAAATACATATAATCTGTGTAGGTAGTGTCCAAGTCTAGGAAGACTAGTAGTTTCTTGCTTGATCTTTATGATCACTAAGAAAAAGAATTACTAATTAGAAAGTTCAGATCTCAAGGTGGAGACAAACATATTTGCATTCCAGAAAAGCTGAATTACCCAGTAGATATGAAGTAATGGATCACTTGGTTTCCAAGACTACTTTTTTTGTGGCAATGGTAATTTGGCCTAATTCTCTAGATCTTAAGCAAGAAACAAAACCCAGAAACATGAAGTAAGAGATTGATGATCTGACAACACCACAGTAAAGTGACTAACGCCGTGTTCTATTACTGCTCATGAATATAGTTTGTACTGTTCCCATGAAGGTCGGATAATTTTATCCATTGTTTTTTGGTTATAAGTTTCCTTTGGCATTTCTGGGTGGCACAGAGGCACAGATGTGAGAATTAATTACCATCTTGCACCTTAATTCAGTAACTTTTTTTTTTTTTTGAGACGGAGCTTCATTCTGTTGCCAGGCAGGAGTGCAGTGGTGCAATCTCGGCTCACTGCAACCTCCGCCTCGAGAGTTCAAGTAATTCTCCTGCCTTAGCCTCCGGAGTATTTGGGACTACAGGTACGCACCACCAAGCCCAGCTATTTTTTTTTTTTTTTTTTTAGTAGAAACGGGGTTTCACCATGTTGGCCGGGATAGTCTTGATCTCCTGATCTTGTGATCCACCCGCCTCAGCATCCCAAAGTGCTGAGGTTACAGGTGTGAGTCGCCACACTCAACTTCTCATGTAACATTTTTAATTGACTATCTTCCTTGTGCCAAGAACAGAAGTACATACAGAAATGAATAGGGCAATCTTTGCTTTCAATACTAACCTACACTTTAAAAAGCCTTCTATAGAATTATTATTTGACCCAGCAATCCCATTATTGGGTATATACCCAAAGGGATATAAATTGTTCTACCATAAAGACACATACACACGTATGTTCATGGCAGCACTATTAACAATAGCAAAGACATGGTGTCAACCTAAATACCCAACAATGGTAGACTGAATAAAGAAAATGTGGTACATATACATGATGGAATGCTACACAGCCAAAAGAAAGAATGAGATCACATCTTTTGCAGCACCGTGGATGGAGCTGAAGGCCATTATTCTAAACAAATTAACACAGGAACAGAAAACCAAATACCACATGTTCTCACTTACATGTGGGAGCTGAACCTTGAGTACACATGGACACAAAGAAGGGAACAACAGACACCCAGTCCTTCTTGAGGATGAAGGGTGAGAGGAAAGTGAGTTGAAAAACCTAGCAGGTATTATATGTATTACCTGGGTGATGAAATAATCCATACACCAAACCCCTGTGCCATGCAGATTACCTACCTAATAAACTTCATATGTACTCCTGAACCTAAAATAAAAGTTAAAAATAAAATAAAATAGAAAACCTTCTATAAAATAATCTATAGCTTCAACACCGAGAAAGTTCCGATGGTAGATTTGCCTACACACAGCTGAATGGGGAAGGGAGAAGAAAACATGGTTATCTGTGGTTAGCTAGTACCCATTTTTTAAGTTCCTAAGAAAATAATTGTGATGGAGATCCTATAAATACCTGTAAAAGTATTACCTCAATTAAAGCATTCCTAGGATTTTGAGGGTTATGTCATACACACATGTGAGACCCATCGAAATATTGTGCTGGGTTTTCCGGAGACTGCTCCTCAGGGAGAGGGAAGTGAATTCCATATCGACTTTTAAGAACATGATGATCTCTGTGAGACATTAAAGCTATTAGCTTTAAGAACTGCCTGGAACTGCCCATATCACTGTCAGGGGCAGTGGACCATTTTCCCTCTGAAACATCAGCTGATGCCTCTTGAGAGATACTGATCTCCCGCAGGACACTTGCAAGGAAAAAAACCTACAGTATATTTTTTGGAGCAAAACCAATACTACATTTGAATAGCTCTATAGAGCTCTTAGCAGACTTCAGCTTCCTTTGGCACATGCTGTTAGGATAATAACAGTAATAAGAATATCAAGATGTATCATCAGAATCTTTTCTGGGGAATGAGGACCTGGTATGACGTGGCAGATGTTTTTGGATAGTTAACCCAACACTTATCTGCAATTGACATCTTTCACGTCTCAGAAAGGGGCTAGACAAATTAAATGCTCCCTTCCTCAACCTCCTTTGCAATTAGTGCTGGCCATATGATGTGGTTCTGGCCAATGAAATAAATCATATCTTAGACCTCTTAAGTAGATGTCTAGGACTGCAATTGCTGGGTCAAATGGTAACTCTGTGTTTAGTCATTTGAGAAACTGCCAAACTATTTTCTAATGTGTTTGTAGCATTAACATTCCTACCAGTGGCAGATGAGGATTCCAATTTCCCCACATCCTTACCAACACATAATTTTCCATTTCTCTTTCTTCTTCTTCCCCTTTTAAAAATTATGAAGATCCTCCTGGGTGTGATGTGGCAGCTCATTGTGGTTTTAATTTGCATTTTCCCAATGAATAATAATGTTGAGCATCTTTTTAGCCATTTGTGTGTCTTCTTTGGAGTGATGACTGTTTAAATCATTTGACCATTTTAAAGTTGGCGTCTGTCTTATTGTCAAGTTGTAGGGGTTTAAAAATATATTATCGATATTAGATCCTTATCAGATATACACGGCTTGCAAATATATTCTTCTATTAGGTGGGTTATATTTTCATTTTCCTTTGTGGCAAATCTTGTGAATTTTGATGCACAAAGATTTTAATTTTGATAAAGCCCAATTTATCTATTTTTCCTTTGGTTGCTTTTTTTGGTGTTGTGTGTAAGAGACTGTTGCAAAGTCCAAGGTCACCAAGATTTACAACTATGTTTTCATCTAAGCATTTGTACTTCCAGATCTTACATTTAAATCTTTAATCCATTTGAGTTAACTTTTGTACATGTGTAAGGTAGAGAGCCAACTGTGGCTGTCCAGTGGTCTCAGCACCACTTATTGAAAAGACTATTCTTTTCCCATTCAATGGTCTTGTTGGAATAAATTGGCCATAGACTTAGGGATTTATTTCTGGGCTCTCATTTTTTCTTTATTGATATCAATGCATTTTAAGAGATATTTATTTAAATATTCTGTAATTGTGTGTTGATCAATTCTCCTCATATCTTGATAGAAATAACAAAATCTATTACATACATTAAAAATGAATCAACAGGGGCAAGTTCATCAAGCAAAGAGCACAATCTTTGGAGGAACAAATCCTTGGATAAAGGAGAGTTGGAATAACAGAGTAATGGAATAGCAAGGTCATAGGTGGCATGCATAATCACATTTCATGCCAAGAGGACTAAGAGCTGAAGGCAGCATGGAGACTGCAGTTCCAGCTGCAAGTTTGAGTACAGGCTGCAGGTGCTTGGGGAGCACTGTGTTGCCCAGCACAGAAGTAGGTGCCTACATCACCAGGCACAGAGGCTGAGATATTCAGGAAGCTGTCCTTTCTGGTTATACCAAACTGAGCAGTCAGTCTCCCATTCCTGGTCAATTCGCCACTCTTATATAAGGTTATCAAGAGTACAGGACCTTCCCCAATGTCCTGCTTGTACCAGAGCATGGTGTTAAATGTGCTTGAAGAAGTGCAGTTCATGGAGACATCCTCTCCTTCCTGGATAGACATAGACTGAGGACTCTGATTCAGCTGTTGACCACTGACCCCTGTTTAGAAAGAGAAAAGTAGGTGGTTAGGGTTATCTTTGGATCACCTTTTTCAGAGCTGTGATAGACACTATATCCCCCAAACTTCCCAGCCCTGCCTCTGTGTCTTTCCTTCCTCCTTTTCCAGCTTTTCTCCTTCTATTTTCCTCTTTTCATAGTCTCAGATAAAGCCTCACCTTCTGTCCTCACAGAATTTCCTCTCCTTTAGAATTTTCTGTGAAAGTGTCAGAAACTCCCAAGACTCACATGTTAGCTGCATCCAGAGGATTATTAATAAATGTTCAGAGGACATCCTTATCAGCAAATAATTATTTCCTGAATGGGATTTTTCTTCTGTTTGTTTTTTGCTTCAAGAAACTCTCCTGCGCTTAGAGTAACACTAAAAACACTATCATGAAGTTAAAATCTCTGTTCCAGATATCAGCCAATCGAATCTCTTACCAGATGTTTTCCCAGGGTTTTGAGCTAACCTTGAAGGTTAGCTATGAAATAGAGACACTGCCCCCTATGGTGAAATGCTAGATTTTTGTCCTTTTGTGTCACTTTTTTAGTTTCTTCCTATTTTCCCCTTTCATTTGATCAACATACTTAATGAGTACTTACTATATTTTAGAGAAATATAGAGACATGAACAAGACAGATGGGAACTCTGCCCCTGGGCAACTTATAATCGCTCTGAAAAATCAGTGAAGGCTAGACTGATAATTAAGTATGGTGAATTGGAAACATACTTCTTCTCTGTTCCTTTCTGAGTACCTGGTGAGATGAGAGTAAAAATGTTTTAAAAAAGTTATGAACCCCAAAGGACACATAGAACAGGCAAAGGACAACAGAAAGTGAGATGTTTGGGGAAGTGCAAGTAAATGAACAAGCGGTAACTGACTTAAATGAACTGGAGAAAACAAATTCTAAAGACCCACAGAAGCAAATGCCAACATAAATTCAGGTGCACAAAAAATCTCAGTAAGTAGGATACCTGGTACCTCAGAAGATTAGAGAGAGGATAGGGGTAGGAGACTTTATACAGAAAATACAAAGTACAATTGGATAAATTGCAGTTATACCCTCAGATTTCCCATTTGACCTGGAAAAGTCAGGTGTCCACTCCTTTCCAACCACTTTTGTGGAAAAAAGACTAATTTTCTGAAGATATTGAATAAATAACATGAAATTCTGAGTTATCAGGCTTAGTTGAGAGTGAAGAAATATTTAAAAACAGAAACCGGAGTCATTTTCCTTTGCTCAATCTCAGATTTATATCCTACTAAATATGAATGAGCATCCCAGGATTATTAGACATTAAAAAGAATCCCTTAACATAAAATGCATTCGACATAAATAAAAGGAAAATAAAAAACCTGACAGAGGCAATGTTACCTTTGCTTATCAACACAGTGGTAGGAACATTCTGGCTTTTCTTTAGCAAGCAAATAAAACTTGCAATAGTAGCAAACCTCACTTTTATGGAATGGAATTTTGAAGAAGTTTGGTTTTTAAGATTAAAATTGATTCTGCAACTTGGACTTTCAAATGCCTAGGATCTGGGAAGAGTGCCTAAGCTATGCCATGAGGATAGCTTGAAGGATAGCATGAGGAAAGCTATGAAGCTTCAATCCTGATTTAGTTAAATAGTTTCTGCCATCTACGGGCATTTGTGTTTTGTATCTCATTGTGCCCTTTAAAGACTTAGGAGGGCAGGAAAATCTATTTCTACTTCCCTGGGCATCTTTCTCCTTTTAATTTCATCGCAATTTTTTTTCTTAGTTGTTTAGGTTTGCCCATGACTTATTTCTGTCTATATTTACCTTTCTTGCCTTCTTATTCCTATTATGTGGTGGTATGTTTCCTAAAATGAATTGCTGCTCTCCACCAAATAAAAATGCAGATAATCTTATGTTGCTTTTTTTCTTTTTTAATCTCTCTGCAAGATTTTATTGAAAAAATATATTTTTTTGAAAAAGAAAACCCAGTAAACAGAAAGCAAAACACCTTCAGTCAGATAAAAAATGCATTAATTCTATGTTCTCTTAATGGCATGTGGGAGGCACAGAGATGACAGCTGCAGGGGCTCACCAATTTCTAAAGGGTGTGGTTTTTCGTTGTCGTTAGATCTGTCGCCTCCTTGTGGTCGTCATGGTTGCTGTTGCAGTCTCAGCAATGGTTTCTGTTGCTCCAGTTCTTCATGAGTCCTGCTGTCTCAGCCTTGAAAGTGTCCCTATTTCCTTGAGGATACTGGCAATACATTTCTATCTCCTAAAGGAGAATAAGCCAAGTAGTGTAGGAATGTATGAAGGGTGACATTAAGCTCTGGGATAAACATGACATATATTTATTGATCAATTTGAAGTATTTTTTGTATATTGAAAGAAATAAGAATATATTACATAATAGAAAGTAACATGAATTTTAAATATGATACATGAGATTTCAAACAAATTTTATATACATACAGGGGAATATATCTCCCAGGCCTTCAAGAATACAGCCTCACTTTCCTTGGCTATTAGCAGTGATTTGTAGGGAATTTTAAAAAAAACCACACTGAGGTTATTAGGAAAACATATGTCTTTTGTTTGCAAACTATGCTAACCTAAGAAATACAGTTGCTGTGTATTCTAACATAATTATTCAAATGATTTTTTGATTGAAATTGCCGTTCCAGAAGATCAATGGTAGGAAATTATTCTAATGAGCTTGTTCAGAAAGAAAATTCTACTTTGAAAAGGATTGTTTCTATTTACAGTTTAAAGAGAAGGAAGATACCTACCAGGCACTCCAAGAAAACAAACAAGTAAATATAGGAGGGCACTACTTTTGAATACTGAAAAATGACATAGCTCCAGGCTGCATACAGTGTCCCCAAGGAGAGATGTGGGGGACCATGGAAGGTCTAGCTCAGTAAGTAGGGTCAGGAGCAGAATAACATATTGTATAAGTCCGCTTAAGTTGCCATAACAATATACCACTCACTGGGTGGCTGAACCAAGAAAAATTTATTATCTCACAGTTCTGGAAGCTGGAAGTTTAAAATCAAGGTATCACATGGCCTTTCCTTGGAGAGTGTGTGTGTGTGTGTGTGTGTGTGTGTGTGTGTGTGTGTGTGTGTGTATGAGAGAGAGAGAGAAAAGATAAGAGAGAAAGAAGGAGTGTGCTTTGGAGGATACACAAATATTCACTCCATGACACCTACTTTGTAACACCTAAGACGTTCAATCCATAACATAATTGTATGATATGCATTTTGACAGAGGCATATTCAAAGCAAGACATGCCTCCACGCTCCAGGTGACTGGACAGGACCATGAAAAAATTTGTTCAAGTGACACCTACTGACAGAAAGCGAGTGGAGCTGTGGCCTTACCACATGTCAGGAAGCAGCAGCCTCTATTTCTGGAGTGGCTGTGGCCTCCAATGGGCTTCCCTAGAATTCAAGTTCTCATAAACATTCCTTGATGGGATTTTTCTTCTGACCAGTTCAGAGATAACGATTTTCTTCTACATTTATTGTGGTTCTCCTTATTCCCACAGATTGGGGGAACTGGAACCTCTTGCTTTAGAAAGTGTTCTTGAGCTAAGTTGGGTGTAGCTTCATTTGTGTCTAGAAGGCTGACATTGGGTCTACGCATCTTGATTACATTGTGTCTATTGGTGTCTCTGACCAATGACCTAAATTGGAACAGGTTTTATTATACAATCATACACCATATAACAATGTTTCCATCAACAATTTATGACAGTGTTCCCATAAGATTATAATGGAGCTGAAAAATTGCTATCACCTAGTGAGGTTATAGCCATTGTAAAATCATAGCACAAATGCATTACTCACATGTTTGTGGTGACGTTGGTGTAAACAAACCTACCACCCTGCTGGTCATGTAAAAGTATGGTACATACAATTACGTGCAGTTCATAGTACTTGATGATAATAAATGGTAATACCTATTTGTGTATTTACTCTTCTATACTTTTAATATTTATTTTAGAGTATATTCCTTCTACTTATAAAAAAATTAACTATAAAATAGCCTCAGGCAGGTCCTTCAGGAGGTATTACAGAAAAAGACATTGTTATCACAGGAGATGACAGCTGATGCATGTGATTGCCCCTGAAGGCTTTCCAGCGGGACAGGATGTGCAAGTGGACGGCAGTGATACTGATGATCCTGACTCTGTGTAGGCCTAGGCTAACGTGTGTTTGTGTCTTAGTTTTCAGTACAAAAGTTTAAATAATAGAAAAAATTAGAAATAGAAAAAAGCTTATAGAATAAGGATATTAAAAGAAAATCTTTTTGTATAGCTCTACAATGTGTTTGTGTTTCAAGCTATTACGAAAGAGATGAAAAGTTAAAAAACTAAAAATTTGTAAATAAAAAAAGCTACAGTAAAGTAGTAAGGTTAATTTATTGTTGAGAAAATAAAATTATTGTTAAATAAATTTACTGTAGCCTAAGTATATGGTGTTTATGAAGTCTACAGTAGTGTATAATGTTGTCCTAGGCTTTCACATTCACTGACCCCTTACTCACTTGCTGAATTACACAGACCGCCTTCCAGTCCTGCAAGCTCCATTCATTGTAAGTACGCTATACAAGCATATAATTGTAATCTTTATTATTATTATTAAGATGCAGGGCATTTGTGTGCAGGTTTGTTTTATGGATATATTGCATAATGGTGAGGTTTGGGATTCTAGTGTGCTCATCACCTGAATGACAAACATTGTACTGAATCGGTAGTTTTCAACTCTCTCATCATTCCACACTTTGGAATCTCCACTGCCTATTATTTCCCTCTGTATGCCCATGTATACCCACTGTTTAGCTCCCAGTTATAAGTGAGACTATGCGGTATTTTATTTTCTGTTTCTTAGTGATTCCACATAGGATAATGACCTTCAGCTCCATCCGTGTTGCTGCAAAAGACATGCTTTTATTCTTTTTTTTATGGTTGCATAGTATTCCATGGTATAAATATACCACATTTTCTTTATATGATCATACATTGATGGACACTTAGGTTAATTTCATGACTTTACTATTTTAAATAGTGCTTTCATAAATACACAAGAGTAGGTGTCTTTTTCATATAACAATTTTGTTTTCTTTGGGTAGTACTGGTGCTGCTGGGTTGAGTGTTAGTTCTATTTGTAGTACTTTGGGTAGCAGTGGTGTTGCTAGGTAGAATGGCTGTTCTATTTGTAGTCCTTTGAGTAGTCTCCATACTGTTTTTCATAGATGTTGTACTAATTTACATTCCCACCAAGATAGTATAAGCATTCTCTTTTTTCCATATTCTTGCCAACATCTGTTTGTGTTTTGACTTTTTAATAATAGCTATTCTGAATAGCCATTCTGACTGGTGTGAGATGGTATCTTATTGCGGTTTTGATTTGCATTTCTCTGATGATTAGTGATGTTGAACATTTTCTCATATGCTTGCTGGTTGTTTGTATGTCTTCTTCTGAGAAATGTCTGTTCATGTTCCTTGCCCATTTTTTAATGGGGTTATTTTTTTCTTGTTGAGTTGTCTTTTTTTTTTTTTTTTTTAATAGATTCAGGATATTAGTCCTTTGTTGGATGACAGTTTGAAAACGTGTTCTCTCATCCTGTAGTTTGCTTATTCCATTGATTATTTCTTTTGCTGTGTAGAAGCTATTTAGTTTAATTAAATCTTGCTTGTCTATTTTTGCTTCCATTGCATTCGCTTTTGAGATCTTAGTCATAAATTTTTCCCTAGGCCAATGTCCAGAAGAGTTTTTCCTAGTTTTTCTTCCAGGATTTTTATAGTTTCAGGTCTTCTATGTAAACATTTATTTTATCTGGACTTAATTTTTGTATATGGTGAGAGATATGCATCCAGTTTCATTCTTCTGTATGTGGCTATCCAGTTTTCCCAGCACTGTTTATTGAATTGGATGTCCTTTCTTCATTGTGTATCTTTGTTGACTTTGTCAGAGATCAGTTGGTTGTACATATATGGTTTTATTTCTGGATTCTCTATTCTGTTCCACTGGTCTATGTTCAAAATAAGCAAATCAATAAATGTGATTCACCTTGTAAACAGAATTAAAAACAAAAACCATGTGATCATCTCAATAGATGTGGAAAAAGCATTCAATAAAAATCCAACATTCTTCTATGATAGACCCTCAACAAACTAGGCATCAAAGGAACATACCTCAAAATAATAAAAAACATCTATGACAAATAAAAGCCATCCATGACATCATACGCAATGGGGAAAAGTTGAAAGCATTCCCCCCTAAAAACAAGAACCATACGAGAATGCCCACTCTCACCACTCCTATTCAACATAGTACCAGACGTCCTAGGCAAAGCAATCAGGCAATAGAAAAAATAAAAGGCATCCAAATTTAAAAAAGGAAGTAAAATAATATCTGTTCACTGATGACATGATCTTATACCTAGAAAACACTAATGAGTCTTCTGAAAGATGCCTAGACTTGATAAATTACTTCAGTAAGATGCATTTATATACACCAATAACACCAAGCTGAGAAAGCAATCAAGAACCCAATCCCATTTATGATAGCCCCACACACAAATAATAAAATACTTAAGAATACATTTAACCAAAGAGATGAAAGTTGTCTACAAGGAGCACTACAAAGCACAGATGAAAGGAATCATAGATGATACAACAAATCAAAAAATAGCTCATGCTCATGGATTGGAAGAATCAATATCATTAAAATTACTACCCAAAGCAATATACAGATACAATGTAATTCCTATCAAATTACCAGCATCATTTTTACAGAATTTGAAAAAACAATTCTAAAATTAATATGGTACAAAAAGCCTTAAATAGCCAAAGCAATCTTAAGCAAAAGCAACAAAGCTGGAGGTGTCACATCACCTGACTCCAAAATATACTACAAGGCTATAGTAACCCAAACAGCATGGCACTGATACAAAAATAGACACATAGGCCATTTTAAAATCTTCTATACTGTATTTTTACTGTATATGCAGTTAATAGAAAAATATGTTGTGTCTATTATCGGATAGATATCATTTATATAACAATTATAATGGACATAATATATAACATTTAAAGAACAATATACATTTACATTTAATACAGTAAAAAGCAATAGAATGGCAGATACTATTTTCTTCATTTTTCTGTGAGAAACTGAGGTTCAGAGGCTGTGTAACAGGAGTCATGGGGGAAAGTAACAGTGTTTTGGTTACTTTCTTTATATCATCATACATGCAGAAAATATAAACATAGCATAATGGACCACTACCTGCTAACTGGAAAAGCCAAGAGTCATTCCTGTTAGGAAGATCATAACATGATTCAAATGATCCTACATTACCATGACCTTTAGTGCCCTTTGTGAGGAAGAAGGGAAAGAAACTGAAAATAATTTAAAGAAATGACTAAATGCAGACCCTTCAACAGACAGGGAAAGGGAAAGAATTCTATCACAAAAAAGTACCACATCTCTGCCACTTCTTAATTGCATGACTTCGAACAAGTTTTAACTTCTCTGAAAATCAGTTTACTATGGCTGAGAAGTGTGGGAAACAGTATTTTACGATAAAAACATCTTTTCTATCCTACTGTCACTATAACTGAGAATATATCATTTGAGGAGAGTTTCTTGGAATCTCCTCTAACATCTCTTTCAAATACAAACAGTCCAGGGAGGCCTAACCTAGAACATTATATTGAGATGTAAGTTAAGCTATAAACCACTTTATTTTAGAGATTGAGTGGAGAGAGATATATGGACTCAATCGTGCGGGAGAAGATTCTGGAAAGCAATTTAGTGACTAGAAATATCAGGCTTTGGGCAGGCTAACAGAGTATTAAAAGGTCATAGGATACCACTAGGGGCTGGGTAACAAACAGGAGCACCAGAATATGTGGGAGGCAACAGTGCAGGAATTGCAAAAGACTAAAGGCAGATTTTTCATATGTCTAAATTCTGCTACAACTGGCCCCAGGTTCAGAACTTTTATCAAAGACAATATGATAAAACAAGTTTTACAGAAGTCTGCAGGATGAGCTCTGCCGCAAAAGCTGTTGAATATGATTTGCTTCTCTTGAAGCTGTTTGCGAGGTGAGAGTCAATTGGATGTGGCCACGGCTTGCAGGCAGCAAGAACAGGTGAGGCATGTGGTTGTTGAGAGTGGAAAACCCTTTGTTTCCCCGCTACATGCCCACCCTACACAAACTGCTGGAGGTATCAGAATGAATTAGCCAGCCCAGTAAGAAGGTGCTAATAGTTGTAGACCTATTTCTCAGGACATGATAAAACACGTGAGCCCTTGAGGCTTTCTCTAAGTCCTACAACTCACTGAGGATAGATCATCTTCTCCATTCTCATTCCTGCCATTGCCCTTTGAGAACATCCAAAGCTTGACCTAAGGTTTTAGTAACAACTCTTTACATTTGCATTAGAGTCTTCTGTTTCACATGTGGTGTTTCAATTAATAAAATACAGTGAGACTAATGGAGAATATATTATCTTTATTTTGAAACTCAGAAACCAGTCCAAAGAGGTTCTGTTCTTTGAGCACAACTGCAGAGGTGGTAGGTACAGTATAATCCAGGCCCTCACCCTTTCCATCCACCTGTGGAGTTTCCTTTAGATAAAATATACTGTTAATAAATTCTGCAGATTTTCTCTTAAATGCTTTTATTTTTCCTTTTTAATATTTCCTTTTTAATAAAAGCTGCCAAACATATTATTTCATGGACTTCTCTCTTTCTCTCTTTCCTGGTTATTTTAGCAAACTTTTCACCCAGTGGGTGGTATAGGTAGCATTTATTTAAAACAGAAAATAGTCTAACTCTATTTGATTTTTAAAAATCTTCCCTGACTTTGGCCAACGCAAGTGACCCATTTTGCATGCAATTTCTTTTCAAACCAAGTCACTAGGCCATTTCTGAGGATGGGAGACCATTATATTCCTCCTTTCTTTTTTACATTTAAAGAATAGAACAACCTCCAAGTTAGGTTGGAGCCATACCATGTTAATCAACCTCTCTACTTTTACCCACGAATTTTGACTTGTGATTATGGTTTGATTAATAGTAAAAATAGTATTTCAAATATTGAGGGCTTATAATATACCATATACTTAATGTATGTAATCTATAACCTTACTTCATCCTAATAAGAACCATATGAATAAAATAATATGATTGTGTCAACTTTACAGAAGGGAAATAGAGACTTCAAAAGTTAAAATTATTGGTCAACATCCTATAGCTTTTAAGAAGCAGCTTTTAAGAAACGTGTGAATTTTTTCTCTCTGACGTATAATCTTTTCAGTTGTTCAGTATCAGTTTAATACTTTTAAATATCCACTTTAGGCCAGCACTATTCTGAGGTGGAGTGGATGATGAAGGTTAAGATCTTGACCATTTCATACTGGGGCAACTGGGGAACATTTCTTTAAGCTGATAATTTGGTGTGACCAGAAAAATACTGAGAACAGAACATGAATAAAAGCACAGTGAGAAGAGAAGTGAAGGCCAGTCTGAGACTGAATTAGATATTTCTTAATATATTCTCTTCTCTCTAGCTCTCTCTCTGTCTCTCTCTTCCCCTAGCTATCTAATCTACCTACTGTCTATCTGTGTATCTATGTATGTATGTATCTATCTAATAATCTATCTACCTATAATCTATCTATCTCCTATTTATCTATCTAAACATTTGTCTTTTTTTAATATCTCCACTACAAACTTAGAAAAAGTATTGCCTATGACTCTGCAGTATGGATATTTTCATACTCTTGGTACAATGTTAATATGTGATAAAGAATTTAACAAACAACGTACAGTTTCTTTTTATTTACAAGGTTGGATAAATAGCAAAGAGAAAGAAGTTCCTTGGCACAACAGGGACACAATATTCATGCATAGTTCTTGCATAAATCACTGAAATTCATGCTATTCTCATTCCAGTTGAGAATAGTAACATAACTACCAGACAGTAAAGTCAGATTAAATTTGGGATTAATTATATAGCTCCCCCTTGTATGATTCCTACCCTCCTCCCATTTTTTTTTTTTCAATAAGACGAGTGCAATGTTCTCAGTCTTCTTGTCTTGGCAAAGGTCCCAGCCACATCTCAGGAGCCCCATGTCAGGAGAGCATCTGTGGCCCAGCTGCAGGTTTGGAGACAGCTGATAGAGGCCTGAAGATCACTGTGCATCTGCTCCACAGAGGTAGATGCCTGTGTGGCTGGGCTGGGAGGCTGTGATATGCAGGGAACTTTGCTGCTTTTCTCATCCAACTTGGCAGTTATTTTTTCATAACTTTTCTCTTCCCCCACCTTTCTGTAGCAACATCAAGAAGATAAAACCTTCACCATACTTTTGCTTGTACCAGTGTAAGGCATATAATGTCTTTGATGACCTGCAGTTTATGGTGAGATTCTTTCCCTCTTGGATGATCAAGGACTGAGGACTCTGTTCCAGTTCTTGGCTACTGACCCCTGTTCAAAAAGACAATGTAAAGAAAATACAGAAGACCCTCATAAGATTTTCATGGTCATGGTACGGATGATGTTTCTCTTCCCCTCCCAACATCCCCTAGGCAGCAGAATCATCACATCAAAACAAAGTATTGCCCTTTTGTTTTTCCAACCCGTATCTGGCTCTCAAAAGGGCCTTCACAGGACAGAAGATGACTCAGTTCTTGCCATCAGGATGCTGTCACCATCTCACAACTTTCCCAGACTAGCCATATACTCACAGGCTGCTTGGAACCCCAATATCCCTAGGAGTACTTGCAGAACAGTCTCCATCCCTTAGCTACCTAGAAAACACAGCTAAATCAAATTTTACTGAATGGGCTTCCCCCGGATAAGTTACTTCACTCATTGGTGCAGGAGATTGCACCAATCAGAAGCCGTATCTAGATTCCTATTTGTTCAGCACTGCACAAACTTACTCAAATACTTTTTTTTTTTTTTTAACACTGCCACTCTTTGGCCAGACTGAGAAATGCTGAATAGTGGACAGGTTTCCTGGAGTTAATTTATATATGACATAGATGTGTTTATTGCAATAAAATATGACACTTATGAGATAAAAAATATATAATCTCATATGTTACCCTTGCATGCTTGAGAAAGATTGCCCTCTATAATTAAGAGAAAGTAAAAAATTATATTCTATATAGTACAGAGTGATTATTTTTCAACATTTATCTCTGTCTGCTTTTGTTTTGACCCTTCTTAAAAACTACGTTTCTGAGGTACACTTTGCATATAATAAATTACATATGTTTACAAGGTCCAATCTGATCATTTTTGACATGGTCATACAAATGTGAAATCATCATCACAATCAAGATAAAGAACATATGCACCACTCCCCAACGTTCCCTTGTGGCCCTATTCCTTGTGCTCCCTGTTAATCCTTTCTGTATAGCTTTCCAGTACATCATCCCAACCCCTATTCAACCCCAGGCTATCTAGAGTCAACCTTCTCTTACTATATATTTTCTGGAGTTTTATGTAAACAGAATCATACAGTACCTACTTTCTGTCATCTGGTTTCTTTTAGCCTATTTATTTTGAGATTGTATTTGTTAGCTTGAGCTGCCGTAACAAAATACCAAAGACTGTGTGGCTAAAACAATGGAAATTTATTTCTCACAGTTCTGGAGCCTGGGAAGTTCAAGATCAAGGTGCTGACAAGTCTCGTGCCTGGTGAGGGCCTGCTTCCTGGTTCAGACAGCAGTCTTCTCATGGTGTCCTCACATGATGGGAGAACACAGATATTCAATTCATAACAACTGATTGTAGTATTTTTGTTGAAAATCAGCTGACCATGTATGTGTTGGCTTATTGTTGGACCCTTTATTGTGTTCCAATGTTCTATTTGTCTATCTTTATGTCAATATCATAGTTTCTTGATTATTGTAACTATAAAAATATTAATATCAGTAGTGTAAGTTCCTCAAATTTTTTTTAAAAAAGAATTTTTTTTTTTTTTGCTATTATAGTCTCTTGGCATTTTCATATAAATCTTAGACCTACTTGTCAATTTCATCTTTTTTTTTTTTTTTTTTTTTTTGAGATAGAGTTTTACTCTCGTTGCCCAGGCTGGAGTGCAATGGTGTGATCTCGGCTCACCACAACCTCCGCCTCCCGGGTTCAAGCGATTCTCCTGCCTTAGCCTCCCAAGTAGCTGGGATGATAGGCATGCGCCACCACACCCAGCTAATTTTGTATTTTTAGTAGAGATGGCATTTCTCCATGTTGGTCAGACTGGTCTTGAACTCCCAACCTCAGGTGATCCACCCTCCTCACCCTCCCAAAGTGCTGGGATTACAGGCTTGAGCCACAGCACCCAGCCCTCACCTGTCAATGTCTGTGAAAATTTCTGTTGGGATTTTGATTGGAATGACATTGAATCTATAGATCAATTTAGAGAATCTTAATATGAGTCTTCTAATCCACAAACACAATAACTCCATTTATTTGGATCTTAAATTTATATCAGAAATTTTTTGTATCTTTTAGTGTATAGGCCTTACACATCTTTTGTCAAATTTATTAACACACATACATACACACATACACACGCCAGAATTGAAATTTATTTATTATTTATTTATTTATTTATTTATTTGAGACAGAGTTTCACTCTGTTGCCCAGGCTGGAGTACAGTGGTATAATCTTGGCTCACTGCAACCTCTGCCTCCCAGGTTCCAGCGATTCTTGTGCTTCAGCCTCTTGAGTAGCTGGGATTGCAGGTGTGCGCCACCACACCCAGCTCATTTTTTATTTTTAGTAGAGACCGAGTTTTTAGCAGAGACAGGGTTGGCCACGCTGGTCTTGAACCCCTGGCCTCAATCTACCCACCTTCCTCTGCCTCCCGAAGTGCTGGGATTACAGGCATGAGCCACCACACCTGGCCCAGAATTGAAATTTATATATATAAATTGCATTCTTGAGATGAGCCTCACTTCATTATGTATTATCCTTTTTACATATTGTTAGATTCAGTCTGCTAAAATTTTGTTTAAAGTTTTTTGTGCATATATATGCATACATATATAAATGCATAAATATATATGCGTACATATATAAATGCATAAATATATATGCATTTATAAAAATTTCAATTCTGCTTGTTTATTGTTACTGTATGAAAGTAGCACTATTTTGTATATTGAGCTTGTGTCTTGCAGTTTTCTCTGACTCATTTATTGGTTACAGTAGGTGTTTTTTTTATGGGATTTGCTACACAGACAATTCTATTGTTTGCAAAAATGATAGTTACTTTTTAAAAAGTTAAATATGGTTTCCTTTACCAAGTCAGTTAGCAATTTTTCAGGGTTTTGTGTTTCAGGTCTAAAGACAGATTATTTTGAACATGCTACCTCCCTCTAGGGACAAGGCTCAGCGAAGAGCTCCTACCACAATTCTCTAAGAAAGACAGAATTATCTTCAGTCACTTTGAGGTTTTTAGAATTATTTCTGTGTGGTTTTGTCAGTTATTATATTTCTTTTGTTTTCCGTGGTATCTTGTTCTTCCCATGTTTGAAGGCAGTTCCCAAAGCCCATGTTATTCATTGCACAACATAGTATTTGGCACAGATTAAGGATTTAATTTGTTCGGTGAATATATTAATTACTATTTACTCATAACATTATTAGAAGAAATTATGTGGAATGACTCTTGAAATTATTCCAAAAAAAATCTTCTAATTTTTTTAAAACAAATTGAACAGAAGTATCAAAAGTAAAGGCAAATGCCAGATTTGATCTGTGGGCAAAAATCATAGCATACCAACCCTCATTCTCCATCCTCCAAAAAAAGAAAAATTCACAAGTCTGTAATAAGTAAAGCCTGGTTTCCTTTTTCCTTTTGTCTCATTGCATTGGTTAGATTCTCTAGGACAATGTTGAATAGAAGTGGTGAGATTAGATATTTTTGCCATGTTCCTGATCTTAGGTTAAATTGTTAAAGTCATTTTGGAATGCAACTTTTCCAATATCTATAAAAATATAAAATAGGTATATCTTTTGACCTAGTAATTCCACTTCTAGGACTCTATAAGGAATATGTACACACACATACACACACATACACACACACGTGTATATATATATATGTCATATATATTGAATATGTAGAGATGATATAGGTGAGGTAAATAAAATTATTATATAACCATACTGTGAATGTTTGTAGATAGTGAAAAGAATAAGGTCAGTTCATATACACATACATACACATGTATCTTGGTATGAACACACACCTCAAAAAGCTATTTTTAAATAAAAATAAATCAAGTTTCAGACAAATACACATGGTATGATCCAATTGATGTAATAAAATGGGGTAGATATTTACGTGAGTATCCATGTAAATGAAAAGGAGTATGATCATCAGGACATACTCCAAACTGTCAAATGGGTTATTGTAGGAAGTGAAGAGAAAATGGGATGGAGATGGAGACAGATAGTTTGAGTCTTTAAGGTTTTACTCCACATACTTAATAGCTTGAATCTTTTGCAATGAAAAAAGATTTCTGTATTTTTGTGTAATAGAGATATTCAACATAGATTTTTACAAATGAAATCAATATTCATTTTCTTGGTCCCTTCCAGAAATCATCTATATCCCAAGAATGTGTCCTACGGATAAGTAATAAGGAAAATTTCAAATTTTTCTTAAGGGCAAATGAATCAATTTCTGAAATTCATTTCAATTTTTGAGAGGTTGGAAGGACTAATATGATATAATATTCAAAGCCCAGGCACTTCCCTTGGGCTAGATGAAGAAACGATTTGGGACAACCAAATGGTTGTTCTCATCTTTTATAGTGAGATCTACATGGAAAGCAAGAGTCGATTAAAAGAAAGTGCCCTGGAAAATTCTCGTTTCCTTTCTTCTTGATTGCAGGATTCCAAATGTGACTCTTCATATCTTGGCCAGGCTTCTCAGTCCTTTCTTCAGTACTTCTCAACTGTTCTTTCTCAGTTTCTTCATTTCTTTAATCCTCTTATTGATTTCCTTACCACCTCCTCTTTACTTCTTTTCCCTTTTCTCTTTAAATTTTCTTATTCCTCTATTAAACTTCTGGTCCTTCTTGTGCAGTGGCCTCGTTAGGTGCCTTCTCTTCCCCAATCAGGGAGATATTGCACAGGTGCAGCCCCATCTGTTCCACTGTGGTCTCTCAAGATGCAGTAGTACACAGCAGCATCTCTCAAGGTAGCACGGTGCAGGATCAAGGTACTGGACTTTCTGTCTTCTGCGATTGTCAGAGAGGCCATTCTGTTGTTCACATTGCTTGTTAGACCATGAATCACGTACTCTGGACCCTCGGAGGGAAGCTGTCGATACCAGTGTATGTAATCAGCTCCACTGATTGTGGAGTGGTTACAAGGCAAGTGTACAGGCTCTTCTTCATTACTTTCCATTGAATTTGGCTGTGTGGTCTTAGCATCACCCATAATACCTATGGGGTTGAAAAATAGCAAATTAGCTCTGGATCGTTAACTCTTGGCTCACCATGACTCCGGAACTGTCCTACCTGCCCTATTCCATACTTGAGTATTTTTATGTATGTTGCACAGGACAAGAGAAATATTACTGGTATTTATTGGTTCCTGAGCTACCAGAGCCACAAGGCCAAAATAAATTTCCCATCTTCCATGACCCTTGAGCTCAATGAACCTAAAACTCCTTACAGCCTGAGAAACTGGGAGACCCGGGGGAATCTTCTGTGAGTAGTGGATATGACCAGCCCCGCACACTGACACTCAGACACCCTCGAGAAACACAGACACAAATTCTTTCCAGCAATTGGTAAATCATGGTGGAAAACGTGGAGACAGCAGATAACTCTCCTTCATCATCAGCCACAAAACTACCCCTTCTTAGGCCCAGAACACTTACCCAAAGATAGGAGTACAATAATGCTTGTCACCAGCTTCATTGTTCAAGTGCACACTGAGGTTCCAGGCCCCAGAACTCAGAATCTGTGCCAGATGCTAGGTCAGGGGAGGCCCCAGGAAACAAAGCAGCAGCCATAGCACATCCCACACCAGGCAAGTTTCAATCTGAGTGCTCCCCATCAATTGTCAGTTAAAGATAGAGCAGCTTCCTGGTTAGCTTTAGCCTACCCCCCAGGTTTAAACATAAATTTTAAAGGAAGATAAAATACAATTATTATTTGTTAATTTAAAAACCCCAAGACTTTAAAAAGGGAGGAAAAATATTTTCCCTAAATCTAGCTTTAATTCAGAAAGTTTCCATTGAGATCATTTTCAAGGTTGAAACTCAAGTAGACTACATCTAAAGGAGTAAAACAATTCACAGTGGGATTACCTATCCCTTATTATGGTAAAGACAAAACCTACCATTAACTGGTGGTTTGACAATCCACTGAGCTGGTAAGAAATACCCTTTATTCCAAGAAGTCTATGTGAGCTCTGTGCTGTAAGAGAAAGAAGAGAATTTCTATCCACATCTTTAGGGTAAGTAAGTATTAGAAGCAGTAGTATACAATTTAATTTCAAAAGTTAGAAACTTCTTTCTGGTAAAAAAAAATTACCATAAGCAAAATTGAAAATCAAATAACACAATGAAAGAAGTTACTTGCGACATATATAACAAAAATAATTTCATAGTTGTATAATATTGCTGTGCTAAGTATGAAAGGAAAGAATAAAGTTAGAGCTCCGGTTAAAGCCAAGTTTCCTGGTACTCAGGTCTCCCACACTGGCTCCCGGAATGATGTTCTAAGTGTCTTCTAGGTAAACGTTGCCGGTGCCTCTGGTTTTGAGACAGGAGCCAATGACTTGAATGGTCCCTATTTCTATGCCACTTGAGCTCCTCTTTAATATGTTTTCTCATGTTCATGATGCCTAAGAGTCGCATACATTGAAGACACTAAGGAAAAAGGGAGAATGGGAAGAGATTTGAAGAGGGAAATGAAATGATGCCGTTTGATAAGAGAGGTAGAAGTAACCATGAAGGGGTTTCTCTAGTTATTCTCAAAAGTGCTTATTAAAGAAATGGGAAGGAATAAACTTATTCATTATCTCTACTACAATAACGAAGCTTGTCAGTCCGTTATAGCAACAAATACTTCACCATTGAAAATTGAGCTATGTATTAATCACCTCTCTGTTTTTCCCATTCGGGGTCACTTCTGCTTTGCATTTGGGAAGGCGCTTACCCTTGTCTTTGAAGCTGTGCACACACTCAAAAAGAGATAATAAAGTACAAGGTGATGAAAAGAATGAACATAAATTTCTTGTACAACTCAATGACAACCTCTCTCACCCTGGAAAGAGCTTGTATTTGCAACTGTAACAGCTCCCTCTTGTGACTGTATATGTGAACTCCTTTACATAGAACTAGGAACCAAATCAGTTAGCAATCTTTCAGGGTTTGTGTTTCAGGTCTAAAGATAGCTTATTTTGGATGTGCTACCTCCCTCTAGTGGCAAGGCTCAGCAAAGAGCTTCCTACTGTAATTCTCTAAGAAAGATCAAATTATTTTCAGTCACTTTGGGGTTTTAGAATTATTTCATAAAATTCATAAGGAGCCAAAAAAGAGCCCACATTGCCAAAGCAAGACTAAGCAAAAAGAACAAAACCTGGAAGCATCATACCACTGGATTTCAAGCTATACTATAATACCACAGTCAACAAAACAGCATGGTACTGGTACAAAAATAGGCACATAGACCAATGGAATAGAATAGAGAAGCCAGAAATAAAGCCAAATGCTACAGCCAACTGATCTTTGACAAAGCAAACAAAAACATGTGGGGGAAAGGACACCCTATTCAACAAATAGGATAATTGGCAAGCCAAATATAGAAGAATGAAACTGGATTTTCATCTCTTATACAAAAATCAACTCAAGATGGATCAAGGACTTAAATCTAAGACCTAAAACCACAACAATTTTAGAAGACACCATCAGAAAAACCCTTCTAGATACTGGCTTAGGCAAAGACTTTGTGACCAAGAACCCAAAAGCAAACGCAACAAAAACAAAGATATATAGACAGGACTTAATTAAACTAAAAAGCTTCTGCACAGCAAAAGAAATAATCAGCAGAGTTAACAGACAACCCACAGAGTGGGAGAAAATCTTCACAATCTATACATCTGACAAAGGACTAATATGCAGAATTGAACTCAAGAACTCAAATCAGCAAGAAAATAAAAAGACAATCCCATCAAAAAGTGGGCTAAGGACATGAATAGACATTTCTCAAAAGAGGATGTACAAATGGCCAACAAGCATGTGGAAATGTTCCACATCATTATTTATCAGGGAAATGCAAATCAAAACCACAATGGGATACCACCTCACTCGTGCAATAATGGCCATAATAAAATAATAATAATAAAAACCCAGTTTGCATGGATGCAGTGAAAAGGGAACACTTTTACACTGTTGATAGGAATGTAATCTAGCACAACCACTATGAAAAACAGTGTGGAGATTCCTTAAAGAACTAAAAGTAGATCTACCATTTTATACAGCAATCCCACTACTAGATATGTACCCAGAGAATAAGCCGTTGTACAAAAAAAAATACTTGCACATGCATGTTTATAGCAGCAAAATTTGCAATTGCAAAAATATGGAACCAGCCCAAATGCCCATCAATGACAGGGTAAAGAAAATGTAGTATATATATACTGTGGAATACTACTCAGCCATAAAAAGAATGAAATAATGGCATTCACAGCAACCTGGATGGAATTGGAGATTATTATTCTAAATGAAGTGTATTTGTCTTTTTCACCCTGCTGATAAAGACATACCTGAGACTGGGCAATTTACAAAGAAAGAGGTTTAATTGGACTTATGGCTGGGGGAAGCCTCACAATCATGGTGGAAGACAAGGAAGAGCAAGTCATGTCTTACATGAATAGTGGCAGGCAAAAATGAGAGAGCTTGTGCAGGGGAATGCCTCTTTTTAAAACCATCGGATCTCATGAGAGTTATTCACTATCATGAGAACAGCATGGGAAAGACTTACCTGCATGATTCAATTACTTCCCACAGCACCCAAGTCACCTCTTGAATGCTTTGCTGCTTAGAAATTTCTTCCAGCAGATACCCTAAATCATCTCTCTCAAGTTCGAAGTTCCACAAATCTCTAGGGCAGGGGCAAAATGCCACCAGTCTCTTTGCTAAAACGTAGTAAGAATTACCTTTGCTGTAGTTCCCAGCAAGTTCATCATCTCCATCTGAGACTACCTCAGCCTGTACCTTATTTGTTTATATCATTATCAGCGTTTTGGTCAAAGCCATTCAACAAGTCTCTAGGAAATTCCAAACTTCCCCACATTTTCCTGTCTTCTTCTGAGTCCTCCAAACTGTTTCAACCTCTGCCTGTTACCCCGTTCCAAGGTCACTTTCACATTTTTGAGTATCTATTCAGCAACACCCCACTCCACTGCTACCAATGTTTCTGCCCCCAAACAGAAAATAAATTTGCAAGTAGTATGTTACATTGCTCTATTCAGAGACTAAAAAATCTACCCTACCTCAAGCCTCTGTTTTGTCTTGGTGTTTTTCTGTGACAATACATTTGAAAAATTAACCTTATATCTAGCAAGTACAGGAATGATCTTTGTGTTACTGAATTTTTGCTTAATATCATATGGTCAGAGACTATGACTATTCTGAATGATTTAAGTTCTTTGAAATTGATTAAGGTTTACTTTATGATTCAGATTACAGTCAATTTTGCTAAATATTCCATGTGTATTCTGTTCTTTTGAGGTAAAGTGTTCAATCTATGTAAGTGAGGTAAAGAATATTAATTGTGTTGGTCATGATTTCAATATGTTTCTACTGAGAGATGTGTGTTAATGACTGACACTATGGTTGTATAATTATTTATTGATCTTTTAATCAAGAAATTCTACCAATTTAATTCTACTGATCAACTCTATTGATTTATGTTTGATATATTTTGAAGCTATGCCATTAGGTGTATATAAAAATGGAATTTATTTTTGGTAGATTGTACTCTTAATCATTTTGATGTGTTGCTCTGTGTCTCTAGTAAAACTCCTGGTTTAATGTCAGTTTTAACTGATATTAGTATAGCTACTCAGCTTTATTTTGGTTATGGACTCCAAATGTCTTATTCACATGCAAATGATGAACTTGGGTCCCTACTTCTCATCACCTTCAAAAATTAACTTGAAGTGGAGCAACAACCTCAATGTAGAAACTAAAACTATGAAATTCTTAGAAAACATAGATGTAATTATTTGTGACCTTGGATTAGGCAATATTTTTTAAAATATGACACCTAAAGCACTAGCAACTAAAGAGAAAAATAGATAAATTAGATTTCGTCAAAATTTAGAACTCTTCTGCTTCAAAAGATACTAGTAAGAAAGCGAAAAACATAATCCATAGAATGGGAGCATCTATTTGCAAATCATGTCTCCTAAAAGTCTGATATCCAGAACATATGAAAAATTCTTACAACTCAACAATAAGACAACACAATTAAAAACAGCCCAGCTAAGCGTGGTGGCTCATGTCTGTAATCCCAGCACTTTGGGAGGCTGAGGCGGTGAATCACTAGGTCAGGAGTTTGAGACCATACTGGCCAACGTGGTGAAACTCCATCTCTACTAAAAATGCAAAAATTAGCTGGGTTAGTGGCAGGCGCCTGTAGTCCCAGTTACTTGGGAGGCTGAGGCAGGAGAATCGCTTGTCCCCGGGAGGTGGAGGTTGCAGTGAGCCGAGATCGTGCCAGGCACTCCAGCCTGGGTGACAGAGAGAGATTTAGTCTCAATAAATAAATAAATAAAAATAAAATACACAACTTTTATTGAATAACAATAAGTGGGATAAAAACCAAAATATAAAATTAAAAAAGTCCAAATATTTGAGTAGATGTTTTCTTTTTTTCTTTTCTTTTTTATTTTTATTTTTTGAGACGGAGTCTCTCTCCATCACTAGGCACCAGGTTGGAGTGCAGTAGTGCGATCTTGGCTCACTGCAACCTCCACCTCCTGGGTTCAAGCAATTCTCCTGCCTCAGCCTCCTGAAGTAAGTGGGACTACAGGTGCGAGCCACCACACCCAGCTTTTTTGTATTTTAGTAGAGACAGGGTTTCACCATGTTGGCCAGGATGGTCTCGATCTCTTGACCTTGTGATCCTCCCTCCTTGGCCTCCCAAAGTGCTGGGATTACAGGCATGAGCCACCGTGCCTGGCGAGTAGACATTTTCTAAAGTGGGTACACAAATGGTCAGTAAGCACGTGAAGAGATGCTTAACCTTATTAGTCATCAGGGAACTGCAAGTCAAAACCACAGAGGGATACTATATGGCTACCAAGATGGCTATAATTAAAAAGATGGACAATAACAAATAAGAATGTGAAATAGTGGAAATGCTCTTAGACTGCTGACAGTAATTAAAATAGTGAAGCCACATTGAAAAATAGTTTGGCAGTTCCTCAGAAAGCTAAACATAAAATTACTATATGACCCACAATTTCATTTGTGTGTATATACCCAAAGTACTAAAAACGCATGTCCACACAAAAACTTGGACACAAATGTTCAGCCTTGAAATAATTATGCTAAGTGAAAAAGCCAGTACAATATGTTAATATGTGAATCATACACTATGTGACATGATAGGATGTGACATGATAGGTTACATATTGTACAATTCCATTTGTATGAAATATCTAGGATAGGCTATAGAGACAGAAAGCAGATTGAGGGGTTGTTAGGGGCTGATGTGGTGAGGAGAGGATGAGAGTGACTTATAATAGATATGAAGTGTGATGAGTTTGGAATTAGTTTGGGAATTAGTTGTGATGGTTGCACAGATTTGTGACGATATTAAAAATAGCTGAATGGTATACTTCAAAAGCATGAATTTTGTGCTATGTAAATTATATCTCAAATTATTAAAATAGAACAAGCAAACTATCCTACAGTTTTGTGTAAATAAGAACAATACTTACTTTAGTGGAAGTGTTGTCTGGGAGGGAGCATAAGAGATTTTCCAGGATTATGGGAAATGTTCTGTACTTTAGTTTCAGTGATGGTTGTATGGACATATACATTTGTCAAAACTCATTGAACTATACACTTAAGATCTGTGTACCTTACTGTACATAAACTATGCTACAATACAAACAAAATTAATAATTTGAACACAATATGCGTTCATCAACAAGAGATTAACTAAATAAAAAGTATATTCACACAATGGCAAAATTTGAAACTTTAAAGAGAAGGAGATAGCCAGTTGATAGTTAAAGCTGAATGACAGATACAAGGGAGTTCATTATACATTTCTTCCTAGTTTGTGTGTATTTAAAAATTTAGATTAAAAATAATAAGGTAGCTGTCTTCATGTACTCACAATGATGGTTTCCCATGATATAGTTTAAGTAAGAAAGCATGGTAACAGGACAGTATGAATGGTATGCTACCATTAATATATATGTTATATATATATATCCACAAGCATATATTCATACATCATTTTTATATAAACTTATACACATGTATAATGTTCAAAGAAAATTTCAGTGTAACAGTGGTTATACTAGTCTGTTGGGGATAGTAGGAATAGCGGTAAGGCGAAAAGTTACTTTTGTATATACCATGTATGTTTATTACCTATTCAAAAATCCAAGAATAATCTATGTGAAAAATATTTTCACTACTTTTTAAAAATTATTTTTGAGATGGAGTCTCACTTTGTCTCCCAGGCTGGAGTGCACTGGCACGATCTCGGCTCACTGCAACCTCTGTCTCCCAGGTTCAAGTGATTCTCCTGCCTCAGCCTCCCAAGTAGCTGCGATTATAGGTCTGTGCCACCAGGCCCAGCTAATTTTTATATTTTTAAAAGAGACCAGGTTTCACCATGTTGGCAAGGCTGGTTTCGAACTCCTGACCTCAAGTGATTTACCCACCTCTGCCTCCCAAAGTGCTAGGATTACAGGCATGAGCCACCGTGCCCAGACTCACTACTCTTAACTCTACAGATTTTGTTTTTTGCCTCATAAGGGAATTGGTAGGATTTTTTCTCTATTTTTAACAGGTTGCGTAAAATAACTATTATCTTCCTTTCTTAAAGGAACATTGGAAAAAACAGAAAGATCACACTGTTGCTACTGTACATACAGACCTATTAAGTATGAAGGAATTGGTGCATTTGGGAAAATCCTAAACTAGGTGGTGTCATTGATCTCTGGGATATACACTATTACCAAAACATTTCCTCAGTTAATTTCTTGTGAGCCGAAATCCATTGGAGGAGGGAGGCAGAACAGAGTTACATGTTGTCATTCCTTTCTGATCATCCTGCCCAATGCTCAGCACCAAGAACAGTTTCTGGCACAGAGTAGGCAGTTGGTAAATATTATCTGAATGTAGAACAGTTGCAAGGCAAAAATCTTTGTAGGAATTCTTCTGGTGGTTATTTGAATTGTAACTTTTATGACTGCATACCCACACTATGAAGGTGGATTGTACAGAGGAGAATGGACATAAATGTTATATGATAAATATACACTTATATGTTAAGCTGATATGAATTAAGGCATATGCAGAAACACATAGAATGAAAATACTTATAATAAATAATGAGTGATGATTTTAAAATATATTTTTTCAAAAATGAATCTTTTTTTTTTTTTCTGAAGGCCAGCAAATTGCCACCCAGAAGAGTTTTAGGTCTCCTTGAAACAACCTCAACTATTCCAATGAGGTTATCTTTATTATTTGCATATCTATTTAAAACACCACTACTTCTTCTCTTGAATGCATTGGAGTTAGTACAAATTAGACTAGCTCATCGTGAGTTACTTTCAAAGTAATGATTTTGTAATCACAATTATTAGATTTCTACATTCATTTCTGTTTAGAAACAAGCACATTATGGTAAACCATTCTAACCCAAAACCTTTTCAAGGTCAAAAAAATGTGACTAGACTCCAAGCTACAGGTTTGAGTACAGGTTGCAGGTGCCTGAAGAGTTCTGTGTTCTTACCACACAGAAGTCCAGGAATGAGTCTTCTGGTTGAGTGGCTGTAATATGTAGGAAGACATGTTTAGCATTTTTATTCAACAGTACTGTGAGCCTTCTGTCCTGTTTTCTATTCACATTTGAATGAATCTCCATTAGGAGATTAGGGCCTTCCCTGTTTTCTTCTTGTACCAAGAGAAATAATTCAAAGCCCCATCTGTATAACTCATTGATAACGGCAATTTCTCTCTCCTAGACATTTAGATTTTAATAACTCTGTACCACATCCTTTTCTTGGCCACTCATCACCACTGAAACAAGGACGGTGGGTTACTAGGTCATTTTCTGAATGTATGCTTTCTTTGCAGAGTATCTACCAGAAACTTAGGGAGAACTAAGATGATCCTATTCTCCTTCCCCATACTTGTGATGGACCCCTTTAGAAGCCCTGCACTTACAGTCCAGCTAAATTTGAATAATGCTTCCAGGGGCTTTTCCATTCTTCTTGCCATTAGACTCATCAATGATCGATACTATCTGGGAAAGAGAACATATTCTATTCTCAGTGTGTTCTTGCTCTTTCTTTCCTGGCTATAAGCCAATAGGAGACAAGCTATGCTCTGCCCAACAGAGTTGAACATTCCATTTCTCTGCATGTGAAAATGAAGTGCTGCCCTCTTGTGTGCAGACCTCTAATTGCCAAGGCAACATGTACTATGCTCATACATCCTGTCGTTAGAAGGAGAGCTGTCGTGTCTGCCTGTCCCTTAGAACATGTTACTTCACAAGATGGAAATCAGCAGAAAGTCATAAAGTTTATATTTCTGGTGATTAAGTTATGGACCTTGCATTTAAAGTTTCTGTTTTATAGTAGTTCTTTATAGGGTTGAAGGTAGATAGAAGGAAAAAAAAAAAAGCCTGACAGTACAAAGTAAGAACAGAAGACTAGACTCAAATGAAAACATAGCGGATGTTATCTATTGATACCTTCTGCAGGTTTTTTTTTTTATAAAGAAGCAAGCAGATATTCATGCCATGTAGTAACAGTCTCCTTTGATGTACTAGTAAGATAAAGTCTCTATTCTAAGACAAGCAGTGTTGGCGCTAAGCTTCAGACCCACTGAGAAATTTCTTACCATCAATGTGTCCTTCTGAGTCTTAAGTTAAAACACACTGAATGGGAAGGTTTGAGGAAGTGACTGACAGCACAAATATGAGGGAACTTGTGCTTAAATAGCCACAAATGATGGTCTGTTATCACAAAATGGTCACTCCAGACTCACTCTTAAGAAAGTCTGGGAGAGAAAGACAAAGATTTGATTAGAGATGCAGATTTCTATTTTAATGTTTATGTTTTAAGAAGCAACAGTGCAGAGTCTTCAGAGAGACCGTTAGAGTTACTGATTTGGATTTTGGGGATTCTTCCTGGTTCCAGAGTCTAGACTGACTGCATCTCTCATTTTATTAGACATTTTGGATCTAGCAGGAAAGATAAACTCATAGCCAAAGAAAATAAATAATGTATAGCCTTCAATTTCATTTCACTGAATTCTAGCAGCTAGGCACCAATCAGTTGGACAGAGGTAGAGCTCATGGCTTAGAGAGTTTGGCTATGTTGGCCAATGTTGGATTATTCTGTTTCTGGTTGACCTTGTCTTACAGATGGTGTTTTTTTTTCTTTTTCTTTTTTTTGTTTTGAGATGGCGTTTTGCCCTGTTGTCCAGCCTGGAGTAGAGTAGCGTGATCTCGGCTCACTGCAACTTCCACCTCCTGGATCCAAGTGATTCTCCTGCCTCAAACTCCCAAGTAGCTGGGATTACAGGCATGTGCCACTGAACCTGGCTAATTTTTATATTTTCTTTTTAGTAGAGGCGAGGTTTTGCCATATCGGCCAAGCTGGTTTTGAACTCCTGACCTCAGGTGATCCACCCACCTCAGCCTCTTAAAGTGCTAGGATTACAGGCGTGAGCCACCATGCCCAGCCTAGATGGTGTTTCTAAGAAACATTATAAAGATTGTTGTTTCTGGCTTGGTGCAGTGGCTCACGCCTGTAATCCCAGCACTTTAGGTGGCTGAGGCAGGCGGATCATGAGGTCAGGAGTTCGAGACCAGCCTGGCCAACATAGTGAAACCCTGTCTCTACTAAAAAATATAAAAAATTAGCCAGGCGTGGTGACCCGTGCCTATAGTCCCAGCTACTCAGGAGTCTGAGGCAGGAGAATCACTTGAACTCGGGAGGCAGAGGTTGTAGTGAGCCAAGATCACACTATTGCACTCCAGCCCGGGCAACAGTGTGAGACGCCATCTCAGGGCGGGGAAAAATTGTTGCTTCCTTGTTCTACCATTAGTTACAAATCTTGGGAAATTTAGGGCTGCCTGTGTTAAATTTTCTATCTTAGGCTCTCAATAAGTTTAACTAGATGAAAAGGAAACGAGAATGGAGTAGAAGGGCTAAAGCAGTCTTATATACTCAAAATGCTCAAATAAAAGAAGCTCAAAAGCAGTCACACAATAAGTTCAATTGGAAGGCTTCCCTCTATTGAGTAATTGGACGAATTGGCATGCAGACTTATAATAGAGTTCCTCATCCAGTTTCTTGATACTATCAATAGATTTATTTACAAAAACATTGGGGATATTTGATGGCTACTGGAAAGAAAAAGTAGAGCATCTCAGGATGTAAATTAGGTAAATTTGTGCAGAATTGACCAAGTATCTAGTAACACAAGAAACAATTGACTTAGAAAGGCATTGGAAAAATTATTATTTAATGAACTATTTAGAGCAGTGTGCCTAATTTTGTCCCAAAGAGATTTTAATAACTACTTTCTGAAGTAGAAGTGCTCCTTTTTTTTTTTTTTTTTTTTTTTTTTTTGGAGACTGGATCTCACTCTGTTGCCCAGACTGGAGTGTAGTGGCATGATCTCGGCTCACCACAACCTCCACCTCCCAGGCTCAAGTAGAAGTGCTATTTAAAACAGGCTTCATCCACATTGGGAACTATCTGCTAAGTGACAGAAAGATCCCATTGATATTTGATATATGTGCAAGACATTAAAAAAGACTTTAATCTGAGCTTTACTATCCTGTGGAAAAGAATGATGTGTCCTGAAGTACCATGGAGCTTCTATACCAAATATCACGGGTTTAAGAACCAATAAGGAGAGAAAAAATTGGGAGACAAGGAAACCCATCACACATCACAATTGTGTGCCTGACTTTTTCCCAGAGAGATTTTTAGTAACTACTTTCTGAAGTAGAAGTGCTATTTAAAACAGGTTTCATCCACATTGGGGGAGTTATCTGCTGGCTGGCAGAAAGATTTCACTGATATCTAACATGTGTGCAAGACATTAAAAGGGACTTTGAGCTTCCATTCAAAAGAAAGGAACACAACCTTACATGTTTTATTTTTGTGCCAAATATACACTAGACTCTGTTGGAAGAGTAGACAGATCTTTTTTTACTGACAGCTTCAATTTGTGTTCTGAACAGTATAAATTTAAAGGGGATCCTGATACAACAAGGCTTCGATGGATAGGCCAATAGAATCCATCAGACATCACAATGTTTGCTTCCTTGTCTCTCATTTTTTCCCCCTCTTTATTGGTTCTTAAGCCTGTGATCTTTGGCGTACTAGCTCCATCATACTTCAGGACACAGCACTCCTATCTACAGGACAATAAAGCTCAGACCAAAGTCCCTTTTAATGTCATGCACATATAGTTGCTATCAATGAGATCTTTGTCTGCTTGAACTATTAACAACTTTGCAAGACAGGGTGAGCTCTGATGCCATGAAAAAGGTAAAGGGTAGGTGAAAATTGTCAGTGCTTCAATTTCAGTTTGTTTTCTCTGTATCAGCAAAACTACAGCCAGGACTTGTGTATGTGTGTGCATGAAACCACACAACTTAATACTTTAAAAGCTAATTTTCCTTTGATGGTCCAATCAGGGTAGTCTACCTGAGTAATGAATGTGTTTTTTCATTAGTAAGACATATTCACACCTACTTCTTGTGAAATCATAACACCAGCATTGTTTTGGCAAAAATATTTACACCTTCTTCCTGGCTTTTGTTCTTCAATATATAGAGTCCCAGATTAATGTCAGTGTTTCTGCCTGAACTGTTTACTGACTAGAATCAAGCCCATGCATCTCCCCCTAATCGCCTAGTTTCTCCTTTAATGTCAAAGAATGAGGATGTTCATGCCTCTTAGAATCAGATGGCTATAAATCATACCTTTGAGGAAATCAGTTCCTGAGATGCCTGAAATTTATTATTGAAATGAACCACTTTGAAATGTTAACGAGTTTCAAGGATTTGGTAGCAGATTCTTTGTCATATCCTTTCCAATATGCTTTCATAGTGTAAGAGCTCACCTCTATCAATATGCCAAATACTAAGGCAGATGTCTCATTTAATCTACCCTTATTCAACATATCAGAAGACAGCGTAAATGTAAAGCTGCCCCTCAAAGAGCTATACGCCACTTCCCAAGATGGCCTCATTTAGTTTGTTTTCCAAGTTAGGCATCTGGATATTTATCCTGTCAGTGTGCTGTGGTCTTCCATGATTGAAAAGCCTAAGCAGATGCAGGTCGAAGTTTGGGATGTCCAGATTTCAGCAATGTATGTTACAAGTAAAAATGTTATGCACAGATGGGTGCGGTGGGACACGCTTGCAATCCCAACCCTTGGGGAGGCCTAGGCAGGCAGATCACAAGGTCAGGAGTTCAAGACCAGTCTGACCAATATAGTGAAAACCCAGCTCTACTAAAAATACAAAAAATTAGCCGGGCGTGGTGGTGTGCACCTGTAATCCCAGCTACTCAGGAAGCTGAGGCAGGAGAATTGCGTGAACCCTGTAGGTGAAGGTTGCAGTGAGCTGAGATCGTGTGATTGCACTCCAGCCCAGGCAACAGTGTGAGACTCCATCTCAAAGGAAAAAAAATGTTATGCACTCGAGTCCCAGTCCAGAGTCTCTTGGAGTCTGTGCAATAATATTTAATTTTTTCCCTGTTATAAACTCAATGTTGCAATGTGGCAATGAGAGGTTATGACATATTTCAAGAGCTGTCATTAGTGGCTTCTAGTTCCTACCACATGCCAGCCACTGTGTTTTCAATTTTATATCAATTCTTTCATTAATCCTCAAAGACTCGAAGAAGTTAAAGAACTCAAAGAGGCAGCATATGAACCTAGACAGATCTGATAAACAATCAAAGTTTATTTGATTCTATTATTCTGCTACTGTATCAGAACCTACAAAAAATATTAAGAAAAGACTAGTGAGAAACATGCCTTTTTATCAGCTTCCTCAGAATTATACCTAGTGAATAAAAGTATGTGAGACACTTTTTTTTTTTTTTTTTAGGAGTTGGTCACCGCGCTCCCCCGGAGACATACCTTTTTGGCGGAGATCAAAGAAATCCCGGCCGCGATAGGGCCGGGGGCGGGGCTTCAAGGGATTCTATTCATCACCGCCCAGGGGCATAAAGTTGGGTCCCAAGGAGGCGGGGCCCGAGCCCGAAGACGAGAACGGGCATGGTGGGATCCCGCGGCGGGGGAGGACCCCGGGGGCCCCCCGTTTTTTTTAAAGTGGGATAACCTATCTCGGGCAGCCGGAGAAGCCGCGGGGTCGGATAAGACACAAGTAATTTCCCCCGCGAACCTTTTTTTTGTCGTTAGAAAAAGGAAGAAGAGAGAAAGGGAAAAAAGGACCCCGCCCCTAAGAGTGTTTCCGAAGGCCGGAGCGGGGGGGGGCCCACCCGCGCCGGGGGATTCCCGGTGGGGGGGTACGAGTTATGGAGAGCCCGCCCAGCTAAGGAGGCTGGACCCACCCGGCACAAAATTGGCCCAGGACCCCTCGGGGTTGGCTGGTAATCACGAGGGTCACGGGGCAAGAAGCCTAAACTCGTATGCCTATAAGGAGGGGGATATCTAGAACATAACGTTTCTAAGGGGGGCCGGTCAAGTTCGTGCCTGTCAGTGGACATTTGTACCCTTATTGGCTCCGACTTTATCAACCCAAGAGCTATTCGATACTTAAGTCAGTAGGTCAAGTGTGGGGGAGTATTTTGTTCCCCGGTCGAATGGGTTTTGGATAGGTGGGGCCGGCGGGGCGTTACGCGCCAGGGGGGCCGGAGCGCGGTGGAGCAAGGGTGGGAAGGGGGCTCTGGGGTGGGTAGGAGCGGTGTGAATGAACATCTTTTAAGGTAAAACTCCATGGAGATAAATAATTGAGAGAACATAATATAACGCAAGTCACAATGGTTGTTCACTCAGACTAATATGGCTCTGATAGTGGTATCCAACCATGGTATCTCCAGGAATAGAATGTAGGAAGTAAACGGATCTGAAAATAGAAGGTCTGTAAGACTAACCTTAAATACAAAAGTTTTCCCAAAACCATCTTACTGCTTTGTGAGCCACTTAAAAATTGGCTTCTTGAATTACTGTTGATTTATGAGTTTCTATTTTTCAGAGTACTCTACCTTAGCTTTTAGCTGTCTCTGAATTTCTGCAGCACAGAGGGGGATCTCTCTTTCTCTTCCTCATCCCTCACCACTCTAGCAATAATAGATTGCGGTTGCTTGTTATTTAGTGCTTACTAGGTTCACTGTGTGGACAGGTGGACTTCTCTGTTGTCTGGGTCCAGTTTCAATCTTAGACTGGCTCCGTGTGCTTGGATCTTGGATTTAGGGTTTTCTCAGCATTTATACCTTACCTCCCTGTGGCAGACAAACACTGTCGTGTTTCTCTGTGGGTCTTGTGTGAGTTTTCTGCTTCTTTCTTACAGGTAGAAAAATTAGAGGAATGGTATGGTTATAGGGTCTTCAGCTCAGAATGGTTTCCTGTCTCTTACCCAAAGGTTTTTTCACTTAACTCTTCTTTGCTGTAGTAGATCTTAACCTGTGCTCTGGGGAGGTGGTGGGGGGGGAGGGGAGGGTTGGGGGAGTTGCGGGGTGGGTTAAGTTCCACTACAGCAAAGAATGTGCTGTCAGCTTTTTAGCCCCATCCGCAACAGCTGAAAGCTTTTCCTCCATGCAAGAGGCTGATTTGAGCAAGAATGCTGGGATTTGTGCTTTTCTGCAGTGACCGCTGATCATGTCTTGTAAACCTACACTTTTGCTGGGGCTCTCTCTGTGTCCCACTCCGCCCCTGATTAGTTCTTCCAACTTCTATGAAATGGCCCTACCAGTAAATGTAAACTCCTTCTGTGCCTGCAACTCCCAGCAGTTCTATATTCTGATGATAGCTCTCACTCAATCTTTTACCCAGTTTCATTTTCTTGCTTGTATGGCAGGCAGCATTTCTTTTTCTATGCCCTGCTGCAGTTGTGCCAGTCCATAAGCTGCCTGTCTCCCCTTGGAGAAACCTTTTCCTCATTGGAGTCCAGCCTACTTGTTTGCCCCGTGATCTCAGATCTCTGATGGGTTAAAGCAAAGTTATAATTTTTCCATTTATCCAGCTTTACTTAGTAAGGTAGAAGCGACGGTCTTTACTAGCAGGAATTGGAACTCTAGCCATCTTCCATTGCATCTAAAATTGAAATATTGGTATCAGAAATGCAAGACCTTTGTCAGTATTCTCTCTGAACCATAAGTATTGCAAATCATATTATCATTGTAAATCACAGATCATAATTGAAATACCTCCTTCCTAGTCAGTGTGAGAAGGAGGGCATCGTTTTCCCTTCCATTTTCTTTTAAAGGAAGGCTAAGGGTTTTTTCTTTAAACATGTTGAGCCAATTTTATATTTAACTGTTAAAAGTCTCATAGAAACTAGAGTCTTTATTGGGCCTCTGTTGATGGAAGAATTGGCAAGTGCCTGATTTATTGATTCTGTGGCTTCAGCTAAGTTGTGAGTCATGGCAGTAAATTTGGATTCAATAAGGAGAAATCCCAAGGAACGTAGCAAGGCTGAGGAATTAGATAATTACAATTTACTTTGGTTCGGATGGGTTTTCTCTGGGTCCTTCATGGATTTTGAAGATGAGATTATGGATATTATGAATATGTACAAAACAGTCTCCACATTTTTATCTACCTTGGGCTTAATACAAAAAATTATGGGGAGAAACATTTTTAATCCATACAAGAGAACTTGGATGTTTCTCTTGAAACAATTAGAAGCAACTGAAGAGCTTTGCATAGGACATATTTTCTTTCTCTGAATGAACAAGTGATTTACTGAACCAATGAGAGTAAGAATCCAAGCATGGCAATCTTATTTTGAATTCAGACAGATAAAATTTTGAGGAATGTGTCCAGTTTGCTCTAAAATAGGTAACAACCAAGAAAGAGCAGATACTTTGTATATTCCAGTTGTGGTTCTGGCAGGTTGTCAAAACCTTAGTTAAGAGCACAGAATTAAGAGAAGAGGAAGGTTAAGTCTTAGGCACTGTGTCAGGCCTGCAGCCACATGTGACAGGGTTCACTTAGCATCCTCAGCAAAGGATTCATAGGAGGGATTTTAAGGAAAATATGTAGGGAAGAAAAATGACTCATTAGAGTCAGAAGAGTAGTCTGGTGTGCTTGACCAAAACAATTGGGTTTGGTGACTGAATAAAGAAATATGGGATTTAGCAGCTGAAGTCTCATTTCTGGAGCTTCCATTAACTAATTAGGTGGCTACAAGATTAACTACAGATCCTAGCATCTGTAGCAGCGTCTCCTCACATATCTCCTTTCTCTGTTGTGGTTAACCAAATATTGTGTTAGGCATGTGACTATAGGGAGGACCCAACTAGCAGACCCAGCTGCAGGGAACGTGGGACTCAAAGAGCATGGTAAGCCAGGCTGGAGTTGGCAAGGATTAGAGTGAAATACAACCAAAGAGATAAAAAAGTGTATCTGGTCCAGAATAGGCTGCTGTTCTACATGGTCCAAAGTACACCAGTCTATAATTTCACCAAGATTGTATCTCTGGCCAGTCTTTAGGGATCCTGCCATAAAAATATTTATTTTGTATGCATGTTTCTTTGTTTCCTAGTGTCTTCCATACTATTCTCCTCAAGGGATTTGGTTGAGCAGATACAAAGTCCTGGACAATCAATTATGGCTTAAAAATTCCATGTTTCACATGTTGCTTTTTTAAACAGCATACTCCATGGGAAGAAATAGAGATGTGATGTTATCCGAGGAGTATGGCTTTTACCTGTGTGGTTTCTAAGCCAGCTGCGAGGGTGTGCTTCCTGGAATGAACCCATGACTTCCTTTCTAGTTCTTATCTTATGCACCCTAACCACCAGCTGCTAACAAATGCCTGGGTAAAGTTTGTGAGTTTTTCCTGAGAACGTGGGAATAGGCAATTGCCTCATATTGAGTTCTGACCTTTTTGTAAGGCTTTTCTAACATTTTCTTCACAGTGGGCTCTGAGGCAACAGAAATATGTTGCAGAGTCTTCTGGCTGTGACGGTGATATGATGATGAGCTGAATAGTTTTAGTTGCTTTATGTAAGCTCACGGAATGTTGAGCCTTTGTCACATTGGTTTCCGCATCTGTTTGCTGATGAATGAGGGAAATAATATCCCCACTGGGAGGCCCTTTGAACCAATACAATATATAATGTACAATATTAGTTTTGTACTAACAATCCAGTTTCACGGTCTCACCCTCCTGCGTAGATATTGCTGGTTGGGATTGAATGACTTTCTGTGACATGCTGGATCCTGTAGATGAGAAGAAATAACAAGATTGGTCCTCTAAGCTGACCCGTAAAGAGCTTCTAAGAACTTTTGGGGCAGGAGTTAGATCTTTCAGTCAAGGCAGGATTCAGAATCTGGTTCTTTTCCTCTTCCTTCTTGTTACACCTGAGTGTTTATCACATATGAACAGTTGTTCATCCCCTCTTCCCTCCCCACTGTCTTCTCCCGTCCTAGACTGTCCTCAGTCTCACTATCAGCTACTGTCCTTATTAAGGAAGGCAGAGGCCATGAGCACCCATAATATGCTGACAAGAGTCATGTTGGCACCTCTATTTCCAGGAAAAAAACTGCCTAGTCAGAGCCTGAGGCCCAGTTTATTCAGTTTTGTGTAAAGCTCCACCTTGAATTATTGGCGGTAAGCAATGCAGCTGTCTCAGATTAGGAAAGGAAGTGGTACAATGGGGAACGCAGCGGCAGGGACAAGGTGTATTTCTTTAAAGGGCTCTAAGGTTTTTCCTTAATACAGTCCCTCAGTCTGTTAGATTTTACCAACTCCTGGTCCCCTCTAACACTGACTGAAACTCTGCAGCTGGAGAAAGTCAATTTCTACCTCTAAAACCCTGGCTGGGTAAGAAGGTCAAAAATTTGACTACCTGAGATGTTTTCTTTACACAAGACCCTTTTCCCATCCTTTCTTTTGGTGCAATTAATTTAAAGATTTTAGAGATCTCTTATTCTAAACAATTAATGAAGAGATCATATTTTAAAAAGGACATATAACAGTGTCATGGCCAGGCTTAAAAATTCTCTTGACTAAATTAAGAGTGAAAAATCTCACCTAAAACTGTTCTGGTAGGTAAAATTCCTGCAGGGCTTGGGTCTGTTTCCTGGTCAGGAAAAAAAACAAGGGCCATTCCACCTGTGACCTAACATATCCATAGGGTGAGCCTGATTCCTGGTCAGGGATCCAGCCCCTCTTGGTTTGATATTTGTGTGACTTTTGGGTATCAATCTATTATTGATCATTCCTACTTTCTTAGCTTTTTGTTTCCCGTCTTTTATCATTTGTCAGGGGCACTTGAGGCTTTGGGGCCTTTGTGTGTGGATGGTCAGCTGAGAGTGTAAGACCCTAAAAATATGGCCTGACAGAAATGTGGGTTATACCCTATTTATTGCTAATGAAACTTTCCTTCGCTGAGTGATCTTTAGGGTGATTCTGAATCTTGTTTAAAAATGCTTGCCACCTCTTTGGACATAGCTTGTGTATCCATGGTTATGTAAGAGCTTTGGTTAAGGCTCTTGGGGGGATATCTTTTGGTAAAGAAATTCAAAAGTCAGAAATATCAACTGTTTGTCCCAACTAAAATCTGATAAGAGATTTGAAAGTATTTCTTTGAAGGGCTCTATAGTCAAAAATTGACTTAATTAAAACTGACATTTAGGCTATGCATGTATTTACTTACTGCTTTAAGGCCTCTGCTCTTTCTCTCTGTAAAAGTTTCTCAGGCAAGTAAATTTCTTCTTAAACCTGTGCTAGCCATGTGCAGTCCTCTGTCTCTCTAATTCTATTGCCCTTTCCTTCCTCGTGCCACGTAAGAAGACAAAAAAAAAAAAAAAAAAAAAAAAAAAAAAGAAAAAGAAAGAAAAGAAACAGACCTCTAACAGCCTGGGATTTTTAAAGAAAAAACAGAAAAGGTGCCACAAACTCACTTACAGGAGAAACTGCTATTTTTTTTTCCCTCAGCGAATCCCAAGAGTTGAAAATGGACAGAACCCTCTCAGATCTAAAACTCTGCTCTCCTTTGCATTGCATTACCAGAAATTTTTACTTCTGAAGTTACTAGAAATTCCTTTTTATTGTGGAAAATTGCCTTTGGTGTGTATAATGGCTAGGGAATGGGCTGATCACACAGTGGGCTGATTGGCGTTGGGTTGCCCACCAGCCTCAGGGGAAATATATTTATAGCGAAATGCACTGCGAAAACAAAGCATGTCCTGATCCCCATGGTGTTTACCTCTTTTGGGGAACCCAAGATTTCATGTGAGTTATGCTTTGAATTCAATGGTCCAGATAAAAAAAATAGAGACTAAATTAAAAGCACCTATTTAAATGAGATTGGTCACCTTATAAAAGCCTATGATAAATTTATATAATTTCGTGTTATCTTCGCATCCATGTTTTTAATCTTCCTTTATCACAACCAAATTTAAAAAGCTGAAATTCCCTGTCTCTCTCTGTATTTTGAGATGCAAATCCTCTATCTTGTTTTACCTGAGAGTTATCACTTTAGAAATGGAAATTTAGGGTTGCTTAGCTAACAGTTGCCTAGAGCAATAAAATAGGTCATTAGAACAGTGAATAAAAAGCTATTTAAAACTGGTAAATGAAAAATAGTATAGATCTATAAGATCTGCTTCTGTTCCTGTGTCTGCGTGTCTATATATTTATACGTGTTATGTGTATGTGACGTTTCATTACCAAAATATGTGAAAGGGCTCTAATTAATTGGCTTAAAGAAAAAGTAAACACTTAAATATTTTATGAGAGAAGTAGAAATCTTACTCAAACACCTTTTAGTTCATGTGACTTCAGTAATCTTTAACGAATAAAACCAATTTAAAAATTATTGGTGAAATAAAATAGAAACCTCTTCAGAATTTAATTTAGACATTTTGTCTGAGTCTGTTGGCCTATTGTTCAGATATTATTTCTGCTAGATGTTTTAAGATCATAAAATGTGTTTTTCTGACCATTTTTGACACTTAACTTGTCTATAAACTATGTTTTTAGATTTGAGACTTTAGGATACGATGAACCTTAGCTCCAGGCATTGTCCTTTGTCTTGGACTCTGTATCTGGTGCTTAATTAGAGTTACTTACTTCCTCAATTTTTCACTAAGAGTAAGAGTTAGTAGGAAGTAACATTATAATTAATGTATGTAATTAAAACTACTAGCTATGACCGGTCATGGTGGCTCACGCCTGTAATGCCATTACTTTGGGAGGGCGAGGCGAGTGGATCACCTAAGGTCAGGAGTTCGAGACCAGCCTGCCCAACATGGCAAAACCCCATCTCTGCTAAAAATACAGAAAGTTAGTCAGGTGTGGTGGCATGCACCTGTAATCCCAGCTACTCGGGAGGCTGAGGCAGGAGAATCACTTGAACTCAGGAGGCTGAGGTTGCAGTGAACCAAGATTGCACCACTGCACTCCAACCTGGGTGACAAGAGAAAAACTCTATCTCAAAACCCAAACAACTACCAGCTATAAGAGAAACAATTCTACATGCAAAGTGTATAAAGTTGTTTGTGTTTTTGATAAAAAGCTTCCAAGAGGGCATGGGAATATGGTTTCTGTTTAAAAGAAAGTATTTTTTCCCAGTGTAGAGATCTTTTCAAATCAATTTTTAAAATTAAAGTTTTTAAAAATTAATTAAAGTTTTTTTTGAGTAAAAATCTAAATGAATGTAGAAAGTTGGAAAAGTAAATTTTTGTTCTAGGGTAGACTGATAGGACAAGACTAAAGATTTAAGCAAGTTGTACCATGTTTGTGGAAGACTGATCTTGTGGAAGGAATCTGTGTATGATTATTTCTTTTACTTTTTTCTTTTCTCTTTTTTTTTGAGACAGGTTCTCACTTTGTCACCCAGGCTGGAGTGCAATAGCATGATCTCAGCTCACTGCAACCTCTACCCCAAGTGATTCTCATGCCTCAGCCTCCCAAGTATCTGGGATTACAGGTGTGTGTTACCACACCTGACTAATTTTTGTACTTTTAGTAGAGTTGGGGTTTCGCCATGTTGGCCAGGCTGGTCTTGAAATCCTGGCCTCAAGTGATCCACCCACCTTGGTCTTCCAAAGTGGTGGGATTATAGGTGTGAGCCACCACACCTGGCCATTCTCAATTCTTATCAATATATGAATCAATCAGTACTTCTGAATGCTATTTCCCCAAAACAGATATTTAAAACCTTGGAAAAAATATTGCTAGTGACCTTTCCAGATAAGTAACAAGATTAACAATCCAAATACCTACTGTATACAATCCTCATGTCCAAGAAAAAGAATCAGACAAAAGTTTTTTTTTTTTTAATTTTTAATTTTTGCTCTCTGTCTATTGACAAGCTGTGGGTACCTAGGAGAAGAAAGAGAGGTTACTTTTCACTTTCAGATAGGAATGCAGAGATACAAAAGTAGTTGATATGTGTAGCTTCAGTCAAATAGTAGTTTACTCTAGTTTTTGAAACTGAAATTTATGTAATTTTCTCTGAATCTAAGTTATCTATTATATAACTACCTACCAAGCAATTAAATAATTATCAAGAAAACAATGGCAAATTACATATGATCTTAACGGCATGATTTGCTTTTTGTGTGATATGTTGAAACAACTGATTTCCTTTAGGTTCTCTTTTATCATGAATGAGCCTTCTAGTAAGTCCCTCATACTCCTGTGGTGAGCATCTGTGCTAGGTGAGCATCTGTGGCTCAGCTTCAGGTTTGAGTGCAGCTCTTGGAGGCCTGAGTATCACTGCGTCTCTGTGCCACAGAAGTCGGTTTCTGAGTAATTGAGCTGGGTGGCTATAATGTACAGGGAGCTTTGCTGCTTTTTTTCATTAAATGTGGCAGTTATTTTGTCATGAGTCTTCAGTTGTTCACTTTTCAGTAACATCATTAGGAAAACGGGTGTTTCACCATGCTTCTGCCTGTACCAGTGTGTAGAATAGAAAGCCTTCGAGGAATTGCAGTTGATGACAGCATCTTTCCCTTCTTGGAGGACCATGGCTTGAGGACTCTGCACTGGTTGTTGGCTTCTCACCTGTGATCAGAAAGACAATCAAAGGACATAGGAGATCCTCAAGAGACACTCAGTCTCGTAAAAGGAAGGATGATTTTCTCCCCTTCCCCTCCTTATTTAAAGCATTAAGCATCACCACGTAATTACAGTACATTTTCCATGCTTCTTAGGTCTAGTTCTTAAAAGGGCCCTTCCCAAGAGAGAAAGCTATTGTCATTAAGGTGTTTTCGTATCACAACCTCTTCCAGACTGAATTGTGTACTCACAGGTGAACTGCCACAGCAAGGTGCCTGAAAGCACTTTCAGGAGAGTCTCTACCCTTGGCCTCCCAGAATATCCAGTGTGTCAGTCAGCCTCTGAATGGGCTTCCTTAGCAGGAGTTGCTTTGAACTCAGAATGAGGCCTATTGCAATTGTTTCCAGGATATTGCAACTTTGGGGGCAACCAATCAGAGACACATCACAACCATTTAACTGCACAGAACTAAATGCATCTGTCTAGAATAGTTTTTAAACAGCTCTCTCCTGTGGCCAGACTGAGGAATGTTGATTAAAATGTGGATTGTGGCTTTTCTTGAGTATGTTTTCATCCAAGATAGGTTTTCTTCTTGCTATAAGAAGGGCCTATCAATATACTGTGTTACAGAAAGAATTACTCCAGAATTAAGAGAAAAAAGAAATATCAAGGGAAAATTTATTATATATGTATACACACACACACACACACCCCACACACATATATATAAATATGCGAACTCAGAATACTCTTTCAAATGGTGACATTTCATTATACTATTTACTTGTGCAGATTTCTTTTAGTGCTCATCATTGTCTTCAAGATAGTGTAATGCACAAACATCTTACAATGGCTTTTAATTATTTTCACAAAGTGGTTTCTGCTTATTGAGTTGTTTTATATTTACTGATACACATTTTGAGTTGTATGCTCTGGCCATTCTGAAGTAGTTTAATGTTATTCTCTTAAACTAAATATTGATTTCATGTCTTTGTACATTCTATTTATCTTTTTCTGTAATACCCTTTCTCAGACTCCATTTTTGGCTGTTTTACAGATCTTAACTTAGATACTACCTCCCGTAGGCAGCTTTCCCTTACATTCAAGTTTCCAAGTTAAATGGAAAATAGGTGGTCATATTCTACTCTTTTCCTATGATAGCTTTTATTATACTATATTGTGATACACTGTGCAATATTACATGCTCCCTGAAGGCGGAAACAATGCCTTATTCTTCCCACTTGCATCTATTCTTTTCAAGTCCAAGACACATATTCGGTATCAAATGAATAACTTTATGCAGTGAAATCTCAAGTAAATAGAAAACATATTTGGTAACCTCACAAATATTATGGCTACTTATTTATAAAACTGAGAATTAAGACACAACTACTTTGCAGTGGTGGTTTGAACATTTTATGACGTATATAATTTTAATCATAGCATAATTCTGGCTTTTAGTACTCAGATTCACTGTATTCTCTGTCGCCTTGTACATGCTGTTTCTAGCTTTAAGATCACTTTCACCACCTTCTCTTTCAACTTGATTGACTCCTACTAAATCTTTAGATCTCAGCATGGGCAAGACATATTCCAGGCTGTCCCTGACTTACCACCAAGGCTAAGATAGGAGTGGGGCTTTCCATATGCTTTCATACCACCCTTTGCTTTCCCAAGGTTGGCCCCATTTCACTTTACTCTGTCTGATTAGCTGCCTACATAACTAACTGGACTACAAATTTAGTGAAAGAAGATACTATGTATTTTTCCATAGCTCTTTATTCCCAGCATGTAACATTTATGCAGAACTCAGCAGGCACCCAATGAACAATTGCTAATTGATAAAATGAATAAAACCTGGGACAGATGTTAGCTGGAAATCATTGTCCTTGCATTACAGATGAATGTCCTGATATCAAATGTTAAGAAGTTGATTCACTTGCTCAAGAAGCCATAACACACTTATGGCTAGAACAATGCTAGGATGTAGCTTTTTCCAATGCTGTTTCCCAAATACACTAGATAAGAAAATAATATAAATGAATAATTGTGGGAATTAATGAAATGTGAAAGTTGATGCAGCACAAAGAGCTTGAACAAAAATGCAGGGATGAGATTGGATGTAGTATTCCCATTTCTGGTATGACTCTGTGTTGCCTTAGAAGGTTAGAGACAGCATCAACATATTCCCTCCCCATTATGCAAGACATGAAATGGAGTAAATGTAACAGCAGTTAGAGTGAAAAATGTCCATTGTAACAGAACTTTATAATGGATTTCAATAATTTATAGATCACGTTAAAAATACCTGAAAATTTCAAAAGCTGATTTATTGTCTTAGGGTATTTGAAATAGTTTTGTTAAGAGCAGGGATATATTGTAACTGAACTGATTAGTCACCTGAATTTTGTATTTTTTGAAATTGAAATGAAATGATTCATCAGAGCTACATTTCTCTACACCCTGTTAGAAGACAGCAACAACTGTCATGTGCCTGCACTTTTGCTGGGATCTTTGGCTACAGCTTTGAATTTGGGAACAGGCTCTGGATGCCTGTGAGCAATGAGTATCCACAGCAGACTATTCACTCAGAGTAGCTGAGGCTCTAGAGTGGGGACCCTGAGATGTGCATGAAACACCCTGAATATGAAGAGTGATGCTTAATATTCCTTCCTGCTTTTCATTCTCAGCTATGTGCATTATAAAAAGGATCTTGGAGTTTTTCCTGCCTAAACCAATGTAAGCCATAAAAAGAGTGGAAAAAATACTGCGTGTGATATTGGTGCTCACAGATATGGAAGGATAATAAATCTAATTCACATTGAGTTAGCTTTACATCCATGTTCAGAAATATAGAATTAAATATGAGAGAATTGATCAACCTATAGACTTTACCTTATAGTTACACCAACCCCATGAGGATCGCTAGATGAACTAAGCTAAGCCAACCTATATATCACCTCTATTCTGATCAGAAGTGTCTTCAGCATTCCTGAAATCACTGTTCTTGAAGTCACTGTTCAGATAAAGCCATAAGTAATGAGATTTACCGAGGCTTCTGCATGCTTTTTGGGAAGCATCCTGAATGTCTATATCTTCTCACTGTAAAGATCTCAGCTTCAGAAAATCAGTCTGTGAGGAACAAGTTCTAATCATTTATCTATAAATATGATATACATATAAAACCATAATTTCATTTTTTTCATTCTCTGCAAGTGATAATCACACTCTTCTCTAGGTCAATGATGAAGAAATATACCCTAAGAATTTTAAAAATTGCTATCTTTTCAAAAACATGACTCTTGTTAATAGCTTCTGTAGGAAGGGCCTATCATTGGTGGTTTGGGGCATAGGTGACCATGAATTCTATTTTCTCACAAAGTTAATGACACTGAGCAAATCCCTGAACTCCCACAGCCTGTTTCTCTACTAAAATATGGATTATTCTAATAGTTGTTTTAAATAATTATTAGGAGGATTAGTTAATGTAATACATGCAAAACAAGTGGAATAATAGAAGTTCAACATAATCTACACATGATTACCATTATACAGCAGTGTACTCTAAGTGGTAAAATTGTTTTTCATGGAGGTACAAGGTAACAATTCTGATACCACTATGCATGTTTAATGGAATTGGATTATGAGGTACCTGAATAGTGGGTAGTGATGAACATGAATAGTGGGTAGCAAAATTCTTTGCTTGACCAAACTTTAGTCAGGCCTTTGAAGTTTCTCCTTAGCTCATCTGTGCACTTTCTTGTAAAATCTAGTTTTAACAAGAATCCTTCCAAGTCAGTTTAGCAAGAACCACACTCTCACCTGCTGCCCCTGCCATCCTCCGCTTGATATCTGATTACACTCCATATCTAACTGGGTCCCTCATCCTCTACCATCCACCAGGTGATTGATGTCTGATCACCCTGACCTGTCTTCAGCGAGGATCCTGCTTGGTCGGTCTAGCCAGAATATCCCTTGCTTCTAATGTTTCTTCTTAGTAATTTCTCACCCACTGACCCCCAACCTGCCCCGTGGCTAGACATTTCCACTTGCCTATGCTGTATTCGGAGTTGAATCCAATTCTTTTCCCTCAGTGCAAAATCTTGTTGCAGTGGTCTCTATACCTATCATGATGGTCCTAGATAAATTCTGCCTCACCATGTTTTAACAAGTATTACTGAACAACTGTTTTTTAGCAGTGAGAGCCAGGCTGCACACCCCTGTGGTGGGAATTTGTGGATAAGCAAGAGGGGGAGAAGGCTAGTGTGATCTGCATGGTAATGATTTAGCATTGGAGACATTGCTAAGAACTAATGTTTAGCTTAAAATAGATACAGATGGTTATGCTACATATAGAAATATTTCTAGATATGCAAATATACACAGGTAAGTATTCACACATGCAATTCTTTGCTCAGAAATACCTGTAAGCTGAGAAATCCTAAAAGAAACGGCATCTCAGGAAACGTTCTTCACTGGAAGAACCTGCAGTAGGATCTTAGTTTTCCCATTCCAAACACACATTCTTGCCCCTTAGGATACAAGGGAGACAGGGCACCCTCATTCCAGAAGCTAGCAGAAACAAAGCATCACCAGAGGTTTATGCTTTAACTGAATCAGCCACCTCTTTCTGAAAGCAGAAAAGGAGAGTCGTGGCCAGACGCGGTGGATCACAGCTGTAATCCCAGCACTTGGGGAGGCCGAGGTGGGCGGATTGCCAGAGCTCAGGAGTTTGCTACCATCCTGGCCAGCACGGTAAAACCCCATCTGTACTAAAATACAAAAAAATTAGCCAGGCGTGACGACATGCACCTGTTGTCCCAGCTATTCGGGAGGCTGAGGAAAGAGAATTGCTTGAACGCGAGAGGTGGAGGTTGCAGTGAGTGGAGATTGTGCCACTGCACTCCAGCCTGGGCGACAGAGCGAGACTCTGTATCAAAACAAACAAACAAACAAACAAAAAAAGAGTAGTTAGACTCCTAGACACTCTAAAACTCAGGTAACTTTCTTAACTTGTCTGTAAGGCTTGTCATGTATCAGTCTTTCTTTAAGCTCAACTTGCCTCACCTACTTCAAAGTATGATCTCTCATGCTGCCATGTGTAAATGAAGGCGAGTCTGTGTGCCTCCCAGTTTGAGACCCCAAAGCAGGTTTGAGTACGGGCTGCAGGTGCCTGGAGAGCACTGTGCGCTTGCTGCACAGAGGTATACTGCAGAGTCTCCAGGCTGGGAGGCCACAATGTGCAGAGAGAGGTGCTTGGCACTTTTGTTTAAGAAGACTGTGAATCTTCCATCTTCATTTTGATTCGTACCTGAACGTATAGATATCAGGATTGCAGGACCTTCAGCAGGATATTTTTTGTACCATGGGAAATAATCAAACATGTTGCTAGTATAGTCACAATTCAGAATAGAAAGTCCTCCTTCCTGGACACTCAGGAATGGTGTATTTTGCTTAACTTGCTGGTCATCATTCTTCTGTTGACTATTTACCCCTGTTTGGAAAGAGAGTAACAGATTTTCAGGTTTATTCTTAATGTCCCCCACAGGAAACCATCATGATCCAGAAAACAAACAAAACTTCTCCAGTTATCTCCCAGCCTTGTAGTGTTCATTGTAGCTTTTCCTACTATATTCAAACCTCCCATGCACAACTCACAGTCTGTCTGAAGCCACAGAATCAGCAATGATGCCCCCAGGAGCATGCCCATCCCTCCGCGGAAGATCCAGATTGTTTTGTCTCCTGCCCAGAAAGCTGCAAATCTGACTTCAACCTCCTGTGCTTTATTCATGTCCTTTCACAGAACCTTCACTTCAGATACGAACAACCCTGTCTGTAGCTAAAGTTATTTATCTTTATGAAAGGAAGCACTGCCCCCTTTAGTTCAAATGTAGAAAATTTCTGTAAATGTGTTTCTGTTTTTCCTAAAGATGATTTTATAACGCTTTCTCTGTAAAAAGTTAAAAAATAAGACATGGAAAGAGAAGAAAAAGTTTTCCAAGAACATGCACACACACACACACACACACACACACACACACACACACACACAGCAATAGTAGAAAATGATACCTGGAAATTAGAGAATTACATAAGGTCAAATGACTGGCACCTTATCAACTGGCATACTAAAGCAGACATCTCGTTTAAAAATATTAATAAGGATTGATACTTATTGGGAACACACATGGGTATGATATTTAATACAATAATTATTAATTTAGAACACAGAGAAGTTTTGTAGCTTAGTCTTTAGTGTAATACAATTCTAATATGGTCTTCAAATGTGTCCATATTTTCTAAATAAATAGCACAAAATAATTAAATTTGGGTACCTCTCTTTAAAACACAAATCAGCACAGCAAAATTTATCTTCTGTATCAGATCACCTTCAGAACTGAAATTATGTCTTTTAGAACTCGAATGAGATCATTTAGTGTGTTCTGTATTTTAAAATGAGGAAAACAGTGACTTAATCCTATAAAGTCGATAGACAATATATATATATTCATGAAAGTTACCTGAAGATGCCAAAAGGGCAACATAGCTGCTTACCTTCACTCTTGGTCCACAGGTAGTGTATTTCTCTATGGTTTACTATGATGGAGGAAGGAAGAAGAACCAACTGTACTTTTAATGCTGGATTAGTAGGGTAAGTACTGATTTCAGCTAAGATTAAATTCCAAAATATTTTTTGAAATTATTTTTAGCAAAGACAAATAACATAATAAAATAATGTTTGATGCATATTTTATTATGATAATAAACATTTTGAATTTTCACTTGAAGAATAATGAAATGAATATTCAGAAAAATTAAAATGCCTCTATTAAAAGTGTATTAAGTCATTAATATATTAAGTCTGGCTGGGCACCATGACTCAAGCCTATAATCCCAGCACTTTGAGGGGCCAAAGGGGATGGATCACCTGAGGTCAGGAGTTCAAGACCAGCCTGGCCAACATGGCAAAACCCCGTCTCTACTAAAAATACGAAATTAGCCAGGCATGCTGGCGCCTGCCTGCAATCCCAGCTGCTTGGGAGGCTGAGGCAGGAGAATCACTTGAACCTGGGAGGCGGAGGTTGCAGTGAGCTGAGATTGTGCCATTGCACTCCAGCTTGGGCAACAAGAGTGAAACTCCATATGCACACACACACACACATATACACACACATATATATTCTATTAATATATGTGTTCCGTTTTTATATATATTCTATTTATATATATATTTTGTATATATGTATATTATATATATATATATATATATATATATATATATATATATGTATTCTATTAAAAGCAATTGTCTAATTCAGGAGAAGCTGATAAATTGTCCATGTTGCATATTATATACTTTAAAACTGTATGATTTGTACTTTCTAGTGAAGAAATTTTCACTGATTTATTTATGTATTTATATATCAATCAACATTAATTTAGTTTTTATGCAATACCTGGCACTGTGCTTGGCTTAGAATCTCAAATATGGTTGTGGAACAGTCTTCATTCGTAAATACCTGATAGTCTGAAGAGAAAGACAAATGTGTAACACATACTTATGACATAGCACGAGACATGAGGGTTTTTATGAGGAAAACGTAATGGTGATCCATTAGTTCTGCTAAGGAGGTTAGCAGTGTGGAGTCAGGGAAGACCTCACAAAGGTTGTGCTCTTCAGTGGGGCCTTAAGAGATAAAGGAAGATTGATGAGTTGGCTGTGTAGGAAAAGGGCTTTCCGGACAAAAGTATCTGCAATTTTAAAGGCACACAAATTATAGCCAGGAGAGCTCAGCAAATGCACTCAGTTCATTACAGCTGGATTTCAGTATCAGTGTGTAGGAAATTTATGACTTGATATTAGGAAGGGTGGTCACATGCAAAACATGAGAGTCCATGCATGAATCATGTAGAAGGCTGATTTTCCAGGTCCATGGGGCCTAGCAGACTGTAATACTCTCTCTTTTGCTGTCTCTCATACACACACACACACACACACACACACACACACACATACATGCACACACACCTTTTAGGCAACAACAATACAAAATACACAATGCACAGATGCACCACAAGCCCCATGTTGAATCATTGGACATGAGTGACTCTTTGTCCTGCTACAGAAAACTGTTTTATTTGGGAGTGGTGTTGGTGCAAGTTTTTTCAGCAAGCTTTGAGGCTGACTGTGGCTTATTGGTGGCTCACAATTTTATATTTGTGGTGAATTCACTTTGTCACGTGTGTATGTGTGTGTGTGAGAGAGAGAGAGAATAGAGAGAGAGTATTGCAGCTCACTAGGCCCCCTGGACCTGAGGTGATTCCACTTATAAGCCTATCAATTTACTAAATGCTCAGTGCTCCATCAGACACCTTCCACATTAATGCAAAGAGTGGCTGTCATTGCTCAAAGCACATTATAAAAGTCACGTTGACACTTCTGTTCCCAGGGAAGTAACCACTCTAAAGAGCCTGAACCTTGGCCTTATTCCGTTTTTATGACAACCCCCTTGCAGAATCAGTGGATTCTGATTCTGCAAGGGGGTTGTCATAAAAACGGCATCAGTGGGTGACACAGCTGTTCTGTACAGGAAATTAGTTGGGGGAGTGGGTGGAGATACTTGTCATAGCATATCCACCTTCACATTTGGATAGACTGAACTGAGTCACCAGGTGGGTTTAGAGAAGTCTGTCTACCCTAATAAAGACTACTCAGTTATACCACCAGGTATTTCTGAAACGAGAGTGGTGTTATTCCTTTGATATCTTTACTATAACAACCCAGAATTAGATTGACATATATTAAATTATTCATAAAGTTATAAGTAATTTCTTCCTCATGATAATTTTTTAAATTAAAAATAATTCCTACATCTTCACATAGTGATAAATTTGATTCTTTATACCCAGTGTTTCATGGAAATGCAGGAGACCATGGACTGTATCCCATTTTCCCTTTCTTCTTTCCCTTGCAATTCACATTGCTACATGTGTTCTTTAAGGTCTACTCTTTTTCTGGCAAGACTAGACTTCTGATTGTTCTTTCTCCTAGTAGGTATCTGGATACACATTTTTTAAAGACAGAAAAACTTTCCATTGTATTAATTTATATTTGCCTAGTGCATCAATCAGGGTACAGTCAAGTGCAGGAAAGTCACCATGAGTTGTATGGGATAGGGGCTTAATTATAGGAATTTGGCTTTACATGATTGTGAAAGGAGACAGGGAAGTGAAGGCTGTGGGAAGGCCAGAGAAGGAAACCCTAACCAGTCAATCTGAGAAACCAAGCGTTTGCAGCTGCTGAAGTGTGATTTAAGGGAAAGTTCAGAGAAGTCTAAGGAAGCTTTTGCCTTTGTGTGGTTACCATCTCCATTGCCTCATTGATTGCCAGGCATCTGAAGGTGACTGGTCAACAGGCAGGCATGCTAGACATGGAGTGTAACAGAGTGAGTACAAGCTGGAACAGCTGGGCATTTCCGTGTCTATTTGTCACACATGACAAATGACTGCTTCAGAGAGCAGCGGCTACTGTTTCACTTTTGCCTTCCGTATCTCACACACATTTCTCTGTGGCCAATTTTATCCTGCTACCATACAAAGAAGAAACTCGGGGAAACTTGGTTCTCGTTTAATCCAGTACAAACCACCATTGTGTACCTCCTTATAAACTTTCCATTATGTCATACCTCATTTGATCATATTTAACTTCCATATAAGACAACAGTAAAACAATTATTCTACCTAATATGATGCAATTATCTTCCATACAATTGAAAGCATGCTAACCTTTTCCCCAAAAGAAAATGCAAGGACCCTTGTGTCACTTTATACATCTCTAAATAAAAGTTTATTCTTTTTCTAGTTCAGTCATACTTCTCCATTGATAACCTGTAAATAAAAACACGTACTATTGTGGAGAGTGGAATAATAAAAGAAATAAAAAGAATGGGTTATAATCCCCACCCCCCAACACACACACAGATATCAAAGTAAGGAATATGTACCCCTAAGTACTTCAGTTCTTGTTTCTGTCACTGGTCATGAGGTTGTAGCTGGTATGCACAATTTCATTCTTCTGCTTTCATTCATTATTGCTTTTTGCCCTCAGCAAGCACATTCCCTTGTCTGGTGGGGATGAAGACCTCAGGATCTATGTCTTTAGCAGTCCTGCCTATATTGAGTTGCTGTAGTTTTTCATAAAATGTTATCATCATTCATGGTGGGATTAAGAGTTTTCACAGACACACTGTTCTTTACCCCACTGTCTTGTAGCAAACCATTTCTCCATAAAAGGCAGCTTCAATCATCTCAGCCAGTAGAATAGCCCCTTCTTTGCTTGTGGTTGACTGGAATAAGGAGTCCATGCCATTCTCTTGCATATACTATAATGTCAAGTTAGTTTTGCCCAGCCCAGCTGCTCAGGTATCTACCTATGTGGATCAAATGCACAGCGATCTTCAGGCCTCCATAGGCTGTCCCCAAATTTGCAACTGGGTCACATATGTTTCCTGGCTCCTGAAGAGGGCTGGAGCATTTGCTAGGCTCACTCATCCATGATTTCAGAAAAACTTGAGGGAAATGCAATTGACCCTTTGAAAAACAAAAGCAAAGCTGATTTTAAGGGTTTTTCTCTTTTCCTTGATTTTCAGCAGTTTTACTCTGATGTGTAGAAATATGCTTTTCTCTTGTTCTGTGTGTGTGTGTTTTATATTTACCCTGTTTGGAATTTGCAGAGTTCCTTGAATCAGTGGAGACTTATATCAAATTGGAAATTTCCAGTGATTATTTCTTCAGATTGTTTTAGTTTCATTTTCTCTCTCCTCTCTGTGGCACCAATTACACATATATTAGGTCATTTGAATTACCTCACATCATTTGTATGCTTGGATCTGTTTTTTAATTTTTTTTTCTTCATTTGACTTAAAGTCACTTCATGTTGATTTGTCTTTACATGCACTAATCCTGTGTCCCTCTTCCAGTTTGATATTAAACCTACTCAATGGCTTCTTAATTTCAGATATTGTATTTTGCATTCTATAATGTCCATGTAATTTTTAAATATATGCTAAGTAATTGTAATATTCTGTTAAAATGTTATTGAAATAATTTCCTATTGAAAAATTTGATTTACTTTATTCATGTTTCCTTAATTTTTAAAACATGTTAATTATAGTTATTTTAAAATTCTTATGTGTTAACTCCACACTGAAATCATTTGTGCGTCTGGTTCTATTTATTATATTATCTTGTGATTTTGGGCCCTTGTTCTTGCTTCATTACATTTTTCGTACACTATACAATCTGGGTATTAATATATAAAATCTGTAGATTATTTTGTTTTTCTCTAAAAATGTTAATTTTGTTAAATTACCAGGAGATCACTCTGATACTGTTGAAACTTACTTAAATCTCTGTGAGGGGAGGATATTTTTCCTCAATTATTATTTTTGTCTTAGAACACAGCCTTTACTCTTAGCATGTAATCCCTACTCTAGCGAGTTGATTGAAAGCCCAAGGTATTTCCCAAGGTTTCTTCACTCTGGCTAGGCCAGAGCGCCAGTGTCTTCCTGCACAGTGCAACCCCTGAAATCTCCTTGGAGCTTTTAGCTCCCCAGAAGTTGTTTTCTGTGAGGCTTTCCAAAGTTTCTCCCTGCGCATGTGCAGTTCATGTGTAAGCTCTGCAAACATCCTACAGAGACTTTAAGACCCTCTCACATGAGATTCTCTTCTCTCTAGTACACTTTTCTTCAAATCACAGTTATATTCATAGCCATAATTCTATCTGTTTTTTCCACCCGTTGAGGCTGCCACTCTCTTCTAGGGCTCCAAGTCCGTGTGCTGAGGCTTAGAAAATACCCACAAGGGAGAAATGCTGAGTGAATGTGGGAGTCACTTTGCAGTCTTTCCCCTCTCCCAAGAATTGCAAAATTTCACTGTCTTCTCTCCTTAAAAAGAATAGTATCATATGTCTTTTCAGTTTTGTAGTAGTTTATAGCTAGAAGATAACTTCAACATCAGCTATACTGCAAAAATCAGAAAATCTTTTTTCTTTAAGGCAATGCTTTCTTATATATTTTCTCCCTTTTAAAGGCAATTGTCAGATTTATTCAATAGTCAAAATGTATCATGTTTATGTTTCATATTTATCATGCCTTATACAACTTATTTAGAAATGCATTCCACACTTAAAAGAGATTAGGATCTCTCTCTCTCTCTTTTTTTTTTTTTTTTTTTTTTTGAGACAGTCTCACTCTGTCTCCAGGTGCCAGGCTGGAGTGCAGTGGCACAAATTTGGCTCACTGCAACCTCCGCCTCCTGGATTCAAGCAATTCTCCTGCCTCAGACTCTCAAGAAGCTGGGACTATAGGCGCACACCACCACACCAGCTAATTTTTTATCACCAATTAGTTGCATGATTCTTTTTATTAGTGCAGTTATCCCTATATGTGCTCTGTCAGAATGTAAATATGCTTAGTAATTTTGTTCCCCATCTCCTTCACCTTACCATATTATGATTTACAGACAATTCATTTCAAGGTTCTTATTTAAGTCTCCCATAAAATAAGAGTCATTTATGTACATTATTTAATAACTTGAAAATTATATTTTATGTCTTAAATTTGCTATAAGTCTGCCTTGCTTCCTGCCTCTATATGTATGCTGTTCGTCAAATTGGAATACCTTCCCTCATCCGCTTTTGTTCTTCAGTCTGATTAACGTCTACTAAACTGCCAGATTTTGAGCTGAGGCATCACATACTCCAGAAAGCCTTTTTTTTTTAACAGACATCTATTTGTTTTTATAAGACCCTTTACTGTCCCAATTAAGTCCTTCTCTATTTTATACAAACTGATAGCAAAAATGTGTTCCCCACTAGAAATATATTCAACAAGGATAGAACTCTTTATTTATTCACAGTTCCCTACAGCACCTAACAGATATTTGATAATTATTTGTTGAATAATTAATGTATTAGACTTGTGACTAAGCGGTGGGTGGGAAATATCATCTTCACATTATAAATGAGGATTCTAAGATAAGGGACAAAGAAAATGACCCACTTGCTGAAGATGATATAGCATATTCATGACTGGAAATCAGCTTTTTTCTAATAACTTTTTCAAAACATAAATAAGAAAATGATATAAATAGATACTATTGAATATGAGAAAAATGCACAATTAAATATACTTTAAGAAGTTGGAACAAAAAATAAAGGATTAGAGAGCATGGCATGTCTTTTGACATATTTTGGTTTGACTTTGTCAAGATTTTCCTTTATACATAGATAATATAAGAATAAATAGCATTCAGGGTGCAAATACCCTTTTTGACAGAAAGCCTTATCACTGAATTTAAGGGATCCTTTATCTAGAATTTCTGATTCACTGATTCCCTGATTTAGGGATTAGGATGTTAGGAATTGTTATGTTTAGGACACAGATAACTACTAGACTAAGTATTCATCAGAATCTTTAACTTTTTTGGAAGTGAAATCACTTTGATTTATCAAGTGTATGTTTCTCAAAACCATGTTACAGCAAAACACATAGCCATCTTTACCTTATTGTTGAGTCTTAGGATTGCAGATACATGTCTGATTTCAGGCTTCAGGTGCCTGGGAAGCACTGTGTCTTCACAGCATAGAGGTAAGTGGCTGAGTCTCTGGTCAAGTATGCAGAACGCTCTGACCATTCTTCATGGTAATAGAGGCCATTTATTTTCCTTTTCCTTTTTTATCTCCATTTAAGTTTGTTAGAAAAAGTATCATGGAGCTTTTCCTAGAATTCTGTCTGTACTAAAGTAAGCCATAAAAAAGATGTGGGAAAGAAAGTACAGGTGAGATTGGTGCTTTCTTGCTCTTGGATATGGAGGACTGAGGACTCTGCTCACTCTTATGCAGAGAGATATGATAATATATGAAAGAGTTGATTAATCAATACATTCTGCCTAGTAGCACCATTCCCACAGCAATCTCCAGGGGAATCGTTTATGCACCTGCACCATAGTATCAAGTTACAACTCATTTAGAAATGCTTTCCACATGAATCAGGACATGCAAGGAGACACGGGCAGTGGGAATGCAATGCTAATCACATCAGAACCTACTGCCACTCTCAGGGTTGGATCAGGCCTTCAGCTATGGTTTCATGTATAGGTGCGGGTGTCTTGAAGAGCACTGTGTCCCCACAGCACAGAAGTAAATTCCTAGCCTGAGTCCTCAGGCTAGGAATCTCCGATGTATAGGTGGCTATACCGTTCCTCAGCTTTGACTATGGATTTTATCTTCCTTTTTGCTGCATTCCTGAATTAATGTTAAATAAGGACATGCGGAGTCCCCCAGGCTTTTGTTGAAACCATTGCACACAGATCATGTAAATAGAACAATTGCACACCAGGAATGAATTTCTCCCCCTCTTGGAGGATCGGGACCTGAAGACTCTGCTTCACTTTGATTTGTGCTTTTACCTCTGTTGAGAAAGAGAAAAGTAAACACAGGTGAGAGTCATCACAAAATCACTGTAGTTGTTTCCAAGTGTAGGAAATTTCTCTGTCATTTCCTTTCTTATGGTAGAAGTCACAGCTCAGTTGAGAGTTGTGTTCTTTCTCTTCTCCATCTCTCCCTTTTCTCCCTTGCTCCTTTCCATATTCAGTTGTGACACTCCTCCAGGTTTCCACTGCGATGTCCTTAACTCAGCAAATCTGTATCTACAGGAGACCCAGCAAAATTCCTCTTGGTGCCTTCATGATTCTTTACTTTTTGTTTTGCTATAGGGACACACCTTGATATCAAGTCCCTTTAAATATTGGTATGTATCATATCTTGAATTTGGAACTAATTTTGTTCCCGTGACTGAGCAATTTCATGAGACAGATTCAGCAGCAGCAGCTCTTAGGAGTTGTCACTCACCTTTGTAGTGGAAAGCTCCCCCTACCTGTGATTTAGTCTACTTTCTGCACACTGTGATGTGTGTGCGTGAGTACTGGGTGTGTGTATGTGTGTAGGTTGGGTATAATGGAGGGGTCATCTTATTAAGGTTTAAAAATCTTTTGGGGGAAGAAAGGGAACACAGTAGCTTAGAGAGAGAATAGAGAAACAGTTTATATGTCTTTGAGGAGTCAGAGATAAAAGATATTGACTAAGGTAAAATCTGGGACATGATCAGACTGAAAAATTTTTTGCATTGTGAATGAATTGTATAAAAAGTTATATATATATATGTATTTATATATAAAAGTATGTAGAAGAAAAATATTCACATCCTCATTTTGTATATATGAATACATATATCTCTGTATGTATGTGTATGTGTGTGTGTGTATATATTGCAGGAGATATATATATATATATATCTCCTGCAAGTTTTTCCAGCTCTATCAATTCAACATTCAATATGTAGACATACAGACCATTCGTTTTCAAGCAGGGGCTATTTGCCTCCAGGGACATTTGACAGTGTCTGGAGACATTTGTGTTTCCCACAGTTGAGGATCTTACTTTCATCTAGTGGGCAGAGACCAGGGGATGCTGTTAAACACCCTACAGTACCCAGAGAAGCCCCTTCCCCAAAAAGAATTACCTGGCCCAAAATGCTAATAATGTTGCTGTTGACAAACTCACAGAGACAATGTTTTTCAATTCAGACAATCCGCCACAATTTTCTTCTTACCTTTATTTCTCTATCCTTTTCTTCCCAGCTACACCTTACATTTTCTCAATTTGCTTTTTTAAAAATTTTTCTTGGCCTTGAGTTTTTTTAATTTTTAATTTTTGTGAGTACTTAAGTAGGTGCATATATTACGGAGTAATGAGATGTTTTGATACAGGAATGCAATGTGAAATAAGCACATCATGAGAATGGGGTATTCATCCCCTCAAGCATTTATCCTTTGAGTTACAAACAATTCACTTATTCTTTATTTTAAAATATACTATAATCACCCTGTTGTAGAGACCCTGGGATATCTTGTTAAGGAAGTAAAACAGAATCTCCTGCCAACCCACAACACCTTCCTACAAAGGTAGAAGAGAAAGAAAACACTTTTGGCCAAGGATGGTGGCTCACACCTGTAATCCCAAGACTTTGGGAGCCCTGATTGTGCCACTCACTCCAGTCTGGGCAACAGAGTGAGACTCTGTCTCAAAAAGAAAAAAAAAAAGTTATATTGAATAAGCATTAAACGAGAATGTGATACATCTCACAGGCAATCCGCTAAAGAGATTACAAAGAAAGAAAGAAATCTTATCCTTTTATATAGCACTGATTGTCTACAATTTCTCAAGATAAACAATAACTAGTCTCAAGAAAGAGGACTTGACAGCACCATTTGTCACACATAGTTCATCCTCTATGTACCTGGTAATTGAGGTAGCCACCTGTTTTGTAATTGCCTTCATGCAAGGAAACATTTCTCATAGTTTTCCAACTGGAGGTTGGTTTGCAACTGGAAGTAAAGTACCAGCTGAATTTAGGCTCCTATCCTCCACTAAAACTGTATTAGGGCACTACCTCCCTGCGTGATTACATTTTGAAAAAATTGCTCTCAGGTCCTTGAGAAAGACAGTCCTTGGTTGTAAAACTGGCAAGAGGTTTATTTAGCTTTTACAAAGATTTACCTACATTTCAAAGTGATAGAAAAAAAGAACTCACAATTACAAGTTTTCTAAAGTAAGTGCTTAAGAAAAGGGAGAGGAGAGTGTCTTTCTCTTTAGCATCAGAGAGAATTAAAATTGTTTTCTTATTTTTATTTGTATTTACCTTTAAATTTTTCAGAATGAAGGAGTTTAATCTGATAAAATTTTTAGGGGATGCTTTTTAGATGAATTACTGGGTAAAGTTAAGAAAATAAGAAAAATAACCTTTGTAATATAAAAGTAAGACAAATGTAAGGCTACAATTATTATTTGCATGAAAATTGTCTGTGGTTAAAAGACTTTAGGATAAAAGCTGGATTCCATAATCTTCCATGAGGATAAGAAATTGGTATGGAAATTTAATAATGAGTCCTCTCTAACTGAAAGGTGAAGTATTTTTTTCCTTCATAAAAAATTATGGGAACATTAATACTTTAAGAAATAGATATGATCAATATAAATGGAGGCCCCATGTGTGTATAAACAGAATAATTTGTTTATATATCTTTTCCTGCTCTTACACACAGACACAAAAAATCGTAAAGTCATTTTATGTCGATCTTACTACAGTTAGAAGTGTGTTTAGCTACAGCAGCAAAAAGCTCAACCACATAATGATTTATTAAAAATGTTCATGCAAAAATAAATATGGGAGCTGGATTTGACTTGGCATCTAAAAGACTACCAGGCATGGGATAGGGGAAAGGGGATTAGGTGTGTGCTTTCATTTATGGTAAAGCTATCACTTCCATGTTTAAAAAAGAGAAAAGGAGTGTTAGGGGAGATGTGTACTCCTACCAGGAGAAAAGAAAAAAAAAAAAAAAAACATTATGGGAAGGCCCTAGCAGCTTTCTGGTCCCATCTCACAGGTCAGAACTGTTCTATATGTATATGGCAATCCCTTGCTGCAAGAGAGGGTAAAATGTAGTGTTGAGTTTTTTTTAAAGCTGGACATATTGTTGCTCAAATAAAAATTGAGGGTTTTGTTAATAAGGAGGTAGAAGAGAATTGTGATTAGGTTGGCAACTTGCAGTATCTGCGTTCCTGACTCCTCTGGTGAAGACTCAGAGTATTAGAAAGAGAATAACTCATTCCCCCTTAAGTAATCAGTGAAAATTCCACTGTAGGGGTGACATTTACATAGGAGCATCAATAACAATATTATTTTAGGGACGTTCATTGAGTATACATGCTATCCCTGGAACTTCAGACAATTTTATATATTTTATCTCATTTAATTCATAGCAACTCAGCAAGATAGATGTTCTTATTAACATTAATTTATAAGGAAATGTAGGTAAGGGTGAATAATTGCCCAAGGACACAGAGCTAGAAAATTACAAAAATGAGATTTTAATCTAAGTTATTCTGCTTTCAAAACTAAAAAACTCATGTGCATTGTGCTATATCATCTTGCTTTACAGAACAAATACAAATTTTTCAAGTATGAAATGGGCCAGAGGAGGGCTTGCTATGTGGAGGAAACTGCCGACTTCTTTCTTCTTCAGCTTTGAACACTTGAAGTTATTTATATTTGCCATTCAAAGTCTCATTCCCAAGCCAGTCCTGTGCACATGGAGGCCATTGCAGTTAGTGTCTGGGCACTTTCTGAACCACCAAGTGGGATGTTGTTTTGAAACAACAGTTGGTTGCCATGGAAGCATACTTTCAGCATCTTCTTCCAAAAAGTAGGAGGTTTCTTCTAATTTTTAAAATGATACTTCTGCTTTTTACTGGAGTGGAAGAGTCTGGAAACAGCAGCTTCATCATCTCCGGAGTACTACAAGAAAGCTGTGAAACCATCCATTTCTGCCCCACTGTACTAAAGGATTCCTGGCTGTGGTCTTAAGGAAAACAGAATGATCAGTCTGAACTATGATGTATTCTGAAATTCTCCATGTTTACCCTTTGGATTTAATTGACATGCCAGCAGAAGATGTTCCCAGTTAAATTAACAGAAAATCCTAAAGAGATGGAAAATCCCTGATGCCAAGTATGAAAGGAAGAATTAAGGGGAAAAGGAAGAGAGAGAGAATGAGGGGGGTGAGAAAGGTGGAAGGAGGAAGAAAAAATCATTTCAGGTTAGGAAATAATCCCTAGTTCCTTTCCTTGTTTCTACACAGGGGTGGAACACTCAGAAACAGTCTGTCCCATAGCTTCCATCTGTCCCTCCATATCAACTCTTTGCTCCTACCTACCCTGGGGAGTTCCAGGCCCATATCACTTAATGATCCTAATAGCAGGCTCCATTTCCAGATATTTGTGTTATAGCAGAGGGATCTTGTCCTCCAGTGCATGTGGAAAATGTTTTCTGAAAGGCAGTAGAATTGGTTCCTTAAGGGGCTAAGGTTGTTACCTCTATTCATTCCATAAGCTGTGTGATGGGGAGCTGGAGGCGTGTGGCAGCTGTGTGACTGGGGCTGGCAGCAGGGTTTGGGTGCAGGCAGCAGATGCCTCAGGAGCACTGTGCTCCTGCACAGAAGTAGAGGCCTGTATCACCAGGCTGGGCCGCAGTGATGTGCAGAGAGCTGTCCTTTCTTGCATCACCAAACTGAAAGGTTAGTCTCTTCTGCTTCTTCACTTCTCCACCCCTAACTACTTTCTCCAGGAGGACAGGACCTTCCCCAGCATCCTGTCTGTACCATTGTAAGTTGGCAAAAACACTTGAGGAGTTGCAGTACCCAGTGAAATTTTCTCCCTCCTGGATGCTTATAAACCGAGGGCTCTGCTCCAGCTGCTGGGCACTCACCCCCTGTTTAGAAACAAAGCAGAAGGCACCAGGGGAAGGGAATTAGGGATTCTTTTTCAACCCGAAATGATTTTTCCTTCCTCCTTACTCTTTTCTCTTCCCTCCCCACTTTCCCCCTTCTTCCTTCTTCATAATTCCTCCTTTTATACTTTGCCATAAAATAACTTGCCATCAGGGATTTTCCATCTCCTTAGGATTTTCTGTTAATTTAATTGGAACCTTTTCAACTCACATGCCAACTGAATCCAAAGAAATGACACGGAGAATTTCAGAACCATCTTGTCTTTCTATCATATGGTGGACATGGCCCCTGACTTTAGCTGCTTCTGAAAGAGACCCACCTGGAACAGGCTTCTATGGGCTAGAAGAGCCTTGATGCCACCCACTTTGAGTTCCGTAGAAAGGCAGGAGCCTCAGTGTGGCAGCCAATGGAATCATTTGCTCTCCACCCTCCCCTTCCTTCAACCCAAAGTGTGTGTTGCGTTTTGAAATACTACCCTCCTGTGGAGAGATAGAAAAGTGATTTATTTCCAATAATGCTCTGTTTCTCCCAATTGCATTTGGTATGCGTAAATATCAAGATTAAAGTAGAAATGTAACTGGGGACCTCACCAACTTCCTTTTTCTTCCTTCCCTCCCCTCTCATCCCTTCACTTCTTCCCCTCTGAACACTCCTTCTTGGCAATGCATACTTGTCTAATTATTCTCTTGCTTAAGAAATCCCAGAGGCTAACCTTGAAACAAACCAGGCACAGTCCCCACTGTGGAATCCTCAAGCTTAGGGGGACTTGTGAACAATTTGTCTACCACCACCAGGCTGAAGTCAAGATAACACCAACCAGACCTCCAAAGGGGCGATTACCCAAGATAGCATTCAGAACGAGACACATAAACCCTGCACCCTGCACCATTCCTGCATATTTCCCATACTGAATTTCCTTCTTAAAGCCCCATGGTGAATTTTAAATTTAAGAATGTACTTTAGAATGCTAGTGTGCCATCTTCTCAGTTTGCCGGCCCTCCTTAAACCTGCTTTTCCCATCTACCCTTGCCTCTTGTGTTTGGCTTTCAAGTGGCGAGCAGCTGGACCTGGGTCCAGTGACAGAAAGAGTATTTAAAATTCTTAAAGAGTATATAAATATCCTTATTTAAAAAATGGAAATACATCCTTTTAAACATTGATCATTTAAAAGCAGGAATAAAATAATAATAGAAGATGATGAAAGTATTGTTTATGATATCTGAAAGTAGTATGTAGTATCTGAAAGTAACTATATGTAGTATCTGAAAGTATGTAGTATCTGAAAGTAACTGTAACTGTAGTGTGGGGCATATGTGGTATGAAATGATACTATATTTACAGGGCCAAAGAGCATGAGTAAGTACTGTGCTATAAACCTATTTTTACTAAATTAAAAATGAACAATTCTGTTGTAGATTATTTAATTTGAAATACTTTTTTGATATTCTGCATTACTCTATTATTAGATCCCTGGTTCATGCCTATCAAAGTCCTCATCACACTGTCTTGTATAATTGCACTTGTTGAATTCATCCATAAGTTCCTCGTGGAAAAGGTTGTAGATTTTTTTCACTCTTGTAACCCCAGCAGTTACTAGGCAGAATGATGTGAACACATAATCATGAATTAATATGTAAAGTGTTTGTGCATTGGTATAGTGATTTAAGGACATAGATGTTGTGGTGTGGGTGTATTGTGTATTCAAATATCACAAAATCTTGTGTACCAAGAGCATTGTTTCAGCCACTGTGTACAGTCATTAGTAAAGAGAGTCAACATTGGCTATATGACTGTTTGTTAATATCTCAAATGGGAAAATACAATGCATATGTATTTTATTTTTAAAAAATTTTACCCCTAAATGAGGTGTGTGGGAATCCAGATTATTCAAGAGGCTTAAAATAGCAGGGGTGAGCCTGTGGGGCTCATAGGAACAAGAAAAGAGCTGCTCAAGGATCATAAGTTATTGACTGCTTCTTTGAGGCATCCCATAACCCAAGCCCTTTAGATATAATATGCATTTCTCTCAAAAATAGAATGACAGATTTAGTTTCAAGATGGGAATGAGAAGAAAATGTCCTTGACACTGGGATTAACTATCACTGTCATACTGATTAGGAATATGGAATGATCTTTTTTAGTGCTTGAATCTCCTGACACTTTCAGTCAGAAGAAAAATTCTGCCGCAGTTTATAAAGGGGATGGAATCCAGAGCAGCGTGACTGGAGTCATGCCTGGGGTTGTGTCCTAAGTAAGAACTGCCAGGTATAAGAACAGGAAATGTAGTCATGAATTGGCCTGAGGGATGTAATGAACTAGAGGCACCTGAAGTGTTCCTACCGTAAAATGTTTCCAGCATACCTAAGCATAAACCAGCTCTCATTTAATCAGGGCCCTTGTCAAAGTGCACTAGGGCCCAGCTGCAGGCCCATTTGCTGAGTGCTTCTTCCATGGCATGGATTGTTAATAACAGCTGAGACTGAAGAGATGAATACGAAAGGGTTTCTGTCTTTGAGGAACATGAGCTAGAGAGGAAAAAAGAACCAAAAAATATTCATAACATGGTGGGTTTGTGCTATTGCAAAACTATAAAATGCTCAAAAAGGGGGAGGGAATTGCTGTAATTTATTAATAGATTACTTGGAAAAATCATTTTAAAAGGATATTGTGTTTACTGGACCTTCATGATTGCATAGAATTTTGCCAAGTTTATAAAGGAATAACATATAAAAGAAGGAGGTATTAGAATGAGGTCATCTGATGGGCTGAAGTTTAGAGATCTGGAGGCAATGATAGGACTGAGGATAAAAAGTTACTGGGAGTAGTGATGTTGATGGCCAAATAAACCTTGAGTTTTACTTTTAGGTAATGAAGAGCTATGGAAGGTCTTAAAATAGGTTAATGATCTAATCACACATGTGTTTTAGCAGGTGATAAATCTATTATCCAGAGGTGATAATAGATTGGAGAGGTATAAATTAAGTGGTAGAGGATATACTTAAGAAGATATTCCAATTATCCAGGTAAGAAATAATAAGAATCTGGATCAGGATAGTAATAAGAATATTGAAAAGGAGTGACTAAATATGAGACATCTTTGAAAGATAGAGAATGGATATGACTTGTGTATCAGTCAATTCTGGCTGGTAAGGCTCAGTGGAAACAATCTCTAAATGTCAGTTCTCACAACTACAAATTTGTGTCTATGGTATGTTAATTGTGGATCAGCTGCATTTCTGAGGCTCTGAGGCTATGCTCCTGGTTGCAAGTAGACACAGCAGGTCTATTCTATGAGACATCTTTTCATTCTAAACTGTGCAGAACTGAGTCTGCTTGACATTATGAGTTAGAACCTGTAAGGGTGACTCTTATATGATACATGTAGAGCAGAAATAGAAGGAGCCAAACTACATGAATATATTTAGTTTCTGCTTTGATGTGGCATGCTTGCTATCAACTCACATTTCATTGGTTAAAGCTTGTCATATGGCCAAGTCCAAAGTCAGCAATGTGGGGGGAAGTATAGGAAGTATACTGTGACTAAATCATGGCAAGGGTGAGAGATAAATAGTTGTAATCAAATAATATTATAAGCTACTACAGTACTCTTGCAAATAAGAGTATGTGAGAGTGAGCTTAAGGAGTTCTGAGATTAACTGATTTATGAAAAAGAAAGTATATTAACATGATTCTAAAACCTTTAAAAAATTATTATTTTTTTCATAGAGATGGGGTCTTGCTCTGTTGCCCAGGTTGGTCTTGAACTCATGGGCTCAAGCAATTCTCCTGCCTCAGCCTTCCAAAGTGCTGGGATTACAGGTGTGAGTCACCATGCCTGACTACTCTAAAATGTTTACAAAAAGATACGGTGAAGACGTAGGAAAAATCAAAGATGATAACAATTTGCTTGTCCCTTCTCTCCTTTTTCTTCTTTCTTTTTGTGTTGAAGGACATGTCTTCAGCAAACTAGTTCACATCAACAATGTTCTTTGTAAGATCTTGTTTCCTTTTATCAGAGCAAATGGCTCTGCCCTGGTGACAAAGGCTCTGTGGTCTCTTAACTAATTGAAATCCAGAAGCGAAGATCTAGAATATCCAGCAGCTGGAAACTTTTTTTTTTTCTGATTAACAACTATTTAGGGTGATCTAGGATCTTGCTTTAAAATCACTGTACTCTAGCTTTTAATTTTATTTCCACAAGGTATCACAGTAACTGCAAATGAGCCAGATTTGGTTGCATTCTTTCATCTTTTGGCTTTTGAGGACTGTCCTATGGTGACTTTATTTACATTTATGGAATACTCCAAATTAATAGTTCATCAGAAGTCACACCACATGGTCTCAAAGAAAACTTCCAAGAGCTTTCCTAATAGCTCTTCTACCCAAGTTTGATGAAGATTTGGTTTGGGATGATGAACGCCCAGATGAAAGAGATTTTGCTCTTTCCCTGCCATATCCTGCTTCATCAAATACATGAAAATATAGCTCATTTTCTCATGAGCTCTGTTATTCATAATGTATGACAAAGTTAAGTCACAGAATTTAGCTATTCATATTCTAAGAGATATATTCTATCCCAAATGTGCCCATTATAAAAAAATGTTTGTTATCAATATGTTAAAAAGAAAATAAAAACACTTCCACTCAAACTGTACAATTATCCCTCTTGGTATATAATTACAAAAAAATGTGGCTCTGTAGGAGTATAGGCAAAAAAGCATAAAGTTCATTCCTGATTAAAATATTCTAAGCAAGCCATTTCTTCAGAATCTGATTTTCCAACTCATTCTTCATTTAATAAACACAGTTTTAAGCCGTGTGCTTGGATTGGGGAAGATAAAAGTGACAAGATACGATCTCTGCCTTCCAGGTCCTTACTGTCCAAAAGACCTGCTGTCAAAAACAATTTTCAAAACTAATGTGTCAAAAAAGAGCTGTAGCAGCATTACAGGCAAACATCGGACATGTAGTAACTGCTAACAATGGGGCCATGGAGACAGACTTTATCCAAGGTTTAGAGAGGCAGCCCAACAAAGATTTGGAAACTATCTAACCTGCCTTTACACATAAAGTAGAGTTCAGTGACAAGCGAGAGAAATAGAAAAGCCTTTTGGAAGTTGCACCTGAGAGAAAAGGGTCGGGGTCAACTGTCGACCCCCTGTGTCATTTTCCACATTTCTCAGAGCTTGAATAGAATCTCTAGCCACACTATCAAGTCCTCCAGAATCATTCCATGGTGAGAGCCTCTGGTCCACATGGACAATTCTCCTTCCACTCTGAGTCCGCCCTGAGTGGCCTCCAGGGAGGTGGAGGGAAACTGAGTTCAACACACCAGTTCTGTGTAAGCCTCTCTTTAGTGCCACCGATGTCCTCAAGGGAGCTCAGGATCACCAGAAAAATTAAAATACTGAATAGAAAACATTTTGGATGTAAGAGAAAACTTTCACAAATATTTTTAACACTTAAAACTCTTGGTAGAGGAGTGATGAATTCTGCCCGAATGACTCGATACCAGATTCAGACATATTAGTACTCCATCATTGCCATCTGCTGGCTTGGTCACATCAAACAATTTACTTAACCCACTCCTGTAATAGTTTTCTAATGAGTGAAATGGGGATAATATTACTCATACCACAAGGATGTCTTGAGGCTGCATTGAGATTGTGTATATAAACCAGACTGTGTTTTGACTAATCTGTCTAGATGATTCCCTTGAAGCTCAACGTTACTACTCCAATTCTTTCTCAATAGACGCTAATAAAAGACCCAGCCTAGATGAATCCTCATCTAGAAAAATCCAAGAATACATCAGCCTCATCAGCCACACTCATCCTAAGTGAAAAATGCCCAGAATATAAGATCATATTGTTCTGTGACAAGGGTTATGTGAAAAAGTGGAACAAGTACATAAATTCAATAATTAGTCACTTTGTCCCTTTTTAAACAACTCTAGTACACAATTAGATACCAATCAAAAACACATAGGTATTTTGTAGACAGTCAAAAACACATAAATATTTTTGATATGGCAAGCTTGATAAACAATATATACAATTAACAATGTTATTGACTTTTCTAAACACCTCATGTAAATCAACACGTGTAATTTTCACAACTCTAGGAGGAAGTTAACATTATTCCCATTTTTCAGGTGAGGAAACTGAGACACAGAGAAGTTCATCAATCTTCCCATAACCATACAGCTAGTAAGTGGGCAGAGCCAGGCTTCTAATATAGGCAGTATGGCTAAAGAATGGACCCACTTAGCTCCTGCCTCTCAGATAACGTAAACCTTTCTCAGCAACCTAGCAGCATCAACATGACTTTGGAGCTTGTTAGAAATGCAGAATTTCAGGACCTACTGAATCACAATCTGTACTTTAACAAGATCCCAGCGATCCACATTGAAATTTGAGATGTAGAGGTGGCACAGAGCCCAGATCAGTATGTTAATTATTAAGAATTAACATCTAATCTAAGTGGACATGTATACTTATTTATTTTAATTACTTTGAATTTTATGAATGTTTTAACATATATTTCCCTTGTCAGCATCTGTGGATATTCATTTCCTTGATCCACCTCCTCAATTCAACTATTGAGATATTTTTATTTCCTTAAGTCTGTAATGTAGATGCTGGGGATATCTTGTGTTTTTATCCCTTTAACCATTGCAGGGAAATCTGTTCTAACCAATTTTATCCAAAGCTGAGATTATTACATCTTTTCCTTTCAAGGAAAATATCTCCTATTTTAGTCAATTTCTGTAAGCCAATTAGTAGCTTTACATAATCCTAAATTTTTTTTTTGAGACAGAGTCTTGCTCTGTTGCCCAGGCTGGAGTGCAGTGGCACAATCTTGGCTCACAACAAGCTCCATCTCCTAGGTTCAAGTGATTCTCCTGCCTCAGCCTCCCAAGTAGCTGAGATTACAGGTGACCGGCTAATTTTTGTATTTATCAGTTGAGACAGGGTTTCTCCATGTTGGCCAGGCTGGTCTTGAACTCCTGACCTCAGGTGATCTGCCTGACTCGGCCTCCCAAAGTGCTGGGATTACAGGCATGAGCATCTGGCCCATAATAGTAAAATTCTTAAAATGACTATAGTGTAAATGGCTAGAGCCTAATTTTGAGATGAAAGTTTTAATTTCTTTGGATGTTAACAGGTGCTATAAATTAATTAACTGGTTTGTGTTCCTGATTAATTTATCAAAGCAACTCTGTTTTACATGCATAACTACCTCTTTAGTGATTTAAACCTCTAACCAGATTGCAATTTAATATACAATCCATTTCAGAAATAGCCTACCTTTTACTCCACCCATGCAATGAGGCTTATCTCATCATATATATAATTCTTCCTAGTTATACATTATTTGATACAAATAAATCTTCATTTTAGAAGATAATTCAGAAAAATCCTGTAAGAGGTATAGTAGGTAAAATTGTCTCCATATGATAGAGGAGGAAGCCTATCTAAAATCACAGAGTAGGTATGGATAGATAAGAGAAGTCAGTTTCCTCTTGCCTGATCCTCTCAAGGAAACAAAGAGTCAGGAAAGAAAAATTGTGAAGTGGCACAAAGAACAAGCTGTGCATATTGTTGAAATGGAAAAAAACTGGGAAAAGGCACCATGAATTAAAGAGATCAGCACTGCATTCACTGGTAGGAGACTGTTGAGATTTAAGCCCAAGTGTATGTGTAAGTGGGGGAGTGCTCATATTGTAGGTCCCATTCATGCAGGAGAAAAAAATAATATATGTTAAAATGCACACTCTGAATGAAGAGACACCCCCAACAGACTTCGTGTGAGCAACCCATGGCTGTTTATTCACCTGGGTGCAGGCGGGCTGAGTCCGAAAAGACAGACAGCAGAGGGCGTTGGGATAGGGGTTGGTTTTATAGGGTTGGGGTAGGCAGTGGAAAATTACAGAAGTTACAGTTTAAGGCAGTTTTTGCAAGCTGGGAAGGGGTCGTAGGGTCTGGAGTCACGAGGTTGATCAAGGTCAGTTACAAAGTTCAACTGCCTTATCAACTGAGGTGGGAATAAGGAACAGTATAAGAATGTCTCAAGTTAATTAGGTGCTGCAGGTGTTGATCATTCTTCCCCTTTTCATGGTCTTCCAGTTGCTTCAGATTTTTCTGATTGTGGGAGGCCATCCAGAGGTATATGTGCAGATCACGGGGGTCCCCATGGCTCGACTTAGGGTATGGCCTGTGGTGCAGCCAGTTCAAAGAACCTTGCAACATAGCTAACATTTAGGGGATAGAAACAGAAAGCAACTATTATAGGCCAATGTATATACTTGAATAATCTTGAGTATCATATGATGCCAAAACATGAGAGAGAAAACTGAGTTACATGGCTAAGGCAGAGGAAGATAAGTTGATAATGGTCCCTATAATTTCTTTTTCTTTTCTCTTTTTTTCTTCTTTCTCTTTTCTAGGTCCATATAATTTATGAATAATATTTATTAAATGTTATATGCTTATATTTCCAGATCATTTTTTCAGAATATTAAAAATATTTGATTCACTGAGTTTGCCTTTCCCTATACACCTGTTGAGAATAAGTTTGCTGCCTTGACACTGGGAGCCATAAGCCCAGCAGCACCACTGGGGACAGGCTCCAGGTGCCAAAGAACGTAGCACACAGAGGTAGGTGGCTGAGCCTCAGGGTGGAAAACTGAAAGGTGGAGGAAGCTCTGCCTCCTTATTAGTAAGGAGAGCTCTTATCTTCTCTCTTCTTTTTCACTCCAATTTAGATTTATTATGAACAGGATATTGGCAGTCCTTCTTGGAATTTTGTTTGTACCTGTTAAAGCATGAAAAGAAGCTTTGATTTCCTCCCCCACTTTGGCATGCAGAGATCAAGAACTCTGCTCCCTATTGATGGGCAGAACACATAAGATTGTAAATTCAGGATTACTACAGAATTTACATCCTTTTTATGCTTTTCTCATAGGGAACTCTGAGTAACCCACAATGAGCATGACTGTTTGCCCTATCCTTTAGCTTTTGAGAAAAGTCTTTGACAGCCTCTGTGCTCACATCCAACGTGAAAGCCACAAGGGCTGAGCTGAGGGATCCCCAGGTCTTCTCCATCTGTCCTGGACAAATATCCAAACTTAAGAACTGTTGAGATCTAATGCTTCAAAGAGACAGACCTGTGTATGTGATTGTAAAGACAACCAAGACAAGTTCTATTCTTTGCCCAGTAATCATTCTCACAAAACAATTTAACTGTAAATGGTGTCACTAAGGTCTGTGAGCAGAAACACAAAATTAGCTTTCTTACCCAATATGTTATAAACTATTTATGTTAGGTGTGCATTCCAAGTGGAAGGTTTCTGTTTTTCAGGTTTATGGGGTCCCCAAAACCTTTTGCAAGCCTGGAAATGCTTTCTAATTACAAACAGCCACCCCACTCTTGGGTCTTACTAAGTCTCAAAGAGTTGTCAACAAACAATGGCCCTGCTGCTCAGGACCCACAGATCCCTTTCTTCTCTCCTGGAAAAGCCAAGTTCTCTTTTCTGTTTATCACCCAAAAGTCCCTTCCACCTTTCCTACTTCCATAAACCCTATCATTCCTGAATGAAATTAGATTTTTCAAAACAAGCCAGAAGACTCTATAGGGAAACATAGCTTTCCATCATCCCAGGCATCATCACTTACATGTTGAAGCACAGAGACACCACCTGCTTAAAAAGAGGTGAAGGAAGGAGAAACACACAGATAACTAAAACATAAATTAAGTTGGCAAAATGAGAGAAAACTATATAAAAACTATATAATGTATATCCAGCTGTGTCTATATACCTGTATAATACCTATTACATAGGTCCTCTATTTTTTGAATAATTACTTCAGTAAAAGAAGAGTTAATCTAATTTTTTCAGGATTTGATTTTTTTTAATTGTCCGATTCTATTTTTTCTTATCATTGAGTTATGCTTACACATTTATTTATACCACTTTCATGATCCTCTTAGATTTACTTTTTCTTCTAATCACTCGAATGTTATGCTTACTTAATTGATCTTGTTTTTATTTATTACTAATGAAAATGATATTAAATGATGTAGTTTAGCATGATTGTTGTTATTATTATTGTTACCTGGTCTGTAGACCAAGGAAGCATAGGACAGATGGGCTTTCTTATCGAAAAGAAAGAGTAAAGCCTTCTGTCCTTGCTGGTGTGTTTTGTGTATGTTTTCTTCAACTGGCTTCCAAGGCTGCCATACTTTTAATTTTTTTCATGGGGATATAACACGGTAGCAGCCTCATCTGTCACTCTCATGCCTCTCAGAGCGTATACAACAGTGCCTCTCTGTTTCACCCTGGAAGGTTCAGGTTGCTGGCCCTTCTGTTTGGAAAAATTGACAAATTGTTTATGTTATTTGTCACAAGAATCTTGTACCTTGAATCAGAAAATCTAGTCTTAGGAAGGGATGCTATTAGCCCCAGACTGTTTTCATTTGTTGCTGAGCTGCCTGTAAGATCCTGGGTGACCGCTATGAGAGACTGTGGGGTCTGAATGCTGTTTTCAGGACTAGAGGAGAGCCATGGCATAGAGGCACTGCGGAGCCTCAGTGAGCATTCATCCCCCAGGAGAGGATAAAGTGGGGGACCCTGGCTTCCCATTCCCACTAGAATGAAGGCACACTGGGATACTGGGACTTGTTTTCAATGAGGTCTGTGATCCCAGAGGATGCATATCCTAAAGTGTGGCACTGACTAGGGAAAAGGTAAGAAGAGAAAGATTCAGCCCTTTAGGTAATTCTTCACTCAACACACAGGTGCTTCAGAGATTTACCTACTGAAGAAAGGACATTTGGAAGAAACTCAGGAAGTTCTGATGGTCCTCACAGGTCTCCAACACCCAGTGCATACACTCTTTCCTTAGGACCTCATGTGTTCTCTGTTGTACCTGCAGTCACAGAGCCCTAGCACAGAAATAAGGATATTTATGGACATTCCATCTCTGTTAATCTTGTCTTGCCTTGTATTTTCTGGCTCAGCTCTACATCCCATTCTGCCTTTTGCTTCCATCATTTTTTCTGCATAATTTTTTCTAGCCTGACCCTATCAATCTGTTTGTAGTAATATGTGGTACACATCAATCCTTTTTTAATTCCCACATTAAGATCTTCCAGGAAACAGCTTGCTGCTATAGAAGGTGATGGTGGGAGAGAGAAGAGTCACGAGAAGCTGTAATACACTGAGGTCTTAATGAAAGGAAACTTACACAGTATAGGATTAAACCGCCAGTCTCCCCGCTTCATTTATATAAAGGCCTGTCTACTGAATAATGGAAAAATCTGGCTAACTGTCCTGATCTTCTCTCTTACTAATCGGATTAAATAATGGTCTTGAGAATAAAGAGAATACTTTCCACACAGTTTGTATAACAGTAAAATGAAAAATATTGTGACCCCAGTTAATAATCAGGGCTGTGTCAGGACAGAAGACAAAAGATTTTCCACATCATTAGTACAAGGAGAAGTAGCTGAAAATAACATGACATTTATAACCTTGTAGAGAGATGTGACCAGATCTAGGGCAAAAAGTCAAATGAAGGTTACAGAATGTTGTTCTAGGTTCTCTTTTATCAAGTCCTGCAGACCCGGTACAAATGGCCATCAGGAAGTGTGCCTATCTGTGTGATTGAGTATCTGAAGAGATAATATGTGTTTGGTGGTTTCAAAGTGCTTCCCCTACTTTCTCCCTTTCCCTCTACTTTTCCTCTATTCTAATCATCTTTTACTCCCGATAAGTATATTCAAGAGAATAGATTAATGATATCATAAGTTGAAGATACTTGGCTTAAATTTTATAACTAGGGTTTCAAAAGTCAGTGTTCTTTTCACAACATACTAGATTTGTGATTATGAGCGAAATTAGTTATGTTTTCTGGGCCTCCATTTCTTTACCTATGATAATTTATTAAATGTTTACATTGTGCTAGAATATGAGCTAAGACCTTGAAAGATATTTTATTATTTGATAATTGGAACAACTTCTGACAGGATGATGATGATGATGTCCTGTAAGCAGATGATAAAATCAAGGTTTAAGGTGTTTATTAGCTTTTCTACTATAATTCAAATAATGACAGAGTTGAGAGTTCAACACACTCTATCCACTACATAAACTTATTCTTTTAAATTACTTATTATATTGCTCTTCCTAACAGAAATTATTTCTACCTCTATGTTATTATAATTAAATTACAGAATATATGGAAAATTTTACATCAGGCATGCTGCACAGTAAATACACAACCAAGGAAGCACCGACACAAAAAGATGAAGAGAGCACCCAAAGCAAGAGAGTAGGAAGTCGTGCGAGTGGTTGTAGTATTTTCAATGAGATGGAGCTCATTGGATTGATTTTTCTTTTTAACTTCTATATTAAAATTAATTTTTCTAAGTTAATAGACTATTTTAAAACAGTTTTAGGTTTACAGAAAAATTGAACAGAAAAAGTACACAGAATTCTCATATACTCCCTCTATACCTGCCCACAGAAAAGAATCAGATTTTTATACTCTCAAAGATCAAATAGGACACAGAAAAGCTGATTGTTTCTTCTGTCATGCCCTATAATGAGATGTCAGTGTGTTGTTACATTGTTATATTGAGATGCATTCAGTGAGAAATAAAGAAAAAGATGAGCACGCTGACATGGAGAAGAGTTTTACACTCCTCACATCCAGTCCAGTCTGCACTTACGGACTTATTATATGCTAGTCCCAGCTAGTCCAGAACCTAGCCTGAGTCCTTCTTTATTCTACCAGCTTTCCCATTTGTTCTTAGGCTTGACTCACTGAATGACTTGAATATTCTTGTGCTTATTCTTTGAAAAGTTAAGGTAAAAACATAGTGACATAGTTCCATTTAATAATTAGTGATAGCTCACCTTGTGTGAAAATATGTAGATGTGTTGTAAGGTACCTTATAATGTCTTATATAATTCGTCTTGTGTATAACAGAATTCATTTTGTGTCAGACAATCATCATAAATGGCATCTTGTTTGAAGATGAAAGACTAAAGTTATCTTGTAACCTTTCTGATACCGTTAGTATGATAGGAAGGCTCATAATCTCCTCCAGAGCTGTGACCTGTGATGTAAATAAAATTAATCTCATTTTAATCTTTGAGCATAGAAGAGAAATATAAAATACGAGGCATATATTTTCCACTTGGGTACCTGGTGCAGTAACAGCAGAAAATACTCTTGTTTGCCTGAACTCAGAAACAGAGTTTCTTGGATTGCTAGGATTATTTTTTTCCTATGTAGGATATCATCCCTAGGGACACACCCAAGGACGAAATAAAATTATTGATTTGAGCCTTTTTTCTTTTTCTAATGTAAAGGTTTACTGTCAAAAATTTTCTTCTAAGCATGACTTTATGTCCTTTCTGTTGTTTAGTGAAGTGTTCCATAAATGTCAGTACAATAGTGTTGACCAGGTCTGCAGTATCTTTGCGGATTTTCTAACTATAGTACTTATTCTATTATATGCTGAACACAAAGGGTTTAAGTCTCCAAGTGTAATTGTGGTTTTGTCTATTTTTCTTTTAGTTCCAACAATTTTAGCTTCAAATATTTTGAAGCTCTGTTGGTAGGTACAAACACTTTAAACATTTTTTTTTTAGTGAATAATCCTTTTATAATTATGTAATATTTCACTTTATTTCTGCAATATTTCTTTTTTCTGAAGTCCCATTTGTCTGATTTTAATATAGCCCTTCCAGATTTCTTTTGATTAATATTTTCATGAATATCTTTTTCCATTCTTTTATTTTTAATCTTTGTCATTGTATTTAAAGTAAATTTGTATGTAAATGGGACTTTTTTTGATGTTGTTTAAAAGAAAGAATGCATACTGATGATCTCTGTCTTTAAATATCTGTGTTTAGACTATTTACATTTAATCTAACTATTAATACAGTTATATTTGTCTATTATTTAAGTATTCATTTTCCGCTTCCGCCCTTTGTTTTGTTTCTTATTCTATTATAATGTATCTATTTGATTTTCCACTATTTCTTTGTGTATTATGTTTTTAGTGGTTTCTATTAGGATTGCCTGCTACTACTGTGCTTACTACTTAATCTTTCACAGTCTGTTTATATTTATTATACTGCTTCATGAAAAATATAGAAATTATATATAGGTTATTTTACCCTAATTCCTTCATGTTATAGTTGTCAGGTGCCTTCCACCTCTAGACTTTGAAAACACAAAAGGGAATTTTATAACGATTTATTTCAACAGTCATATTGCATTTTAAATAAGAAGAGAAATTATTGTGAATAATGCTTAAATTAACATGGAAGTACAGATATCTATTTGAGATCCTGATTTCAATTCTCTTGGCTATACACCCAGAGGTGGGATTGCTGGATTATATGGTAGTTCTAGTTTAAATTTTTTGAAGAACCTCCATAATGTTTTCTACAGCAGCTGTACCATTTTATATTCCCAGCGACACTGTACAAGAATTTCAGTTTTGCCCCAGCCTTACCTATACTTATCTTTTTTTAAAAAAATGGTCATTTTAACATCTGTGAGGTGATATCTTATTGTGGTTTTGATTTGCATTTCCCTGATGATTAGTGATACTGAATATCTTTTCATATACCTGTTGGCTATTTGTCTGTCTTCTTGGGAGAAATGTCTGTTAATGTCTATTTGAGTCTTTTGCCCACTTAAAAATTTTTTCTTTTTTGTTATTGAGTTTCAGGGTTCCTTACATATTTTGTATATTAGCCCCTTACGAATGTACAGTTTGCAAATATTTCTCCCTTTCCATAAATTGCTCCTTTGCTGTGCAGAAGCTTTTTAGTTTGATGTAATATCATCTGTCTGTTTTTGCTTTTGTTTTTTGTGCTTTTGGTGTCATATCCAAGAAATCATTGTCAAGTCCAATATTATAAAGCTTTACCTCTACATGTTCTTCTCATAGTTTCACACTTTCGGGTGTCATGCTTAAGTCTTTAATCCATTTTGAGTAAGTTTTTGTGTATGGTGTAAGATAGGGTCCAATTTTATTCTTCTGCATGTGGTATTACAATATGTAAGATATGGAAACAAAAGTTTGATGACAGATAAATACCTAAATAAAATGTGGTATATTCATACAATTAAATATTACTCAGCCTTGAAAAAGAAAAATATCCTACCATTCGTGACAACATGATTGAACTTGGAGCAGATTACGTGAGGTGAAATAAGCCAGTCACAGAAGGACAAATAATGCATAATTAGACTTAGATGAGGTATCTAAAATAGTCAAATTCATAGAAGCAGAGAACAAAATAATGGCTTCCAGGGGCTGAGGGGAGAGAGATATGGGGAGTTGTTGTTCAATGGTTTTAAAGTTTTAGTTGTATAAAAACAAGTTCTAAAGATCTGATATACACATCATACCCATAGTTAACAATATGGTGTAGTGCACTTAAAAATTTATTGAGGGTAGATTTCATGTTAGTTTTTCTTACAACAACAGCAACAGCAGCAATAACAACTAAAACAAAGAGTCACAGGAAACTTTTAGAGGTGACAGATATATCTATTGCCTTGACTGTGATGATGGTTTCACAGTTGTATGCCTATGTCCAGACTCATCAAATTGCATATATTAAATATGTATCATTTTTGTATATAAATTATACCTCAATAAAGCTGGTTGTAAAAGAGTAATGAAAACTAGTTTATTGTATCTTATCATATATTTACTATTTCTGTTGTTTTTCCTTCATATTTGAAGTTACAAATTTTCCTCTGGTATCCTTTCCCTTCAGCCTGAATAACTTCCTTTAGGACTTCTTTTACAGCAGGTCTGCTCACAATGAATTCTCTCAGTTTTCCATTTGAGAATGTCTTTATTTTACTATAATTTCTTTGTGATATTTTTACTGGTATAGAATTCAGGGTTACCAAAGTTATTTTTCTGTTGGTGTTTTAAAAATGTAACGAGAGACAAATCATGCATCCTTACAGGTCAGTGTAAGTACTTTGATCTTACTCTGAGAGAAATGGGAAGCTATTGCAAGGATTTGAGCAGATGAGTACCCATCTATATTTGAAAGATCTCATTGGCTGCTGTATTAAGAATGTTCTGTAGGAGGACAAGCAGGGAAACCATTTAGAAGGCTATCACAGTAATTCCTTGGCATGAGGGTGGCTTGACCAAAGAGGTAGCAGTGGTCAAACTATGGGTCAATCTTTTAGTTAGGACCAGCTGAATTTCTTGATGGATTCAATGTGAATAATGAAAGAAAAAAAAAAGAGTAAAAGATAACTCTGAGGCTATGGCCAGAGATTCTGAAAGAAAGAGATGCCGTCAATTGAAAAACAAAAGGTAGTAGAAGCAGCACGGTGGTGGTGAGAAGGATGAGGAGTCCAGTACTGCTCACACTAATTTAAAATCCTGACCCTCTGGAATGCATTATTTCCAAGCAGAAGGAGGATACTCATACAAGTCTGAATCTTGTAGGTGTTGTCTGATATGACCCAGTAGTAAAAGAAGGAACGTGCTGAAGTTTCTGTTTCCTCTCAGGAACCAAGCACTCCCCATGGCTCTGTTCTTCCACCTTCCTCACTTTGATCAAATGAGAGACCTTGCTACAAACAGGTCAGGCTGTGCCCTTGAATCGCTGAAAACCTCATGTCTCAGGAAGTTTGTGTTCAGCTCTGCCTGCACTCCCAGGCACTGTGTCACTCACAGCACAGAAGTACACAGCTGTGTCGCTCACATGGGCTGATGGCTTCTTCAGGTAGAAGGAGGTTTCATGCCTCCTAAATTCAGCCTCAAAACCTTTGATGCCTTTAACCTGGGTGGCCCCTGTTAGGTCCTTAAGGAGAAGCTGGAGGCTTTGGCTGGGGTACTGGACATACCAGAAGAGATAAGGAGTTCCGCTATAGGAATAGTTGCACCTCAACTTCAGAGGGGTTCCTTCAGAGACAGTGAGGTGGCCATCAAGCTGGGTCACCGACTGGGCTCTGGTTCCTCCTGCAACATCAACACTCTGTTAGTGAGACCAGAACAGCCCTACCTGTAATGAGACAGAGTCTCTGTTTAGATTCGGGTTGGAACAATGTTCCTTGCATGGAGGTGGGAGCAGGGAAAACAATATCATACTTACTCAGTGTGAAGAACATGCCAGTCAGTAGAATGACCACTAAGAGCATGGCTAGGCAGTGCAGAAGCTGAGAGCTCTATTCTAGAAGATCTCCTGGGTGGGAAGGAATGTGCCAGAGGATAATGAGTCCTTATAATGGGGAAAATCTAAGATTCAAGAGTTTCCTGTTTAGGTAAGGCCTAGAGACCGTTAGTAAGAGCTGCTCTCTTGACAACAACCACTCTGGTGTTGATCCTACTCAGAATGTGCACCTTAGTGAGCTGTGAGGTAAAGCCACTCAGGAGAGACAGAACTCTTCTTAGCAGAGACGTTTCCAGTCTGTGAAACATTGCCCTCTGGAGGTCAAATATGGAAACACACTGAGTCTTCTGGTTTCTGCTCCATTTCCGTGGTTTGAATTTCTTAGCAGTATAATCTGGTGAGGGTGTTTCCGGAGGTCTACTTATAAGGAAGCTATTTTAATCTTATAAAGTAAATAAATTATTTTATCCTATGAAGTAAATAGTATTATCATCCTCATTTTATAAACGGGGAAACTGAAGCATGGAAGAAAAGATGCAATTTGTCCAAGATCAGAGTAAGTGATAGTGGTGCAGGTGATCCCCAAAACTGGGGCTCAGCCCAGCAGAGTTCTCGGCTTCACACAGGAAAGAATTAATGAGTGAGTTGACAGAGCAAAGTGAGGGCAAATTTATTGGAGCTACAGAATACAGGAAAGTTGTTGCTCCTTAGACAGAGTAGCAGCAGCAGCAGTGACAGCCCTTGCAGATTGTTGGCTAGCTATATATATGGCTATTCTTTGATTATATGCTAAATAATAAATTCATGAATTACCTGGGAAAAAAGTAGGGAATTCCCTGAACTGAGGGTTCCTCCCCTGTTAAGCCATATAAGGTAACTTCTGGGAGTTGTCATGGCATTTGTAAACTGTCATGGTGGTGGTGGGAGTTTCTTTTAGCATGCAAATATATTATAAATAGTGCATAATGAGCAGTGGGGGCAATCAGAGGTCACTTGCATCTCAATCTTGGATTTCGCTGGTTTTGGCTGCTCTCTTTGTTGCAGCCTGTTTTGATCAGCTCCTGTTTTGTTCAGCAGGGTCTTGTGACCAGTGTTCAGAAAGCAAGTCCTGCTGATCTCCTATCTCAACAGAATTGGAGTTTGTCTCATAAATATGATTCAATAATCCACATTATTGACCACTGATAACCATTGCACATTTTACACTATAGCCCTTTAGAATAGATCTTATCTTTACTGAACAGACAGGAAACCAAGTCTTTATGAAGTTAAATAATTTGCCCGAGGACACACAAGGATTAGAATCCAATTTTTCTTTTCCACTCCAACTCAGTTCCTTGCCCACCATGTTATCTGTGATGTAGTACTACTCTATAAGACTAGATGCAATTTTACCAAGATGAATACTTAGAGCAAAATTTAGAAGAGAATAGGGACTTAAAAAAATCCTCAAAGAACCCAAACACTGAAGGGATAGATAGTGGAAAAACTACTAAAGAAACCTTAAGGCCAGGCAAGGTGGCTCACACCTGTAATTCCAGCACTTTGGGAGACCGATGTGGGCGGATCACCTGAGATCAGGAGTTCAAGACCAGCCTGGTCAATGTGGCAAAACCCTATCTCTACTAAAAATACAAAAAATTAGCCAGGCGTGGTGGCTTGTGCCTGTAGTCCCAGCTACTTGGGAGGCTGAGACATGAGAATCGCTTGAATCTGGGAGGCGGAGGTTGCAGTGAGCCAACATCATGCCACTGCGCTCCAGCCTGGGTGGCAGAGTGAGACTCTGTCTCAAAAAAAAAAAAAAAAAAAGAAAAGGAAATCTCAAAGGGTATCCAGGGAGGTAAGTGGCAAATCAGAAATGGCTTGATTTCTTAAAGAGAAGGAAAAAGGAATTCCAAAAAGAGATGAATGGCTAACAGAGTGAGTGGTCAATAAATGTCTATAAGATGATAATTTTTCAACATTTATTGATTTTTTTATTGATACATAATAATTGCACATATTAACAAAGTGCATGTGACATTTTGATACCTGCATACAATGTGTAATTATGAAATCATGGTAATTGGGTTCACCATCACTTCAAACATTTATTATGTCTTTGTCTTGACAACATTCCAAATCTTCTAGCTATTTTGAAATGTGTAATAAGTTATTGATAACTGTAGTCACCATACTGTGCTATTGAACTATTGATTATTTTTAACAGCACAAAAATCATGATTTTGGTCTTTTCAGCAAAAGGTTAACTGCAATGGGAGGAGGCATTGTGATAAGACAAGGAAGAAAAAAATAGAATGTAGAAATACCCTTCTAGAGATGGCTAGATCATCTGAAGATGAGAAAAGAGGCATGGTGTTAACTGGATGAAGATGTTGAAGTGGTAATGGGAGGGTTTCTAAAACTTGGAGTATATTTACATGCTTTTAAAAAGAATGTATAAACAATGGATCAAAGTTCTGAGGAGACAGATGGGATTGGAATATGGATTACAGGTAGAAGGACAAAGTTTTGTAGGAGGAAAAACAGTTATTTTCAATTTTATTGAAATGAAGGAGAAAAGGATTAGAGTAGTTTAGATTTAAGTGAGTCTTTGGAGTGTGAAGGCAGAAATTTGAAACATCTATTACTTTCTAATGGAATCCTTTTTGTTGTTATAAACAGAGATTAAATGTCTCCCAAGACAGTGAATGGAGGAGTATCTGGGTTAGGAAGTCTGAGGTATGTGAGAAGTTTTGAAACAGCCCAGTAGAAAATGGCAGTGAGATGTGATTACAGAGAAGAAGGACCCTTTCCTGGAAACACTGTGGGCCTAGTTAGTGTTGAAAGTAACAACATGTTTTGTTTTGTTTTTGTTCGTTTGTTTGTTTTGAGACAGAGTCACGCTCTGTTGCCCAGGCTGGAGTGCAATGGCATAATCTCAGCTCAGTGCAACCTCTGTCTCCCGGGTTCAAGCGATTCTCCTGCCTCAGCCTCCTGAATAGCTAGGATTACAGGTGTGTGCCATCATGCCTGGCTAATTTTTCGTATTTTTAGTAGAGATGGAGTTTCATTATGTTGCCCAGGCTGGTCTCGAGCTCCTGGCCTCAAGTGATCTGCCCACCTTGGTCTCCCAAAGTGCCTGGATTACAGGCATGAGCCACTGCTCCTGGCTAGTAACAATATATTTTAATGACACTAGTCGTCACACCTGTGTACTCCGATCACACAAGATATGCATTACAATAAGGAAGATATGGATCCATGATTGGGAATTAATTAGCTCACCGCTATGACACAGAATTGGCATGAGAATAATAAAGTTAATGACTAAAGATTGAAAGCAACGGGTCATAGAGTTTAAGCATTATAGGTAAGAAAATAAAAGATAAGCAGCTTCTGAGAAATAAGTTGAAAATAAAGGGGAGCAAAGCTGGAGGCATCACACGCCCCAACTTCAAACTATACTACAAGGCCACAGTAACATAGGTCTCAAAATAATCCTCATTTAACCAATGGAGATTAAAATATGTAATATATTTAGGGGTTTCCTAAAAAGATATTGACCTTTCAAGGCTTAAAAGAAAGGAATACTTAATAGATTAAACTATGTAGGAATTTAAAACTACATTAAAAATAAGCAACAAAAAAGGTAATGTTAGAATAAAATATTTAAATAAATATAAAAGTAATGTATTATTTAAGATATGAAAATAACAAAAACAGTACAAATTGGGAAAATGACTAAAGGTAAAATATCTTTGGACTATTAAAAACTGGGCTGGGTGTAGTGGCTCACATCTGTAATCCCAACACTCTGGGAGGTCAAGGCTGGCAGATCTCTTGAGCTCAGGAGTCTGAGACCAGACTGGGCAACACGGTGAGACCCTGTCTCTACAAAAAATAGCTAGGTGTGGTGGTGTGTGTCTGTAGTCCCCGCTTCTCGGGAGGCTGAGGTGGGAAGATTGCTTGAGTCTGGGAGGAAAAGGTTGCAGTGAGCTGAGATCCAGCCACTGCACTCCAGCCTGAGTGACATAGTGAAACCCTGACTCAAGATAAATAAATAACAAAATAAAATAAAATAAAAATTGTTAGTAATTCTCAATTTTTATAAGAATGTAAAATGAGTCCTTTCATCTACTGTTGGTTGGAAGTTATTTAACATATGTATTATATTTATTAATTATATAATAATTATAATAGATACATTATGTGTATTATAATACATATCTACGTATTATATGGATTGTAGTTACATCATTTGGAGGGCAAATTGCTACTTTCTCCAAAAAATTTTAAATGCACCTTCCCTTTGACATAGCAATTTCAATTTCAGTAATCTCATTAAAATAAACACTTCCACATACACACAAACTAAGGTGAATCTATAAAGATGTAGAACACAATATTCTTATGACAGTGAGACAATAGAAACAAATAGGCATAAATAAAAAACTAATTATATGATGGAATGTCTCATAGTACTAAATAGGCACCAAAAATAAAGTGAACTTCTCTATTGAGATAGAAAGATCTCTAGGACACTTTATTAAATGAAAAATAAATGGCAAGTTAAAAAATCTAATAAATCCAATTTACAGGTCAAAACTGTGTGCATGTATGTAAGTTTGTGTGTGATTGCATAAAATTATATGCAAAGATATATAACTGAAATTAAACAGGCTATTGTGATATACCTTAAACTGTCAAAACTAGTGTTCTTTGAGAAGAGTGGTGTGAGATAGGAAAGAATGAGGAAATGCAGCGAGGTCTTTCACTTTTGCTTTTTCTGAGTCTTTTATGGTGAGATGAATTTGTGTGCTACTTAGAAAATGAAACATCATGAAAACTATTTATAGATTCAAGACTTCAAGACAAATAAAAATAAGTTAATATTCCTTTATTTAATTTTTGTTTCTTTCCAAAGGGAAAAACCTTCATCACAAACACGCATGCTCTAATAACTAGTGTTAATGCACTAGTAACAAAGAACGTTTCAGATTTTTCTTTCAGAAACATCAGCTTGTTTCTGGTAATTGGGACAACTATAATAGGATGCATTTCAAAGCTTGGACTTGCCCCTGGATCCAGATTGAAAAAGCCTTTGGGACGAGCAGAATTATTTTCATTTTCCTTACCCGTTCATTTTTACTAACAATCTGAAACGAAGTTTTTTTTTTTTACGTGAAGTGGAGTCGTCTAAATTCTTAACCTTCTTCATTTTATTGCTGTGCTCAAATTATAATTCACAGTCTCTTCATCATTTTTCTCAGCCACATCAACAAATAAAGTTCTTATTCCTGTCTTTTTACCCTTCATCCTATCTCCCTTATTTACTTTACCTATTTTCTTCCTTCTCTCATTCCCTTCCTTTTCCCCTTTTCTTGTTACTTTTCGACTCCTATCGACATTTTGTTCCAGATGAATGCTACCTTCCTCCTCACTTGCCACCAGGGAGATATTGCACAGGTGCAGCCCCATCTGTCCCAATGTGCGACTCTCACGATGCAATAGTACACAGCAGTGTCTCTCAGCGTAGCGTGGGGCAGGATCAAGGTGCTGGACTTTCTGTCTTCTGCAATGATCAGTGAGGCCATTTCATTGGTCTCATTGTTTTTTAGACCATGAATGACATACTGTGGCCCCTGGGAGTGAATCTGTCGATACCAATGTATGTACTCATTTCCACTGATGGTAGAGTAATTACAAGGTAGATTTGCAGCTCTTCCTTCAGCACAATCCATGGAGGTGGGCTGAGTGGTCTTAGCATCAATTATAGTCCCTATGGGGTTAAGAAAATCAGATTAGCTCCTGACTCTCAAGCCAATGTAATTCTATGGATCAAGGATACAACACTCCCTTAGCACTTCAAAACTTTTATGTCCTGGGAGAACACAAAAAATATCATTGGTGTTAATTATAAAGACCAAAGATACATGCCAACAATCAGAGACTCTCTAGGCTGTATTCCTTTGGCTCTTAACTTAGTAAACCCATAGATTTCCTACAACTATATACTACCAGTGGCTCTTCTGGGATTATGGTTATGATCTCGTCTGTCAGGTAGAAGTATGCACTTCCTAGACAAATGCACAGAACAATTCTCAATTATATTCCTAGCATGCTGGATAAAGCACAGGGAGAGTGGAGGGCAAACATCTTTTGGGGTCCCTTGTCCTCAAAAGCCCTCCCTAGATAGACACAGAGTACTTACCAAAGGTCAGAAACACAGTTACTCTTGCCACCAGCCTCATACTTCAAGGACAAATGAGGATTGTGGACCCAATGAGTTTTTGTGTCTGATCCTAGGTTTAAAGAATTTCCAGAGAACAGAAGTAACAGCTACTAGTAAAGACTAGCAAGGAGTACAGTTCTCATTGTGTTGTTGTCAGGATCTTGTCAGCCAATGACAGAGCAGTTGCTTTTCTGTGTCTTCCTCCCCAGGGTTAGTCATGTTCCTGAGAAGAGAGTGAGGCTATCAACCAGACATCCTCAACTCAGGGGGTGTCTACTGAAATCATTTATGAGGTTTAAAGTCTTAGAGGCTGGCACTGAATGAGGAAAACTGATCATAAAGATGTATCTATTCAGAACTTTTCTTCCATCATTTCTTCCTCAGTGTACCAAAGAAATTGTTCTCTGCTCCATGGAGCTTGTGGAAAGTGTCATTAAATCCCAGAAGCCTATACCGAGCTTTGTGTTGTAAGGAGATGAAAATTCCCATCTACATTCTAGAAAACGGAAGTGAGGTTCAAAAGTAGGAAGTGACATGCTCAGGGAGAAAAGAAAAATTAACATTGACACTGAAAGCTAAATCTCCTAAAACTCGGGTTTTCTATAGAGGTCCCTGGAATCACGTATTGACTGTTGTCTAGGTAGACATTTCTCCATGCATCTGTTCTCGATATAGTGACTAATGACACAAATGGTGCTGGCTCTCGTCCCTCTTAAACACATGGCCTTAATGTTCATTTCCTAATTTCTATGCCCATGCTTATGGCTACTGTGTGCACCAAGGACAGTGAGGCAAAAAACAAAGAGACCAGGAAAAGCAAACAAGGATGGTGTGGTGGTGGTAAGAATAGGTAAAGGAAAGGAAGTAAAAGGTGTAAGGAATAAGGGAGGTAAGAGATGATTAGGGAAGTGAAACTTGGAGAAAGCAGTGTTATTGGAGGTGCTCTGAAAAGACTTAGTTCATCGGTGGGCCCCTGAACTCTTGAAGCCATAAACACACTTAATAAGAGATCATAAAGTATGATTTGTCTAAAGAGGATAAATGTGTATCATTTTTTTTCCCTGTTTTCTGTGGAACTTTAGTGGAAAACATAAGCTTAGCATCCCCCTCTCCAAGGAAGAAACTTTAAGTTTTCAGGTGAAGCAGCCCCCTCTTGTGACTGACTGAATGAATGAACTGTGTAGCTAAAATCAGGCAAAAAGTCAGCCAGCAATCTTCTGACTCTTTTATCTGGCTTGAAGGTGAGATATCTTAGTTGTAATACCTCTGTACTCATCTTTGTTTTATCAATCCACTAACACCCCAAGAAAAGTTTTAGCTATTTTTAAAATTACTGTGTTATTTCAATAATATTCCCATTATGATTCTCAATTGCTGACTTGGATTTAATTTTTCTTTTGTTTCTAATCTTCCCGTAATTAAAGGCTGGTTCAAAAGCCCTTACTATTCAATGTTTATAAGAGATATTGGCACAGAATAAGCACTCAATAATTACTTGCTTCATGAATGCATAGGTGAGTCATAATTGACAAATTTACTGAGAGAACTTATGCCAAGCAAGTCTTTGAATTATTCTATATACACTCTTTCAGTCTTCTGGAATATGTTTTGAACAAAAGACTACAATGGGGTAAACATAGGGTCAGATTTGTCTGCAAAAATTGAATGATAGACAATAAATTTCCCCAATATGGGTGTGAAAAATCAAGCTACAAAGATATGGAGTAAAAGTCATAGTAATAATATTCCATTCATTTAAAAAATATTCACCATGAGCCTATGCTGTGCCAGATCATAAAAATGTAAGTTAACAGGATGGTACTGCTGAAAATATAAAAAACAAACAAACTATTACTTAAAGTAGGGAGGACTATGTCATGTTGTTATATTAACAAAGGCAGAAGAAAAGTAATTAACACAATTTTCTTTTTTGCTTTTGGTTTGTTTGCCTTTATTTTTTAGAAGACAAGGCCACTGCCAGGTGATAGTTTTATTGATATTGAAAACCATTAAGTATTTTGCATAGCTCCAAAGAATAAAAATATATTTGTCTAATCTACTGAGTGTTTACGGACTATCTTACATTTTAGAAGAATATGTGATCTCTGAGATCATAGTGGGTAAAGTTTTCTCCTCTTTTGCTTGGTGAAAAGCCAAAATAATGGGCTCAACTTATTTTAAACTTATCATTTACTATCATAAAATATACACACATTTATTACAATTTTAAATTTATAAAAATGTACACACACAAGAGAATTTGATACAAGGTCAATACCCTCCCATGATGAATACTCTCAACAATCTAGAAATATGGAAAAGAGTTCTTAACCTGATAAAGGGTACCTATAAAAATTCCAAGGCCAACATTATAATTAATGGTAAAATACTGAACAGTTTCCCTCTGAGGTTAGGACCAAGTTACATTATCACTACCTCCATTTATTATCACACTGGAATAACTGGCATCAAGTCAGGAAAAGTCAATAAAATGCATAAAGTCTGGAAAGGGATAAGTAAAATTCCATTTCTTCATAGATAACATAATTATGAATGTAGAAAATTTAAAAGAATCTGTAAAGAAGCTACTAGAACTAGTGGGTGAATTGCACAGTCATTGAATAAAAAATTCAATTGTATGTCTAGAGTCTAGCTAAAAGCAATTGGAAAATAAAACAAAAATGCCATTTACAATGAAATAAGCAAATGAATGAATTTAATTAAGGATATGAAATTTCATTAAAATGAAAATTATAAAACATTAATCAAAGGAATTAGGAAGGACCTAAATAAATGGAGAGCTATATTTATAAATCTAAGAAATTCCATATGTCAAATTATCAGTTTTCTCAACCTGGTCATAAACTCACCAAATCTGAATCAAATTACCAGCAACTTGTTGTGGTAGAAGTTTGAGAATCTATTTTGCAATTTCTGTGGAAATGTAAAGTCCTATAATAAGTTAGATAACCCTGAAAAAAAAAAGATGGGGGATAGTTGGAAGACTTGTATTTCCAGATTTCAAGACTTATATGAACCCTCAATAATTAAGAAAAATGGTCTATTGGTATGATAATTTTTAAAAAGATGATTAAACAGAATTATGTCCAGAAATGGACAAACACATATGTAATTACTTGATTTTCTCCAAAGGTGCAATGCAATTCAGTGGGGGAAGAAATGGTCTTTTCAACATAAATGCTAAAGCTATTGTTTCTTCATATATATAATCACATACACACACACACACACACACACACACACACACACACATACACACTCATTCCAGATGGGTCAGATACCTAAATGTGAAGGTGAAACTATAAAGTTTTAAAAGAACAAACAGGAGAACAACTTTATTATATTAGAAGTGGACAGAAATATCTTTAAAAGTACACAAAAAACCCTAACCATAAAGAAAGAAAAATAAATTACAGTGTCAGTGGAGAATACAGTTGTCCCTTGAACAAGTTTGGACTGTATGAGTCCACTTGTATGTGAACTTTTTTTTCAATAAATATATTGGAAAAAATTTTGGAGATTTGCAACAAGTTGAAAAAACTTGCAAACACACCATGTAGTCTAAAAATATCAATAAAACTAAGAAAAGATATGTCATGAATCTATAAAATGCATGTAAATGCTACTCAGTTTTATCACTTACTACCATAAAACATACACAAATTTATTATAAAAATTTTGAATGTATCAAAACACACAAACATAGACTGTATGTGGTGGCACTTGAAGTCCAGAGAAATGCAAATTTAAAGATGCAGAATTAAATCACGACTGTATAAAATTAACTATAGTACATACTGTACTACTGTAATAATTTTGTAGCCACTTTCTGTTGCTATTGCAGTGAGCTCAAGTTTGTGAATATCTACTTAAAATGCAAAGCTAATTACCTCCACATGAGAAGTTCATCTCTTCAGTAATTTGCCCATTGTAGCAAAAAGTGATCTCTCACAGTTCGCACATACTTTCCATTGTGTTTAGTGCAATAGTGTAAACCTTGAATAATACCATGAGATCCATACAAAATTCCACTAGAGATGCTGGAAGTGCTGCCAAGAAGCAGAGAAAGTCATAACCTTACAAGGAAAAACTTGATTGCTTGATAGGCTGCAGCTGCAGTTGCCTACAATTTCAGACAGATGATTCATTTTGTAAATGACTGCATAAACTTACGGGACTGCTATATAAAGTATGGTACTGTAAATGTATTTTCTCTTCTTTATGATTCTCTTAATATCATTTACTTTTCTCTAGCTTGCTTTATTGTAAGAATATGCTATATAATACATATAACATACAAAATATGTGTTAATTGACTGTTTATGTTATTAGTAAGGTTTCTGGTCAACAGTGGGTTATCGGTAGTTAAGTTTTGAGGGATCCAAAAGTTATATACAAATTTTCAAGTGCAGCGGGGTTGGTGCTCCAAACTGTCATGTTTTTCGAGACTCAACTGTATATAGGGACCCAGAAGTCCAATCCCCACCTGGCAGTTTGGGGATCCTCCCTGGCCTCTGATGTCAATAAGGCTGAACGGGGACCCTGTATTCTATCTCTACCAGGCAGTAAGGTGGTGTTCCCCTTCCTCTGCTGGAGTGGCATCAGAGAAAGGAAGATAAAACAAAAATTTTAAATAAGATCCAGAGTTTCAAACACAATACTTAAATGTTCAGATTTCAATTAAAAAAAAAAAAAATCACTCAATATACTCAGAGCCAAGGACAACTTGGTTCTAAGAAGATCAATTCAGTTTGAGAAGAGAACTCAAACTGAATTTTAAAGAGACAATCAATAGGTGCCAACCTTGAGATGAAAGAGATGGCAAAATTACCCGACAAAGATATTAAAACATCCATGATGAAAATATTTCCAAGAGCAACTACAAACATGTTTGAAACAAATGAAAACAGAAAGCTTCAGGAGACAGAAAGTCTCAGCAAAGAAGTAAGATTCAGGAGGAAATAGAAAGTCTCAGCAAAAAAGTAAGAAACTCAAGAAGAACCAAGACATAAAACGGAAATTTTAGAACTTAAAAATATAGCTGAAATAAAAAGCTCACCAAATGGGCTCAATAGCAAAATGGAGGGGACAGAAAAAGTTATTAGTGAACTGGAAGATAGAACAAAAGAAATTACTCAATCTGAATAACCAAGAGAAGTAGAATGATTAAAAGATGAACCGAGCCTCAGGGAATTGCAGGACTATAACAAAATATCTAACATTCCTTTCATTAGAGTACTAGAAAAGAAAGGGGGTAGGGCTGAAAAAGTATCAAGGAAGTAAAAGCCAAAACTTCTCAAATTTGGTAAGATATAAAATATAGCAGTATCCTGTGTTTAAAAAGTCAATCGTAAAAGGTCATTTATATAACATATATGAAATTACGAAACTGTAGAAATGAAGGACAGATCAATCGTTCCCAGGAATGAAGGAGGGGATGGGAGTAGAGAGGAAATACATATGGCTACAAAAGGACTACAGAAAGCATCCTTGTGGAGATTAAATGTTCTGTGCCCTGACTGAGTCAGCATCAATATCCTGGTTGTGATATTGTATTATAGTTTTATACTATGATATTGTATTATAATTTTATACTATAATATAGTATAAAATATTGTATTTTGTATTATATTGATATTGCATTATAGTTTGAAGTAAACTGAGTAAAGGATACATATGATCTCAATTTCTTAACATATATGTGAATTAATCTCAAAATAAAAGTTTGATTAAAAATACGTGTCAACAATATTAAGTACTAACATGATTATATAGAATTGACCCTCCTTTCCATAATGATATAACTTCAAAAACAGCTTGGAAGTTTCTAATAAGCTTAAAGATATGCCTGTCCTATGACCAGTGATTCTACTACAATAAAACTTATATAAGAATACTCAACAATTCACAGGTCCACAAAAAGACTTATTTAAAAACATTTATAGGAGTTTTATTCATATAGCCCCAAACTGGAAACAACACAAATTTCTATTGCCAGAGAAGTAGATAAACAAGATGGCATTTTCATACAATGGAACATTATTCAACGTAAGAAACGTATAAAACGTAATGTATGATTTCATTAATATGAAATTCAAGAAAAAGCAAAACTAATCTAAGGCCATAGAAATCAAAATAGTGATCATTATCTTTGGGTGGGTATTGATTGAAAAGAGGAATGAAATAATTTCTGGGTTGGTGAAAATATTCTGCAACTTGATTGAAGGATTATTACATAGGTATATGCATAACTAAACAGTCACAAACATTTGATGAATGTTTGTGCAATTTACTGTATGCATATTATGCCTCTATACAAAAACCAAAGAGATATGTTGAATTGATCAGAACTAAATATGGTGACAATACAAATGAAATACTGTATCTTTCCTAATATCAAGACCACCTAGGTTTTCCAGACATTTCTTACCTACTCTACTCAAGGTCTTTCAGGCTTTTGAATCAATTCAAATAAAGTAACCACAGGCTTGTCCTTTGCTCTTGGGCATCAGAAAGCACTCAGTCTCCTAATAATTTTATTTATGTATCAACCTATATGTATGAATGTTAAAAAAACATGAGTTCAACTCCACTGGGTCTGCATAGATTTCTCCCTTCATTATTAATTACTTTTCCCAACAGTGAGAATTCTGGCTCTCATGATTCATGATCAATTATATATTTTACTTATGTATGTTTGTTCAATCCAAATACTCACATAAATTAGTTTAAGAATTGCTAACCCATGCTCCTTGAGAAACAAATTTATTAACTACAGAATGGTATTTCTGTGCCATTCTTTTGCCTTTAGCCTTACAATATTTACTCAAAATACTGTTTCCAAAAATTATTTAGGTTAGTTATTTTCTTCCACATTAAAGAGAATGTCACTGTGTTTACATTATTCACTATAATATGATTGGATGCATTTGTTACAGTTTCTATTTCTTTTGGGGTTCCACTTGCATTCTGGTTATTAAACAATTTATACACAGTAAGATTTACTTTTTGTGGTGCACAAGTCTATGGTACAGTTCTCACCAACCCCAGGCAACCTTTGATCTGTTTCCTATCTTTATAGTTTTGCCTCGACCCATATGTATTAATAATATAAATAAACTCACACAATATGTAGTCCTTTGGACTTAGTTTCTTTTATATACCAAAACACATTGAAGATTTATCCATGTTGTTGCATGAGTCAATATTTCATTGCTTTTTATTGCTGAGTAGCCCTCAATCATATGGATGAATGAAAATGTGTTTAACCATTCTCAAGTTGAAGGACAGCTGGTCATTCCGTTTTTAGTGATTGTGAATTAAGCTGCTATAAACATTCACATGGAAATTTTTATGTGAATATAACTTTTATTTCTCTTAGCTAAATATGTAGGAGAGGGATTGATGAATCATACTGTAAGTGAAATTTAACTTTATAAGAACTGCCAGACTGTTTTGGAAAGTGCTAATCATTTCTCTTTCCTATCAGCAATGTGTGAGAGTTCCAGTTGACGTGTTGCCTAACCAGCACTTGATAATCTCATGTATTTGAATTTTTATAGGTGAGTAGATGTAAGTTACTTAGTATCTTGAGGCTTCAATTTCTTTCTTTATAAGCTGGAAATTATAATACCTGCTTCATAAAACAATGTTATTCTTACTTGTTTTTAATCTTATCTCCTGTGAGTGAGCAAGGAAAGCAGAGATGTGAAGTAATGGACCCTGTAGTGGAAAAGAATAGAGAATCACTCTAGACAGCATGGAGATACAGATCGGATATGCCAAAAAAAAAAAAAAAGGAAAAGAAAGAAAGAAAAGGAAAGGAAAAGGGAAGAAATAAAGACATGATGAATGCCTTCTGAAGGAGGTCTTTTAATCAGATTCTAATAATGTGTTTTTATACAGTAGTTAGGTATAGTTTCAGGAAAACATTCAAAAAAAACTCCTATGAAGAAAGGTATTTTGGAGGAAGAAGGCAAATACTTAAATTTGGCACTAGAGTCAAATAGAAATTGTCGGTCCACTCCTTGTTTCTGTACATGGTGTCTCCCAGACAGAAAATTATGGAACATCAAAGGATGAGAGCTCCTCATGTGTGCTTAATAAAAGATATACCGGGAAGAAAAGAGAAACAATCAGTGATGGAAACCAAGAAATATCAGACTATATCTCCTTAAATTTGGTAAAGAATCAGAACTAGATCCTAATTATACTGATAAGGTGGTGGGGTTTTTTTGTTTGTTTTCCTTCTGATGTGAATCATCTCTGGGAGCTGTTCCAGGTCCTACAGAGTGAATTTCTACATGCCTCCCTACTGCCATGGGAAAGAGTTGCTAGAGATCCTCACAGACATTGTGACTTCGGCTTTCTCTGCCTCCTGCTCTTCAGGGAGAGTAAGATGGTCTTCTCTTGAAGACCCAGGGCAAGATTTAGAGGCAGGCAGCAGGTGGTTGGGAAGCACTGTGCCCTGCGCAGAAGTAGGTTCCTACATCTGTAGTCTGGGTGGCTGTGATGTACAGGGAGCTGTTCTTTCTTGCTTCTCCAAACTGAAATGTCAGTCTTTTCTGCTTCATCACTTCTCCCCCTCTTCACTAACATTATCAAGAAGACAGGATGTCCCCCAGGCCTTTGCTTATACCACTGTATATTGTTTAAAGTGGTTGAAGAATTGCAGTATATGGTGAAGTCCTCGCCTTCTTGTACATGCTGGAAATGAGGAATTTGCATTATCTGTTGTCCATTCACCTCTGTTTAGAAAGACAGTGGGAAGCATCACATAAAATCAGATTAGATCTCTAGTCCCTGAGCTATGCGCGATTCCGTCACTCCTTTTTCTTTTTTCTCCCCTTCTCTTTCCATGTCTCTCTTCCCATCTCCCTCAATCTTTATTCGCTCTGTCTCTTTCTCTCTGTCTCTCTCTCTAATTCTTGTTTCTCAAACAGAAAGTCCATTCCCTGCCTGCAGATACTTCTCTACCCTGTTGGATCTATTCTCTGGAAGCAATCAAGGACGTCTCAAACTCACGTGACAATTGCATCCATAAGACCAACACTGATGTGATGAGCAGCATCTCCCCTCTCCTTCCTCTTCATCCAACTGCTCCTAAATGGGTTGCCTGGTACAAGCTTCTTCCAGATCAATAGAAATAGTTGTGGTCTATTTTGGAAAGCAGATATTGTGCATTTTGGAAAGAAAGGGGAAGAGGTGACTGCAATGTGAGAAAGCCAGTCAGACTATTTTGCCCACCCACTTCAGAGGAGAGTCTATGTTTGCTGATGCTGCCCCCCTGTGGCTAGACTCAAACATTGCTGACTTGACAACCGATTATTTATAGTAAAGTTGCCTTCTAATTTAGGTGGTATATATGTGTGTCAAGGATTGGAAGGAAAGAGTTTGCTGATAGTGACATCAATTTGCCTCTTAAAAATGGAGTCTGTGATTTAAAACTAGGGCATCTGAAGAAAAGAGAAACTCCCATTTTGTCGCTTCCATCGTCATTAAATTTTCTTTAATTTAAATTTAATATCCTTATATGGCTAGTAGCTACCACATAGGATGGTGCTTTAAGATGATACAGTGCACACCTTCAAGGTACAAAAGGCGAACTCAGATAATTAATTGGTAGTTATACAGGTAGAGTATAAACACTGTGATAAGTGTGACTGAAGTTCTGTGGAAGTCCACAGTTTTTTAAAGTTACTTTCTGTTTTTATCTTCTAACCTTTTCCACCACTTACTGTGGTTGGTTATCAGCCAGATCAGAACAGAAAGCTACTTTATCCAAGTGTTTTGTTTTCAGGAAGACTTCCTATATAAATTGATTATTTGTTAAACAAGACTTTTTTTCTAATTATATTAATGTCTTCCCTTGTCACTGCTGGCATGTGTAAAAGTAACATAATGGGATGGTAGATATGATCTCTAAATTGGACAATTTACCAGGGAAATCTGGGTGACAAAAGAGAAATATGTATTTCTTGTCTTCTGTTTTGAGGTAATGGGTTGTCTAACAATAAATCACAAGTGTCTCCCACATTTATTAAAATGTCTTTGACCTAATATGTCCCATGAGCGTGCTTACAAGCAGAGGCTACAGAGCACCACATTCACTGTTTCTAGGGATTAGGACATGGACATATCTTTTGCCAGCATTCAACCCACTACAAGAAATCTAATGCCTTTAAAGTGTTGCCATGTAAATGTCTTAATGGTAGAAATCTCAACATTTTGTGTAGGGTCAAAAGTGAATCTAAATCTGAATTACTGCATGAAATGGAAATAGACCAAGAAGCAGTTTTAGAATGTGCTGAAAAATGACAAATCCCATGAATTAAGAAATTTGAAATGCACAACATTGGGATGCTTTTCTTCTTAGGAATACTGGATTGGGATCTCAAAGGAAGACAAAGCTAACAATTTTAAGACAATAAGGACTCCTTCCCCATTCGAGAAGAGCAAAGAGTGTGGAAGGAGCATCTGTGGGGGGGGCTTTTCTTTCTTCATCCAGGGCAGGCTTTAGAAATTCTCTTCTCTTCATCCAGGGGAGGAGCACTGCTGCAGTTTACGTAGGAGACGTAAACCAAGACAGAGGAAATCTCACCCAGATCAAGCTTGCCCTTTCCCAACTCGCAGCATGGTCTCTCTTGGAGCCTCTCTCTAGATCTTATAACTGGAAGTGGAAATTTACTAAAGGAAGAGAAGGGAAGCTGGCTTAGGGAGTAAAAGAAATCTCTGCACTCTTAGAAGGAATCTCTGCATTTCCTAGTAGGAAATGTTTCCATTGAATATAAACATATGATAGCTCTCAGTGCAAGTATTTTTGTCAAAACAATTGTAAGAGAGGATCAGATCCAAAAATATTTATAATAAAGTGTTACAAGTGTTATTCTATGACGTCTCAGTAAATAATGTTGTCTGAATTGGGCTACAAAGGGTGAGTAGATCTGTGTGCATTTTACAATAGGAAAATATATTCTGGAAAAAGAAGACAGATTTAGGAAGGAACTTAATATTCACATAAAGGGTTGGAATTTAAATATATACATATAAAATATACAATACATATATGTATATAAGAAAAGGATGGAAGATTAAAATGGAGGTAAATGGGGAATTCTGTAGGTGGCCTTGTATGTTTTTATTTGTTTGTTTGTTTGTTGTTTTGAGACAGAGTCTTGCTCTGTCACCCAGCCTGAAGTGCAGTGGCATGATCTCGGCCCACTGCAATCTCCACCTCCCGGGTTCAAGTGAATCTCCTGTCTCAGACTCTCAAGTAACTGTGCCACCACACCCTGCTTATTTTTGTATTTTTAGTGGAGATGGGGTTTCACCATTTTGGCCAGGCTGGTCTTGAACTCCTGACCTTAGGTGATCCACCCGCCTTGGCCTCCCAAAGTGCTGGGATTACAGGCTTGAGCCACTGTGCCTGGCTGGTCTTTGTATGTTTTAATAAAGAGTTTCAACTTTACAATTTCTAGTGATTCCTCATTACCCAAAGGGAGGCAAGAAGTGATCTTATGAGATACATTTTATAATAACTCTAGTGGCCATGTAGAAGTTAGATTCAAAGAGTTGAGACTAGAGGCAGGAAGACAATTAGGAAGCCATTGCAATCATCCAAGTGAGAGATGCTGAATGCCTAAATTAGAAAAGCAGTAAGTAATATAGAAATAAAGAAATGGATATGAGCAGTATTTGAAAGTTCAAATTGACATGACCTTGATAATTACCAGATTATCAAGGTCATGTGTTATACTTCATTAGCACTCATATCTATTTGACATAAGGAATATGTTTGCTCAGTTAGCTCTTGTGGTAGTTAGTATCCAAAGATGCCCCCAAAATCCTGCTTCTAATATTTATGCCCTTGTGTAGTTCCCTTCTTTGTTGACTCTGGGCTCACTCCGTGACTCAATTTTAATTATATTTGCAAAGGCCCCTTTTCCAAATAACATCACAGTCACGGTTCTTAGGTGTGTATGAGAATGCAGTAGAAATAACATTGCGGCAGTTCTGGCCTAAACATTAGAAAGGCCTGTCACCTTCCACTTTTGTAATATTGGAAGTCCTGAGCCACCAGGTAAGGTGTACCCTAGAGAGATCTTGAGAAGAGACCACAAGCAGACGCCATATGTAATGAAAGCCCTGAGAATAGTTGGATAAGAGATGAGCTCAGTCTTCCACATTCACACCAAGGCTCCAGTTATGGAAGTGAGCTCCAGGGGTTCTAGTCAGCCAAGTCCCCAGAGGACCCTAGCTGTGGTCAACATCACAAGGAGCGGAGTATCATGAGACAGTAAAATGGCACTTGCTTAAGTGAGTTGTAGAATCGCTTGTTATTCAGCACGCCACAAAAGCGCCGGAGACCTGTGAAAAATAGTCTTTTTGAGAACTTGTGAGAAATCAGCAATAAAAATGTGTGCTTCCTCTGTCTGATTTCTGCTGGTCTCTAATAGCTTGATCTGAAACGTCTGCCTGTTTTATCCAACTTCTTTTCAAAAACCTTCCTTGTGCTCCTGCACCTGCCCAGAAGACCTGGTGGAAATGATCAGAGGTAACAAGAACACTGTGCTGCAACAGCACAGGAAAAGGTGGCTGATGGCTCAGGTTGGGGTCCTGCAATCAACAGAAATCTGTGTTTCTCATTTAACATAATTTTTATATTTCACTCACTCTTCTCATTCCACATGGCTAAACTAACAAAATTTACAAGAACATGCCTATCTGTGTCTCTATAAATAATCATGATTTAACCACATTATTTTCAATTTCAGATCAGCTTTAGAATCCAAAGAGACTGAAAATTTTGATCCATATTTTCTTAGTTACATACAGCTTTCATAAATATGTAGATATTTTTGTAAGGACCTTGCACTTCAGATTTACATTTTTCTTATGTTTACAACAGATTTTCCAAATTACATATCAGTATATCCGGGAATTGATCACGTGTGTGGGAAGATCTCTATATCATCTCAGCCTAAGGCAGGCAGAGTTCTCAAGGAAGTTGGAATCATGGGCTGGTTTCAAGCAGCGTCATTCCAAACTGAAGTGTTGTATGAATGTAATCAATTTCTGTGTGTGCTTTGACATGAAGGAGACTGAGGCATTGCGTTGCAGCCACGCACAAATGAGCCAGAGGTTCATCTTTTTTATCCAGTATTTTGATTCTACCAATTCAGAGTTAGTTCAAGCTGCAAGATCATTGCTGGAAATATTAGAAATTCTTCCATTGATCTTTTTGACAATAATAATGGAGAGCTGGTTTGGAAATTTGACCAGCAGCTGGAAGAGTGATCAGTCTTCTTTTGTGTAGTTCTTCTCCATCAACATCAGTGTACAATGAACTGTAGCTTCTCTGCACTTAGTCCTGTGCTATGTGCTCCCAATTCCATATACGCTCAAATAATATTACAAATTTAGCCTCTCCCAATCTGATAGTCAAATAGATTCATTACTACCTTGTGAATAAATTTTGAAAAAAATATTTCTATGTATATACCTCTAAATGGATCCAGTCTAAGGGATGTGTATACACTCCAATATTATTTTTTAAATATATAGTTTTTTTAATATGTGATAATAACAATAATAAGATTTTAAAAAACATAAAGCCACAAAAGAGAGAGAAAGTGCAATAGCAGCATAATTTAGGAAACTGGACAGGAGTTGGATAAGAAATGATTAATGTAGATGTTTAGAGAAAGTTGAAACTCTACCTTTTAGATGAGAAAGACCAGAAGCAAGTCACTTCATCTTAACCCGCAAGGAAGCTTGGAATTAGAGGCCTCTAAAGTACCAATGGAACCTTAAACTGATGGGTTGTTTGGAAATCTGCAGAAAGAGCAGAGCACCAGACACTCAACCTGCTTCATATACCTGGAAATTACAAATGAAGAGACTTTGATCATAGAGTTTAGTTAGTCATTCAATATCACAATCACAGTACAGGCTGGGGGATAGACCATATTAATAGTGAACGTCCTTCATCAGTGCTCCTCTATGATATTATGAGTGATATTTAAAAATGAAAATAGCCATATGCGAGAAGAAATAAAAATGCAAATATTCATGTAGGGGGAAAGTTGAAGTGAAGGAAAACCAAAATCCCCAATGGATTAAAGGAGGCGGCATCACCTGTTCTGATATTAAACATGCATATTTCCATGCCAGGTGTGTGAGGAAGGGGCATGCCACATGCTCCATTTGTGCCTGTGGAAAAAATACGATAGAAGAACTTGTTTTTAGGACATAGGAACGAAGAGGGGGTAAATATTACCTTTATTTACCCAATTGTTTTAGATAGGTTTGAGTGACTATTGGGTTCTTTTGGAATCATGCCAAAGAAGCAGACAATGGGTCTGAGTCAATGATGTAGTTAATGTGTTGCTGGGAGTTGGGGTTAGTATTGTTTAGTAACAGCCAAGTTACCAGGTAACGTGTTATGCTTCATTAGCACTCTGATATCTATCTATCATAAGAAATAGGTTTACTTAATTAGCTCTTGTGGTAATTAGCTATGATTACTAGCATGCTTATTTTTCTGTTTCCATAATCCTCTTGAAAAAAAAAACTGTAATTCAAGGAATTTGTCTTTTCCATCCTACTTGTAGTTCTTCGTCGATACTGAGTAGCAGTGCAACGCCAGCCACAGGTTTGTGTATGGGCTGCAGGTGTCTGAACAGCACTGTGTAAAGGCACAGAGGTATGTGGCTGAGTCTTCAAGCTGGGATCCTTTGATGTACAAATAGCTGTAACCCTCCTTGGTATTAAGGGTGACATTTATTCGTCCTTTCTTCTTTTCATCCCCATTTGAAGTCATTACAAACAAGTTCTTGGGGCTTTTTGCAGTTTCCCATCTGTACCAGTGTAAGGCATAAAAACTGCTGGAAGGGAAGCTGCAGGTGAAATTGGTGCTGTCTCCCTCCTGAACACGCAGTGACTGAGGACTTTGTTCCACGTTCAGTATGCTGCTCACGCCTGTTTGTTAGAAAGAGTCAGACATAGAAATTTGTCTCTCTACAGAGTTTGTATTTTCTTCACACATCCCCAAATAAAACCTAGGGTGTCTGACTGCATCCTCCTCTTTCCTCATCATCACCCAAGACTACTCAGGATATCTCCTGTAACCCCTGGACTTACAGTCAAGATGAAACCAGAGGATTAGTAATGGGACTCCCAAAGGATTCTTCTCCATGTTCCCTGTTCATGTACCCTCAGCAGAAAAACGTTTTACAGCCAAAATCTGTGGAAATATTCTGCTTCAGAAAACAGGATTCTGCATCTGGTTGCCCAGCCAATCAGAGACCACCTCCTATAAATGTCCTAGAAACACTCCGCCCTATATTCCGCTTCCTGTGGTTTGCAAAGAGGGGTTGAAGTAACTGTTTCTTCAGGCCAGCTTCATAAACATTGAGGAAATCCCCCTGAGTCTGGAACACAAAGAGAATTGACAGCCTTTCAGAAGTGACTGCCTAACTGTTGACTGCTATTATTCAAATTTAGAAAGAGTTACAGGTGGGATGGTAATTTTTGGTAGGAAAAGCACTTCTTTTTTTGAATCTTCAAATATTGAAAACCAACATTTGAATCCTCCTCAAATTATAAATGTGTACATATCTAAGTGCTAAGCTACCTTTTTCTTTATGTACATTATCTAATACAAAAGTCATGAAATAGAAATAGTATCGTTTCCAATTTACAAACAAACAAACAAAAAACACCAAAGGTCAAGGAGATTAAGTAATTTGCTCAAGGAGATTAAGTAATTCACTCAAGGAGATGAAATAATTCACTCAAGGTCAGTTACCTAATGGCATATCAAGAATTAGAACATATATCTATCTAGTAGCTCTAGACTCTGTAATATTTGAAATCTGACATACCACCTACATTTGTGATGCACCATGAATGTTTTACATGTTAGCTATGTTCTAAAAATAATGGAAGTCTAATTTGTGGATATCCTTTGTAATGGCTAAAAAAACGAAAACAACCCAAGTGTCCATCAGCAGGTGAATAAATAAACAAAGTGCAGTATGTTTATACAACATATGAATGATATTCAGCAACATAAATAAATAAGCAAAAATAAAATATATAGAATAAAACATCGAATATATGCTATAACACAGATGAGCCTCAAAAATACTATTTTAAGAAAAAGAAGGCAGACACGAAAGATTACATGTTGAGTGATTCCATTTATATGAAATGTTCAGAAAAGGAACATCTATAAAGACATAAGCTGGTTGCCTGGGGCCAGGGTTGGGTTAGAGATTAACTATAATTTGGCATGAGGGATCTTTCTAGGGTTTTGAAAAGTATTTACAAATAAATTATGGTAATAGTTTTATAAATCAGTGATTAATTAAAAATCATTGAACCATACATTCAAAATGGATGAATTTATAGAATGTAAACATACTCCAATAAAGTTATTTAAAAGTAAATATGAATTACGCTGTCTTGTTCTGTAACAGTCCAGATATAATGTTAGTTTGATTCATTACACATGTATTTGTTTAAACTAATTTTTGTGCTTTGAGTTTCCCTAGGAGCTTTGAGGAATTAAAAATTACAAAGCTACAGCCTCATCTGGGGGAGAGGAAAAGAAAGAAAAAAAAATTACAAAACAACATTCCCTTCCCTGTGAGCCCAAAATGTAATTGGAGAAATAAGATATATCCAAGGGAAATTTAATAGTACAAGATAGCATTAAAATTTTTTTTCAGAATATATATTCAACCTCTGGGTATTTAGTGTATGAAGTGCCTTTAAAACCTTTCCAGTGAACAACTGTAATAAGCAAAGGAATCAGCATGGTGTATGTACTAAAACTAGGGGACAGCACTTTCCACATACATTTAAATCATGCTCTGAAAAATTAGAACAAGATTAGAAAGTATCTCAATGGTTAACTTCTAGTTTTCCTTCCCAGGAACAGAGATAAAGGTATGGGTAGTAAAGGAAACCCTGGAAGCCTCAGTAATGACTCCCAGTTCAGAAGCATGAGGACTAGGGTTAGGGTTGCTAGACAAGCCTTTCCAGTCAAGGTAGTTTCTTTTCCAGATCACAGCATTCAGATGACTTCATCATAGGAGAGTGAAGGCACGGCCACAACCACTCAGAAAGGCTACATGCTGTGGAGATCACTTCTGGTGAGAATACTGATCCACTGAAAAAGTCACCCACAGGTTGGAGGAGCAGTGTCCAGACCAAGAAGGGCATACCTCTAACAGCAGGGACAATTCATCTATCTATAACAGTTGGACAGAATCCTACAAGGTGTAGCCACTCATTTGACCTAAAGTAAAAGCCAAGCCTGATGGCAACTAAATACAACCTTACAGGAAAAGTAAACAATGAGGTTCTCTTTCTGGAAGAGTGCTTGATCCTAGTTTCCTTCCCTTCACTTTGGCCACAAAACAACTCAACTAATACTATCAATCTTCATCATTCTTAACAGCCTACTATATCAAGGGAGGATTCTAAATGTACCCACCCTGATAATGAAGAGAAACAAGGTCAATTTACTTTCTCTGTTTTGAGCAAATAGTGGGCCTGTATAATCTATTATGCAAGGTGTGTGTGTGTGTGTGTGTGTGTGTGTGTGCACAGAATTTTTTAAAACAGAAAGATATATACATCTACATGAGGCCTCTGAAAAACTTTTGCAGTATAAAAGATAAGATGCATGTACCACAGGGAAAAATGCCTCAAAATTTCTTCCACCTCATCCCCCTGGTGAGGTGAGTAAACTGAGGGATTTATAGCAAAAAATTTTAGTAAGATTATTTATTAATTCACCAAAAGTATAAAAAAAAGCAATGGAGATGAACCAAAGCTAATATTCACTATTTAGCATTTACTTATTTAAATATTACATTAAGAGACTTACAGGATAGAAATCCTGACAATTCTGGATAAATAACACAAAGATTAATCCAGTTTAAACTTTTATATTAATATTTGAATTGCAAGAACTCTGGACATAATTTCACCTTTCGTGAACTCATTCAACAAACATATATTGATTATGTCTCCTGTGTGCTACATGGTGAACATGGTAGTGAAGAGATAGAAAAAGGGCTATTTATCTCTTTCATGCAGTGAAAAGAAATTAAATAAATGAGTTTTTACAAAATAAGATGATTCTACATAGTGATAAGCTCTGTGAAGACAACATAAAACTGTAATGAGATAGAGTTATTCTTGGGGTGAGAAAGGTATCTGCTCTACACAGGGGATGGAGGAAAGGCTCAACTCTGACACTTCGTGATGCTAGGCAAGACATTTAACCTCTCTCAAATTCAATTTCCTTTTGTGTAAGTATCCAGTAACTTTTTGTTGGTACTGGGCTAAGCATTAGGACTTGTTATCTTGTTTATTTCTCAAAATAACCCTTAGTAGTAAGTACTATCAATATCCACATTGTAGGGATAAGGAAATTGAAGCATAAAAGTTATTAAGTAATTTGGTCAAGATAATTCAACCAATGAGTGGTAGGTCCAGAAATCCAACCCAAGCCTATGTAATAGTTATGCCATTTACTTTATAAGTAATGGAAAAAACAGAAATTACTTTTGCACAACCTAATAAATCATCTAGTACAATAACTTCTGTGTCTCGGGCACTCAACCAGATGCCTTCAATATAGAAAATATTGGGGGGGTTGACACAATCTGAAGTTGCAGTGCAGTCTATCTACAGGATAAAACTCAGTATTTTTCCAAGAGATATTTTGCAATTTGCATAGCATATTTTATGTACTGTAATAAATATCCGTATTCTATCATGTTACTTACTGTTAGTTGGAAATCAGTTGGATTATAATGCTTATTGGGAGGTTGGGAGACATATGATAACATGGATAGAGTATGGTACACAGAGTTCCCTACCATGGCTCATTTTTCTCCATCATTGACTCTTGTCTCCCACTTCTTAGGATATCTCTATACTACAGTCAGGGACAGAGCAGTAGACGAACTCTCACTTAATAGAGAAAAGCCTCCCACTTTGTGCAATAATGCCAAGCTTTGTTTCCAAGGTATTCTATTAGCCTAAATCATCCCAAATATTACATTTGCCATTTTAAAATCAATCACCTTCACATATTCAGGGAAAAAGATTTTAAAAATGAAAAAAAAAAAATCCCAGCCAGTCCTGCTGAATTCTGTCTCACATGGTTACTACAATGGGAAGGTTACTGACATTGGTTCAGAAATGTTAGCTCCTGTTGCAACCAGGCTTCAGCACAACTTAGCCCACGAACACTGGAGGGCAGCAGGGAGGCCAGCGTAAACCTCACCAAATAGTTTAGCGGGACACCAGGTGGCAGTGCTTCAGAACTTGGTGCTTTAGTTCTCAACACATGGACTATGCTAGAGCCTGATTCTCAAAGAAGGAAAATACATGTGAAAGATTTTGATAAGGGCTTCACAAGGTGACGACTTTTGCGTAAAGCCGTAGAGGAGTTCAGAGGTACACCATGAGGTTTTGCGGGGGTACAGCATTGCAGGCAGAGTGGGCAAAGGCCACGGGCAAAGGTCCAATAGGGAAGCCCGCCTGGAGTGTCTAAGGCATAGTATCCCATCTTTCCCTCTAGTCTCTTGTGCTTCACAGTGCACTACTGTGGAAGAGACTTGCTAATACATTCGGCACTCTCAAATGCTTAGTCGGTGATTTCCCCAGTCTGTTGATCATGAGGCAATTTGTCCCCTGGATTTGGCATCTTGTCACCCTCACTGAGAAAGCCGATGCTGCTTTGGGGCCAGTTGCTTCTCCATAGTCGAAACTTTGCTTTTTAGGAGCCCTCTAAGATGTTACACCTGGCTGACTTTAGTTAGAGATGCTTTTCAAAGTTAGGGAAAGTTTTGTCTCATTTCCCAAATACAAAAAATTGGAACACTAAAACCTATCTTGTAGGGTGTATGATGCTTAAATTAGATAATAATATGAAATGTATAAATAGTGCCACCTGACATATAGTACGGCCAATAAATATCAACTTCTTTTTTCCTAGTAAACCTGCTCTTCCTTCCGTGTCCCAGTCTGGAGTCCGTTACTGCTTTTCTTCTTCCATTGAACATGGTTCGATGATGGAAGTGCTAAAGAAAAAGCTTTAGCTGCATTAAGTTTTACAGAGTTTAATTGAGCAAAGAACCATTAGAGATTCAGGCAGTGCCCCAGACCAGAACAGATTCAGAGGGACTCTGGCACTGCCACATGGTCAAAGAAGATTTATGGACAGAAAAAGTAAAGTGACTTGTAGAAAAAGGAAGTAAGAAACAGCTGGTTTGGTTACAGCTTGGCATTTGCCTTATTTGAATGTAATTTGAACAGTTAGCCACCTATGGCCAAAACTTAGGGATTGGTAGAGAGCAGACTGTAGCCTGTTTTACGTATCCTGTTAGGTTACAGAGAACTATGTATGGAGAAGCCTTTGCCCTGAGCTTAAAATAAGTAAGGAGGCAGATTTAGGCTAAACTTAATTTAACAGAAGTTTCTAGAAAACCTACTTAGCCATCCCTTTCCCTGGAGGTAGTGACTATTTTTCATTATCCTCTTGTGATCATTTCCTTCTGGCTACGTTAATACAATTTGGGGTGCTGAAAGGGCACAAGTGGATCGCTCAATAGGGTTTAATTTTCATTTACCTAATGAGTAATTATATTCAGTGCTTTTTGTATGCTTATAACTATTAGATAACATATTTCTGAAGTGTCTCTTCAAGTTTTTGCCATTTGTATTGGTTTTTCGTTGCTTATTAACTTGTACAAGTTTTTTGTATATTCTGCATTTGAATCTTTTTCAGAAATATACCAATGCAAATGTAATTTTCCAATTGTGCACTGACTTTCCACCTTCTTAACAATGATTTTTGAAAAAGAGGTTAAAATTAGACTTTCATGTTCACAAGGAGCTAGCTAGAGAGTTTTGTTTTGTTCTATAAGTACTTTAAAAATACTTTTTCCTCTTTGGCTTTTGTTAATTTTGATGAGAGTTCAGGCATTAGTCTTAAAGACATTTTCCACAACATGATATATCAACTTTCTCTGGCTGTTGGCAAGTTCTGTTTTGTTTTATTCCACTTAGACACTTTGAATATGGACTTGCCTTCCACGTCTGCAATGCTTCTGGCAGAACCGCAGTGGTGGACTTAGAGAATTCCATATTCAACTTATGGCACTCTGTATAGCATTGCTCCTGACCAAGGAGCTTGTTTTATAGAAAGTCAAGTGTACCAGTGAGTGGAGGTGCTTGCTAAAAACAAACAGATTACGAAATGGGTAAGTGAAGAAATGGGTTATGGAAATGGTAGTTATAGAAACCAGCTACAATCGTGACCATTTGTGGAAAAAAAGACTATAATGTTGTAAACATTTCTTTTGCATTGTGATATGAAAATATTAAAATACATGTTAACCACGTTTTACTCTCCTCTTATTTGCCTATACATAGTAGTGAAAGATACGTTAATAGGTTAATCTTTTATCTCATTATATCTCAGAAACTGAACTACAGGATGTACAATGGGAGAGTGTGACTCAGCTAGAAGAGGAAAGAATATCATCCAAAGATGAATAAATAAACTTTGTATTCTCTTTGGGGGAGAGAGTTAGGGTGTTTGTAGTTGAATGAAGAATAGTGACATCATATTGACAGGAAGCTTGCTTTTTAAAATTTGTTATTTGAAAGCTAAGTGTTATTTAAAGAGGCGCATACGGATGTCAAGTTTACAAGGTGGGGGTACTGAGGTAACTTTGTACTATCTCATCTTAACTACCTGGAAATATATTTCCAAGAAATTCCTTCCCTATATTGTTCTCAATTAAGTTGAAAAAAATTGTTTAAGATAGGTGCCAGGTTCCAGGCGCTGTGGCAACTCACACATGTTGCTACTGATCTGCTAACTCATCTTATTGTTGACTCACAACTCCTCCAGTACCCCGCAGATCACCTCCTTCAGCTTCTCTTTGTCTTGGGCCAAATACCCAGAGAGCATGATAGCAAAGAACACCATTTCTTCTGAAGATCACCACCACTATGAGACTGAAGAAGGTAAGAGACAGACAAGTTTTAGTTTGTCCTCGTGGGTTGCATCCGTCACCACGCGTTCCAAAATGTCCTTACAGATCACAGTTTTTGCATGCTCTTGTCCACCTTCAGCTTTCCTTCCCAAATGTTAGTCTAGCTGACCTAGAGTAAATTCAGGCTCAATACTAGATGCAAAGGCAACAACTTTGCATAGGAGTAAGAGTAGATTATGGCATTGTATCACATAGAGAGCTGGCATGCTTATCACAACTTTATTTTACAAATAAAAACATGCCCAGCCACAGAATGTAGTAAGTGAGACTGAATAATTTGGGTCAATGAGATAGAAATGTAATATCAGGACAATTCTAGGACACATGATCTAAAAAGTACGATTCTACTTCTGAAGGCAACAGGACTGAATATCCTGATCCTCTTCAGTCCAGCAAATAAAACTCAGTGCCAGATTTTGAAAAGATTGTATTTTATTACTGTTACAATTTCATAAAATATGAGCAACTCAATAATTTCTGAGAGCCACCAGCTCCAGCAATTGCATGAGGTTCAATCTTTATAACTAATCTTATTCTACATCTTTCATGGTGGTTCTGCTTCTCTGATTGTACCCTAAATGACATAAAGCCTAAAAGGAAAGGGCTAAGGAAATGATTTTATGATGATTCCAGATAACTAGACCCGTATTTCTGCTGTGAGCATCGTTAAGTGAAACTGCCACTTTAAGTCATTATGTGGTAAGCCTTTCCAACTTTAGACAACTTTACACATTTTCTGCATGATATATTTTAAGCAAAAATTTAAGTATTAGAAGAAAGTTGCTCTGAACACCTGTTTCCAAATGAGATAAAAGGAGGTTATACTTAGAATTAAATCATCTGATCCAGACCACAGATTAAATCCACAGACCACAGTTACTGATCTCTCTTGCCTGAGATCTGCACGTGTGCATTGCAGATTGGCTCCTGCAGCAAAGGATGGGAGTAGAGGGGTTCTCCTATTGAGCCTAGGGTTTTTGTTTTGCTTTTACTGTCACTTCAAACACTGTGAGTTCCCAGAGAGCACAGAGATATGTTGCTGAATCTTCTAGCTGTAAGGCTGAAATCGTGAAGTCGATGGATTTCCTTGCTTTCTGGAAGTTGACAGAATAGCGATCATTTTTTGCATTCTGTTCAGCAGAATACTGGTGAATAAGAAAAACTATCTTTCTGCTGGGAAGTTGCTTGTACCAAAAAATATAGTAAAACTCCCAAGTTGTTTCATACAGGCAGTTCAGGGTGACTGCTTTCCCCCACTGGCATGGATATTGATAGCTGGGCTTGAGTAACCGTCTGGGCCACACTGGATCCTGTGGGAAAAATCAGAAAACAGAGCTGATCCTTTGATGTAGTGAACAAAATATTGTAAGAACTAGACTAATTTAGGACCTGGTGACAAACCAAATTAAAATCGTAGTATGCTCGCTTTTCTCCATTTTCTCCTTTCCTTCTCAAGTCCATGAGAAATACCACATGCCTGTTTGTAATCCTTCCATCCTTAACATTTTTACCCACATTTGGCACCATCCATACCAGAGTAGCTGAAGGCCACAAATATGCAGAGCAGTTTGGAGAACAGCATGTGGCATGTAGCTCTCTGCACAAATGTGAGTTGTGCTGCCTGAAGCTCAGAGTTCAGTGCCTCTGAGGGCTCTGTGGTTTGTATATAGTTCCTGGGTTCTGATGCTATCTCCCCAAATAGGAAATTGAGTCTTATGTTTACAAACTACATGTCTATGTACAGATGAGAAAAAATGTCTGGCTCACCCCCAAATCTTTCCTTTGTCTAGTTGTCATTCCCTAGTCATTAGGCTAGACAGAAACAGAAAAGGGATGTAAGAAAAGCAGTTTCTATTGAGGGTCATAGCTGAGGGGAACTGTAGTTGAACCAGTTGACATACATTGATATTATTCAATGGAACAATTGTGGGGGACCCATTTAAAGTCATTCATTTAGCATATATTTACTTTGTACCATCAGAAACTAATTAAATTTAAAGGAAAAATTCTCAGATCTTTGACTTTCTCTGTGAAAGGCAGTCCTATTCTAAATAATTACTGCATCTCTTTCTTCCTCCTTACTGAGTTCTAGGATCCTAGTTAAGTTCTACAATAGGTAAAGCTACTTCAAAATCAAAGAATAAAAATCAGTCCTTCTTGACTTTCAGAAGCTGTTCAGTTGACTATGTTTTTATGAAATTCTAACAGGAATAAAATGTCATCCTGTCAAAATCTCATGTTAAGTTTTCTTTACTAGACTAAGAAGATCAGGATATTCAATCTTGTTACCTTCAGAAGTAGAATTGTACTTCTTAGATCGTGTGTTCAATAATTGTCCTGATGTCATGTTTCTATCCCATTGACCCAAAATACTCAGTCTCACTTGTTATATTCTGCGGCTGGGCATGTTTTTTTATTTTTAATGATAAGTGTAAGATATTGTTTGTCATAAGCATACTAGATCTCTCTGTGATACAAGTGATACAATGCTATAATCTACTCCCACAGAATGTTTTATCTAAAGGTTTCAAGAACTTTGTACATATCAATACCACAGAAGTTGGTGGCTAAATTTTTTGTATGCTGTTATGTAATTGTATGGAATTTAGACACTAACCTTCCATGTGATTTCATTGTGTTTTCTAAAATTTTAAATTAAAAAAAATTATTTTAGAGTGGGGATCTCTCTCTGTCACCTAGACTGAAGTGCAGTGGCACAACCATAACTCATGGCAGCCTGGAACTTCTAGGCTCAAGTTATCTTGTCACCTCAGCCTCCCAAATGTCTAGGACTCCAGTCACGAGCTACCAGGCCTTGCTAATGTTTTATTTTATTTTGTAGAGCTGGAGTCTCTATACGTTGTCCAGACTGGTCTCAAACTCCTGGCCTCAAGTGGTCTTCTTACGTTGGCTTCCCGAAGTGCTGGGATTGTGTGTGTGAACCCAGCCCCTGGTTTCACTGTCTTAACGGATGAATTAATAGAAAGGGACCAAGAGATAGCTAAAAAAGAAAGTGCAGACCAGGTCTCTAAAACATTTCCAGTTCTTTCATAAAGGTCAAAATAACATATCACTGAATGGTGCCAGGAAGAGTTTCTCATTGTTTGAGACATCGACTCCTCTGCCGCATTTTACCTCTGAGTGCTGACAAGTAGCCATGCTCTGGTTTGCGATTATTTGTACCTAAGTAGATGGAGACCATTAATACCCACAGGAGTCTGGGAAGCAGTATGACGGCAGGATTTCCTTCCTGTTGAAATAGCCCCGCTCTGTACCCTGACAGTACAAGTGCAGGGTCCCTCAGTTCTGTATAGAAGCTGCCTCTGAAATGTGGTTTCTGGGTGGGTCAAGTGTGAGTGTGCTGTGATAACCCCTAGATTGGGAAATTGGTCCTATCCTAAACATTGTTTTGCCCCTTGTTATAATTTAATTAACAAATGACAAAGTATTATATCTGGTAAAGGACATGCATAAAACAATATTGAAGGAATTGTTAGAAGGATATTAATCATTTAAAATTTCCAAGTTTAGTAAATTGATCTGTGATAAAACTGAGGGGCTTACTTGAAATAAATTTATTATGAATCATGGCTTTGATTGGGAATATTCATTCATGTTTTGATTGTTCACTTGCCACCAACCTGAGTCTAAGGTGAAGCTGCTTACCAATCCGTGGCTTAGACACAGGAGACAAACCAGAAATCATCACCTTCCATCCTTCCTACTTACCCAGGAACTGGTAACTTCACAATGGCAAAGCTTAGACACATGAGATTTAAAAAAAAAAAAAAAAGACTCTCAAGTTCTGTATTTTCTCCAGTTGTGTGTTTGAGTGTCAATAGTAGCAGCAAAAGCCTACTATTTCTACTGTAACTCTATGCTTAATTTTATTAGAAGTCCTAAGATGGAAGAATTCATAGGCCCTCTAAATTCAAATATTTGGCCATGCTGTTGCCATGAGTGCATGTGTACTGTTATTTGGTTTTGAATCCCCAGAAAATTCATACGTTGAAGTGCTAATCTCTAGAAGCTTAGAATGTGATCTTTTTGGGAAATAGGATCATTGCTGATGTCATTAGTTAAAATGAGGTCCTACTGGAGTAGTGTGGGCCCTTAGTGGAATAAGACTGGTGACCTTATGAAAAGAATGTTACATGAAGACACAGAGACACACACAGAGGAAAGACGATGGGAGGAGACACAGGGAGGACATGACCATCTACAAGCTAAAGAATGCCTGTGACTATTAGATATTTGGAGCGAGGTCTGAAACAAATCTTCCCTAGCGCCCTCAGAGGGAGCATGGCTCTGCAACACCTTGATTTCAGACTTTTGGCCTTTGGAACCCGGAAACAGTAAATTTCTGTTGTTCTAAGCCACCTAGTCCACAGTACTTTGTTACTGCAGCCCTACACAACCAATATACCATGTAAAGTAGCATATTCATAGACTCTGGGGATTATGACATGGACATCTTTGGGGACCAGAATTCAGTGTACTGCATTGTTTATTTTCTGTTTTTCCCGTTGTTAACATTACCAAGTATTTAATTTTTTTATTTCTTCAAATTTATCCAGCATTGGATTTTCCCTTAATTGCTTTGTTTTTGTTTCCTATTTGATTAATTTCTCTACTTATCTTTATTTTTAATTGAAGTATAGTTTACATAGTGAAATAGATGAGTCATAAGTATGGAGTTAGATGAGTTTTGAAAATTGCAAACAGCCATGTAAACCACACCCTTATAATGAAATAGAATATTTATTTTCTTTTGTCTTATGAAAATTTCTTGTGCCCCACCCAAATAATTCCCACTCACAGATGTAAACACTATTTGGCTTTATTTTGCTGTGGATTAATTTATCTACTTTAGAAATTCACATAAGAGGAGTCAAACAGTATGTACCCTTTTGTATTTGGCAGTTTTGATAGGCATTACGTAATTTAGGCTTATTCATATGTGTTTCGGTGGTTCAGGCCCTTTTATTGCTGATAAATATTCCATTGAATGTATGTGACGCAATTTATTGATTTAGTCTCTTGTTTATGGACATTTTCTCAAATTTATGGCTATTATGAATAAAACTGCTGTGAACATTTTTGTACAAGTCTTTGTGTTGACATGCTTTTATTTTTCTTGGGTAAATGCCTAGATGTGATGTCACTGGGTCATGGTAGAAATGCATTTAGTTTTATGGAATTCCTCCAAAGTGGTTGTCCAGTTTATGTTCCAACCATGTTCCAAATTCCACATTTCAAAATTTTATATTCCAAATATTTTTTTCTTTTTTTTTTTCCTTTTTTCCTCTCTCTATATATTTTTATTGCATTTTAGGTTTTGGGGTACATGTGAAGAATATGAAAGATTATTGCATAGGTACACACATGGCAGTGTGATTTTCTGCCTTCCTCCCCATCACCTATATCTGACATTTCTCCCCATGCTATCTCTCCCCCAACTCCCCACCCCACACTGTCCCTCCCCTATTTCCCCCTGACAGACCCCAGGGAAAAATTTTTTAATGTAATGTTTGTTAAAAAATCTTTTTTCCACATCCTTACTTTTTAAAAAAAATATCTATTATACTTTAAGTTCTGGGGTACATGTGCAGATCGTGCAGGTTTGTTACAAAGGTATACACATGCCATGGTGGTGGTTTGCTGCATCCATCACCCCGTCATCTACATTAGGTATTTCTCCTAATGTTATCCCTACCCAATCCCCCCCACCCTCTGCTATTCCTCCTGTAGCCCCCCACCCCTCAGGCCCCAGTGTGTGATGTTCCCCTCCCTGTGTCCGTGTGTTCTCATTGTTCAACACCCACTTATGAGTGAGAACATGTGGTGTTTGGTTTTCTATTTTAAAATCATTTCAAATTCACATAGAAGTTGCAAAAATGACACAGAGTTCTCTTTCACATTTCACCCAGCTTTCTCTAATAACATGTTACATAACCATAGTTATGTACCATTATCATTATGTACTAGTATCAAAACCAGAAAACTGATATTGATACAATAGTATTTATTAAACTGCAGATCCTATTCTGATTCACCCATTTTTATGTTCACTCTTTTTTTGATACCGACTTCAGTGACATTTTATCATATGTATAGATTTCCCTACCCACAACTACAATTAGGATACAGAACTGTTCCATCCATCACCCTAAAGAAACTCCCTGTATACCCACTTCCCACCCATAACCCTAGGCAACCACTGTCCTGTATCCTGTAATTTTTACATATTGATAGTGTTATATAAGTGGAATCACACATTTTGTAGACTTTGAGATTGATTTTTTTTATTCAACACAACGCCCTTGAGATTCATCAAAGTTGTTGCATGCATCAATAGTTCATTCTTTTTTATTGATGAATAATATTCCCTTGTGTAGATATGTACCACAGTATATTTATCTATCCACTCAATGAAGTATAAAGTTTCTGAGATCCATCATGTGTTACCTATATCACTAGCTTATTGCATTTTATTGCTCTGTGTTATCCCATTATAAGAGTACACCACAATTTATTTTTCTATTCCCTGGTTAATGGACATTTGGGTTGTTTCCAGCTTGGGGGTTGTTATGGTTAAAACTGCTGTAAACAAAAGTCCTTGTGTGAAGATATATTTTCATTTATTGTAGATAAATACTTAAGAGTGGAATTTCTACTCCTATGTTAAGAGCAATTCATAAGAAACTGCCAAACGATTTTCCAGTGTCATAATATTGATTTGCATCCTATCAGCAAGGCATAAAAGTCCCAGTCACCCCACAACTGGTTGGATGCTTATAACAATTTCAAATACTTTAACTGTAATAAAAAATTAGTTTTAGATAGTCATTTATTAAGTAAAGTTTCTTTTAGTTAATTACAACTCTCATACTACCACACTAATGTTTATACATTTATTCATCTACTTGTGTGTGCAAATGAAAACTAGTCTACATCTCTGCCCACATAAGCCCCACCATGGGATTTGGCTGGAGCCTCAACTGCAGGTTTGGGTACAGGCTGCAGGTGACTGGGGAGGACTGTGTGCTTGCTGCACAGAAGTAGTTGGCTGAGTCTCCAGGCTGGGAAGCCATGATATTCAGTGAGAAGTGTTTGGCACTTTTATTGAAGAAGATTTTGAATCTTCCTTCTTCTTTTACAACCATAACTGACCGTATGGCTATCAGTAATGCAGGGCTTTTCCCAGGGAATTGTCGGTACCATGGAAAGTAATCAAATGCACTGTTCTCATAAATACAGTTCATAATTGAAATCTCTCCTTTCTGGACAATCAAAGATTGAGGACTTTGTTTCACCTGCTGCTGGTCACTTTTCTCCTTCTGTTGGCCACTCACCCCTGCACAGAGAGATAACAAAATGTCATTAGGCCCTCAAAATAATATTTTCTTCTTAAAGTTTCTACCTTGATGAGTTTGTCTGTACCCCAAATTTCTCATTCACTCAAGTAAGTAACATATCCTGGAGTTTCTCCTCCACAACTCACAGTATAGTTGAAGCCACAGAATTAAAACTGATGCTCCTAGGATCTTGTCCATTCCTCCTGAAACCAGAGCTCAGTGACAGCCCAGGTAGTCTTCTGGTCCTCCCAACAAGCTAAATCTCTGACTATAAATTCACACTCAATGAATCCTTTCAACAGGCCCCGCCCTTTCACAAGTGCTTTCACTTAAAGCTATTTCTGTCAAAGGAAGCACTTCCCCACTTTGTCCAAATTTAGAATTGCTGAAAATACATTCATTGGGAATCAGTAATCCCCTCTCTACACACAGATAAGAATCGGTTTAGAATTTTTGCAGCTCAAGCCCCCACGCTTTTCCTCATACCTTTTAGAATATTAAAATAATAAATAATATTTTAATATTCTAATGATTTGATAGGAGGTAGTTGAATCATGGAGGCCGGTCTTTCCCTTGCTATTCTCGTGATAGTGTGTAAGTCTCATGAGTTTATAAAGGGGAGTTTCCCTGAAAATTGGGGTACAGACAAACTCATGAAGGTAGAAACTTTAAGAAGAAAATATTATTTTGGGGCCTAATGACACTTTGTTATCTCTCTAAGCAGGGGTGAGTGGCCAACAGAAGGAGAAAAGTGACCAGGAGCAGGTGAAATGAAGTCTATTGACATATCTAGCTATCCTACTGTATGATTTTTAATATTTTAGATTATTAAATCATTATAAATATTAAAATATTTTACAATTGTGGAAGAGAGGAACTCCTGTGAAACCACAAGATTAACATGTACAGTGGCATTTCTTTTTTATTGTGAATATTAAAAAGTTTATTGAGGGCACACAATGGGCATAATATCCTATTACAAGCTAAGGTCACGGATCAGAACATAGAGAATATGTGGTCCTTTTGTCTTCAGAGAACTTAAATTTTATAACAATTTTTCAGATGTATTCATTCCATATTTTACATGATCCTCAGAAATGACAGAATATAATTAAGTCACTTTTATTTTTTCTCCATATTTTTTCTAAATTTCAAATTAGGTAAATTAAATATTTTTTAAAATGTACCTAGAAAAAGAAATTAGGAAATACTGGAATTATCTATTCTGGAGGAACTGTGATCTTTAAATGCGTAAGAGAGGATAGAAAAATTCTGCAGAACTCAGAAGGTATAGAGCTATAACCATCCAGTAATGCAGTCATTTTTGGTGGCTCTTATCCTGAGTTTGAATAAAATTTGATATTTTCTTCACACTTTATAATGGGTCAACTATGAAAATATGAGGAATCAGTTTAACTTTGATGTTAACACAGGCAGAATACACAGGCAGAAATTGAAGATAAATTCTAAAGCAGCCCTAAAATAGGGAAATTCTATATTATATATCATAGAAGTTAAAATAACACGAGAAGCACATTTTTTTCAGAAGTACAAAAAGGATTTTGTTGTATCTATGTTTGATGTCATCCCAAATTCACTTGAAGAAAACACCACACCAGTCCAATAGGAGACAATAGTCCACATTCCTCAATCTAGAATCCAATCCTTTTCCTCTCCAGTACCCTAAGGTACTTTTTAGAAGTTGTTTAAGTTTTGATGTGCTTTCTTTTCATTTTCATTTATGTGTGTATATCTTCAATACATACATACTGAGTGCTTACTAAGTGCCTACTAAATTAGGTAGTACTTGCATCTCATTTCATTCATGAAAGAGCCTCAGTGCCAGTCTTCAGTCAACCTAGTCCCAATATTCAGGTATCAGCCAATGATACCTACAAAGACCCCAGTGTGTCTAGATAATGTGACGAAGGAAAGAGTGATAAAATCTGCTTCTGTACCCAGTCAAAGAAGAGTATAGATGGGGAAGATGCTTGAACAGGGCCATAAACCATGATAGATTTCCCCATAAAAAGAATAAATAAAGGAATTTTAGGCACAGATTAGTGTGGCTGGAGATTGGGCTATATGTGGGTGAAAACGTTATAAAGTTATACTAGAGAAGTTACTTTGGGTTTGAAGGATAACATGTAAAAAAATTCAAAAAAGTGTTGACTTCCAAAGTTGTATTTTCCACTCTGTTAGACTAGAATAAACACAGATACTTCTCAGGTAGATGAACGGATAAATACACAAATACACTGAATGAAACAGATATGTGAATTGAAACAGAGTAGGAGATAATTTACTAGATTTTGAAATAATAATCTCTGGCTACCTACTGAATATGTATATTTGGACAAATGTTAATCTTCTTTGAAGAAGCATTGCCCCTTTGTGGCCATATAGGGAGTTTACACAGAACAATTTCTTACAGCTTCTTAAAACTGTTCAGCAATCCCTACATCTATCAGAATACTGAAATAAGTGGCTGAATCTTCCTCTTGAGCCAATGATTTCTTCAGATGAAAGGAGATTTTGCCCTTGCTGAGGTCAGGTATGTCTCAGGAGGATCTAGAGGAACTGATTGGGATGCTGGAGGTACCAGGAGAGAACAGGGCTACTGAAACAGTGACACCACAACTGCTCTGGGGTTCCTTCAGAGGCAGAAATTGGCCATCACTGCATGGTATCTCCTTTGCCGCATAATGGCAACATCGGATCAGGGAGAAGTCTTCACATTAAGAGAATATGTCATTAAATAGATCTAAATTAGATAATTATACTTCATCTTTGTCAACACTTGGTATAGTAGCCATCTTTTTATTTTTAGCCAACATAGTGGCTACACAGTAGCATATGTATACATAAATATATACATATATATGTATATATACATACATATATACACAAATATATATATGTATATATACACATATATATACACACATATATATACACACATATATATATACACATATATATATACACATATATGCTACTATGTAGCCACTATGTACATATATACATATATATACACATATAGTAGCTACTATATAGCCACTATGTAGTGGCTATATATATATATATACTATATAGCCACTATGCTATATATAGTGGCTACATATCTTATTGCAGTATTAGCTTGCACTTCCCTGATTATTAATGACACAGGAGTCAGGAAACCTTTTCCACAAAGGGTCAAATAGTAAATATTTTCAGCCTTGCAGGTGATTTAGTCTCAATGGTAACTGCTCAGTTCTGCCATTGCAGCATGAAAGAGGCCATTGGTAACACATTTTTTAAAAACCCAAGCATGGCTGTGTTTAAATAAATCTTTATGAAAATAGGTGGATGGCTAAATTTGGCTCATGGGCCATATTTTGTTTGACTCCTGATGTAGAGCATCTTTTCATGTGCTTATTGGTCATTTTTATCTCTTACTGTAAAGATTCTGCTAAAGTTTTTCATTAATTCTTAAGTTGGGTCATTCGTTCTCTTTTTATTGAGGTGTAAGAGCTTTTTACATATGCTGTACACAAGACTTTTGAATAATTTATATGTTTTAAATAGTTTATTCAAGTCAATGGCTTGTCTTTTTGTTTTCTTAAAGATGTCCATGACCTCTGCACTGAAAAGTCCAAAAACAGTGCTGACAAAAATTAAAGAACCTTAATAAATGGAAAGATATGTCATGTTCATGAATTAGCAGATTTAATAGCCCTGCCAACACTTTGACTGTAGCCCTGTAAAACCAGTTTCAGATTTCTTTCTTCCAGAACTGTAAGAGAATAAATGTGTTTTGTTTTAAGCCACCAAGTTTGCAGTAATTTGTTAGAGCAGCTTTATTAGTTTGCTACAGCTATAACAAAGTACCGCAAGTTAGGTGGCTTAAACAATAGGAACTTACTGTCTCACATTTCTGGAGAGTAGAAGTTTAGAGAGAGACTCCCTGTGAGGGCTGTGAGAATCTATTCCATTTCTCTTGCTCAGCTTCTCGTGGTTTTCTGGCAATCTTTAGCATCCTCTGGCTTGTTGAAGTACCACCCTGATCTCTGCCTTCATCTTTAAATGCTGTTCTCCCTCTGTGTGTGTGTGTGTGTGTGTGTGTATGTACCCCAGCACCTAAACCCATTTAGATTAAGTAAACTTACTGAGGCTCTAGAAGAAGATCTTCAGGACTCAGACCTTAGTTATAGATTAAAAGAAGTTAATCACTTATGTCTTTAAATGCATGTACACTTACACATAGACATATAGCTTAGAAGGTATATAAAACTCTGAAAAAACTTTGTAATTTTGAGTTGGTCTGGCAATAATTTCCAGGCCATGTCCCTGTAATTGGATACAGAAATAAAAGCTCTCTTCCTCCCCCGGTTCATCTCAATCTCATTATTCAGCCGTGAAAAATAGCAGTCTGAACCTCAAATTGGTCCAGGAACACAAGGACAGGAGAAACAGAAGGAAGCATCCAGTATGGGAAAAAGTAGGCAGCCAGAAGCCTCGCAAGCAAGGTTATCCCCACCTTCTTTCACCTGCTTTGTTCTAGCTGGGCTGGCAGCCTATTGGATGGTGCCCACCCACACAGAGTGTGGGGTCTTCCTCTCCCAGTTCACTGATTCAAATGTCAATCTCCTCTGGCAACACCCTCACAGACACACAATAATGCTTTACCAGTCATCTAGGCATCCTTCAATCCAATCAAGTTAACGCCTAATATTAACCATCACAATTAGGGTTCATTCTAATGCCTTTATCTTAACTAATGACATCTGCAATGACCCTATTTTCAATTAAGGCCACATTCTGAGGTACTGAGAAATAGGATTTCATCTTGAATTTTGAGAGACACAATTCAACCTATAAGAGCAGCCATAGAAAACTAATACAATGTTGTCTAAAGTGCCTAGTTTTTAACAAAAAGTTATAAAATATGCCCCAAACAGGAAAGTGTGATTTTTACTTTACAATAAATTGGGTAATGGGAACTGCCTTTTTTTTTAACTTACAATAAATTGGGTATTGGCGACTGCCTTTTCTATTACTTAGATGTTGGATTTCACAGACAAAAATTTCAAAATTGCTGTTTTAAGTATGCTCAAAGAAATAAAATCATGCTTAGGAAAATAAAAAAGATATGATGATGACTTCTTACCAGCCAAATAATATCTATAAAGTGGTAAACATATTTTTTGTGAAAGGAACAAAATAGAAATCCTGGAGTTGGGGAAGTGCAATGACCAAATGAAAAATTCACTGGAGGGTCAAACAGTAGGTTTGGGCTCCCTGAACAAGAAATCAGTGAACTTAAAGATTGATCTACAGAGATTATGCAATCTGAAAAAAATAGACAGAAAAAAGAATAAAGAAAAATAAACACTCAGAGAAATGTGGTACATAATTAAGCACACCAATATATGCATAGTGAGAGTACCAGAAAAAAGAACAAAAAAATTGAAGAAACAATGGCTGAGAACTCCAGATTCAAAAAAAAAAAAAAACGTTAATCTACTCCTCTAAGAACCTCAGTGAACCCAAGTGAAATGAATGCAAAGAGATTCACACTCAGACACATCATAGCAAAAATGTTGAAAGACAAATAGAATCATCAAAGTAGAAAGAGAAAAACAAATCTTTATGAGAGAAACTCAATAAAATTGGCAGCTGACTTCTCAACAAAAACAACAGAGCTAAAAGGCAGTGAGAAGATATATTCAAAGTGCTGAAAAAAATATGCCATCAGTGAAGATCCTATATTCAGCAAAAGTATCTTTCAGACATGAAGGTAAAATAAAGACATTTCTAGATAAACACAAACTGAGAGAATTTATTGCAAGCAGACCACCTTCAAGCAATAATAAAGGAAGATCTTCAGGTTGGAAGCAAGGGGCTTCAAACAGTAATTTGTATCCACACACATACTAAAAAGATAGTGTGACTGAATATATTATACATATATAATTATGTTATTGGACTTATAGAAATGTAATTTATTTGACAATAAAAGAACAAAGGAGGAAGGCAGATTGCAAAACTATATTGGAGTAAGACAATGACACCAGATGGCAACTTGAATCCACTGGAACAAATGATCACTTCTCGACCTTTTGGCTATAATTAAGTGCACAAGAACAAATGAAGAGAACCAGAAATGAGAAGTAAGAAGGTTAACAACAAACACTTCAAATATATTTGCTTTCCTTTTTTCTCTTTCTCAGCTTATAAAACATAAAATTATGTAAAGAAATAATTATAAAATTATATTTAAAAATAATTATAATAATCTGTTGTTTGTAACATATATAGATATAATATGAATAACAATAATAGCAAAAAAAGGGAATAAGAAATAGACCTATATAGAAATGACATTTGAAAATCCCATTAGAATCAAGTTAGCATAAAATCTGAAGTGAATTCTGACAAGTTTAGAGGTATATATATATATTGTAAGTACTGAAGCATCCACCAAGAAAATAATTGAAAAAGCATAGTGAAAAAAATAATTAAAGGGATTAAAATATTATACTATAAAATATTCACCTAATGCAAAGGAAAGCAGTTAAGGAGGTACAAAGGAACAAAAAGACATAAGACAAAAAGAAAATAAAATGACACATATAATCTATATCAATGACAACATTAAATGTTAATGGACTAAACAATCCAAGCAAAAAGCAGAGATTATCAGAATGGCTACACACACGCAGGCACACACACATACACACACACATACACACACACACACACACACAACTATACACTTCAGAGACATACTTTAGATACAAAGATACAAATAAGTCGAAAGTAAAAAAAAATGGAAAAAGATATGTCATTTACAGCAACCACAAGAGAACTGGAGTCACCATGCCATTATTAGACAAAATATACTTTAAACCAAAAAATGTTACTAGAGATAAAAAAGGAAATTTTATAAGGATTAAAAGGACCTTCCATTAAGAATATATCAGTTATAAACATATATGTACTTAATGACATATCCCAAAATACATGATGCACAAAAACTGACAGAATTGAAGGGATAACCAGAAAATTCAAGAATAACAGGTGAAGACTCAATACCTCACTTTCAATAATAGATAGGACAAAGAAAATATCAACAAGGAAATAGAAGACTTGAACAACACTATAAGCCATGTAGACCTCACAGACATCTATTTACCCAAGATCAGAATACACATTTTTCTCAGGTATGCATGGTTGTATTCTCCAGGATAGACCATATTCAAGGTTATATAACAAGCCTGAAAAACACAAATGAGTGGACATAGTTGGACATAGTTGAGTGGGACATAACATTTTAAAGTTTTTTTCTTTCCACAGCCATTTATCAATATGTTAATATTCAAAGAAATTGTACTTTGCTGCACTAGTGGGATAAGATGCAAATGTTTGACCTTGTCTGTTGGTACATAATGTGATGAGGTAGACCTGAACATTCTTGAGACACACAACTAAGCTGGATCATAGTCTAATATATCTAACAACATGTTTTTTGGAATATTCTTTCTTTTCTTTTTATTCTTCTTACTTTTTACTCCTTTGGTGTCCTGCACACTCTCACTTAAATATTTATTTGGATTCTGTCTTCTTACCAGCTACTCTACACTTTCCAAAGTTAGATATTTATAGGGTAGGAGAAAGTGTGTATTGAAAAGGGAAAATAAAGACCAAAGTCTCAAACCTGTAGAGCCAAAAAGAATCTGTGGTTAAAACTCTACTTACGTACAAAAGGAATATATGTTTTTATTACTATACTTTAAGTTCTGGGGTACATGTACACAACATGCAGATTTGTTACATAGGTATACAGATGCCATGGTGACATGCTGCACCCATTGACCCGTCATCTACATTAGGTATTTCCTCTAATGTTATCCCTCTCCTAGTCTCCGACCTCCTGACAGACCCTGGTGTGTGATATTCCCCTCCCTGTGTCCATGCATTCTCATTGTTCAACTCCCACTTAAGAGTGAGAACATGTGGTGTTTGGTTTTCTATTCTTGTGTTAGTTTGCTGAGAATGATGGTTTCCAGCTTCATCCATGTTCCTACAAAGGACATGAACTACTAAGCTGTCCAAATGCTGCTGTGGTGACCTCATGATGTGCTTGTTACTGGTGGAGGAACTGAGCCCAGCTGAGGGTTTGTGTACAGGCAGCAGGTGCCTGGGGAGCACTGTGGCACCACAGCACAGAAATAAATGGCTGAGTCTGTGGTCTGGGGAAGAGGAAATGTGCAATAAGCTATAGCGTTCCATACTGACAGTCGTGGCGCTTAATCTTCCATTCTGCTTTGTCCCTGAGGGAATGTAAAACAGGTTGATGAGCTGTCCCCAAGGGTTTTGGCGAAACCACTGCACATTGTTCACAGAGGTTGAAAAATTGCACCGCAGCGTGTAATTGGCTCCCTCCTGGAGAATCAGGTCTGGAGGACTCTGCTCCACTTGTATTCCTCTCACACCTGGTCAGAAATGGAGAAAAAGTCATGGGTGATGGTCAGTTTAACATCCTGAAAAACCCCGAAAATGCCCCCCACAGATTATTTGAATAGAAAGACTGTGAGACGTATTAACTCCTTTCCCTTCCTCCCCCTCAACAATTCTACAGCTGCTAAATCCTTTCAGATTTCCACCTGAGACAGCCTCAACTCACAGCAAACTTGGGCACTCAAGAGCCCCAGCAGAGCTCCCAGTGTCCTCTTCATGATGCTTGGCCTTCTTGCTCCGGGCATTTTCACCATAATATATTTAACTAAACCTTGGGGTCGTGGGTGTCATGACTTGGTTCTGGAACTGTTGCTGCTCCTGCAACCAATCAGCTCCACCTGACAAAGCTTGCTCAGCCCCAGACACTGCTAAGTTTTTAAACAGCGTTCTGTGACAGGAAGCCCCACCTGCCGGCTTCAAGCTGGCTGAGAACTGGGGTGGAAAGTAGTGGAGTGAGAGGGAAAGAGAAAGGTCATTATTCCATAACCAGAGGGATGTTTTCTGATAATTCTGGGATATAGTAAAGAATGTGAAAGGTCCTGTGAGAAGGAAAGGGAGGGGCCTCCTCGGAAGGAACACCTGCCTCAACTATACTAATTCAAGCCTGGGGAGGATCACAGAATGAGTCGTCCACATTTTTAACCCCCAAAACAAGAATGTGTTCTAACAAAAGGGTCTTTATTAACCAATGAATTAATTTAAGTGAAAGTCATTCCAGTCATATAAAGTAGTAAGAACATACATGTTATGTATTATATATGTAATAATTTTTATTACTAGAATATATGAAATATGTGGATTAGGACTCTCCTGAAATAAGAATTGTGGTAAATATTGTGATAAAAAATGATGCTAGTAAGGCTGTAAATTGTGAGAGAAAAAATAAGATCAATTCAAATATTTTTCTACATATTACCCTGGATGGACAATATGCTTTGTTTTTCTAATTCTTGTTTTATACAAACTTCCTGTAGCTCATCTTGCAGTCCAGTAAATCTTTTTTTCTTTATTGTTTTTCTGTCTTCCTCTTTTTCCTTCCACTTTCTCCTATCATTACATTTTTGTTTCCATGTTCTTTCTTTTCTCTCTTACTTTATTTTTTGGTTGAGGGTAGGGGGCTCTAGTCACAGGAAAGGGACAGAAGAATACTAAGGAAAAGATGGCCTTCAACAGCTTAGAAATAATTTTGGACCTATGAAATAAAAGTTCATATTTTTTTCTTATATAAAAATCTTGGGAAATAAAATTTTTTTTTAATCCGGATTCCCTTCTTTGGAATTCTCCACTTTTTCTTTTGCTGTATATGATTCTGTTTGATCCAGGAATATTTGCCGATAAATACTAATAAAGATAGTGATATAGATAAAGGTAAAAAATTTAAATATAGATATATTTGCATGTCAAATATAACCTAGTACTTGAATATTCATATGTCATTTGTCTTGTTTTAGAGGACAGAGCTACATTTGAAAAGAATACTCAGCAAAACTATGTTTTTTATGTGCTGATAATGATTTAGTTTGTCCTTGCACACAATTATTCTTCCCTCTTTACTATTACTGGCCCTCATCCTTATACTCAATATGTTTCTCAAATCTTTCAACAACTATTCTCTACTAGGTCCTTCAGAGTCATCCCTCAATTTAAGAAAAGCCTATAGTGCCTCCTGATGTGCTAAAACCTTGAGAAGGATCACATCTCTCAGCATATATGGACAGCTCAGCCCAGCTGTCCTTCCCTAGGCCTGTACCTGTGGGTTGTCCTGGCCCAGAGTCCACAAAATGGAGAGTACCATATATAGGACCATGAGACCCTATGGTGGCTTTTATGAAAATAAATACTTTAAATGTAATTTTATGTAATAAGAACATCCATTTAATTCATACATATGAACTGAAAAAATATGAGGTCACCAATTTGATTCAATATAGGTAAGCCAATATATTTAAGAGTATTTGAGACCTTGGAAATTTTTTAAAAATGAATTAGATACAGTTTCTTGAGAGTTTGTGATCTAGTGAGGAGACAAACATCTCTCTGAATGTAATAAAGGCCTCCAGGATATCATTTTTAAAAATCGTCCTTAATTGCTAGCGCAGAGAAGGCCAAATAAAAGGGGAAAAATAAGTAAATATGATTAAGGAATCAATAATTGTTATTGGTCACTCAGCAAGTATTAGAGAAATTGAATTAGAAGGGAGAAAAATGGGAGAGAGGTAATCTGGGTAGAACTGATAAAGAGCAGGTTATTCATTAAACAACCAACCCCAAGATTCCACTTTGCCATGGAACTTTGCCATGATGCTGTGTTTCATTTAGATTGCCTTTTGCTGGGGACCACCAGATTTAAAAAGCCTTTTTTTTTTTGCTTCCTACTTATATTGTCTTTGGAAAGATTGCCTTGAAGACATCCTTAAATGTCAGCTTAATTAAGTCTCCCAATCTCAAATACTTTCATCAGTGAGCTGAAGTCCTTTGAAGAGGCTTCTTTCCTCAAAAGACTGTAGCTCACTGAGTCAGGATACTGGGTAAAATAATCTGATAATGAAGTTTGAAATAAGCACTTATTCTAGGTTTCTGATTGCTTGAGAGATGAGATTAATAATTTAAAGCAAATTGTTTTGCTTTATACCAATTCACAAGGCCAACCTTAAGTCATCTCAGCCCATCGCTATCTCAAATAACATGGAGCAAATCACGTCCTCCAGTTTGCTGAAAATCCTATAGTCTAATTTCTCTAGAATCGGGTACAAGCTCTTTCACTTGTAAAATGTCAAATAAGAAAATAAATTAATCTAAGATGTCCATAGGAACTAACCGCTAGAGAGGATTCTACTTTCTTTGTACTATTTGCTTTCACAGAACACATCAACTTCCCGAAAATAACAGAAGCTGAGATCTTCAGTTGTTTAAGCCATGAGTCTCAGGTAGTTTGTATGCAGCCCCCACTCTAGTCCTGAGTAATGCAGGGCTCAGCACAGAAGTACTCAGCGTGTTGTTCCAATGGGCTGAGGGTTACCTCAGGAGGAAGCAGTTTCCATTCTTCCTAAATTCTGCCTCCAAACCTTTAATTTCTGAAACAAGTCTATATCCTGATATGTACTTCAGGAGAACCTGGAGTCCTTGGCTGGGGTATTGCACATATCAGAAAATATATGATGGAACAGAAAATAATAGTTGCACCTCAGCTCCAGAGGGATTCCTTCAGAGACAGCGACATGAAAGTCATGCTGGGTCACAGACTGGGCTCTGGTTTTTCCTACAGTGCCAATGCTGTGTCAGTGAACTCAGCTCACAGAAAAGTCTGTATCCAGAGTCAAATAGACAATGCTCCATTTATGGACAAGAGAGTAAAATGGAATGATATCCACTCGGGAACAGGAGTACCCCAAGCATCAAGACACACACCGAGATCTGGCCAAGCACTGAGGAAGCAGCACACACCTTTCCAGGTGATTCCCCCACAGACACAATCTGACCACACGGTAACTTGAATCCAGATTGAAGCTAAGGAGAAATGGCAGGGATTTAGATTCTTCTTCTTAGGGATCTTGTAAAAACTGTTAGTAAGAAATACTCTCTTGACAAACCTGCCTGCCTCTGGTGTCTGAGATTCTTTATATATCGCTGTCTAAAATAATGCTCGGTCAGAAAGAACATCTCCTTAACCTGTGGGGAAGGAAGGAGCCGATTCTAATCTTTTACAGAAAAGCCATTTCCAATTTAGGCAACAACACCCTCCAGGGGCCAAATAGAGGGCTAAGGAGAAATTCACAATTTTTGTGAACTTCCTCCGCATACTTCCTGCCCTTCTAGTGTTGAATTTCAAAGATTTATGATAATGTATAAAGGAGGATTTATGTTTGTAAGCCTGGAACTTACATAAGATGGAGGATTTTTAGAAGAATAACACAAAAATAAGAATAAAACTGGGTACAAAAATAAGTTTCAGGTGAAAAATAAAATCACAGCAAACTATAAATTTTAAAACACAAATACCATAAATATAAAATTCAGAAAATTACATATTTTATTACTTATTTATCTGACACATTTCTATAATACTTTATTTTTAAATTTTTAATTTTTATGGGTATATATAGGTGTATATATTTTGAGGGTACATGAGATGTTTTGACTCAGGCATGCAATGTGAAATAATGACATCATGGAAAACGGGGTATTCCTCTCCTTAAGCATTTATCCTTTGTGTTACAAACAATCCAATTACATTATTTTTAAATGAACAATTAAATTATTTTTACTATAGTCACCCTGTTGTGCTATCAAATAGTAGGTCTTATTCGTTTTATTTTTTTTGTACACAGTACAAAAAAAATCACAGTACATTATGCTAATGTCATATAAATTTTTAGGAATATAGTCAAATTTGAGAAAGTAGCAAGTTACTATATTACATTTCAAGTTTTCTTATTCTGTAATATATCCTAAGTATTACAAACTGATAACACTCATTATACTAGTTTGTTAAGTCTGTATTAGTTTTCTGTTGCTGTAGAACAAATTGCCACAGACACAGCAACTTAGAATAACACCTATTTATAATCTTACAGTTTCTGTAAGGCACAGCTAAGCTGGATCTCATAAAGCTGTAATCAAAGAGTCAGCTAAGGTCAGAGTCTTGTCTGAGGCTTGAGAGTCCTCTTCCAAGCTAATTTAGTTATTGGCAGAATTCCTTTCCTTGTAGCTGTAGAACTCATGGCAGCTTCACTCCTCTAGCAGGAGGCTCTGGGTTCAGAAAAAGCCAAAGTCCCCATTTAAAGAGCCCACTTGATTGGATAGAGCCCATCAAGGATAATCTCCCTCTTGATGAACTCAAAGGAAACTAATTAGGGACTTTAATTACATCAGCAAAATCCTTTCACCTTTGCCAGAAGGTTTAGTTCAAGAGGTCTAGCTGTGAGCCTATTGGATTTTTGACATGCTTTTCTCACTAAGCTTAATCATTTCTAGCTTTTGGCTTAAAATGAGAGTCTCATCATGGTGGCTCATGCCTATAATCCCAGGTCTTTGGGAGGCCAAGCTAGGAGAATTGCTTGAGCCCAGAAGTTTGAGACCAACCTGGGCAACGTAGTGAGATTCCCATCTCCACAAAAAGAAAAATAAATGTGAGAGATACGCGACTCTACCTTTCACTTGAACAGTTAGAAGTCATTGTAGGGTTATTAATTAGCCAATTTTCAATATTGTTATGTCTTAGAGAATAGAAAGACCTGAGAAAGGGGAAAGGGAGGGGCAATGAGCCACTTGGGGGAGAAGTCACAACACACATACAACAGTTGTTAAGTTCACTGTATCGTACAAGTGGCTCTCTCTGCCTACAGCTCTTCTTAGCAACAACATTAATTTTGCTATTGCGATCTTTCTGACATATCTCAGTGTAATTATTTTCTCAAAGAGGCCTTCTCTGACCACCAGCAGCATAATCTCCACCCTGCCAAAGTAAGTACAATTTTATCATCTTTCATATCCATTTTTAAAATGTGTTGTCCTTATCATGTGTTGAAATTATATATTTGCTTGAACTGCTTTATTGTATGTATACATCTCCCCTGTTAAATTATAACTGTTCATTGCTGTATTGCCAACAGCAAAGTGTTTGCCTACCTAAGATGCTGCTACCACATGTGTAGGGGGAAGTAACTTCTTTCAAGGACAAACACTCACATTTATTCTTGCAATGTAGTTGATTAATTTTCATTAACAATAGAAGTTCATTTATATCATGGAACATATAGTTTTTAAAGTAGCATTAATCAAGCCCCCTTTTTCATAACTATATCCAATTTTATTTTTAAGTTTTTTACAATTTCATCTTTTATTTTAGATTTGAGAGTATATGTGCAGGTCTGTCACATGGGTATATTGTGTGACACTGACGTATGGCGTATGAATGATCCTGTCACTCTGGTAGTGAGCAGAGTACATGATAAGTAGTTTTCAGTCCTTCCCTCACCAGGAGACCCCAGTATCTATAGTTCTCATCTTTATGTCCTGTGTACCCAAGGCTTAGCTCCCACTTATAAGTGAGAAAATGTGGTATTTGGTTTTCTGTTTCTGCATTAATTCACTTAGGAATTTGGCCTCTATGTTACCACAAAGGTCATGTTGCCACAAAGGTCATGTCGCCACAAAGGTCGTGATTCCATTCTTTTTTGTAGCTGCATAGTATTCCATGCTATATATGTGCCACATTTTCTTTATTCAATCCACCTTTGAAGGGTTGGTAAGTTGATTCTGTGTCTTTGCTATTGTGAATAGCAGTACAATGAACGTGTCTTTTTGGTAAAATAATTTGTTTTTCTTTAGATATATACCAAGTAATGGGATTGCTGGGTTGAATAGCAGATCTGTTTTACATTTTTTTGAGAAACCTCCAAACTGCTCTGCAAACTGTTCATGGTGGCTCAACTAATTTACATTCCCACCAACACAGTGTATGTTCCTTTTTCTCCACAGCCAATCAGCATCTGTTATTTTTTGACTTTTTAGTAATAGCAATTCTGACTGGTGTGAAATGGTATTTCAATGTGGTTTTGAGTTGCATCAGCAACAATGAGAATTGTTTTCATACATTTGTTGGCTACTTGTATATGTCTTCTTCTGAGAAGTGTCTGTTCTTGTCATTTGTCCATTTTTTTAATGGGATTATTTGTGTTATTCTTGTTGACTTGTTTAAGTTCCTTGTAGATTCTGGATATTAGACCTTTGTTGGATGTGTAGTGGGCAAATATTATCTCACATTCTGTAGGTTGTCTGTTTACTCTGTTGATAATTTCTTCTGCTGTGCAGAAGCTCATTATTTATGTCCCTCTTGTCAATTTTTAGTTTTGTTGCAATTGCCTTTGGAGACTTAGCCAAAAATTCTTTGCCAAGACTGATGTCAAGAAGGGTATTTCCTAGGTTTTATTCCGAAATTTTGATAGTTTGAGGTCTTACCATGAATCTTTTGTTTTTAATTCTGTTTACTTATTAAATAGGAAGTCCTTTCCCCCATTGCTTGTTTTCCTTGGCTTTGTCAAATATCAGATGATTGTTGGTGTACGGCTTTATTTCTGTGTTCTCTATTCTGTCCCATTGGTCTATGGGTCTGTTTTTGTACTGCTACAATGTCATTTTGGTTACTGTAGCATTATAGTATAGTCTGAAGTTCAGTAATGTGATGCCCTGTCTTTATTCTTTTTGCTTTGACAATTTGGGCTCTTTTTTGGTTCCATATAAATTTTAGAATAGTTTTGTCTAATTATATGAAAAATGATGATGGGGGTTTGATAGAAATAGTGCTGAATCTCTAGACTGCTTTTGACAGTATTGCCATTTTAACAATATTGATTCTTTCAATTCATGAGCATGGAATGGTTTTTCATTTATTTGTGTTGACTCTGATTTCTCTCAGCAGTGTTTTGCAATTATCCCTGTAGAGATCTTTCACTCTCAAACCATTTACCATAGCTACAAAATAAAAAGAAAACACCTAGGAATCCATCTGACCAAGGAACTGAAAGATTTATCAGTTCCAGGAGCCTTTTGACAGAGTCTGTATGATTTTCTAAGTATAGAATCATATTGTCAGCAAAGAGAGATACTTCAACTTCTTTTTTTCTTACTTCAATGTCTTTTATTTTTTCACTTGCCTGATTGCTATGACTAGGACTTCCAATACTATGTTGACTAGGAGTGGTAAGAGGGGCACTGTTGTCCTGTTCCAGTTCTCAAGAGGAATGCTTTCAGGTTTTGCCTGTTCAGTATGATGTTGGCTGTGGGTTTGTTATAGATGGCTCTTATTAATTTCAGGTATGTTTCTTCAGTGCCTAGTTTGTGAAAGGTTTTTATTATGAAGGGATGTTGGATTTTATCAAAAGTTTTTTTCCCTGTCTATTGAGATGATCATATGGCTTTTGTTTTTAATTATGTTTATGTGGTGAATCATATTTATTGATTTGTGTATGTTAAATGAACCTTGCATCCCAGGAATGAAGCCTATTTTATTCTGGTGAATTAACTTTTTGATGTGGTACTAGTTTTGGTTTGCTAGTATTTTGTTGAGAATTTTCACATCTAGGTTCATGAGGAATATTGGTCTGTAGTTTTCTTTTTTCTTTGTGTCTTCACAATGTTTTTGTATCAGGGTGAGGCTGGCTTTATAGCATGAGTTAGGGAGGAGTCTGTCCTCCTCAATTTTTTGGAAAAATTTCGGCAGAATTGGTACAAGCTCTTCTTTGCACATGTGGTAGAATTTCTGTCAATCCTTCTGGCCCAGGACTTTTTTGGTTGATAGATTTTTAATGACTGCTTTAATTTTGTAACTTTATATTGGTCTGTTCAGGGTTTCCATTTTTTTCTTGATTAAATCTTGGGAGATTGTGTACTTCCAGGAATTCAACCACTTTCTCTAGAGTTTATATACATAGAAGTGTTTATAATTGACTTAGAATCTTTTATTTCTGTGGTATAATTCATAATGTTGCCTTTGTCATTTCTCATTATGATTATCTGTAACTTCTTTTTTCTTTGTTAATTTAGCTAGCAGTCTATCCATCTTGTTTATTTATTTTTCTCCAAAGAACCAGCTTTTGGCTGTATTTATCCTTTGTATGGATTTTTGTGTCTTAATTTTATTTAGTTCTGATCTAATTTTAGTTTCTTCTTTTCTTTTTCTAGTGTTTGAGTTAGTTTGTCCTTTTTCTAGTTTCTCTACATATGATGTTATATTGTTAATTTAAGATCTTTCTTATTTTCTGAGGGTGTCGTTTAGCACTATAAACTTTCCTCTTATTACTGCTTTTGCTGCATCCCAGAGATTTTTGTATGTTGTGTCTCTGTTTTCATTCATTTTAAAGAATTTTTTGATGTCTGCCTTAATTTCATTGTTTATCTAAAATCATTCAGGAGCAAGTTGTTTAATTTCCATGTAACTGTGTGATTTGGAGAGATCTCCTTAGTATTGATTTCCATTTTTATTTCACTGTTGCCTAAGAGTATGGTTGGTATGATTTCAATTTTTTTTTTAAATCATTGACACTTGCTTTATGGCCATTACAGATGAGAACAATGTATATTCTGTGGTTGATCAGTGAAGTATTCTATAAAATTCTACCAGATCCAATTGGTCAAGTTTAAGTCCAGAATTTCTTTGTTAGTTTTCTGCCTTGATGATCTGCCTAACACAGTCAATGGGGTGGTGAAGTCCCCCACTATTTAAGCTCCTTTATAGCTTACATATCTGAATGTATTTACTTACTCACAACTTGGCTTATGATGTCAAGAAAGAAAGCAGCTTTGTTGTCCAGATATAGCAGAGGTTGTGAATGCAAACTCCTCATCACACAATGTGGAGCCTGAATATTTATTGAAAGAAATAGATGAGAACAAGAACTTGTTGATAAGAAAATCTTCCAGGAAGGCCAAGATATCTGTCTTGACGTTTCAAGGTTTTATTGATGGCAGGGTTTGGGACATAAATATTGAGAACTGCTTTATATCACTGCATCTCTCTGGCTTATCTAAGAAGTGCTGTCTGATTGATGTAAGCTTCAATGACCTATCTGAGTGGAGGACAAGCTGCCCTCCAGATTTAACATTTATTATGGTGATTCATTAATTTTTCATGTGCAAAGTGACTCTTATGGTGAAGTGAGAACTTGATAGGAAAGAAAAATTAAGTGTCTTCACAAGGGATCTGTGGAGATAAGTGAGGACCACCTAAATGAGAAAAGCAAAGGCAATTTATTCAGAGCTTGCTATACCAAAGGAGTCAGCTACTGTCCCTCATGTTTTGTCAGAGACTTAAAGATAGGCAGAGGAGTAGAGAAGCTTTAGAGTGGAAGAAACTAACAAAGGTTAAGGTGTGCCCTGATTGGAGGCTCTTGCATGGGGAAGATATAAGCAGGCTAACTAAAAGTGAGGTATCCTATGTGATTGGTTAGATGTGCATATTTAGGTTTCTCTGGTCCTTTCTAAGTTGAATAAACCTCAGAAAATTATGCCATGTGAGAGAAGCCATAAACAAAGGCCACTACATACTATATTACTCCATTTATATGAAATGTACAGAATAGGCAATTTCATAGAAACTGAAAGCAGGTTTGTGGCTGCCAGGGGCTGGCGGGGAGGTGGGGTAAGGTAACTGCTCAGTGAGTATGTGGCTTCCTTTTGGGATGTTAAAAAGTTTTGAAACTGCACAGAGATAAAAGCTGCGAACATTGTGAATCTACTAAATACCACTTAATTATTCGCTTTAAAAGACTGAACTGTATGGCATGTAAATTAATTGAAATAAAAATATTATTTATATTAAAATTGATAAAAATTTAAAGATGAGAGAATTCATAGTTTAACTTCAGATTATTGATTCAAGTTTTGTGTATTTAATTGCTTCTATGTAGTGACAGTATCAGTTTAGAAGACCTGTTAATGCAAAAACATTCCTCGGTCTCACGATAAATACGTGATTAGAGCCCCAACTATAGAGTTTGGGTATTGGTTGCAGGTGCCTGTTGTGCACTGTGTCTCACAGCACAGAGGTAGGTGGCTGAGTCACCAGGCTGAGAAGCTGCAATGTATAAAGTACTATGTCCTGATGATTTATCCAGCGAGGCTTTAAGTCTTCCACTTGTCTGCTCTCTCTGACTTGACTGAATTAACAGGAGAGATGTGAGACCTTTCCCAGGATCCTGCCTAAACCACTGGAGGTAGTATATAGCGCTATCAGTGAAACTGCAGTTGAGAACCAAGCTGTCTCCTTCTAGGAGACTCAGAGCTGCAGGAATCTGCGTCACCTCCTGTTTACTGCTCACCCCCTGTTCAGAAAAAGAGCAATAGACTGGTTAGTGGCTAATGATTCCTTAGAAATTACTTTTAAATTTATTTTTTCCATTTCCACAGAAACTCCCAGAGAACCATATAGACATAACAACTCCCTTTCTTTCTCCATCTCTCCTTGGTGAAATGTCCTGGAGTCTGCCTGCTCTTTGCTGATTTCCAGTTCCCTCTAACTCACATTGCAGCTTCAGATAAAGGATGAGCAGGCCCAAGAGTGTCTCCATTCCTTCTGTCACTTAAATTCACTGAGAATGGAAATCTTATGTCTGAAACATGGAGAACAGCTCACAAGATAAACGTTCTGCTTTGCTGCCTCATACGTTCAAACATTTCTACAGGAAACACAGAGTTGGCCCAGCCAATCTAAAACAAGTCTCTCTCTCTCTCATTCTCTCTCACACACACACCGCACGCACACACACACACACACACACACACACACACACACACAGGTCTGCAATGTGGGAGGTGGAAATGGAATGAAAGGAATGAAAACACTGCCACTTCAGGATTAAGCACAGCACTGCTAGAGAAACGTTTCTTTGTCCTCCACTTTCACCTCCTCCTCCTTCTCTTAAAGAAACAAAAATATTTGAATATCAGATTTGTAGAATACAGCCAAATCAGTGCATAGAGAGAAATTTATTTTCTTAAGTGCTTATATTAGAAAAGAAAAAACATATAAATGTTTTCCATACTGTTACAGCAACTTTCTCCAGATTCCTACGACTGCTCGCTCTTCTTGCCAATTCAGCACTTAAGGACTGGTTTCCTGTAACTCGCATTTCTGTGAAAAGTCCCTTTCTATCATCTCTTATTTATCAAATTGCAAAAAGAGTTCAGAATTATAATATTAATATTCAGTTTTGTTGATAATGTCAGGAAATGGATACTCTCATATTCTGAGCTGAAATATAATTAATAAATATCTACAGGGTTAATTTACATATTATTGAATGCAGAAGTACCATTTGGCTGGGAATTTTTCTTAAATACTCTTATAAATACACTTAGAGATTGTAACTTGCATGCAGTAGTTTAAAAAAGTGGAAAAAATTTTAAATATTCTTTCAATATAGATAGTGAATACATTATGGTACGTCTGTATTGTGATTTACTACACTTGTGAAAAAATACAAGGTGGGTTAAATTTTCTGAGTTGCAAAAACTTCTGTCTCTTAGTCAAATCACACCATTTTACATATAGTGTGATCCTATTTATGTTTTTTAAAAGTATGTTCATTGTGAGTTTGTATTTAAACGGAAGTGTGATGAAACCTTTAAGAGTAATTAGGAACTTGTCAGGAGCAAATCAGTGAAGTATCACTTTGTATTCTATATTGCCTAGATATTTAAACAACAATGCAATCAGTCACAAAAAATGGAATACAGGTGCATATAAAACTAGGGAAATGTTAAAATAAGAAATATTAATATAATGATTTCATTTTAGCAAACTTTCAAGATTTATTTATTTCTCAATGCAGGTGCTATAGTCAAAAAAATTGAGAGAGCCCAGACACTCCTTAGAAAAATAATGCTCAATTTATGAAGTTGACACTGGACCTTTATCAAGAATGAAAACGTTAGGTTGTAGAAAGGACAATATCCAGGATCTTCTCACTCCCTGTTTTTTCTTTACTGGTGCAGTTTTTGATTTCATGTACCTTTTCCTTATTTTTCCCCTTTCATTTTTCTCATTTTATTTTCCACCTCCTTCCATTAATCTCACAATTTCTTGTGCAATGCCCTCTTTAAATGGATGTTATCTCTCCTCTTTACCAGGGAGACAGGTGTGGTTCAATCTGCCCACATGGTGGTGTCTTTGAGGTTATCTGGTGCAGGGCCAGGGTACTAGACTTACTGTCCATAGGGATGGGCAGTGATATGGTTTGGATCTGTGTCCCCACCCAAGTCTCATTTCAAACTGTAATCCCCAGTGATGGAGATCCGGCCTGGTGGGAGGTGATTGGATCATGGAGGCGAACTGGTTAAGAGGCAGGACTCCATGGCTCTGTCTCTCATATTCCCTTGCGCTCAATAACACAGGAAATTCTATAGCAGAGAAAGCTCTTCTGTGAGCTTTCACTGAGGGTTATAAGCTAAAATTTGTCCCCCCCTAAAATTTATACGTTGAACTCCTAATCCCCCGTACTTCAGAATGTGACATTATTTGGAGTTGCATTCAAGATTCGCTCTTGATTACAGAATTAATCAAGTAAAATGAAGTGGGCTCTAATGCAATATGAAAGGAGAAATTTGGACACAGATATGCAGAGAGGGAAGATAATATGAAGACACCGGGGTATGATGGCCATCTACAAGCCAAAGGGAGAGGGCTGAAACAGATCCTTCTCCCCTAGATCCTGTTGGCATCTTGACTTCAGACATTGCCTCCAGAACCATGGGACAATAAATTTCTGATTTTTAAGTACCCAGCCTATGGCACAAACTAATACACTGGGTATGATGTAGCCCCTCACACTGAGGATGTGAATTCCTCAAAAAGGAAACAGCTGTGGTTCTATCACTTGCCCTTAGCATCTTGGGTGAAGGACAGTAGAATGGTACAGGCAGCAGATTCCTCTTCTGATTTCTTGGTTTTGAACATCATCTTTTCTTAGGGTTAAAACTCTTACCCAGGGTCAGAGCACAGTCAGCTCTGTCATGAGCTTCAGATTTCAAGTCAGCAGTAGAATCCAGGGCCCACCGCTCAGCCTTTGTGTCTCAACCTGGGCTGGAGGAGGTAACAGAGTGCAGATGCATCAGCAAAGGCATCACTTCTGGCACAGCCCCTTGCTTGGCAGCTGTCACTTTGGGGAATCCCCAGGCTTAGAGTCAGCCAAGGAGGCAGTAGCTCCTTAGATGAGCCTTTGTGGCACACACAAAGAATTGACATACAGAAAGAGGAAAGGAGGGGACTGTAAGAAGGAAGAAATGATTCGCCTGGAAGACTTTTTCTCGTTATCTTCTCAAGTTTAAGAGAAATGAAATAGATTGAGAAAAATGATATCTTCCCCACCAAAAATGTCTACTTTTCTCTATCTCAGAAACTTTGCAAAAATACAGCTTGAAAGATGTACAGCTACTTCCTGTCTCCATCTTTCTATATTGTCCTCTTTTGAGTGGAAACAAAACTTTTTATAATGGATTGAGACAAGACCAGGAGTTATTGAATGTTAGAAGCAATGCACAGACTATTCTGCTTAGAACAAAGAGAATAAAATGTATCATTTGTCACAGTTTCTGCATGACTTCAGTACTGAGCGTAAGCCAAACACTCTTTCCCCAGCTGAACAGGCATCTTATTGACAGACACAGCAGCCCCCTCTTGTGACTAAATACATGAATGCTTTCCTTCAGGTCCTGGGCTTCCACCTGCTTTCATAAAATCACTTTACAGATATGGAAGAGAATCACTTAGATGTCCTTGTGATGTTACAGAAAGGACTTTATCAATTTTGGTCATTCGTAGTTTCAGAATAATCACCATGTGTGACAAGCCATTTTTGCAATATTAACAGAGTCTTTGCTTTTTTATGTTTTTATTTTTAACTGCATATCTTTTCCTCCATTCAGGCAGTTGGGTGATTCTCTGCTTATCACTTTCAAGAAAGGAAGTATAGCTGGAAACATAAAATAAAGAAGTCTTTCCTACCATCTTATTTCAAAACTTTCAGCTTTATAGGCAAATTAAAGAATCTGGCGTAAACTGACTTATAGGAAATGATACAAATATATAATATAAGTCTGCCTACCTGAGTCTATATAAACATTTTCCTGGTGGAGTAATAACAAGAGAAAAAAGTGCCAAAGAAAAGAGCATCAAAGAGGCTTAAGCATGGTCAGGTCCTTCAGAGGGGCCCTGGTCCTTATGCCCTTGATGAGATCTAGGAAAGTACATTCCAAAACTTCTGAATCACTTTCACTGGTGAAATAAATCTCAGGGGAAGTTCTGTTTAGCACTCCAATCTTCACCTTTCCTCTGCTCTCCAAACCTCAGGCCTGACCTCGAGCTACAGTGAGGTGGACATGCCTGCTCCGTTCTCACTTCCCCTCCTTTTTCTTTGATTTTAACTTCCTGGGGTTAAGATGACAGAAAAAGATTAAGGAGAAGAAACAACAAAACTGTTCTTACTTAACCACTGTGCACCTCTGGTGTTGTTGCTTCCCTGGCCTACCGCTGATGCCTGTGTGTGGTGAGTGTCCCTATGAGAGAGCATCCAGGGGACCTGAGGGGCTCCTCAAAGGAGGTGTCTCCCCCTTCCTGTCAGCCTCCCCGCTCAAGAGAACCCTCCAGAGCCCCTTACTTTCTCCTCTGGGTGAAGCTCTGGAAGGACAGCTCAGCCCTGCCACCTCAGAGGCAACACCTGCCCACAAATACACGTGCCTCCTCACCATGCCCAGTGCAGAAACCCAGGCAGGCCATGGCTGCCCCTCTCCACTCTGCCATCTCTCTCCAGTCTCCCTGTCTTCTGCTTAAGTAAATGCTAACGTAGGTCAAAATCTGCCTCAAAACAAAAACAAAATGCCACACAATGTTCCCTTTTATTCAGCTGATTTCTGTCTTTGAAAGTAATTATCTTGGAGTATTCGACCCCTCATGTGGCTTGTGGGAAAAGGTGAACACTCTGATGATATTCTCTTCTTGACTCCTAATCCCCCGCTACCTCCTCACACCAGCTAAGAGGTGAGGATTGGAGGTTGCAGAGCCTGTTCAGTTGCTGTTTCTTAAACTCTACAGGGAATGTCCAACTGTGGGCCATTCTTTCTTAAAATTTTTTATTTAAAAAAAATTTTTTTGAGAAATGTAGCTGTGCTTAACATGTGAGCCATTCTTAATGAAAAATGGTGGCTGCCTAATGACTCTTGGTTCCTAGCTTTGGGTCCTATTTGCCAAATTCATGACAACAGTAAATGTCCTACAACATATCCTATTGAACTAATGGGAAAAATATCTGTTTGATTCTATAGCTAATTCTCCAAAAGACAAAATAAATATATATTCCAATAATTATATGTCACATAACATATAAATAAATAGAAATATATAATGTATAACATGTATATTATAGATATATAAATGTAAATAGACACATTTGTATTCTAATAATATTAGAAATACAATGTTAGGTGAACTTTGGGGACAAAATTCAATAACAGTCCTCATACCAACCAAACTCATCATAGATTCAGGAAAAGGAAAACCTGGCTATGAGGACGTAGCAGATGACTAAGCACGGTCATGAAACGAATATGAGTATTAGCATGGTCTATACTGAAATTATTATGAGCATGTTAAAGGCAGAGTTTAGAGCACTGTTGTGCTGTATTCTGCAATAAGTAGAGCTTTAACAGTGGTGGAACCAGCTTTCTTCAATAGAAAGTGAAAATGTTGTAAAGAACCCAGAAAGAGTCAAAAGAGTAAATAAAATAATTAGATAAAACATACCTACATTTTAGAACATTGAAGGAAGCACTAAGATAATTGGCTTATAGCCTTTAAAATATATATGTTTTATTTTTTTAATTGACAATAAAGAATAAAAAAAGCTTTTATTCATAGTGGAGAATCTCATGCATTGTTTTAGCCTATTTTCTTCTTGAAAAGTCTGCAACTAAAAGGCTTGTGTATCCCCTAATCCTCTCTGCTGCTTTTCAAATCATAGATAAATTTCCTTCTGTTGTTGAAAACAAAAATCATTGCCTTCTTTGTCATCAGAACAAGGTATTTTATACTAATCATGATAGGACATAGTTTAATCCGAACAGGGCGTTACCTACACAAAGGCATTTCTAGGTGTGTTTCCCGGTTCCCTAAGCACCATTATCTAAGTTAACGCAGAATCGCTTGCATGTCTGTGTTATCCATCCTCTTGAAATGCAGTAATCTCCCAATTGCAGTGTTTTTCAAAGTAAGATCTCCTGATCTAATGATCAAAATCATTAGACAACTCACTAAAAAAAGCAGACTCCTGACCCCGTGTCAAACCTATAGAATCAGAATCTATGGGAATAAAGCATTTTTAAACTAAACTCTTCATGTGATTCTTAAATGTAGAGTGAAATTAGAGAAGTACTGTCTAGTTGGTTAACTCTGGAGTTTTATGGGGTTTTTTCCTCATTTTATTTTATGGTGCCTGCAGCATTTACTTTATCTCAGAAATTCCTTCATCTCAAAACTTACTTAAGCCTCAATTTTGCAATCTGAGAAACAGGTTAATATTACTTCATAGTTTCTGTGACAATGAAGATGGTGATGAGGATGACAAAATTGGGACCAGGTAAAGCAGGAATCCTATGGCAATTTTTGTTTTGCTTCACCTGAATACATTGGGCAAACTGTAAGGCTGTAAACCCAGAGGGTCAAAAACAAAACCAGATGACATGGGTAAAAGAACACTTGTGTCTCTCTTCCTAAATCCAGAAGCTTCTGCTTCTGCTCCCTTGTTTTTGGGCCTCTCTGCATCTCTTCCCCCGTAAAGCGGGGATGGGAAGAGCTGATTCTGTTGTTTAGAGTCCACTTGTAAGTAGGGCATTAGGCATTAGTTTGGCTCAATAGCTAGAACTCCATAATCTACTCTCTCCTTTTATATCTCTTACATTTTAAAGTCCCTGCCTCCCTTGGATGATAAGCAGATCTAAATAGAGTGGCCAACCCTGCCACTAAGTCTGGCCAATAAGGCAAGTAAAATAAATAAGATATAAAGATTATAATGCAAGAAACAGAATTTTCTTCATTTGCAGATGACATGACTGTAGACTTAGAAAATCCAAAATAATTCATGACCCAATGATTAAAATTAGTAAGTGTAGCAAGTTCAATGAACACAAGGCCAATATATAAAAACCAATCGTATTTCCATACACTAGGAACAACTAGAAAATAAAATTTTTAAATCTGCATGTAGTATCTATACATGGACGCAAAACTGATACAGGATATGCAAATCGCTACACTGAGAACTAAAATCATTGCTTAAGACATTAAGCTATTAGATGACCTTATCAAATGAATAGTCTATATTTTTGACACAGTGACTCAATATTTTTGAGGTAGCAATCCTCCCCAAAATTATCCATAGCCTTAATGCAATACCAATCAAAACTGCGAGGGAAATTTTACAGATTTGAAAAGGATTTAGAATTTAGAAACTAATTCTAAAATTTTTATGGAATCAAAGGACATACAATGGATAAAATAATAAGGAGAAGAACACAAATGAAGGAAAAACAAAACACTGATGAGCTTCAAATTCCACTCCATGGCTATATTAATAAGCACATTATGATATACCTGGGATGCTGAGCTAACAGGTGAAACAAAATAGAGTGCAGAAATATGTCTATACATGTATGATCACTTGATTTATGACAAAAACATCACTGCAGTTCAATGGAGGAAAGGAAGATCTTTTCGTTAAATGGTCATAGGGCAACTGGAACCTTGACACCTTTTGCATACCATCACAAAAATTGATTTGAGGTGGAAAATAGACCTACATGGAAAAAAAAGTGTGTCCATTACTTGAAGTAGGCAAAGATTTCTCAACAGGGCACAATAAATAAAGAAAAATAAATAGTTATTTGGTCTTTATCAAAACTAAGAATTTCTGTACCTCAAAGAACATCATTATGAAAGTGAGGAGTCAAGTAATGGATTAGTAGAGAATTCACAATACATGGTTTTGCAGGGGCTTATAGCCAGAATCTGTGAGGAATGCCTACATGTGAACAATAAACAAACGACTTGAACGGGTGCTAGACAGAAAAGAATATCCAGATGGCCAATGAGCATATGAAAACGTGCTCAGCATCATTCTTCAGGGAAAGCAAATTAAAACCACAATTTTATGAGATACAACTGGAACTCCCATACATTGTTCATAAGAGCACACAACTTGGTCACCTTTTGAAATGCATTTAATAATTACCACTAAAGCTAAATATATGCCTATTTTATGGCCTAGTTAAGTTCATTCCAGTAGAATTACCCAAGAATAATGAGTTTATATGTCCACCAAAGAATATTTAAATAAATGTTTGTAGCAGCCTTTTCCATGATGGCACAAACTGTAAATAATGTAAAAAACTCAAATGCTTAATTCAAGAAGAATGGAAAAATAAATTATTACATATTTATACAGGGGGACTTTAAATGTAAACTTAAAAATAATTTATGCATACAGCAACATTAATGAATTTCAAAGACACTACACTGAGGGAAGAAATTGAGAAAGTAGAATAAATGCTGTACAGTACAATATCATTTCGGTCACACAAAGTGTAAGACTAGGTGATGGAAGCCAGAATTGTGGTTACTCCAGGTGGAGAGTAGGGGAAGGGCTGTTGAATTGGAAGGGGCATGTGGGAATCTTCTGAAGTAATGGAAAATTTCTATATATAGATCTGGATGGTGCTACACAGATCCAAAGAAGTGTAAAATTCCATTGAGCTGTAAGCTAAAGTTTTGTTCACCTTATTATGTATTGTACCTCAATTTCAAAAAGAAAGAGAAAAGCAAAGAAATAGCATTTTAAATGTTCAGATAAATGTGAGTACCAACACCTGAGAATGAGGAGACCTGACAGGGGTGTCTGGAGGGTTGGGAGCAAAAGAACAGTGCTGTCGGATATATTTTGTAAATATATGTGAGTATTATTTTGATTAAAATAATGTTTATTTTAATGATAAGGGAGGAAAGACTGCTGAAAATCTTAAACAAGATGAGTACTGAAAAATATCTGACGGTCTTATCAATACCAACACTGCTGGTGTTATAGGGAGAACTTCTCCTGGAGTGATGCTAACAGGAGTCAGATTGAAATGAGACTGAAGAACAGAAATTAAGAGAATGAGCACAGACAGTTCTTAAAATTAATTTTATTATGAAGGGATGAGAAATATAGAACTGTGACTGGTGGAGATGTGGACTTCAAGAAGACTATATTAAGATAAACAAGATTCACTTATATTTTGCGGCCAGATTATTATGAGACAACACGGAAATTGTGTCCATTTTTTTTCAACAGGCAGTGTATGCACCTGTGCAGTCTTTTCCCAAGTGGTCCACAACTGGAAACCAGGACTCTTCATATTACATCTAGCCCTTCTGAATTTATGTGAGGGAAGTTCTGGGATATTATAAAGAGTAGACTGACCCATGAACATGCACAAGGAACTGTTTAGGATGCCTGGACAGAATGAACAGTAGTCTCTGCCCTCGGCCATGTCTCATGACTTCGTTCTCCAAAAGACCATGTGGAAAAATGTCCTGAGCACTAAATAGATACTCGTTTAAGAGGAAGAACAGCAGAGATGCTTCTGCCCTCATTCCAGATCCCCAGCTGCAGGGTTCTGATACAAGTTGCAGGTGCCTGGGGAACACTGTGCCTGCACAGCACAGAGGTAAGTGGCCGAGTCTTCAGGTTTAGGGGCTGTGATGTGCAGAAAGCTTTCCTTCTTTGTTAATGTGGCTTTTAGCCTTTCTTTCTGCTTTTCTTCCCCAGCTGAATACAGGATGAAGAGGAATTCAAGGCCTTTCCCAGGATCTTGTTTATACCAGAGCAGCCCTGTGAAACCACTGACTGTGTAACTGCAGCTGAGACTGCTACTGTCTCCCTCCTGGAGTCTCAGGGCCTCAGGACTCTGCGTCACCTGGTCTTCTCCACTCAACCCTGTTCAGGAAAACAAAATCAGAAATTACACAAAGCTTTTAGTTTAGCGGTTTTTAAAAATTCCAACAGGAAAACTGAATGAGCTGAAATTAAATCTTCATCTCTCTTTCTCAGCTTTGCATGAATGGTTCTCATTTCTTAACCTCCAACTTACAGCCAAGCTGAAGCCACAAGACTACGAATGCACACTCCAATATTTTCTCCATCCTGGTATCTCAGCCTAGAGAAAATTTATGATAATTCCGATCTTCTTTTTTCAGAGGAGCTGCTTCTGTATCTTAAGTTCACATTCTCTAGTACAGGAGAAAGCCTTTCTGTTGGCTGCTCAACCAATCAAATATAAGTCCTCCAGTAATTTTCATGCTTCTGAAATTAAAGGCAGTCTTAGAATGAGAGTAATTGAGCCACTGCCACCTCGTGGCCACAGTACAGTCCCACAGTACCCCCTTCATGCCATCTACCAAGAAAAAGATTGAGGGAAGGACATTCTTCATATTTGGTGGGCATAGTGCCCAGGAGGTTTAAGGTTGCAATCCATAAAGCCTTTTGTTACTTGTACTTTTAATTATTTAAATTGTCTTCTGAATGGCTTTCAAGACTAAGCTGCACCAGAGGTTACAAAGGAGTTGAACCTAAGAGGTAGGTGTAGTGGGTTATATTTCTCACTAAAATAAACAAGAAACTCACTGGTAAAACCTTAAAAAGACTAGAGATTCCTCAAGGATCTAGAAATAGAAATTCCATTTGACCCAGCAATCCCATTACTGGATATATACCCAAAGGATTATAAATCATTCTATTATAAAGACACATGCACACGTATGTTAATTGCAGCACTGTTCACAATAGCAAAGACCTGGAACCTACCCAAATGCCCATCAATGATAGACTGGACAAGGAAAATGTGGCACATATACACCATGGAATGCTATGCAGCCATGAAATACAATGAGTTCATGTCTTTTGTAGGGACATGGATGAATCTGGAAATCAGCATTCTCAGCAAACTGATACAAGAACAGAAAACCAAACATTGCATGTTCTCACTCATAGGTGGGTATTGAACAATGAGAACACATGGACAAAGGGGAGGGGAGCATCACACACTGGAGTCTGTAGGGGGTATTAAGGGAGGGACAGAGGGGGGATGGGGAGGTTGGGGAGAGATACAGGTGACAGGGGGAATGGAGGCAGCAAACCACCTTGCCATGTATGTACCTATGCAACAATCCTGCATGATCTGCACATGTACCCCAGAACCTAAAGTACAATGAAAAAAGAAAGACTAGAGCTCTGAAAATAAAAGATGGGGTGAGGGGATCGAATAGCTTGCAGATATGTCTAGAAACCTCTCTGATGCAATGTGCAGAGAATTTGGAACAAAAATTAAGAAATCCATGTCTTCAAATAATTTTATGTGTGACTACAGGGATTGAGACCAACTGTACCAAAATTCAGGGTCACAAAATTGGTAGCTCTTAGAAGGAAGGAAGGAAAGAACGTGGCAGAAAGAAAAAATAGGTCTCCATTTCTGGACCTCAGAGACATCTGCGAGAGAGAGAGAGAGAGAGAGACAGAGAGAGAGAGAGTGTGTGTGTGTGTGTGTGTGTTGGGGAGATATTACTCCATGCAAATTATAAATATTTTACACAATATAAATAATACACAGCAAAAGTAAGTCTTTCCTCCTCATCTGTCTTTCAGTATCACAGTTCTCATTATAGAGGCATCTATTCTTTCAAACACTCTCACACACGTACACACTCATTATTTTCAGACAAACACACACGTGATTCTGTGCCTTATTTTTTGTCCATGCAAAATGGCCACATAGTATTACATTGTTTGACTGAACTGTATTATATTTAAACAGTTTTTCATTTTTGTATTTTTTAATTGAAGAAATCAAATTTTCATTTTTTTTTCAGTTTAGAGTTTTCCTCATTCTTTTTTTAATATTATACTTTAAGTTCTGGGTATATGTGCAGAACATGCAGGTTTGTTACATAGGTATACACGTGCTGTGGTGGTTTGCTGCATCCATCACTCTGTCATCTACATTAGGTATTTCTCCCAAAGTTGTCCCTCCCTCCCACCCCCTACTATCCCTCCCCTAGCCCCCAACCTCCTGACAGGCCCCAGTGTGTAATGTTTCCCTCTCCGTGTCCATGTGTTCTCACTGTTCAACACCCACTTATGAGTGAGAACATGTAGTGTTTTGTTTTCTGTTCTTGGGTCAGTTTGCTGAGAATGATGGTTTCCAGCTTTATCCATGTCCCTGCAAAGGACATGAACTCATCCTTTTTTATGACTGCATAGTATTCCATAGTGTATATGTATCATATTTGTTTTATACAGTCTATCACTGATGGGTATTTGGGTTGGTTCCAGGTGTTTGCTATTGTGAACAGTGCTGCAATAAACATACATGTGCTTGTGTCTTTATAATAGAATGATTTATAATCCTTTGGATATATACCCAGTAATGGGATTGCTGGGTCAAATGGTATTTCTATTCCTAAATCCTTAAGGAATTGCCACACTGTCTTCCACAATGGTTGAACTAATTTACACTCCCACCAGCAGTGCAAAGGCATTCCTATTTCTCCACATCCTCTCCAGCATCTGTTGTCTCCTGACTTTTTAATGATTGTCCTTCTAACTGGCGTGAGAGGGTATCTCAATGTGGTTTTGATTTGCATTTCTCTAATTACAAATGATGATGAGCTTTTTTTCACATGTTTGTTGGCTGCATAAATGTACTCTTCACCCAGCCTTCCCCCAATGATAACAGCTTGTGTAGCTATAGAACAGTAAGTAAACCAAGAAATTAACATTGGTATAATCCATAGAGCTTATTTAGGTTTCTGAAGTTTTACATGCACTAACTTGTATGTGTATGGTTCTATGCAATTTTATCGTATGTATAGATTCATGTAACCACTACCACAATCAAGACTCACAACGGTTTCACAGTCACAGGTTTCCTCATGCCACTCCTTCACAGCTACACCCATTCCCTCTCCACATCATTAATCCCTGACAATCACTAATCTGTTACTTACCCCTACAATTTTGTTATTTCAAGAATGTCATATAAATAGAATTGCACAGTAGTAACCTTTTAAAATGGCTTTTCTCACTCTGCACAAGTGATAGAAGCATGATATCTATCCAAGTTATTATGTGTATAAACATTTCCGTTCCTCTGTATTGCTATATAATAGACTATGTTATGAATGTGCCACAGTTTGCTTAACCATTCACCCATTGGAGGACATCTGGGTTGTTTCCAGATTTGGGCTGTGATGAATAAAGCTGCTATGAATATTCATGTACAGGTTTTGGTGTGAATATGTTTTTGTTTCTCTAGGATAAGTGCCCAAGAGTGTAATCGCTGGGTCATGTGGTAAGGCATGTATAATTTTATAAGAAACTGCTATTTTCCAGAGTGCCTGTATCATTTTATATCCCCACCAGCAACATATAAGTGACCCAGTTTCCCTACATTTTCAACACCATTTGATGTTGTCTGTATTTTTTATTTTAGCCACTCTGATAGGTATAGTAATATCTCATTGTGGTTTTAATTTGCATTTCACTGATAACTCATAATGTTGATCATCTTTTCATATGCTTATTTGCAATATGTGTATCCTCAAAGTGAAATATCTGTTTGATGCTTTTTGCCTATTTTCTGTTTATTTATTTATTTACCGTTACATTTTGGGAATTCTTTATATATTCTAGCTACAACTCTGCCTCAGATACCTGGTTTTTAAATATTTACTCCCAGTGTGTAGTTTATCATTTGATCTTCTTAACAGGATCTTTTACAGAGCAAAAGTTTTAAATTTTGATGAAATCCAGTTTGTGTGTATATATGTGTGTGTGCATTGTGCTTTTGATGTCAAACCTAAGAACGCTTTGCTTGGCTCTGCCTCTTGAAGATTTTCTTCATTTTTTCTAAAAGTTTCATAGTTTTACATTTTATATTTAATTCCATGATCCATGTTGAGTTTATTTTTTATGATGTTTATTTTTAAATAGATTTTTGGAAAGGGGTAATAGGTCATTATTCTTATCTTCATAGCCGAAGCTATTCCCCTCTCCCCTCATCATAACCCCTGATAATCACTAATCTGTTATTAATCCCTATAATTTTGTTATTTCATGAATGTTATATAAATGGAATTTTACAGTGGTTTGTCTGCTTTGAATAACCAAAATGTATATCAAAGACTTTTAATAGAGGAGTTAAAAACTTTCTATATTTTGAGGCTGAAAATTTTCCTTTTTATCTCACTATGATTATTCTAGCTGAAAAACTTAATTACAAAACATAAAACCCACACAAAACCCTTTTCAACCCATCCCTTCTGAAATCCCCTATCATTTATCATAGGGCAGATTTTTTAAATTATAGATTTGGAAAATAGTTATATCTGTCTTATTATCAAGATTAACTGAAAACTTTTCCTAACATTTACATTTTTTAAAATATTAATATCCCCCAGGAAAATTGCCCATCCATCTTTAAGTCATCAAAATGAACTGAAAATAATATTTTCTTTCTTCATCTATGACTTATTTTCTCATATTTAGGCATGGGTTTCCAGAAGAAAATACTAATTCTCTCCAAATTGTCCCAAGAATGAGAAATCCCTTTTTCTGTCATTACTTTTTGTGAAAATCGTGTGCTTTCATCTGCTTATTTTCACAATCACAGTTTCAAGACCAAATAGCCTGGCTCCCTGGGATGTAGTCATGCTTCTTCCAGGAACAGGGTCCTGATTTTGCTCTTATGGGTGAATTTTGAAAAGACCAATATTACAATTGAGAATAATATTTTCTAAAGGTCTCCTTAAGGGGTAAGAATCAAGAAGTGTTTATTTCAATTGAAATAATTCAGCCTTTGGAACCAGAGTCAGGAAATTAGAAAAGCAAGCTTATTTTCCTTAAGTCTTAGATTAGGACTTAATAATGGAAGGAATATCTACCCAGATATGAGTAAATCTACTAGGTCACTCAACGGGAAGGAAAATATGTAAAAAAAAGAGCAAGTCTTGGCAAGGTAAAGGCAAATGGCAACAGAGAGCGTGACCTCATCCAGCTGTATTCAAGGGCAACAGACGATGTATGAGAACACGTACATACAAGAATTATTTTGTCTGTTCTGCAGAATTTAAGATAGGAGGAAAAGGTATGGGGACACAGAGAGAAGTGAGACAACTGTGATTTTCTTTCAGCCTAGTCACCATATGATTGCTCTTAGTTTTATAAAACTCCTATCTCCGGCCACAGTAAGTAAATATTTGAGGCTCAAAATCTAAAACTCCTGGAGATAAACCAGAAAAGAGGTAAGACAGAGGGATGCCATCACTCGCCAACACCAAGAAGAATCAGCATAAGTATATAGGAGGGACTTCCAAGTCTGCAAGAAACCAAATCAGGTATAAACCTTTGTATAGAATCAGGTGATCGTGTTGCTGCTGTCTATGCCAACAAGGTGGAGACCACCTAAACTGCAAGCCTAGAGATAGTACCTTGTGAGAAAAATATGTAAAAGCAGAAAGGAGATATATGACACATCCAAATATAAGGGATGTTCTTATGGCGATGAGAGAAGGACAAATTCAGAAAATCATTGATCTATACTTATCTAACAACATCCCCAAAATAAAACTCTGTACCTGTTAATGCTATCAATCCATTTGATCTTTAATCAACAAATATTTGATGTGCAACCACTATGTGACAAGACCTATCTAATGGTGTACAATATATAATTCCTGACCCTATGGTGCTCACTTTTATAGGTGTAATAGGAATTTTTGAAATCTATACATAGCAGGGGCGCGGTGATTTGTGCCTGTAATCCCAGCACTTTTGGAAGGCCGAGATGATTGGATCACGACATCAGGAGTTCGAAATCTGTAAATGTAGACATAAACAAAGATGTGTAAAAAATATTAACTGCAATATTTTTTATTGAACTGAACTTTGGAAAGAACCAACAAAGGTGTACAGACCAGAATATATACTTGGGGATTTTTGCAAAATGTGTACAAAACAAATAGGTTGGAAATAACTCTTAAATGAGATAGGTAATCTATTGTTTCAGGTCTCGTATTTTTAAATTTCTGCTAAATGTTGAGAATCCTCTTTTGAATATCTCTCATTATTATTATTTCCTGCACCAGATTCTAGGGTGTATTTTTCTTGTTTCAGATCTTTGATTTATTCATTTATAAGCTACTTAAACATCTATTTTTATTAGAATATTTCTCTGGAACACTCTGCTTACTTTCTTCCATATGTCTTACAAAATTTAACTATTTAGTTAGTTTATTACTTGATGGCTTGGCTATATAATCTACATAATTCCACCCTTCTATATCTCTGACTCTCTCTCTCTCTCTCTCTCTCTCTCTGTATCTCTATTTCTCTCTTTCTCTCTCTGTTTCTCTCTGACTCCATTTCCCTCTCTCCTCTTTCTCTCTAATGCACACACACACACACACACACACACACCATTATGCTCTCTTTTTTAGTATTATTATGTGCACATTGAGGATAGGAATTCTTTTTAAAAGGGAGAATATCTTTTCATTTAAAGTTCCAGATGAAGACAGATCTACCAGGTGTATTTCTATCTAATATCATCAAACAATAGCAAAAGGGCATGACTATTAAGTAGTTTTATGACAGTTAATCTGCACATGAATTTAATGCAGGATTGTTGGAATAGAGGCCACATGGTGTCATTAGCAGTTAGATTGTAAGGAGGCTCCTAGTGATAGCTTACTGGTGACAGGATACTCACCAGGAGGTAGAAAAAAGCTGGATAGTCATTAGTAGCTTGATAGATACAGAAAATTTTGTAAATCAGGGCACTTACAAGAGCGTTTAGTGGTTGTGGAATAAAAATGAGCTATATTCCAGGATTACAGAAATGGTCAGGGAGCAATACTTGAAAAATTTCAGGCTAAGTATCAGGTATTCAACTCCTGGAAATAATCTAGGAAATCATGAAATAACTGTGTATTTGTGTTCATCTCAGCATTACTCATTACAGTGAATAATTAAGACACTCTAAATAGCCAACAAATGGAATCACTGAAAGTATTATTAAAATCATACCTTACAATATCATCATTAGAATGTGTAATGTTAATCTATAAATAACATTCTGTAAGTAATTATCTCACAATATACTGCTGGGTAAAAATGTGTAATAGAAAATATCCTATACCACATGATTCCATAATAAAGTTTTTTTCTGAAAGGTAGTATTCTGGAGCTATCTTATTTTTAGCTTTCCTTCTTTGGATATTTTGTTGTTGTTTTTTACCTGAAACATAAATAACTCTGTAATTGCATATACAGAATGTAACTAGGTGGTGAAGTTAGTTCTGAGCAAATTGAAGCGTTTCATTTCTCCTTAGTGTTAAGATTTGTAGTAATGTTTATCCTAGGCATAGCATTCCAAGTCACTTATGATGCAGCATGATTTGAAGGAAGAGCGAGGGTCCAAGAGGTGTGATTTCAGGGCTATTCCAGCTCTAGAACAGCGTTCAGCCTGAGTAAGCAATGCATAAATACTTGTGGAATGAACCCAAATCATCTAACAATTCACATGTAGATTTGGCCAAGTGTTTCTTAACTTTTTAAAAGTCAGTTTCACACTTTAATATAGTCACCCATACATTTTTTAAAATCTTTTGCTGTCCAGGCGTAGTGACTCATGCCTGTAATCCTAGCACTTTGGGAGGCCAAGGCTGGAGGATCACCTGAGATCAGGAGTTCAAGACCAGCATGGCCAACATGGTGAAACCCTGTCTCTATTAACAAAAAGATACAAAAGAGGTTGAAGCAGGAGAGTCACTTTAACCCAGGAGGCAGAGGTTGCAGTGAGCCGAGATGGCACCATTGCACTCCACCCTGGGTGACAAGAGCAAAACTCCATCTCAATATATATATATGTATCTTTTTCCAAATAATCTACTTCAAGATAAAGAACTGAAGATAAACATGCTTTTGATGAATGACACTTTAAGATACGTTCTCTGAGCCAGAGAGAACATTTTCCTGAGAGTGAAGTTTCTTCTAAATCTCCATCTCTGTTGACAGTGCCTCCCTGCCTTTTCCTGTTCACACTGTGACTCTTGCCCAGGTGTTTATATCAGGGGATGTTGAGATACGACATTTTTATAGGATCCCCCTCAGGCACATATTTTACTGTAGTTTCACTCGGGGCATGAAAGTACATTGCCGAGATCTCAAGCTGTGAAGCTGTGATGATGCGGCTGATGGGAACTGGCTGGTTTCCGGAAGTTCAGAGAATACCAACCCTTTGTTCCATTCTGCTCATTAAAAGGTTCCTGATCAATAAGAAAAATAATTTTCCCACTTAGTGGATGTTTGTACCAGAGTAAATAGTAATGAAGTTTTGGCTTCCTGTTCACAATCCAAGGCCACAGCCTCCTTCTACAGCATAGAAATTGTGGCCTGGGTTTGAGTTACCTTCTGGGATTGGCTAGATCTTGAAAAGAGAAAAGAGAGGAGAGAGGAGAGAGGAGAGGAAGGGTGAGAGAATTACAGCGATTCTCCTGGTGGTATAGAAATTGCCATTGGGGCCTGAGTTACCCTCTGGGACTAGCTAGATCCTAAAAAAGGGAGAGAGAAGAGAAGAGAGATGAGGAAGGGAGAGGGTATTATGCTGTTTCTCCTGGTGGTAGCCATGAGGTTGTAGGAACTAATGTAGGACAGGGCTCTGACTCCTTGTCCATTACCTTTTTCTCCTAAACCCCATCAGGCAATAACAACCTGCTGCTGCCCCCAGATTTTAAAGCTGAGAAAAGCCTGAATCCTGCATTTGTGGCCATCTTTACCCTCCTTAGTCAGAAGGAGGCCATGACCATCTTCAGTAGGCAGGGGAGCAGTATGGTGCAAGTTCTTCTGACAACTGAGCTATAAGATGTTCCTGTGCCAAAAGAGGAAATGTGATTTGCTGATATCAGTTTGCCTGTGTTATGCCATACCTTACTGACATGGTTGGAGAGTCTAACCTGCCTGTTTGGTCTTACGGTAATTTAATGGACTGCAATTATATCTGTACATGTACATGAGTTAAATTAAATTGAAGGGCTTTAATGATTCAACCATTTGCTATATTCAGCCAATGCATCACAGATGAACTCATAGGTTTCATAAGAAATAACAATTTATTATGGATTATGGTGACTACTGAGAACAAATTATCATCCATCTTTTTGCATGGTGTATGCTTTTTGGTCTCTAGGTGAATCTACAGTGAAATATATTCACAGATTTTTCTTCCAGACAGGGAGATAAAACTATTCACTCTTAATCTTTGTAATTCTTTCTTCCTATGCACCAAGGCATTGGATTCTGGGAAAATTTATATTAAAGTTTCTTGTCTGCTTAATGGCATTACCGCCGTTTCTTGATTGACAAAATTTGTCCAGTTGCATGTGCCCAATAGCAATCAATAGCAAGTCTTAGGAAAAATCTGGCTTTCAAACATTACACCCGATAGTCTAAATGAGTGCAGCCAAACTCATCAGAGCATTCATTTGTATTCTCTTATATCATAAATAAAGCAATTGGAACATTGCAGATCCCTCTGTCCCACTGAAAGACTCTTGTCACTGGGGGCAACACTATAGTTTTAGTTTCAGCAGCATGAAAGTTGGTGACTGATTTGCATGGTGTCAATGGGCAGATTTATGAGTGTGATTCAGTTGACTGCAGCTTTTAATTGTCTGTTTATGTTCTCTTCTTTGAGTGAATATAATTGAATATAATATAGTGACCTAAAGTCCCTCTTCTGAGAAAATAAATTTTTTAAAGTCCAGGATGCTTTAACTAGTGATAAAATTATCAGAAAGTGGTTGTCTCTAGGAGGAAAAATTAGACTGGAAAGGGGCAAAAGGGGACTTTGAGGATATAGGGAATGTTCTATATATTGTCTTGTTACGTGGGTGTACGTTGTTCTCAAAACACATTAAACTGAACATGTAAGTTGATTTCACTCTAGAAAAATATATACTTCATTAAAAAAGAACCAAAATAAAATAATGTATGCACAGAGAAAATATTTTTAGCATTCTACAGTTATTGCAGGAATTTGTTTGTACTTTTTTAATTGCTACAGAGCAGCCGTGGTCTGTCATGATTATAATCTACTCTGATAACTGTCTGAGACTTGGAATCAACAAAGACCAGCTGAACTTTAATATGCCCTGGGATGCTAAATATACACAAATGAAATGACTAAAGAAAATGAAATGCCTGATAGCTCTGAGAATGAAGATTAATGGCTACACTTAATAGTACAAAAACATCTCATAAAGTTATGATTGTGTAAAATTTGCTAGAAGCCAGAGTATATACTAAATGACCCCTTTAATTAAAGTAGAAAACTAATCTGTACAGTTAGATGTCAGGATAATGGTTACTTGGGCTGCTAGAGACAGGGAGTGGGTACAAGAGTAGCCTGCCATGTGGGTAGTACCCTTTTCTTGATATGGGTGCTGGTTGCATGGGCTTTTCCAAGTTGTGAAAACTTATCTTGCTCTACAATTGTGCAGGGGCACATTTCTTTCTCTATAGGTTATTTTACTTTATTTTGGTTTCTTTTTATTGAGGTATAATTGACATAATAAAATGCACTGATACAATATATTCATTTCAATGAGTTTGAGAATTTTATACACTTAACTATTACCTAAAACAATATGTAGAACCTTTCCATAATTGCAGAAAAATCCCTTTATGCCCCTTTTTAGTCAAACCCTCCTTTCCACAAGAAACCACATTTTTACTTCCATCACCATAGTTTAGTTTTTGTTCTTGAATTTCAGGTAACTGGTATTATGCAGTATTTTGGGGGAAGGGCTTGGTTTCCATTGCTCAACATAGGTTTTAGAAATTTATTAATATTGTGTGTGTATCAGTCAGTAGTTCCTTTTTATCTCCTGTTGATGGACATTTAAGTTGTTTCCAGTTATGGCAAATGTAAATGAGGTGTTTACCAAATTTCTAATATGGATCATTTGTGGGCCTATGCTTTCACTTATTTCTGCTAAACATCCACGAATGTTCTTGGTGGGCCACACCAAGACCCAAAGTGATTGTGCTATTTTACATTCTCACCACTAGTTGCTGCACATATTTGCCAATATTGAGGTGGTCACATGGCTTGTTTTTAGTGGGGGATGAATGGCATCTGAATGTAGATTTTATTTGCATCTCCCTAATGACCTATGATGTTTAGCACATTTTATGGATTTGTCTTAGTCTATTTGGGTCACTATGACAAAATATCATAGATAGGTGGCTTGTAAACAACAGAAACTTATTTCTCACGGTTCTGGAGGAAGCAAAGTCCAAGATCAAGTTCCCAGAAGATTCAGTGCCTAGTGAGGGCCTGCTTTCAGGTTGATAGTCATATTTTCAGGGTCCGCACATGGTCAAAAAAGCAAGGAAGCTCTCTGTGATCTCTTTTATATGGGCATTATTCTCATTACCCAATCACCTCCTAAAGGCTGCACCTCCAAATACCATCATATTGAGAATTAGGTTCTGTCATAAGTTTGCTTAATGTGATTGCTACCTTGGCATCCATTTTCAGGCCTGACATAAGTCATACTTCATCATCTTTGGCCTAGTTAGAACTTCCCCCTCCCTTTGTGGTTGTTCTTCATTCCACTGACCCAAAATTCAACACATTCCACAGATGCTGACCGTGATAAATCTAATGGCCAATGCCAGAGTCTTGTATATAATTTCTCCCCTTCTTATGTGTTTTCTTTAAACTAAACAGTCCTCAACATCCATGGATAAGCCTAAGGTATAATACCCACAAACCTTAATAGAGGTATAGTCCCACAGGCCTCTCTCCCTCTGTCTCTATCTCTCTCTTTCTCTCTCTCCACCTACCTGGTTGAGTCCTCTATTGCCTCCAAACTTCCCATCAGCCTCCCATTGGCACCTGAAACCTCTTTGACCTGTGAGTAATAAATTCCTTCCATTTTATGCATTTTGGTTTCATGTCCTTATACAGTATGTTGGGAGAAGGGCCTGGTTTCTATTGCTCAACATTAGGTTTTAAAAATCCATTCCATTTTACCTGATTCCACACACCTGAACCTAATTTTTGCCCTAGTCAAGGCTCTCCTAGGCAGTGGCTATCTTGGCTTATGGCCATTCTCAGGAGAGGGACATGAAGTCCAAATTAAAAGGACATAACAAATTAAAATCACAAAAGATTTCAACATATGAATTTTGGGGGACACAAACATTCAATCTATAGTAGTACTGTTATCCCATTTGTGTATTTTACTATTGTGCCATTTTTAATTGTTAATTTATGGAAGTTTCTTAAATATATTCTGGAAGTAATACCTTTTCAGCTATATCTTTCTTGAATATTCTTTCAGACTTCAGATTGCTAATTGATTTTCTTTTTTTTAACACCGCAGAAAAACTTTATTGAACGTGAAATTTAAAACACAGATCCATATTATGGTACTACAAAGCTTAATTTTTTTCTTTTTTTATTATTATTGTAACTTTAAGTTCTGGGATGCATGTGCAGAACGTGCGGGTTTGTTACATAGGTATACATGTGCCATAGTGGTTTGCTGCTTCCAGCTTTTTGCTGAATCCATATGATATTGGCTGTGGGTTTGTATAAATAGCTCTTATTATTTTGAGATATGTTCCATCAATACCTAGTTTATTGAGAGTTTACAGCATAAAGGGCTGTTGAATTTTGTTGAAAACTTCTCTACATCTTTGATTATAGTTTATTGTAATCCAGTTTGGCTCCGGGTGCTTTCAGAGGTGGATTCTGTATGAGTTCCTTGGTTACAGAGTCTTTGTATGATGGCTTTCTTGGATCCTGGTTGTAGTAGCAGTGTTCTCAGTATGTGAGTAGGTTCATTGTCTCCTGTAGGGCTTCAGTGGCAGAGGTCCCTTGGAGCTTGTCTTATTCTCCTGTGGTGTGCACCTTTTTATGTATTCACTTTTTTCCCCAGTATTTTATTCACTGGGTGGAACAGTTCAGGCTTCAAGCCAGTAGGAGATGTCCAAGGGGGAAAAAAACAGCTGTGGCTAAAGCAGATGGGTAAATGCAATATTTAATGGTGGACAGAGGTCCTTGACAAAAGCAACTGGGGGAACTCTTAGTAATATGCACTGAGTCCTCTTCAAGGGGAAGGGAGAGAGCCACCTCAGCTCCCCTGCCAATCGAGCAGGAAGGTAATCCACCTCCCAGTCATACTCCTGACCCAGTGTTCCAGCTATACAGATCATATAGGCACTTCTTTACCTACAAGGGTGCTAATGTTCGCAGACAGGGATTGTGACTCTCCCCCTTGTGTAAGCCTGAACCTGGAAGGCATTTTTCCTGTGGGGGATGCAATTACCCTGAAGAATTCCAGAAAGGTTGTCTACAGATGCACCCACACTGAGCTTCTGTGGGAGAAGCTCCAGATGTGTCTGCAGTAGTGGATGGAGGGGGGAAAGAATTCTGCTTTTCAAGACCCTTCACTAGCACCAGGGCTGCCTGACTATTGAGTTAGAGCCACAGGCTTTCCCTGCTGAGCCCAGCACTGCACCTGTGCCTCTGTTGAAAGAAACTTCCCAGAAGCAGAAAATTCTGGGACTCAAGTCCTGTCATCTGGATTCTTTTGTCCCAAGGGGTGCTCCCTTGATGTGGTACACCCCCTTTTCCCCTAAGTAGGAGTCCCTGACAGCCAGACTACTGTGAATGCTGCCGCTCCTCTGGATCTGGCCACCCAGTGGGGCTGCTACAATCAAGGCTGGTGCTGCAGAATGTCTGCAAGGGATCTTGTGATATGACCTATTCTCAAGTCTCCCAGAAGTGGGTACCAGCACCAGCTCTGATGGGAGTGGCAGGGGAGTGATTTAGACTCTGAAGGATTGCTTGGTTATGAATAGCCTTAGCATGTTGGCTTTCTCAGATACCAGGTATACTAGTAATGAACTGATCATGTGGACAGACTGAGGACCTCCTGGTAAGCCAGGGTGATGCAGGCAATGGTGATAGTTGAGGTCACATTCAAGTTTCCCCCTTCTTGGTGCTGTTTTATTCTCCCTACAAATGCCATAAAGGACTGTGTTGGTTGGCCTCCAGCCAGGAGATAGTGCTTGCAAAGGGGCGCCAACTGTGGTAATAAGGGTGGAATTTGTGCTTGCTTTATGTTACCGGGAGAGGTGCTCTTGTGTCTCAGGCAATGGGAAGGACCACAGAGCTCCCAAAGACTCTGTCCTTTGTGTTAAGCAATCAGAGCTGGTTGAGGGGCAAAGCTAGGTGGGGGCTAGGTCAGGGAAGTCCATGTTCCATGTGCTGGCACAAGCAGAGGCACAAGCTGGCACAAGCGGAGGAGCACAGCTACCTTGTTGCACAGAAAGCACTTCCTCATGTGGACTTTTCCACATGGGGAGTGAGGAGTAGCAGGCAGAAGTAAGCCTCACTCAGCCCCCACACACTTGGCAAGGCGGGTCTCACACCTGCAGTGTTTCACTATCAGCAGCTAGCTGGATTTCAGGCAGCCTGTGCTCAGAACTCAAAGATTTTCCAGGCCATAAGCCTTCCCCATAGAGACAGAAATTATGATTTTCAGGCTATTCCCTTCCTGATTCAGCTGCAAAGCAGGGGCATTTCGCTCCTGTGCTGATGGTTACAGTACACTTTCTGCTTGTCCCTCAGTTCTGGCCAAGGGGATTTATCCCCCACTTGAGATTATATTGCAAATCTCAGTTGGGAGCTTCTCTCAACCACCGCTTGAGCTACCTGGCAGATGTCTGCGAGGTCCCCTGTGAGGATCAGAAATGTCCTCCCTCTGGTCCCCCACTGGAGACTGGGAATGCATGCAAAGCACATCCCGATGATGCTCCTTCTCATGTACCGCCTGCAGCTCACTAAATCAGCTCCAGCGCTTGGTAGGATTAAGTCTTGCCCCGTGGCCTGGATTGCCAGGTTCCCCAGTGGGCATGTGTATCCCAGAAGTGGTTTCTAGCCCTCTCACACTCTGGGGACTTATTTTCATCCTGGCTCACAGTGCAGGCTGCAACCTGCTGCTTCTTTCAAAGGGTATGTGGTTTCTTTCAGTTGTCTTGTTAAGTTTCTGCGTTGCTTCTTGGAAGAAAAGCTTACAGTGTGAGTCTCTACACATTATTTTGTCTTTCCAAGTGGGAGAGGCATGCTGTCAATGCCTCCAATCCACCATCTTGGAGAAAACAAAAACCAGAAAGAATCTTGACCCTGTTTTTAATAAAATAACTTCAAGGGTATGTAGATATCTCAGAAGAATGGAATAGGACTCTAAGAAGAAAGCAGTAAACATTCATTTTATAGATTCACAGCAATAGTTGGGGCAATCTTCAATTATTACTTGCATCATTTTCTCCTTGGGTACAGATAATAATCCCAAATAATTCCAGGCACAACTTTTAAGTAGAAAAGTCTGAAGCCTCTTCCTTGCATATGTCCTTATAGTTCTCATGGGACAGAGAAGAATACATCTGCCTAGAAAGTCCTCTCTACTTTCCTTTATTCCTTTACCTGAATCGGTTCTGTTAAGTCCCCAAGACACAATCAGCATGCCATTTTATAAACATGCTAATGCATGTTAGAAATGTTGTCTAATGTGGCTCTTCTCAAATAGTCTATGATAAAGAATCAGTGTTTTCACCAATTTATCATGGACCGATACAACTGTAAAATACAACACAAATAAATTACTTTGACATTTGTTTCCTTGATAAATGTACAGTGCTACAGAAATTGACCTACAAATTAAAAAGTTGGACAAAATAAAGGAAATTTGCAGAGCTTGGACTACAGATAGTGCCGAGATAATGCAAATAGATGAAGTGAGTCCAAACATTGCTTCCACTTATTTCCTGGAGGCAGTTTCTAGGCAACAGCACAGGGAGGATTAACCACAGCACAGCACAGCTGCCTCATTGTGTTGAGGAATATAATAAGAGTTTGGGGATCCTAAAGCATCTAGGAATGTGTGAATAAGTGTACCAGAGAGGAGAGATTTGGAGAGAGAGAAAGAGAGAGACAGAGACAGAGACAGAGAGACAATGAGAGATGGGGGGGAGAGAGAGATTCAGAAGAGAACTCTGGCTCTGGAGGGGTCACTCTTTGTCTTTGACTGATCTGTACATGTATGAGAGGGAACTCAGGCAAAGAGAAGCAACAGGCCAAATAATTTCCACAGTTCACACAGTGCTGGGCATAGTTTGTATTCCCAGCATCCAGGATTCAAGAGACATTGTAATACATGGGGCAGGCACTAGAATCCTCAGAAAGATGATACATTAGTAGGGAATTAAATTAGTCCCAGAATAAAGGCTGTTCCGATACAAATTAAATGAAGTCTCAAAAAATCAAAATAATAAGCAAATTATTTTAACGATCAGTACAATATCCAATGATGTTTAAAGTAATATAATGAAATCTGTATCCAACAATGTAAAATAAGTAATATCTAGCACCCAGTCAAAATTATCAGACAGGCAAAGAACCAGGGAAATAAAGTCTATAACCAGGAGAAAGATCAACAGAAATGGAATTGAAAATGACACAGATTATGTAATTATTATAAAAGGACTTTAAAACAGTGCATATAAATACATATATACAATAAAAATGAATTCAATTATGTAAAGAAATAAAAAAACATAGGAAGAGAAAAATGGAAGACATAAAAAGATCCAAATGGAACTTGAAGAAATAAAAAACAATTAAATAAATAATATGAAAAACAAGTGGACAAGATTAACAGTAGATTAGAAATCACAGGAAAAAAAGCTCAGAGAACTTGAAGAAAAAGCAATAGAAATAATCTAAACTGAAGTGAAGAAAAAGATTTAAAAAAAGGAATAGTGCCCCTGAACTCTACAAAATCAAATAGCCTAAAATAGGTGTAACTGAAGCCTCAGAAGAAGAGAGAGAGGGAAAGAAAGATACTTAAAGAAATAATGGCTGAAAATTTTTCATAGGTACAGGGAAGGAATATAGAGAAAATTACCCCAACGCTCATTGTAATCAAGTTTCTGAAAACCAGTAATGAAAGGGAAATTTTTAACAGCAGTTGGGGTGGCAGGATAGAAAGATGCGAAAAACACATTAGGTTCAGGGTGTCAAAACAAAGAATAACAGTCAATTTTTCATCAGAGACAATGTATTTCAGATCAGAAATTTAAAGTGCTAAAAAAAACTTTAAAGGATAATTTTTTAAAGGAAAAACCATTAAACTGCATCATGGGGCTTTTAACTTACGCAGAACAAAAATGTGTTGACAACAATAGCACAAAGAATGGAGGTGAAATGCTGTAAATTTATTACACTGTGTGTGAAGTGGTAAAATATTATTCAAAGTTATATGGTGATAAATTGAATTTGTAGTCTGCGAACCATCAGTTCTCAAACTTGTTTTGGTCTCAGGATCCCTTCATAGTTTTACTCGGAGATTACAAGAAGACTCTAAAGAGGTTTTGTCTATGTGGAATAGAGATAGAGGTAGAGATATATTCCATTAACCATCAGGGTGATGACCTTATCACATATCATGTAGACTGGAAACCTCGTATATATGCCTGCGAGATTTTGAAAGTAAAAAAAGGAAAATAATGCCTTATTATCATTATAAAAATAGTTTTGTAATGCCAGACTCCCTGAAAGGTCTGCCTAGGGTTCCCTGGACCATACTTGGATGACAGCAGCCTTACATCTTTAGCCTTATGAGAAATAGGTAACCTAACTTTAATAACTTGATTCTTGAAATGCCATCTTTTTTACTTTTTGTCACATCATTGTTTTAATTTAAGTGATTATTTTCTTTTACAATGCCAGGTTTAGATGTTTACTATTATTACACAGTTCTCTTCATTATAGAGGCATTTACTTTATTATAGCTGTCTCCTATTTGTTTTATTAGGGATTTCAGGAATCTCAGTTAAAGGTTCTGTTGGCTCAACATCTGTTGGCCTATTTGTCTAGCGCTTTTGAAATTATTTGTGCTAATGAAACAAGACCAGCAGCAGATTTAAAAGGGCCAATTTCATAGCTCATCATTTCTCTAGGATTGGATTTACTTTACGAAAGGTATGGTTGTATTATAGTAATAGGTTAAAGCATAGTTCCCTGCTTACATAAACCATTTTAAAGCATTGTGACTTTGTTACTGAGGACTGCTATAATATTTTTTTACACAGGCCCTGATAGGAAGTGCTGTCAATGTAGTAACAATAGCTATGGCAAAAATTAATTGAACATAAAAGTAATATTCAAATAATAAATATTTATCCTAAATGAATTTTCTCATCAATTAAAATTGCTTAGACACTTCAACTGTTAGTAAAATTATGGTCTTGAGTACAGTTACTATGCTGACAAGATTCTCTGGCTAGACAGATCATCTAGCTGCCCTTACATGATTATGCGTGCTCAGGCATCCCTAAGCTCAAGCACTTATTCCAGAAATTCAGACTTACACGACATGTAAAGCTCTGCAAAACAACACCACCACAAATCAAAACGAAACACGATTCCTACCTCAAATTGCTTTCACTTGTGTGAAGAGCAGATAGTAAAGCAAATCCTATTCCCTGCCTATTCTCCCGTTAGCCCAGGCACAGGCATTTGGAATGAAGGGACAGACTAGAAATCTATACTGGACGTATTTCACACTAGGCAAATAAAGACTGTGTGAATATCTTCTTTACAAAGTTGAGATTTATTTTGGTCCTTCTATATCCCTCTCCTTTTCTTAGCCTTCATATCTAGATGTTTAACCTCCAGTGCTCAGGTGTCTAACACCTGAGTGTGTGGGAGTCAAGAATGTTAGGGTAGAAGGCAGCGTTTACCTTCAGTTTGGGGTGTCCAGACGTCCACCTAGTTTATTCCCCATTCTTTCAGTTTCATCACATTAGTTCTCTGGCTACCTTCCAGAAAGATTTAGTATAGTATAGCCTTTGGAATAAAGAAAATTAAGTTTTATACTAATATATTTTAAATTCTATTGAACTGGTCGTCAAAATCAAAAAGTTCTCCATTTTGCTTACCAGCTGAATTATTACAGGAGTGGTTTCTGGAATTTGATCACTTTGAAACTTATTTCATTGTGATTTATTTGTCGTTCTTGAAGTCCATTGCCATCACCTCTGACAGCATACTTTGAAATTTTTCAGTGTGGAGCCTAGGATAAGAAAGGTAAAATTAAGGCTACTTGGACCTTATAAAAAAACTCTTTTTCTTGTCTCTTCCTTACTTCCAAAAGTAGATTTTTTGGAGATGTAGTGATTGTTTCTTTCTACAATTCGGTTTTTGCTACAGAAGTCCCATAGAGCAGAGGTGGTACAGCTATGTCAGTCCTTGAGCCTGGTGGGAACAACGTTGAAATAAAATCAGTCAGCTGTACAGAGCCCATAAATGTCTTGTCCAGTATTGTGAGAAAAACAAAAGTGTAAGCACATTTACAAAAAATGTATATTGGGAGGAGATAATGTATATACTCATAATCAGGTAATTGGGTATAGAGAACTTGGGTGAAAGAGCGAGCTTTATCCTTGGCTGAGCACACTGGTTTAGGTCACTTCACTTCTCTGAACCTCAGTTTTAATCTACAAAAGGAGATTAATTCTTTGTACCTTACCTTGTTCACAATGTTATTATAAAGAGTGAATGAGATAATGCTTTTGAAAATACATTGTAAAATTAAGTGAACTATATTTTTAAAATATGCATAAAATATAAACAAATATATTTCAAAAACAAAAACATTTTTTGAAAAAAATTGATTTTTTTTTACAAAATTACTGGGTAGTTTATCAGAAGGGAGACATCACTGTGGGCTGGGGTGACCAGAAAATTCTTCACAAGATAATAATGGTCTGAGATAGTCTCTAGGACCAGAAGAAAGAATGATGGTAAGCATTCAGACAGGTGTGATCATGAGAGTAAAGGACTATGGGCAGAGCTATTAATGGAGGACAGTAAATGTTTCCCAACCTCATTCACAAATTAGACTTAATGTGATGAAGCAGAAAGCTAATGACGACTGTAGAGGCCATGAAGAGCTACACCATGAGTTTTAATTAACCTTACTCCTACAGGAAAAAGATAGTTGTTGAAGGTTGTTAAACAGAGGACTGATGTGATTGATGCTGTGTTTCTTAAAAGAATAAGTCATTTGTAGGGTAAGGGGGTGCATTATGGGGGAGGAAATGCTGGAAGGAGGGATACCAGTTAAAAGCCTGTTACAGAAAACCAGGTGTAACATACTTGTACTAGTCCATTTTCACACTGCTATAAAGAACTACTTGAGACTGGGTATTATAAAGAAAAGAGGTTTAATTGACTCACAATTCTGTAGGCTATACTGGAGGCCTGGTTGGGGAGGCCTCAGGAAACTCAGGAAATCATGGCAGAAGGCAAAGGAGAAGCAAGTACATTTTCACAAGGCCAGCAGGAGAGAGAGAGCAAGAGGGAGAGCAAAGCGGGAGGTGCCACACACCTTCAAACAATCAGATCTCTTGAGAGCTTTATCACAAGAGAGCACTAGGGGGATGGTGCTAAAGCATTAGAAGCCACCTCCATGATCCAGTCACCTCCCACCCAGACCCCACCTCCAACACTGGGAATTACAATTCAACGTTAGATTTGGCTGGCGACATAGAGCAAAACCATATCAATACCGGAGGTCTAAACTCAGAGCAGTAATTAGCAAGCTACACAGGGAAGTTCAAATCTGTCTAATAACATATTAGATTCTACAACCTGGGAGCAAAGCAGCTTTTTAAACACGTAGCTCCGTCTTTTATTGAGAAAACAATTATGAACCATGTTTTAAATGAGGGCTAATCTGAAGGGCAGTGGGGGATATGAAGATGGATTGAGTAAGAATTACGTTCTCAAAATTAGTCAATGGGATGAATAAGGTTTCTTTTTAAAACTTTTGAAGTATAATATTGATTCAGAAGAGTACACAAAATTTAAATGTAGAGCTTGGTAAATTTTCATGAAGTGAAATCATCTATGTAACTAGCACCCAAATTGAGAAACAGCATTGCCAACCTCCAGAAGCCTCCCTTGTACTCTTTCTGAGTCACTATCTCCTTACAAAGATCACTCCTCCCTGCACTCTCCTGACTTGCAACTTCATAGCTCAGTTTTGCCTTTTTTTTAATTTCTTTTGTTTGCATTTTTCACTCAATAATATTTTTGTGATTCAATCTGCCTTGAACATATGGCAAATTTATTCATTCTTATTGCTGGGTGGTATTTCATTATTTTAATTTATTTATCTTTGAAACTGCTCATGTATATCTGAGTTGTTTTCCAGTTTTAGGGTGTTATGGTGAAACCCTGTTTCTACTGAAAGTACAAAACTTAATTTTTTTTTTTTTTTGGCGGAGTCTCACTCTGTTACCCAGGCTGGAGTGCAGTGGCGGGGCTCACTGCAATCGCCACCTCCCAGGTCCAAGCGATTCTCTGCCTCAGCCTCCGGAGTAGCAGGGATTACAGGCGTATGCCACCACACCCAGCTAATTTTTGTATTTTCAGTAAAGACGGGGTTTCACTGTGTTAGCCAGGATGGTCTCTATCTCCTGAACTCGTGATCTGCCTGCCATAGCCTCCCAAAGTGCTGGGATTACAGGCGGGAGCCACCGTGCCCGGCCATGTTCTTATTATTGTACACGTTTTACAAATGAATATATGTAACTTTTTATTGGGAATATAGGTAGAAATAGAATTTCTTCATTGCAGGGAATGTACATGTTCAGCTTTAGTAAATATTGCCAAATGTTTTTTGAAATTATACCAGTGGACATTCCTTCCAGCCGAATATGTAAATTCCTGTTGCTCCATGTTCTTGTCAATGTTTAGTGTAATCTTTTTCACTTCAGCCATTCTGATCATGGCATACTTACAGATATGAATTTTCAGAAGCATAATGCAACATATCAAGAGGTTGCAACAAAGGTAAAGAATGATTGAGAAGTTTAGAGAAGGAAAGATTACACACACTGTATGTTTGCATCAGGACAGCTAGGTCTTGTAAGGTAAGAATGGTGACTATACAGTATCCAGGACCACTCTGCATTTTAATAGTTGTTCTTATAAATTATGAAATAACAATAATTCAGTGTCTAGGCCACATCTTCTAGACTATCAACCAGTAAAACAGTTGTCTTTTCTCACCCACTTTCTATTCAGAAAGTACAGTCATAGGAGGTTGAGACAGTTTAGCCTGTGGAGATGGAGAAAGGACATTCTGTGCAATGGGGACAATTTAGGCACAGACACAAATCTGTGACCAGAGGCAGTGTCATCCATATTACTGTCAACAAGCAGAAGAGTGAGGAGGTGTCTGTGCGTTGGGGTGGATGAAACCTTCTCCTAGCTTCCTGGAGCAGGTTACAAATCTCCTCTCGTTTGCACGACGGCTTGCATTTAAACTAAATACAGGATGAGGATATCTTCTGTGTCAATAATTACCTCATCTTACAAAATATATTAATTCAGCAATCAATAATATTTCAAGTATATCTTTAAAGTGTTTATGTACTCTTAGAGTAAGAGGGGGAAAATCTCCATAACCTATATTTATTGCTTCACAAGTCATCTTTTAGGTGTATATTTGCTCAAGGAGAAAATGCCATTTCTTTGTTAGCTTTTATCTTGATGTGTGGGACTTCACTGGGTTGTTTATTTCAATAGTGTGAAAGACTGAAACCAAATTGGTTTGAAGGCTGATGCGAATATTGATTACATCTTACAGCATTTCTTCTTTGGTCTGTTAGCAAATATGAGAAAATATACCTTAAATTATCTAGCTAGGGGGAATTAAAGCAGCCCTGCCTGCCCCCAAATACACTTTTATGTTATACATCAGCCGTGTGCGGCTTCTCTGATAGGGACTGGGGCTTATCAGCAGGGTGGGTACCGGTGGGGTGTGGGGGGGCAGCTGTAAATAGGGATATTTACTGGAGGGCCTGTAGGCCCCTGTTGGGGGTGATTTTCAAGTAGTGCCCAGATAACAATGAGTTTTGGCTTTTTCCTTTGAAAACAGGTCAAGAAGCAGTGTGGTGTTATAAAACTAGCACATGATTGAAAATCTGATGTAGGCCCTGAACAAATTCCACCCTTGACATGAACATTGGCTGTCACGGACTGAGTCTCTACTGCATCAACAAGCCGTGCTATGTACTGTGTGAAAACTGTATCTGGGTAAAATCAGGTATTATTTAATTTAAACATATAGGTATATGTATATATGTATAATTTAATTCTCAACTCAACTTCATGAGGCAAATTCTATTATCACCATTTAATGGATGAGGAAACTGAGGCATCAACAGGTTAAAGAATATATCATTGTCATGCTGCAGTGGAGATGACAGGATTTGAATCTAGCCAATTTCTATTTTTAATTTTATTAAGGAAAATTTCTCAAATGTATAGAAAAGTGTACAGTATGGAACAATGAAACCCCATGTACTCATCACCCATGTTCATCAAATATTGATTTTTGGTCAATCTTGTTTTATTTATGCCCCAGCTACATTTACCCATTCATATATATATTTAAACCCATTCATATATTTTGTAAATATCATATTATTTTGCTTTTGGTTATTTTATTGCATATCACTAAATTTTGACTTTTTAGAAACACAACCAAAATGGTAAATGTGTTCACATTTACATTTTCCTTCTTCTTTTTCTTCTTCTTTCTTTTCTTCTTTTTTTTTTTAGATGGAATCTTGCTCTGGAGGCTGGAGTGCAGTGGCGTGCTCTCAGCTCACACACCCAGGGTGTGTCTGCAAGTTGCCTTTGGTAGAAAAGCTCAGCCACAAATCTTATACTGGAATGGTCTTCCCCTGGTATGTGGGTGCGTGTGCAGTAATACATTTTGAGAGAGCTTAGGAATCATTAGAAAATGACGTCAGTGGCAGCCTTGTGGATGTTCTCAACCAGCCGTAGCAATTTTAGGGTCTCTGGTCCTGGCCGGGGATCCCACTTACTTAGAAGCCACCAATCCTTGGTGAATTATTATTTGTCCCCACCTCAGGGAGTGTGGGCCTGCCCTCAGTTTCTGCAGAAGGCCTAGGCTGCAGATCAATGGGCCACAGGCCACCCGTGAGGTTCGTGGGTTTAGTCTTTTAGAGAGATTCTGAGGTAGTCCCAGAGAGGAAGTTAAAAGGACAAGTTTGCTGTCTAAAGAGAGACTCGATTCATCTATGGGGGCAGGTACAGAATGCATATGGGTCGCCATTGTCTGTTGCTGTTTCATCCTGGAACTCAGCAAACAGCTGGGGGTTCACCTTCTGTTGAAGACGTTTGTGAAAGTGCACCCTGAGGTTGCCCTTGGTGGTGAAGTGATGACTAAAGAGCACATGAACAGTCTCTCTCCAGTGTGGGAGCAGAGGTGGATCTACGAGAAGCTATCTGTCCCAGAAACCTTGCTGGAGTACTGACACTTGTGCTTGGAGATGTTCTGTGGCTTTCCTTTCCCTTTCTCAGTTGAGTGTAACACCATAGTGGAGAAAGGACTCTGGAAAAGCACCAAGCCCAGAGTCTGAGGGAGCGAAGCACTCAGCATGGAAGACATGATTTTATCCCAAACAGGGAAGGGAAGGGAGCACCCTTTTCCCATCTAACTTCAGAACACAATGTATCAACCCTGGGGAAGAGTGCTGGTGGTGGAAGGGATATTGGCGTGCGGTATATTTGCCTGTTGCCATGATACCTAGAGACAGACCTTGGCTTCCAGCATTCTGGCTGAACAAAGCCACAGCTGCAGAAACCTGCTGGTACATGTGGCCACCCAAGGTCTTCAGGGTGTCAGCCCCTGCCCTGACTCAGTGGAGGACGTGGGAGGCCCACATGTCCACTTCAGTGTAGAACTGCTTGGTGATATGGATCTGCTGTTGCAGATAAAAGATCTGCTGCAGGACCCACAGGATGCTGTTGGCACTGGGCACAGGCTGGCAGTGCACCTGCACTCCACTGATTCACTGCCACCTTGGTGCCCCAAGGACCTTGCAGGGGCACATTAGTGTTGGCCACTTTGCCTGTGAATAAATAGCTTATGTCCTTAGGTGTGGGTGGCAGGGCCATCTCTGTCTGACTCCACATCCACCTTCTCCTTTATGTCCCCTGAGCTGCCACTGTTCTCCCTGTGGCCATCCTTACTACTTGGATTGGGTGGCTAGTCACTCAGTCAAGCTCCAGAGATCTGTCATGGCCTCTCACTGTCATTCCCGATGTGGACAGGGGGATTTTTAGTGCAATTTTTCTTATGTTCCAAGAACTCAGAGATGCTAAAGAACTCTGCACAGTATCTCTCACAGGTATCCGTCTCCTCTGGATGAAGCCACTTTACTACGTGGCTTTGTCCTCATTTGCTTCATCATCATTCCCTTGGTGATCCATTGGAGCATCCCAGGCCCCCACCACTGGCACCATTCAGGCCACATCTGTGAACTTTGGATTCAGTTGCTGCTCACCCTGGTCCCGTTCCAAGTTGGCATGCTGGGGTTTCGCCTGCCTGCACCTCTACATGGTGTGAGCATGGGGCACTGGGAGAGCCGCAGTGCTGGTTGATGCGTTTTTAAAGCCTCCTTTAATCTGTAGATCCCCTCACTCATTCTTTGTAGTTTATTGTGGGAAGAAAAAAAACCCAGGCTGTTTGTCTTGCAGAGTTTTTCATACAATAAATTTTGCTTACTGTATACTTGTGATGGGTTTAATATGTTCTGCTCTCCTTTGTACTTACTACAAATTGGTGATTGGATCTAGAGGGTAGTATTTTTTAAAATACAGTGAACAAAAACAAAGCTATTTTTCACTTCTGTGGGAAGTCTATTAGATTAAGTTACTATTTCAAGTCCACCTAATTTTTTCCCTCTGGAAGTTCTGAAAGAGACTGGATGTTGTGGAATAGTGATAGTGTCATTAAGAATTCTACTCTACTTCTGGGAGAGTACACATTTGATAATTTACTGTTCACTCCCAAGGGTATCCAATTCTAATGGGAACCTTTCCTCTTTTCCAAAGAAAAGGAAACTTTAGTTATGAAATGAGCTGGAAAAAAATCAATGGTAATGCTACCCTTTGGGGTTGGAGCAGCACCAAGCTGTTGAACTTGTATCTTATTGTCTGGAATAAGATAGAAATTAGGGCAAACACACAAAGGATGTAGCTGGTAAGCAGGTTGTACTAGGGGTCAGGCAGAAGGCAACTACTACATGTAGTTAAGAGAGAAGAGGTAAGGTTCAGAGATTAGTTGTATCACACATATTATGTGCTTAATATTTACTTTCATTCCTTTATTTAAAAAAATGCTTATGACAATGGATCAGGTCCAGAACAGAAGTTGTGTAAGTCAAGTGATTAAGGACCCTGGACAGCTCATTAGCTTGACCAGCTCTGTGTGTGTGCAATGTGCTTTGTTTGAACTCAGTCAAACTCTAGCCCAAGGATACTGGAACAGTTCTTCAGTGAAGACATCCATCATATGCAAGATCAGAGGCTCTGAGATGTGAAGAGAATCATTAGGAAGAATCGGGGGCTACTTCCTAACGATATAGTCATTATCATTGACTTTATTCACAGAGGCTGAAATAAGCCTCAGCTGTCCTACAGCCTATGGCTTCACCTCCCCAGCCCCTCATCAAGAGGCTTCCTGTATTATAGCTCTTGTGCATTGGCCTGTCTACATCTAACAGCTTGTAGCCTGACTTAGATAGGACTCGGGCAAAATGACAAAGCTTCAATCTCTGGATAGCCTTTCAGGACACCCACTCTACTTAGGAGAAGAATAAGGTTTACTGCATCATTTTTGTTTATCCTCTGATGCCAAGACCCAGTGCCTAATGGCACATTATCAGGCCTGCCTGTTTAATACATTTGGACAACCACACTCATTTCATTATATTCTAGGCACCTATGAGCATTTGCATTTGCTACTCAGCTCTAGAGAGCTCTAATATTGAACCAACCTTTCCCAGTTACAATGCTCTTAGTTCCTTTAGGAACAGATGAATTATATTAACTTTACAAGGGACAACTGGAATTACTAGAAAATATGTATCTCGACCTGCCTTAGAACTTAACAGGAGGAGCTGTGTCCTCTGGAGTTTCAGCCAGCTAGTCCAAGTTCAGTGTGACCGCATACTTGTCAAATGGGAATCTTCTAATTTTTCTCATTCTCTCAAGCTGAGGAAAGAAAGTGTGTCTAATGCCTTGTGAAAGAAACAATAACTTCAAATTCAAAAAAAAATATTTACTTTTGAATTAGTACCTATTCTGTCCCTCCCTCCTTCTCTGTCCCTCATTCTTCCCTCCTCCTCTCCCCTTCTTCCTCCTCCTTCTCATACTTCTTTCTTTTCTTCCCTCCCCCTTCCTCTCCCTCTTCCTCTGCTGCCTGGATACACAGAATAGTAGTTTCTGTGTATGGAAAGCAGGTGACTTCCCAAGCCACTCTCCTCTCTGCCTGCTTCCTTTGGCTTCTGGTTATTACTGTTACATTATCATGCAATATGTGGAACAGTATAGATACATCTATAACAACTAATGTTCTTTCCCCCCCAAAAGAGGGGTAGCTAATAAGTATTAGAAACTCAAAAAAGCAGTGGACTATATGCTCTTTTGAGGCTAGTAAAAATTTGGAAAGGATTATTCAATAGCAACTGCCTAATGAAATCTCTACATTTTACAAATGAGAGAACAGGTTCAGGGGAGTTATAACTTTCTTAAGGTCACATAGATTGTTTGTATAAAACTTTAGTTCCCTCTGTCTACCATTCTATATTGGATACAGCCCCCTAGAACACGACCTTCATAAAGGCAGGAACCACTTCTGTCTTATTAACTTATGTTTCTCCAATGCTTACTATAGCTACAAATACCTTCTGAATTAAGAATAAACTATACTTATGTTTCTCAAGCTGGAATGCACATATGATACATAAAATCATGAGGGAAAAACAGGTGATCTTGAAGATTAGTTTATGTCTTGTAACTAATAATTTAAATTTTTACTTTTAAGTGAATTCATACTGTGAAATGAATGGTAAATTTGCATAAATGTTAAAAATAAAATACACATACATCAAAGCCATTATGTGTCTAAACAGAACTTTTGATCTTTACCCTAGGTAGTGTAGTGTTCCCAGATCTTCCCATGTTTATAGGTAAGCTAGAAATCCAGTTTTTAATCTGATGTCTGTCTTCTTTTAATGTTGAAAACTCAGGTTTATAAAAACTTGTGTGGAGCAAAAGAAATAAAAATCTTTGTTCCTGAGCACCTGTTGTAACAGCCAGGGAAAAATATATGTTTGGACAGGAAGTAGACACTGGACATGCCATCTGGGCTCTGGTTGCCATGGCAGCTGTAATTCTGGCCCTAACTACTTCTCAGCTTCAAACTGACCAGAACTCAAAGGGGAAAGGGTGAATACAAGATATTCAATAGGTTAGGACAAGTTCCCACCTTAAACAGCTGTCTTTGTAGGCAGCCTCTAAATGAAGGCAAAATATTTAGATACTTTTAAAAATCATAATCATGTCACAAAAACAGGAGCCAGAGAAAGGAAATTTGAGGGACATTTCACATCTATTCTGATATGCAAGAGGTTGCTGGTATGATTATGGAAAGAAGTCTAAATTTAATTTTTCTACCTCATTGACTAATGATACCATTCTTAAGAAAAATCAATGACAGATATTTATATAACACTTAGATTAAAGCATCCTACATAATAATTAATGCATAAATGTATGAATGATTCTGGAAACTTAACAGCTTATCAAGGGAATTATCGATTTGGTCTGAAGATAATTGGATAATTTTCCACCCTCAACAAAAACAACGCAAGATTAACATATTTTATTATGGCACCTTTTGTTGCATAATTCTATATGTGATATAAAAATATGCACTATATATTCTGCCTCTATTCTAAAGAATGGAGATACACATGCTTCTAATAAATGATATAGCTAGACATTGGACAAAAATTGAACTCAGGTTTCCTTGCCAAACCACCTGTGCTAACACAGCCCCTCCTTGCTTCTTCCTGTTTGTGACGGAGTCTCTCCCCAGGAGCCCTGTCTCTTGTTGAGGTTTTTGTAGGGCTCCCACAGGCACCCATCTCATTGTGGCCTCACTCAGAGCACAGAAATACACTGCTGAGTCAATGACTTGTGAGGCTGTGATGGTGAGGTTGAAGGAACTGGTGGATCTCTGGAAGTTCCAAGAATACCGACCATTTATTTCATTTTCTTCATTAAAAGAGTTCTGACGAATAAGGAAAATCATTTCTCGAGTTGGTGGTTGCTTATACCAGTATAAGTAGTAAGTAGTATCCCTGGTTTCATACACACAGTCCAAGGTCACATCTTCCTTCTCCACCACGGAAATTTCAGTCTGAGCTTGAGTTACCTTCTGGGCCATGCTGGATCCTGCAGAAAATAGGGAAAAAAATAGACTGATCCCTTATTTGTAACCCTGGGGGATAAAACAGATTAAGTGGCTTAGGACCTAGTGCTCTGATTCCGTTGCCCATTACCGCTTCTTTCTAAGCCTCATTAGACTACAACGATCTGCCTCTTTCCACATCCTTCCAAGCTAACAGGAGGCTGAGTCCTGTGCTGGTGGTCATCCTTACCAAGACAGATGGAGGCTATGACTGCCCTCAGCAGGCTAGCAGTCAGCATGTTCGTAGCTCTTCCCAAGTGCAATGTTCCGTGCTGGGTCTCAAACCCAGATCTTAATTCTACACTTTGCACTCAAGAGGTACTAGCAAAGTTACTGGGCTGTGCGATGCTTCTGCCTTTTACAGGAAGTACAGTTAGCAGATATATGATGAGTTTGACTGTGCCATGTCACATGCTTCCTGTGTAAGATGGAAGATGCTAAACCATCCTAAGTTCCAATTTTGTCTCATTATAACTTACTGGACTAGAAATATACAGTGGTAAAGTTGAATTATGGTTAGTTAATTCATCTTTGATGGAAAATGTGAGACTTACAATTTATTATGAACCATCGTGAACACATGGGATGATGTAGTTATGCACCTTTTGGTCTTACATATGTCTTTTTCTCTAGATAAAAACAAGGTGCAAAAATCACACAGAGTTTTCACTCTCTAGAAGGAAGGCAAAACTTTTGTCTCAATCTTTGTTACTACTTTGCCAGTCACGGAATCCAGAAAAAGTTATATAAGAAATAGTTTATTGTTAATAAATGATTTCACATCATATCTCCTGAGTCACAAAATCTGTTTAGTGTTTGCCATATCAAGTAACAGCAGAGAAAAATACATACATGCTTATTTGTATGCATATTTTGTGTGTGTATAAACAAAAATAAATTCCAAAAATTCTGCTCACTGCTCAGATACAGGAGTTTCTGTTATAACTCAATATGTGTGTTCCTGAAAATCCCCCTGCTAGTCCAATTCACACACATTAATTATGGTGGAGATTTAGAATAGGGAAAAACCCAAAAATATATAATTTGTAACCAGAGCATTACCAAAAACAATAGAAATCCTATTAAAATACCAGCAGAGCTCAATCTCCACTGGCCTTTGTCCCTTGCCTCACAGTCAATAAACTCCTTGCAGTCTTAAATATTGGGACTTATGTTTTGTCCCTCTAGATATAGGTTCATGAGAGGTCCTGTATTTACATAAGACTGGGTTTATCAAAATTTTGGGTTACAATTCTTCATAAATCCGTATTTTTATTTGATTTGTGGCTAGGGTAAGAAAAGAATGGGGGTGACTGCTAGTGGGCACAGAGTTTCTTTGTGAGGTGGTGAAAATGTTCTGGAATTAGATCACAATAATGATTGGATAACTGTGAATATACCAAAACCACTGGATTACAGACTTAAAAGGATGCAGTTTAAGGTATGCGAATTATATTCCAATAATGCTATTTTTTTATGATAGAAGTGAAAATACTCATATTAATGATGGCTAAAGTGATTCTAGTGCTGCCGTGGAAAAGAGCACTGGGGGGCTAGGGAACCTCCCACTATCAGGACAAACTGAGACTATTATAATATTTCAGTCTTAAAGAAGATGATCTCTATGGAACTCCAAATGCAGATTTACCACGAAGCATATTAGGCTTTGATTTTAGGGCCCCTTTCTACCCCAATACCTAGAAACTTATATTCATAATTTAATTTTCTTTTTCTTAAAGAGAGCCCCAGAAATCAAAGAAGCATCAGGCCCCACAAAACCTGTATCTTTATGTGTAAAACTCACAGAATCATGCAGGATACATAAAAGACAGACAAGCCTCACAGAGCTCCAGAATTTTGGGAAAAGTTTCTCATGGTGAGCTACATCCCCCGAGAGTTTCAGTGAGGGGGACACAATCTGTGTTGTGCTCTTCGATGTGGAGAAATATGAGATTATTTTATCCATTTGGGGGTACCAGTGAACAAGAGTCCATGTTCATTCTCCTCTTTTTTATAAACAGTCTTTCTTGGCTGCTAAATTTGATGCACTTTAGAAGGTTCATGGGCATAAATGCATTGATAAGAATAATACGTTAGTTCCTGCAGTTAAAGTCATGTCCCAAATCCAGAATTTCTCATAACACAGATCCTCAAGTTAGAAATCCAGGTCACGATTTAGTGTTACAATAAATAGCTGCCAGGCCAACAGGAAGATCAGCGCAGAGGGGTGTAAGCAGTGTGGGCACGACATGCCATGGACGCAGCCTTTACTGACTGGGCTGTTCAGAAACCACAGTGCCGATGACACAAGTAAAACCTCTCAACAGGACACTCTCCTAGTAGAACTTACTCAGGTAGCAGAATTTCTAAGCAACCAGAAGAGATGGAAAAGTCAAGGGAAGAGAGGATCAATGCTGCAGTCGCTGGAGATGGAGTTTCTGCAGGTGAAACTCAGCAAGACAAACAACCTTGGTCTCAATTGTAAACACAAGGGAGTAGATTCAAGGTGGCACATTAGTCCATGAACTGTTTTCCCTTAGAGTTTGTATAAACAGGTTATGAAGTAGTTCACCATAGACCAACTGAACTGTCACATCGCAAAGTTAATGTCACTTATCAGGAATGTATACCATCTGGGGCAAGAAGAGACATCTGGGCTGAGGACAGAGGCATTTCTAGAAAACAGAGCTTAGGTTCTGCTGTAGACTGTTCCTCCCCCGATTCCTCTGTGGGGGAGGAATCCAAGATCTCCATGGTTCCTTGGCACTGAAGAATCAGAGCTGGAAATACTTGGAGGAAGCCTCCAGCATAGAACCCTGGAGAGGGAAAGTAATGCCCCCCTCCCAAAGCGGCTCACACCCAGGCCCCACCTGCGGCCCCGGGGTTTTGTGCTGAGCTCTCGCTGCAGTCCCTCCCACTGTGCTTCTCAGAGCACAGTAGTACACGGCGGAGTCCGACAGCTGCACCGAGGGCTTCTCCAGGTGGAAGGAACTGTCACTCTTGACATGACTGGCCTGAAAACCTCTGCTGTCCGTCTCCTGGTTTTCTGAGCTTTTCAGGAGGAGCTGAGGCTCTTTATTTAGATACTGGACATACCAGAATAGAAAAACTGAATAGCTGCTCTGATAAGTACAGTTTAACGTCAGAGCTGCCCCCTCAGGGAGGGTCACTGGACCTTCTGTCTGGGTCACCGAGTCTCCATAGATCCTTCCTTGAAAAAAGGAAAGGCTTTGTTATACTGGCAATAGAAGAGACACAGATTCCAGTTTGGAAGGGTGAAAGGTCATCCCAAAGCTAAGGAATAGAACATCTCAGAAGTTCTGGGTAAACATTACTCACTGAATATCAACAAGATCACAAGTCCTGAGCAGGAAGCCGACAGCATGGCTGGCTAGAGAAGAAGTAGAAGGTTTTGTTGAGAGATACCCCAAACCAAGAGGTATGTTTCTTTATGTTCTTGATCCTTTGGTGGGATCTTCTACAAAATCTTGACTCACGTGTGAACAGGGCAGACTGCTCTACAAGATCAGGCCACAGGATGGAACAAAGACATGTGCGGAGGAGGAGAAGACGAAAATGTCAAACCACAAGCTGAAGGGAGCAGCGCCCTCTTGCGGCTCTTCTCTGTCCCTGAAGCCTGCGCTGCGTCTCGGAATGATGCTCATTTTCACCCAGGGGTGCGGCTTAACGGGCAGTCATAGAAGGAAAACGGTGTCCAAGGTGAAGGGTGGGACTCGAGGAAGGCGCATCAAACATTCTGCTGACTTCACTGTGTGGGTGATGGGTGATTTCTGTTACCCTCTTTAAGGCGCAGAGCAATATGACTCCCTTAAATCTCCCCAGTCCCAGCATCTAATGTGTTCACACCAAGTGGTAACTTAGTTTTAGGCATCTTAGGATATCCTCAGAATATATTGTGATATTTCTTCTCGGCACATTCCCCACTGGTCCCTCGAAACCAGGGGGTAAGCACGTCTGCTCTAGAATGCCCTTCCCTATCCCCACTCCCCTTTACTAGGACGACTCCTGTTCATTCTTTGAAAACCAGTGCATTACCTCCATGTGAAAACATTCTCCCGAGCTAAGTTAGTGCTCTCCTTTTTCTCACCATACTTTCTGTCCTTACCACATCATGTCAGAGTCATTTCTGTCCCGTTTCTCAAGCAGCACTTGGTGCTCCTGAGATCAGAAATTGAATCAGAATTGAATCAGCGGCCCTCTTCCAGGCCTTAGCTCATAGGAAACGCTTAAAAAAAATAATAGCTTTAAAATTGGTGAAAAAAAATGAATGAATGGCTGTGTCTGGTGGGCAAAACTATCTTTCATGAAGGACAGTCTGTGGGAAGATGCGTCTTAGGTCCCTGGTGTGACTGGCTTCATTTAGGAGCAGATCCAGGACCTGGTAGCAGGTACATTCAGTATTTTACAAAATCAAGTAAGGTGCAGGTCTTCTCTATAAGGAGCCAATCTCATACTGACTATTTCTTAATATTATGGTGCTTTCGTATACCCAACAATAAAATTGAGCATCAACTTTTTAAGCTCATAGGTTTTATACAATTATCAAATCAGACAAAAAATGCAAACAAAATATAAAATCAACAAAATTCTAATTAAAACATTAGTGTGAGAAATTATTTTTCACTGAAACTAAAGGGTTAGTGTAGGCCTATTAAAAGAAAGCTATGGATGTGTATAGTTGAATAACTGACTTGATTAAAGTTATTTGAAGCTTGATGTACTATTGTCTGAGTTACTGTGATTAGTGATTACAAGGATTTTTTCTTCACTTTTCCTATTCAGAAATACTCATGTTTGTCACCATTATACAATTTTATTATTTAATGAAGCACCCAAGAATTCAGCACTGAAAAAAATATGTTTTGCATTTACTGCTACTTTTATGTCTATTGAATTGCATATGGACACATACAAACAATGAATGTTTGCAATACATCCTCTTTCAATGGAAAGATGCAGGTTCTTGGGAGTGTGGCCTATCTGTAGTACTATGTGCTACATCTGTAGTGCTATGTGCTGTGTGCTATATCATAACCAAAATTTTCTAAAAGCTTTTCACCATTTAAGCAGCTGCAATGTCTTCATTTGTAAAGTATTATTATCCCACTTGCCCTTAATTTGGTAAAAATTACAAAAATCATCAAAATCAAGGGAACTGTTCTATTAGTTATCTAGATGATTAGAAATATACCTTTTTTATTTTATTTTGTCCTAATCACACAGAAAATTGCAAATCTAAAAATTCTCATTTAATTTCTATACCTCAGGGATTAGTGAACTTTTCTCTATAAAAGGGCAAATAGTATATATTTTAGGCGTTGAAATCATACACTGTCTTTTGCAAGTACTAAACTCTGCTGTTACAGCAAGGAAGCCATCATAAGCAGAGTGTAAACAGATGGGCGTGGCTATTTTGCAATAAAACTTTACAAAAACAGGTGGCAGGTTGTTTTGAATGCTGGGCCATAGTTTTCTGACCCCGATTATACACCAACAATTTGTTCATACAATTCCAAATATCCATGGATTGCAGTTTGAAAAACTCAGCTCTATTTTCTTATGTGTTCTTTCACTACAACATTATTATAACTCTTTGATGAGGCTTAAAATAAAGTTGGTATATTAATAAATTAATAGAAAGGAAGAAGAGGGAAATTGATTATCTTAGTGCTCAAGATACTTTGGTATAATGGATCCAAGGCTGAGCACCACAGATAATGGTCCCTGCCCTTAAGGAGCACATAGAGTAATAATAGAGGCAGTTATTAATTAAATAAAGAAATAAAAGGAGAAACTGCACACTTAAAAAGGCAGAGGTCCGCGATTCTAAGAGAGCATATTGAGCTTTCTTCTGTTACTGACTCTTGAGCGGATATACAAGAAGAATTAGGAATTCACTGGGTTTTACTCTCAAGGGAAGAAGAAATAATTTTTTAAAAAGAGTAAGAAAGTATCCTAAAATCACTTTGAGGGGGTTATATAAGACGAACAAAGTGCTTTCAAGAAATGTAGACAGGACCAGTATTGAAGAAAAAAATAAATTAGGAGCATAATATGGAAAGAGCCTGGAGAGGCCTTCAGAGCCTAAATTATGCAGGGTTTTGTAAATCACATGAAGCAGTTCTTTTCTACTCAAAGAACAAATGAGGACCCAGGTGGCTGACATGGTCAAATCTGCACTCTAAAAAGTCACCCTCACCATGTACAAAGACTATACTGAGAAGTGATGGGGTCTGTCAAGCGTGCTGGCGGCAGAGTAGCAAGGGATTAGGGAGGATTTTAAATTAGGGTATGGAAGTCAATTAGGTTATAGAGGTTGTGATGTCTTCTGCAAAACCTAATAGGTGGTACACACAATAGAACTTGGAAATACATTGGATATGGTCATTCAAAAATAACCATGAACCAAAAATATCGTATGAGTTCTAATATGCCCTAAACTGAGGGTCTGGCAGAAACTTCTGATTGTCTGTAAAATTTTCATTATTGCCTATTTTTTTACAAATAGAACCTCAATTTTGACGTGAATGGAAACATACTTAGATAATAATCCTGATATCCTGCCTCCCTTGCAGATGGGAGGAGGTGGGAACGTGGAATAACACTAGTAAATGAGTGTAAGGAGAAGACATTGGATGGAGCTTCTGGAAAAGACTGACTCAGCCAGTGTGTACATGTGCCCTTGACTTTCTCCTTTTTCAGTCTGGAAGATGTATAAAGTGGAAGAATCTCTGGCAGTCTCTTGAAAGTATAAAAACAAGAGTGACACATTAAGAGTGAAAAACAGTAAGCTAGAAATACCCTTGTTCCTTTGTAACATGGTGAAGCTACTTCACCAGCCCTGCATGTTACAAAGCTCCTTTATGTGGGAAAAAAAACCCTCAATCTTGTTAAAAACATTACTGTTTGGGTTTTAAAAATGTGGATCTGAGCCAGTCTCTTACATATATTGAAGACATTCATCAAAAATTGAAATTCATGACTTTATCAGAGACTCGATTGAGTAAGCCAGAATTGAGCCTAATAGTCCAGATCTTCGAAGGTGCTCTAGTGATTCTGGTATCGCTGATATTGATGGATCAAGGTCTGACTTGTGGGAACCACTGTCCTATACAAACTTTCCCTGCGCTCCCCGACTTTTCTCACCAAAGCATGCTCCTAAATGCAAATGCTCTAATTTTCTCTACAAAAACACACTTTCAGTAGTATCAAAACTGTGTCAAGAAAATTACAGTCAGCATTTATTTCTCAGTAGGAGCAAGAATAAATGGCTGAAAAACTGTTATGTATTTGATACTAGAAATGCCTGCTTTCAAAACACAGCATTTTAGGCCCTGGCATTGGCGAACACCTACCTCTCCTTTGGATGGAAAAAAGTTATTACTTTCTCATAAACTCCCATTTTACCTAATAGAGACATTGAAGCTTGGGAATCATACAACTAATAAAGGGTGAAATCAGGTCCAGATATTTGTCACTATCACTCTGAAGATTCAGATCTCTGTCTCTCTTATTATGCAGTGGTGTCTCTCCTCAGCTCTAAAATGAAAAGCTTGGTTGAGAGTCCTAGGACCCTTCCAAGTCTAACACTTAATGAATCTACTCCTTCTTATACAGGAATTAGAGGAATGTAGAATCATCTCATGAATCTCAAAGACCCACTGACGTCTTGGGAGGGCTGCACATAGCACAAATGTGACCTTCTAAAACTGAGCAGCCTCCCTCCTCCTCCACAAGTGCCCAGTGATTGATTGTTTTCTTCCCTAATGAAATTAGGGCTCAGGTAATATTTTGGGCTCATTGATCCAAATCCTTCATTTCAAGTGAGGGAAATTAAAGACTGCTACACTGACCATGTCCCTACATAGCCAGGAGTAGCAGAACTAAGCCTGGCATTTCCATTTCCCATTCCAGCTTTCATGCCTTTTCCCCTAGTCCAAGATGCTTTTTAAAAAATCATTAATTTGAAAGGGTTCCCCTTATACTTTGCCAACTGTTTGTAGATTCTTCTTCACTGAAAGGCATAACCACCGACTCTACCCACTGTTAGGGCTTCTAAGAAGCTGCTTTGGCAGGGTTTGCGTAGAGGTTGCAGGTTGCTGGTGAACACTGTGCTTCCGTAGCACAGAAGTAAGCAGCGGTGTCTGCTGCCTGGGCAGCCGTGAGGAACAAGGAACTGCTTTTCATGGAAGTGTCAAGCGTGAATCTTAATCTTCCACTGTATTTCTCTCTTTCATTTGAACGTATTAAAATTACTTGGGTAAGGCCTCTACTTGAATCTTGTCTATACCACTGTAAACTGCTTATACTAGTTTTGTAACTGCAGTTCATGGTGGCATTTTCACCCTCCTGGATGCTCAAGGTCTGAAGTTCCTCTTCTTGTTGACTGTTCACCCCTAGGAAGAAACACAGGTCAGGGTCCAGGAGTCACACATCGCATTTTCAAATTACATTTCCAAATTAGTAAGAACATTTTACCCCTCAGTCCTGTCCGCTCTAAACTTTGGACTTGCTGTCCTCATCACCAAAAACCCCAACTCACTGGCCAGTTGAAGCCATAGAATCATCAAAGACACTCCCAGGAGAGGCTCCATTCTTCTTCCTTATTGAAATCACAGAAGACCTGAAATGGAGCCAGGCTCCTCAGTCAAGAGAAAGCTCTCTTTACTGGGTGTGTCTCTGGTCTTCTGTCCCCTAGTCTCAGGTTCCTGCCTAGCCAGTCAGAGGCAAGCTCAGTCCTTTGCTTTCAACACAGACAGGCTGATGTAAAGCCAGGTTAGTCTGAGGAGAGGGAGGCACTGCCATCTTGTGATGGCAGCATCATCCTACTGCTAGAATGTGCTCTGGATCAGACATGTGTGTTCAGAGCTGACTCAGAGGAAATTACAAAGCTATTCCAGTCTCTGCCTTTACTGAATTCTGGTTCTAACTTAGAACAGGAACAGATACAATTCAATTCAGGTAAGAACACAACTGCGAAACAAGGTTGGTGCCCAGTATTTGCAGACTACCTCTGAGAAGCACCATTGAATTCCCTATTATTACTATAACCTCTGATCATGTAGCTGTGAGCTTCCTTTTAAAAATTTTTCCCTGGAATGAGATTATATACAAGTCAGGGTTTTTATTGGTGAGCAACAGAAATAGGTATGCCTGAACTAAGTAGAAAAGGAATAAATTAATGAATACTGGATTTGCCTCAGAACCGAACTCAATAGTCAGCAGCAATACAGAAAATCACTCTGGAGAACCACTCCTCTGAGTATCCCCGCTGGCTCCTCTCCCCCCCCCAGACAGCCCCCGGTGGGGGGAGGCCCCGGAGCCCCCCCCCCTGCAGATATACTCACAATTTGAGGATAGCCACGTTTTTTTTTTTTTTTGAAAAGTTTCTGGGGGGCAGGGGGGCCCGCCCCCCACCGAGGTTAGCGCGACCGGGGGGCCCCAAAAACAACACAGTGGGGAATTTTCTCTCATTTTTTCCTGCCTAAAAACGGCGAGGGGATTTTTTTTCCTGGGAGGGGGGGGCGCCTGGAATTTGTTTAGAGAGAGACAGCCGGCGGGGGGGGGAGCAAAAGGGCCATTTTCATGCTTTTCTCTGTGTGTGTCCATGCATACATATGTGTAGTTCTTGATTTTATCTCATATAACCACCACCATCTGTCTGCACAAAACACCCTCCCATCCCCAATCTCTGTCCTCTAGCAACCATCTCTTATAGTTCCGTTATTTTTGAGAACGTTATATCTATGGAATCAAACTGTATGTAACCTTTGGGAATTGACCCATACAGGTTGTTCCATGTATCAATAGTTTGTTTCTTTTGTTTCATATTATTCCATGGTATGAATTACTATAGTTTATTTAACCATTCACCCATTGAAAAATATTTAGGTTGATTCCAGTTTTTGTCCATTATGAATAAAGCTACCGTGAATGTTGTATAAGACTTCATGTGAATGTTACTGGGATAGATGTTCAATGCACCATGGTGTGGTCATATGATAAGCAGCGCATGTTTAGTTTTATAAAAAACTGCCAAATTATTTTCCAGAATGGCTATGCTATTTTACAGTCCCACCAGCAATGTATAAAAGTTTCCATTTCTCTACATACTCACCAACATTTAGTATTATTACTGTTTTGTATTTTACCTGTTCTAATATGTTTATAGTGATATCTCATTATGATTTTCTTTTTCATTTTGCTAATGAAGAATGATATTGAACATTTTTTATTTGCTTGTTTTTCACCCATATTTCTACTTTGGTGAACTATCTGTTCTATTTCTAATTGGATTATTTATTTGTTTGTTTTTTACATTGAGATTTGAGTGCTCTTTATTTATTCTAGATATAAGACCACTGTCTAATGTGTGATTTATAAACATTTTCTCTCTGTCTATAGATTACCTTTTTATTCTGTTAACAAGGTCTTTCCACAATGCCAAAGGTTTTATTTTATTTGAAGGCCAATTTATCAATTTTTTCTTTCATAGAAAAAAAATTTTTTAAGAAAAAATTGATAAATTGGCCTTCAATAAAAGAACTTTTGGGTTCATGTCTAAGAACTTTTTGGGTTCATGTCTAAGAACTTTTTGGGTTCATGTCTAAGAACTTTTGGGTTCATGTCTAAGAACTCACTAGCTCTAGTTCTCAAATATTTTCTCCATTTTTTAACTTTTATATTTTACATTAGAAGTATCTCAAATAAGTAAGTTATGGAGCAATATTTACAGGGTGTTGTTTGTTCTCAAGCAGTTTAAGGTAGGTATTTCAAAGCTGAGAACCAGTTTGGAGTGGGCCAAGTTCACGATATATGAGTTTAGGATTGGCAGAAGGGTGTACCAAAAGCCTTGAGGTGAGTTTTACTGTTGTCTTCCTAAGCAAGCTATTTTTCCAATTAAGCAAACTCTTATTAGGCATCTGTTTGCCCAGGTGAACATACTGTTTGCTTACATTAATTGGTTTGACATGGTTCCCTGAATAAACCAGTGAAATCACATTAGTGGAGGTCGACGCACACGCTCATAGGAGAGGATCGCTAATTTTTATATTTGTCTAAATGAATTTATTTAGCATTCCTTTACGGTGTACATATTGTGTGCTCCATACTGTGTTAGAAGGTTAGGTCAAAGCCAGAGATAATATAATGGCTCTTCTCTGGAACATTGTTCTCAGTAGGAAGAGGAGATAAGATAAAGTTTTAATATACTGTGATGGTTACCAGAACATATTGCAGGGGTTGTTAGGAAGGGGGCGAGTAGCTCCAGAAGTCATGACATGCTTAAAATCTAAGAGGCTCTTGAGCTGGAAGTCGAAGATCAATACCTTTAATGATAAACCCCACAAAAATTCAGGACTTGTCACTTCAGTGAAGTTTCTAGAGGTTCAGCAGCCCAGAGAACATTGAGACATCTCTTCCAAGGTGGAAGACATGTTGCTGCACCCCACACCACCTACTACAGAAAAGAGGCACATATTTGACTAGCTTTTTGAATTTGGAGACAATCAATATCACACAGGGGGTGTGCTATTTTAGCCTATTTACAGAGTCATCTGTAAAGCTGCCAGTTTTCAGTGGACACCAGAACAACAGGAGGCTCTACAATTTAGGTTTCAGTACAATCCATTTCACCACATTTGTCTTATGATTCAGCAAATCCAACAATGATATTCAAAGTTTCCATGGAAAGTAAGAATGCTCTATGGAGACTCTGGGAAATACCAATAGGAGAATCACAGCATCGTCCTCTAGTAGTTGGGGGGGCATAGTTTCCCTTTTCTGTAAATAACTATTCTCCTTTAGAAAAACAGCTTCTGGCTTGCTAGTTTACCTTGGTGAAGTCTAAATGTCTCATTTAGGAAAAATAGATGACCAAGAACCAAGTGTTGTCTGACCTAATCAGCTGCAACGTTGGGCATGCCCAGAAGCAATCGATTATCAAGTGGAAATTGTACATAAGAGGCCACATTGAGGCAGATCCATAAGGTACAAATCAGCTCCGTGAGTAGGTGGCTCCGATTCCTTTGACACCAACTTCTCTTATTGTCTCTTTTTCTGTAATTCATGCTGTCTCCTCCTGGGGAGTTCCTTACTCCTTCAAGTGGTACATTTTGGTTGTCCAAATTATCTGGTGAAAGATGGCCAGAGGTGCTGATCTACACTGATTCATGGGAACTTGCTGATGATTTAGTCGGATGGCAAGAGACCTAGAAGGAATAGGCTTAAAAGATGGATGACAAAGGAATTTAGGAAAGAGGTATCTTAATGGACCTCTCAGAATGAACAAAGACTCTCAAGATAATTTTGCTCAATGTGAATACTGACCAAGGGAAAACAAATGCAGTAGAAACTATTATAATGGACACAGTGATGCCCTTCATGGATGTGTCACATTCTCCCCAGCCATGCCAGTGCTTGCTCAATGGTCACATGAGAAAAGTGGCCCTGCTGGCAGGGATGGATGTTATGCATGAGCTCAAAAGCATGGATTTCTCCTTATTAGGGCTAACTTAGCTCATGCTACTGCTGAGTGCCTAATCCGTAAGCCACAGGGACTAATACTGAGCTCCTCGTATGATGTCATGCCCCAAGGAACCAACCAGACACCTGTTGATTGCTCTTCTATCGTAGAGATGACTGAGATATGTCCTCACTGAAATAGACACATACACTTGCATATGAATTTGTCTTCCTTGTACGTTATGCTTCTGCTGACCCCTTCTTCATAAACTTACAGAACACCTAATTCACCATCAGAATAATCCTCACAGTGTTTATTCTGATGGAGGAACTAATTTTACTGCAAAAGAGTACATGCTTATGGAATCATATAGTCTTATCACATATCTTACAATGCACAAGAGGTTGGCCTGCTGAAATGTGGAGTGGCTTATTGACTGAGCTATGACACTAGTTTGAAGACACCCTGAAAAGACAGGGTTCTATCTTCCAAGATGCAGTATCTGGTTTACATCAAAAATCATTATATGTTATTGTCCCCCTCATAGCCAGAATGCATGGGTTCAGACATCAAGGAAGTGGTCCTGAGAATGGATTCTCTCACTCCTATTACCCGTAGCCCTTTGGCAGAATTTTTGCCTCCGTCTTTGTGACTTTGAGCTGTGTTCGTTTGAAGGTCTTATTCTCTAAAGGGAAGAATATGTCTACCAGGAGACCCAACAAAATGGTTCAATTGCATTGAAAGGTGGCACTGCTATGTGGCTATTTTGTCCTATGTATGCCTCTGAACAAACAAGGAGGAAAAGAGATTACTGGTTGGAGTTATTGATACCAATTACTAAGGGGAATTGAGATGTCGCTATACAACAGGTATAGAGAGAGCTACATCTGAATCCCAGGACATTTTTTAAGTAGTACCTATTGGCACTTTCATGCCCAATGGTAAAAGTTAAGGGAAATCTATAGCAACAAATTAAAAGACAGGACTGTTGAGAACTCAGACTCTTTGAGAATGGAGATTTTTGTCATTCCACCAGGCAAATAACCCCAACCCACTGATGATGTGGCTGAAGGCAGAAGAACATAAAACAGGTAACAAGAGAAGGAAACTGTCTATATCAATTAAAGCTCAGGACCAAGTCTGGAATTAAGGAATGTAGTAGCTTTCTATATTTTCTCTTTGCTCATCACATGTACGTGTTGCTTTGCATATGCTGCCATTTTCTTCTCTCTCTTTCTCATCATAATTCTTTTATATGTAAATTATTGGAGATTAACTTTATAATTTAGTCTGTACATAACAGCATATTCAGTGGAACTTCCTCTGAATTTGAGATGTGGCTAATATAGTCAGAGATTCATACAGCAGTTGTTGGAACTATGGATCGTCTCATTTGGGAGAAATAATGAAAACTTCACTTGTTCAAGGACAGCTTTAGCTTGTTAGGTAGAAATATAGTGTCAATTCACTGTTGTTTGGAAGTTCAAATATGCATGTGGGGGATGCATATGGGCCAGGTGCAGTGGCTCATGCCTGTAATCCCAGAACTTTGGGAGACCGAGGAGGGTGGATCACCTGAGGTCAGGAGTTTGGGGCCAGCCTGGCCAACATGGTGAAACCCTGTCTCTACTAAAAATACAAAGATTAGCTGGGCATGGTGGCACACGCCTGTAGTCCTACCTACTCGGGAGGCTAAGGCAGATAAATCGCTTGAACCCAGGAGGTGGAGATTGCAGTGAACCAAGATCATGCCATTGCACTCCAGCCTGGGCAACAGAATGAGACTCCATCTCAAAAAAAGAAAATAAAATAAAATAAGGAATGCATATGAAAGAGTAGCAGCCTGAGGGATAGAGTGTGACAGTTATCAATGTATTGCCTCTCAGCTCCAAGTCCACCCTCATTACCTTATTTGTGAACTGGATCTGGAACCTCTAAATATTTGATATTAAGCTTTTTCAGTTGAGAGGGATGGAAGGGCCCTGTAGAAGGATGATGCTTCTCTTCCTGGTTCTGGTATGTTTTCCACACTTCTTGTCCTACATGCTTGGTTGGCCTGTGGGACACAGTGGCACTCTGCTCCCGTAAGGTTCATGGCAGCCTGACAGGTGGTTTCTTGGCAAGTTTCACAACCACCACAAGCAAGGTCAGCAGCACTCTTCTGTGGGCTTCCTGTGAATTGTGTTGGAATCCTGGTAGGTATTTTTCTGCTTGTCAGTATTTTTCTCTGGCACCTCAGGAAACTTCTCCACCCTCCAGCAGGCTGCAGCTACCCACTCCCAACGAGATCTGAATCATAGCCTTGGCAGGAGGGGTACGGGTCATGCTTATTCCAACGTGTTTCTTTCCTGGGATTCTACCTTAGTCCCAGAGACGGGAACTTCTGCTTACATGTGCGTTCCTATATTCTTTTTACCCATTAGCAGTTAATTACTTATTATTATTTAACAAATCTTTATATTAAACTTCATTGTTCAAATTACTGGGTTTAGTTTTTCCTGGCTCGACTCTAACTGAGATACTCCTATCTCAGTCTATGAAATGCATGGGAAGAAAGCTAATAGATACAGAAAGATGAACAATCACAAGCCGTGAAACAGCAGAGCACTTTAAGGAATTGTGCTCAGGTATGTGGTGACAACCACATGCAGGGATCATGTGGGGAAGCAGAGGAGCTGGAGAGGTAAGACTGTGCCATGGAAGCCTGGACGGGACCTCTGGACCAAGAAAATAATACTTTTTATGCCGTGTAATATAGTTTTTATTTCAAAAGTATGTTTCCAATACTACTAGACAAAATAAATACATTTACTATTTTGAAAATTAATTTAAGCAGAATAATGAGAATTTTTGGGACAAAATTATGAGGTAATTCTATAGCTAACTGACAGCTGATGATATAATATCTAGGGGGACAAATTTAATGTTAATATCTGGAGAAAGAATGCCCCACTGCGGCCATACAGAGAGTTTACAAAGAAATATCTCCTGTAACTAAAGGGTTTGTGTTCTGCTTCCTTGCAAAACCAGCTACTGTGCCACTTACAGCACAGTAATACGTGGCTGAGTCTTCCTCTTGAGCAAATGGTCTCTCCAGGTGGAAGGATGTCTCGCCTTTGTTAAGGTCAGCAGTGAAGCCTTTGACGCTCTCCCTAGAGATGTGTCTCAAGAGTAACTGGAGGCGTTGTTTGGGGTAGTGGACATACCAGAAGAGGTCAGGACTCCCAGAATACGAGTAATTGCACTTCAGCTGCACTGGGGCGCCTTCAAAGACAAGAGAGGGTCTTCTCGGGCTGCGTCACTCTCTGGGCTCTTGTTCCTCCTATAATAACAATTATGAATCAGGACGAGCTTTACAGACTGGGGATAATATTCATTAACATTATTCTAAATCAGAATACTATAGAAAAATAGATTAAAGAGAGGCTTTACTCACTGAGTGTAAACATTATCACAAGCACTGAGATGAGGGGTGGGCTTCATGTCTGAGCGGTGGAGAAACAGGAATCTATTTTCTGGAGGTCTTTTCTGGAAACAATTCAGCCATATGGACACTCTGACAGAGACGTGGGTGAGTCTACCCAGCGTGTAAAGCAAAAAGCTCTTCTTCAAAAAGATCTGGTTGTTTTTGGCTATCAAATTCAATTTGTGTAACATCTCCCTCTAGAGGCCAAATACAATACTGCAGCTAACTCAGGCTTCAGGAAACCTTCAAATTCACAGAGAATGAGAATTTCCTCCTCAGTTGGTAAGACAAAGGGTGATGCTGTACTAATTGAAATAGAAGATTATTTTTTAAATCCACATATAGGGATTAACGAAGTACAATATAAAGTCCAAATATACAAATACATATGGAAATTTGGTTTAAATTGGGGAAAATGTGTAATCCTAATCATTTGGAAGTTGGCAGGTAAGTTAGGATGCCTACCTTAATACCTGTTACAAAATAAAGTTCAAAGGACATAACATTTAATACTTTAAGTAAAATAAAAAACTTGCAAAACAAATTTAGAATGGTCATGGATTTTCTAAGCATGAAAGTCAAAAAGCATAAGAGAAAATATTGATAGATTACACTCCATAGAAATCTAAGCTTCTATACAGATGTTTTAATGAAATGTTTAAACATTACCAGATCAAGTTATTTTATTTTCCATCCACCATCATTGATTCTGACCTTACTCCTCACACATGAAATGGCCCTTTAGAATTTTAGTTCTATAAGCTTTTTTAAAAAAAGAAAGTAAGTAAGAAAGAAAGAAAAGAAAGGCCAGAAAAAAGGGGAACAATCATTTGGCTTAGAAACAGGAATATTCTAGAAAAAAATGGTAGATTGAAAATGTCCCCCAATCCCTAGTCCTTAACCAAAGAGTTTCTCTGGCTACCAGTCAAGCTATGTTGAAAGAGCTCAAGTGAGGTGTCCCATTTTGGGGTCAGATATAAATCTGGGGTCAAGTAGCTAGAAACTCCAGGATTAAAAGCAGAAATCTATGGGTCATGAAGATAGCTTGCCCTGCAGATATCTTTTCTTCTAAAAAAGAAAACTAATTATCTTGAGAAAGTCTCTTCTCTGGCCTCCAAATAGCTCAGAAGAAAGTAACAGATATGCTTTTACTTAAATGAGGTGGAATACAATGAGATCAGAGAGCAACAAGATTTTCCTCCAGTTTTCCCGCAGTGTGCTGGCATAGCTGCTGATGTCAGTACTCTGCTGAGTGCTGTGTTGCTGACTGGAGACACAGAAGTGTCTAGGTTTTTTTATGCTCTCAGGATTAGTGCCCAGTAATCGGACATGTCGGGAGGGGAGTGAAGAAAGGGAAAAGATACCTCAGAGACAAATGGGAGCCTCATCTGGATCAAGTATAGCCTGAAAAAATTATCAGGGTGAGTGGCCCAATTTCCTTAGCCAAAAAATCAGGACATGTGATTTGAAAAGTGATTACGATTTCATTTATAAGAAAGCTCTCACAAAGAAAGAATATCTCATCGAATGCATTATTTATTTAATTATCCTTAAAGGATTAAATACAATACAATCAAATTAAGAGAATTCTGTTAACATAGGACATATGGTCATCATGAACATATAAAGTGTCTCCAACAAGACTTTGGTTGATAGAGAAATAGCACATGTGTATGATGGCCACCCCAGCTTATTTCCATCTCTCTTCTCCTATCCAACACCTTCTGCATTCACTTTGCAGTCCAACCTGCCAATTCTGCTCTGTGAACAAGAGGTAGAGGTCACATTTTTTATTGTGGTAAAAAACACATAACATTAAACTTACCATCTTAACTCTTTTACAGTGTGCAATTCGGTAGTGGTGATTATCTTCACACTGTCGTGCATCAGATCTCTAGAACTTTCTAATCTTGCAACACGGAAACTATATGAGGCACAGGCCACATTTTGAAATTAATTAAATGTATCATCTTTCTTTTCCCCTTATCTCTTATTTCTTTTTCTCTCTTTATCCTCTTTCTGAATATTTTCATTATTTTTTTCTCATTTCTTCTCATTTCCTTTTTTCTTGTTTCTCTAGTTTCAGAAGAGGTATAAAAGAAGGTGGAAATTATTGAAGTAATTTCAAAGTCAGAATAGAAACTCATATTTTAGAAGTTTGAGTCATAAAAATTAAAGCTGCAATGCTTCCAGCTTTATCATTTCCCTTGCTGATATCTATGATCAATCTTCTTTGGCGACCATCTCTGTGACACTCATCACAGCCACAGAACATCTTTGCAAATGAGTAAACAAGAGACTTCTCCTGTCCATTTCACATATGACTAGTTCAGATGCTTTGCTAACTGATGCTCTCAATTTTTCACTGAGTCACCTATCTCAGAAATTGAGGGGAAAAGCTCCTCATTTAGAGTAAAGCCTAGAGAGCCTCCAAATGGTCTGAAACCAGGCCAACTAGCTCATCTGTGGAGTCCCAGAGCCTTCATCCCAGTTCTCTCCTGAAGACCGCCCACAGATTTTCAAGAGCAAAAAAGTGTCAGGCTTATGGTAATTTTTTTTTTTAAAGAAAAGTAAACTGCTTTTTCCTCCAAATTCCATGTACTAGAGATTACCGTATTAAAATATTTTGTCAAACTGCATATTCAAGTTTTAATGTGATTTCTCCAATTTATTTCAGAATAAGTCCTTAGTAATTTATTGAAGTCTACTATAAGCTATATCTTGTGCTATGTCCTAAGAAATTAAAAAATTAGTAAGGCATTTTCTTGACTCACAAGACATTGCAGTTTAGTGGGAAAGACAAATGTGTATATGTGTGTGTTTTTATATATGTCAAGTAGCTCTTCAAAAAGTACAAAATGAACTCAGAAGTAAGGAGACATTTCTAACAACAAAGGATGGTTAGATAAAGATTTGAGGAGAATATGATCATTGTTGTCTGTTCCTAGAAAAGATAAAACAGAATGAAATCAAGAGGCTAAATAAGCTTGGGGAGTTGAATAGAGACCCTCACTAAATGAAAATAAAAGAAGAGTAAATGGACAAAGATGTAGAAAGAAGTTGGAGCCTATTTTTATTATTAATTTAAAAATATTGTGGAACATATGGATGAATACATAGTATATATATATATATGTGTATATATATATATATATAGTTTAAATTTTTATCTGACTATAACTTTCAAGCACACAGCAGTTTGCAATGTGTTTGGTACCCAATTATATGTCCTGGTAACCTATTGATGTTAACATGTTTGCTTCCAAATATTCCATTTTATAGATTTATCACAGTTTCTGTAGCCATTCTCTGAGAAACACCTTGTATTTTAATTTTTACTATTACAAAAAGAATCTGCAGTAAATATTTGCATGTCTGTTTGGTGGAATAACGTGTAGAAATAAGCCATGTGGTTACCTGGAGTACTAGTACACAAGGCAGAGAAATGAGCAGGTGCAAGGACCTTGAGGCAGGAAGATAATTGGTATGTTAGAGCTACAGTAAGTGCAGTGAGGCTGGAAAAGAGGGAATAAGCAGGAAGGCGGTAGCTGATGCCAAATATCAAAGACATGGCGGGAAGCTAAATGGATTTGTATATTATAGTAAAGAATTTGGTTTTCATTTGAGTAAGATGGTAAGACATTATATAGTTGTGGGCACAGAAATGAAATTATCTGAGTTATGTTTTAAAGAGATTACTTTTCCTGCTGCATGGAGAACAGACAGAAGAGGAACAGTGGTGAAAGAAGGAAGATCAGTTAGGTTTCTTTCAATCAACCATGCAGGAGATGACTGTGGCTTGGATCAGGGTGGTAGCAGTAAAGGTCATGAGAACTGGTTGATTATGGGCATATTTTGAAGAAATGGCTGATAGGAATTTCTAATGGATCAAGAGGGGGTATGAGAAAAGTGATAAGACAAGGATGATTTCAAAGCTTTTGGCTAAAGGGATTAGAAGATTTGGTAAATGGAGTAGTCTTTTAACAAAATGAAGAAGCATTCACAAGAAGTAAGTGTGATATAAAGAAGGCTTAGTGAGTATAGAGGTTAAAATCAGTAGACTATTTTCAGATATATTAAGTAGAGGATGTCAAAAGAAGATTTCAAACAGATTATTTGATACTTGAGTCCAGAAACCAAAGGAGTTATCTGAGATTCAGTTACAAATTTGGGTATTTAAATGGGATTTAAAGCCAAGAGACTGAATAAAACTAGCTCTGAATAAAGTATTTATAGAGGAAAAAGAGTTCCAAGGATAAATTTCTGAGGCATGACAATGTTTAAAGATTAGATAAATGAGGGGAAAAAACAGCAAAAAAGACTGAGAAGGAACAACTGATAATACTGGAGAAGAATGAAAAAAGATTGGGATTTCCAGAAAGCAATAAAGAAAGTATTTCAGGAAGGGAGTGTTCTACAATGTCAAATGTCACCATGACAAATAAGATAAGTTAAAAATACCAGTTGTCACAATAAATTCACGTATATATAAATTTAAAAGGCTAAATTTTTCTATTGAGATTTAGAAATGATCTGAATGATTTACATATCCAGCCTTCTACTGCTTAAGAGGCACAGCTAAAAGAAATGTCAACGAAAGTTTAAATCATCTGATTGGGCTCTCATTGCAGGGCTGCCTGCTGGCACTCAGGCACCACCATGCCCACAGTGAACACCACATTCAGCTAGATGCCCAAAAGGAAGTCAGTTCTGGTGAAGAGAAAACAAAGAAGCCCATGAGGAGAACAGTAAGAATTCTGTCTCTGAAAGGAGTGACATCAGCAAGATGGCAGAACAGGAATCCCTGAACCCTCTTTCCCCAACAGACACACCAATTCAATATCAATAAATAAATCAATTCACCTGTGAAAAACCCAGTAACTAGTTGACAGTCTCCAGCACACTGAATAATCAAGAAACCAGCCACATCAAAGATGACAGGAAAGTTTGTGACATCTTCTTGCCCTAATTCCTATCCCTAGCACAGTGTCCCATAAATGAGAGGAAAGCCCCAGTTTCAGCCTCTCCCTGGAGTGGGAAAAGAGTTGCACATTACATCCAACACTCTAGCTTTTCCACAGGCTGCCTGAGAGACTGGCTTGCATCGCGCCTGTGAGGAGCATTGATAGAACCCAGTGTATTCCTGATGCCTAGGGTCACTGAGAACAAAGAGGGCATTTTGAAGTACCACGTAAGCATTCACCATAGCCCTTCCCCCCAGTTTAATGCAGACGCAGTGGTCAAAACAATCGCCAGCTCCCACATTCTCCTTGGGGAGGGGAAAGAGCTGAGCCAGATGTCCAATGTTCCAACTTTTCTGGGAGTTCTCAAGGAACTGGTTTCCATCTCACTTGTCTCAGAACACTGATGGGACTAACATACTCTAGATGCCTGGGGGACCACTCACAACAAAGATGGTGGTTCGGACTAGCACAAATATTTGAGAGGCCCCCAAAATCTCTGGCCAGTCTGAATAGTGAGGGTCTTCTCCCATATAAAGTCAGTATATATAGAATATACGGTCTTCCTAAGTACACACAAAGCAGCCTCCATGGTGGATCACATTTTTGCCACAAAAACAAGTTTTTGTTGTTTTGTTTTTTGAGACAGGGTCTCACTGTGTTGTCCAGGCTGGAGCGCAATGACACCCTCATGACTCACAGCAGCCTCAGACTCCTGGACTCAAGCAATCATCTCACCTCAGCTGATACTACAGATGCACACTAACCCACTAGGCCAGTATTTTATTTTTTGTAGAGAAGGAGTCTCACTGTTACCCAGACTGATCTCAAACTCTTGGCCTCAAGCAATCTTCCCACCTCAGTCTCCTAAAGTGCTGAGATTACAGGCATGAGCCACCATGCCCAGCCACAAAGCAATCTCAGCAAATTTAAGAAAGTGAAATCATACCACGTATTTTTTCTAATGAGAATGGAATAACACTAGAAATAAATAGCAGATGCAAAACTAGAAAATTCAAAAAAAATGAAAATTAAACACCATATTCTTGAGAGACAAATTGGTCAAAGAAATCAAAAGGGAAATTAGAAAACGTTTTGAGATAGAAACACAAAAACACAACATATCAAAATTTATTAGAGTGCAGCAAAAGCAGTACTAGTGGGGGAAGTTTATAGCAATAAATGCTTAAATTCAAAAGAAGATCTCACACAAAAAACATAACATCCCAAAGAGCTAGAAAAAAAAGAACAAATGAAGTCCAAATTTACTGAAAAGAAGAAAATAATAAATATTAGAGCAGAAATAAATAAAACATAGAGTAGAAAAAATAGAAAAAAATAAACAAAACTAAGTTTTGAAAACATAAGCTATATTGACAATCTTTTAGTTAGACTGAAAAAGAAGAGACAAGATTCAAATAAACTAAAAATGTAAGGGAAGACATTACAACAGATGCCACAGAAATAAAAAGAATCTTAAGAGACTATTACAAACAATTATACACCAACAAATTGGATAACCTAGAAGAAATGTGTAAATTTATAAAAAAAAACAAAACAAAACATATAACCTATCAAGACTGAATCACCCTAGAATTAAAAATAGTACCAGATGATTTCAGCAATCCTACTACTGGTTATTTATCCAAAAAAGTTAAATTTAGGATTTTGAAGAAACATTTCTCCTCCCATGGTCACTGAAACATTATTCACATTAGCCAAGATATGGGAACAATCTAAATATCTACTGATGTATGAATAAATAAAGAAAATGTGATACATGCATAAAATGGAACATTCTTCAACCTTTGAAAAAGGAGTTTCTGCCACATGCAACAACATGGATTAACCCTAAGGACATGATGCTAGTGAAATAAGCCAGTCATAAACGGCCAGCATGATTCCACCTATATGTGAGATACTAAAACAGTCAAAACAGTCAGATAGAAGCAGAGAGTAGAATGGTGGTTGGCATTCTTGGGGCTGGGGGAAGAAGAAATGGGGTGATGTTGATGAAGGAGTATAAAGTTTTCATTAGATATGATGAAGAATTACTAGAGATCTGCTATACAACATTGTGCCAATAATTGAGTTGTACACTTAAAATTTTGTTAAAATAGACATCATGTTAAGTGTTCTTGGCCTGTAAATTTTACACATAATCAAAATAAAGGGCCATAAAAGGCACAACAAAAGGACAAATCTGTCAGAAAAACTACAAACAAAAGTGAAAAGGGGGACAAAAGTAAAACTGGAAGAGGTGGCACCCTGAGAAGTAACTAAAGAATGTCAGCAGCCAAAGAAATCAAAAAGCAAGAACCTGAATGTTTGGTGCAACAGAAGCAGCCAAGTCTAAATACCTTTGATTATAAACTTCTACCCTCTTTAACTCAATTCATAGGAATATTTTTAAACTACTTTAAATGCATGTTTTATAATAAGGGAAGATTACCACTTCATCTCATTTTAAAAGAGGAGACTTAGGCCATTGTAAATATTTTGAAGAAGCAAGATGATTCATTTCATAATTTTTGTCAAGAAAAATTATAAAATCATCTCATTTCTTAAAAATAAAATGTGTGAACATTTTATAGTATTTTGGGAAGCATTTTTAAAACCTACCATGTGATCAAACTACAAATAAAAAATTTGAGTCATAATGATGTACAAAAAATGTCTTAAACATGTTGGTTTTTTGATATAATTATTTCCGAGTAAATAATAGTGTACCCTGGTCTTGGATACCCCTATTAGAATTAATGTACTCTCTGACAATGTAACTGGAAATTTTGGTTGTGTAATTTTATATAATAAATTTGTGTAATCTCTTAAAATAAAATCCCTCGAGTTTTAAAGTAGTTGAATCTAGTGTATTTGATGTCATTTTATTGGTTACATTTTTAGCTCTCAAATTTGTAACCGGGAAATCACTGGAATAGCTGCTTCAAAAAAGATCACAACTTAGTGGCTTAGTTTTTCAATATTTTATTAAGATTTATGTTTAATTTCCTGTTTTGCATAATGCTCACAAGATTAAAAATCTTGATATTATGTCTAATTAAATATACCAATACCACACAGTAAGATATTACGTATGTGCTAGACGTTAAGGTTCAAATCTAGATTGAGAATCTACAGTATGCTGATTGAGACTCTGTGCTGTATGGGTTGCCCTAATTGAGAATCTATCCTGCACAGCTTTTAGCTAACATTCTAATCAATTGCATCAATTATTCATGAACTAATCAATATTGAGGCAATACTAATCATAATGAATGCTAGAAACAATTTTTTTTATTAAAATGTTGTTGCCTTTTATTTCAGAGCTCTGACACCTTGTGATGTACTTTCTTCAGAGTGTGGAGGAGGTCCCTCCTGAAGAAATTCATCAGGAAACCTCCATGTGGGACAAAGTGTATCCGAACGTGGCATGACATTGACACTGGAGCAATTATTCCAGAGACAAACACTGTCAAGAGTTCAGCCTACCCTGCCCTATATGCCTTCAAAGGGGCACAGAAACAGAGGGAGCTTCTTGAAAAGTTCCCAGGTTGAGTTCTTTAGTCACAGAAAGTCTCAGCACCTCAGGGGGTTTGCGTTAGCTCCCCTGCAGTCTCGGGCACTGTGGCATTCACAGCACAGAAGTACTCAGCGGAGTCGCTTATATGGGCTGAGGGTTTCCTCAGGTGGAAGGAGGTCTCATTCTTCTTAAATTCAGCCTCAAAACCGTTGATGCCTTTGACCAGGGTGGGTCCTGATACATACTTCAGGAGAAGCTGGAGTCCTTGGTTGGGGTATTGTACATACCAGAAGAGAGACAGTGAAAAAGAAAATGAGTAGTTGCACCTCAGCTCCACAGGGGCTCCTTCAGAGACAGGGACTTGGCTGTCAAGCTGGGTCACAGACTGGGCTCTGGTTCCTCCTGCAACATCAATGCTTTGTGAGTAGAAAAAAAAAATGTGTCTCAATTTAGATTCTGTAATTCCTTCTGTGGAAGGAAAGAGAATGGAATCTTACTCACCCAGGATAAGAATCACCTCGAGCACTGGGACGAGCAGCAGGAGCATGGCTGAGCAGTGGCAACCCCGCAGGACCATGAGCAGGGCGGACAGAAGCCAAGGGCGCTGAGCATCAGGAGTTGGGAGCAGTCGGGAGATTGGACTGGACAAGTCTCTGGCTTTGAAAAGTTTCAAAAACAGAAAAAGGTCTTCCGTCGAGGAGTCTGGATGTGTCCTGACCTCTTGCTCTCGTCACAGCTCCCTGTCTACACATACATTAGTGAGCTGCATCAGCCAGCTTCAGGGAGGTGGGGCTCAGTGGATGAGGACCGCTGCGATGAAAACAGATGCCTCCCTTGTGCACCGTCGCCCTCTGCAGGCCACAGGCGGAACCATGGACTCCCAAGGGGAGCTGCTTCCTTCTCATTTCAGACATGATTTCAAAACATCAACAGAAAGTGTTTATTTCTTCCTGGATCTGTGATGATGTCACCTTCTGTATAGCACATGGTATTAATTTCAAAATACATGAGAAATTGCAGCCATAAAGCAAATCTCAATAAATTCAAAAATACCAGAATCATACCAAGCATACTCTTGGGCCACAGTGTAACAAAAAGAGAAATCATTATCAAGAAGAGCTCTCAAAACCACACAATTACACGGAAATTAAACGACTTGCTCCTGAATGACTTTTGGGTAAACAACAAAGCTAGAGCAGAAATTAATGCAAACAGAAACACAAGATTCCAGAATCTTTGTTTTGCAGCTAAAACTGTTAACAAGAAAGTTTATAGTGCTAAATACCTACATCAAGAAATTAGAAAGATCGCAAGTGAAAATTCTAGCATCACAATTAGAGGAACTAGAAAAAGAAGGACAGAGCTCAAAGCTAGCAGAAGAAAATAAATAAACAAAATCAGAACAGAACCGAACAAAATTGAGACTTGAAAATGCATACAAAGGATCAATAAAAGCAAAAGTTGTTTTTCTGGAAGAATAAACAAGATTGATGCAACACTAAGTAGGTTAGTGAAGAAAATAAGGGAGAATATCCAAATAAGCACAATCAGAAATGGCAAAGGGGGATGTTACAACTGATCCCATAGAAATACAAAAGACCCTAAAAGAATACTAGGAACACCACTATTAATACAAATTAGAAAACCTGGAGAAAATGAGTAAATTCCTGGAAACAAATAGCTCTAAATATTCAACCAAGAAGAAATTAAAAACCTGAGCAGACTAATAATGAGTTCTGAAAGTGAATCAGTAATAATAATTTTTTAAAACCTGCCATCCAAAAATAACCCCTGGACCAGACTGATTCACAACAGAATTCAACCAGATGTAAAAAGAACTGGTACCAATCCTATTGAAACTATTACCATAACACTGAGGAGAAGCGTTCCTTCCTAACTCATTCTGAAGCCAGCATCATTCTGATACCAAAATCCAGCAGAGACGCAGTGAAAAAGGAAAATATCAGTCAATATCCCTGATGGACATAAATGTAAAAATCCTCAACAAAAATACTAGCAAACTGAATCCAGCAGGATATCAAAAAGTTAATTCAAGATCAAGTAGGTTTCATTACTGGGATGCAAGGTTGGTTCAATATAGACAAATAAATAAATGTTATTGACCACATAAATAGAATTAAAAGCAAAACCATATAATCATGTCAATAGATGCAGAGTCAGCTTCCAATATCGCTTTATGATAAAAACCCTCAACAAACTAAGCACCGAAGGAACATACCACAAAATAATAAGAGCCACATATGACAGACTCACAGCCAACATCATACTCAATGAGAAAAAGCTGGACCTACTCCCCTTGAGAACTGGAACAAGACAAGAATGCCTACTCTCAGTCCCCCCTATTCAGTATAGTACTGGAAGTCCTAGCCAGAGCAATCAGGCAAGAGAAAAAAATAAAATGCATTCATATAGGTAAAGAAGCAGTCAAATTATCTATCTTTGCTGACCGTATGATTTGATATCTAGAAAACCCTGAAGATTCTGCCAAAAGGATCCTGGACCTGATAAAAGATTTCAGTGAAGTTTCAGGATGCAAAACCAATTTGCAAAAATCAGTAGCACTTCTATACATTAATAATGTTCAAGCTGACAGCCAAATAAAGAAAGAAATTACATTTGCAATAGACACAAAAAGAATAGACACCAAGGAGGTGAAAGATATCTACAAAAAGAACTACAAAGACTTCTAAGAGAAATCAGAAATGGTGCAAATAAATGGAAAAACATTGCATACACTGGATTAGGAGAATTAATACCATTAAAATGTCCATAGTGCTCCAAGTAATTTACAGATTCAACACTATTCCTATCAACACTATTCCTATCAAAGTCAGAGGCATCATACTACCCAACTTCAAACAACACTACAAGGCTACAGTAACCAAAACAGCATAGTACTGGTACAAAAATGAACACATAAACCAATGGAACAAAATAGCAAACTCTGAAATAAAGGAACACACCTATAACCATCTGATTTTTGACAAAGTTAACAAAAACAAGAAATTTGGAAAAAACTCCCCCAGTCAGTAAATGGTGCTGGGGATAACTGGCCAGCCACATGCAGAAGAAAGAAACTGGACCCCAACCCGTCACTATACACAAAAATTGATTCCAGATAGACTTCTATAAAAATGTTAGGAAAAAAGAAACAGGAAAATACCCTTTTACTATCGGCATTGGCAAAGAATTTATGGCTAAGTCCTGAAAAGTAATTGCAACAAAAACAAAACTTGACAAGTGTGACTTACATCGAATTTTTGCACAGGAAAATAAACTATCAATTTAGTAGACAGACAACCTACAGAATGGCAGAAATTATTTGCAAACTATGCATCCAACAAAAGTCTTATATCCAGAATCTATAAGTAAAAGGCTGGGTGCGGTGGTTCATGCCTGCAATCCCCACGCTTTGGGTGGCTGAAGCTGGAAGATTGCTTGAAGCCAGGGGTTGAAGACTAGCTCTGATAACATAGCAAGAAACTGGCTCTACAAAAAAAGAAAAGAAAAGAAAAAATCAGCTGGGCATAGTGGCATGTGCCTGTAGTTGCAGCTACTCAGCAGGCTAAAGCAGGAGGAGCCCTTGAGCCCAGGAACTTAAGGATACAGTGAGCTAAGATCATGCTCTTGCACTCCAGTCTAGGCAATAGAGTGAGACCCTGTCTTTCCAAAAAAAGAAAAGAAACGAAAGTAACTTCAACAAATCAACAAGCAAAAAGCAACCCCATTAAAATGTAGGCAAAGTACATGAACAGAGACTTATTAAAAGAAGACATATATACAGCCCATATATATGAAAAAATGATCATAACTTAACATCAGAGAAATGTAAATCAAAACCACAATGAGATACCATCTCACACCAATAGTATGGCTTTGTTAAAAAGTCAAAGAATAAAAATGTTGGCTAGGCTGTGGAGAAAAGGGGAACACTTATGTACTGTTGGTGGGGAATACAAATTAGTCTAGCCACTGTGGAGATTAGTTTGAGATTTCTCAAAGAACTTAAAACAGAGCTAACATTCAACCCAGCAATCCCATTACTGGGTATATACCTAAAGGCAAATAAATTTTTCTACCAAAAAGACACATATATTCATCATAGCATTATTCACAATAGCAAAGAAATAGAATCAACCCAGGTGCCAATCAGTGGCGGATTGGATGAAGAAAATGTAGCACATATACACCATAGACTTCTATGCAACCATAGAAAAATGAAATCATGTCCTTTGCAGCAAAAATTATCCAGCTAGAGGCCATTATCCTAAAGGAATTAATGCAGAAGCAGAAAACTAAATACTGCATGTTCTCACTTATAAGTGGGACCTAAACACTAGGTACACATGAACATAAAGATAGTAACAATAGACACTGGGTACTACTAGAGTTGGGAGAGAGGTGGGGGGGGGGGGGACTGAAAAACTATCAATTAGGTTGTATGCTCGCAATCTGGGTGACAATGCATTTATAGCCCAAGCCTCAGCATCATGCAATACGCCCTTGTTACAAACCTGGAAATGTACTCCTGATTCAAAAATAAAAGTTGAAAAATAATTTTAAAAACTAGAAAATAAAAACGTTTTTCTCCTCAAAAAATACACAAGAGATTGGAGTTATGTAAAAATAGAAGAGTAATTTACTTCACTGAGAAAATGACCACATAGGACAATATTCTAGACTTTGGAATACCATTAAGACGCTCCATGTTATTTTTTAAAGCCACTCATCAAGGGGAGAAGATCAGTTGCCTCAGACTGAGCTAAGCTTCATATGGCCCTGTGCCAGTGGATTCTCATGAGCATTAAAGTGGATGAAAGAGATTTCTCTTTTTTTTTCCACAGAGATGTTTTCTTTATTCATGCTCCATGTTATTCCAAATTTGCCACGGTTACAGGACTAGTGAGAGCTATAGACAGATTCCAAAACCAAATCTACATGAGCTAAATCTGAGCTGTTTCCACCACACTGATGGTAGCCAGAATGGTTCTAAGAACTCTTAGAACAGTACAACAAGAAGTCAATTTTACTGTACATAAAATTTAAAATTTTAACATATATACACATCATGGTCCCCTCCCCCAAAATATGAGATTTCTCTTTTATTAGGTGTTAAAGGAAAAAAAAAATGACTAGAGATTCATACATAAAATTAGCCTGGATCAATATCATTAGCTAATTAATCAATGCAAACTAACAGGTAATAATTTTCTTTGTGAAGCAGAAAGTGTGGAAAGGACTTCTTGGTTTCACACCAACTTTGATGTTTGTAAGGCTGGGAGAAAAAAACTTAGAGAAGAGTCCCATTTGAATTATCGATGCTCAGAATAGACTGATACATTATGCCAAATTACGGTATCTTACCCTAAAAATAACATCAAAAGACGCCCATTTATGGAGAAATTTAAGCAGAAGAATGAAGGTAATAAAATGTAACATATAAATAAGTAATTCTGGAACGAATTAAAGAGAAAGAAAAGTAAGCCTACATGAACTCAGTAAAGCTGGGAGGAGTGCAACCAGCAGACAAGAAATGAGAAGACCTTGTGAGAGGTATAGAAGACTTGAGACAGGTTCACAGTAACTCTCAACAGAGCTAGGCAAGCAGCAGTTCCCATGGGTAGGAGACACGGTGTATTGAACCAGAGCGGTTGACTCTATGGCTAAGAAGATGAAACTCTTGAGTGAGAAGCCGTCCTCACCCAAATTATTTTAGCATAGAGATCATTGGATCCTAAAAATGAAATAACCAAATCAGGAGAGAAATCTCAGGTGAAATGAGAATCTGGCCAACCAGAATTGTTTTCAAAGGTCAGAACAAACTCCCTCCTTTCTGTGTACTCCATTCACTCATGCCACCCTGAAATCAGTTTTCCCTTGCACTTCTGATCTATTTCTTGATTCTGCCAATACGTTTTCTTTTCAAATGTAAGACAACATGATATAATTCATCTGAAATATTAAACTTTACTAGGGTGGGCTGAATCAGAATTTCTAACTGAACTGTATATCCTCCTCCTATCTCTTGGAAATTCCCACTGAAATAACATTTAGAAGTATAAACAGGATGATCTAAATTCATACTGGTAAAAATAATAAAAAAGATGAAAGATATCAACAATTCCCATTAGATGGAAAGTGGATGTGAGCTTATTGATGAATGAAACAGAAAGGGAAAAAGTCCAGCCCGGAATTAACTATGAAAAGATTGTAGTGGATGCCCTCCACCCTGGGTAACAGAATGAGAGTCGTCTCTAAAAATAAAATAAAAAAATTATAACCAACCTCACAGATATGAAGCAGTATTTCCTAAATGGCTAGTGATGTTGAGCATCTTTTTATATACCTATGGGTCATCTGTATATCTTTTTTTGAAGAAATATCTATTCATGTCTTTTGCTTATTTTGGAATTGGGTTTTTTGATGAGTTGTTTATATATTCTGGATGTTAATACCTCATCAAATAAATGCTTTGCAAATATTTCCTCCTCCCCCACACCACAAAAAAAAAAAAAAGAAAAGATTCCAGTGGAAATATGAGTGAAGGGAACCTACTGGGTGGGACCCTGGAGAGGTTCTGAGAAAGAGTAAGTGATGGAGAGTGGGAAGGATGGAACACAAGGGAACACAGTGAAGGTCCATAATTGAAGTAGCTGCACTAGCCTTCTTCTGTTCTGGCCATCCTGAGGCTCTATTTTCGTGTAAGAAGCATAGTAGGACAATTTTACTGTGTGCATTTAATCTTTATGAGAGTTTAAATGAACCACCTGGGAAGGCTACAGTTTTCATTGTGAATAGTTGACAGAGTTAGGCCACCTTCAAATGGGATTAAGTGCAGAGAAATAAGAGGAGCAACTTAATTACTGGTTTCCTGCTCATTCATCCTAAAAGAAGCCTGACGATTCATGTATTATGTCACACACCCACACTACTGGTTAGGCATCCCATTCAAGAAAAACCTTGTGGGGAACATGGGCACAATGACTTGAGGAGTTCATCCTGCTACGCAGTTTTTTGTTCTTAAATATAAACCAAGAACAAAATAGCATTAGTCATGTCTAAGTATAGATGGTATTTCTTTCTGTTGTTCTCTCTACACATGGAAGCCCAGAAGCATCAACTGTGAATCATCATCAGAGTCATTCCCACCTGGATACACACTGATGGACAGAATGTCATCTAATCATCCCCAAAAGGAGACAAGATAATATAGCGGTTCCTTAGTCATTATTTTAAAATTCTGTCTTTGCTTTTAATAATGTTTTCTAATATTTATTCCTCATATTTATTTAGATGGTTTCTGTTAACAAGCATTTTAACCTACATTATTTCAACTCTTCAAGATTAGTAAGGCCAGCTGCATAAATCCTTCAAATGGAGAAGTAAATTAAAATTCAGAATATAATTACAAAGTCCATTATTTATATTTTTCTTGGAAAGATAATTTGTAATAGACAAATTTTTAAGAATAGTTTTAGATATACAGAAAAGTAGAAAATATAGCGGAGTTCCCATAGACCCTATACCTGGTTTCCCCCTACTATTAGCATTTTACATTAGTCTGGTACATTTGTTACAATTTATGAACCATATGGATACACGTCACTAACTAAAGTCCATACCTTGTTCAGATTTCCTTAGTTTTTACCTAATATCCTTTTTAAATTTTTTACTTTAAGTTCTGGGATACATGTGCAGAACGTGCAGGTTGGTTACATAGGTATACATGTGCCATGGTGATTTGCTGCACCTATCAACCCATCATCTAGGTTTTAAGCGCTGCATGCATTAGGTGTTTGTTCTAATGTTCTCCCCCACTTCCCCCCCCCAACCCCCCCCCAACAGGCTCAAGTATGTGCTGTTACATAGGTATACACGTGCCATGGTGGTTTGCCGCACCCATCAACCCGTCATCTGCATTAGGTATTTCTCCTAATGCTATCCCTCCCCTCGTCCCCCACCTCCTGAGAGGCCCCAGTGTGTGATGTTCCCCTCCCTTTGTCCATGTGTTGTCATAGTTCAACTCCTACTTATGAGTAAGAACATGCAGTGTCTGGTTTTCTGTTCTTGTGTCAGTTTGCTGAGAATGATGGTTTCTATCTTTATCCATGTCCCTGCAAAGGACATGAATGCATCCTTTTTGTGGCTGTATAGTATTCCATGGTGTATATGTGCCACATTTTCTTTATCCAGTCTATCATTAATTGGAATATTGAGGATTTTTGCATCAGTGTTCATCAGGGATACTGGCCTGAAATTTTCATTTTTTGCTGTCTCTATGCCAGGTTTTGGTATCAGGATGATGCTGGCCTCATAAAATGAATTAGGGAGGAGTCCCTCTTTTTCTATCATTTGTAATAGTTTTAGAAGGAACGGTACCAGCTCCTCTTTGTACCTCTGGTAGAATTTGGCTGTGAATTCATCTGGTCGTGGGCTTTTTTTTTGGTTGGTAGGCTATTACTGCCTCAATTTTAGAACTTGTTATTGGTCTACTCAGGGTTTCAACTTCTTCCTGGTTTAGTCTTAGGAGGGTGTATGTGTTCAGGAATTTGTCCATTTCTTCTGGATTTTCTAGTTTATTTGCATAAAGGTGTTTATAGTATTCTTTGATGGTAGTTTGTATTTCTATGGGATCAGTGGTGATCTTCCCTTTATCATTTTTTATTATATCTATTTGATTCTTCTCTCTTTTCTTCTTTATTAGTCTGGCTAGCGGTCCATCTATTTTGTTAATCTTTACAAAAAAACAGCTCCTGGATTCATTGATTTTTTTGAAGGGATTTTCATGTCTCTGTCTCACTCAGTTCTGCTCTGATCTTAGTTATTTCTTGTCTTCTGCTAGCTCTTGAATTTATTCCCTTTTGCTTCTCTAGTTCTTTTAATCATGATGTTAGGGTGTCAATTTTAGATCTTTCCCACTTTCTGATGTGGGCATTTGCTGCTATAAATTTTCCCTCTCAATACTCTTTTATCTGTGTCCTAGAGATTCTGGTATATTGTCTCTTTGTTATCATTGGTTTCATAGAACTTATTTATCTCTGGCTTAATTTTGTTATTTTCCCAGTAGCCATCCATGAGCAGGTTGTTAAATTTCCATGTAGCTGTGAAATTTTGAGTGAGCTTCTTAATCCTGAGTTCTAATTTGATTGCACTGCAGCCTGAGAGACTGTTTGTTATGATTGTCATTCTTTTGCATTTGCTGAGGAGTGTTTTACTTCCAATTAATGTGGTTGATTGTAGAATATGTGCTATGTGGTGCTGAGAAGAATCTATATTCTGTTGATGTGGGGTCGAGAGTTCTGTAAATGTCTGTTAGGTCTGCGTGGTTCAGAGCTGAGTTCAAGTCCTGAATATCCTTGTTAATTTTCTGTCTCATTGATCTGTCTAATATTGACAGTGGGTGTTAAAGTCTCCTGCTATTAGTGTGTGGGAGTCCAAGTCTCTTTGTAGGTTTCTAAGAACTTACTTTGTGAATCTGGGTGTTCTTGTATTGGGTGCATATGTATTTAGGATAGTTAGCTCTTCTTGTTGCATTGATCCCTTTACCGCTATGTAATGCCCTTCTGTATCTTTTAATCTTTGTTGGTTTAAAGTCTGTTTTATTAGAGACTAGGATTGCAACCCCTGCTTTTTTTTGCTTTCCATTTGCTTGGTAAATATTTATTCATCCGTTTATTTTGAGCCTATGTGTGTCTTTGCACATGAGATGGGTATCTGAATACAGCACACCAATGGGTCTTGTCTCTTTATCCAATTTGCCAGTCTGTGCCTTTTAATTGGGACATTTAGTCCATTTGCATTTTAGGTTAATATTGTTATGTGTCAATTTGATCTGGTCATCATGATGCTAGCCAGTTATTTTGCACATTAGTTGATGCAGCTTCTTTATGTCTTTCGAGCTCTATATTTTGGTGTGTTTTTGCAATGGTTGGTATCAGTTTTTCCTTTCTATTTTTAGTGTTTTTTTCAGGGGGTTCTTGTAAGGTAGGCATGGTGGTGACAAAATCCCCCCAGCATTTGCTTCTCTGTAGAAGATTTAATTTCTCCTTTGCTTATGAAGCTTAGTTTGGCTGAATATGAAATTCTGGGCCAAAAATTATTTTCTTTAAGAATGTTGAATATTGGCCCCCACTCTATTCTGGATTTTAGGGTTTATGCAAAGAGATCCGCTATTAGTCTGATGGGCTTCCCTTTGTAGGTAACCTGACCATTCTTTCTGGCTGCCCTTAGCATTTTTTCTTTCATTTCAATCTTGGACAATCTGATGATTATGTGTCTTGGGGTTGCTCTTCTTGAGGAATATCTAAATGGTGTCCTCTGTATTGCTTGAATTTGAATGTTGGCCTGTCTTGCTAGGTTGGGGAAGTTCTCCTGTTTAATATCCTGAAGGGTGTTTTACAACTTGATTCCTTTTCCCCCATCAATTTAAGATACACCAATCAATAGTAGGTTTAGTCTTTTCACATAGTCCCATATTTCATGGAGTCATTTGTTTGTTCCTTTTCATTCTTTTTATTTCACTAATCTTGTCTTTACACCTTATTTCAGTAAGTTGATCTTCAATCTCTGATATCCTTTCTTCCACTCAAAGTCTATTATTTCTTAAATACTGCACACATACCAGGCAGGTTCCATGTTAATAGTAGATTCCCTTCCCCAGGACAGTGTAGTTATCCCCCAGCTACTGTGAGTGTTGGCTACTCTTGGCTCACAGTTGCCCCTTTCCCTAGAAAATCAACCTTGGCCAGTGAGAGTCACCATTGTCCAGTAGCATATACCTCTACCCCAAGAAACAGCACAACCAATGATGACTTTGTTCTTACCCACAATAGGTCAGAGCAGTCTGGTCCCCTTGCCTCAGTGTGGGAGGAATCAACCCTGTGATGTATTTCATGCTCCAGAGCTCCCATGAGGTCAGGCTGGATCAAGACTCCCTCTGGACCATGTCCATGCTTGGACTTTTCCCTGTCTCAACCTGGTTTCCCCAATAAATTATGGAAAGAGAATTCCATAAACAGTCTTCACTTTTAAGGAACTCATCCCAAGACAATATTTTCTTATTGAATCCTGAAACCAATCCTGAAATACACATAATACTATAGCTTAATATGAAAAGGGCCATAAGTAACATAATCAATATTCAAACCAGCACCACAGCCTAAGTTCTTTCCAGAGTGCCATGATGCCAGAAAACATATGATAAAAGTGAAACTAAAATTTAAGTATCTTGATTCTAGCACAATTGTTTGCTCTTCCTCACTGCTTTTTAAATCTTTCTTCCATGACTGGGAAATATTTGTTCATCATCTTCACTTCTGCAGAGTAAGAAGCTGTAGCAACTTCTGACTTGGCTGCATCCTTTTCATCAGTGACTATCAACAAAACTGGACAGAAATCTTTATTCTTGATTTCCAAGCTTTTCCCAGCTTCTGGACTGTATAAATAATGTCATGCCTATCAGACCACAACTTCGGTTTTACAATAAATGTGACTTTCAAATGTTTTGTCTGTAATTCAAAGTAATATCTACTAAAAGGCCTTATTTTATCAGGCCACAAACACTTTCCCTGTGCTTGACATACATTGCAGGGCAAATCTGTGGTGCATCCTAGTCAGGGGATGGAGATATTCATATGCTCTTCAGTGTTTCCAACTCTCCAGAAAAACATTTGCTGTAGCAGTCTCAATTCCATATGGTCTTTGGTATCTTATTTCATACAAGTCTTTACTCAACATAACAAAGACCCTTGGTGTCTGGACCACTTTTAGATACTCAGAGACCCTTCTCAAAAAAAGTGTAAGTCCTTCTGTTCTCTCATGCCCTGCTGGGGAGACGAGGTACTCTGTAACTATTGCTAATGCTCCCTCCCATCTCCATGCCACACTCAAGTACTTAGGAATCAATAAGTCCCATCAGACTCAAGCTGAGAGTTTTGAATTTGATTCAGACTTTATCCCAAAATGGCAACATAGACTCTCTCTAATCTTTAGTCTGTGCAACTAATTAGACTTTTTTAAACCAGTTCTCGTCCTCTGACTCTAGTTCTTCCAGCTATTCATCAGATGCACCTTTACATAACTCAGGAGTGATGCTGCAGTTGAGGCTGGAGATGGAGTTAGGGTCCTATAACTAAAAAAAAAATATGACTTACAGGATTTTTAGCGTAGTTTGCTTATGATTTTTCTTCACTTTGCATTTCTGTTTTGCTGTTTCATTCCTAAAGCAATGTCTATCAGATGCCTTGGGGAAAGAGCAAAGTACTTTAGGAACCATGAGAGCATATCTGTTATTGTATAAAATATTTTTCTTGTCCTTGACAAAAAGAATCATAAAACCAATCTCTAAAGTAAAGATGTGGCATAAAAGTAGAGTGGGCACACATTAAATAAATGCACCTTTGGTATAGCAATAATAACTTAATAAAAAAACAAGGGAGAAAGCAAATTTTTAGAAATGATAAATGTTTATGGAATGATTGTCTTGTCTGTATAAAGGGAATATGTGGACCTTTTTGTATGTCAACGATACCTCAATGAAAATATTTTGTTTTGTTGTTGTTTTGTGGGGTTTTTTTGTTTGTTTTTCTGAGACAGGGTCTCACTCCATTGTCCAGGCTGGAGTGCAGTGGTGTGATCAGAGCTCACTGCAGCCTCCATCTCTCGGGCTCCCACCTCTGCTCTCCCAAGTTGCTGGGACTACAGGCACATGTCACCACTTCTGGTGATTTTTTTTTTTTTTTTTTTTTTGAGACAAGGTCTCCCTATGTTGCCCAGGCTGGTCTCAAACTCTTGGGCTCAAGTTATCCTCCTCCCTCTGCCTCCAAAAGTGTTGGGATTACAGGCATGAGCCACCAAGCCCAGCCAAAAAAATATTTTAAAACTTAAGTGGAAAGAGAAGACTAGAAAACATTTCAAGTAGACCAAATGGCATCTTTCTTTCATTTTCCTTTGGGCTCTCAATTATTTTCAGAATTATGAAAATATTTCCCAAATCAATCAAACCTTCAATACTATTACTTAGTTTTCATTTGCATCTAGAGAGCAAACACAACTTCATTGCCCTGCAGTCTAAGCTCTACATCAGGCATTCCTGAGGCACACCAGGTTTGGGTACAGGCTGCAGGTGTCTGGGGAGTACTGTGTGCTCATTGCACAGAGGTAGGTGGCTGAATCACTGGGCTGGGAGTCTCTGACGAACAAGGAAATATACTGGCTGGATTTATTGAGATGTACTGTAAACCTTCCATCTTCTTTTTTATCATCACTGGAGTATATGGACACCAGCAACTCAGGACCTTTTCTAGAATACTGTCTGTACCACATGAAGTATTGAAAAGCACGGTTGCTGTAAGTGCAGCTGAGAGAGGCAATGGCTCCCTCTGGAACACTGAGGGGTCCAGGATTCTGCTCCACCTCCTTCTGTTGGCTCCAAACCCCTGTGAAGAAGACAGTGGACAGACAGAGAAGACAGATTGGGTAGTGGACACTTAGTCCCCAGAATTTAAATTATCTTTTCACAGGTCCCCACTCTCCCCCAGTCTCACTTTGTTAGAGAAAAAAATCACTCATGTTTCTTCCCACAGGCCTAGAATAGACAATAATTGCAAACAATGTACATGTACATTATGTTTCTATAGAGATGTCCAAAACTCACAGCTTAACTGAAGCCACAGGATTGCCAGTAAAATTCTCAAGAATTTCATCATTCTTTTCTGCCTTGGTTCGCCGAGGATTCAAACCTTAAACCCCCAAAAAAAGAATGTAGCTCAGACGTTTCTCATTTTTCTTTTTAAAACCTCTGCTCCATCACTAAGCTCCTCCCTCATATCTCCCTCTGTCTCTTTCTCATTCGTGTGTGTGTGTGTGTGTGTGTGTGTGCACTTGCACGTGCACCTGTGTCCTCCCTCTCCTCCCCCACAGGAGCACAAGAAAGTTTTCCTCAGGGTCCCTGAGAAGACACTGCCATCTTGAGGACTCATAAAAGTGATCAAAGATGTATTCAAACTACAGATCCATGTTATGTGAACTGTTAAAAGTGAAAATGACACTTTGGTTAAATTCAGAATATACAAGGTACTCAAACAACTCAACATCAAAAAAAAAAAAAAAGAAAGTCAAACAATCCCATTTAAAAATGGGCAGAGGATCTAAGTTGACATTTCTCAAAGGAAGACAAATGGCCAATAAGTATTTAAAACATGCTTGACATCACCGATCATCAAGGAAATGCAGATCAAAACTACAATGAAATATCATCCTATCCCAATTAGAATCGCTATTATTAAAAAGATAAAAAGCAATACATGTGATGAGGATGCGTAGAAAGGGAACTCGCAAACATTGTTGGAAGGAATGTAAATTAGTACAGCCACTCTGGAAAATAGTAGGGAAATTTCTCAAAAATGTAGCAATAGAACTACCATACAACCCAGCAGTCCAACTATTGAGTATTTATCCAAAGGAAAGGAAATCAGTGTACTGAAGGCATATCTGCCTCCTCATGTTTATTGCAGCACTATCACATTCTATGAGGCCAGCATTATTCTGATACCAAAATCTAGAAGAGACACAAGAAAAATAAAGAAAACTTCAGGCCAATATCCTTGGTGAATATACATGCAAAAGTCCTAAACAAAATACTAGCAAACCAAATCCCACAGCTAATCCAACACAGTCAAGTAGTCTTTATTTCTGAAATGCAAGGTTAGTTTAACACACACAATCAATAAATGTGATTCATCACATAAACAGAACTAAAAAAAATCTATATTATCACCTCAATAGGCATAAAAAACATTTGATGAAATTCAAAATCCCTCCAGGTTAAAAATCCTCAACCAAGTAGTCACTGAAAAAACATACCTCAATATAATAACAATCTGTCAAAATAAGAGCCATCTTTGACAAGTCCACAGCCAATATTACATTGAACAAGCAAGAGCTGGAAGCACTCCCTTTGAGAATCAAAACATGGCAAAGATGCTCACTCTCACCACTCCTATTTAACATAGTACTGGATATCCTAGCCAGAACATTAAGGAAAGAGAAAGAAATAAATGGCATCCAAATAGGAAGAGAGGAAGTCAAACTCTTTCTTCTCACACTATATGATGTTTTACCTGAGAAAACCCCATGGCCTCTGCTAAAAGCCTCCTAGATTTAATTTTTAAAAAGACTTCAGCAAAGTTTCAGGATATGAAATCAATGTACAAGAATCAGTAGCATTCTATAAACGGAAAACATCCAAGCTGAGAGCAAAATCAAGAATGCTATCCCATTCTTTATAGCCACACAAAAATGTTATCTAGGAACAGCTAACCAGGGAGGTGAAAGATACAAAACACAGCTGAAAGAAATCATAGACCACATGAACAAATGGAAAAACATTTCATGCTCATAGATTGGAAGAATCAAGGTCATCAAAATGTCCATACTGCCCAAAGAATCTACAGATTCAACACTATTTCTATGAAATTATCAGGGTCATTTTTCACAGAATTAGTAGAAACCATCCTAAAATTCATATGGAACCAAAAAGAGTCTGAATAGCCAAAGTAATCCTTAGCAAAGAAAGAATGAAACTGGAAACATCACGTTACCCAGTCCCCCTGTTGTTCCACCTCCAGGCACAGTGTAACTGCAACTGCGTTACAGTCCCAGCCAGAACTGCCCCAGCTGAGCACTTCCCGAATTCCTGACCCAGAGAAACTACGGGCAATAATAAAAATGACTGCTGTTGTCTTAAGCCACTAAGCTTTGGGGCAATTTATTATGCAGCAATAGGGGGCCAGAATGTCTGTGTTCCACTCCCAGCTTCCATTTTGCTGCAATTTATGCTTTGAGTAAGTGATGCTGTCCCTGTTGATTCTACTTTCTTCATCTATTCAATGAGGGGCATGAGCTGGATCAGTATTAGTATTTTCTAAACTGTGGTTAACATAGGAGGTCATGATAGGCAGTACACAGATGTTCTTTTTCATTGTTATACATGTAATGTTATTTTAATTTGTATCAAGAACAAATATAGCCCACGCATATAGGTGTATAGTTTATTTCAGGCTTTCAGCCTGAAAGCCACACTTTATTCCAGGAGCAATAGAAGGCCATTGAAGCATGTTTGGCAAGTGGAGAAGTTCTTTACTTACACTTTAACAAATCATTCTGGCAACCCATCAGATGGGTGCTTCTTAAACTTTTCTGTGATAGAATTGCCTGGAAATCCTAAAAAAATGCAGATTCCAATTCAATCAGCCTGGGGTGGAGCCTGAGAATAAGCACAATTTCAGACAATGCTCATTCATACTTTGAGTAGCGAGGACATAGATAATTAATTGCCCTGAGAAAAAAGAGACCAGTTAGAAGGTAGATTGGACCAGAACAGTATTTTTCACACTTTCAAAAAATACATGTTACCATATGAAAGGATACTTATTCTGTGTGATGAAATCTGATGTTTTCTTATCCCATTTTATTTATTTATTTTAACAATAAAAGGTACAAAATCACAAGTTAAAAGAAAAGAATAATAAAAACTGAAATTTTTACTTAACAAAATGGAAGCTAGTTTAATAATGTTTACAATTGGTAAAATATTGGAAAATCAGCATCATCACATGCTACTGTTGAAATTACTGTTGAAGTTTGGTGAGAAATAGCTTCATGGAAATTAGGGATTCAGTATCACGTGTTTTTCTTTATGTAAGCAACTCCACTTCCAGTAAAGCTACAACTTTAACGATGTTAATAAAAACATTATCCATAATACTGCATAAGTGGAAACAATACAAAAAAAAGTTTTTTTAGAAAGCATATTTATATAATGGAAACTAGGCAATAATTTACACTCATTCCTTCAATATATGCTTTCTGAGTTGAAAATACCTAAATATAAAATTGAAAGAAAACACTGTGTTAATAAAGTTGATATATTATAAACCACATTTATATAAAAACATAGCTTTATATGTGCAACAAAATTTTTTCTCCATGCAGATAGCTATCATTTCTAGGTTATGAAATTATAGGGGTGTTCTACCTTTTCTGGGTGTTTATATCTCCTAATCTATTCCAATGAACATATAATTAATAAAAACATAATTTAGTTTTAAATTACAACATATCACTTCTTTTTTTCAAACACTGAATCCTGCCTTACATCCTTCATGGAAAAAGCAAGTGACAAGGGGCCAGAATGTCTGTGTTCCACTCCTAGCTTCCATTTTGCTGTAATTCATGCTTTGAGTAAGTGATGCTCTCCCTGTTGATTCTACTTTTTTCATCTATTAAATGAGGAGCATGAGCTGCATCAGTATTTTCTAAATCGTGGTTAACATAGGAGGTCATGATAGGCAGTACACAGATGGTCTTTTAAGTTGTTATACATGTAATGTTATTTTAATTTGTATCAGGAACAAATATAGCCTGCACATCAGATGTACAGTTTATATTAAATATGGTTTCACTGATAGTATCCATTAAAATAAGAATATTTTACATAGTTTTGAAGTCTACTCAACATAAAAGTTAATCTAACATTAAATTAAGTAAATGATAATGTAGACGATACAAATACAAGAAACATCATGAATTTACAGGCAAATGGGTAAAATACTGTTGGTAAGAGTACAGCATGGGGAAAACTTGCCCTCTTGGCCTCAGAGCCTGTGCCACCGTGGTCTGTCCCTTTACAATAAAGGACAGAGCAGTGGAAGGGATCTGTGGGCAAACAGGCCTGAAGCCAGCAGAGCACAATCTACACTGAGGAATGAAATTTCAACAATAACAAAATGAAGTTTAACTTAATATAAATTCAGCTTCATCACATAAGAAAGATGGCGTATTGCCTTCAGTTCTGCTTGGAGACAGAGGTTATAAAGAAAGTTCTCTCTACATACAAAGACGACACCTTCACTCCCACTTGTATGGCTAAGCCTGTGTCAAGGGTCCCAGCTGCAGGTTGTGGTACAGGCTGCAGGTTCTTGGGGACACTGTGCCACAAAGCACAGAAGTGGGTGCCTGGATGTCTGGGATAGAGGCCAACATATTCAAAACACTATAAAATTTCTCTTTTCCAAGCACTTCTTTAAAATGTTTGTCTCCCTGCTTCTTAGGGCTTGACTGAATTAAGGTCAATGACACAGGTTCTTTTCCAGAACTGCAGGAACCAGTGGAAGTTGAAGAACATTCTCTCCTCATGAGTACAATTAAGAATAGTGTGCATAACTCCTAGATCAGGAATGAAGGACTCTGCTCCAGTGTATGGAAGCTGTTCACCCCTGTCTAAACAGAAGAGCACAGACAGACGACATTCATTCACGGCTGGCTACTTTTGGAAGATATACTCTCCTTTCAAGTCCCCACAGGTGAGCACAGAGGCCCTAACCACCCTTCGATAACTTCCAGACTTTTAAAGAAGATACTACAATCTGCCCTTTCCAATGATATTTCCAGAGCCCCAAAACTCACAGCGCAGCTGCCAAGAGAAAATCAAGAATGAAACTCCCAAGGGTATCTCCACTTTATCCATGAGACTTATTGAGGACTCTGGTTGGGGTCTAGGAGCCCAAAAACACTACCAAGCCAAACAGCTTGTTTCTCTGAGTGAATATTCACAGTTCACTCAGTTCATAGTCATAGTGAGTATTCATCGTAACAGGAAGCTGAGATCCCCCCAGCCAACCAGAAACAGGATCTATTCCTTCATGCACAGATCACACAGCTCCTCCTGATGTCATGGAAAAGGACATTACTAGGACCAGGTGATTTGTTGGAGAATGACACTTGCTTGTATGCTAGATTACTGTCCTTCCTTTTTTTTCCTCTGTAATACTTCCTGAGCATCTACCACGTATGTACAAGTTATAAATTGAATAACCAAAAAGCTTTCCTCCTGTTAAATGAGCTGCCAGATATGGATCCAATTATTGGCACTGTAGCTTAATATAGTAGTATTATATCTGAGACATGCTCCATAAGGCTCATGCAAATTCATCTTAGAATTTACACCAAGTTACACCAGAAGCAAGAATGTTTCATTCTGTGCATAAAACCTGTGATTTAAAGAAACCAAACAAGAAAGCCCTTACAGTTAGTTCAAATAATTGGATGGAATAAGGTCAGTGCAAAATAAAGAGTGACTCAGCCATAAACATAGTAAAATAACATAATCAATAACAGGAGAGTGGAAAGCTAAGCCTTAATCTATACTTAAATGTTCTTGTTATTTTATCTTATATTATGTCTTATCCACATTTCATCCACATTCCAGAATAACTATCATCAGCTGAAAAATTATTTTTGACTAAACACAGTCATGTAATTAAATTCATTTAATTTAATTCAATCTATACAATCATGTGGTAAGGTGTATGTTATTAAAACTGATGATGTCTAGATGCTCTAAATTAAGTAATTTGTCCATGGTCACATAATTTAATAAGTGACAGATACAGCACTTAAATACCTAGACCTTGGCCCAGTATAGTAGCATGAGTCAGGTATAGTAGTAGAGTCCCAGCTACTCGGTTGGCTGAGGCAGGTGGAGCGCTTGAGCCCAGGGGTTTGTGACCAGCCTGGGCAACATAGTGATACACGATTCTAAAAACAGAACAAAAAAACCTTACCTTCTAATCACCACATCAAACAGACCAATTTTTATAGTAAGCAAGAGAAATATCTATGTTAGAACACAGACTTCACAAGATATTTCTGTTAGAGAAAGTTGAACACTGTAGACAAAGTTAGACTCAAGCCTCATGAGGGAAGCTCTTTTGGTGTCTGAACTTGTCTGTTTTATTTATTATTCTACTCAGCAAACCTACAAAAACACCTGTTGCTTATTTAAGAAATAATTGTAGAATGAACAAATTTAATGTGTGTCTGCCCTTTAAAACCTAATTAAATTTTCTATTTCCCCATGATACCGCCCCTTAGAATTTTAACTATTGGTTAAGTTTTTATGTATTTTATCTTGTTCCTCACTTAATTTATAAAAATTTTTTCTGATAAGTTCATTCCAGGTAAAAGCAATATTTTATACTGCTATCAGTAGACAAATGTCCTGATACAGCACATTGTACATATAAGGGCTTCATTATTATTTTAGGTCAACATGTGTTCTTCTTTTCTTGCTTATTTACAATGATTAATTGCAGAAATGATAATTTTTCTCTCCCTGAACACAAGTGATTTCTTAGTTTCTCAATATTATAGATTTTATAGTAGCTTTTATAATCAGCTAACAACTACTGAGCATTTATCATGGGCCAGAATTTCAAATATATACATTCATTTAATCCCACTACAAATGGTAGTCAGAAAGTTAAGTAACTTAGCCAAGATTATATAGTTATAGGCATCCAAAATCAGATTCAAACCCAGGCAAACGGGCTCCTAAATTCTTACTCTTAACACTCACTTGACTACCTCTCCTTGTTCCCTAATCAACAAATCACATGGAAAATGGTAACATTCCCAAAGTGTGAATTGAAATGCTTCACTTGTTTACCAGTTTGTGAAAAGATGAACTATTTCTCATGGATTCAGCTGAGAAGAACTCAACCCCATGGCATTATTTGATTTCAAAGACATGAAAGTGACTGAGCTGAGAGAGAACACAGATAGGCCACATTTGGTCCTCACTAACCTCCTTATGAAAGGAGAGTATGAAATTTGCAGAAGAGGATACCAAAAGGCTACTGCTAAAAACTCTATTCAACTTGGATTATTTGAGGCCGTGACTTCTACTTTCATATGAAACATAAATTATTCACTTCTATGCTAGAACAAATACCACCTGTTTTTATCATAAGAGTTTTCCTCTGCGACTAATTACAGGAAATTGAAGAAATTTTGTGGAATTGAGGAATATTCTAAACATTTAAGTAAGTTTAGAGCAGAAGTGTTATGCCTACATGGAAAAAGAAATGCTTTGGTAAAGGCTAAATTTTCAAGACTTTGATATAACTAAGAAAAAACTATGACAGAGTATCATTTTCTGCACACTTACAAGAGAAGAATAAAATTTTATCAGTGTCATTTACCTTTTATTTTTATGTATTATTTTTACAATGTTTTGCTGACTTCAGAGAGAGCAACCATCAGGCTCTCAGAGCCTTTACTTGCCCCTTCACTGGAATCTAATGAGCACTAAAAAGAAATCCAGAGTTCCCAGTGACCCCCTTTTCATCAAGCAGTAGCAGAATTCTTGTCATAGAGGTGTGAGAGAGACCATGGTCTACACAAGCTCACTTCTTCCCTGCAAAAGCAGGAATGAAATCCCTGGTCTCCAGCATCAGTTGCATATTCCTTGCAATGACAGGCACTGAGTTAGGATATTGATGGAGAATCTTCTTACAGCTGCTGTCATGTTCTCAGAAGCTGATAAATGTAAGAATAAGCAGAGTGTTTCTAAAAAGAAAGGTTTCTAAAAAATTAAGTTTTCAGATTTGCAAGTGGGTTCTCTGATTATGGAACAGCCTCCATTGGTATGCAAAAGGACAAACAGGAATTACACTTTTAGCTAAGTATCTCATAAAACTACTTTCTTATTTTTCTATAGTTGAATTGAGACTGACTTAAGGTTTGTTTTTATTTATACGTTTATAATTTGAATGAATGAATATTTATACAAGTCTGCCACAGAAGAAACCTGAACTTTTAATTTTTCTTTAAAGAACTTTAAACATTTCTTGCAAGGCAGGGGTGTTTGACAACAGATTTCTCCAATGTTTGTCTGAAAATATCTTTATTTCTCTTCGCATTTGAAGGATAATTTCTCAGGGTACAGAATTCTAGGTTGGTGTTTTTTCTGTTAACACTTTAAATATTTCACTATACTCTTTCCTCCTTGCGTGATTTCTGAGAAGAAGTTGGATGTAATTCTTATGTTTGTTCCTGTATAAGTAAGGCATTTCCCCCACCCCACCCCTTTCCAGCTTCTTTCAGGATATTTTCTTTATCTGTGATTGTCTAATTTGAAAATAATATGCTTAGGGTTGAGGGGGGTTGGCATTTATGCTACCGAGTGTTTTCTGAGCTTCTCAGACCTGTGGTTTGGTATCTGGCATTATTTTGGGAGAAATTCTCCATCATTGTTTTAAATGTATTTTCTGTTAATTTCTCGTTCTTCTCCTTGTGATATTTCCATCACATGTATATTACACTTTTATAGTTGTTCTACAGTTTATATTTTTAGATTTTCTTTTCTGGGTTTTTTTCAGTCTTTGTTTTCTCCGCTTTTCAGTTTTGGATGTTTCTACTAATATATCCTTACGTTCAAAAATTCTTTCTTCACTATGTCCAGTCTGTGGCACTCACTGCACAGAAGTACTCAGCACCATCACTCCAATGCACAGGGTTTCCTCAGGTTGAAGGAAGATTGACTCCTCTTAAATTCAGCCTCAAAGTCTTTAATGCCTTGAACCAGAGTGTCTCCTGAAAAGTACCTGAGGAGCAGCTGGAGGCCTTGGCCGGGGGACTGGACATACCAGAATAAATAGACTGTTGCCCCATAGGAATAGTTGCATCTCAACTCCAGTGAGGCTCCTTCAGAGACAGTGATGTGGATGTCAGGCTGGGTCACTGACTAGGCTCTGGCATCTCCTGGAAAACAGTGTACTATCAACGAAAGCAGTGCAGACTCAGTATAAAAAGTAAGCATTTCTAGTCAGAACCCGTGGAACTAGAGACCATAAAGAAATTTTACTCACTCAGGGCAAAATGTATCCCCAGCAGTGGGAGGAGCACCAGGAGCATGGCTGAGCAAGGGAAACACTGCAGGCTCTTTTCTGCAAGATCTCCCAAGAACAGGAAGGAAAGTGGCTGAAGAGACCAAGACCAAGAAGTGTGGGGAAGGTTTGCTGGACAAGCTCCTTGCTTCGATAAAAATACAAAATCTGCTGAGATTAATCTCGTTGCTTTTAAACCTCTGATTCTTGTCACTTGTCTCTGTCTGGAAAGAACTCAACCGGTTGCAGGGAGGAGGAACTGAGCAGTGGATTGATCTTCAACAGAAACAAGAACTCCAGTTTGCGCAGCATCGCCCTCTGGAGGCCAGGTGCAGAACGAGAGTTTAGTGCAGAGAGTTCATTAATACGTTCCTCTTGTTTTCTGAGATACATCAAAATTTCCACATGACGTGTTTCTTTCTGACCAAATATACTGTGGTGTTTTAGTGCTAGAGTTCATTAGCAATAAGATGTCATGTAAAGATGGAGTAATACGTTATCTCACCGAGGAATCGTTATTGAAAAGTATATCAGAATTTAGATTTGAGTCCATGAGAGTTTGGGCTCAGACCAATTGCCTTGGGCTGAGTTTTGGATGGTTCAGTGTTGCCATGGTGGTGATGGAGGATGGTAGAGATATTTCCCTCAGATGATGCTTATGCAGCCATAGAGTAAAAGACAGATTTCATGTAAGGAGAGCAGTGCCTCCATGTGACTAATGACAAGGCGTAACTCATGATGGGAAGGCTTTTTCCCTAGGGCTAAAGAAGATAAAACTACAGAAACCTCTGAGGCTGAAGAAAATACAACCGCACCAAGTGAGAAGTAAAAGTTGAAATTTAAAAATAAAAAAAAACAAATAATAATAAATGTAGACGGTGGATGGGGAAAGAAAAGAAAACACAAGAATGGAGAAAGTCACTGCTTTCTCTGTGGCCAGTGGGATCCTTGACAAAGTGAGAATACTTCTTTCCTTTGATTTGAAAGCATAAGCCCAGTTCTCTCCTTGGGTTCTTGATTCACTTGTTCCTGTCTGAAGAGATTGTCTTGAATGAAGAAAATTGAGTAAATCTGTCATTTTGTAAACATGTAGCCTTTGAGTGTGAACTTCTCATTCCTAGTGCTATACACTCATTTCCGATCTCTTGAAAATTTCTTCCTAAATTAAAGAATAGAAATAAAAATGGAAATAGACCAAACATCACATGAGTAAAAAGAATGAAGGTCATTTGGTGAGGAAAGAGTAATACATATTTCTAGGAGACAGAAAGTAGGTGGAATCATATTGAAGATTAATGTCAGAGCAGAAAAAAACATAGTCGAAAATAAGCTATGAGGAGCAACTTCTTCGGGATTTCAGAATGGTGGTCATTTTAATAACTTTTCTCAAAGTTTCTGGGCATTTACAAAGCCCGGTGTGTTCAAAGTCAAAGGCCATGAGATTGTGTGATGTCTTGGAACATTGCCTTTTGCTCTGCACTGGAAGAATGTAAAGAAATTCTTCAATCCTCTACAACAGTAGAAGCAACACCTCATAGTTAAATAAGAATAAGATCAAAATTAGAATATTCTCAATTAAGAGTGTTGGCAGCATTCTAAGAAATATGTGATTTCCTGGAAGATTTAAAAGTCTACAAACACAGCCCCAAAATACATGACCCATTTAAAAGAAGCAAAAAATCATAAATGAAAAAAAATAAAGAAAGAGAAAATTAAAAACTAATCAGGTCTGTTTTAGGTACTAAAAAAAAAAAAAAAAAACATTGTCTTTGAATAGTCCTAATAGTCCTACTATGCCTTAACATACTCTTAAATCCAGATATAATTCAGAATACAAAAATTTTTAGACTTCAGAAAAAAATAGCACTTGAATCATTTATAAAAACAAGTATGCATTCTCAACTTTTTTGCACCAAAGAAAGAGCATCATAAATTTGGAGAATAAGAAATAAAAGATCAAAAAAAATTTAAGACCTTAATTAAATGGTCTTATAATCTTGATGAGAAAAAAAATACAAATATAAAACAATGAATTAGACTAACTAAAAAGGGTAATACAACTAAAGAGCATGGAAAAAGTAAATGTCAAGTAGCCATTCGTGATGAATATTATGGAGAACCACAAATTAATGCAGGAACATAGCAGAATAGGAGATAACTTTAAGATACCTACAGCCAATCTTTGCCATGGATTGTAAGTAAAAACTGAACAAAATACAGAAATAAAAATAAAAAATAAAAAACTACCCACGGAACCTGAAATTACCCAAAAACTAGCAGATTGCGTAGAGAAGTCAAAAACTGGAGAAGCAGACTGCACAAGGGTGAACTTCATATTTTTTTCTGTTTCTCTCTCTTGGCTTTGCCCTGAGGGAGGCCCCTGATGCACGCAGCAAGATAGCAATGATGTAGAAAGTCAAAACTCTGCAAGAAACACAATTTTCTGCCCCTATGGGTCAGACTAGAAAAAGGAAATCCTAGGGAAGAGATGGATAATAGTTTAAGTCTCAGGCTAATCCCAAGGCTCCACATATGTGAGACTCACTCAAGTCAAAACAACAAATCTTAGGTTATTAAACTGATATTTGAACCACCATTCCAGTCTTAGACTACCCACCAAGTGGCACCCATGAAGGACAAATTAAAACCAATGTAGCAGAGAGTTCAGGAACTGAACTGAGATTTGAGCCACCCAAACAGGTTTCACTTATCCCTGAGCTACACATGACAGGTATAAAGGAAAACCAACATTGCAAATGATTAGGGAACTAAACGGAGATTTTGAGCCACCAAATTCCACAAAAGGGGAGACACAACTAACAATATGAACTAGGTCGATTTCTTGCTCAAACAAAAGCATTAATATTTTTTAGATGATCGTTTTTTTAAGAAGAAGAAGGATGAGGAGGAGAAAACAGAGTGTAAACACATAATATTTGAAATGTTTAAGATGTACTTCAAAATTATTTGACATACAAAGAGCGAGAAAAATGAACTAATATTTAAGTAAAAGATCAACAGATGCAAGTACCAAGATGACTAAGATACTAAAACTAATAAAAAAGATGTTAAAGTAGTTCTTTTGATTATGTTCCACAAATAAAGAAAATAGAAACTGAACTGAAAAATACAATATTCAAAATAAAAATCTTACAGTAGGAGTTCAATAGCAAAATAATGATAGAGAAAAGAATGTGCAAACTTGAACAGATCAATATAGATTATTTAATTCAACTAATTTTGATTTTTCTTCCCCCAGGAGACAAATCTGGACACAATTTTGGCTGTCACAACTTGGGGTGTGTAGTCCTATAGGCATCTGGTGTGGAGAAACCAGTGGTGGTGTTAAAAATTCTACAAAACACAGGGCTTCCTCACACCCCAATAAATATTATTAGGGCCAAAATGTCAGTAGTGCCAAGGTGAGAAACATTGAAAAACCTTAAAATCAATTTGAAAATTGAAAGAAAAAAAGGCTGAGCCCTGGAGACCTTAGGAAAATATTCTAAAGTCTAAATTATGTCTAACTGGAGTCCTAGAGGGAGAGAAGAAAGATACTGGGGTCAGAAAACATATTTGAAGGAAGAATGGCCAAAAGGTTGCCAAATTCAGTGAAAGACATGCATTTATCAATTTAAGCCCCAAACAAGGTAAAACCAAAGAGAACCACACCTAAATACATTATAATTAAACCATTGACAACAAAAGATTGTATGATTTTTCCTGTGTGTGTGTGTGTGTGTGTGTGTGTGTGTGTGTGTAAACAGCTTATATATGAAGCAGTTAGAGAAAAACAATATATTACATTATTGGAGGACAATTACTTGAATGGCCTATGGATTTCTATTCAGAAAGCATGGAGGCCAAAAGACAATGAAATGGCATCTTTAAAGTGGGGGAGGGGCGGGGGAGTGTTGACACAGAATTACAGACCCAGTAAAAACTGTCTTCCAGAAACAAAGGGCAAGTTAAAAATATATTTTCAGATAATGAAAAAATGAAAAATATGGTTCCCAGCAAATCTACTCTAGAAGAAGTGCTAAAGGAAGTTTTTAAGTTTGAAGGAAATTTCAGATATATCCCCTGGTATCAGAGGAAAAGGCAAATCTTCAGGAACAAAACAATGCCAGAAATGATAAATAGCTGTTAAGTATAAAATTCTTCTCCTTAAGTTTTATAAAGAGCATATAGTTGTTGAAAGCAAAAATTATAACACTGTATGGTAAAGTTTTCTGTATATTGTGATTAAAAAAAAAAAATGAGACAGGGATCTCGCTCTATTGCCTAGGCTGGAATACAGTGGTATGATCATAGCTAACTGCAGCCTCGAATCCCTGGGCTCAAGCCATCATACAGCCTCAATCTCCCAAGTAGTTGAGACTACAGATAAATGCCACTATACCCGGCTAATTTTTTTTTAATTTCGTAGAGATGAGGTCTCACTTTGTTGCCCAGGCTTGTCTCAAACTCCTGAGTTCAAGCAAACCTCCCGCCTCTGCCTCCCAAAGTGCTGGGATTATAAACATGAGCCACTGCGCCAGGCCTGATGAAGTTTTCAATGTGTGTAACTAATATATATGAACAACAATAACAAAATTCAGTGTTGGTAAAGAGACATTGTATAAGATTTTGACATTTCACATAAAGAGGTATGATATTTGCTCACAGAAGACCCTGGATAATTAGGCATGTACGTTGCCATCTCCAGAGCAGCTACTCAAAAAGTACAGAGATATAGCCAAAAAGTTCATAGATAATTAAAATATGAATTTAAAAGTATTTAAATAATCCAAAAGGAGTCAAAAAAACAAAAGAACAAAAAAAAGAACATGGGTGAAACATAAAAACAATAATGAAATATACATAAATCCAACCTGACTGATATTTATATTCAATTTTAATTATCTAAATTTCACAATGCAGAAACACACTTTAAAGTCATAGTTTAAAAATATATAGTTGAAAAAGATACAGCATACATCAGTAAGCATCAGAAACTTTGAATGGCTATTTAACATTATAAAACAGACTTCAAGGTTGACTTCTTGAGTCACAGAAAGTCTCAGCATCTCAGGAGGTTTGTGTTCAGCTCCCCTGCAGTCTCAGGCACTGTGTCACTCACAGCACAGAAGTACTCAGCTGCGTCGCTCACATGGGCTGAGGATTTCCTCAGGTGGAAGGAGCTTTCACTCTTCTTAAATTCAGCCTCAAAACCTTTGGTGTCTTTAACCAGGGTGGGTCCTGATACATACTTCAGGAGAAACTGGAGTCCTTGGTTGGGGTATTGAACATACCAGAAGGGATACACTGAAAAGGAGGACGAATAGTTGCACTTCAGCAGCACAGAGGCTCCTTCAGAGACAGTGACCTGGCCATCAAGCTGGGTCACAGACTGGGCTCTGGTTCCTCCTGCAACACCAATGCTGTGTAAGTAAAAGCAGCACAGACTTCTCTAAGAAAAGGTGTCTCTATTTAGAGGCAATTACAACATAGTCACATTTACAAAAGAAGGGAAAGGAATGGAATGCTACTCACCCGGGACAAAAATCACCGCGAGCACTGGGACGAGCAGCAGGAGCATGGCTGAGCAGTGGCAACGCTGCAGGACCCTGAGCAGGGTGGACAGAAGCCAAGAGCACTGAGCCTCGGGAGCTAGGAGCAGTGGGGAGGTTGGACTGGACAAGTCCCTGACTTTGAAAAGTTTCGAAAACTGTTAAAGAAAGGCTTTCTCTTAAAGAGCCTGGGTGCTTTCTGGCCTCTTGTTCTCGTCACAGCTCCGAATCTACACAGACATCAGGGAGCCGCATCAGCCAGCTGCAGGGGGGAGGCTCAGTGGGTGAGAATGGTCTGCAATGAACGCAAATGCCTCCTTAGTGCAACGTTGCCCCCTGGAGGCCACAGGCGGAACCACGGATCCAAGGAAGTGAATGATTTGCTTCTCATTTGAGAGATGTGATATCAAAATCAACAGAAAGTGTTTCTTTCTTCCCGAATCTGTGATGATGTCACCTTCTGTAGAGTACATGGTTTTAATCCCAGATACATGAGAAATGAGAGTTATTTAAAAATAGAAGATCAATTTACTTTACTGAGCAATTATTCGCAGAAGACAACATTCTTGACTTTGGAATACCATTGAGACATTCTTTATTATTTTGTAAAGCCATTCATCAAGGAGAGGAGAGGTGATCAGTTGACTCAGTCGGGGCTGAGTTCGTATGGCCTGTGTTTCTGAATGTAAGCATTACAGTAAATGAAAAAGATTATTCCTTTATTCAATTCTTTAAAAAATACATAAATAAACAAGTTAGACCAGAGACTCATATTTAAAGTCAGTGTGGATCACATGTCATTAATTAATTAATCGAGGCAAACAAATATGACAAGATATTTTTTGTTAAACGAAAATGTGAAAGAGGCCCCTTGGTTTCAGGTCAACAACTTTGATATTTGTAACTGTAGGAAAAAACAACTTAGGTACTTCATGTTTAAAAAGAGTCCTGTTCCAATTGTCAATGCTCCTATAGACTGATATATTATGCCAAGTTATTACATTTTACACTAAAAAGAACATTAATAGAGGCCTATCTATGGAGAAACTTGAGTGGAATAAGTGTAAGAAAATATAACAAATAAATAATCCTGGGGGAGAAATAGGAAAAGAAAAGAAAAATAAACCTGCGTTAACTCAGTAAAGTTGGGAGGAGTGCAACCAGCAGACAAGAAATGAGAGGACCTTGTGGGAGGTATAGAAGATTTGGGAGACATTGACAGGGACACTCAACAGAGCAAGGCAAGCAGCAGGCCCTTGTGGGTGGGATACAGGTGGCATTGAACTGGAGTGGTCAACTCTTACAGCCTAACAAGATGAAACTCTTGAGTGAGAAGCTGTCTTCATCCAACTTATTTTAGCATAGATATCACTGGATCCTAAAATTGAAAACACCAAATGAGGAGAGAAATCTCAGGCAAAATGAGAATCTGGCCAACAAGTATTCCTTTCACAAGGTCAGAACAAAGTCTCTTTTTTCTGTGTACTCCATTCACTCGTGCCAGCCTGGAATCAGTTTTCCCTTGCACTTCTGATCTATTTCTTGATTCTCCCTGTAGATTTTTTATGTGTAAGACAAAATTATGTAGCCAGTTTGAAAATTTAAATGTTACTAGGATGTGCTTCTGATTCAAAATTCCTAACTGAGCTTATGTATTCTCCTCCTGTCTTTCCAATATTCCCACTGAAATAAAATTTAGAAGTATAAAAATAATTACTTGAATCCATAATGGTAAAAGTAATAATAAAAAGATAAAAGGTATCACAACTTTTGGCTACTCTTGGCTCACAGTTGCCCCTTTCCCTAGAAAATTGACCTCTGCCAATGAGAGTCACCATTGTCCAGTAGAGTATACCTCGACCCCAAGAAACACCACAGCCAATGATGACTTTATCTTATGCACAATAGGTCAGCAGTCTGGCCCCCTTGCCTCAGCGTGGAAAGGATCAATCTTGTGATGCAATTCATGCTCCAGAGCTCCCATGAGATCAGGCTGGATAAAGACTCCCGTAGCTGGCATGTTTATGCTTAGCCTTTTCCCATCTCAACCTGGTTTCAATCAATTATGGATAAAGAATTTCCAATTCAGGCTCTGCTTCTAATGAAGTTATCCCAAGACAATATTTCATCTTATTTAATCCTGAGTCCAATCCTGAAATATATATAATAGTATAGCTTAATATAAATGGCCCATTAGGAACATAATTGATATTCAAATGAGCACCACAGCCCAGGTTCTTTCCAGAGTGCCAGGGTGCCTGAAGGCATACGATAAAAGTGGCCCTAAAATTCAAGTATTTTGATTTCAGTACAACTTTCTGGTCATCCTCACTGCCTTACAAATCTTTCTTACATGACTTGGCAATATTTCTTCGAAGTCTTCGGTTCTGCAGATTAACAATTTGAAGCAAATGTTGACTGGTTTGCCTCTTTCATTAGTAACTAAATAAACTAGCTCAACAGAAATCTTGATTCTTCATTTGCAAATTTTTTCCAACTCCTGTACTACATAAACAACGTCATGACTAACAGACCACAAATTTGGTTTTACAATAAATGTGACTTTTCAAGCTTTTTTCTATAATTCAATATACTAAATACTAAACAGCATTATTTTCATTAGAAAGCAAATATTTTTCCTGGACTTGGCATACCTTGAGGACAAATCTATAGTGCCAGGTGGTCAGAGGAGGGAGGCATTTATATGCACTTTAGCATTTCCAGCTCTCCTGACCAACATTTGCTGAAACATTCTCAATACCATATGGTCTTTGGCAACTGATTCATACAGGTCTTTGCTCATCATACTAAAGCCCCTTGATGTCTGGGACTTCTTTTAGATACTTACTCAGAGATCCTCCTCAATAAATTTTAGGTTGTTCCATGCTCCCATGCCCTGCCTAGGGATATGGCATGCTATGGTGAGGGCTAATGCTCCCTATCATCTCCAAGCCACACTTAAATACATAGGTATCAATATACTCTTTCACAAGGCTCAACCCAGGAGTTTTAAGTTCAATTCGGTCTTTACCCCAAAATGGCAATATAGAGACTGTCTGATATTTAGTCACTGCAACTATCTAGACTTCTAGTTTTAACCAGTTCTGACTGGTTGAAACAAATCACTCTGACTCTAGTTCTTCTGTCTATCCACCAAATATACCCTTATATAAATCAGGAGTGGTACTGCAGCTGAGGCCGGAGATGAGGTGAGGATTCTATAACTAAAAGAATTTAATACTTGTAGAATTTTCAAGTCATTTGCTTATGACTTTTTCTCTACTTTGCATTTCTGTTTTGCTGTGGCATTCCCAAATCAATGACTGTCAAACATTTTTAGTAACTAAAGAAGGAAAAAGGGAAGGTGTCCTGGGAACTATGAGAGAATATCTGTCATTGTATGAAAATACTTTCTTGTCATATAATTAAAAAATCATAAAACCAATCTCATAAAGAAGTGGCATAAAACTAGACTGAGCATCAGGATGTATACATTAAATATGTGCACCTTTTTGTATAGCAATCATACCTCAATTTTTAAAAAAGGAGAGAGGAAGTAAACTTTTAAAATGTTGTTATGGCATAAATTGTGCTGTAAAGTAAATATGCATACCTTTTTGTTTACCTTTTGTATCAATCAGACCTCAATTTAAAAATATTTAAAACTAGAGTGGAAAGACAAGACTAAAAGATATTTCAACCAGAACAAGATTTTTGTTTTCATTTTTTTAGGGTCTCAATTATTTTCAGAATTATGAAAATACATCCCTAATTAATTAATCCTCCATACTAGTACGTTTAATTTCCACTTGAATCTAGAGAGCAAAGAGAACTTTACTGCCCTGCAGTCTAAGCTCTATATCACGCATTCCTCGGGCACAGCAGGTTTGGGTACAGACTGCAGGTGTCTGGGGAGCACTGTGTGCTCACTGCACAGAGGTAGGTGGCTGAGTCACTGAGCTGGGAGTCTCTGATGAGCAGGGAAACATACTGGCTGGCTCTATTGAGCTGTGCTGTAAACCTTCCATCTTCTTCATCACCATTGGAGTATACAGACATCAGCAACTCAGGGCTTTTCCCAGAATATTGCCTGTACCAGTAAAAGGACTGAGAACCACGGTCACTGTAAGTGCAGTTGAGAGAGGCAATGACTCCCTCTGGGACACTGAGGGGTCCAGAATTCTGCTCCACCTTCTGTTGGCTCCAAACCCCTGTGAAAAAGACAGTGGTCAGACAGAGAAGACTGGCTGGGTAATGGATGCTTACTCCCCAGAATTTAAATCCTCTTTCACTGGTGCCCCCCACTCTCCCTTAGTTAGAAAAAAAAATCATACTTTTACCTATAAATGTAGAATATACAATAACTCCAAATACTGTACATTATTTTCTTATATAGAGATGCCCAAAACTCACAGCTTAACTGAAGCCACAGGATCACTAGTAAAACTGTCAAGGATTTCATCATTCTTTTCTGCCCTGGTTCACTGAGTATTCAAATTTAAAATTCTGCAAAAAAAAAAATGAACCTAGAATGAATATTTCTAGTTTTTCTACCTTAAAAATCATAAAAAGAATCTTTTTTACCAATTAGAAAAAGTGATGCTCTTTTTACCACCCCTAATTCACCACTAAGCCCCTCCCCTTATCTTTCCTCCTCGTCCTCCTCCTCCTTGCTCTCTCTCTCTCTGTCTCTCTCTCTCTCTCTCTCTCTCTCTCTCACACACACACACACACACACACACACACACACACACACACACACACGAGCACTTGAGAGCTTTCCTCAAGGTCCCTAAGAATACACTGCCATCTTGTGGAATCACAATAGCGATCAAAGGTGTACCCAAAATGAAGAGCCTTATTATGTGAACAGGTGAATTTAAAAATCTGACATATTAGTTAAATTAAAACTTTGAGAAGCAAATGTTCCAAATCCATGTCCGTGGGGATGTTTATGTTTGTATGTGTTTGATATAAAATGACAACTGTTGTATGAGTAAGGGCAGTTGTTTCTAATAGTCACTTTCCTACACTGAAATAACAATCATGAAGAATTCTATTATAAAAAGTTAGGCGAGATTCTTGCAATTCAAGGAGCATTTCTCATTGCATAGCTCTTCTCCATGTTAGGCCACATCCCTATACCATTGCGTTATCTCCAATTTATAAAGAAATTTCTTGTAACTCAAAATAGTTCTTTCAAAACAGAATGGCCAAAATTCTAGTTGAGCAAACATGATTCTAGCCCCCAGCCTGAGCAACATTTTTTAACAAGACCAGGGAACAGAGGGGCTTGGAAATAGCCTTTGCATATTGCACCAATAACACAGGCATGTCAAAACAGTACTTGCATGGGTTGGTGCAATAGAGACAAACCTGCCTTCAACACATAGACTTCCTTTTTTTTTCCGGAGAAAGGATGGAAGTTTATTTTAAAAGGCTTTCACGTAGGAAAGAAAGGAAAGTACACTTGGAAGAGACCCAAGCGGACACCAAGATCAAGTGCAGTGTTTAACCTTGATCCTAGGACTTTACAGGCTTGTCCCTTTCCTATGATTCTTCCCTTAGGGTGGGCTGCCTGCATGTGCAGTACCCCCCTTACCCTTGGGAATTGAGCACACGCATTAGCTTAGGAAGTAGTACATAGACTTTCAATGACATCTTGTGTGTCTGTTTATTTTTCTAATTCCTCTCATTGCCTTTCTTGTAAAAAGCTGATACCTGCAAATTAATTTCCAAAAGTTATAAATTTCATGTCTCTTTCTGCCTGTCCATCTCAACCTAAACAGAAAATCAGCTCTACGAAGGGTTACCTATGCAAGAAACTTAATTGTTTCTACAGAGAAAGAAGTGCAAACAACTACTGTTCCTCCTCTTGTTCATAACCTGCTTTGTTTCCTTGCAGAAGCTGGTGGCTGGAGGCCATGAAGGATGCAGGCTCTTTTCTACTCAAGGGCCATGTAATCAGTATCCATCAATGATGGCCGCAGGCCTTTTCTATTCCCACCAACAACATCATAGGAAATAGAATGAAGGAGAATATGCTAATATAGAAATCCCTTTCTCCAAGAGTACGTTGCAAATGGCAGAAATCACAGAAGCCATTTCTCGGTAGGTGTAAAAACTACAGAAGGAGCAACCTAAGATGGCAGCCACCACAGTCTTGGAAAAATTATTTAAAAAACAAATGTAACTTTTAAAATTGAATGTGGAGCTGAAGCACAGTTCTTGTTGGGATAAATCACCTTTTGAATATTTGTAACAAAAATAATATGGGTCAATAACTCTAATGTTGTACCCAAGAGTGACATCAGTGCTAGCAAAATGACAGAATTTATACTACATCAAAGTTGTACTGCAAAAGCTCTGTGCCTAATAATGTCTAGACAACATATAAAACTCTCCTTCATATGCCTTAAGGACAGTGTTATGGTAGTCAATCAAAGAGAATTCACAGACCCCTTCCCCAGTGGATTAAGTGGTCTTCATTTTCCACAGCATGAAATTTTCTAGAAATGTCTTGTGGACTTCAAAGTACTGAAAAGCTAGATCTTATTCAAAGGTAACTTATTTTAAGATACTACTGCAAGTGCTACTAATTTTGTGTCAATTTGAAATATGTAAGTTGTACTATTAAAACAACAGAAGAGATTTTTATACACATGCAAAAACACAAGCGTCTTTACCCATTGTGTTCTCATTAATATATATCTATAGTTATTGTTTACCATTAGTTTGTTAAATAATTTAGGGGGAAAATGGTAGTTACAAATGAAAACTACAAAAATATTGGCATTATTCTTATTTATGTAACTACCTTCATCATTGTTCATTGTTTTTGTATGGCTCCAAGTTACTGTCTAGTGTCATTTCTTTTCTCCCTGAAAGATTCCCTTTAGATTTTCTTGCAGAGCAAGTCTACAAATGGTGAATAGTCTCAGCTTTTGTTTATCTGGGACTGTCTTAATTTCTCCTTTGTTTTAGAACAACAGTTTTACCAGATATAAATTGTTGGTTGATAATTTTTTAAACACTTTATGCCATCCTACTGCCTTCTGGCTTCCAAGGTTTCTAATGAACAATTGACTGCTAATCCTATTAAGGATCTCTTGCATGTAGCTAGTCACTTCTCTCTTGCAGCTTTCAAGTTTCTCAGTTTGCCTTTTTTCTTTAGTTTGATCATAATGTGTCTCATTGTGAATTTTTTTTTTTTTTGCCTTTATTCTACTTAGTGCTTGTTGAATTTCTTGGGTGTGTAGATCCACGTCTTCTATCAAATTTGGGGAGTTTGGGGTCATCATGTCACAAATATATTTCCTGAATCTTTCTGTCTCTCCTCCTGTTCTGGGAATTCTGTTATACTTATGCCTGTGCTGTTGTTAATGTCCCACAGATTATCTAAGCGCTTATATACATATTTTTTCATTCTTTTTTCCTTCTGCTTCTTAGAGTAAATAATTTTATTTGGCTTATCTTCACATTTGTAGATTCTTTCTCCTACCTGCTGTTATGTCCCTTTAGCAAACTGTGTTTTAGAAAAAACTTCTCTCTGTAGCCAGTTCTCCTTCCTGAGGGGATTCTGAGTTGTGTTGAAACACAGGGAAGCCCTTTGAATTAGTCCTTCAATGAGCCACCTGAGAGGTCAAAGTAGTCAAGCACTATTCATTGATAGCAAAGTCCACTCTGCTGCTTCCAGCATTGGGAACTCACACTTGGAACAGAGGATGTCATTTAAAGACTGTCTTAAAGCCAGTGATGAGAAGATGGAGCAAAGGTAAGTTAAAAATAGCATGAAATTCTCCTACCAGGTTGCAATTACTTTTTTATTAACTAAATACGTGTTTGGTAGCTGTAAATCTTTCTGTGGTATTTGGCTGGAGTAAACTGGTTATGGCCTTACCGTTTTGTGTCTTGACAGTCTGCTATTTTCCTGGTCTTTTGGCTAAGGAAAGCAAAAATCTGGTCTTTGGGCTTTTTTGTACATATCCACGAACATTTCCAGGTCAGTGGCTAGTCCTGGTTGTATGAGGCAAAGGGAAACTCATAAAACTCACTGCTCTAGCATTGCGCAAGTCCTAAATTTCTTAACCAGTTGGGCTTTTATCCCCACTTTTTAGAATCTTTTAATTTTTTAATGCACAGATAGCAATGGTTCGAATTACAATTTTTCAGTGTTGTGAAAGCAGTACACAATCAGTAGAAACTGTACTTTGTATACCTATACAACTATTCTGTTTCTCCCTTTAGGTACAGTGTTCAATAAATTACATGAGATATTCAACACTTCATTATAAAATAGGCTTTATTAGGAATGATTTTGCCCAACCTTAGGCTAACGTAAGTGTTCCGAGCACATCTAAGATAGGCTAGACTAAGTCATGTTGTTCAGCATATTGGGTGTATTAAATGTATTTTTTACTTACAGTATTTTCAACTTATAATGCATTTATGGGGACGCAATCCCATTGTAAGTCAAGGAACATCTGTACTATCCAGAATCATTAGCTGTATGTAACAAGATGAATGGGAAAAAGTACACCTTCTCTAACTTTCTAGAAGTGGAAGGCATGGTACTTCTTTTTTCTCCTAACAGCCACCTTAGAACAGCCTGGGAGGTATACTCTCCTGGTAGCAACATGGTTAGAATGGTATTAAAACTGAATTCTGGTTCAGCCACCTGGATTCTTTTTTTGGACAAACATGGTCCTATATTATGAAATTAACTATCATTAATATGAGTGTTTTGCTCCATGAATTTTTGAACAATGGTCCACGAGGGCCCAGGTGATGAATAAAATATAGATGTCATAAAAATATTTTTTCCTCCATTTATTGTTCTAGACAAAAGGTTTGAGTATGACTAGGAACTGACCACAAAAAAAGACAGAGCTTTAGCCACCAGAATAGGATGAACAAATTTTGTGAGTATGGAAAAAAGCAACAACATTGGCACCTAGGAAGGGAAAACCTTGGACCATTGAAGGTGGAGGGGGGTGAGGATTAATTCTCTCCTTGTATGCTGGATGAAGCACACAGCCTAACAAGGCAACCATACAGTTTGGTTGTTGGTTTGTCCTCTTCCACTACTCCATGAAAACAGAAAACTCCTGTGAATATGGCTTCTCCTGAACATTCTGCAACATCAATGGCAGCTTTCCAATACAGAGTCCCCATCCTCTTAAGTATGAAAACACAGGAATCAGCACAACATTTTTTCAGTCTGACTCATACAAGTGTGTATTTTTCCCCTGGTGTCTTGGGTTATACCATGGATGGCTACAGAGGTTGCAAATACTGCCTGACACTGTTCATATAGCTTAACCAAGGTGAACTAATGTTGATCCAAATAAAGTTTAGCAATAAATTTCAAACTGGATTAATCTCAGCACCTTTGGTTATGTTTACGTCTGAGAATAGGACCATAGGAGATCTCTATGTTGGAAATAGTAGTTACTTTTTGGCAATTTAAGCAAAGATCAGCATGTCGGTCCAAATTTCCATGTGTGGGTCATATTAAATAATACCCTATATCCTAGCTGTCTGTACTTTTGAATTTATTCACAGCTGGCAGAATCTAGGATCCTATGAGGCATGATTGAGGTTGCTGTTGCAGGTTTGGCCTCCTCCTCATGCTTAGAGTTCTACTGAGAGTAGCCATAATTAAATGTTGTGTGAGACAAATTCAGTGCATTTAGTCTCTGCCTCTTTCAGTCAAATTAATCAGAATGACTGATGGAGTGGGATAGTCATAAGAAAAGTTTCTAGCAGCTAACATGATATAGAACCATGGAGTGGATATTGTTGAATATCCACTAGGGGGATAAGATCCTCTTGTAGGGGTACGAGAGTCCACCGTGAGTCTCTTGTACCCCTGCATGACCTGCTGGGTATGCCAATACTGTAAGGCCATGACCACTCTACCTGGACCACTTTTCAGAGTTATGCTTGCAGCAAGCAGCCTTAAGGGATGAGGTAATGCCTCCCTGTATGATAAAGAGCAAACTGGCTTACTGTTTACTGTTGCGATAAATTTCCCAAGCTCAGAGTTCCTCAGCTATGATACAGCACCACTGCATGCAAAATATTCATCAGCACTCACTATATCAGATTTTGGGGACTTAAGGGAAAGAGTAACTGAAGTGAACATACTAATGTTTAGGCTGTTTGCTGTGCCATAAATAACAAAACCGTTTGTCTCTGACTAAGGAATCTCATGTCTCTACTGACAACCTCAATGAAACGACATGCTTATTAGCTTTCAGGAAGAGGAAAAAAATCCAAGAGCTGATAACCCCCTTCTCTACTATAGTAAAGGCTTGAACTACATGTGAGAAAGATAAGTTTCTCCAAACTAGTCTGAAACAGACCTTTTTTGAAGAATGCCATGTATACAGCCCCATAGGTAATTAACCATCACTTCCAATAAAATGCTTGAGCAATTTTCTAATATACTTTAATGAAATAAAGACTCCTTATGGGAAATTAATGTTACCAACTGAAATGATTATTAATCTTGTGAGAAGCCTAATAGCCACTACACAGATAATCAAAAGCAGGATAATTATGACCCAGTCCTTTGAACATAATGATCTGTAAACCACATCTTTTAAAAATCTAATCTACAACATGTCTACTGTAGGGGGGAAACCCCGAAAGTGCAGTGGCAAGGGTCTGAAGCCTCAGCCTGTTCCCATATAAATATTGATTTAGAAAAGAATTAGAAATGTAGGCACATAGTTTTACTTTATATAATCATATATAATCTTATAGTTACTCGCTTATAATCATAAAGATATATACTCAATATAACCTTTATGAAGCATGGAACTGAGGTGACATTGTGAACAAAGTGATCCTAAGGCAAGATGCCCTAAGCCCTCTGTCACGCCCGCCTAAGGGCTGCTGGAGGGGGCCTCGGCTGTGTGGCAGTGCCAGCCCTGGGAAAGCGCCTGCTGTTTAGCAAGCAAGGGAAGGAGACCTCCAAAATGGCCAAGATGTCTCTTTCCTGGGGAAGTTAGGAGAAAATTCCGCTTGTCCAAGCTCTTGTGGCAAGGCCTGATGGCTGTCAGGGAGGCCCACAGACATCCGGGGGCTTAACTGTCTCTATGTGATGCTGTGCTTCAGTGGTCCCGTTCCATGTCTGCTCTCACGCCCTGCTTCTGCACCTGGTTTCTCTTTTTCTCAGAAGATAAGAATTAATGTCCTTGACATTTCTAACAAATATGCAAAGAGCGCTGATGCATTAGGTTTTCTTTTTTTTTTTTTTGCTTTGATACACATTTATTCATCTTTATACATCCATAAAAATTATTGTATAGCATGTACTAATACTCCAGCATTCCAAACAGAGAGACTAAAGAATGGAAGGTCTAAAGGCATCAGGTGAATAGACTGGACAGGGAAAATGTGGCACATATACACCATGGAATATAATGCAGCCATCAAAAACAATGAGTTCGTGTCCTTTGTAGGGACATGGATGAACCTGGAAACCATCATTCTCAGCAAACTGACACAAGAACAGAAAATCAAACACCGCATGATCCCACTCATAGGCGGGTGTTGAACAATGCGAACACATGGACACAGCGAGGGGGAGTATCACACACTGGAGTCTGTCGGGGGGGGGAAAAAGGGGAGGGATAGTGGGGGGGTGGGGAGTTGGGGGAGGGATAGCATGGGGAGAAATGCCAGATATAGGTGATGGGGAGGAAGGCAGCAAATCACATTGCCATGTGTGTACCTATGCAACAATCTTCCATGTTCTTCACATGTACCCCCAAACCTAAAATGCAATTTAAAAAAAAAACTTGATAAAAAAATAATAAAAAAATAAAATAAAATTCACAAATGCATTAGGTTTTCTCCTTGCCTCCCCCTACTTGAAAGTCTTGGGCCCCCTATCTTCAAGACACGTGATTTACCTGACCCTATCAGCAACCACCATTACCTCACCCTACCTTCCCCGCCCCCTGCTTTGTACTCAATAAAAGTCAGAGTGTCCAGGCACTTGGTGCCACTCAAGGTCTCCGTGTTTTGGTTGGCAATGGACCCCCGAGCCCAAACTCTCTTTTCTCTATCTCTGTGTCTGTGTCTTTTATTTCTACAGTTTCTCATCTCCACACCAACAGGGAGGGACTCACAGAACCTTATAGGGCTGGACCCTGTAGTCTACCAAGGCTATTTATTTGCATTTGATTCCTGAGGAGCTTTTTCTCTTGCAGTAGTTTTGACTTGAGCTCGTAATTGTTGGACTTGAGAAGTTACTTTCATATTTTCCAACATTTAAGTATGTGCTTTTTTTTTTTCATTTAGATATTTCGTTATGTGTTACTAGTCTTAAGAGTTGACTAAGTATTTTGGACTACATCTGATATAGTGAGGTCAGTTTAGTGAGGAAAGGCTGAGACCCTGAATGGATCTAACTATTTGACCAGCATTCACTGAGCAAGAAAAGCTAGGTTTTGAGTCTGGGAGCAACGGTGAGAAAGAACTGAGCTGCCCCACATAATGAAGCAGAGAGAACACACAGCAAGGTCAAAGTTGCTAGGGTGAGAATGAGAGGAAGGAAAAGAGAAAGAGGAGGGCCAAACAATATTCATCCATTCATCATTTAGTTTTGTTTTTTTTTACTAACTATTATAGGTCAGTCATTATTCTAAGCACTAAGCATAAAGCTGTCTATTAAACAAGCAATACCGCTGGACCTCATAAAGCTTGTATCCTTGGTGGAGATATAAATAACAAACACATTGACAATAAACACATAGATCAACAATATAACTGCACAGTATGATTATTACCATAATGGAAATAACTAGGGAGTTATAACAGAGTTAGGGGAAGGGCCACGGATGGCTACATTAGTCAGGAAGATCAGCAGAAGTCAGCAGGTTTTCTCTATAGTAGTGGTATTTGAGCTGAGACCTGAGGAGTGAAAATGAGTCAGAATCACCAAGATTTGGGGGACGAGCATTTCAGATGGTTGAGAGAGTTAGACTAAATGTGGAAAAGGACATAGTAAGTTCAGAAAAATTGAAAGGAGGTCAGTGTTTTTGCTGCATAGAAAGCCAGGAAAAGGGAATTTAGAGCTGAAGGGACAGGGGAGGTTTGAATGATACAGATCTTTGTATTCTGCAGCCTAAATTTGCATTTTATTCCAGGAGCAATAGAAAGCTACTGAAACATATTTGGCAATTAGAGACATCTCTTTATTTATGCTTTAAAAAATCATTCTGGCAACCCATCAGATGGGTCCTTCTCAAACTTTGAAGTGATAGAATCACCTGGGAATCTTAATAAAAAGCAGATTCAAATTCAGTCAGCCTTGGGTGGAGCCTGAGAATCAGCACAAGCCCAGACAGTGCTGGCCCACACTTCGAATGGCAAAAACACGGAGAATAGATTGCCTTGAGAAAAAAGAGATCAGTTATTAGGTTGGTGCAAAAAATAATCAGTTTTTGCTATTGAAAGTAATGACAAAACCACAATTACTTTTGCACCAGCCTAATTGCCCCAGCCTAATGAAAGGTGATATGGGCCAGAACAGTATTTTTCAAACCTTTAAAAAATATCTTTTGTATGAAAAAATATTTTTCTATGTGATGGACTCTATTTTTCATCATCTTTTTAATAATAAAATATATAAACTTACACATTAAAAGAAAATTAAAACATTGTGAAAGTATTTAATAAAATGGAAGCTACTTTAAGATAATAATGGTCATAACTGATAAAGTATTGAAAAATCAGCATCATCACGTGCTGCTGTTGAAATTACACTTTGGAGAAATGTATCTCAGGAATATTAGGCATTTAGTGTTATATGTTTTCTGTTATTCAAGCAATTCCATTTCCATTAAAACTACAAATATAATTATGATTTTAAGAAGCATTATCTATAACACTGTATAAGAGAAAGCAATACCAAAAGTGATTGATTTTTTAAAACATCTATATAATGGAAACTAGGCAATCACTTAAAATTATGCCCTCTGGGTGCCCATCAAAAGTGGATTGGATAAAGAAAATGTGATACATAAATACCATGGAATACTTTGTAGCCATAAAAAAAGTGACATCATGTTCTTTGCAGCAACATGGATGAAGCTAGAGGTCATTTTCCTAAGCAAATTAATGCATACACAGAAAGCCAAATACCATATGTTCTCATTGGTATGTGGGAGCTAAACCTTGAGTACACATGGACTTAAAGACTACATTTAGACAATGAGCACTACTAGAGGGGAAAGGAAAGAAGGGGCAACGGTTGAGAAAATAACTATTAGTATTATGCTCAGTACCTAGGTGACAGGATGATTCATACCCCAAACCTCAACATCCAGGAATACACTGAGGTAACAAACCTGCACATGTACTGCCCCTGAATCTAAAATAAAGGTTGAATATAAAAGAAAATAAAATAAAACTATGCCTTCAATATATGCTTCCTGGGATGAAAACACCTAAATATAATGTTGAGAAAAACAAGCCACTTACATAGAAAAATATAGCTGCATATGTATACCAAAAATTCTTACATGATAATAGCTATAATTTCTTGGTTATGAAGGTTTCTTAACCTTCTTAACCTTTTCTTAAACTTTTCATACATCTCATATATTCCTATAAAAAAAGGATACAAAATGCAAAAATTATTTGATGTCTTGATACTACTCAAGAAAAGACAAAGTTCCAAAGTATGAAAGACACTAGAGAAGCTAGAAAAAAAAAATACATGAGCAGAAAATTGTACTAAATATGGCTTTCCGACTAATGTCCTCATGCAAGTACCTCCTACAGAACACGAAAAAAAATCTATGGAAAATTTTAGTAACTACATTTTAGATCAATTATGGATTTGTTGGATCAGCCAGAAAGGCTGCATGGTGGAACCAAATGATCTCCAATGATTACTTGTTTTAGCAACCTTCCAGAAACAACCCATCGTAGTAGGGATATATTGGCTGCAATATTATACAAATAGTTGGGGGAAAAACTTTTCTAGGATAACACAGAATGTGACCAGTTTATGCATTTTTGAAACCTGTAAGGTTTCATGAAAACTATAAAAATGGAATATGAACTGGAATACTGTCCTAAGGAAACAGCTGAATATCTCCAAAGGGGTTTTAGACAATTACGATCCCTAGAGAGTTATGAGTATGCACTATAAGAGTAGTTTTATTTTCTACATGGGTTGAACCACTCTCTTGTGAGAAATACACAGCACTAACAATGGCTGAACATCAATTTAAATTTGTGTTCCTACCTGTGACATTTCAAATTATCTACATATAGGGGAACATATTTTTCTGGGGCAGTTATATAACATTTTGTCTTCATTCAGAAACTTCTCTTATCACCTCCTTATCCTCTAAAAACGGAGAAACAACACATGGGAAATATTAAAACTGAAATTAATTACAATATCAGATATCCTTGAGCTTCTATGAGATAATGCATTATTATCCTTCGCTCTCACGGCCTTGAATTCTTTCCCCTAACATCATCGGTTCTTTCACTATCAACTGGTGACTCATAGGTCCATACTACTCCTAATGTCTGGAATCATATTTAATTCATTCTTTCACAAACTTAACTAGATAAATGAACCCATTATACTCCGTCCTTATACCAACAGGTACAGTTTTCTTTCCTAGCCTTTCATTTAATCAGCCTTTACATGACCTAAGCCTGGATGCATTGGTATATGGAAAAAAATTCCAGGTAAAGACTGCCTTCAACCTTGTGAAAATGACCTTATTAGGTACTATTTATTACCAGTTCAACAGATAAAGGAATTGGTCTGTGGTTACTTTTTACCAATTAGTTTGACATCATCTGACCTTAAATGACAAGAATTGAGAACTTATTCACATTACAGATCTTAAAATGAGGTTCTTCAGAGACTCTTTAGAGCTTTTCAGAAAATGAGTGCAGACCTAAGATACTTGAAACACATGGATAAGTGAATAAAGTAGACAGCTCCATCCAAGGAGATTGGAAGAGTGTTATCTAGATTACTGGAACCTCTGGTTGTTACACTATCTTTGCATTCTTTTATTTTTCATCCTTTCAGTGGTATTTTTCAACTTTAATGGCACAATGTTGCATAGATTTGTAATTTTTTCTACTTTGTTCTTTTGCTAATGAAACAATTTGCTTAGGTATAGGCTTTACTTGAGGCAATAACCATCCTAACACTTTTCACCTCTACAAAGCCATAGCTAGTGCAAAAAAATTAAATAATTGTGAGATACGTCATTCTATTCTAAATCCTGGGAAAATCCAAGTATTAACTATACCCAATAAATATGATTAAAATAAATTTTGATCAATAAACTTAGTCTTAAAATATCAGAAAAATATCCATTGATAAAAATTTATGGTAGAGTTGGTACAACTAAACTTGATGTGATTAACTCTGATTATAGGGGTTGGTTCAGTCCTCAACTGAACCTCTCCATTATCAATTGCCAGACTGTTTCCTTAAACACTAGACTTGCTATAGTGTTTCTTTAAACTGTAAATTAAACCTCCAAAGAAATTCAAGTATTTGAAATGTTGAGTTATTCCTATCACATGACAGAAGTTTAAAACATTCAGGTATAGAAAAAAACAGAGTGGTAGCAGAGATGATGATCATGCATGTGCTCAATGGTGTGTGCTTTCTCTAACCAAGATTTGGACATTTCAAAAGATTATATATTGCATAATTCCATTCATGTGACATCCTGAAAAAGATAAAAATATAAAAGGACAGACCAAGGTTTGCAAGAAGTTTGAGATGGAGAGAATGTGATTTCACACAGATAGCACAAGGAGTTTTTGGGGTGAGCAATCTGTTTTGTATCATAATTATGTAATGGTAATCATATCATACATAATTATGGAACCGTGCATATAGCAAAATTCGAATTTCACACAGTGAATTGCATATCAAAATGTGTTCCTTTTTAACGTGGTAATTTAAAAACTGAAAATTGTAAAAACTGAGAAAATAAAATAAAGCAATTGATGTGGTTTCCATTTTCCTGTCTGGAACTCTGATTTTCTTTCTCAACTTGTGAAAAGGATAGCACCAGGCATGCCAACTGTGGTAGGCAAAATAAGGGCTCTATACTTTAAGCCCCAGTCCCTGAAATCCATGAAAGTTATCTTATGTAGCCAAGGGGAAAAAGATATTGCAGATATGAGTAAGTTAAGGATCCTGGGATGAGAGGTTATCCTGTATTAGATGGGCCTTAAGTGTAATCACGTGTGTACTTTTAATAGGGAGGCAGAGGGGAGATGACAAAAGAAGAGAGGCAGTGCAACCATAGAGGTAGAGATCAGAGTAACGGAGCCACAAGCCAAGAAATGGAGGCAGCCATCAGAGCTGGAAGAGACAAGGAACAGCTGACCTTTCTTGTCCAGCTGTTTAACCCTAATTTAATCTAATTATTTTCCCTTTAAGAACAAACCATAACTAACAGCCTTAACTCAGCGAGGTGGAATTATTCTCCCCATGTCAACTGCTGATTAGATCCATCCTTGGGAATAATATAAGAGATCTTAAAATTAGCCTACCCTTGACCACAGGTGGGAGAAATAGGGAATTAACTATTTATGCACCTTCTTTATTTCCACTGATTTATCTACAACACTGAAACATACAACTCTTTTAAAGGAAATTGTGGTAGTAATGTTTAATTCAGTCAAACATGAAAATGAGGTAGGGAGATTTGTAGCAAGCTGTCTGTAAATTAACCATTGGTCCAAAGGCCTGTTGTAATCCACTGATAAGAATTGAGTAATATAGGGCCGGGCATGGTGGCTCACGTCTGTAATCCCAGCACTTTGGGAGGTCAAGGCAGGCGGATCACTTGAGATCAGGAGTTCGAGACCAGCCTGGTTAATATCTGAAACCCCATCTCTACTAAAAATACAAAAATTAGCCAGCTGTGGTGGCGTGCACCTGTAATCCCAACTACTCAGGAGGCTGAGGCAGGAGAATCACTTAAACCCAGGAGGCAGAGTTTGCAGTGAGCTGGGATTGCACCACTGAACTCCAGCCTGGGCGACAGAGTGATACTCTGTGTCAAAAAAAAGCAAGAAAGAAAGAAAGAAAGAAAATGAGTAGGATAACTGAAAAATGTACGTAAAAAACATTCTCATGTGCCATAGAAAGAAAGATAAAGGTGGCAATAAAAATTAAATGTGTGGGAATAAATTTAACTATCTGAAAACAATAAAGCTTCATGGAAAAAGACATAGGAAAATGAAAAGAAATACTATGTTCTTGAATAATCAGGTATTCAAGCATACATTTTAAGATGTTTTATACTTCAAAAATCTATTTTTAAATTTAATTTAACCACAAAGCCTAAATTAAAGTTTTGACTATACTATAGCATAATTAACTTTTTTCTTCTTTTTTTTTAACAAACATTTATTGACTATTAACTATGTGAAAAAGATTGTTCTGGGCTTTGCAGATATAGCAGTTGTTAAAACACACATCTCTTCTTTCTAAATTCTATGAGAGAGTAAATGCTAGCGTATTAATAAGAGTTGAAAATAATCGATTGGCAAGTCTATTCTGAAGCTCACATTCTCATATAAATTCCTATCTTAATTTCCCTCAAACACACTGACAATATGTATAATCACTGGACTCTAAAGGAAAACCCCAGTCACATTTTCTTAACAAAAAAACAACAGGAAGAAAGAGATGTCATATTTTACCACAAGTATAGAGAAGAAGAAAATAAAAATTGCTGTGACTTATAAAAATTTCTCACAGAACTTTTAAAAAAGAAGTGTTTGAGGAGAGGACATGATAAAATGAAGAATGCTCAATTCACAATATAATAAAAGTAAAAAAATCATGATCCTAATTATAATAAAAATCTATGAAGACTCTAACCAAATATCAGCAAAACAATATCTGGGGTATAGGATTATGAATTTCACATTTTCTGTATTTTTTTTTTTTAGACGGAGTCTTGCTCTCTCACCCAGGCTGGAGTGCAGTGGCTGGATCTCAGCTCACTGCAACCTCTGCCTGCTGGGTTCAAGCAATTCTCCTGCCTCAGCCTCCCGAATAGCTGGGATTACAGGCGCACGCCACCATGCCCTGCTAAATTTTTGTATTTTTAGTAGAGACAGGGTTTCACCATTCTGGCCAGGCTGCTCTTGAACTCCTGACCTCGTGATCTGCCCGCCTCACCCTCCCAAAGTCCTGGGATTACAGGCGTGAGCCACCGCACCCAGTTTAATTTTTGTATATTTAGTACAGACAGGGTTTCACCATCTTAGATAGGCTCATCTTGAACTCCTGACCTTGTGATCCACCGGCCTTGGCCTCCCAAAGTGCTGGGATTACAGCCGTCAGCCACAGTGCCCAGCCTTTTACATACTTTCTGTATTTGGCATATAATGCTTTACAATCAGAAAAAAAATATCACAATTTTCAAATGACAAGAGTGAAAAGCACATTCATAATAGGGATTGTGATATTGATATTAAGGGGTTATTTATAGCAGAGGAGTCCAAATTTATAGGAAAATGTAAACTCATCTTTAAGGCCTAGATTTTAAAATAATTCCTTTTAAGAATCTACTGAGCACAGCCTCCTGATCACTGAATGAGCACATAGAGGTGCCTGGGAGGAGGCACAGCCAGAGAAGGCATGGAGGGTCGGCACTCCCTCCCCTATACCTTGCCCTATGCATCTCTTCATCTGGCTGTTCATTTTTTACTACATATATGTATGTCAAAACATCATGTTGCATACCTTAAACATATACAATAATATAAACGTTAGAAAAAAGAATTCATTAAGCAATAATCAGTCAACAAAATGTTCTAAGCCTTTCCAGGTCACCTTGAACCTAACTAACATTTTTATTATATGCTTTTAATGTCAATATGTTAGTTTCAACTTGCAAACAAACGGTATGACAAATGCTATACTTGAAGGTTTATGACAAAGGAAAGGGAGTGCAGCTTCAGCTCCAGTCTCAGGTTTCAGTACGGGTAGCAGGTGCCTGGGAAGCAGTGTGTACCAGCTGCACAGAAGTAGAGAGCTGAGTCTCCAGGTTGGGTGTCTGTGATGTGCAGGGAGAAATGTTTGGCTGTCTTAGTCAATAAAACAGTCATTCTTCCGTCTTCCCTTTTGTCCACATTTGAACGAATGTCTATAATGAGCCGAGGTCCTTTTCCAACTTCTTGCTTATACCAAGGGAAGTAGTTTGAGGCACTGTCCGAATAAGTACAGTTGATAACAGAGCTGTCTCCCACCTGGACACTCAGAGTAGAAGGACGCTGCTCCACATTCTCTCCATTCACCACTATGCAGAAAGAAAAATATCAGAGATATAAGGGGCGTTATTAGGTCATTACTCTCTAGAATTATTTTTCAAAGTAACAGGAGGAAACCCAAATAAAGCAAGTCTCCTCTTTGAACTTCTAAAGAATATCCACTAATTTACTCTGTTACCCAAAAACCCTCAACTCACAATCCAGCTGCAGCCACAAGAATATAAATACAGCACGAATGGATGTCATCATTGTTCTTCCCAATTAAGATTAGTCATACACCTGCAACCTCCAGTTATAAGAGTTACTTCTAACATCAGGTCGTCCCTTTTCTCCTCTAACAACCAGAGTGGTTTCTCACATTGTGTACCCAACCAATAAGAAAAAGCCTCTGCTTCTATCCTAAGCCTATTCATTCAGAACCCTCTATTCTGCCTCTGCAGAGGAGCACTGCCATCTTGTGGTCACATCCGTAACTACTGAACTTGCTGGTTGAATGTTTTTCGCTATGAGGCACTCAGGTGCACAAGAGCAGCAGTAAGTCAAACAAATTGGGTGTTCAATCAGAGATTAAATGCCCAGTAAGAATGTAGATATCTAACTCTATAGTTATGCACTCTACTGAGCCATTATTTATAAACTGGAAAGAAGTAGATGCTGTCGATGTTTAGTTAATAATGGACTGAGTTTGTATGTTTGAAATTAGGAAAATACCATAATTCACGCTCATAAACAAAGAAAAAATAATGCCTTCCGTTTAGGTCAAGTCTACCATCATGACTTGTTTGTTATGGAGGAAAACTCTTTCTTTAAGGAATATGTCAGCCAAAGATCAGAGTAAGAGAGAGAGGACCCCTCAATATTTCAAGTGCATATTACCAGAGGTTCTGCTTCTCCAAGCCTGGTCTTGCATGTGACCTTGCTAGTCCCAGAAAATTGACAATACCAACGATCAAAATGTGGAGTATTTCTTAAATAAAAATGGCTTTAATAAAAGGTAAAAACTTAAAGTGCAAAGATAAAGGAGGAGGGGGACAAGTTCCATAAGTTATTAATACTCCAACAGTAGGAATAATTTGACCCACAGTTTGGGCCAGTTTGCAAGGAGAAATCTGGCCTGTTTTAAGAAGTCTTTTCCTATTGCTATATGTCTTGTTTTCTGCAAAGTGTTGAAGGAACAAAAAGAAATTCTCAGAAAATATCAAGCTGCAGATTCAAAAAATGTAACCATATGTAACTTTATTATTAAGATGATTTTATTTTTTGATATCAAAATGGATGATATCAATATGATATGTCCTTAAATACAGTGACTGCCTCATATCCTTAGTGGAATTTCCTCTAAAGTATGGACCAACTCTTCTGACCTGATCTGCTGTTGCCTCAGCCATTGCTGGTACAGATTCCATATCTATCATTTTTCTCCCAAACCCCACCATAATGTTTTTCTCCAAGATATTGAGAAAGTCCTTGAGTCCTGGATGTTTCCTGGTTTTTTTCTTTCTGCCAAAAAATCTTTCTCATTTACTTTAAATTTTGATATTTTCAAATTACTTCTGTAAGAATAAATTAATGGAAGCCTAAATATTTCCTGTGTACAAATAGAAAACTGACAGTAAAATACTGATCATGCGAAATGGTACCTAGGAAACCAAGACTATCTCATTTCCAGTACGGAAGCCCCTTTCCTGTGATTTGTACTCAATAGTCCCCTGGAGTTATAGAGGCTAAATCTAATAATTTATTCACATCTCACACCTTTAAATATTTACAGACAGCTATAATTAGGAATCTCAACTCAATACATAAATATGTATGTATATATGAAATGTGTTTTTTGCATACGTGAAATTTCTCCACTCTAAGGATCTTCAGTTATCTCACCCATTCCTCATACAATACAATTATCAAATCCTTCATTGAGCAAATTACTTTCTTATTGGAGACAGACATATAGGTTAATATTTGCCCTTTTGAGTTATGGCATTCAGAACTGAATGTAATAGACTGAATATGACCACTCATATGAAGCACAGCATTTGTATATTAACTATATCTGGGGTACAGCCATGCCCTGGACAAAATTCCCAGCCTGGTGATTATTTCATTGAATTTCATAGACTCATTATCAAAGTGTTGGCCCAGAAAAGCTTTTCCAGCACTTTCATGAACTGTCGGCTACAGAAGGGCAACGTTCCCCTTAGATTCCCAAATTAGTGAACATTTCTAAACAATGTAAAATGATGCTCAGTATGTTCACATCCTTCTTTCAAGGAATATCCACCCAGCATAAGGTATATACCTTGCTATTTTTAGGAAAATTCTTAGAAATATATCCAGGGGTTGAGGATGGCACCATCATTTTTGGCTCAGTCCTACAGAAGCCAGTGACTCACGGACTGATCTGCTAGTAGAATAACAGTGGTTCAGCCTGAGTATCTTTCTTGCCCAAGGTGGCAAATGTTTACACAAATTGGAACTCTCCATTCTCATGGTCAAACTGATTGGACCAAATCTTTCCCAGACCCAAACTGCAGAGATCAAAGTGGCTAGATTTTCATCAGTTTCTCTTTGCTGGGCAATATGGTCCTTCAGGAAGGAGGCAGGGGAAGCAATGTTAAGGAGGAAGGGAGGAAATCCAGTTTCTTTCTATTCCTGACTCATTTACTATCTAATGGTTTTATACTGGTATCTTGAATATAGTTTCTGTCTTTGTAAAATGAAATTGGACTAGAGGATTTCTAAGTGCTTTTCCAGCTGTAAGATTATTTTATTCTATTTAACAGAGCAAATATTTATTGAGGACTAGTTGTGTGCAGTATAAAATATGGTAATGCATGGAGAAATTGTCTTGCATCATGGAACCCCAAAAGCATTTTCACATCTATAAGCAACGTAGTGGGTCTGAGGTTACCCTAATCAATCCTTGGCCCCTTTGGAAACAAAGACAGAGTCCTTCAGATGAGTTTCTATGTGAGTTTTCATTCTTCCTATAACATTAGTGCTAGATAGATAAAGGGGAGCCTAAATCCATAGTAAAATGAAATAAAATGAGACTTTACTCTCTAAGTACAAAGACCATCACAAGCAGTGATATGAGAGTGGACATCATGGCTGGGCTATAAGGAGGCAGGATTCTCCCTTCTGGAGATCTATTTCTTATCTTTATAACGTATCATATCTGTCTTGAAGGAAACACACACACACACACACACTCCTCAGCAACTTGGAGAACATGGAAGAAGTATAGGAGTTTACTAATATGTAAAGCAAAAGCACTTTCTCAAACACCCTGCTTGCTTTCTGGCTTCAAAATCTTTCCTTCAAAATTTAGCTTGGGGATTCAAGATTCCCGGCTGGGCTGGCTGTACAATTTGTGGGACTCGGTGCAAAATGAAAATTTAGGATTTCTTATTCAAAAGACAGGAAAAAATGTGCCATTAGGTAATAAAATGCAAAGGTTTTTTTCTTAAAATACTTTGTTACTTATAAAACACAATAGGGTTATAATGATATTTAAGAAAAACATAAAATTGGTTTAAAATTTTGGTGTCATAAATCAATATAATAAAACTTTAATATAGTATCTTGATTAATAAAATTTTATGGCTCAATTTCCTGCAAATTAATTTATGAGGTTAGCAAAATTCATGCCTGGAGCAACTTCATTTTCAAGCATACAAATGAAAGCAATGTCAACTGTTCTTATTAAATGCAAGATCTAAACTAGAATTTTTCATTGCTAACTGCTAGAAGGATATTTCTGCTGATGCAACTGACACTGGAGCTCCTAAGAGTATTTTATATACCATGACAACATTACCATAATTATTTAATGGGTTAATTGAAATATAAATTTTAGTAAATTAATGGTCGATGGTTCCTGTGAAACAACTTTCCTAAAACAATTTATTTCTTACCACAAATCAGTTTTATGTACATCTGAACTCAGTTTTCAATGTAAATTTGTACAGTGCTATTTTAATGTTTCCTCTGAAATTTTTAGTAACTTGTAGAAGTTGTATAAGAAACTGGAAGTGGCTTAATGATATAGATATAATTCGCAATGCTCGTTTATTCATTTTATCATTGTATCTTCAATTATTCAAAAATTAATTTGAAAATTATCCTCTACGTTAAAACATGGCTGTTCAAAACTTCACATGAAAATAATGTTCTTCAGACACTTCTCATAAAAAAATACAAGAGGCCAACAAACATGAAAAAATGTTCATCACTAATCATCAGAAAAATGCAAACTAAAACTACCGTGTTTCACTTTTGTTAAAAAGCCAAAAAATAGCAGATGTTGATGAAGCTGTGAAGAAAAGGGAACACTCACACACTGCTGGTGGGAATGTAAACCAGTTCAGCAACTGTAGAGAGCAGTTTGGAGATTTCTCAAAGAACTGAGAGTTCAACTACCATTCCACCCAGCAATCCCACTACTGGGTATACAGCCAAAGGAAAATAAATCATCCTACCAAAACACATATGTACCCATATGTTCATTGCAGCACTATTTACAATAGCAAAGGCATGGAATTAACCCATGTGCCCAGCAACAGTGGATCTGATAAGGAAAACATGGTACATATACACCTGGAATACTATGCAGCCATGAATGTGGCTGGAAACCATTATCCTAAGTGGACTAGCCCAGAAACATAAAGCCAGATATGACATGTTCTCACTTATAAGTAGGAGCTAAACATTAGGTATACATGGTCGTAAAACTGAGAACAATAGACCCTAGGGAATACAAGAGAAGGGACGGAGGGAGGGGATTAAGGGTTGAAAAAAAAATCACCTTTTCAGTCCTTTGCTCACTACCTGGGTAATGGATTCATTCTAACTCCAAACTTGAGCATCACATAATATACCATTCTAACAAATCTACAAATGAACCCCCAATTCTAAAATAAAAGTTGAAAAGAAAGATGTTACGAAAAAAAAGATAGCATTGAAAAGTAAGAAAATGCTGTTCTTTTCCATTAAGCTGCTATCCTTACATGTAATTTCTATTTCTAAACCTGCAGATATTCAAATTGTAATGTTTTTATTAACTTTCAAAACCAGTCTCTAAACTTTTTTAAGGATTCTGATAACTCTCCAATATACCTTATCGCCTGTCCATGTATATGCTTTTATTGTGTAATAATTTACTGAAAAGTTTACTGCCACTCACTTTGGATAGCCACAGAACACCAGAGAGTCCTGTGTGCTCATGCATTCAAAATAGCCCATCCAACTGCTCAGCTCACACGCTGCCCACTGTGCCCATGAACCTGAGCCTGCATATGTTTCTATCCTGTGTCTGCTGCCCTGTGTATCTCCTCTGCTCACCCACATGCTCTTACACAAGTTTAAAAACAAAACTATTTAAAATGTCAAGGCAGTGATAGCAGAGCATTAACCGGGATCCTGTGGGTTGCACAGGTCACATACCCAGGAAGCTGGCCCTGTTCCCAGCTTCACCAGAGTCTGCCAGCTTGTCTTCATCTTGGTTCTCAGATCCCCAATCCTTCCTAGTCCATTCATTTACATCCACATAACAGACATCGTAAGGTTGAAATTCTACATGTGTTGCAACTGATCCACATTTAGGTTTAAACTTTGGGTTTGCTTCTCAGACGTCTTAAACTGTGGCTACAGCAGGTAAGTTTTTGGGGGGGGCAACCCTAGAAATTTCTGCTCTCTTTTCCAGACCTTGAATGATGTTACAAAATCATGAGTAATGCAAGACAAATGGATTTTAATGTAACAAAATGAAAGCTTTAATGAACTCTTTCTTGCTAGGTGCCATTTAAAAATTATCCAAACGGAAATATTTGCCGTTGATGTGTGTGAGGACATTGCACAAATTTATCTGTCGAAATAACTTTTATTTTGTGATTTTAAAGAGTCTTCTGTAGTGTGTAGCTTAGAGTACACAATGTGCTGTCAGACTTCGAGAGTGGGAATCCCAGCCCAGCTTCATTGCCAGTTTAGTAACCATACGAGCTCAGGCGAGACATGTGTGCCCTATAATCCTCAGTTTATTCATGTGTAAAGTAAAGAGGTATTGTCAGCACCTAGATAACATATGTAAATTCAGAGAATGTCTGACAATGACATTACATGGTTTAAAATGTTATCTTTTATTGGTTCCAGGAGTGAAAAATATGAATACCAATATTAAAATATATGTATAACATACATCATACATACTCTCTTCTCTTTAACTAGAAAAGTGAAAAATCTGCATTTAGATGAAACACTGAGTCACCTCTTTTCTATTTGTTGACCAGTATATATTTTTTCAAAACTTTTTTATCACAGGAATTTATATGCTGTCTGCCAGAGGATCTGTTTTAACAGTACATTGGGTCCTCATATCTTTATAAATTGCTCCAGTGGTTCCATATCAAAGCTTTTTCCTCCAAAGAGATTTCTGAGAGTAAAAGGGTAGAACAAAAAAGTTAAATGACAATCCTGAAATGCCTAATTTTAGCAGAGATAAAAGTGCAACATCAATCAGAAAACTCAAAGCTGTGCAAATGATACCGTGGGGGGCAACATGTCTCTCTCATGGAAAGGGTTGGGGCTGCAGCCCAGCTGCAATTTGGGTCCAGGCTGCAGATTTCCCGGGAGAACTGTGCCTCCACTGCACAGAAGTACGTGCCTCTTTCAGTTGGGAGGCTGTGATGTGTAGGGTACTATAGAGCTCCTTAGAATTCCTTTTTGACCATAACTTCCCCACTGTGCTTCATCCCTGAAGCCATGAAAAACAGATTGATGAGACCACCCCAGGTCTCTGTCAGAACCACTGCATGTTGTTCACAGAGGTAGAAAAACTGCACCTCAAAGTAGAGCTGGTTCTCTCCTGGAAACTCGAGGCTGAAGGACTCTGCTCCACCTTCACTCCCCTCACTCCTGCTTGGAAAGAGAAAAGCAAATATGTATTATGTCACTAGGGAATCACTGAGACAGTTTCCAAACCTGTAAAATATCCCTAGAAACACTCATGAGGATGTAGGACAGTCCAGGAGCTTTGTGTCAGCTCTTCCTTCCCTCCCTCTCCCTGTCGGCAGAGGAACTGCCCACAGCCCTCATCCAGGACGGTCCGACTCACAGCAAACCAGGACCCACAAAAGGCCCAGTAGAACTCCCAGTCTCCTCTCTATGGCTCCTTGCCTGGTTGCTGGCGTGCCCTCACCCCTGCTCTGGAATGGGGTCAAGTCTTGAGTCCAAACAAACTTGTTCTTCCAGTCAATGGTTTGCACCAGACTCCCTGAGCACCAGTCACACCTGAGTTCTGTCATTCATCTGAACAGGAAACTCCACCAGCAGTGACCCTTGAGACTGCACAGTAATCTCTCCAAAATTGTGGATGTGAATAGTGCAAGGGAGGAAGAAGCAATATTTCCAATGTGTGAAGATAGGGTTTTTTTTTTTTCCTTAAAGTACATTATATGAGAGAAATTTGTAGGATAGTGTGTGAAGAAACAGGATAATACACCTCAGACGAATTCATGTCTCAGCTGGGGAAAGTAGAGCCTTGAAGAATCATGAGAAGCCCAAATTACATAGCTTGACAGAAAATTGCAGAATTCAATTAGATGAAAATTTTAATAAAGGAAAACTTTTGACAGCATGTATTGTGAATTTAGAAATAAATACAATTTCTTGAAATCAGGAGATTGTCTGCATAGAAAATGTTTCCAACTAGAGTTTGGTTGGTTAAAGAAAAATAGGATGTGTGTATGATAACCACCGTGATTTAATTTCTACCTCTCCCACTCTGTCCAGCCCTTTCCCCCACACACCCTGTAGGCCCACACAGCTGTTACCATCAGACCACGTATTGCTGGTCAATTAAATATTGTCTCTCTATTCTCTTTCTGGTTTTGGTCCTTATTTTCTTCCTATTCTCCTCTTTCTTGTCCTTTTAGTCTCAGAGAAGATATATGAAGAAATCAGATATCAGGGTTATTTTGGAATAATTTCCATGTCAGTGAATTTCAGGAATTTTAGTCTGAAAAATTTAAAAACTGAAAATATGTAATACAGATGTTTTCTATTGAGTGTCCATTCTCTCGATTCCCAGTAAAACTCTAAATCCCTTACCTCTGCTTAGAGAATCATTCTCACAATGGATTTATAGACCTTTGAACTCCAGCTTTCTGAGATTTTACATAGAGTGTCAGAGCTGAAAACCTAAGGTGAACTTTACACACACACTGTCCCCCATCCCATCGCAGTCCCTTGTTATCTGTGATTTGACTGACTCACATGCCCTCTTGTATCCTCTGTTCCACCTTTGGGACCATCAGAAAAAGTCTTCATTTCTGGAAATCTTAGAGGGGCCCCCTAGTGGACTGAAATCATCAACAAAGACCACTTTGGACCAACTGACTCTTCAGTAGTCACACACCCAGCCCCATTCACTTCATGTTTCCTGTGAAGAAAACGGAGATGGTCAGAAAACCATATAACTGCCTAGATTAAATGGAGGTTAAGAATGAACCAACTGCCACTTTAAAAATGTCATTTCTTGGAAATTAATATCTTAATTTAGCAATTGTCATCTTGTACTCGTCACTTAATTCCTTCTATTAGTTCAAAATAAGTCCAAAACATGTATTGAAGTTTTACTATGAGTGAATTGTTTACTAGGTTTTAAGAATACTTAAAAGTGGATGTGACATTAGTTTATAGCCTACTGGAGTGGACAAAAATACATATCTATAATATAAATCACATAGTAGCACCCTAAGAGGAGTGTAAACTACAAGCTATATTATCCCAGAGGCAGGAAAAATACTTAGGAAGGTTGAACAAAACCTAATGAAGTAGGTGATCATTTTCTCTTTTTTCCTTTTTTCTATGAGAAGAATAGAAAAGAATGTGGATAAATCTTTGTGATGGCTTTTATGACTTTTTATTGGTTTAATACTAGGAAGAATTCACAAATATGTGAAATTATTTAAAGTAATACAGCATTCCAGATAGACTAAAATCTCCTCTGACCACAACTCCCAGTTCTAGTGCTTCCGTTCCTTATTACCTGTATTCTTTCATCTAATCAATTTGAAGTTGATGCTATTTGCATACATATACAAAATATATGAAACAGCTGAAATATATAGTATTTCATTTATAGTTTTAAAATGTAATAGAAGTGATACATCTTGTGCATACCTTTTTGTAACTCACTTTATAAACTCAAAAATAAATCTTTAGGTGTTGTTCTATTAACACATAGGAATCCTTCTGCTATACTGCGTCATATTAGGGATATACTTCAGTTCATACAGCCTTTCTCCTAAGATGTTATTTTGTAACCATAAAATATAAAATGCCAACAAAGCTTCTAAAGAATCCCTCTTCTTATTCACATGAGCTCATGTTGCTCCAGGAGTACAGACTAGGAGCTAGTGAAAGAACCATCAATGTGGCCAGTAGTGAAAAGCACTCCAGGCAGAGGGAATATCGGGCAAAGCCTCTGAGGAAGAAGAGAATGAATTAATGTTCCAATTATTGTGTCGAATGGTTTTCTTTTTATTACTTTTCTTAGTGTGCATTGGAGCTATGGTTTATTGGCTAATTTGATAAACTCTAAAATTACTGTCTTGATATATATAGCTGGTGTGTAATTTCTTCCAATCAGCCACAGAAGTAATTCTAAAGATAGTAAGTCAAAAGGAGAAAAAACACACCCAAGAAGAAGGAGGGGGACATACAAGGAAAAAACGTTATAGAATAACTTCAGGCAAAGAAAAAACAACATTGAGCATTTAAAAATTATATATGTGTATACATGTATATACAATGTAAGGATACTTTTAGGAACAAAAATACAATTTACACTTTAAAACAATAGAAAAAGAAAAGAAAACTTTATCGATGCAACAGAAGACAGACTAAAAAAGGAAAGAACAGATCAAGAGCATGCTGAGCAAAGCCAAAATGTTAAAAATGAATCCAAACATATTAGTAATTGACATATTTTTATCAAAGACTATGATTCAAACAAAATTAAAAATCTTGCTACATGCTGCTTGAAAAAACAGACAACAACCCCCAAGAAAGCTGAACATATAGGATGAAATTCTTCCTGCTGCCCCTGTGTTCAAGGACTGTAGCCCCCTCCCTCATCCACTTAACCCACTGCACTTGCCATAAACAACTTTCCCAAAGAATGTCAATTCTTTTCTTTTCTTTTTTTAATGTCAATTCTGCTGATTAGGTAGTAAAGGAGCAGTGCAAGACAAGAATAGCAAGTTAGCTAGATTAGCTCTGGCAAAGTTGAAATCTAAGACAAGAGAGAGGGGGAAAAAAGACAGGTTAAAAAAAATGCAACATTCAGCCAGAAAGAGAGTAGAGAAAGAAAAGGAAAACTGAGATGAAAAACCAAAAAGAAATTAAGATTTCGCTGCAGAAAAGGACAAACCTAAACATGAGAAAATTCCATATCCTAATGAAGCAGAGAGAAAGAAGACAAGTCCAAATAATAGCTTTTACATTTTTATCATTGGTCTCTCTATTTCCTTTTACAATTTAAAATATTTAGGAACTACCTGTATCTGTTATTGCACATTTCTGTTTGCTCTAGAAACACAAAAGAAAGCAGGGAAATGTCATTATCAAAATTATGTATGATCATTGCGTGCACAAGCAATTAGCAAAGAGTTGTGTCAAGAGAGGCTTTAATGATATTCTTCATGAATTTAACATTTACTTCCCTGGAGGGTTGCTATGGACTAAACGTGACTCAGCCGAAGTTTACATGTTGATGTAAAATTTACATGTTTATCCCCCAGTACATCAGAAGGAAACTGTATTTGAAAACAGGGTTTTTAAACAGGTAATTAAGGTAAAACGAGGTCACATAGCTGGGCTCTAATTCAATATAATTGGTGTTCTTATAAGAAAGGAAATCTGGACACAGATGTGTGCACCATGAGAGGAGAGACCCCCTGAGGACACGGTGAGACAGCAACCAACTGCAAGCCTCAAAAACAACTCACCCTGCCAACACCTTGATCTTGGATTTCTATCTCCAGAATTGAGAGAAACAGATTCTGTGGTTCATGCCATCCCGTCTGTGGCATTTTTCACGGCAGCTCTAGAAAATTAATATGAAGGCAAACTTTTAATATCCAATTATATGAAACATATCATGCAGAGCAATTTGAAGTCATAAATATACATATAAAATTACTTCAATATCTTAATATTCTACCTTTTATACTCATATTTTGGTGCATTTGTTTCCTAAACAAAAGTGCTCCCTTGTCTTATATATCCCCATAAGAATTCTGGATAGAGGTCTAATTATCTTGACAACTTTGTTAATGTGCTTAAATGATTGGAAATTTGTATTGGATGTGCTTCATATTTCATATTAAATAACACTGAAAATTTTCTTCATAAGTTACCCAATAAGCTTTAAAATATTTTAATATGTACTGTATAGAGCAAAATGTCTCTAAATATTAAATAAGTTCTCTGGAATGACTGTTGAGCAAGGATTATAATTACATGACTTACAGATCTTAGGATTTGCAGGAACAATTACCTAAATATTGTTCATAATATCTATTTGTCAGTTACCAAGTAAAAATAAATACATAAAAGTGCCAGAATATATAATGTACATGAAATCTTGTCAACAGAAACCACAGAATATCAAAGGTGAACTAGTTAACTTAAGTCTCAACTCTAAAGAGAGTCAACTGACTAGTCAAGAAAGCAAACCCCCAAGGCAGTCAGCGGCATTGTTATTAATATGTAAGATCACAACCGAAAAATTACAGTTCAGTTACCCACAGCTTGAATGACACCTGAAGCTTTTATAAGTAGCACAGGAAATATCAAATATTGGGCTTTTGTTAGAAAAATTAGTGGCAGGTTAAATAGCATAATGAATTTTAGAAATGGGTTTTTAAATAAAAGCATTTAAGATACGGATTTGAACTATAGAACTTTAACCCTACTCTTACATGAACAGCATATAAAAATCTAGACCAGCCTGTACTTCGCACCCTTAAGCATGCTACCAAATTCCCATCAGTCTGGATGAAGAAAATGTACACCACGGAATACTACACAGCCATAAAAAGAATGAGATCATGTCCTTTGCAGCAACATGGATGAAGCTGGCGGCCATTATCCTAAGTAAATTAACATAGAAACAGAAAGCCAAATACAGAATGTTCTCACTTATAAGTGGGAGTTAAACACTGAGTACACATGGACACAAAGATGAGAACAATAACCACTGGGGATTCCAAATGTGGGGAGAGAGAGAAAGGGAAGTGTTGAAAAGCTCTCTAGAGGGTACTATGTTCACTACAAGATCATTAGAAGCCCAAACCTCAGCATCACGCAATGTACGCACGTAACAAACTTGCTCATGTAACCCCTGAATCTAATTTAAAAAAAAAAAAAAAAAGAATGGAAACAAAGATTTAATCCCTAAAAGATTCTGTAATCAGCCGATGGCATGCACAGCCAAATGAATAAACAAATTGTGCTTTATTTATATAATAGGAAACTTCTCAACAATTACAGTAATGAACATGGATAACCTCCAGAACATGATGAGTGAAAGACACCAGGCACAAGAGAGTACCTACCTAATAATCCCATTGATTTGAAGCTCTAAAATGGTTAAAGTGTATCTGTTGCCTCCAGAAGGTGGGTTGACTGGAAAGGCACACTCAAAAACTTCCTGGATGATAGAAATATTCTATCTTCAGATTGTTTTAAAATTATCATGGTCTTTTCCCTTCATTTTAAGGAAATCAAAAATAAGGATAATTAAGAGAGTTGGATGAATGAAAAATGACTTGGAATTTAACATCTTCAGACACTGTCTCATTGCTGAATGAAAGACTATTTGCGTCAGAAGCTAAAATACATTTAAAAGGGATTACAATTTGCTTCAATGGTAAAATAAAATTTTGTGTCAAACATGCACAAAATGTGAAAATCAAAATTAATTTCATTAATATAAACACTTAACGTTTCCAAATTCTTCTTAATGTAATTCTTTATTGTATAAAGTTTCTCATAATCAACAATAGATAAGTAAAATAATAAAACCATAAATAAATGAAACAAATGAGTAATAAATAAAACAAGCAAGCAACTTGACTTGTCAGGCAGGAGTGAGTGGGTAGATGGAGTGGCTTGAGATCCTTGGTCCATGCATAAGTCTGGTCCAATAAAGAAAGAGAGACCATGTAATAAGTTGAACAGGAAATGCTTTTTGTAATTACAGTAAAAGTTTAATATTAATATAAAATATTATTAATTATAACAGGGGTTAGAGTAACAAGGAAACAGGTAATACAAATAAAAGAAAACTGCTATTCCTGTTCCTGTAGGAATAGCAGATATAAGGTGCAGTCTCTACTCCTAGGGCTGGGTATAACACCCAAGAAGAGACCCCCTACTCCCACATCCCAGGGCTGAGACCCAGCTCTTATTGGGAAAGGCACAACTGTGGCTGACTAGACGACAGAGAAGTCACTGTGGTGCTGTGAATTTTCTATAGAGAAATCCACCCAGTCGTACTTACCAGAAAACCATAATCTAGGGTGTCAATTCACAAATCTAGGGTTGAATCTGGGGAAAGCTGGACACAGGGAGATGTCTCACTGCAGGCTCTCTTCCACAGTGTCACCCAAAAATGGAAGTGCTGGAGGACTCTGCTGGCCACTATGCAGCGCAGGAACCTGGTGTGGGTGCACCGCAAGAACTGGACACTGGAGAAGCCTCCCACGCTGCGGGAACCTGTCGCATGGGAACACAGAAAGCAAAAAGCAAAATCTTTTCTTCCTGATCCTCTACTGACAGAGTATAATACTGTGACAATTGGCAAGGAACATGGTTGAAAGGTACAGATCCACATTCACAGAAGAGGCAAGGGGTGAATTTGAAGCTGAGAGTCAATAAATCAATCCACCCCTTGGACTACTCAACTTCCATACGCAACTTTCTACACACATTTGAAATACACACAACAACAAAACAATTCTCTATTTCTACCTCCTTGGAGATTCTGCATAAAGTGCCCATAATACTCCCTTTGGGCAATGTGGCTGAACTGATAACAGTGAGTCCTCTGAAGTTAGCCACCTTATCAAAGATAGAAGACAGTGTGCTTTAAAAATAGAAAAGAATGGAGGGACTGAGGCAGGGGACATTACATGAGTAGATTTCTTATTCATAATTTTACATCTCTAATGTTCCATTTACCTTCCTTATACCCATCCAGGAATCACTGAAACACATCTGTCACATATAATCATCTCACTAGGTCCTAAAAAATATTGCTGATCTGCTAATTCACCATTTGGCTAAGGTGTACCATAGACCACAATTCACTTATTCTCTCTATATTTGAGGGTTCCTGTGTACTTATCCTCTTATACATTCTAATGTCAACCAAATAACAGCTAGAAACCTTCCTTCTCCTTCTCCTTTTTCTCCAGACTACTTGCTATCCTCCAAGGCTTCAAGCAAACAAGAAGTATAAAAGCTTCTTAAACAGTTATTTCCAATCTAGACCAAAAAAAAGTCATAAATTTATTCTGGGTCCAGTGACCCTCTACTATGGATCATAATTTTTATCAGTGTTTCCAGCACAGTTTGGCATTGCTAAACTTATCACATGATTGATTATCAAAATGTTATAAGAATCAATCTTTAATATTCCAGTAGCTGAAATCATATAACAATGGGGTGAAAGCAATGAACAGAAATGCCAATGCCAGTAGCTAGAAGAAAAATGAAGGGATTATAGCCACAAATTTCTGATGCAGATTTGCAGCATTTCTGACACCAAAAGAATAGGAAACTACTTTTCTAATCATCAAAAAGTATTTGGAGAAACACAGGTGAATTTTTCATCTTCATTTTTCTTCTGCACTATTCTTAAATAGTTGCCAGAACTAACATCACCTAACATTTTTCCAAGTCCTTCATGATTCTAATCACTCTTTTATTATTGACTAATAATTTCTCATAGTTCTTTCTAAATAAGGATAAACTCAGACAAAATATTTAGACACATGAATACCACAGTTAGAGGCAGAAAAAGAAACTCTAAAAAAAAAAACGCCTATGAATGACCAACTTGAAAAGAAAACAAATTTGCAAAGTAAGAACATGAGAAAATCATCTTCTGTTTTCCAGATTAGATGACAGATGAAATGATCAACGAGAACGAAGTTTCTCCTAGGCCATGTCACAGCTCACATAGTCAACACCCTAACGCAGAGAACATCAAGCTAAGTCATGGAGTACCTGTTGTAAGACACTCTCTCTTCCATCATTCTAGAATACTATTTCCCATTATGTAGTTTCTACAATGAGCAAAAAGCTTCTGAAACAAAATTTATCAGACATGGAGCATAACAGGAATTGCAGAATTATATAGAAATGCCTGAATCGGCTCAGCCCTCTTTGCCTCATTCACCATCATAAAAAAAGAGATCTGTGAAAATGCCACAGGAAGAGATGTTGAGTCTCTGAAAACTCCTCTAGCGTAGACAGTTTGTGTTCAGCTCCTCCTGCAGACCCAGGCACTGTGGCACTCACAGCACAGAAGTACTCAGCACCATCACTCCAATGCACAGAGGTTTTCTTCAAGTTGAAGGAAGATTGACTCCTGTTAAATTCAGCCTCAAAGCCTTTAATGCCTTGAACCAGAGTGTCTCCTGAAAAGTACCTGAGGAGCAGCTGGAGGCCTTGGCCGGGGAACTGGACATACCAGAATAAATAGACTGTTGCCGCATAGGAATAGTTGCATCTCAACTCCAGCGAGGCTCCTTCAGAGACAGTGATGTGGATGTCAGGCTGGGTCACTGACTGGGCTCTGGCATCTCCTGGAAAACAGTGTACTATCAATGAAAGCAGTGCAGACTCAGTATAAAAAGTAAGCATTTCTAGTCAGAACCCGTGGAACTAGAGACCATAAAGAAATTTTACTCACTCAGGGCAAAATGTATCCCCAGCAGTGGGAGGAGCACCAGGAGCATGGCTGAGCAAGGGAAACACTGCAGGTTCTTTTCTGCAAGATCTCCCAAGAACAGGAAGGAAAGTGGCTGAAGAGACCAAGACCAAGAAGTGTGAGGAAGGTTTGCTGTTCACGCCCCTTGCTTATATAAAACTGCAAAAACTGCTGAGATGAATCTCTTTGCTTTTAAACCTCTGATTCTTGTCACTTGTCTTTGTCTGGAAAGAACTCAACCAGCTGCAGGGAGGAGGAACTGAGCAGTGGACTGATCTTCAACAGAAACAAGAACTCCAGTTTGTGCAGCATCGCCATCTGGAGGCCAGGTGCAGAACCAGAGTTTATCAGGAACAGTAGAATAGGAGATAGCTTTAGGACACCTACAGCCCATCTCTCCCATGGGTTACAAGTGAAAAATGAATAAAACACACAAAACATAACTATCTGTGGACTCTGAAATTACTCAAAGAAGGCAAAATGTGTAGGGGAGTCAAACATTAGAGAAGAAACTTGTGCAAACATGAATTTCATTTTTTTTTTTCTCTCTTGGCTTTGACCTTAGAAAGTCCTCTGGTGTACAGCAGCGTGGCAATAACAATGTTACAGGAGACCAAAACTCTGAAAGAGGCACAATCTTCCTGCCTCTGTGGGCCAGGCTAGAAAAGGGAGACCCTAGGAAAGAGACGGAAAACAGCTCAAGTCTCAGGCTAATCCAAAAGCTCCATGTCCCTAGGGCTGACTCAAACCAGATCAACAAAGTTTAGATTATTTAACTGATATTTGAACCACCATTTCAGTCTCAGACTACTTCCTGAGTGGCACCGATACAGGACAAACTAAAACCAATGTAGCAGAGAGTTCAGAGCTGACCTGAGATTTGAGCCACCCAAACAGGTTTCACACTAAGCCCTGAACTACACATGACAGGTATAAACCCAAACCAACATTGCAAATGATTAGAGAACTGAACTGAAATTTTGAGCTACCAAAGTCCACAAAAGGGGAGAGAAAATTGATAGTATGAACCAAACTAGTTTGATTTCCTGCTAAAGCAAAAACATCAAAATTCTTCACAGGAATGCTTTTTAAAGAAGAAGGAGAAGGAGAAAACGGAGTCTACACACATAATATTTAAAATATTTAAGATGCATTTCAAAATGATTGGACATACAAAGGATCAGAAAAGTGGACTAATATTTAAGTAAAAGATCAACAGATGAAAGGTCAAGATGACCAAAATACTAGAAGTAATAGAAAAAGATGTTAAAGTAGCTCTTTTCATTATATACCACAAAGTTTAAAAATGGAAATTTTGGAACTGAAAAATATAATACCCAAAATGAAAGTCTCACAATAAGGGCTCAATAGCTAAATGAAGATGATAGAGAAAAGAATAACAAACTTGAAAATAGATCAGTATAGATTATATAACCTAATTAATTTTGACTTTGCTCCTGTCAGGAGACACTTAACAAATCTAGATACAAATTTTGTTGTCACAACTTGGGGTATGTAATCTACAAACATCTAGTGAGTAGAGGCAGACCTTAAAATCAAGAAAAAAAAAAAATAGAGCCATGGAGACCTAGTGGGACAATGTTCTAAATTCTAAGCTGCAACTAATTGGAGTCCCAGAAGGAGAAGAGAAAGAGATTGGGCCAGAAAAACATACCAAATTTCAAAGAGAGACAAACTTATGAATTCAAGTCCCAAACAGGATAAAATGAAAGGGAACCACATGTAAACATCATAATTAAACTGAGGACAACAAAAGACGATATGATTTTACCTGCATGTATGTGTGTGTACAAATAGAATATCTATGAAGCAGCTAGAGAAAAACAACATATTAATATCATTTGGGAACAATTACTTGAATAACCATAGATTTCTAACCAGAAAACTTGGAGACCAACAGACAATGTGAGGAGCGGGGATGGTTGGCACAGAATTACAGACCCAGTAAAAATATCTTCCACAGATAAAAGGCAAATTAAAAATAAAGACCTCTTCAGATAACATACGACTAAAAAATACAATTACCAGTACTCCTACTCTAGAAAAAAATATTAAAGGGAGTTTTTCAAGTTTGAAGGGAACGACAACATTTCAAACACATCTCCTGGTGTCAGAGGAAAACCTACTTCAGAAACAAAGCAAGGATTCCAGAGTTGGTAAACAGATGTTAAACATATTTATTATTATTTCTAGTAAGTTTTATACAGTCCATACAATTATTTAAAACAAAAATTGTACCACTAAATGGTGAGGTTTCCAATATATGAAGCTTTAATATACATGAACTACTGCAACAAACTTCAGTGTTTATGGATAAAGAGACATATTGTGCAAAAATTTCTGCATTTTACATAAAGAGGTACATCACAGAAGACCCTGGATAGTTAGTCATATGTATTATAATCTCCAGAGCAACCACTCAAAAAATATGGAAATATAACCAAAGAAGTCCATAGATAACATAGTGTTTAAAATATTCAAATAATCCCAAAACAGTCAGTTAAAAAAAAAGAACAAAAAATAAATAAGGGTGAAACAGAAACGCAATAATAACATAGTATACTAAAATTCAATTTCATCAATACATATTAAATTACAATTATCTAAATTTCCCATTGCAAAACCAGAGATTGACATAGTGGATAGAAAGGAAGACGCTATATTAAGCTACCTAAAGGAAACACACTTTAAATTTAAAGATACAGTTTAAAAATAAACAGATGGAAAAAAATACAGCATACACCAGTAAACATCAGAAACTTTGAATGGCTATTTAACATTGTAAAACAGACTTCAAGGTTGAGTTCTTGAGTCACAGAAAGTCTCAGCATCTCAGGAGGTTTGTGTTCAGCTCCCCTGCAGTCTCAGGCACTGTGTCACTCACAGCACAGAAGTACTCAGCTGCGTCGCTCACATGGGCTGAGGATTTCTTCAGGTGGAAAGAGCTTTCGCTCTTCTTAATTTCAGCCTCAAAACCTTTGATGCCTTTAACCAGGGTGGGTCCTGATACATACTTCAGGAGAAACTGGAGTCCTTGGTTGGGGTATTGAACATACCAGAAGAGATACACGGCTGAAACAGACGACGAGTAGTTGCACTTCAGCAGCACAGGGGCTCCTTCAGAGACAGTGACCTGGCCGTCAAGCTGGGTCACAGACTGGGCTTTGGTTCCTCCTGCAACATCAATGCTGTGTAAGTAAAAGCAGCACAGACTTCTCTAAGAAAAAATGTCTCTATTTAGAGGCAATTACAACATAGTCACATTTACAAAAGGAGGAAAAGGAATGGAATGCTACTCACCCAGGACAAAAATCACCGCGAGCACTGGGACAAGCAGCAGGAGCATGGCTGAACAGTGGCAACGCTGCAGGACCCTGAGAGCACTGGGCCTCGGGAGCTAGGAGCAGTGGGGGAGGTTGGCTGGACAAGTCCCTGACTTTCGAAAGTTTCGAAAACAGAAAGAAGACTTCCCTTAAGGAGTCTGGATGTGTTCTGCTCTCTTGTTCTCGTCACAACTCTCTATCTACACAGACATCGGTGAGCTGCATCAGCCAGCTGTAGTGGGGGAGGTTCAGTGAAATGAGGATGGTCTGGGACGAAATACATGCCTCCTTAGTGCAACGTCGCCCCCTGGAGGCCACAGGAGGAACCCCAGATCCAAGGAAGTGAACTGTTTCCTTCTCATTTGAGAGATGTGATATCAAAATCAACAGAAAGTGTTTCCTTCTTCCCGAATCTGTGATGACGTCACCTTCCGTAGAGTATATGGTTTTAATTTTAAATACATGAGAAATAAGAGTTATGTAAAAATAGAAGAGTAATTCACTTCACTGAAAAATTAGTCACAGAAGACAACGTTCTAGGCTTTGGAAAACCATTGGGACACTCTGTATTAGTAAAGCCATTTATCAGGGGAGAGGAGGGGAGGTGATCAGTTGGCTCAGTCGGGGCTGAGCTTCATATGGGCTTGTGCAGCTGGATGTGAGCATTACAGTAGGTGAAAAAGATTCTTCCTTTATTTAATTCTTAAAAAAAAACAAAAAAAAAACCAGAGACTCGTACTTAAAATCAGCCTGGATTATATGTCATTACTTAGTTAAACAAAGCAAACAATTAAAAGCAAGAATTTTCTTTCTCAAGAAGAAAGTGTGGAAAAGACTTCCTAATTTCAGATCAACAAGTTTAATAATTGTGAACCTAGGAGAAAATAACCTAGATAACTTGTATTTAAAAAGAGAAAGTGAGAGTCCTGTTCCAGCTGTTGTCTATCCAGTGTTCAGAATAGACAGACATAATGTGCCAAATTATGAGAATCTGACACTAAAAAAAAAAAAAAAAAAACTAATGCAGTTTCTCTATCTCCACAATTAAGTTCCTCCATCTATGAAGTTTATGAAGAAACTTGAATGGAATGATAAGTGGAAGAAAATATAACATATAAATAAGTGATTATCAAAATAGTTAAAGAGATTTTTTTAAAAGTAAACCTACATGAACTCAATACAGTTGGAAGGAGTGCAACCAGCAGACCAGAACAAGAGGAACCTGTGAGAGGTGTGGAAATCGTGGAGAGGTACTGACAGAGACGCTCAACAGAGCTAAGCAAGCAGCAGTGCCGTGTGGGTGGGAGACAGGGCATATCGAACAAGAACAGACTGCTCTGTCCCCCAGTAACAAAGCGAAGCTTTTCAGCAAAAAACCTTCCCCACCCCAACTTATTGTAGCATACAGATCATTGGATCCTAAAAATGAAATAACCAAATAAGGACAAAAATCTCAGGTAAAATGGGATTTTAAAAGGTTAGAACAAAAACTGATTTCTGAATACTCCATTGACTTGTACCAACCTGAAATCAGTTTTCTCTTGGACTTCTGATCTATTCCTTGATTCTGCCTATACATTTTTTACATGTAAGACAAAATTATACAGTCAGTTTGAAAAGTTAAATGTTACTAGGGTGGGCTTCTGATACAGAACTTCTAACTAAACATATGTGCTGTCCTCTTAACTCTAAAATTCCCACTGAAATGAAATTTAAAAGTATAAACAGAATGACCTGAATCCATTAATAGTAAAAGTAATAAAAAGATGAAAGATATCACAATTCCCGTGAGGTAGATGAAAAGTGGATGCAAGCACACTGATGGATAAAACGGAGAGGGAAAAAGCCCAGGCCAGAATGAACTACAAGAAGATTATAGTGGAAATGTGAGTGAAGGGAACCTACTGGGTGGGACCCTGGGAGAGGTTCTGGGTTGAGAAAGAGAGTAGGTGATAAAGGGTGAGAGGAACAGAACAGAAGAGAACATAGTGAAAGCACACATGTGGAATAGCTGCACTAGCCTCTCTCTGTTCTCACCATCCTGCTTCTGTATTTGTGTGTGAGAAGTATATGAAGCCAACCTGGGACATTTAATCTTCATGAGAGTTTACATGAACCACGTGGGGCAGTTTCGGTTTTTATTGTGAGTAGTTGACAGAATTAGGCCATTTTCAATGAATTAGGTGCAGGGAACAAAAGAAACAACTTAATTACCAGTTCCCTCTCCTCATTCATCCTATAAAGAAGCCTGTCAATTCACATGATGGGCCCACATACCCACACTACTGGCCAGGCACCCCATTCAAGAAGAAACCTTGTGGGGGAACATGGGCACAATGACATGAAGAGGCCATCCTGCTACCCAGTCCTCCATTCTTAAATACAAATTAACAACAAAATAGCCTTAGTCGTGTATAAATACAGATGGTATCTCTGTTGTCTCTCTACACATGGAAACCCCGAGTTATGAACTGTAAATCATGAGAATCATTGCAACCAGGAAAGAAAGTGCTAAACAGAATGTCATCTCATAATTCCCAAAAGCAACCAAGATAGTAGAGTGGTTCTCTGGTCACTATTCTTTTAAAAATTCCTGAATTTTAGCTTTGAAAAAATATTGCCTTATATTTATTTTTTTATAATTATTTAGATGGTTTCTGTTAACAAGTGTTTTAACATTATTTCAACTCTCTAAAATTGGTAAGGCCAACTGTATAAACCCCCTTGAATAGAGAAAGAAGTTAAAATTCAGAGTACAATTAAAGTTTGTTATTTCTTGAATGCTGCCCACATCCCAGGCAAGTTCCACGTTAATAATGAACACTGCTGGTCTTCAGCCTCGATCCCCTTTCCCAGGACAGTGTAGCCATCCCCCTGCTACCGTGAGTGTTGGCTATTCTCGGCTCACAGTTGCCCCTTTTCCTAGTCGACCTCAGCCAATGAAAGTCACTGTTGTCCAGCAGCATTTACCGCTACCCCAAGAAACACTGCAGCCAATGAGGACCTTATTCTTACCCACAGTACATCAGAGCAGTCTGACCCCCTTGCCTCAGGGTGGGAGGGATCAACACTGTGATGTCATTCACGCTCCAGAGCTCCCTATGAGGTCAGGCTGGATCAAGACGCCCGCTGGACCACGTCCATGCTTAGCCTTTCCCCCATCTCAACCTGGTTTCTTCAATCAATTATGGAGAAAGAATTCCAAGTGCTCGTATGTTATCTCATTTAATATTGAAACGAATCCTAAAATATATATAATGTATAGCCTAATAGATGGCCCATTAGTAACATAAATATTCAAACAAAAAACACAACACAGATTCTTTCCAGAATGCCAGGAAACCAGAAGTGATACAATAAATATGGAACTAAAATGTAAGTCTCTTGATTCTGGCTCAACTTTCTGCTCTTCCCTACTGCCTTTCAAATCTTTCTTCTAAGACTTGGAAAGCTTTGTTCAGTCTTTTGTTCTTCAGATTAAGAATTTGAAGCAAATTTGATTGAGCTGCATCCTTTTCATCAGTGACTACAGGAACAACCCTGGACAGTAATCTTAATTCTCCATTTCTAAACTTTCCCACTTTGGGGACTACATAAGCAATATCATGCCCAATAGGCTGCAACTTCACTTCTATAATAAAGTGATGTGCAAAGTTTTTTCCTGTAATTCAACTTAATACCTACTAAAAAGCCTTATTTTCATCAGGCACAAATATTTTGCCTTATCTTAGTATACATTGCAGGGCAAATCTGTAGTGCCAGGTAGTCAGAGGAGGGAAGCATTTATATGCTCTTCAGTGTTTCCAACTCTCCTCCAACATTTGCTGAAACATGCTCAATACCATATGGTCTCTGGTAACTGATTTATACAGGTCTTTGCTCATAGTAACAAAGCGCCTTGGTGTCTAGACTTCTTTTAGATACTTAGAGATCCTTCTCAATGAATTTTAAGTCATTCCAGCAGGGGCTGTGAGTATGTGGCATGCTGTGGGTAAGGCTAATGCCACACTCAATTACATAGGAATCAATATACTCTTCCACAAGGTTTTGAGTTCAACTCAGACTTTACCCCAAAATTGCAACCTAGACTCTCTCTAATAGTTCATCTCGCAACTACCTGGGCTTTTTTTAAACCATTTCTCACCCTCTCCCTCTAGTTCTTCCATCTACTCATCAAATGTGCCCTTATATAAATCATGAGTGGCGCTGCAGCTGAGGCTGGAGATGGGGTGAGTTTTCTATAACTGAAATAATTTATGACTTACAGGATTTTCACAGTAGTTTGCTGATTTTTTTTTTATTTTGTATTTGTGTTTTTCTGTTGCATTCCTAAAGCAATGACTTTCAAACTTTTTGGGCAACTAAACAGGGAAATAATAAGATAAGATATCCTATAGACAGTGACAGAATATCTGTTATTGTATGAAAATCTTTTCCTGATATAAACAAAAAGAGTCATAAAAACAATCTCATAAAGCAAAGATGTGGCATAAAACTAGTGTGGGCATTAAAATGTATACATTATATAATATATACACCTTGCCGTATATCAATCATACCTAAATTTTTAAAAAGGAGGAAGTAAACTTTTAGAGATGATGGATATGCTTATGGCATAGACTGTGATGTACATATGAAATGAGTATGTGCTCCTTTTGGTTTGTCAGCTATCTCAATAAAAAACATTTTGTTTTTTTTAATCTCTCCAGAAGAAAGATAAAAATATTTTAAAACTGCCAGGAGCAGTGGCTCATGCCTGTAATCCAACACTTTGGGAGGCTGAGGCGGGCAGATCACGAGGTCAGGAGATCAAGACCATCCTGGCTAACATAGTGAAACCCCGTCTCTACTAAAAATTAAGAAAAAATTAGCCGGGTGTGATGGCACGTGCCTGTAGTCTCAGACACTTGGGAGGCTGAGGAAGGCGAATCGCTTGAACCTAGGAGGCGGAGGTTGCAGTGAGCTGAGATCACACCACTGCACTCCAGGCTTGGTAACAGAGCGAGACTTTGTCTCAAAATATATATATATATATATATATATATATATATATATATATATATTTTAACTAAAGTAGAAAGGGAATACTGTAAAATATTTTAACCAGATCAAGATTGTATCTTTCATTTTCCTTGAGGGTCTCAATTATTTTCAGAATTATATTAATACTTCCCTAATCAATCAGTCCTCCATACTAGTACTCTTTAATTTCCACTTGAATCTAGAGAGCAAAGAGAACTTTACTGCCCTGCAGTCTAAGCTCTACATCAGGCATTCCTGGGGCCCAGCAGGTTTGGGTACAGACTGCAGGTGTCTGGGGAGCACTGTGTGCTCACTGCACAGAGGTAGGTGGCTGAGTCACTGAGCTGGGAGTCTCTGATGAGCAGGGAAATATACTGGCTGGCTCTATTGAGCTGTGCTGTAAACCTTCCATCTTCGTTAACACTGGAGTATACGGACATCAGCAACTTAGGTCCTTTCCTGGGATCCTGTCTGTACCAGAAGAAAGACTGAGAAGCACGGTTGCTGTAAGTGCAGTTGAAAGCAACAGTGGTTCCCTCTGGAACATCGAAGGGTCCGGGATCCTGCTCCACCTCCTTCTGTTGGCTCCAAACCCCTGTGAAAAAGACAGTGGTCAGACAGAGAAGACAAATTGGGAGGTAAACACTTACTCCCCAGAATTTTAATCATCTTTTTACAGGACCTCTACCCTCCCTTAGTTAGAGAAAAAAAAATTCAGGCTTGTAGCCACCGGCCTGGGATAGACTTTATCTCCAAACATTGTACATTATGTTCCTGTAGAGATGCCCAAACTTACAGCTTAACTGAAGCCACAGGATCACCAGTAAAGCTCCCAAGGATTTCATCATTCTTTTCTGCCCCTGGTTCACTGAAGATTCCAATTTTAAATTAAAAAAAAAAAATGAACCTAGCACAGATATTTTATTTCTTCCACTTTAGGAATCATAAAAAGAATCTGTCCTACCAATTAGAAAAAAGAGGTTCTTTTCACAACCCCTGATACATCACTAACCCCTCCTCTTATCCCCTGTCCTGTTCTGTCTCCTTCACACACACACACAAACACACACACACACACACACACACACAAACAAGCACTTGAGAGCTTTCCTCAGGGTCCCTAAGAATACACTGCCATCTTGTGGAATCATGATAGCAATCAAAGACGTACTCAAAATGTAGACCTGTATTAAGTGAACGGGTGAATATAAAACTCTGACACATTCGTTAATTAAAATTTTCAGAAGCAAATGCTCCAAGTCAGTGTCTGCAGGGGATGTTTATGTGTGTATGTGTTGGTATCATATGGCAACTCTTGTATAAGAACAGTTGTTTCTAATAACCACTTTCCTACACTGAACAATCAGTCATGAAGCATTCTATTACAAAACTTTAAGTGAGATTCTTGCAATTCAAGGAGCACTTCACATTGCATAACTCTTCTCCATGTCAGGCCACACATCCCCTTACCCTTCTGTTATCTCCAATTTTTAAAGAAATTTCTTGTAACTCAAAAGAATTCTTTCAAAATAGAATGGACTGAAATCTAACTGAACAAACGTGGTTCCACCTCACAGCCTAGGCAACATTTTTTAACAAAGCCAGGGACTAGAGCTTGGAATTCGTCATTCTGTCTTACACCAATGACACATGCATGTCAAAACCGTACTTATTTGGACTGGTGCAACCCAAATTGACCTACCTTCACTACCTGGACTTTTACGTTCCTGTTCATTTGTCTAATTCCCCTTATTTCTTTTCTGGTTTTAAGTTTAGGAATGAATCCAAAATTTATGAACCTGGTCTTTCTGTTTGCCTTTTCATTCTAACCTAAAAAGCAAACCAGATCTCTGGAGGGTTAGCTATGCAAGAAACTTAACTGGCTCTACAGAGAAGCAAGCACAACTCCTCTTGTTCATAATCTGTTTTGTGACCTTGCAGAAGCTGGCAGCTATAGGCCAGCAATGATGCAGGGAAGAGTCATTTAGTCAGTATTCATCAATGATGGCCTGGGCAGGCCCTTCCCATTCCCACCAACAACTGCATGGGACATAGAATGAAGGAGAATATGCTAATATTGAAATCCCTTTCTCCAACAATACATTGCACATGACAGAAATTACAACAGCCACTTCTCAGTAAGTGTAAAAACCAAAGGAAGAGTGACAGCAACCCAAGAATGCAGCCACTACAGTCTTGGAAAATTTATAAAAAACAAATATAACATCTAAAATTGAATGTGGACTTGGAACACAGTATTTTCAGGAAGAAATCACCTTTTTTATATTTGTAACAAAAATAGTATGGACCAATAGATAAAAATGTTGTGGTGGACCCAAGAGCACTATCAGTGCTAGAAAAATGACAGATTTTACACATCAAAGTTGTACTGCAAAAGCTTCTGTGCCTACTAACTTCTAAATAACATATGAAACTCCTTCATATGCCTTAAGGGCAGTGTTATGGCAATCAGTCAAAGAGAAATCATAGTCCCCTTCCCCATTAGATTAAACAGTCTTCATTTTCCATAGCATGAAATTTTCTAGATATGTCTTATGAACCTCAAAGTATTGAAAGCAAGATCTTATTCAAAGCCGATGTATCCTAAGATACTACTGTAAATGCTACTAATTTTGTGTCTATTTGAAATACATAAGATGTGCTATTAAAAACAACAACAACAACAAAGGAAATTTTTATACACGGGGAAAAACATCTTTTTTACTCATTGTGTTCTCATTATATACAATGAGATTATTGTGTATAATTCTATACAATATAATTATAATTGTTGTTTACACATTAGTTTGTTAAATAGTTTAGGAAAAATGGGAGTTACAAACAAAAACTACAAAAAAATTGGCTTTATTTTTATCTATGTAGCTACCTTTACCATTATTCACTATATTTGCATGACTCCAAGTTACTGTCTAGTGCTATTTTTTTACTGTCTGAAAGATTCCATTTAGATTTTCTTGTAGAGTAGGTCTACAAGTGATGTATACTCTGGGTTTTTATTTATCTGGGACTGTCTTAATTTCTCCTTTGTTTTAGGACAATAGTTTTGCCTGATATAAAATTGTTGGTTGACAATTTATTTTTTTATTTAAACCCTTTAAATATGCCATCCCACTTCCTTCTGACTTCTGTGGTTTCTGGTGAACAATTGACTGCTAATCTTTTGAAAGATCCCTTCCATGTGATTAGTCACTTATCTCTTGCAGCTTTCAAGATTCTCAAATTATCTTTTTCTTTAAACAGTTTGTTTGATTATAATGTGTCTTAATGTGATTTTTTTTTTTTTTTTTTTTTTTTTGCCTTTTTTCTACCTGGTCCTTGTTGAACTTCTCAGTTGTATAGGTTCACGCCTTCCAACAAATTTGAGAAGTTTGCAGTCATTATTTTCACAAATAGTCTCCCTGCTCTTTCCTTTCCTCTTACTCTGGGAATCCTGTTATACTTATGGCTATACTTTTTACAATGTTCCGCAGGTCTCTTAAGCTCTCTTCAATCTTTTCCCTTCTGCTTCTTAGACTAAATAATTTCAATTGGCCTAGCTTCACATTTCAGATTCTTTCTCCTGCCTGCTTTTGAGTCCCTTTATCAATTTTTTTTTTTTTGAAAATTTCCTCTGCATGGCCACTTCTCTGCATGTTTTGAGTTATATGAATACAGGAAAGCCCTTTGAATTAGCCCTTCAGAAAACCACAGGTCAACAGAGTCAGGCACTATTCTTTGATAACGGGTCTACTCTTCTTCCGTCAGCCCCAGAAACTCACATGGGGAATGCAGGATGCCGTTTAAAGACTATTTTCAAGCCAGTGATGGAAAGATGGAGCAGAGGAAAGTTACACTCTCACAAATCTCTCCTGCTAGATTGTAGTTACCTTTTTGTTGATTATGTCTGGGGAATAAATAGGTGGGGCAGAACATCTTTCCATTGGGAATGATAGCTGTCTTGGGCCTCTTTTTGACAATTAAAACAAAGCCTAGCATGTCAGTTTTAACTTCCATGTATAATGGATAAGAAATTATATCCTAGCTATCTATACTTTGGGACTTGGTCGCAGTTGGCCAAATGGGTGAAGTTAATATTGCAGATTGGTCTCATTCTTTTGTTTAGAGGTCTCTAGATAGTAGCCTTAATTAAAAATTGTTTGAGGCAAATTCAATGTACTTAGTCTCAGAACCTCTGTCAGTCAAATTAATTAGAATGGCTTCTGGAGAGGCATACTCATGAGAAAAATTTCTAAGAAATAACATGAATTAAGAATATGGAGTAGGTATTGTTGAAAAACAGACCATCATTAGTCGCTTATACTCCTAAATGTCATGTTAGGTCTGCCAGTGATGTAAGACCATGATCACTCTACCTGACCACTTTCCAGAGTTAAGCTTGCAGCAAGCAACCTTGAAGGCTGAGGTACTGTTTCCCTCTGAGACAAAGAGCAAGTGGGTTTACTGCTTACTATAAAAGCAATGAATTCTCCAAGCTCAGAGTTCCTCAGTTATGACACAGTACCACCTCACCAAAGTATTCATCAGTACACATATCATCTTTTTAAGATTTAAGAGAAAAACAACTGAAGTGAATATACCAATGTTTATGCTGTTTGTTGTGTCATGAGTAACAAAATCCTTTATCTCTAACTAAGTAGTTTTCATGTCTTTACTGACAGCCTCAATCAAACAACCTTATTAGCTTATAAGAAAGGGAAAACAGGCCAGGCACGGTGGCTCACACCTCTAATCTCAGCACTTTGGGAGGCTGAGGCAGGCAGGTCAAGAGATCAAGACCATCCTGGCCAACATGGTGAAACTCTGTCTATACTAAAAACACAAAAATTAGCTGGTCATTGTGGCACATGGCTGTAGTCCCAGCTACTCGGGAGGCTGAGGCAGGAGAATCACTTGAACCCAGGAGGCAGAGGTTGCAGTGAGCAGAGATTGTGCCACTGCACTCCACCCTCCAGCTTGGCAACAGAGCAAGACCCCATCTCAAAAAAAAAAAAGGAAGGGAAAACATCCAAAACCTGACAAATCCCCTCTTATCCATTATAGTAAAGACTAAAGACTTGAATTACTTTTTTTTTTTTTTTTTTAAGAAGACAAGGTTTCACTATACTCCCCAGGCTAGACTTGAACTTCTGGGCTCAATAAATCCTCCCACCTCAGCTTTCTGAGCTTTCTGAGTAGCTGGGACTGCAGGCACACACCACAACACTCGGTTTGAATTACTTTTGACAACAATAAGTTTCCCAAAACTGGTTTTGAATGAACCTTTTTTGAAGCATAAAATGTATAGCCCCATATAGGAATTAACTATCACATCAGATCAAATGTTTGATCAATTTTCTGATATACTTTAATAAAATAAAGACTCTTTCTGAGATATTAGTGTTATAATCTCAGATGACTATTAATCTCATGATGAGCCTAACAACCACCACACAGAGTACAGTCATTGTGAACCAATACGTTAAACATAATAATTATCTATAACCTGACTTTTTAAAAAAAATCTAGTCTCCTATAAAATGTCTATACCTAGTCCAATTATTTAAATGTGTTTCCTGATGCAGTTTTTCTCTTGCATGAATTTGAGATTAAACTTTGACATATGTTCATTATAATTTGATTTGGAAGGTTGTCTTCATACTTTCCAACATCTTTTAGGTTTATCTTTTTTTCTTTCAGATATTTTACAGTGGGGTTATGTTTAGAGTTTACTCAGTTCATTCGGATTACACCTGACGTCAGTTGAGTGAGGACGGGCTGAGACCCTGAGTTGATCTAGTTATTTGACAGAGCTCACGGAGCATAGGAAGGCCTGGTCCTGAGATAAGGGGTAAGTGCCAGCACAAACAGAACTCTACCACCTATCTGAGCAGGGAGTACAAACACAAAGTTCAGATTTGCTAGGATGGGAGTAAAAAAGAAAGGAAAAGGAAAAAAGAAAAGAAGGCCAAGCAACATTCACTTAATTTATTCTGTAGATATTTCCTTTTTATTTTATTTTATGTTTTAATAGACAGGGTCTCACTTTGTCACCCAGAGCTGGAGTGCAGTGGTGCCATCATAGCTCACTGCAGCCTCCAACTCTTGGCCTCAAGAAATCCTCCTGTCTGAATTTCCTGAGTAGGTAGGACTGCAAGTTCATGCCACCACACTCATCTATTTTTTATTTTTGTTTTTTGTAGAGATGAGAGTCTCACTACATTGCTCAGGCTGGTCCTGAACTCCTGACCTCAACTGATCCTTCCACCTTGGCTTCTCAAAGTACTAGAATTACAGCCGTGAGCCACCATGCCCAGCCACATGCAGTAAATATTTTTTCACTGACTATTATGAGTCAGTCACTAAAGGTAGGCACTAAAGTTAAAGATGTGATTAAACAAGCAATATCCCTGACCTCATAAAAGTTGTATCATAATGGGAAGTTTAGGCCATGAACACATTGACACATAAATCAATATTATAACTAAATGTTATGATTACTACCATAAAAGAAATAACTACAGTTTTGTGATAGAGTTATGGGGAGAGCCATGGTTGTCTACATTAGTCAGGAAGATGAACAGAAGTCAGAAGGCTTTATCTACAGTAGTGTACTTGAGCTGAGACCTGAAGTGTGAAAATGAGTTGGGCTTGCCATATTTGAAAGAACAGCATTTCAAATGGACGAGTTAGACAAAATGTGGGAAAGAACATGGCTAGTTCAGAATACCGAGAGAAAACTAGTGTTATTGGTACACAGACAGCCAGGAAAAGAGAGTTAAAAGGTGAGATTGAAAGGGAGGTCCACATGATACCGATCTTTGTGTATCACAGCCTGAAATTTGCATTTTATTCCAGAAGCAATAGAAAGCCACTGAAGCATTTTGGGGCTAGTAGAGACAGCTATTACTTTATATTGTAAAAAATCATTCTGGCACCACATCAAATGGGTGCTTCTCAAACTTTTAAGGATAGACTCACCTGGTTGTTTTGTTAAAATGCAGATTCAAATTCAGTCAGCCTGAGATTCTGCACAAGCGCAGACAGTGCTGGTCCACACTTTGAGTAGGAAGGACATGGAGAATAAACAGTCTTGAAATAAGAGACCTTTAGAAGGTAAATGGGACCATGACAGTGTTTTTCAAACTTTTTCTTTAATATATCTTATTGTATGAAAAGATACTTATGTTGTGTGAAACACTCTTACTCTGTACATTTTCTAATCCTGTTTTGTTTATTTTTAATAACAAATGAATAACTTCATAGAGTAAAAGAGTTAAAACATTTAAAAATTTTACTTGGCAAAGTGGAAAATTCTTTAAAGTAATAATGTTCATAACAGGTAAAGAAAGTATGGAAAACAAAAAGCATTATATGCTATTTTTGAAATTGCAATTTGGTGAAAAATATCTTCCTGGAAATTAGATATGTGGTGTTATGTGTTTTCCCTTATTCACCCAACTCCATTCTGTTAAAGCTGTGCCTTTAATGATGTTAATACAAACATTGTCTCTAATACTGGATAACTAGAAATATTATCAAAAGGTGATCCATTTTTTAAAAAATATATCTATACAATGAAAATGAGACAGCCATTTACAATTGTATCCTCAATGTATCATCGCTGGCATGGAAATATCTATAATATAATGTTGAGAGGAGCAAGCATGTTAATAAATACTGGGGACATTATCAGCCCCATTCATAGAGAAATATAGTTGTATATGTACACAAGAAAATTTGAAAAATAGTAATACTTGTTATTTCTAGGCAAAGAAGTTATGAGAAAGTTCTATTGTGGTAGTTATTCATATCTTCTAATTTATCTAGGTTGAACATACACAATTAAATTAAAATTTTAATTTAACTTAAATTTAAAACATACAACTCTTTCCTTCACACTCTAGATTCTGCTTTGCATCCTTGGTGGAAGAAGCAATGGACAAGGGATCATAAACCCGAGATTCTCCTCCTAGCTTTCATTTTACTGTAAGTCATCCTTGAGTAAATGATGCCATACCTGTGGATCCTAATTCTTTCATTTATAAAATGAGGGGTATGGGCTGGATCAGTATTTTGTAAAGTGTGATTGATACAAGAGGTCCTATTAGGCAGTATACAGACAACCTTTCCAATTGTTACATATATGGTGCTATTTTAATTTGTATTCAGAAAAATATAACCAGCACTTTAAATATATGATTTATATCATATACATGATTTCACAGATGGCATCTGGTAAAATAAAGACAATTTTTACATAGTTGTTTTTTAAGGTCTATTTAACATAAACATCAACTAAATATTAAGTAAATAATGGTATATACGGTACATAGATACCAAAAACATCATGAATATATGATCAAACAGGTAAAATGTTGTTGATGAGGGTATAGCCTGTAGAAAACTTGCTTGATGGACTCAGAGCCTGCACCACAAAGGGGTCTGCCCTCTTAAAGAGTAAAGCAATGGAAAGAATCTGTGGGTAAAAAATCTGCATTCAGTAATAAAATTTCAATAACAACAAAAGGAAATTTAATATAAATTCAGATTCATTACAAAAGAAAGATGCATTATCCTTCAATTCTGTTTGGAGACATAGGTTATAAAGTAAATTCCTTCTACACATTAAAAAAAAAAAAAAAACCTTCACTCCCACCTGCAAGGCTAGGCCTGCATCAAGGGTCCCAGCTGCAGGTTGTGGTACCGGCTGCAGGTGCTGGGAAGACACTGTGCTGCAAAGCACAGAAGAGGTGGCGGAATCTCCAGGATGAGAGGACAGGATATCCAAACACTGTAAAACTTCTCTTTTCCAAGCAGTTGTTTAAAATATTTGTCTCCCTGCTCCTTCTGGCTTGACTGAATTAAAGCCAAAGACACAAGTCCTTTCCCAGGATCCTGCCAGAACCAGTGGAAGTTGAAGAACGTTCTCTCCTGATAAGCACAATTAAGAACGGCGTGTGTTCCCTCCTGGACAGTCAGGATTAAAGGGCTCTGCTCTGGCATATGTAGGCTGTTCACCCTGTTTAAACAGAAGCACAGATAGAGGACATGCATTCACGAACATTCATTCATTTGGAAGATATACTCTCTTTTCACAGCCCCCACAGGTGAGCATTGAGGCCCTAACCACCCTTCTATAACTTCCAGACTTTTAAAGAAGATACTACAATCTACTCTTTTTAATGATATTTCCAGAGCCCCAAAACTCACGGCACAGCTGCCAGGAGAAAATCAAAAATGAAACTCCCAACGCCTTCTCCATTTTTATCCCTCAGACTCAGTGAGGTCTCTGGGTAGGATCTTGGAGCCCTCAAACACTACCAAGCCAAATCTCTTGTTTCTCTAGTGAATATTCATAGTTCTTTGTTGCAGGAAGCTGAGAGTCTCCCCATCCAGCCAGGAACAAGATTTACTCCCCCAACGCACAGGTTACACAGCTCTTGCTGATCTCTGAAGAGGTAACTTGGAAAAGGACCCTGGCAGGACCAGGTGCCAATTGTCAGTCAGCTGCAGCTAGCATTTGTCCCCTAGAGGTTTCTCTTTCCTTTTTAATTCTATAATACTTCCTGGGCATCTACCACATATGTACAAGCTATAAATTGAATAACTAAAAAGGATTTCTCCCCCAAGGAAAACCTAGAAAGGTTATTTTCTCTCCTTTCCAATGCAGAGCTCTGTTGAATGAGCTCCCGGGTACAGATCTAGTTATTGGCACTGTAGGTCAGTAACATGGTGTTATATCTGAGTCCTGCTCCATAAAGCTCATGTGGATTCATCACAGAATTTACACTAAGTTATACCAGAGCAAGAAGGCTTTATTTTCTGTGCAGAAAACCTATGAGATAAAAAAGAAACAAACAAGAAAGCCAATTGTGTCAATTCAAATAATTGGATGGAATAAGACCAATGTGAAATATAGGGTGACTCTTGGCCATAACCATAGTAAAATAACATAATCAACAGAAGGAAAGTGGAAAAGTAAACCTTAATCTATACTTAAATTTTCTTATCGTCTTATTTTAAATTACCTTTGTTGTATCATTTATGTCCAAGAATAACTACCATCAGCTGAAAGATTATTTTCTACAAATGCAATTCAATCATTTAATTAAATTCATTTAACTTAATTCAATTCTTATGACCATGTGATATATATGTAATTATCATTGATGATATGTAGGTGCTCTGAGGTTATGTAATTTTGTCCAGGGTAATGCAATTTAGTAAGTGATAGATACAGTGTTTCAATACTCATGCCTTTTAATCACCATATGAAACCTTTGCAAATTAAAGCAAGCCAGGAAAATGCCTTTATTGGAATACAAACTTCCCAAGATATTCCTGTAAAAGAAAGTGAACACTATACACAAATATAGACTCAAGCCTCGTGAGGGAAGGATTTTTGTGTCTGCATTTATCTATTTTGTTTATTACCCTACTCCTGCTACCTACGAAAACACCTCTCACTTATTATTTGTTTTTTGTTTTGTTTTGTTTGAGATGGACTCTCATTCTGTCACCCAGGCTAGAATGCAGTTGTGCAGTCTCAGCTCACTGCAACCTCCACCTCCCAGTTTCAAGCTGTTCTCCTGTCTCAGCCTCCCTAGTAGCTGGGATTACAGGCACACGCTACCATGCCTGGCTAATTTTTATATTTTTAGTAGAGACAGGGTATCCTCGTGTTGGCCAGGCTGGTCTCAAATGCCTGACCTCAAGTGATTCACCCACCTTGGCCTCCCAAAGTACTGGGATTCCAAGTGTGAGCCACCACACCTGGCCCTATTATTTGTTTAATGAACAAATTCAATGTGTGTCTGTCCTTCAAGACCTAACTAAATTTGCTACTCCCCATGATACTTTCTCTTATCTTTTCTGTGCCACAGTGATCTCCTCCTGAGAATATCTTTAAAACTTACTTGTCCACATACTTGGAGTTTTGCCTATTGATTCCATTTTCATGCATTTTATCTTTTTTCCTCAATTAATTTATAATTACTTACACTGGTCTGCTGTAGCAGCAATCTGAACTTTAATTTCTTCACTCTAAAGACTTAAAGGAGGTACAGGATAGGAAACAATATCTGATTACTGAATATATCTAGGTTTACTTTTTGCTCTAGAATTCAAGGTATTTTGAAGTCTTGACACCTGAGCAATCTCCAGACTAGTTACAAAGAACAGTCCAGGTCCTGGCTTCATTTATTCACAAATTATCAATTCACTAAGCTTGGAAATGAACTTACTTGTAGGGCTTATAAAGATAACAAATTAATCTTATTCAGCAATATCCTGGAATGTGTGATCATCTCTAAATATCAGTTCCTGTGAGTTGATAATGACAGATCAGATGCATGAAGACATGTGTCATTTTTAATAACCTTTATTTTGATAGAAGAAAAATCCAAGATCTATAGAAAATTAAAAGTACAGAAGACAAGGAAAGATAAAAAATAAAAACATTATATTCCCCCCCCCCACAAAGGGATTATCATTTTTAATATCTTAGTACATATCCTTCCGTTTTTTACAGTTGATATCTGCCTTTTAAATAAATACTTTTCTGATCTAATTCTCAAATTATATATACATTTCTCTAATTGTCCCAAAAAGAACTTCACAGCTAAGTTGTACAAACCAGAATTCGCAATGGCAGGTAGGCATTCTGTCCCTAAATCTCTTTTCTGGAACACTGATAGTTGAAAAGCCTGGCACAGTTGTTCTGCTGCCTGAGAGTGACTGTGCCTGCCCGGGTCCCCTGGCCTTTCAGTGTCCTCTAAAGGAGCAGTGGTGGAAGGTGATAAAGAGTTGGTGCAGCACTGAGACAGATGCCTTGATCTGGAGCATGGCTAAATGGCAGAGCAGATTTCTTCTCACAGGATGCTTTCTGAGAACTTGAATAGCCATGAAATGACAACTGAATGTCTTTCAGGGAGAAGGAAACTTCTCAAGATATTGCCATCAGACACATCAACTGGCTCTTTCATTTAGTCAGCATTCTGCTGGTAGGTCTGCAGACCACAAACCAAGCTAGTCTCTCCCCTTCAAACCAACACTGTCAGTAACAGTAACACAGCAGGAGTAACAAAGCATGACTGACTGTTTTGCCCTTGAGAACAGCCAGATGTAGCAGTTAGCTTTGTGCGTTGAGTGAGAATGTCTTTATTCTCGCTTGAGGATATGTATCCTACTTGAGCCTGTGTAGAACTCTAGGCTCAAGCTCAACTCAATCATGTCTGAGAGGTAAATATTCGCTCACTTGTGAAATTATATTCTGCATCAAAAATAATGTTCTACTCCAACTCCTATAACCTCCAGGTGCAGGTTTGGGTACTGGCTTCAGGTGCCTGAGGAGCACAGTGCACTCACCACACAGATGTAGGAGGCTGAATCGCTGAGCTGGGAGGCTGTGATGTGCAGAGAGCTTTGCTTGGTGTTTGCATCCAGAGTTGCTGTGTACCTTCCATTCAACTTTGTGTTCTCACTGAAAGTCATGCTTATCAGGGTAACAGGACCTTTCCCAGCATCTTGCTTATACCACCTTAAGTTGTTGAAGGGGGTCACTGTATAATTGCATTGAAAAGTGCAGTTCTTTCCCTCCAGGATGACCAGAGACTGAGGACTCTGCTCCACTTGGTTTTTGCCACTCCCTCCTATTCAGAAAGCAAAGTGAGATTCAGGATATCCATCATTCAGTTTTAATACTGTCTAATTTGCATCCCTTCCTTACTCCCCACGGTGAATCCCAAATGAAATCGAAAATGGTCCCGTTTTCTCCCTTCCTCCTATCCCAATGGACTACACCTTTACCCCAATTCCTAAGAAAATATTCCCTTAACTTACTATGTTAACCTTGGTAAAACTCTCCACCAACTTACTATAAAAATAAAGCCACAAAATCACCAAGCAGGTCCTCAGATATTTCTTCATTTTTATTCTGCAGAGATCTGCTCCCAGAAGTTGATTTGTGTATTCAAAATCTTCTCTTTTTTTTTTTAACACTAAACAAAGGGTTCCTCAGAGAGTATGCCTAGCCAATTAGAGACCGGGCTTCACTATCTTACACATACTACACATTCAGAACTGCAGGCGGGGCGAATGCAAATACTGCCATCTTGGGGTCAGAGCTACAATTGCTCAGAACCTTTGATTCAGCTTTTTCCTCCTCACCATTTGCAACATGATATAGATAAGCCCCTTCATGTCTATGTCAGCACAATAGATTAGTAATTAGGACATATGTTTGAAACTCTGCATTCTGGCTCTGTATGATATTAGATAGGAGAGTTAAGCCTTACCTTTCTCATCTGAAACTAAATATGGTAACATTTACCTAACAATTTTTGAAAGATTGAAAAGAGATGATTCATGTAAAGGCTTATTGTAGTGGCTAACATGAACTTAACCTTCAACTAAAATATAAGGCATTTTTATCTGTTCTATTCTCTGTTATATTGTCAGTTTCTAGAATATGGCCTGTCAATAAATAGGCATACAATGAATTTTTATTGAGTGAATGAATAAATGGTAGTTTTGTTCTGGTAATGACAGAGGTATTTTTATTATTCATTTTAATTCAACAATTATTTTTTAAATGCCTGAATTTTCAAATATGATGATCAGTGCTGAGAATAAGTAAAGTACCTGCACTCATGGGATTTCATTCTAATGAGAGGAAAGACAGAGTATTTGAGCATAGATGCAAGTGATTGGTAAGTGTTGAAGCTTTTGAAAATTCTCTTCTGATTGTTTCTATTTTCTCAGTGAAATAAGAAGCTTATGAACAGCTGAGAGTATAGATATATGAGGATTTATTTTAAGTTTGAGATTTAAAGCACAGAGAAGTTGAAAAACGGAACAGATATACCAGAAACAATAAAACAATCTGAAGAGACAGAGCAAGCATCAGAGAAACACATCAGGGGGTGTTGGAATTATCAGACCACGAATTTAAAATAAATAGCTAAGAGCTCTAATAATAAAGTAGATAGCATGCTGGAACAGATGGGCAGTGTAACAGAGATGGAAATCCTAAGAAAGAACAAAAAATTTCTAGAGATCAAAACACTATTTATTAGTAGGCTGGTCACAGCCAAGGAAAGAATTTCTGAGATTAAGGATAGATCAGTAGAAAAATCTAAAACTGAAAAGCAAAGAAAACAAAGACAAAAGAAAAAATGGAAAAAAAATCCAAAAACTGTGGGACAACTGCAAAAAGTGTAACAAACACATAAGGGGAATATCAGATAGAGAAGAAACAGAAAAATTAACCAAAAAAAATATTTTTTTAAACAATAACTGAGAATTTCCCCCAAAATAACGTCAGCCACCAAACCACAGACCCAAGAAGCTCAGAGAACACACAGCAGGATATATACCAAAAGAAAACAAAACACCTAAATATTTCCTTTTTCGAATTGTTTAAAATCTTAAATAGGCACAGTGGTTCATGCCTGTAACTCCAGCACTTTGGGAGGCCGGGATCACTTGAGCTCAGGATTTGGAGACCAGCCTGGGCAACATGGCAATACCGCATCTCTACAAAAAAAATACAAAAATTAATTGGGCGTGGTGATGCATGCCTGTGGTCCCAGCTACTCTGGAGGCTGCGGCAGGAGGATCACTTCAGCCCAGGAAGTTGAGGCTGTAGTGAGTCAAGATCACATCACTGTACTCCAGCCTGGGCACAGACTGAGACCCTGCCCTTCCCCCAAAAAAGAGAAAGAAAAGATGAAAGAAAATCGTAGATTAAAGAAAAGAATCCTGAAAGAAACCAGATAAGGAATTATTTGAAAAATGGAAGACAAAAATAAGAACAAGGGCAACAAAGAGCAAGGCTGGTTCAGATTTGAAACTCATTTAATGTAATTCATCACATCAACAGGTTAAAGAGGAAAAATCACATTATCTTACCAATGATGCAGAGAAAGCATTTAGGAAAATTCAACATCTAATCATAAAAAAAAAAATCTCAGTAAAACAGGAGTAGAGAAGAACTTTCTCAATACAATAAACAATATCTACAAAAACATACAGCTAACATCATACCTGATAGTGGGAAAACTCAAGTTTTCCCATTATGATCCGGAACAAGGCAAGGATGTCCCTGCTCTCCCCCTCCTTGTCAAAAAGAAAACTCCTGGAACTAATAAGCAATAGTAGCAAGGTTGCAGGATGCAAGGTTAACATACAAAATATGATATATTGTATATATGCAATTATTTATTATTATATACATCATATACATATTCATTTTCCTACATGCCAGCAATGAACAAGTGGAATTTGAGCTAAAAACATAATACAATTACATTGGCACCCAAAGGTAAAATATATAGGCATAAATCTAGCAAAATATGTACAATATCTACATGAAGAAAACTATAAAACTCTGATGAAAGAAATCAAAGGACAACTACAGAAATAAAGAATTTCGTGTTCCTGAATAAGAAGACCTCAATATTGTCAAAATGTTTATCCTTCCCAGCTTGATCTATAGGTTCAGTGCAATAACAATCAAAAGCGCAGCAAGATTTTTGGAGGGACATTGATGAACTCTTTTTACAGCTTATATGGAAAGGCCAGAATAACCAACGCAATTCTGAAAGACATGAACAAATCAAAGGATTGACATAAGCTACATTAATCAAGAAAGTGTGGCATTTATGAAAAAAGGGACAAATAGATCAATGGAACAGAACAGAGTGCCTATAAAAATACCTGCATACACAAAGTCAACTTATTTTTGATAAAGGAGCAAAGGAAATACAACGGAGCAAAGATAGTCTTTTTAACAAATGATGCAGGAACAACTGGATATCCACAGGCAAAAAAAAAACATACATACAAAAATGAATCTAGACACAGACATTACTCTCCAAAAATTAACTCAAAATGGATTATAAACCTAAAATGCAAAACTATAAAACTCCAAAAGATAATATAGGAGAAAACCTAGATGACTTTGGGCATGGGAATGAGTCATTAAATGCAACACCAAATTGATGGTATATGAAAGAAATCAGTAATAAACTGAGCTTAAAATAATCAACAATAAATTTAAAACTTCTACTCTGTAAAAAGCAATGTCAAGAAAATGAGAAGCAAAACCAGAGTGGGAGAAAATATTCGCAAAAAAACAAAGGATTGTTATCCAAAATATACAAAGAAGCCTTAAAATTCAATAATAAGAAACAAACGACCTGATTTAAAAATGGGCCAAAGTCCTTAACAGACACTTCATCAAAGAAGACACACAAATGGCAAATGAACATATGAAAAGATGCTTTATATCATATGCCATTGGGGAAATGTAAATTAAAACAACGAGATACCCTGATACATCTATTCCAATAGCCAAGTTCCAGACCTCTGACAACACCAAATCTGGTGAGCATACAGAACAACAGGAAATCTCATTTATTCCTGGTGAGAATGCAAAATGATACAGCCACTTTAAGAGAGAGTTTGGCAACTTCTTACAAAACTAAACATACTCTTGCCACACAGTCCAGCAGTTGTGCTCTTTGGTAATTACCCAAAGTAGTTAAGACTTATGTCTACACCAATACCTGTAAAGAGATATTTATACCAGCTATATTTATAATTGCCAAAACTTGGAAGGAACCAAGATGCCCTTCAGGAAGTAAATGGATAAATAAAATGTGGTATATTCAGACAATGAAATATTATTCACTACTAAAAAGAAATGAGCTATGAAGACATGAAAAACACTTAGAAACCTTAAATTCGTATTAGTAAGTAAAGAAGTTTATATGATTGGGTTCTGTCCCCACCCAAATCTCATCTTGAATTCCCACATGTTGTGGGAGGGGCCCAGTGGAAGGTAATTGAATTATGGGGCAGGTCTTTCCCATGCTATTCTCATGACAGTAAGTCTCACAAGATCTGATGGTTATTATAAGGGGGAGTTTTTCTGCACAAGCTCTCTTTGCCTGCTGTCATCCATGTAAGACATAACTTGCTCTTCCTTGCCTTCTGCCATGATTGTGAGGTTTCCCAGCTTCGAGGAACTGTAAGTCCAATGAAATCTCTTTCTTTTGTAAATTGCCCAGTCTTGAGCATGTCTTTATTAGCAGTGTGAAAACAGGCTAATACAGTAAATTGGTACCAGGAGTGAAGTGATGCTGAAAAGATAAACAAAAATGTTTTTTGAGGAAACTAAAACTATCCTCCATAGTAATTGTACTAATTTACATTCTGATCAATAGTGTACGAGGTTTCCCTTTTCCTCACAACATTTGTTATTGCTGTGAGGAAAAGAGAACTCTCATACAGCCGGCATTTGTTATTGCCTGTCTTTTGGTTATAAGCCATTTTCACTGGGATGAGATGCTATCTTATTTTAGTTATGATTTGCATTTCTCTGATGGTCAATGATATCAAGAACCTTTTCACATGCCTGTTTACCATTTGTACATCTTCTTTTGAGAAATGTCTATGCAAATCTTTTGCCTATTTTTTAATCAGATTATTCCATTTTTTCCTATAGCGTTGTTTGAGCTCCTCGTATACTCTGGTTATTAATCCCTTGTCAGATGGGTAGTTTGCAAATATTTTTCACCACTCTGTGTATTGTCTTTTCACTTTGTTGATTGTATCTTTTGCTGTGTGGAAGTGTTTTAACTTGATGTAATCCCATTTGTCCTTTTCTCCTTTGGTTGCCTGTGCTTGTGGGCTATTGCTCATGAAATTTTTGCCCAGACCAACGTCCTGGAGACTTTCCCCAGTGTTTTCTTGTAGTAGTTTCAGATTTTGTGATCTTAAATTTAAGTCTTCAATCCGTTTTGATTTTATTTTTGTGTATGTTGAGAGTTAGGGGTCTAGTTTCATCCTTCTGCACATGGATATCCAGTTTTCTCAGCACCATTTATAGAAGAGACTGTCGTTTCCCCAGTGCATGTTCTTGGCAACTTTGTCAAAAATGAGTTCATTGTTAGATGTGTGAATTTGTTTCTGGGTTCTCTATTCTGTTCCATTGGTCTATGTATCTAATTTTATGCCAGTCTCATGCTGTTTTGGTTACTATAGCTCTGTAGTATAATTTAAAGTCAGGTAATGTAATTCTTCCAGTTTCGTTCTTTTTGTTTAGAATAGCTTTGGCTATTCTGGGTCTTTTGTGGTTCCATATAAACTTTAGGAATTTTTTTCTATTCCTGTGAAGAATGTCATTGGTATTTTGATAGAGATTGTACTAAATCTGTAGATTGCTTTGGGTAGTATGGATATTTTATCAATATTGTTTCTTACAATCCATCAACATGGAGTTATTTTTCTTTTTTTTCTTTTTTTTTTCTTTTTGGTGTCCTCTTCCATTTCTTTCATCAGCATTTTATACTTTTCATTATAGAGATCTTCCACTTCTTTGGTTAAGCTAACCCCTAGGTATTTAATTTTATTCATGGTTATTATAAATGGAATTACTTTTTTATTTCATTTTCAGATTGTTTATTGTTGACATATGGAAATGCTACTGGTTTCTGTATGTTGATTTTGTATCCTGCAATTTTACTGAAGTTACAGTCCTAAGGTGTTTTTTTGTGGAGTCTTTAGGTTTTTCCAAATGTAAAATCATATCATCTGCAAATAAGGAAAATTTGACTTCTTCATATTATAATTCCTTTTTTCTTTCTTTTCTTTTCTTTTCTTTTTTTTTTTTTTTTTTTTTTTTTTTGAAATGGAGTCTTACTCTGTCACCCAGGCAGTAGCACAATCTTGGCTCACTGCAACCTCCGCCTCCCGGCTTCATGCAATTCTCCTGCCTCAGCCTTCCAAGTAGCAGGGATTACAGATGCCTGCCACCACACCCAACTAATTTTTGTATTTTTGGTAGAGGTAGGATTTCACCACGTTGGCCAGAATGGTCTCTATCTCTTGACCTCATGGTTCACTGTCCTCGGCCTCCCAAAGTGCTGGGATTACAGGCATGTGCCACCGTACCTGCCCTACAATTCTTTTTTCCTTTAAGAACCTATTATTTCTTGGGCAGAAGCTTTCCTAAGAAATCATCCCATCTTGCTCCAGCTCATGAGGTATACATTAAGCATTTGCAACCTCATCTGTCAAAACTGTGTCTGTAAACATACTATTTCCTTGGATGACCTGAGACAAGGCCAGGAGGCTAGATTTTACACAGGAATGAACAGCTAGACCATTTCATTTATCTCAAGGTTTTATACTTTTAAAATCACAAATGTCAAGCAAGGTTGAAGAACTATGGTGACATTCTGTTTTCACTCTTATTGTTAAAGCATCTGGTGTAAGGCATGTTCTTCTATCGTGTTTTAGAGTTTATTTGGATGGCTTTCACACTCAGAGTGCCTGGGGTGAGTGATGAACAACAACAGTAGAGTAGTTGCTGGTCCCTAACCAGAGTGGATCACAGCAGCTGACACTCAGCAGCCAGGCCCCTCGTGCTGCTTAGAGTTTGTGCTCAGCTCCCCCTGCAGTCCCTGTCACTGTGTCACTCAGAGCACAGAAGTACACAGCTGAGTCTGATTCTTGAACCGAGCCTTTCTTCAAGTGGAAGGAAGAGGTTTCTGTATGGTATATGGCTTCAAAATCTTTGTTGCTTCTTCCCTTGTCATTGCCCTTCACGGCTTTCAGGAGGAGCTCTGGACCTTTTCCAGGATATTGGACATACCAGAAAAGGGAAGGGTACCCTGTGGATTTATAGGAGCAGTTCACAGTCAGGGAATCCCCTTCAGAGAGGAGCACTTGGCCTTCTGTCTGGACCACTGACTCTCCATTGATTCCCCCCTGAAAAAAAAAATAAGTTATACCAAGTTACCTTAGATTTGATCTGAGCTCTACCCCTCAGAGAAAACTGTGGTTAAAGATTAAATCAACATAATGGAACAAAAGATTCTAAGTTGTAAGCACCATTTTACTTACCAAACATTAAGAATAGTGCAATCGCTGGTCCTGGAGAAGAGTTCATTTTTAGATCCTCTGGTGTCCTTGGGTGTTGACTTCTTTGTGTGAGGAAAGGTTAAGCTCACACTGAAGGGATGAGTGTGATCAGGAAATGTGAATGTGTTAGGAAGATGCACCCCCTTGTGGGCAAGATACTAAATTCAGAGGATTGTTGATCTGTTCTCCCAAAAGTCAATCCTGTATTTTCACTTCTGGCTTTTTTCTCTAAGACACCTATTAGCTGTTTAACGGTTCCTTGTATATCTAAAGAATAGTTGGTCTTTTTTATAACTCTATTTTTTTTTTACAGCACACTGTCTGACTTGAAAGCTCTTTTCATGCCATGACATTTCTGAGAATAATTCATTTTACTTTTTCTTATTTATCTGTCTTTGCCCACCCCATGATCCACTAAAATATCATATAAGCAAGTTTTTAAGATAAAACTAAAGGAATGTCAGTAACACATGTTTAATCATTAGTAGATTATTTGAGATGGCAGAGACTTAAGCTTTTTTCACTGCTGTATTCCCATGCCTAGTACAATATCAGACACTCAACAGGTGGTTAGAAAACACTTCTTAAACACACAAATGCATAAATAAATGAATGGTCTTTGGTTGAGGAATTGCTACTACTTAAAATATCATATTGCTTCACATTTAAGACTTTGATAACAGAAATGCAATTAATAAATTTTTTTCAAAGAAAAATGGAAATTTTATCATATATATTGATTAAAAAGTAAAGTATATAAATCTTAGTAAGGAAAAAATATAGTAATTAAAGTCGTTGAATCCCTATAAAATTATCTGGCATCACTTTCTTCTCCTGTAAGAGAGGGCGGGAACTGGTACTTTTAAACTACCAGATCTCGCAAGAACTCACTATTTCAAGAACAGTAGCAAGAGGATGATGCTAAACCATTCATGAAAGATCCACCTCAGTGACCCAACCACCTCCCCACCCGGCCCCACCTCCAACACTGGGGATTACAACTGAACATGAGATTTGGGTGGGGACACAGGCCCAAGCCATATCACCATGATTTCATAAGGAGATGAAGATCATAGAGGAACTGTAGCAGATTTGAGTGAAATACAGTAGAACTGCGTAATCAGTGAAAAAAAAAAAAACGCTTAAGCTAATTCCCAACTAATAATAGATTTATTTGAATGGTCTGACTTCAAGCCTCAGAAGCTCTGCTTCAGGTACTTCAATTTATACAGATGTGTTGTCGGTCAGGAGTCAGTCTGGCAAACAGAAATGCTGGGCAAGGTGTCAGAGCCACAGCAACAGGAAGTGATTGGCTCAAAGTAATAAGAAGAATTTATCCACAACAGTATGGGTTTGAAAAGGGAAGTTTTATTCAAAATAATGCTGCAGAGGAGTGCAGCGGGGTACTTTGGCAAGAGGGGACTGAGCAAGCCAGGGTGGATTTTTCCTTAGGGCCATTTATGATCCTTAAAGCAGCAGTTTAAGGGTAATTTGGACCATATTAGCCACCAGCGTCATGGTAAATGGTTACATTTGTAGACATTTTGGTGCCTTGATGTCAGCAAGGGCTGCACAGTAAGTTTCAACATACATGCATTCCAAAGATGTATAGAAATTCTGGTTACTTATACATTTTTGGGAAAGAAGCCTGGTATCATATGTCTGTATTTGATAATAGGGATGTTGATTAATAATTACTTCTGAATTTCTCAGATAAGGAGTTTTGCCTCTGGATGGTCTGCTTGATGGCCACCAGGGGATCTTCGCTCTCCTATAAAACAAATCCAAAAATTTTCAGTAGAAAGACATTTAGAGTTCAGGCAGACAATGTGGTGAGAAGCAGCGCACTGCGGGGCAGGTAAGCTGGGCCTTGGGAACCTCTTCCCTCCCCCACCTCAGTGAGCTGATGGGCAGCAGCCTCTCTGAGCCCAGACCTCACTGGGCTATGAAGCACTTCAGAATATCTAGAAATCCTGCTGACCTCTGCGAAGCCCTCAATGAGCTGCGGAGGACACTGTGCCTTTGGGAAGAAATGGATGTTGAAGAGGGAGAAAAATGGCAGCTGCCAGAAGGTGCAGAGGGCTGCAGTAGTTTGGAGAACCCAAGAAAGTGGGCCTAGAGAAACAAGCTCAGGAACTTAATTATGCCACGGAGTTGCACAGATGCAGGTCCCAGGCTGACCATTTTGTCCCAGTTAGACAAGACCTTATCTCCTCCCAAAAACACCAGAATTGATGGACAAAGGCCTTAACGGACCTGAATGGTGAGTGGAGCCCCTACAAGGACAGGTGAAGTGGTTAGCGGGCCATTGGGTGGTTGCTGTTTGTTCTACCAACCTTGATATCCAAAGAGAGAAATCACATGCCACATTTGGTGGATTGGAAATGCCTACCACCCTTTGGGAAGATTTACCGGCCTTTATAGAAGGCCCATGTAAATAATATGAAAAAGCTACTCTTGACTTTTCCCTCAACCTTTTAAAAGAAAATTTTTGCTCCACCTAGCCCTTCTAGATTTAAAGAGGTTGCTGATGTATAATACAGTTAGAAAATCATACGTAAATGCCCATTAGTTGTTTAAAAAAAAAATTGTAGAAAAGAAACACCTTCTTTCTTTTCTACTTTCCCAATATTATTCCCAAATGCCTCTCATTTGTAGAATTAAAACTAAATGAATGAAAGGGATTGTGTGAATTGTTGTTTGAGTTTCTTCCCCAGCAAAACAAGGGAGTATTTTAAAGGGCACAAGAAGGGAGCCCAGTTGACAATGTACAACACTGCACTCCGGTGAACTAAGCAGCACAGCAGTGAACTTGGCTTTTGGTTTTCTATGCTGGATTATTCTATTGTTGATGTGGCTGCACTGGAAAATACAGTGCCCAGAATCCCCTTTTTTGTGTGTGATTCTGAATACAAAAGTGCATCTGTACAAGATTTGAAAGGCAGACGGGAAGTAGCAGCCATTATCTTCCGAAAATTATCATTGATTAGAGATGGTGAAAGACACAGTGGTTTTGGCTGGTTCCATTTTGTTATTTTTCTTTCCTGATGGCACCTGACAATAAATAACCAGCTCCACAGCACATAAAATTATCATTATCACAGTAGTTCTCAAATGCTAAATATATTGCGTAAGCTACTGCAACAACTTACACATGAACCCCCTGCCAATTCACCACAAGTAATTAATAATTTTGATGCTATGATCTTTCTGCACTTACCACTACCACACCTACTTCTAATAATGGGATCCTTGTTCCCTTCTGGCCATGAATAACTTAATTCCAGAATCTCGTTCTATGTATTTGCTCTCTATGACCACTTCTGTACCAAATCTCTTACACTGGGTTCTTCCAGAAGCAAATCTTGAAAAAATGATTATAAGTAGTTTATTTGGGAAATGCAGGAAATGCAGATAGAGAAGGCAGGATGTTATATAAGAAATGCAGGGTTTACAAGGGTGTGAAGAAACAGGAGTTCCTCTACCTTGCTAATGAGAGCAAAAATTGGTAAGAATATTTCAAGAGCAATTTGACAATTGCAAGTAAATTTTTTAAGATGTGAATCATTTCCAAGTGTATAACATAAGACATTCTATATCTATATATAAGGAAACATAATAGCATTCCTTGTAGAATATTATAATAAAAAATTAGAAACATTCATTGAATAAAGGATTATCAAAATCCTTTCTCTTTCTACATGAAAAAAAAAGATTAACTTTTTAATCTCTGTTTCTCTGGAAATCCAATAAAAGTAGAATGTCAGCTATATTACCAAGTAATATTGTTATGGTAAAAATGATCCTGATTGATAAACTGCATCTGGACTGTAAATGGACTGTGAATACTTTTTAAGATGTCATAGTTTTGGAGCAGTGACTTTTATAACTGTTATAGGAGATAATGATTTCCATTTGGGATATGGGGTTTCTAAGTCTGGATGGCCTGTTCGGTCTTATCCCCTCACACCTTAGCTCTTGATGTGGGAGGAAGGGAGGGAGGCATTGCAAAAAGAATAATCTGTGAACTGTATAGACAGCTGAAAGGACTCCTCTTGAAAACAGGGTGTGAAGGAAGCCAATACCTATGTGGCCTATTGAGCTTTGTAAACTTGATTGTCTAACTGAGCCTAAGTCTATCACTGCTGATGGCATTGCACAATCCAATATGCATGAAAAGGGACATATAATATATTCATAAAATGGAATACTACATATCAGCTAAAAGCAATGAACTATATCTACATGTATAAATTTTTCTATATCTCAAAAATATCTTAGAGAAGAAATCAAGTTTAACGATTACACATACAATTGGATTGCATTCATATAATTTTAAAAACACAAAACATGGCACCACACATTGTTTAAAAATATCTATGTATTAGAAATAAAAAAACATGGACTTGAGAAAAAAGTTCATAATGGGTTTGAGAGAGGGATGAAAGTATTAAAACTAAGGAGAAAAATAAGAGCGATGGCAATTTTATTTGTAATGTTTTATTTATTTTTAAAAATTTGAAACTTTACATTTGTGTGTAACTGTATTTATTAACATCAAGAGATAGAAATAATATAATATTGTTTTAAAATGTTACAATCTGCTCATATGGCAAATATAATTGTGTTAGAAATTAAATATTTCTGCTTTCTACTTTATATATATATGTATTATATAAAGTTCTTTACATTTATAAAATCACATAAACAAAACTACTCTGACATCTCAGACAGGGTTGTTGGTGTGAGAATGGAAAATGCATTTCCAGATGCTTGAGGTTCTTGGTGCCAGCAGTTACATTTCCTTGGTACCAAGCTTCAGTTTGGAATTGAAAGACATTGCCATTTCTCACTCTCATATGTAGTGTATAAAGTACCCACTTGCGGTCATTCTGGAACACAGGACTGTGTTGTGTTTTAAGTCTTTTAAAGATCATCAGCCTCTCAGAGACAGTAGAGAATATAACCTGAAGAACAAGACATTAAATAAGTATATATTTCTTATAAATAATTTTATGTATCTTACTTCATTTCCAGAAATCCTCCAAATGTATATACCACAAATGGCCATATCAATATAACTTGAAAAAATAATGCTGATCCCTACTGGTATCCCCTTTGGCTTAGGTAAATCATTGGAAATAATCCACTATTATTATCTATATCTTCAAATTCCTATTCCTCTTACTCATGACAGCATCAGGAGGTACACAACAAAAAAGCCCAAACCTCCTCCTCCTCCTCCTTCTCTTTACCTTTCTTCAAGTCATTATTAACCTTGAAGGCTTCAATTAAGAAAATTAAAAAGTGTTTGCATATTTTTTTCTTCCTAGCCAGGGAAAGTCATACATCTATCACATGCCCTTCACCTTTTTATTCCCATTACAATACTTAATTAGAATTATCTTCAGGGGCCAGACATTGATAAATTTTGCACATAATTATAGCAATGTTAAACAATAAAAATTCATTTCTAATATTCCAACTGTTAAACCATACGAAACTGGAATCAGAGTTAAAAAAATAAAATAACAACATCATTTGGAAGAATTGGCAAAAGTTGCTATTTCACCAGTTTTGAAGATTTATAATGTGGATTTGCAGAATTTAAGATATCAAAAGAATAAGAACTGGTCTTTAAAGTAGGAAAAAACAAAAAATAAAGGGGATTTGGAAAGTAGACCTAGCATTTTGTTCCTCCTTAATAGTCCTTTAAAAACTACTAAAGAATTTCAGTTATTCACTCTCCTTTCTTCAGTATTCCTGACAGTTACTAGACGCTACATGAGCACACCATTGTTCGAAGCCATTCAGCATCCTAATAAGTCTCCTCCCTCCTAAATGAAGCATTTAAAAAGGAAAGAAAATAATCAGCACAGTATATCATCAGGAAAAAGTTTCCAGGAAAACTACCTTAAAATTATCAAGTTGAGAGGGTAGCTAAGTATGCAAGAAGATATGCTTACAAAAGGAAGTCCACCTTTTGTTCCAGATATTGAAAGATAAAATGGTGAATGAAAAGCAAAACTCTGAGCCATGTCACAATTTCCATATTCAACCATTTAAAGTATAACAGCTTCACACCCAGCAGATCCCTGAGCACCTCCATACTGTGGAATAAGAACATCATAGCTTCACAAAAAGAATAAGATTCTATCATTAGTAATATAAATCAAAAACAAAATTATCAGGTCTCCAACCATCTGAATGGACGTCTCTCAGCCAAGGGCATGCCAATGTTAACCTGAAAAACTAGTTTGGGCCACGATGGGAAGGGGGGACATGCCTCATATACCCTCCTTCCTTTTGGATTTCCCTTTAGGAATTCAAGAAAAGCTAACTGTCATTAACATCAACATGCACTTTAAGTCTGATAAGAAACATTTACTATCTATTCTCTCTGAAGCCTGCTACCTGGAGCTTCATCTGCATGATAAAACTTTGGTCTCCACAACCTCTGGTCATAGCCCAGACATTGCTTTCTATTGATAATAAACAACTGCCAATCAGAAAATTTTTAAGTCTACCTATGATCTGGAAGCTCGCCTTCAAGTTGTACCACCCTTCCAGATCAAACCACTGGAAATGTTACAGTATTGATTGATATATTATATTTCCCTAAACTGTATAAAAGCAAGCTGTACCCCAACCACCTTGGGCACATGTCGTCAGGACCTCCTGAGGCTGTGTCATGGGTGCATCTTTAACTTTGGCAAATAAACCTTCTAAATTGAGACTTGTCTCAGATACTTCTAGGGTCACAGCAGCAACATGAATGGAACTGGAGGTCATTATGCTAAGTGAAATAAGCCAGGCTCAGAAAGACAAACATTATATGTTCACACACTTACTTATCTGTGGGGTTTAAAAATCAAAACAATCAAACTCATGGAGATAGAGAATAGAAGACAAGGATGGTTTCTAGAGGCTGGGAACAGTATTGGGAGGGTGGGGGAGAAGAGGGATGTTTAATGGGTACAAAAAAATAGGAAGAATGAATAAGACCTGGTATTTGATAGCACAACAGGGTAACTATGGTCAATAACAATTTAATTGCACATTTTTAAATAACTAAGACAGTATAATTGGATTGTTTGTAACACAAAGGATAAATGCTTCAGGGGATGGGTACCCCCATTTTATGTGATTTACATTGTTATGCACTGCATGCCTGTATCAAAATACCTCATGTACCCCATAAACATATGCATCTACTATGTATCCATAAAAATTAAAAATAAATTTTTTTTTAAAGCGTCATGGTTTCTACTGTGTCAGAATCCAAAATCTTACAGAGGCAGTTATTCCCCCTAGCACTTTACAAAGTTTGTGTTCAGCTCCCTTTGCAGTCCCAGACACTGTGGCTTTCACAGCACAGAAGTACTCAGCCGTGTCACTCCACTGCACAGAGGGTTTCCTCAGGTTAAAGGAAGATCTACTCTTCATAAATTCAGCCTCAAAGCCTTTGATGCCTTTAACCAGTGTGTCCCCTGAATAGTACTTGAGGAGAAGCTGAAGGTCTTGACCAGGGTTCTGGACATACCAGAAGAGATAAACAATTCCACCATAGGAATAGTTGCATCTCAACTCCAGTGAGGCCCCTTCAGAGAGAATTACATGGTGGTCAGGCTGGCTCACAGACTGGGCTCTGGCATCTCCTGAAAAAATCAATGTTATATCAATGAAAAGAGTACAGACTCATCTATGAAATGTATTTCTACTAAGATTTGAATCAGAAAACAGTTACTTCTGTGGAACTAGAGACCATAACAGAAGGTTACTCACTCAGAGCAAAAATCATCCCCAGCACTGGGATGAGCAACAGGAGCATGGCTGAGCTATGGAAACACTGCAGGCATCTCACTGGAAATTCTCCTTGGAGCAAGGAAGAAAGTGGCTGGAACCCAGGTCTTAGGAATAGCGAGTATGAGGAAGGTTGGGCTAGGCAAGTCTCTTGTTTTGGTAAAAATACAAAAACTGCTGAGATAATCCTGATTGGTTTTCAATCTTTGATTCTCTCCGCTTGCCCCATCTTCAAAGAACTCCAGTGAGGTGCTTCAGTAAGCCAGCTGCAGGAAGAAGGGGCTGAGCACAAAGTGTTGATCATCAAGGGAAACAGGCATCTGTCCCTTGTGCAACATCACCCTCTGGAGGCCAGATGCAGGACCGAGGATACAGGAGCGAACCTGTGCTTTGCTTGTCTGGAGACGTGTCAAAAACGTCCAGACAACATTTCTTTCTTCCCTGATCAGTGCTATGTTGCCCTCTGTAGTATATTACATTAATCCTAGCCTCAACGAAACGTGAGGACTGTAAAAGAGAGGAGGAATTTACAGAGAAAAAGATCACACACTAAATCTAGCAGATTTTGGAGTCCCTCAGTACCTTTGTGTAAAAGCAGTGGAGACATTCTTTAAGCAAAGACAGTCGGATCAACCCTTCTGGCTGAGCTTTAAATGGCCTTGTTGCAGGGAGCATCAGATTGAGAGGAGGATGTGGTAGGATATGGAGATATATGCTTCGGTAAAATTAAAAATAAGATCAGATGTACAAAATAAAAGCCTAGAACATAAGCCCTCATCTAGGAAGAGAAAGTAGGATTATCTTTGTCTTCTTCAAGCAGAATTACAAAGATACAGTGGCTTTAGATCAACAAAAATTATAGTATGATATTCAGATAAGAAAGTAAAATAACATTGCCATTTGCTCGGAACATAACCAGAGTATTACACCCAATTCTGGGTACTACATTATCAAGACAACATTCATAGACTTTATTATCTACAGACAAAACAGAGGATTGATGAAAGCATTGCAAAATAAAACATAAATAATTCCTGAAGGAACTAAGGACAGAGTAAAAATACATTTGCATTTACCCTGGAATCCAAGAAGGAGTACCACCAGCAGACCAGAGGTAAGAAAAACATCTAAAAGGAAAAAAGACGTGAGCTGTTTGATCATGAAATCTGACATAGATAGGCAACCGATAGTTTTATGGGAATGAGTCAGGTCTTGTAAAACAAGGTAGTGTTGATTGTGGCAATAGCAAGGCTGTTCTTCTGAAAGAAGCCTTTTCTTCCCACCCACTTCAGCAGGTAGACCCTGGGGCTAAAAGAGTAACTATCACACCAGGAGATCAATTTCAGGGAAAATGAGAAGAGAGAAACAAGCTGCCTTTCCTCAGGGCGATAGGGACCTTTTTCTAAAGTTGGAAAGCCTCCTTTCTGGGACTGTGATTGTTTCTAGCAACAGGAAATCAAATCTGTTCTCGGGATCCTGCTTGTCTTGCTTCTTTTTGCCTGTAGATTGTCTCCCACTTATAAGAACTCCATGAATAATGCTTCTAATTCAGATGACCATACCTGCTCGCTGCCAATCTTTCCAAAATTCTCACTGATAAAAGGATAGAAATGTAAAGGGGATGATGATTTAACTAGAGAAGTGAAAATCACAGAAAACAACACAACTGTGAGAGACTATAATGTAAATTGTAATGAGTAACCCTTCAATCTGGCATTGGTGACTGGTGGAGAGTGGGGAGGAGGTTTGAGGGATTGAAGAGTGAAGAGGTTGAAAACAGCATCAAACCCTTATTCACGTATTCTAAATAAACGGCCGCAAATTGACATATGGTTGCTAAAACAAATTATCACGAACTTGATGTCTTCACAACACAAACTTACTTTTACAGCTCTGCAGGCTAGAAGTTTAACATGAGTCTCATTGGGTTAAAATCAAGAATTCAGCAATATACCTTTCTAACGGCTCTAGGAGTGAATCTGTTTTCCAACTTCTAGAGGCTGCGCTCATTCCTTAGTTCGCAGCCCCTCCCTCCATCTTCAAAGCCAGCAATGTTTCATCTCTTTGATCATTCAGCTATAGTCACATCTCCCCTCACCACAGCAGGGAATGTTTCTCTAATTTTAAAAACCCATGTGATTAGATTGAGTCCACCTGGATGGATGATGATCTAGGCTAATATTTCTATCTCAAGGTCCTTAACTAAATCACATCTTCAAGGAAACCTATTAGAAAACAGACCTACATAAACAATGACACAGGAAATACCCGTAGTTGTATAGTCCTTTCTTCTTATAAAGGGAAGATTAGTCCTCAGTATAAAGCAAGAAATATAATCAAGAAAAGAATCAGAAAGCCTGATGCAAAGGGAAACAAAATTCTAAGAATAAAAGAGAATGTTCAATAATATCTAGTTTAATATATCCTAAAAAAATCAACAACAAAAATTAAACAACCAGAAAGAGCTCTTTAAAAACTAAAACATTGCTGCCAAAACTTGATAAAAATCAACAGATGGCCTAAAAATCAAAACCGAGAAAATCTCTCAGGACACAGAAGAAAAAGACAGTCAAAAATGCACTGAAATATATTACTATATAGAAAATCAATCTCGGAGATAAAACAAGCAAATAATATTTGTCCTAGAAAAAAAAAAACAGAAGAGAGAGATTTACTAAAGAAGTGATAGAACAAATTTTCCCACAACTGAAGGACATCATATATTTAGATGAAAATAGCCCACAAAGTGTGACTATCACTGAATTTAAAAGACTTACACTTAAATGTATTCTAGCAAAACTATAATACCAAGGATAAGGGGGGAAGAATCCTGGATGAGTATGGAGAGAAAAGTAACAGAATCACTAACTGAGGTAAAAAGAGTCACACTGGAATTAGATTTCTTATCAGCATCAACAACTGTTAGAAGATTCTGATGAAAAATTATTTGGAAAACTAGAATTTTAAACTGAATTGAACACGGGAGCTGATGGACTTAACACTAGGAATATAGAATTTCACTTATTCCCCCTGTTTTCTCTATGGCACCTCACTTCATCCTCAGATGTCTCTAGTATTCTCTAATCCAGAAACTGTCTAGTTCAAAATAACCAGATTCAACCTTTAATCTTCTACCAGATGTGAGGTAGCTTGCAGCCTGTAGTACAGGGTGGCAAAGGACATAGGAGGGTTACACTGGGTTCCATCTGCTCCTTCTTGAGGCTAGTCTTTCAATTAATTCTTATTTCTTTCCCATCTACCCTCTACACCTGATACTTTTTTCCCCATCAAAATTGATGCTTCTAATTCCTGAGCATTTCCAGAATGCTGCAGAACACAGAGGACTGCTTCCTCTCAGCTTTCCCCCTCTAGAGGCACAGGTTTTCTCTCTCGGTTAAACTAGTTTGTCACATTGCCATTTGATTTCAACACATTCAATGTCATCTTGTTCTCTCTTGTGCTGTCACCATCTTTTCAGTTCACTTTGTCCTTGTGCGTTTATACAGGTTTTGAACTTCTTTATTAGCATTTCAGTAGGGCCTCAGGAGGGAGCAGAGAATAAACGTGAATATTTAATCAACCATGTTCAGCCAAAAATCTGGAACTTTTTAAAATTGTACACTGTTTTTCTCTCTTTCAAGTTTCGCATTTACCATGTACATGTGATATTTTTTTATTGCATTTTAGGTTTTGGGGTACATGTGAAGAACATGCAACATTGTTGCATAGGTACATACATGGCAGTGTGGTTTGCTGCCTTCCTCCCCCATCACCTATATCTGGCATTTCTCCCCATGTTATCCCTCCCCAACTCCCCACCCCCCCGCTGTCCCTCCCCTAGTTCCCCCCCGACAGACCCCGGTGTGTGATGCTCCCCCTCCCTGTGTCCATGGATGAGTGAGAACATGTGGTGTTTCCAAATTATCTCCCTTTCAAATTTGCTATTTCTTTAATTTCCTCATAAGTTTTTAAAGTTACTTGCTTTCACTTTTGTGAATACATTTAAACATTTTCCATAAGTTTGTGAACCATGTTGCTTTTCCTTGTATAAGTTGTCTCATTGTATCTTCTGTATATGTATCTATTTATTACTGTTTTACCGTTTTTTTTTTTTTTTTGTGAGACAGGGTCTGGCCCTATTGCCTAGGCTGGAGTGCAGTGGCCCCACATCGGCTCACTGCAACCTCCACCTCCCAGGTTCAAGGCATCCTCCCATCTCAGCCTCGTGAGTACTTAAGATTATAGGTGCAGCCACCACACCTGGCTAATTTTTGTATTTTTTATAGAAATGGAATTTTTTTTTTTTTTTTTTTTTCAGATGGAGTCTTACTATGTTGCCCAAGCTGGTCTCGAATTCCTGAGCTAAAGCGACCTGCCCACCTAGGCCTCCCAAAGCACAAAGTGCTGAGACTAAAGGTGTGAGCCACTGCACCCCGCCCTGTTTTACTTTTTATGCACATAAAATTATTTAGAAAAATTATTAATCTGTTGTCAAATTCGCAGCAAACTTACAGCAAGCTGCAGTTTGAATGTAATTTTGGTCATTCTTTTCACAGAATAAATTAGATTTTAATATTTATGCAACCAAACCTTCTAGCCTTTCTCTTAATTTCTTCCATTACTCTAAAGTTTAGAAAGTCTTTCAGTTATTTGTTTAATATACAGTTATATTTTATATTAACTTTGTGATTTCATTATTTTAATTTCTTTGAAATGTACTCCATCATGTGAGATACTTCATTTGTTCTTTCACACAATATTTATTGATTCCCGGTGATTTTGCAACACTTGTTTTCAAATATTTAACTTTGTGTTCCTCAAATTAGAGGACCTGCCCTCAAGACAAAACATGAGATAAATATGATGTATCATCTGGGAACACCATTATTACCGAAAAAATTAGACAATTTGATGAACTGGTAAATTATTTAAAAGATTATGTTGGCCAAGTGCAGCGGCTCATGCCTGTCATCCCAGCATTTTGGGAGGCCAAGGCAGGCGGATCACTTGAGGTCAGGAGTTCAAGACCAGCCTGGCCAACATGGTGAAACCCCATCTCTACTAAAAATACAAAAATTAGGCGGGCATAATCGTGCATGCCTGTAATCCCAGCTATTCGGGAGGCTGAGGCAGGAGAATCACTTGAACCAGGGAGGCAGAGGTTGCGGTGAGCCAAGATCACACCATTGCACTCCAGCCTGGGCGTCACAGTGAGACTCTGTCAAAAAAATTAAAAAAGATTATGTTGCACTATAATTAATACGAATATATTTTATAGTAAAATAAAAATAATTATCAATCAAGTGTTTTTAGAACAAACACAGGACTGTTTGTACTTCCAGCAGACCACAACCACCTGGGACCACTGTGCACCCATCATCCAGATTTCAGGGAGGAAAGGAAAGGGGTCCTGTTCATTCTTCTTGCTCTGTAGGAATGCATCTGCAGAAAGTCTGAGAATCTCTGATTAATTAATACAATTGATACAACACAATTTAAGAAATAATACTATTCTTCTCCATTGATTTAGAAATTCTTTTTTGCCCTATTCAAAAGTATTCTTTATTTAAGTCTATTTCTTTTTTTTTCACTCTTTTTACTAGCTGTCGTTATTATTGGTATTGTTATTGGCGATCTGTACTAGCCCAGTAATATTCTTACAGCAGTAACAAATAAGTTGCCATCCATTGTGACAGGTGTCCCTTTCATTGTTCCTCTTTGCCAAAAAAATAATCATCATTCATTCATTCATTCAGCATTATTCAGTGTCCGGGATGTGGCAGGCACTGTTCAGCATTGGAGATACAACAGTGAAAATAAAACTCACTGGTTTCACGAGGTTTGCATCCTAGAGGAGAGAAAAGATGATTATCATTTAAATAAGATGTCCAGAAAAAGCCTTCGAAGGTAACTTTTTGATACTTTGAAAAGTTATGAGAAAACATGAAAATAATGTATATGAGGCCAAAGGTGTCATGTACTGTCTTTGGAAATGTACTCAATATTTCAGTCTGACTAAAAGAAACAGCTAAATGAGAAATAAAAACTTATTTTTTAAAAAGACAGATATTGGCCAGGTGCAGTGGCTCACACCTGTAATCCTAACACTTTGGGAAGCGGAGGCAGGCGGATCACTTGAGGTCAGGAGTTGGAGACCAGCCTAGCCAACATGGCAAAACCCCGTGTCTACCAAAAATACAGAATTAGCCAGGCATGGTGGCAGGCACCTGTAATGCCAGCTACTCAGGAGGCTGAGGCAGGAGAATCACTTGAACCCAGAAGGTGGAGGTTGCAGTGAGCCAAGATCGCACCACTGCACTGCAGCCTGGGCAACAGAGTAAAACTCCATCTCAAAATAAATAAGTAAATTAATTAATTAATTGAAATTTAAAAAGACATATTTTAGTTTTGGACATGTTCAATTGAGTGTACATCATGATACCAGAAAAAGTGGAACACATAACCAGAAATAAGAGGGAGCTACATTCTGTTTGTTTTTATCTAGCTACATCATAGTGAGGATGAACACTGCTAATACGTCAGCATCCATTCAGTATTAAATAATGATGACGCCAGGCATGGTGGCTCACGCCTATAATCCCAGCACTTTGGGAGACTGAGGCGGGTAGATCACGAGGTCAAGAGATTGAGACCATCCTGGTCAACATGGTGAAACCCCATCTCTACTGAAAATACAAAAAATTTAGCTGGACATGGTGGTGTGTGCCTCTAGTCCCAGCTACTTGGGAGGCTGAGGCAGGAGAATTGCTTGAACCCAGGAGGCGGAGGTTGCAGTGAGCCAAGATCACGCCATTGCACTCCAGCCTGGGTAACAAGAGCGAAACTCTGTCTCAAAAAACAAAAAACAAAATAGTGATGAGTACGTGCCAGGAATCAGGCTAGGTGCTTCACATCCGTTATTTCAAACATATTGATGGATCTGTGTATTCAATGCATTTTACCTAGCCCCTTTCCTTAAATGCCCACTGTCAAAACATTAAAAACGGTGAAATACACACAAGTGCTGGATGCAAGGAGCAGCACAAGTCATAGCTCTAAAAACTGAGCAACTTTTTCAAGATATTACAAACAAGATAAGCTTGAAGGATAGTCCAATCAACCCATGTGTTCCTGCCTACATGATAAAAGCCCACCTGAGACAGCTCAAAGGACAAATGCACAATTAGACTTACACTTATAAAGCAGTGGCAGCTCTTTCTAGGGTGTAGAAAGAGATCAAAGTGTAAAATAATAAATGGTAATTATGATCATGAATTATTTGAGGAAGAATGGGCTTCCATTTTGATGATGATTATGATGATAATGAGTACAAAGTGAAAAAATAAACACCAACTGTCTCTATAAGGCATTTCAGAAAGCAAACAACTGTTTTTAAACAAAATGTTTAATCTTAGAAACAAAATATGGTTTGTTTGCATGCCACTAGACGAATACCAAATAGCATCATTGTCATTTTTAAGGAACCAAACCATTGATCTTAGGTCACCAAACTACTATCCCTGTTAGAATGGTACAATTATACAAAGAGTTGGTAATATAAAAGCAATTCAGGCACAGAAGTGGATATCACTATGGAACTCCCCAGCTAGTGCTCCAACTGGGGTCTCAATCCGGGCGATGTACCGTTCTTACTAGCAAAAGACATCCTGGCTTCTGGCTTGGCAAAAAATTCCAAATCAGCCCTGACCTCCTTATCTGCTCCTGGAAGATTTAATAAATCCCAGTATCATCAGTGCTGAAAGAGACCTTAACATACAATGTTAGAAACATATAACTTTCCCTTTAAAGTGCTGTGAAAAATAGAAAAAATATGGGACAAATGAAAACATTCAGCACTTCAAGAAGGAAGAAAGAACAGGGGGGAAAATAGTATGAGTGATTGAAGAAACAAATTATTTCTAGAACAGAAAAAAAATAAATTTCTAGAAAACAAAACTTTCTACATGTAAGAAACTATTTAAAGGGTAAACAGCCTTCTTTTCTTTTTTTTTTTTTTTTTTTTTTTTTTTTGAGACAGAGTCTCACTGTGTCACCCAGGCTGGAGTGCAGTGGTGCGTGATCTCTGCTCACTGCAACCTCCGCCTCCTGGGTTCAAGCGATTCTCCTGCCTCAGCCTCCCAAGTAGCTGGGATTACAGGCACACGCCACCTTGCCCAGCTAATTTTTGTATTTTTAGTACAGACGCAGTTTCACCATGTAGGCCAGAGTGGTCTCGATCTCCTAACCTCGTGATCCACCTTGAATACAGCAGACAAGTGGCATTTTTTCCAGATGACTCCCGCTTTTTGGAGTAGACCGGTATCAGTGGGCAACCACACACCATGGCAGAGAGAGGAGAGAGCCACAGGAAAAGCAATTCTAATTATTTTTAATGAAGAAGAAATACTAAATGTTAACTATAAATTATCCATATGATAGGATTACAAGACATTTTTATTTTCTATTTTATAATTTCCTATTTTTTCCTATACCATGCAGTTAATATATTTATAATTAGAAAAAGTTAATAAATACTAATATTAAAAGATAAGAGACTCCATCAAGGAGAAAATTCTCTGACATTGACACCAAGATGTCCTTGGTGGGGGGAGAAATCATTCAGATGACTTTATGGCACCCATAAAGTCAACCCTAAGGCCAGGATATCAACTAAGAAATCATTAATTCCCAAAAAGTTTAATCAAAATGTTCTGAAACTTAGGTCATCTTGAAACTGACCTTTTAGGATGTTTATAATGTCCATACATTAAAAATACAATACAGCAAAATCCCTGACTTAAAGGTTAGTGCCAAAGGAAATAGAGTGTGGCTCGGCCCCAGGCACAGGTTTGGGTACAAGATACAGGTGCCTGAGAAGCAATGTGTACTCTCTGCACAGAAGTAGATAGCTGAGTCCCCAGTCTGTGTTTCTGCAATGCGCAGAGAGAGATGTTTATTCTTCTTATCCAATTGAACAGTGAGTCTTTGGTCTTGTTTCCTGTCCGTATTTGAAAGAATATATGCCAGCAGCTGGAGACTTGCTCCAGGTTCTTGCTTATACCAATATAAGTAGCTGGAGGCACTGTCTGTGTAAGTGCAGTTTATAACGACGCTGTCTCCCTCTCGGACACTCAGGAAAAGACTCTGTTTCACGTCCTCTCCGCTACTCATACCTGTGCAAAAGGAAAAGTCAGACGAGATCATCAGGTCATCATTCTCTAGAATTTGCTTATTTTTTTCACTGTAGTAACTTCAGGGATTCTGGAAAAGACCAGATGAGCCTCCTCCTCAGACTTCCAATGAATATTTACTAAACACTCTGTTCCCCAAAAGCTCTCAACTCACAGTCTAGCTGCAGCCACAAAAACAGAAACAAAGATCCAGTAAGTGTCTTCATTGTTCTCCCCCGCTGGGACCTGCAAGCCAAGAAAACTGATTCTATTATCGAGTATCTCTTCCTTTCCTCCAAAGCACTGTGGTTTCTTAAACTGTCCACAGATGCATCTGCTTCTGTCGTTAGCCTACTCACAGACGTCAGCTAAAAGGATCCTTTCATACGGTCTACATGAGCAGACAAGCTCTGCCATCTTGTGGTCAGATCCCCCAAATGCTGAACCAGTTATTCTGTATCTGTGGGAGATTCTGGCATGTAAAACAGCAGAAGGCCAAATAAAGTAAATTCCAAGTGTACCTCCAGTCAGAAATTATGTGGATTAGCAGAGAATGCAAACGTAGGTTTCAGAATTCCATCTTATCTTCTCAGCACACTACTGAGTCATTTTAAATATATTTGAAGAAGTCAGAGGTTTTTCATGTTTATTAACGACGGTCTATTTGAAGTCAAGAAAATGCCATAATTCAGTCTACAAAGCTACTGAGGAGTAAAACCTTTCCTTCTTTCCCGCTACTACTTTTTGAATTGGCCAGAAAATCAATCAGCCAAATTAACCATCCTGGTTCAGCCCTCACAGAGGAAAACACTTTGTAAAAATAACATTTAAGCACAAAAATTGGAGTAAGACAGGTTCACTAAATATATCAGATACATGCTATTTGAAGCCCTGTTCCTCCAAGGCTGGCCTTGCTCCTGTTCTTGCCATTCCCAGGAAATTGACAGTGCCAGAATTCAAAACATGTTTTCTTCTTTAAAATGACTACATTATACAGTAAAAGATAAAAGGAGGGAGAAAGTTTTCCATGGGTTAATAATATCGGGCTAATGAAAGGGAAGAGTTTAGTCTATAGACTGTGATGAAAAATCTGACATGCACTCTGAAATCTTTTCTTCTGGAAGAACAGATCATCTGAAATTATGGAAATGTGACTTACTTATTGCAAAGTATTGGCATAAAAGAGGAAACATCTCAGAAAACATCAGGCTACAGATTGAGATAATGTCAACAAGTGTACATCTTTTCCAAGTGTATTCTTATTCCTGTTGTCAGAATGAGTAGCTTGTCCTCAAATGTGATCACTGAATAATGATCCGTAGTAGAATTTCCCATCCTGTTACCTTGGACACTACTAACTTAGATTTCAGACCCAAAAACTTTTCCCTCGATTTTATTGCCTATTGCTAAAAATCATTGTTAAGATATCATCCTGTGATAAAGTCCTTCGGTACTTTAAATTCTCTATCCAAACCATACATCATCTATTTTAATTTCTTCAGTCTTTCTGATTCATTCCTGTAAGAATAAATATAAGTAAGCATAAAACCAATGCCAGTTAGTAGCATAATATATGTAGGAAACTGAGAATGGCAAATTTACTCTCCATCCAGGGATACTTATTCTGACTGTTTTTCACAAGTTGAAGTCCCTTCCCTGTGCTTGACTTAGTAGATCTCCAAGCAATGTACAAAATTAATCTAATCTACATGACATAACCAATATATCTCGTGTGATTATGCAGAATCACATTTCTGAAATACAAAGATATGTACATATTACCAAATGTATGTAGATTTATATACATTGAATGTATTTAAATTTTTCATGTTTGTATTCTTTCACTATTCATCATAAAATATAATTCCCAGATCCTTTATCATATTTTTTGGCTGCATTTTCCTTGAACTTTTCTTAACACTTGAGTTCAAAATCTGTCCTTCAGTTAAATAGCATCCAGAGTTGAAAATACTAGTCTTTAGATATATAGCATCTTAACATTTGAGGTCAATATTTGTCCTTCAGATATATAGCATCCAGAATTGAAAATACTAGTCTTTAGGTGGTCTGCTTCTGTTCCACATATTTACTATAACACTACTCACAATTGTGACCTGGAAAATTTTCTACCTTTATGATTTTTTCATAAAATATTGCCTTATTGTCAAGCACAATGGAACGGAATAGCTTTATTTTCTAATACTGTCATGGATTTCGACATGCATAAGCAATGTTCATTTCGCTCCCAATGTATCCACTTTTTCTTTTCCCTTGATCATTTTTTCTTTCAGTCTATATGTGATGCACATTATATTTATAAATACAGGATGCTGAGTACAATTTGTTACTAATAATATGAAATACAAAGTACGCCTGAATGATGAGGCTAGTTATAAATAGTTCTTAGCTTACTCTTACTTATGTCAGAGAGTGAATTACTGATTGCCTTGTAATATGAGAGTGGCTGACCCTAGGTCTTCTATTCTTTTCAAAATTCTGAACATGTATTGTCTGGTTGGCATATATCAATGGTCATACACATGGTGAGGGGCCACATAGTGTATGTCCATGCTGTGGGACAGTGTCTCCCCACTGGCACACCAATGTAAGACCATAGTAACTTGGCACACAGTATACAGTGAATTTCTCTTCAGTTAAATTGAATCTCAGCATTTCAGAGCTATTAGGACCCTTAGGATTCTCTAGTCCGTGGTTTTTCAATATTGGCACTATTAACATTTGTACAAAGTAATTCTTGGTTGGAAGCTATCCTGTCCATTACAGAATGTTTAGAGCATCTCTGACCTCTCTCCACTAAAAGCCAGTTTCAACTCTCTGTACGACAAGAAAAATATCTCCAGATATTCCAAAATATCCCCTGAAGGACAAAATTGATCCCAGTGAGAACCACTGTTCTAGCCCAAACTAACAAATAAATACATGAATCTAAGGTAAGTTTAGAGTCTCAACAAAATAAAACAATTAACTAGTTAAAAAAAACTAGAACTTGAAAAAACTATTTTCCCCACCTCCCTTCATCATTCTGTTTACTTCAGCACTCCGGGACCACATTGCTGAGCAAAAAGGCACAAATTCAGGAACTGTGCTAAAATGCAAATCGTGAATCACCAGGACTGGAGTTTGGCCTAAGACTCTCCATTTCTAACAAATTCCAAAGTGATACTGATGCTGATGATTCACTGTGGATGACTTACAGATGGGACCAGACTGCCCTCCTTTGATTTCTAGTTTGTGTTGGGTTAGAATTAATTCTTCATTAACTGTTCTATTCAACTCACCTTTGAAGCTTTCTGAGCCTAGAATTTTTCTGTTCATCATTTTTTAGTTCAAAATATCTTCTAACTTTCCTTGTAAATTCTTCTTTCATCAATGAGTGACATGGAAGTATATTGCTTAATTTGCAAATATTTGGGATTTTCTACTGTATACCTTGACTTCTAAATTAATTCTATTATGGTCAGAAAACTGTATGATTCTAATCTTTTCAAATCTATGGAGACTGTTTTACATCTAAAAATATGGTCTATTTGATGAATGTTCTGTGTACTTGGAAAGAATATATACGGTGCACTTGGTGGATACAGTGCTCCATAAATGTCAAGTATATCTAGCTGGTTGTTCCAGCCTTGTATATCTTTACTGACTTTCTGTCTACTTGTTCTATTAATTACTTAGCGAAGAGCATTACATTCTCCAACTCTGATTATAGATTTGCCTGTTTCTCCTTTGTTAATTTTGTTTCATATATTTTATAACTCTGCTATCAGTACATAAACATTTAGAGAATATTATCTCTTCTTGATCAAGTGACCCTCTGTTCATTATTAAATAATCCTTTTATCTCATAACACCCCTCATCCTAAAATATTCTTTAATATTAATAGAGACACATAGCTTTTTTCTGGTTACTAACTGCGTGGCATATGGTTGCCTCTTACTTTCAACTTCTCTTTGTCTTTAAAGTACATTTTTTGTGAATGGCATATAATTGTGTCTTTTTATCTAGTTTGACAATATCTCCCTTTTATTTGGAATGTTTATGCTATTTATATTTAATGTAATTATTTTTATTTGGTTTGAATCCATAATCATAATCCATATTCTATGTTTTTCCTCTAGTCTTTGTTAATATGCCCTTTATTCTTCCTTCTTTTGATTTATTTGAGAGGTTTCTATACTTATTCATTCTATTTCCCCCATTGGCTATAGCTAAACTTTTTTGCTTTGGTTTTTTGATTGTTTATCTATAGATCATCACATGCATTCTTAGTTTATCAGATTCTCTCTTGAATTAATATTATACTATTTCGTACATAATGCAAGAGTCTTACAGCAGTTTAATTCTATTGCCCCTTCAGTTTTTTTTTTGTTATTGTTGTTGATTTTATTTATATATGTTATTGGTCATATAATACATTGTTATTATTTTTTGCATTTGTCAGCTGCATTTTGAAAATTTAGAAAAGTAATCTCTTTTAATGTATCCACATAGTTACCATTTTTAGTGTTCTTTATTACTTCCTTGGGTCAGAAATTCCATCTGATATCATTTCCCCCTCAGTCAACCACCTAACAAAAATACTTGATAATTTTTGAAGTATGGTCCTGCTGATAACAAACACTCTCAGCATTAGTTTATTGTTAAATGTCTTTGTTCTAGGGTTTAGCCCTAGTTGTAGGGTATACCCTTTAGTCCCAGAGTACTGTCCTTATTTCTAGGATGTAGTCCTTCTGGGTTTTCACTAGAAAGCCTAAGGTATTTACCACACCTCTTTCATTTGGCAGCACTTGCATTTCCAATTCCATTGCCCTAGTGCAGGGTAACTGCTAACATCTTTTCTCTCAGCCATCTGACTATTATTTTCTACTTACTTTCTTAGAATCTTGTCTTATGCATGCACAACTCGGGAATCAACCAACGGGTAGTTTTTTTTTTTTAACTTGTATAAATTCAGGGGATACAAGGGCATTTTTTATACATGAATATAAAGTCTAGGCTTTTAGTGTAGCCATCACCAGAATAATGTACATTGTACCTAATTTCTCATCTCTCACCCCCTCCCACCCTCTCACTCTTCTGACTGTCCAGTGTCTATTATCCACTCTGTCCATGTGTGCACATTATTTAGTTTCCACTTATAAGTAAGAACATACAATATTTTCTGTTTCTGAGTTGTTTCACTTAAGATAATGGCTTCCAGTTCTATCTATGTTGCTGCAAAAGACAGGATTTCATTCTTTTTATGGCTCAATAGTATTTCATTTTGTCTGTATACTATGTTTATCCCAGTCATTGGTTCATGGACAATTAGGTTGATGCCATATCTTTGCCATTGTGAATACTTCTGTGATAAACACATGAGTGTAGCTATCTTTCTGATATGATTTCTTTTCTTTGGGTAACACTCAGTAGTGAGATTGCTGGATCAAATAGTAGTTATATTTTTCGTTCTTTGAGATATCTGAAAAATAGTATTATGATCCCCCATTTTATAGACAAAGTGCTAAAGCTCAAATGCCGAAAGTATTTGAGTAAGGTCAAACTCTTACAGCAGGAGATCTCAGATTCAAATCCAGGAATGCCTGGCTTTAGAGCTGATTATTTTTCCGGTATGTTTTGCTGCTCAGAGCATGTAGCAAAAATAAAGTACAACTAGAATTAGAGTTCCCATTCCACCATCCTTCAGTGGCCATTAAACTCTTTCTTCCAAAGTGGCTAACATGAAGATGCCTGTCCATAAAAATATATCTTGAAACAAAAGCTAGTTGTGTTGTTTTCTCATAGTCAGTGCCTCCTTGAAAGAACCTGGACCATTCCCTGGTTCTCCATCTCCACAGCACAGATCTTTTCCTCTGGGCTACCCCAAAGGCATCATTCAACCAAGATCCCAGGAGCAGGCATGGAATGAACTCCCAGTGGTTAGAAAACATTTTGAAATTTCCCAATCCAATATTCCACCTTTAATTCTTTTGCAGATCAATTACCTACAAAATAGCATATTATCTTCTTTAGATTATCCCACACAGCCTCTCAGATATGGGTATTGATTTTCATAACTAGGCAGGAACATGACAGAGATGCCCCTCTACTCCACCTTCTCAACTCTCATGACAGGAGTGCAGCTTTGGGCAGAGGCTGTCCAGGGACTTTAGAATCACTCTGAGCTTCTCACAAAGATGTAGGTGTCAGGGTCTCCAGCCTTTGGGTCTGTTTTGTGCAGAGAGGTATATTTATTGTCTATATTCAAATGAGCTGTAAATATCCCTTCCTCATTTTCTCCATTGAGAATGTGAAAATCAGAAACACTAGGCTTTTTTGAGGATATTGTCTGTACCACATGAAGTACTGGAAATAGCGGTGCACTTCGGAGAATTGGTTGCATCCTAGACATTTGGCGACCAGGACTCAACTTCCTGCAGGCTCCTCATCCCTGTGTAGAGAAGTCAGCCAAACGAGATGAGTGTATACGCTGTAATACCCAGCAAATGTTTGTTTTCTTTCCACAATACTACTCTCAACAAAACCCTCAGATGGACTAGATGGAAACTGCCTCCCACCGAATAGCCTGATCCTCTCATTCTCAACAGAAAATATTATCAAATACTGCTTTCCCTGTGAAAAAAATCAGAGACAACTTCCAACCAAATACAAACAAAAACATACTCCATGATCCTAATGAAGCCACAGGAACACAAGCAGGATTCCCAGTAAATTTTCTGTTATTCTTGTCTCTTTGGGACCTCAAAAAAACCCAACTTTAAAAACTAATAATGACCCAGAATCTCTATGTTTCTGATTTAGGTGTCGCAAAATTAGTCTACAATGCATATCAGAAACAAATTCTCACCCATCCCCTCCTCTACCATCATCTCCATCTTCCATTACATACCATGCACAACAGAGAAGTGGGACAAAGAAAAGAGAAAGACAGGCAACAGAGAGTGAGAGATCCAAATGCAGAGGACGCATGGAAACCAGCTTGTAGGTACTTGGAAATGGCCACAGAAATGTTCAAATGCGTGCAGCAATAAATAATAACCTGACACTTAGGCTAAATGTTTCAAAAGCTAAGAAGCATATTACCCATGTTGACCCTGTGTGGTGTGCATATAAAGTGTGTGTAGTGTGTGTCTATCTACACACACAAACTAAGGAGTACCAGTGAACTTAGCAGCAATAGTATAAATACCACAGACACCTCACTTTGATAACTGAGTACTCAGGGACCATGGTAGAAAGAGAAACGTCATGCTGTAGGCGTTTTTGTTGTTTTTTTTCTTTTCAAAATCGAATTGGTTTAATGGTATTCAGTCTGGGTTCCCAGATTTCCAGGGATCATAAATATAGAAAAGCATAATTTGTATTATTTAAGATAGGTTTTTTTTTTGCTGTAGACCCTTTTATACTTTATTAATTTTAGATCATGTAAATAAAATACCTATTTAAAAAAATAAATAAGATCAATTTTGTAAACAATGGAAGAAAAGATACATTTAACAATATCTTTTGAAAATAAAAATCTTACAAAGCATTTTTTGGACTTCTTCCTAGGCTGTGACTCCAACCCCACAGAGGAAAACCGTACAGGCACAGGCCCATCTGTCTCACTGTGTGTCACCCACGACACAGTAGTACACAGCAGTGTCACTCAGGGAAACCCGGGGGCAGGCTCAGAGTGCTGGACTTTCTGTCAGCAGGGATAAACAGCGAGGCCACTTCATTTGCAACGTTTGTCTTATATCCTTGAATAATAAACCGTGGTCCCTGGTTGGGAAACTGTTGATACCAGAAGATATACTCATTTGTGGCAATGTTGTCGTGGCTACAGGATATGTTCACTTCTTGTCCTTCATATGAGTCCATGGAGATGGGCTGGGTGGTCTTAGCAAGGCTCCAAGTACCTATGGGAGTAAAACACAATCCTAACTCCTATCCTGAAACCAAGGTGAGTTAGACGGTCCCACTCAGCACCCCCACGGTTCCCTCTCACAGTCAAATCCACCCCCCACACTCTATTTCCTTGCCGTGTATTTACACACACAATTTACTTCTCATTTATGTTTCAATACAAAAATACTATTTATATTTATCCCAGGGAGGCCCATGAAAACATACACAGAAGGATCAGGTGTATTTTCTCCCTCCAATGGACAGATCCTAGGGATTAGAAACCCAGAAAATCTTTACTGCCCTGAGACACGTCTCACATAAATGCTCAGGAGCTGCCTGGAGAAAAATGGGACCCTGAAGCGATCCCTCTACATCTTGGATAAAGAGCAACTGCTAACAGGCAGAGTTACAGATTCCTTTCTGGCATCATCAGGCCCAGATCCCATTCCTCTCCATCCCAAAATAACTCACTCAGGGGTCAGGAACACGATCACTCTTGCCACTTGCCTCATATTCTAGGTACAAACCAGGACCCAGGTTCTAGGCTCTTCTGCTGCATCTGAGCTGCAATGAGCCCAGCAGCAACTGCCAGGGCCCACGCCAGCAGCTCTCACTCAGGGCTGTCCTAGGAGAGCAGCCAATAGCAGGGCAGCAGCTCCCCAGAGCAGGTCTCCCCCTCGAAGTTCAAATAAACCCCCAAGTAGAGTAGGGAGCAAAAACTGCTGGTACTGAAGCACAACAGCCTGAATTTCATTTTAGATCTTTGCAGCGGTCTAATCCCTTAAAGATTTCGTCTGAATGAGGCAAAGCTATGAGAGGGTAGATTCCACTGGACTCCTATTCCCCATTACGTTACTGTCCACAGGTCATCTCCTGTGTTGGTCTGACACTCACAGACTCATTGACCGTCATGGTCTAAGTGTAACCTGCCTGACTTGGTACTTTATGCCCTGCAATGCTCCATTGACCCCTATTTAGCCAAGAAGAAACAGGGAATCTTAATCCTATTCCAAGAAAGAGCACATGAGGCATTCTGGGCTGAACCTGCCATCTCCTGATTCCCTGGGGATCCTTTATAATCCCATTAAGTCCACAGCTAATACCTGCTTCTCAGACCCTGTGTGACAGACACTAAACAGAGGAACAAACCCCTCATTGGTCGCTAATGACCAACTAGGATAGGACATTTGGTGTGGAATCACTCACCTAACCACAGAGGAGATGAGGTGAACAAGAAGAAAAGGTACAGGCCGACTCAGACAGACCTAAATCTAAATCTCAACTCTGCCACCTTGTGACCTGGGGCAGCTCACTCCTCTGAGCCTTGGTTTCTTCATCTGTAAAATGGAAACAATAATATGTATTTCAGGGTCAACCTGTGGCATGTAGTCAACAGTAAACTGTAGTTCCTTTCCCTTTCTTCCCATCTCATTCAGAGTGCAGAGTACCATGACTAGTAGAAAGCAATTGTGCAGGACTATATATCTAATTTTTTGTAGTTATCGTACACACTTCCTTTAAGAAATAGTATAAATTCTATAACAGATGCACAAAAACTGAAAAGAAAAAAAACAGACATTCAGGAAAAGAGCTATATCCAAAAGACACAGTAGTATTGATTGAATCAGCCAAATGCTGTAAACAAAACATGTTAGGTACTCACATTAATGTGGAAAAGATAGTGCTGTGTTGTTGGGTTATTTTCTCCTATAGTATGAGAAAGAAAAAAGTCACTGGAAAATATTTGGGAGGTGCCTCTTCTAGGTCTAGAATTGCTGAAAGCCTTCTTCTGAATCAGGAATTTTTCCATTCTCCCATGCAAAAAAAATCAGTGAGTGTTGATGACTTATGGTAACATTTTGACAAAGGCGCTATCACAAGTCATGAAATAAATAGCTAGATTTTCCTCGGTAACAAGTGAAGGAGAAAAGTGGTTTTTAAGAGGCACCTGAAGATACTAGAACACCCTGTACAGAAATGAAAATGAATGGGTTATGCTTTAAAACTCAACTCGTTGCAACAGCGACCTCTTGCGGTAACGATACTCAGAAAAAATGTTTCACCCAAGTCAGTAGGTCTCAGATCGGCACAATTCATGGAATATCACATTTCTTTGTACATACAATAGCAGGTAGCTTGGTTTGTACTATGGAGCCTATTTTCTGTTATGGAAGAAAACAGTGAATGAGAAGTTGGACACACTGAATTGAAACAATCCTCTGGATTTGATAGCTATGCGATTTTGTTCAAATCACCATTTAAAAGGCACAATTTCTTCATCTCAGGAAGACAGATTAAAAGGATTAATTAAATGAGCATAAGAAAGTTATTTCAAACTAGAGTGTTCTATAAAAATACAAACTATTTTTAATGCAGGAAATATCACCAAGCCAAAATGATCTTCCTTTTCCAGGCAAAAAAAAATGGAACTTGATGTTTCTGTGCTGCCACCTATTACCTCACTTAGGAGAATATTACTGGAAGCCAGGCAACTAGAGGAAGAAACACTAGAAGCTTTTCTATGCCTCAGCCTATGGAATGAAAGTAATTATTGAGAATAGTGGTGTGTTGTGGGTTGAATTGTGTCTTCCTCCCACTCAAAAAATACGTATGTATGTTGGAGTCCAAATACCTAGTACTTCAGAAGGTGACCTTATTTGGAGATGGTTTTTACAGAGATAATCAGTTAAAATGATGTATTTGGGTGGGCTCAAATCCAAACTGCTGAATGATGACTGGTGTTCTTATAAAAAGTGCGAATATGAACACAGAGACAGACAAAAATAGAAGGAAATTTTGAAGAGGTACAGGGAGAGGATGGCCATCTGCAACGCAAGAACAGAGGCCTAGAACAGATCTTTCCCTCACAGCTCTCAGAAGGAACCAACCCTGCCAACACCTTGACTTTGAACTTCCGTCCTCCAGAACTGTGAAATGATGCATTTCTGTTGTTTAAGCCACCCAGTTTGTGGCCTCTTGTTACCACAGCCCTAGCAAACTAACATATAGTGCTAATCATTATATTATATATTATGTATGTTGCAATGGTTGACTTTATGTGTCAACCTGGCTAGGCTAAAGGATACCCAGATAGCTTGTAAAATGTTATTGTGGGGTGTGTCTGTGAGGGTGTTTTCAGAAAAGATATGCATTTCAATTGGTAAACTGAGTAAAGACCACCCTAAATGCAGGTGGGCATCATCCGATTCACTGAGGGCCTGAATAGAACAAAAAGGCAGAGGAAGGACAAATTTTCTGTCTTTCTTGAAGTGGGACATCCATCTTCTCCTGCCCTCCAACATCAGTATTCCTGATTCGTCTGCCTTTAGACTTGGACCAAGACTTATATGTACCCAATAATTACATATATATATTCCACTAAATATATATATTCCGATAAATATTTGTGTATACACACACACACACACATATGTATATTATAAACAACCTATTTGTTCTGTTTCTCTAGAAAACTTTAACATATATATATATATATATACTCCTTTGCAAAACATTTTTTGCACACACACACACACACATTTGCATGTGCTGGAGTTTTTTCAACTTAATACTATTTTCCAAACATTTTTTCTTGTCAATAAATAAACATAAAATTCCAATTGTAATAGCCTCAACATACTTCATGGTAGAAATGTGCTATAATTTATTTACCAATTTCTCTAGTATTAAACATTTGGATATTAGAAAGAATACCATGATAAACACCTTTGTACATGAATCTTTGTCAAACCTTCCAATTGTTTCTTTAGCTTCTGCAAAGAGGATTTTCTAGATTTGAAAAAAAATATTTTAAGACTCTTGGGAACTATCCATTTATTCATCAAAAAATATTTGTGGAGCCTCTATTAGAGTCTGGCACTGGCGTAGACACCGGCCATTCAATGACAAGAAGGACTCAGTGGTCCAGTGAGAAGGAAGAGAATTCTAAAAGCAGTAATAGTCCTCACGATAACTACCGTGATACAGAAAGCATAGACTACTACAGGAACACACAGGAAGTGAAACTGTTTTGGTTCTAGGGTTCCAGGAAGGCTTCCCAGCAGGAGTGACACCCACCTAAACTAAAACCGAAGAGGAAGATTGAGCCTGAGGAAGACTGGACTGAGTAGAAACAGGCAGAAGGCGCAGCATCTGGACAGACTTGGAGCAAAAGAGTGGATGGCACTTGGGTACATAATGGTCCTGTTATTTGATATGAAAAACACGAAAGAAGGAGCAAATTTATCTTGTTTTGTTTTGTTTCATTTGGTGGAGGGAGAGGGAAAGAAGAAAGATAAAGAGGTAAGCTTTGCAGTATTTGATTTGAGCTGCTTCTGGAGAATTCACATACATCAAAAACCCAGTTTGATATATTGAATTGAAGCTCAGAACAGATATATGAGCTGAAAGTAATCAGAAAATAATAGCTGAAGCATAAGCATGGATAATATTACCCAGAATTTGTTGACTGAGAAAATAAATAGGTCAAGGGAAGAATCCTAAAGAACACCAACCGGTGGATCACCTGAAGTCAGGCGTTCAAGACCAGCCTGGCCAACATGGCGAAACCCTGTTTCTGCCAAAAGTACAAAAATTACCCTGGCGTGGTGGTGGGCGCCTGTAATCCCAGCTACTCAGGAGGCTGAGGCAGGAGAATCGCTTGAACCTGAGGGGTGGAGGTTGCAGTAAGCCGAGATTGTGCCACTGCACTCCAGCCTAGGTGACAAGAGCAAGACTTTGTCTCAAAAAAAAAAAAGAACACCAACTTTAAAGAGTAGGCAGAAGAAAAGTTCAGAGAAAAAGGATAGAGCAGGTTCAGTCAAAGACATAAGAGCATCAAAAAGAGAGAGGTGAGCTGGGATTTCGCATGTAGCAGAGCAGCTCCCTCACTGTGTTCTACTGAAATTCAGCTCTCAAATTTTTTTTTTATAAGACAGAGTGGTGTCCCAGAAACCAAGAGAGGACCAGGTTTCAAAGAGGGAATAATCAATAGTTTATTGGATATAACCCAAGACACTTGTTGCTAACCTTGGCAAGAATAGTTTGGGGCAATGGTGGAAGTTAAAACCACAATTCAGTGGCTGGAAGAGTGGGTAAAAAGTGAGAAAAGAGAGACAGTGAAGATTGCCAGATTGCCTCCCGAAAGCATCGTGTGAGTCTATGCCATCAGCAGTATACTTCAGTACCCATTTACTCTTTGTCCATACTGCTTATATAGTTTACAATAGCTAATTTGATAGTTAAATGAAATATTACTTTACTTAATACTTGTTCATTACTGATACTGTAAAAGGAGGCATTTTGCAGGATCTGTGTCATCAGCACCTGCAGTGCTGATGACAGCAAGTGACCACAACTTACCTACGGCCTCTCCTGGAATCCATGTTCTTACACTGCAATGAACCTTCCCCCCAACTCTTGCATATCACAGAAGCACAACTTTTGAGAATTAGAATGGAATTCAAAGATTCTTTCAGAGAACCCAGTGAAACTCACTACACAAGCAGGGAAAGCTGAGAGGAGGGAGGAGTGAATGTAGCACGAGAAGCTGTGGGGAGAAGCGTCCCCTTGGATCCAGGCAGGGACAGATTCTCACATGGATGAGAAGATGGCTGTCTACATCATGTTCCCAGGAAATCAGGACAACTTTTCTTCCCCAAATTGTGTTTCTCTAGCTTTACCTTCTCTAAAATGCTTAAAATTATGTTTCAAGAACAAAAACTGTGATTCCACAAATAACTTTTTTGAACGTTGGTGCCTAAATGCAACTTAACCACAATGTACATAGATAATGTTAGCTGCTTTCCTGAAAGCAGATTTTAGGTATAGAAGATTAAATTCGAATACAGGTCCAACTGATGTAACAAAGGCCAAAATAAAGTAACTTACCATGATGTAGTTCAAATATCAGCAGATCAGGGCTCCATGGTATTGGCATCTTAGCTATCTGATTGCTGTGCCCCCTAAATGCCCACTCTTATTTGGGGTCTAAGACATATTTCACACACACAGCAATCCTGACAACAATCCTTCCAATTATCTCAATTTCATTAATTCAGAGATGAGGCACATAGGGTAGAAATGGCATGTGCAATGTCACACAGTTACTTAGAGGAAGAATCAGAAACAACCTATGCTTCCTAATTCTTAATTCAGTTCTCTTTCCACAGAGTTCTTGAAGTGATATAAAAGCAGGAAGAAAAATAAATATTATGAAGATAACTTTTCCAGGATTTCTAGTTTTTCCTGAAGTTTATCTGGTTATAAGGAGTATTTTCCAACAAACAGGAAAAATGAATGCTAGACTTAACTTTTCTTTAAGTCAAAACAGAACTTCTAAAAAGACACAGTTGCTACCTCTTAGCCACCTTAAAAAGGAGGGAAAATGTGAGTTCCCATTTCCCCTCATAACTCCCTTCCCATCACCACCACCACCAATCACTACCACATGACAAAAGATTACTATCTAAGGGCTAGCTTAGCCTTGGAGAATTTTCCAGAGAAGGAAATAATCTTGGGTGTTGTATCTCTTTGACGAAGAAGTAGTTCCATTTGGGTGGGGAAATGATATCAACACGCGTGCAGCCTGGGGAATGACTGCAGGGAAATGTTTGTTCACCACTGCATCTGCAGGGGTGATAACAATGGCCGGCACATAGTGGAAACTCCACAAATAATCACTGAGTGAATAAGTGAATGGCTAAATGAACAAATAAGTCATAATTGTGTAAAAAGCCTTTTTTCCTCTGCAGGACTTGCGTAAAACATATCTATAAGTATCAAAGGCAGAAACAGGCCACCCACAGCCAAGTCAATGGTGTAATGTGCTAAAAATATCCCTAGGGACATGAATTTCCTTTGGAGTGAAATAATGATGGTGGCTGAGGGCTTATCTGGAATTATGACAACTGTATATTTAAATCTAAAACAGATACCATGGTTTCTTGAACGCAAATGTATTTGGGACAATAATGGTACAGAATATCATCACTCTTAGACCTGAGTAAGTGCTGTTCCTGCTCTGAGTTCTGTGCCTCCACCCCAGCCATTCAGCTGTTCCTGTCCCTTTCCCTATGAGAAAATCACAGGACAAAGGAGACATGGCCATTTAGAGTCTAAATACTTCTTCTTGACCATACTCTGGGTACCCAGGGTTTCAGAATTCCCTGCACAAATATCCCCAAACCCATTTTTAAGCTCTACATGAGCCTCTTTCAAGGTTTATCTTCCCAGAAGCAGTTATCCCACCAGTGTGCACAACTCTAGGCCCAGTGGGTGGCCAAAGATCACTGTTTGCCTAAATTGTAGACATGTGGGCTAGGGTGTCCACATCCTTGTGTGTAAGGCTGCTCAAAGTATGTGATGGAGTGAGGGATAGGAAAAGAAGCAGGTAAATTATAAGATACACACCAAAAGCTGCAGGGTGAATCTCCCTAAAGCAGCACACTTTAGCACAAAACTATAAAAATCAAAAGTTCAAAAGTGGATCTGGGTATATGTAGAAATTTAATATACTATAAATGTGATATTTCAACTCTACAGGGCAAAAGTGAATTTTTCAGGAGGTGGTATAAGAATTACTGGTTATCCATTCAGGGAAAAAAATAAACAAATGTAAATCCCTGTGTAAAAATTAACTTATTTTGGGACATACTCCTCTTAACCATGTAGTTCAAAATGGAGCTGCTAACCTGCAGAATCCTCTCTCCTACCACCAGCCACCAAAGGTTGAAGCCAAGCTGGGCTAATCCTAGCAGCCTGCACGCATGGCAACCAGTGATTAGTTCAAGGAAGAGCCACCTTACTCACTAGGTCAAACAGAGCCCTTCCCAGGCACTCGAACTTGGGAAAGGATAAAGAGAGAAAAGTGCATCAAGTCCAGTCCCTCTCAAGAGCATACGTAAGATGCGAGCATAGGAACTGTAAGCAGCCATCCTTGTAAGAACTTCACATTTACACCCTTCCTTGATTCAAAAATCTCCCCCCATTACAGACTGCTTCTGTCTTCTTTCACAGCTAAGCTATTCCTATATCTTCATCTCATAGAGCATTTTATGAATTCTCTATCTTGGCACATACCAAACTGCTTAGAGTTGTCAGTTTATCGTTCACTCATACAACCAACACTTTTTTGACAGCACCCCTTTCTGGAGTTAGAGCTACACCATCACTAAAATCAGTCTCCTGCCTAGGAAGCCTATAGACTGCCAGAGGGTGGAGTTGTTGGACCATGTGCCCTAGAGACAGACTGCTTGGTTTCAGTTTGCTAGTTATTAACCTTGTGACCTGAGCAAGATACTTAAATTCTCTGTGACTTTGCTTCTTCATCTATAAAGCGAAGCTGATGATAATACTTGTGAGAATTAATGTGTTCATTAATGTTTGGAATCACACCTGGCACACAGAGATCAAGGATAGCTTCTTTCAATTCTTTTTTAAATTGACAAATAAAATTGTATATATGTATAGTACACAACATTATGTTTTGAAATATGTGTACATTGTGGAATGGCTAAATCAAGCTAATTAACATATGCATTACCTCACATACTTACCATTTTTGTGGTAAGAACAGTTAAATCTACTTTCAGCAATTTTCAGAAATTTCTGTTGCAAATACGTTGTTATTAGCTATCGTCACCATTACAATAGATCTCTTGAACTTATTCTTCCTATCTAATTTAAACTTTATATCCTTTGACCAACATCTCCCCAATCCCCCTCACTTCCCCCCACAAGCCTCTGGTAACCACAATTTTACTCTGTTTCTATAAAATCAACTTTTTTATATTCCACAGATAAGTGAGATTATGTGGGACATGTCTTTCTGTGCCTGGCTTATTTCACTTGACATAATGTCCTTCAGGTTCAACTGTGTTGTCACAAACGGCAAGATTTCCTCCTTTTTTAAGGCTGGATAGTATTCCATTGTGTATGTATGCCACGTTTTCTTTATCCATTCATCTATTGATGGATACTTAGGTTGATTCCATATCTTGGTTATTGTGAATAGTGCTGCAATAAACATGGGAGTGCAGACATCTCTTTGACATACTGATTTCATTTCCTTTGGATATATACCCAATGATGAGACTGCTGGATCATATAGCAGTTCTATTTTTGGTGTTTTGAGAAACCTCCCCACTGTTTTCCATAATGGCTGCACATGGAATTTACAGTCTCACCAACAGTGTGGAAGAGTTCCCCTTCACTTCACCTTCTCACCAACAGTTGTTATATTTTGCCATTTTGATGATAGCCAACCTAACAGTTTGTAAGGTGATATCTCACTGTGGTCTTAATTTGCATGTTCCTAATGATTAATGATGCTGAGCATTTTTTTATGTACCTCTTGGCCATTCATGTCTTCATTTGAGAAATGTCTATTCAGGTCCTTGGCTTATTTTTTAATCAGGTTATTTGGGTGTTTTTGACATGTAAGCATCTTAAACATTTTGAATGTTAACTCCTTAGTAGATATAGAGCTTACAAATATTTTCTCCCATTCCATAGGTTGTCTCTTCACTCCATTTATTGTTTCTTTTTGCTGTGCAGAAGCTTTTTAGTTTAATATCGTCCCATTTGTCTATTTTTGCTTTTGTTGCCTGTGCTTTTGGGCTCATATTCAAAAATTTCTTGCTCACAGGGGATGAAAAACTTTCTCCTGGGTACTATGTTCATTCTTTGGGTGGCAGGATCAACAGATGCCCAAATCACAGCATCACACAATATGCTTTTGTAACAAATCTGGAATTGTGCCCCATGATTCTAATTTTTTTAATGGTCACAACAGGGTATGTAATGTTGCAAAATTATGATGATGATGACATTTCACCTTGGCATAAAAAGAAATGTCTGTTGAAAATAAAACTCTGCAAGAGAAAGAAAGAAGAAAGAAAGAGAAAGAGAGAAAGAAAGAAGGAAAAGAAAGAAAGAAAGAAAGAAAAGAAAAGAAAGAAAAAAATCCTAGCCTAGACCAGGGTCATGGTAATTTTTCCCTATGTTTTTTTGCTATTTGTTTTACACTTCTTTCTCCTTTTTATGACCGGTGCTTAGCCCAGTACCTGGCACATCAGGACTCACTAAACACTTGTTGAATTAGAAATTCTATGGTTTTAAATTGTAGTTTAATTATAATAAGGGACACATCCTGGAACCACACCACTCTCATGTAAAGGAACAAAGACTTCAAGAAATGGGTTGTACTTGACTCAAGAGTTTGTGTTCTGCTCCCCCTGCATCCCCCATCACTGTGTCTCTCACAGCACAGAAGTACAAAGCGGAGTCGCTCAACAGGGCAGATGGTTTCTTCAGGTGGAAAGAGGTTTGGCTCTTATTAAATTCAGCCTCAAAGCCATAGCTGTCTTTAACCAGGTTGTCCCCCTGTGATGTATTTCAGAAGCAACTGGAGGCCTTGGTTGGGATATTGAACATACCAAAAAAGATAAGGGGCTCCAGAGACTGAATAGGTGCATTTCACAGTCAGAGGATTCCCTTCGGCGACAGTGACCCGATCCTCAGGCTGAGTCACCGACTGAGCTCTCAGTCCACCTGTAAATTAATCCATGCTACATCAGTGAAGCTGCTGGAGAGCATGTAAGTGGATCGCCGGGTGGAAAACGGGAAAGGGATATTACTCACTCAACGTGAAGAGCATCGCAAGCGTCGAGATGCGTGCAGAGGCCATGGCTCTGGTCAGTACAGCTCTGCTGCAGATACGGCCCCACCCCAGACAGTGGGCTCTTGAAGAGGGACCAGCACTCCTGTCGGCACAGGGCTTTTAGAAATGGCCCTGCCTCAGGGCACTGGTGCTTCCCGGCACTGGTATCTTTCTGTTCAGCACACTTTTGGTCCAGCTCCTCAAAGCTCTGTGGGGAGCAAGACAGCTTGCTGCTCCTCCTGTACCCAGGACAGATTTTACGCTGCATCGCCCCCTAGAGCCCACACATAGGAACAGCGACTTACCTGTCTAGTAGCTGGTGCTTCCTGGTCTTATCCCTGGGCCGACCTTCGGACGGTTACAGGCTCCATGAGGGACATACGGAGCAAATTGGGGATTCAAAGAAGAAACAGAAGTTTGTGAATCAAAGTGGGTAAGATTCAGGCCGAGTGGATCAAGTTGTAAATGATTTGTGCTTTCTTAAGTTAATGCAGAGACAGAAACAAGGGAAATAAGATGGGAAAATGCACAGAAAAAGAAAGGAAAATACAGCTTTGCGTCAAGACGGAGAAAAATTTTAAAAAAGAGAGATAAGAAAAATCAAATAGAAGAAAAGAGTAAAGCAAGAGAAGATAAATGACAGGAGAAAAGAGGAGACTTGCCCTTCTCGTTAGAAGTAATTTAGAGCTGGCTTCTGTGTAAACCTCTTTGACCAAACGATAACTCAGACTGATTTTTCTCTGGATCGGGCCTGTTAGGAGCCCACCCCATAATGATCTTTAGTGTAAAAAGACACATGAACCTTCTCTTTAAACATTTTTAGAGAGAGAAGAAAACGGTGTTGTAAATATTTTTGGAACATTTGTCATATTAAACAGTAGATATAAAACAAAAAATGAAACAATGAGAAGGGTTGCAAAATAGGTACTTTCCACATTCAGAGACTACTTAAAACAGACTTCGAATGATGTGCATATTCGGTAAAAAATATATGCTTAACTAAACTTGAGGTATTATGATGGTGAAAAAGAGCACATTGGAAGGGGAGGACAGGCTAAAGTTTTATACTAAAAAAGGCCACAATAGCAGCAGAGTGATTCTTCAATAGATTTTAATTTTAATGTAAAAAGTATGTATCAATATAAAAAAAAGTTGTTTCTCTGATTTGCCTTCTGTTTCTTTTGAATACTGTCCAAATAATGTTCACTATATATTCTGAGGAAAGGATGAAAAATCTCTTTGCTTTGATCAGAAAAAAAGTGAAACATAATTCTTTCTGAATGCTTTGCTAAAGATCTCCTACTTTAATAATTGAAACCTTGGCCATATAATGTCTTTTTTTGAAATTGGTAAGGTGTCTTTAAACAATAATCTTCAAGTTCCAGAGAGAGTTGTCAAAAATGGAAACAGATAGTGAATTTCTCCTCTTTTTTCTCTCTGCCTCAAGCCTAAAATGAGTGTTAGTGTTGCCTTTTTGAGGGTCCTGGCAATCAACACAAGAAAATCATTTTTTAAAAAAAGCTTAACGAAGAGAATATTTTTAAATGTATGTGCAAAATTTAGGGAAGACTACAAGGGAAGGTGAAGCACTTGGGGTTAAATAACAGCCAGAAGATTTCACCACTCCTAGGCCCAAAGGGACAGGAGAAGATGAAATTACCCTAATCTCAGGACACCTGTAACTGAGGGAGAGTACACCCAACAGGAGCTGTGGACTTGAGTAAAGGAAAGAAAGGATCCTAGGATACAAATATCTTGACCACTCTCTCCTGCTAATACCTCCCACTGGGGTAAACCCAACCAGAAGCAAAGGGACATGGGAGAAGTCAGCCTCCTGGGGTACAGAGCAGGACAGAATAGACCTGAAGAGGAAAACAGAGAATGTCCAGCCCCCTGACACTGGAGTTTATTGCTACCCTACGAATGCATGTATGAGCATAGCTATACTGCATTTGACCAACATAAAAAGGCAAAGTAAGTTTAACTAAAGCAATAGTCTGGTATAGACTTTAATGCCCTGATTACTTTTCTAATCCCTACTTTCTCTGTCCTCTATAGATACAGCATACAAGATCATGCCTAGGTCATGCAAGTGGCTCAGATATTGTTTGACTTCATTCATTTAACAATTAATGTCAAGGGGCACAAGTGAACTAAATCTTTAGGAGACTCATCTTTTTAATTTTTTTCTAGAAATTGTTGATTGTTTAATGGTTCCCCCTAAAGTGTACTTATAAAAGGAACTAACCATGTTTATTAATTAAGCATGTTCAGCTATATAAAGAAGAAACTTTTCCTCTGAATTTATATCATGGTTACGGCTTATGGACAGCCATTTTCAATGACAGAACTGTTGCAGAACCCTTAATATTATTATTATTATGACTCAAAACTAGGAAAGTTATTCTTCATGTTTGCTTCCATTTAAAGAACTGCCTCTTAACGGCTGAGCAGGTAGGGAAGGATTCAGGGACATCCACAGAATGCACTGCACAGTTACCAGCAGCACCCAAAGAATTCCTAGGGCATAGACTGAAATTTCAAAATTGAACAACATAGCCTCAGTATCTATTCAGCTTATCTCCTTTGATTTATGAGATTAACGAAGAAATTATTCATCAAATGCCACTGTGAGCATAACATTAAACCCTTTACATTCCTTGTCACATTTATTCAAGATGCCCCATTTTAGAGATGAGGACACCACAGTTCAGGAAAATTGAATAATTTGCTTATCACCCTAAAGGAAAAAGAACAAAGATTTTTAACCCATATTTTACTGACTTCAAAGGCATTTTCCACTAAATCACACAGGGAGAATATCAGTTTTGGTCATTTACTTTTTATTAAAGACCATGTAATATTGGAAAGTAGCTTCCTTATCATAATAAAATTACACAATCAGTCTTGAATAGGTTAAATAGAACTTTAGAGGCCATATTGTCAATTGAATGCATTATACCAAATGCTGATTCCGCATGTGTGTGCCACTGAAGCAAAACAAGCGCTGGACAGTTAATTCTAAATCACCAGCACTCAAAGACTATCCACCTTCTCCTGTACCTCTTGCTCACTGCTATGCTGGCACAGGTTTATGTACAGAAAGTTTGATCCAAATTTGACTCTATCTTATCAATTTGCCATATGTGCCCAGTCTGCACCACATTTTAGCGATTCTGTCCAACTCTTCAATTTCTGTTGAAAGAACCATGACATTCACAGAAAGTTGACATGAACTGTATCTCCAAACCATAGTAAACTGGGTGTAATGCTGTCCATTTAGAGGTCGGTCAAATGTGAGATGGGTGGGCCAATGGGGAATGTGCCCAAAATGCTGCAGGTAGATGTCTGTGCTCCCCCTCAGGATAACTTCCTTTACTCCTTAACTGGACTACCACTGAGACATGCACATCACAACACAAGGACAATGAGAGTAGCACAGAGCACTGTCAAAGAGTATCAATCTGAGACTCCAGGTGCTTCATCAAGGCTGCCTACTGCCTTTCCCAAGAAACTACTGCAAACATCAGAACTCTAGCATGCCACCATGGCACATGCCTATAGTCACAGCTACTTGGGAGGCTGAGATGGGGCAGGGGTGGGGGTGGGATCCCTTGAGACCAGGAGTTCAAGGTAAGCCTTAGCAACAAGCACTGTTTCTTTAAGAAAAAAATCAGAATTCTGTAAATCTCACTGATTACCCAAGACATGACTCATGTAAACTAATGACAAAGCCCTTTGCAAATATTAGACTCTGAAATGTAGATTGTATTTATTTTAGAAGTATCTAAGAAAAATCAACACAAGACAAAGTTGTTAGAACAGATAGAAATCAGTGCTTTTTCCATGAAACTGACAAAAAATACAGTTCAACTAAGCCAATCATACTTCACATAAGTTAAGGAACTCTCAAAAGAAAGGTGTAGGCAAATCTGCAGTTTGAACTTCTGCCCTCCTACCTCCAAATAAAAGAGATCAAGAATCAGTGGCCATCCATGTCTCAGTGGACTGAAAAGATTCGTGTAGTGTCTCTGGGTTTAATATATTTACCTTGCCTCACCTTGACCCAGTTTCCTCATTCTTTTCTTGTAGTTTAAAATTGATCAAGCCACATCTGAAGTGTTTTGTTAAGTTCTAAGAATTCTATATTAAGAGAAATACAAGCCAACTGGAAACTGTTCAAAATGTACAAGAAAGAAAGAAATCAAAATTGTAGTGTGTATATATATATATATATATATATATATAGCATATATATAGCATATATATATAGCATATATAGATAGCATATATATAGCATATATATACCATATATATACCATATATATATCGCATATATATATACCGTATATATATACCATATACATATAGCATATATATGTAGCATATATATATATAGCATATATATATAGAGAGAGCATATATATATCATGGTTGGGATAACTTACAAATATTTAATATGGAAAAAAATTACTCAGTGGAAATGTTGTAGCTGGTTCAAAATATGTAAAGGAGAAATGTTAACTGTTTCAGAATCCCAAAGGTGTAGAAGCCACACAGATGTTTCTTCAACATAAAGAATAATTGCTTTTCAATTCACAGCTGCCAGGAGTTTGAATGGACAGTATGGGAGCAGCAAGAATCCTGCTACAAGAAGCTGTTGTGAAAATACTGGCAATCCCCTTGACATGATGCTGCTGAGAAAATCAAGCATCCCATGGGAAGATGGTCTAGATTGTCTTTTAGAACTTCTCCTCCTAAGAGTCATGCTTTTTTCTTTTTAGTTTGGTGTCTTTCTGTTGAAGAGAAGCTCTGAGGATGGGTGTTTTGTTTTATGAGACAGGAATAAAGAAAAAACCATGTGATTGGCAAATTATAGGCACCCAATAAATAATTGTCAGATGATTGAAACTTTAAATAAGTACACAGAACTAGCAGAAATCCACATAATGAGAGGTCATCTTATATGCTGGACTCCAAGCAAAGGAGTAAGAGCTCTGTTTCCCTTCATTCATCACAAATGGTTGTCCTTCACAGAGAGGGTTTCTCACCCAGGGATTTACTTAAGAACAGCCTTGACATCCTGACAATTCCAGGAGAAAACCCTGTGAGTCAGCTGATCCTCACAAATCACTTTTCAGTACCTGTTAAATGTAAGATACCATATGCACTGAGTAATAAACAGAGGAACAAGACATAATCCTTGCCCTCAAGAAACTTACCACCCATTTTGGTAAATGAACACTTACTCAGGGGAAAGACTATTAACAATCTGAAGTAAAATGTGCAAGAATTTTATCAATGGAAAAATCATTACAGATATTTCTTGCAAATCAGAAAAGAAAGAGTTTCACAAAGTGTAAGACATTTAGCCAACTAGTTAAAGACCAAGTTAGTCTAATCAGTTCATCCTGTAGAAGGGACAGGGATGTGCTACACAAGGTGATCCTCCTGAGTGCAAGAAAAGAATCCTAACATTTAGTATTGTATTTATCTCAAACTTTCCAAATTTCTGTTTTTGTTACACACAGTATCATAATCTATGAGCATATAAATATGCATATATTGGAGGAGTAACATATAGCATATTTTACTGATAATAGTAACACAGTCAAACACTTTGGGAATCATTGTACTATGGAAGCACAGACAAGGGAGAGAGTCCTCAGCTGAGGCAGTTATAGGGATTGGGCTAGAATCTGAATAAAGGGAGAAAGAGGGCATTTCGAGCAGAGAAAATAATCTGATACAATTCACACAGGAGACAATGCCAATAGGTTTTAAAGGATAGAGAATAAACTTATTTGGTGACCCAAAGAGAGAGGGGATGTAGCAGCAGAAAGTAAAGCAGAAAAGTTTCACTGGGTTCATAATATGGCAGCTTTACTAAGCAGAGGGTACCTCTATTTAGATTTGCTGTTTTTGTTTTCTTTTTCTTACATATAAAATTTAAAAGCATGAAGGGTTTTATTTATGAAATAATGAAATCAGAGATACATTTTGAGATAATCTGGTAAAAGAATGTAGAATAGCAGGAGAGAAAATGGCTATAGAGGATTATCTATGGAAAAATCCAGTTAAATACTAGAACAATGATTATGCAAAAGATGTTACAGATGAATTTGTGAATGTGTATGCGTATTTTTTAAATCTTCTGTTTTATTGTTCAGATGTTCAAAAATGAGTCCAAAGGGAATTCTATTCATCCAGGAGAGTTCTATTGAGAGTGTCTTCCCGTTATGTGGTTTAAGACAGTATTATCCCTTTTACCAAAGTCTTCATCATTTCATACATGTCCAAGAAAGCAAGCTTTTTATGTAAGGGATATAATTTCAATACACAAAAACAGATGCTCAAGAAGGGCAAAAAAAAAAAAAACTTTATTTTTCATAACTATGTTTAACTTCTATTTAAAGCTATATTCTACCAGGTATCAGAAACAAAATCTCAGTCAAATCAGAGTTTTCCTACCTTTTCCTGAGATTACATCTAATTTCTAGGCAATTTATGTAGTTCCAAGGTATCACTGGGAAAATAAATGTAAACTGGACCTTGAGATCGTTATGTGTCTACACGAGCATTTGCCAAATATTTTAATTCATATCTGAATTTCAATCTGCCCACACAGTTTATTGCCATGTTCTTGTCCTAACTATATCCCTGCTCTCTCAAGCTTCTAAAAATACTATATTTGTTATACTTTAAGTTCTGGGGTACATGTGCATATTATTTTTGGTGAAATATGACATTGTTCCATATCACAATTGTTTTTATGTAATGGATTTTTTTAAAATAAAATCACTAATTTTTTTTAAACACTACATTTGTTATATTTTCTCCCTGTGCCTCTTCACATTGTCTTCCCTCTATACATGCCTGTCTTTGTGTTCAAATCTCCGCTGTTTGTAAGGAAGCCAGTCATTATTGGCTTAGGGCCCATCCTAATGACTTCAATATTGCATCACCACTATAAAGATTCTATTTCCAATAAGTTTGCATTCTGAGGTACTGAGGGCTAGGACTTACCCATGTCCCCTACCCCAAAAACATCCTTTTTGGGGGGTAAAGGGCATGGAATGTAATTCAATTGATAACACTAATCCTTGGAAGAAAATGAAAGTAACACAGTCTTACAAATACCACCCATTCTCTGTGGCACCCTGATTTTCAGAAGGTACAGGAGGTTACCGTAGGTGGTTTTCATGGCCCCATCAAAGAAAAAAAGTAGCAGTGAAGTCAGAGGACACAGGACACAGTAGCAAGTCATGGCAAGCCTTTCCAATTTCATGGAGCCGGTGGCAGACACAGATACCCTTCAGAGGAGGTCCTCAGACAGTTGAAGAGTTCAGGTGAGCCTAGAGACCGCCCCCAAGAAAACTTCACCATCAGTGCAGAGAAAACCAGCAGCTGACAGAACAGACCAATTCAGAGACCTCAGACAGCTCTCACGTGGGCCTGTTTGGCGAGCTCTCCAGTTCTGCTCTCCATTTATAGTCTCAGGATCCCTACAATAGCTTTTCACCTAGAAATTAATACTTCCACTTGCATTTGTTTTTAGTTTAAATATTATGAAAGAGATTCCATTTTACTAATATTTCACATACTCACTGACTGGTACCCTCAATGAGACTATATGCTAGATTAAAAGCAAAGTGTCCTAAGCCAGGGATTGAGGTTCCAAATGCAGGGCTGTTGGGAGCAGCTACTCACTCATTCATTCCCTTTTTACTTCTTATTACATTACCCAGTGTTAACTAAACCACCCTTTGCAAAATGGATATGTGTTTTGAAAATATTGCTGCAAAGAGACTGAAGCTAGCAGATAATATTTAAAATGTAGGCACAGAGAGCAATAAGAAAAGGAAAGAGTTGAATGGGCCTGGTGGCTCACACCTATAATCCCAGTGCTTTGGGAGGTCAAGGCAGAGGATCACTGGAGGCCAGGAGTTAAAGGCCGCAGTGAGCTATGATCATGCCACTGCACTCCAGCCTGTCTGAATTTTTAAAAAGAAAAGAAGATGGAAGGGTTGACCTGCCTCTTACTACTATCACAAGTTCATTGTCAGCCATTTTATGAGGGAAAAACAAAAATAATGTAATCAGATCTCATAAAAGTGAGTCAAAAGTGTTTCAAATATCAAGATGACTATTTGAAATAATCACTCTTTTAAACAATATTTTCTGGGCCAGGTATGTTGGTTCACACCTGTAATCCCAACACTTTTGGAGGCTGAGGCAGGAGGATCACTTGAAGCCATGAGCTTCAAACCAGTCTGGACAACAGAGAGAGAACTCATGTTGACAATAAAGGGGAAATTCACTGGGCATGGTGGCACATGCCTGTAGTCCCAGCTACTCAGGAGGCTGAGTTCCAGCTACCCTGGAACCCAGGAGTTCAAAGCTAAAATGAGCTATGATCATGCCACCACACTCCAGCTTGGGTAACAGAGCAAGACCCTGTCTCAAGAAAAAATTAATAAAAAATTTGAAAGCATATTTTTATAGACACTCACTAATATACAGTGTGTCTGGACTCAATTTTTTTTTCTAATAGCAGTACCCAAATGAAAAAGCTTGGGTAACACTGAATTAAGAAGGAAAAAGTTATTGTTCATCTCTGTTTTGCCTCCTGCAAAGGCCGTGATCTCTGTTTCTGTTCAGCTCTTCATGGGTTCCCTGCCTCTGTGTCCTCCACAGCACAGTAGTAAACAGCAGCATCTGCCTCCCGCACCTGGAGGATAAGCAGTGATGAAGAGAACCGTTCATAGGTCATGTTGTATCGTCCCTGCTGAGAAGGCCTTGATCCCTTAACAAGGAGTCTTGGTGCACGTCCCGGGAAGTGAAGGTACCAGAAGAAATTGTAAGCATTGGACACAGAGTGATTACAGAAGATTTCCACCAGAGCTCCCTCCGAAGATGCCACTGTGGAAGGCTGAGACACTTGGTCCTTGCTTTCTGCAACTGCATTAAACAAAGAGGGCTGTCACTTGAATGCTGCTATTTGACTTGTTGATTGACCCTTAGGTACAGTGACTATTAGACCTGACTTCTCTGTTTTTCAATTAAAAATTAGTCCAAATTTTAAAACAATTTCATACACTTTTACAAAACCAAATGGTAAAGAAGCCTACTCACCCTTCCAGAGAGAGTTGAGGAGAAGCCCCAGCCACACTGCCCCCAGAGTGCTCTGCAAAGCCATGGCCAAAATGCAGCTGGTCTCACCAGAAAGCCTATTTAAGACTACCTGTTTTGCATTTTTTATTTTGTGTCAGTGACATCATCAGCCAGAATCTACAACCTTTAGAAGGATTGCTACAGTTGTGAGTTGCTTAGTAATGACTTCACTGTGCTTTGTTCTGAGAAATTAATCTTAAAAGGAATGCACCCTTTATAAGGTCACCGTGGTTGTAAAAGTTTAGTATTCAAGGAGCTTCCTTTCTTCTCTAAGGGTATTAGGAGTCACATAATTAATCAGGCACTGCTTTATCATTCAAATTAAAGTGATATATTCACACAAAAAGTAGGCTAAATCCCATCACATATGACATGATGACCTGCTAATGTGTTTAAACAATGAGCATGAAATATTAGTAACTGCAGTAGATAAGAAATGAATTTTTTAAGGTACAAAAGTTACCGTGTAAAAATACTGATCAAAATTTGACTCCTTGCATTCAAGGTGATCTTTGGAACAAGGGGAAAAAAAAAGTCAGTTGTATTTTTTCTATAAACAAAAGAAACGAAAACACATTTGGAGACAATCTCTTTTGGTATGGTACCTATCCTCATTTTGCAGCCTGACACTGTTATTGTTATTAATATAGGGCTTACTACAAAGTTCTCCCTTCAGCTTTTATTATATTGTACAGGTTTCCTTGGGCTTTTACTTGAAAAAGAAGAGGAAACACAGTTTGTAACAATTCAGTGTTTACACAGTAGAGTTTTTATGTAATCTCCACCACCTAGTGGACTACATGGGAACTGATGAAAAATAATTTTCCCCATGCACCCCCTAAGACAAGTGTTCACAGCTTGTCATATCTTCAGGAGATTTCATGTCCTTTGCTTTTATTAAAGTTCCTCATCCTTATCCAATGCCCTTAGGAATATGAAGCCTATCCAGAGGAAATAACTGCCTTTTGGGAAAGCCTTCTGATTACTAAAAGATGTTCTTCATTCAGGTGAGTGGCTATTCATCACACACTTCCATAGAGCAACATACGTCTCTTCCCGTCTTCAGATGGTTGCTTTATGCGTCCCCTTTCCTTTCTTTAATAGTCTCCTAGGTCAGAGGAAATCTATTTCTTTTCTAATCTTTTATCTTTTCTTAATGAGAGAGTCCTTAATAATGATAAGATAGGCTGGGAGCGGTGGCTCATGCCTGTAATCCCAACACTTTGGGAGGCCAAGATGGGTGGATCGCCTGAGTTCAGGCGTTTGAGACCAGCCTGGCCCACATGGCAAAACCCTGTCTCTACTAAAAACATAAAAATTAGCCAGGCATGGTGGCAGATGCCTGTAATTCCAGCTACTTAGGAGGCTGAGGCAGGAGAACTGCTTGAACCCAGGCGGGTGGAGGTTGCAGTGAACCAAGATCAAGCCACTTCACTCCAGCCTGGGCAACAGAGCAAGACTCTGTCAAAAATAAAATAAAATAGCAAGAAGATTGTTTAGGTCCAACAGAAACCTTTTATTTCTATTTATGACCTCAAAATCTTCCAATTAAAATACAGAATTCCAATATGGCTCTAAAATGAGGATAGAACAATCCAAGGGAAGTGGGTACAGAGATATTTAGTGGAAGGACTAAAATAGCTACTATGATTAATTTGAGCTCTGAAATTTCTGACAACCAGAACACAAAGGGGAACACAAAAGTGATACAATTTTTACAAGTAAGCTGACTAAGCCTTCAAGTAGCTTCTTACTGAAGCCAAGTAGTATGGAGCTATAGATAACTTAAAACTCTTTTTAGATACTGGTTATGTACTTTTGGTTCAAAGTAACCACTGCACAGTATTTCAGCATGCACCACACTTACTTAGGCAATCCCCTAGTGATGGAATTATAGGCTACCTCTAACTCCTGCAAACACAGCAATTAACATATTTTTTACATTTCACCTATTAACTATGTGAGAATTTCTTTGGCATATGTACACAGCAAGTATTGTTCAGTCATAGTACATACACATACTTGATTTCACTAAGGTAATAACTGAAAGTAGCTATGTAGCCACTTACACTTCTACCAGCAGTGCATGAGAATTGCAGTCTTTCCATAACCTCAACAGCACTTAGTATTATAAAACTGTCTACTTTTATCAATCTACTGAGTATGGAATCTCAATTTGCATTACTCTAATTATTAGTCAAATTGGGCCATTTGTATTTCCCTTTCCCATGTTGTCTATACAAATGATTTCTCACTTTGAAATTAGACCTCTAGTTTTTCTCAGTAAATCGTAAGAGTTTCTCATATATTAATTTTTTGATGTATCCAAAATCACAAGTATCTTTTTCTAATATGGTCCTAGTCTATTAGCTTTGCCTATGGTGTCTTTTTTTTAATGGAAATCCTTAATTTTGAAGGAATCAACATTATCATTTCTTTTTACCTAATTGAGCTTTAGGGATCTTGATTTAGAAATCATTCTTCACCCCAAAGCCACAAATACACTTTCTTACAGTGTATTTATTATCTTTGTAGATTTGTCTTTTACATTTAGGTTTTAATTCATCTAAAATTTACATCTGCAGAAGACCCAGCTACTTTATTTTTCTCCATAGAGAGGACAGTTTTAACAGCACAATATACTAAATAATCCACCATTCCCCACAGATTTGTGGCATCATCACTATATAGATGTTACAGTTACCTATGAATTTGATTCACAAAGTTACCTACTGAACTTCCTGAGTTTTATTTTTATCTTATTTTGTTTCATTCAGCCATACTACTATACTATTTTTACTATCTTGGCTTTAGCAAGATCCACTTTCTATCAGTCAAATATTCAGATGTAATTTAATCAAATCCACTCACCTAATTTAAGCAAAAAAGGAAGATATTAAGATATATTAAGCAGATCACAGACTCTCCAGCAGAGATAGGCAATGAGAATTCAATGCTATACAGCCAAAAACAATGTTTATGCACAGCACAGGAATTCTCTAATCAATCAAATCTCACACTACTCACCCTAACACTACAAATTCACTCAACCAGCAACAAGAATGCTCAGTACTGCATATACAAAGCCCTTCTATTGCTGCCCAAAAGTGGTAGGCACAATCCCTACTATATAAGCCTGTTCTTTCATTACTATAAAGAAGTACCTGAGACTGGGTAACTTACGAAGAAAAGAGGTTTGATTGGCTCACCGTTCTGCAGGCTTTACAGGAAGTATGAAGTTGTCATCTGCTCAGCTTCTAGGGAGGCCTCAGGAAACTGACAGTCATGGTAGAAGGCAAAGGAGCAGCAGGCGCATCACATGGCAAAAGCAGGAGCAAACTGGGGATGGGGGCCACCACACACTTTTAAATGACCAGACCTCACAAGAACTCATTATCACAAAGACAACACTAAGCCATAAGGGATCGCCCCCCTACCCAAGATCCAAACACATCCCACCAGGCCCCACCTCCAGCACTGGGGATTACATTTCAACATTTGAGTGGGGACGAATATCCAAACGGTATCATCTAATGTATACACTAAAGGATACATCTGCAAACGAACTACTGGAGGAAAATGAAGAGTAGCACTGATAATGGCTATCCCTGTCTTGCTTCTGACCAAAAGGAAATGCAGCTACAATGTCTCCATTATTGAGGCTTCCTTTATAGCCTAATACATGCCCAGTTTTTTAGAATATCCCATTAGTGCTGGAATAGAGTGTGTATTTTCTGTACACCCCCACAAGTTCCTTTTGAACATATTTGAATCCACTTCTATCTCTAAACTTCTGCCTCTGCAGGGGGCTCAAAATCAGTATAAGGAAAACAGATGGTATGCCTTCCTCCTCCACTATTTTCTTATCTTCCCCTTAGCCTCTTTACTCACCCAAATTTTCTCTCCTGTCTACAAGTTACAAAAAAATAGGTCTCATTAATGAAAGGAGAAAAACCAATTCAGGTGTGGAGAGACAAATAAAGAAATAAAAAGGATGGAGATGTTGGTGATTTCACAAGCAGCAGCCAGCCAAAATGTCATCGTATAGCTTAAAAAGACACTTTGAAATGATCTATATCCAACTTACCTAAGACTTAAATATAATATATATAACAAGACATAATTCTAATTCATTTGAATTCCTCCAAAGTTCTAAAAGAACTTCATTGGTTTAGGACAGTGATTAGAGAAGAAAATAACACCAAGTAGGATTCAAAGAAGAAAGAATAGGCTTATTAGTACAGGGAGAGGCATCTGGAGATGGGGTGGGAGATAAGTAAAGGCAAAAAATGGTAAAACCCCTAAGATGGCAAAAAGTAACATACAAAAAAAAAAGGACCTTTATCTGTCAGTTATTCAAATAGACTCAGATAAAGTCCATTAAAAATTAATTAGTTGCTGTAATTGGATTTTGTGGGAAATGATGAAGAGGCTGTGCTCTAGGATGCGGGTTGATTGAGGCATGACAAAATAGCACGAATGAGGTCAGTGGGAATAGCAGTATAACAATCAAAAACCACCTCTTCATAAAGGCAAGGACAACACCGGCCAAAAATATTGTCAAAATAACTTCTTCTTGCCCACCACAGTGGCTCATGCCTATAATCCCTGCATGCACTTTGGGAGGCTGAGGCAGGCAGATCACTTGAAGTCAGGAGTTTGAAACCAGCCTGGCCAATATGGTGAAACTCTGTCTCTACTAAAAATACAAAAATTAGCTGGGTATGGTGGTGCATTCCTGTAATTCCAGCTACTCAGGAGGCTGAGGCATGAGAATCACTTGAACCGGGAGGCAGAGGTTGCAGTGAGCTGAGATCATGCCACTGCACTCCAGCCTGGGTGACAGAGTAAGACTCTCAAATAAATAAATAAATAAATAAATAAATAAATAGATTTTTCTGAACTCTGGAAATTAACAAAAGATTTCAATAATTCAAGAAGCATTTACTCAAGAAAACTGGCTGTATCTAGATAAAAAGAGTGAGCAGCAACTTTGTGGTGTTTTAACTTGCCCTGTTCTCTTCTTCCTCTCCCCAGCTCTCCAATAGTTTTGCAAACCAACAACACTGCCATAATGGTGAGAAACAGCAGCCTTGAAGCCACTAGAATGGGCAAAGCTGGTTTGGAGCTCCCCCAAAAACACTATTCTCAGAGAATTGTCATTATTTGACCTGTCTATCTGGCACCTTCCTGCAATCTCCATTGGCAAGACTTGCCTCTCTTTGATCTTATTCAGAACTTGCTCATTGTAAACAACATTTCTGGAGGGGAGGGGGTGGAAAACAATAAGCACCAATTATTTAACATTGCCACTGCTCGAGGGAGATGGTAATAGTGGAACGAACAAGAAACTGACCAAAACACTTAAAAGAAAAGCTGAATAATGAAATGTCCTTCAGGGGGCTCTGAAAAACTCCAACATATTCCTGAAACTATAGAAAGCCATGCACAAGCACACAGAAGTCTGTACACAGGCCAAAGGCCATTTGAAGACCTAGGAACGATCTATGAAGTACCTAATATCTCATCTAAGACTGATCTTGAAGCTCTGTGAGAGCAAGAAGTGAAGGCTAAGGCAGAGTTGCAAACTGCCCAGCTAAATATTGAAGGACTGATGAAACGCACACACAAAGCCCATCAGTGAAGGATGAGAGACTTACTGGTTCCACACATTTAAGGAAATCTCTGTCCAATCATTAGCTGACCATTAAGCTAAACAAGCAGAGACTTTAATGGCCACACATGACAAAGAACACGGACTTTACAAATGTGTCCAGGAAAGTCAGTAAACAAACTGATAGCAAACACAATAACAAGCAGCAGCAACAAACCCCAAGGGGGTGAGTGAAATTCCCAGACTTGCTACATTATATGACTTAAAATATTACTATTTCTCAAAAAAAAGATAAAATTTTAAAGATAAATAAAATGTTTCAATGCAAAAGTAAAATAAAATATCCATGTACAGTTTTCAACAAAGAAAACTATAAAACATGAAAAAGAAACAAGAAGATATGGTCTACAGAAAAGTCAAACAAAAAAAGGAAAGTTTGAGGAAGCTAGATATTGAAATTACGAGGCAAAGACTTTATTTTATTTATTTATTTTTTTTGGGTGGGGCTGCCCCAAAGTGCAGACAGGTTTATTGGGCAGCAGCCAGGAAAATCAGCAGTTGGACTTGGCCACACTCTCCAGCTCGTCCTTCTTCTTGATGGCATAGGAGTTGGAGGAGCCCTTGGCAGTATTGATGAGCTCATCTAAGGCAAAGACTTTAAATCAGCTATTTTAAACATGTTCAAAGAACTAAAAGAAATCACAAATAAGAAACTAGAGAAGTATAAGAATTACGTCCCATTAACCATAGAATATCAATGAAGAGATAGAAATTATAATAAAAGAACCAAAGAAAAGAATCAATAAATTTAAAAGGATTAAAACTATACAATTTTCTCCTACCATAATGAAATTAAATTAAAAATTAAAAAGGAAATTTGGGAATTTACAATTATGTGAAAATTAAACAACACATTCCTAATGAATCAAAGAAGAAATCATGAGGGAAACATGAAAATAATTTGAGATTAAAGGAAACAAAAACACACTCAAAAAATCCATAACAAAACTTACGGGATGCAGCTAAAGCAGTGCTTAAAGGGAAATTTATAAACACCCAATTATAAAAAGAAAAAGATATTAAATTAATAATCTGTTTACCTTAAACTAGAAATAAAGGAACTGTTTACCTTAAACTAGAAATAAATGAATAAACAAACTAAACCTAAAGCAAGAAGAAGGAAGGAGATAATAAAGACTAGAGTGGAAATAAATGAAATAGAGAATATAAAAGCAATAGAGAAAAACAAATTAAACCAAAAACTTCTTTGAAAAGATCAAGAAAATTGACAAACTTTTTGCTATGCTAAATTGACCAAGAAAAAAAAGGGAAAACATTGAAATGACTAAAATCAGGAATACAAACATTACTACCAAATTTACAGAAATAAAAATGATTATAAGGGAATGCTATGAACAACAACATATGCCAACAAATTAGATAACCTAGATGCGAAAGACAAATGCCTAGAAAGACTCAAAGTATCAAAACTGACTCAAGAAGAAATAGAAATCTAAACACATCTATAACAAGAGATGAAATAAGTAAACAAAAAATATTCCACAAAGTCAAGTCCAGATCCAGGAGGCTTCACTAGTGAATTGTATCAAATGTTTAAAGAATTAGCCCCAATCCTTCACAAACTCTTCCAAAAAATGAAAGCAGAGACAATTCTGCCCATTTTGCAATTATGAGGAAACAATGCTTAAAATTTTCATGATATTGCTTAAGCCTAATTTGCCTAATACTTCCAAGACTACATCTTTTTATTCTTCTTTCTTGACTTTTCTCTCTTTTATAAGAATTCCCTAGGCTTCCATTTTCAGACCTTTACTTTCTGCCCTTTCTCAATCAGTCCTACCTGTATCTTTGGTAGTCATTTTAAAGACAAACTTTAGAAAAGTAGGTGAGCCATTTATTTTTAAATAAATATCTAATCTGACATGGTTTTGCCTGTAATCATGCAGGTGTGCACTGTCCAAGCCTAGGAGAACTATTCACATCACAAACTCATAGATTTTAATTTCCATTAAAATTTGTAGGCAAGGGGGGGGATCCAAGATGGCCGATTAGGAGCAGCTGAGGATTGCAGCTCCCAGTGAAAGCGCGGAGGGTGAGTGGACGCCGCATTGCCAGGCAGATTTTTATTGCCCACAGACCAGGAGATTCCCAGGGGGAGGAGCCCCACGGGTCGCCAGCGCGGCTGGTTTGGCGGGCGCAGCTGTTTTTGCCGGCGCGACTGTTTTCGCCGGCGCTGCTGTTTTGGGCGGCGTCCCGGCGCAGCGGTTCCCCATACAAAATACGTGGGTCCGGGTGCAGTTTTAGCTGGCAATTGGAGCTCCGGGAAGGCAGAGCCGCCCATTCATCTGATTAAAAAAGGGGACTGAAACAGGCAGCCAGGCCAGGAGATTTCCCGGGCAAAAAAACGCCACAAATCTCCGCGCCCGCGGTTTCAGCCGGTGCAGTGGGTCGTCGCAAGGGAAATCACACAGATCCCGGCGCCTTTTCAACAGGCGGCTGGAACACCTGGGAGACTCTGAGGCAGGGAGCCAGGTGATCAGGCTCAGCTGGTCCCACCCCCACAAAAAAACAGCCATCGGAAACGCTCTGGATCGAGAGTTTCACAGCAAGCACAGCTGAGCCCGGGACGGCCCAGCTCTGTGGGGGAGGGGCGTCCGCCATTACTGAGGCAGTCTGCTGCTACAGAGGTAGTTTGCCATTGCCGAGGCAGTTCTCACTACACCGGTATAAACAGGACTGCAGGGAAGTTCATACAGCAGCTGGGTGGAGCCCACAGCAGCTCAGCAAAGCCTCTGTACGCAAACAGTGACTAGGCTGCCTCATCGCTGGGCAAGGCAGCCCTGAGAAAAAGGCAGCAGCACCAGGGAAACTCATAAATAAAGCCCTAACTCCCCGGGACAGAGCACCTGGGGAAAAAAGGGGTTTATGAGTTCTGCTGCAGCAGACTTAAACATACCTGCCCAGCAACTCTGAATGAACAACGGAGCTCACAGCTCAGCACTTGAGCTCCTATAAAGGCAACTCTGTCTCCTCAAGCAGCTCCCTGATCCCCGTATATCCAACGAGTCACCTCACAAAGGAGTGCTCAGACGGACATCTGGTGGGTATTCTTCTGGGACAAAGATAGCAGAAGAAGAGACTGGCAGCAACTGTTACTGTTCTGCAGCTGCTGCAGGTGATCCCCCAGGCAAGCAGGGCGGGGAGTGGACCTCAGCAGTCCTACAGCAGAGGGGTCAGACTGTTAGAAGGAAAACTAAGAAACAGAAATAAATAACTTCATCATCAACAAACGGGACATCTACTGAGAGACCCCATCTGAAAATCACCAACCACAAAGACCACACATAGATAAATCCACAAAGATGGGAAGAAACCAGCGCAAAAAAGGAGGTAAACACCCGAAACCAGAACGCCTCTCCTCCTACAAGGGATCACAACTCCTCACCAGCAAGGGAACAAGGCTGGATGGACAATGAGTGTGATGAAATGACTGAATCAGGCTTCAGAAGGTGGGTAGTAAGAAACTTCTGTGAGCTAAAAGAACATGTTCTAACCCAATGCAAACAAACTAACAACCTTGAAAAAAGATTTGACGAAATGCTAATGAGAATAACCAACTTAGAGAGGAATGTAAGTGAATTGATGGAGCTGAAAAACACAACACAAGAAATTTGCGAAGCATACACAAATTTCAACAGCCGAATTGACCAAGCAGAAGAAAGGATATCAGATGTCGAAGATCAACTCAATGAAATAAAACGAGAAGGAAAGAGTAGTGAAAAAAGGGTAAAAAGGAATGAACAAAGTCTCCAAGAAATATGGGACTATGTGAAAAGACCTAATCTACGTTTGATAGGTGTACCTGAATGTGAAGGAGAGAATGAATCCAAGCTGGAAAACACTCTTCAGGATATTATCCAGGAGAACTTCCCCAACGTAGGAAGGCAGGCCAATATTCAAGTCCAGGAAATACAGAGAACACCACAAAGATATTCCTCAAGAAGAGCAACCCCAAGGCACATAATCGTCAGATTCACCAGGGTTGAAATGAAGGAGAAAATGCTAAGGGCAGCCAGAGAGAAAGGTCGGGTTACCCACAAAGGGAAGCCCATCAGACTCACAGCAGATCTCTCAGCAGAAACCCTACAAGCCAGAAGAGAGTGGGGGCCAATATTCACATCCTTAAAGAAAAGAACTTTCAACCCAGAATTTCATATCCAGTCAAACTGAGCTTCATAAGTGAAGGAAAAATAAAATCCTTTGCGAACAAGCAAGTACTCAGAGATTTCATCACCACCAGGCCTGCTTTACAAGAGCTCCTGAAAGAGGCACTAAGCATAGAAAGGAACAACCAGTACCAGCCACTCCAAAAACATACCAAACAGTAAAGACCATCAACACAATGAAGAAACTGCATCAACTAACGGGCAAAACAGCCAGCTATCATCAAAATGGCAGGATCAAATTCACACATAACAATATTAACCCTAAATATAAATGGGCTAAATGCCCCAATTAAAAGACATAGACTGGCAAACTGGATAAAAAGCCAAAACCTGTCGGTGTGCTGTATCCAGGAAACCCATCTCACATGCAGAGATACACAAAGGCTCAAAATAAAGGGATGGAGGAAGATTTACCAAGCAAATGGAGAGCAAAAAAAGCAGGAGTTGCAATTCTCATCTCTGATAAAATAGACTTTAAACCAACAAAGATCAAAAGAGACAAAGAAGGACATTACATAATGGTAAAAGGATCAAGGCAACAAGAAGAGCTAACGATCCTAAATATATACGCACCCAATACAGGAGCACCCAGATACATAAGGCAAGTTCTTAATGACTTACAAAGAGACTTAGATTCCCACACAATAATAGTGGGAGACTTGAACACCCTGTTGTCAATGTTAGACAGATCAACAAGACAGAAAATTAACAAGGATATCCAGGACTTGAACTCACACCTGGATCAAGCAAACCTAATAGACATTTACAGAACTCTCCACCCCAAATCCACAGAATATACATTCTCAGCACCACATTGCACCTACTCTAAAATTGACCACATAATCGGAAGTAAATCACTCCTCAGCAAATGCAAAAGAACAGAAATCATAACAAACAGTCTCTCAGACCACAGTGCAATCAAGTTAGAACTCAGAATTCAGAAACTAACTCAGAACCACACAACTTCATGGAAACTGAACAACTGGCTCTTGAATGTTGACTGGATAAACAATGAAATGAAGGCAGAAATAAAGATGTTCTTTGAAACCAACGAGAACGAAGACACAACATACCAGAATCTCTGGGACACATTTAAAGCAGTCTCTAGAGGAAAGTATATAGCAATAAATGCCCACATGAGAAGCAAGGAGAGATCTAAAATTGACACCCTATCATCAAAATTGAAAGAGCTAGAGGAGCAAGATCAAAAAAACTCAAAACCTAGCAGAAGACAAGAAATAACTAAGATCAGAGCAGAACTGAAGGAGATAGAGACACGAAAAACTCTTCAAAAAATCAATAAATCCAGGAGCTGGTTTTTTGAAAAGGTCAACAAAATAGACAGACCACTAGCCAGATTAATAAAAAAGAAAAGAGAAAATAATCAAATAAATGCAATAAAAAACGATAAAGGGGATATCACCACAGATTCCACAGAAATTCAAACCATCATGAGATTATTACAAACAACTCTATGCACATAAACTAGTAAACCTGGAAGAAATGGATAAATTCCTGGACACATGCATCCTCCCAAGCCTAAACCAGGAAGAAGTCGAAACCCTGAATAGACCAATAACAAGGTCTGAAGTTGAGGCAGCAATTAAGAGCCTACCACCCAAAAAAGCCCAGGTCCAGATGGGTTCACAGCCGAATTCTACCAGACATACAAAGAGGAGCTGGTACCATTCCTTCTGAAACTATTCCAAACAATCCAAAGAGAGGGAGTCCTTCCTAAATCATTTTATGAGACCAACATCATCCTGATACCAAAACCTGGCAGAGATTCAGCAAGAAAAGAAAACTTCAGGCCAATATCCATGATGAACATAGATGCAAAAATCTTCAATAAAATACTGGCAAACCGATTGCAACAGCACATCAAAAAGCTTATCCACCATGATCAAGTAGGCTTCATCCCGGGGATGCAAGGCTGGTTCAACATACGCAAATCTATAAACATAATCCACCACAAAAACAGAACCAAAGACAAAAACCACATGATAATCTCAATTGATGCAGAGAAGGCCTTTGACAAAATTTAACAGCCCTTTATGCTAAAAACTCTCAATAAACTAGGTATTGATGGAACGTATCTCAAAATGATAAAAGCTATTTACGACAAACCAACAGCCAATATCATACTGAATGGGCAAAAACTAGAAGCATTCCCTTTGAAATCTGGCACTAGACAAGGGTGTCCTCTCTCACCACTCCTATTCAATATAGTACTGGAAGTTCTAGCCAGAGCAATCAGGCAAGAAAAAGAAATAAAGGGTATTCAAATAGGAAAGGAGGAAGTCAAATTGTCTCTATTTGCAGACAATATGATTGTATATCTAGAAGACCCCATCGTCTCAGCCCAAAATCTCCTGAAACTGATAAGCAACTTCAGCAAAGTCTCAGGATATAAAATCAATGTGCAAAAATCACAAGCATTCCTATACACCAATAACAGACTTAAAGACAGCCAAATCAAGAACCAACCGCCATTCACAATTGCTACAAAGAGAATAAAATACCTAGGAATACAACTAACAAGGAACATAAAGGACCTCTTCAAGGAGAACTACAAACCACTGCTCAATGAAATAAGAGAGGACACAAACAGATGGAGAAATATTCCATGTTCATGGCTAGGAAGAATCAATATTGTCAAAATGGCCATACTGCCCAGAGTAATTTACAGATTCAACGCTATCCCTATCAAGCTACCAATGACCTTCTTTGAAGAACTGGAAAAAACCACCTTAAACTTCATATGGAACCAAAAGAGAGCCCGCATAGCCAAGTCAATTCTAAGCAAAAAGAACAAAGCTGGAGGCATCACACTCCCGGACTTCAAACTATACTACAAAGCTACAGTAATCAAAACAGCATGGTACTGGTACCAAAACAGAGATATAGACCAATGGAACAGGACAGAGACCTCCGACGCAACACAACACATCTACACCCACCTGATCTTTGACAAATCTGACAAAAACAAACAATGTGGAAGCGAGTCCCTATTTAATAAATGGTGTTGGGAAAACTGGCTAGCCATGTGCAGAAAGCAGAGGCTGGACCCCTTCCTGACACCTTACACTAAAATTAACTCCAGATGGATTAAAGACTTAAACATAAGACCTAACACCATAAAAACCCTAGAAGAAAATCTAGGCAAAACCATTCAGGACATAGGCGTAGGCAAGGACTTCATGACCAAAACACCAAAAGCAGTGGCAACAAAAGCCAAAATAGACAAATGGGACCTAATCAAACTCCACAGCTTCTGCACAGCAAAAGAAACAGTCATTAGAGTGAATCGGCAACCAATAGAATGGGAAAAAATTTTTGCAGTCTACCCATCTGACAAAGGGCTGATAACCAGAATCTACAAAGAACTGAAACAGATTTACAAGAGAAAAACAAACAAGCCCATTCAAAAGTGGGCGAAGGATATGAACAGACACTTTACAAAAGAAGACATACATGAAGCCAACAAACATATGAAAAAATGCTCATCATCACTGGTCATTAGAGAAATGCAAATCAAAACTACATTGAGATACCATCTCACGCCAGTTAGAATGGCGATCATTAAAAAATCTGGAGACAACAGATGCTGGAGAGGATGTGGAAAAATAGGAACGCTTTTACACTGTTGGTGGGAGTGTAAATTAGTTCAACCATTGTGGAAGACAGTGTGGCGATTCCTCAAGGACCTAGAAATAGAAATTCCATTTGATCCAGCAATCCCATTACTGGGTATATATCCAAAAGACTATAAATCGTTCTATTATAAGGACACATGCACACGAATGTTCATTGCAGCACAGTTTACAATAGCAAAGACCTGGAACCAACCCAAATGCCCATCGATGATAGACTGGACAGGGAAAATGTGGCACATATACACCATGGAATATTATGCAGCCATCAAAAACGATGAGTTCGTGTCCTTTGTAGGGACATGGATGAACCTGGAAACCATCATTCTCAGCAAACTGACACAAGAACAGAAAATCAAACACCGCATGTTCTCACTCATAGGTGGGTGTTGAACAATGCGAACACATGGACACAGGGAGGGGAGTATCACACACTGGGGTCTGTCGGGGGGAAAAAGGGGAGGGATAGTGGGGCGTGGGGAGTTGGGGAGGGATAGCATGGGGGAGAAATGCCAGATATAGGTGATGGGGGAGGAAGGCAGCAAATCACACTGCCATGTGTGTACCTATGCAACAATCTTCCATGTTCTTCACATGTACCCCCAAACCTAAAATGCAAAAAAAAAAAAAAAAAAAAAAGTCAACAACAACAAAAAAAAAAATTTGTAGGCAAATGGCAGTAAAGCAACTTTATCTTATAAAAATCAGTAAATGCAAACGTGCTACAACTAACCGTAATTCACATAAAATGCTATAATGACCCTAACTCTGACATCCCTAGTGAGTTAGGACTGCGAAGGAAACTGATGAACTCCTAAGATAAATTTAGTTTTCTTTACTCAAAAGATCTTATTATTAAGCCAAAATTTAACTTCTTTTTACAAAAACCTGCCTTTCTTTCTGCCTTTCACTTTCAGTATTTGTTTCTAACATTCACAGTTTCCATACGTTAGTAAGTGTGGAAACCCAATTGCAAGACATAAAATTTTATGACCCGTCTCTCTGACTTCCAATTTCAGTATTTGTTTCTAACATTCACCTAGAGTTGAAATCAGCTAGTTCACTCCACCGTCTAATCTGTTCTATACAGTGGAGTAAGATTAATCGGCCTCTGAGATATAACAAGTGTCACATATAAGGGAGTTGGTGATGTTTGCTGACTGCCAATGTGAGGTAGTTCCACCAGGTATGCAAAGGTAGCTTAGTATAGCCTCTTGAGCTAATCCGCTTGCTCTAATGGTAAGGCATTTCTACTTTTGCTCCAGGAATCTATTCTAAAGCAACATGTACAAACTCTACCAAGATCTTCTAATCTTCTGTCATTTCATGTTTAGTGTTTCTGAAATCAAAGCAGTAATTCTGAATTCTTTTTTCATCTTTCTTCCAGAATTCACCTCTAAACGTTAAACTGTTTCCTCCTGAGTATGACTAGACTGTATGAGCCTCTGCCTCCAGATATGCTCTGTGGGCATAGCTTGGATCATTGACCACATTAATTCATTAACATGTTAATCACTTCAAAACCACAACAGTTTTAATAAGGTCCTCTGGGGATCCCAGCTCCCCTTTTTAACTACTCTTCTCACCACAGAGGAGCATTTAGAGACCAAAGAGTAATCAGTGAGCATAAGAGTTCTAATGAATCACCAGAGGCATCCCTTGGTCTTATCTATTATAATGGCATGAGCCAGAGAAACACAGGAGATTAATTAAAAAGTTGCATTTTCCTCTAGGTCTTCTTAAGAGGCAGTCTCTATTGACCTGTAACTTCTCAAAGTAACCAAACACTAGTCTTCTTGTGGCCCAGAACTTGTGTGTATTTGATTACACTCAACCTCTTGTGTGCCATTTGACCCAGCAGAGCAGAAGCAAATTAGTACCTTGTAATCTTATTCCTCTCTGCACAGCTTCCTTCATCATTAAGAGAAAACACAGTGTGCAAAGAAGACTTTTAACCTAGATTATAGTCACCTTCTTCCCCAGGGCCCTGAGCATGGTAGTGACTCTATACAATTCACTTATTATTTTCATTTCCAACTGAAATGATCTGTTGTCTTCGGGCCTACTGGAGATGGAGTTCAAGATAATAAGTTATTATCCAAGAAATCTGAAGTCAAAAGAAGTCATAAAGTTGACCTTTACCGGAGAGGAAGCAAACAGTCCAGAAGGTTACACAGCTTATCTAAGATTATAAAGTTTGTGATTAAACAAGATTTACAGCTTGTTTAATCCTAGTCTCCTAGTAAAATGTTCTTCCAAGAGAAATTACAAGTCTCTGTCACCTGAAGACAAGCCTGGAAAAAAGTTAAGGGATTGCTTCAATTAAATTGCAGCTAGAAAAATATGATGCCCGATTACTTTCTTCTCTGAAATTTTGAAATCTGTCTGATAGTTTCCCTTTCCTCTCCATTCTCATTGCCCTGTTTGTATTAACTCATGCTCCTAATGCTCCTAATACTCACGCTCCTAACGCTACCATACCCTCCTTGCTTTAGCATCCATAATTCAGTGATTACTATTTCTAGTTCATCCATCACACCACAGCTAAATAATCTTTCTAAAAGGAGATCATGTCACAATCAATTTAATAAATGTAAACTATACAATCTTAACAATGATTTTTGCCCCATTTATCCATTTAATAACTCCAAAATACTTGGTTTAAATTTGCCTACTTTATTGATTTATAGTCTCCTTTTTACCACATAGTAGATTCTTAGGCATAGTGGCATTTATTTCTGTGCTGTTGTCATTGTTGTTCCATGCATCTTTTAGTTGGTTGCCTATGCTTTACTTTGTTTTGACAACCATGTGTTTATAAATTGGAAAAACAAACTGTGGGATAGCCATGCAATGGAATACTACTCAGGAGTGAAGATGAGTGAACCACTGATAAAAGAAATTACATAAAAGAATCTCAAAATGATTACACTGAGGGGGAAAAAAAAGACCAAAAGAAGTATATATTGTCCATTTACATAAAATTCTGGAAATTCTGGAAATTTTAAACTAATTTATGGTTACTGAAAGTGCATTCATGGTTGTTGGGAAAGGAAGATGGGGGCAAAAAGGGAAAAGGGGATCACAAGAGGGCACAGGAAAACTTTTATGATTGATGGTTTTGTTAATCAATTTGATTGTGGTGATGGTTGTCATGCACATTGCTCACATAAAGAGACCACCAGACAGGCTTCATGTGGGCAGAAAGGCTGTTTATTTCACGCTTGGGTGCAAGCGGGCCAAGTCTGAGAAAGGAATTAGGCAAAGGGAGTAGGAGAGGGGATTGGTTATATAGGTTGGAGCAAATAGTCAAGCTAAAGATGATTCTCTGTCTTGTGGAAGGGGAGGGCATCACAGGATGCGTGATCACTAGGGTAGAGGAAAATAGGCATGATCATAAGGGTGGGGAATATCGGTTGCAGTCAGAAGGGAGGGTGCAGTAGATTCCATAGTTACAGGGGTGGGGGTCTTGAGAAACCCAATGTCCAGGGGAAATTTTTGCAAGGCCGAACAGAAACAATGGGTACAAGTTTGCAGAGCAATTAGTCGAGGCAGGAATAAGTTGTTTTACTTCTTTCTGTGGCCACCTGGTCACTTGTGGTTACTTTAGACTTTCTGGTTCCTGGGGACTTTCTGGAGGTGTATGTGTGGGTCACCAAGGCTAAAATGGCCAGGCCTGGACTTGGAGGCCTAACAATGGTGTCATGGGTATATACATATGTATTTATCAAACTGTGTATTTAAAATATATTCAATTTATTGTGTGACGGCTATATCCTAAAAAGGCCATTATAGGGGAAGAAAAAGATTTTCTGAAATAACCATTATGAAGTCACTGGTGACCTTCAAGGGAATAGGTTCCATAAGATAGTAAGTGTGAAAACCCAATTGCAAGACATAAAATTATGTGATTATTACATAAAAGTATTTTGTATAATTTCAATTTTCTTAAATTTATTAAGACTTGTTTTATGGCCTATCATATGGTCTGTCTTGGAGAATGTTCCATGTGCTGATGAATAGAATGTATGTTCTGCAGTTGTTGGGTAGAATATTCTGTAAATACTGTCAAGCTCAATTGTTCTAATATATAGTTTAAATTCATTGTTTCTTTGTTGACTTTCTATCTTGATGACCTGTCTAGAGCTGTCAGTGAAAGATTAAAGTCCCCTGCTATTATTGTATTGTTGTTTATCTCATCTCTTAGGTCTTGTAGTAATTGTTTTATAAATTTGGGAGCTCCAGCATTAGGTGCATATATATTTGGGATTGTGATATTTTCCTGTTGGACAATACTTTCATCATTATATATTGTCCCTCTTTGTCTTTTTTAACTGTGGTTACATTAAAGTTTGTTTTGTCTGATATAAGAACAGCTATTCCTGCTTGCTTTTGGCATCCATTTGCATGGAATGTCTTTTTCCACCCCTTTACCTTAAGTCTATGTGAGTCCTTTTGTGTCAGGTGAGTCTCTGGAAGATAGCAGATACTTGGCTGGTGAATTTTTATCCATTCTACTATCTGTATATTTTAAGTGGAGCACTTAGGTCATTTACATTCAACGTTAGTATTGAGATATAAGGTACTATTCTATTCATCGTGCTATTTGTTGCATGAATACCTTGTTTTTTTTAATTGTGTTTTTGTTTTATAGGTCCTGTGAAATTTATGCTTTAAGGAGGTTCTATTTTGGTGTATTTCGAAGATTTATTTCAAGATTTAGAGGTCCTTTTAGTAGTTCTTGTAGTGCTGGCTTGGTAGTGGTGAATTCTCTCAGCATTTATTGGTCTGAAAAAGACTGTATCTTTATTTATGAAGCTTAGTTTCACTGGATACAAAATCCTTCACCGACACTTGTTTTGTCTAAGGACCCTGAAGATAGGGCCCCAATCCCTTCCAGCTTGTAGGTTTCTGCTGAGAAATCTGTTATTAATCTGATACATTTTCCTTTGTAGGTTACCCGGTGCTTTTGCCTCACAACTCTTAATAGTCTTTACTTCATCTTGACTTTACATAATCTATGACTATGTGTCTCAGTGATAATCTTTTTGCAATTAATTTCCCAGGTGTTCTTTGAACTTCTTGTATTTGGATGTCTAGATCTCTAGCAAGGCTAAAGAAGTTTTTCTCGATTATTCATTCAAATATGTTTTCCAAACTTTTGATTTTTCTTCTTCCTCATGAACACCAATTATTCTTAGGTTTGGTCATTTAACATAATCCCAGACTTCTTGGAGGCTTTGTTAAATTTTTTTATTCTTTTTTCTTTGTCTTTGTTGGATTGTGTTAATTTGAAAGCTTTGTCTTTGAGCTCCAAAGCTTTTTCCTCCGCCTGTTCAACTCTATTGCTGAGACTTTTCAGTGCATTTTGCATTTCTCTAAGTGTGCTTTTTCATTTCCAGAAGTTGGGATTGTCCTTTAATTATGCTATCTATTTCACTGAATATTTTTTCTTTCATATCTTTTATCTTTTTTTTTAATTTCATTAAGTTGGGCTTCACCTTTCTCTGGTGCCCCCTTGATTAGCTTAATAATCAACCTTCTGAATTATTTTTCTGGCAATTCAGTGATTTCTTCTAGGTTTGGATCCATTGCTAGTGATCCAGTGTGATCTTTTGGGGGTGTCAAAGAACCTTGTTTTGTCGTATTACCAGAATTGTTTCTCTGGTTCCTTCTTATTTGGGTAGACTATCTCAGAGGGAAGATCTGGGGCTCAAGGGCTGATGTTCTGATTTATTGGTCCCATGGTGTGCTTCCTTGATGTGGTACTCTCTCCATTCCCCTGGGGATGTGGCTTCCTGAGAACCAAACTGTAGTGATTGTCATTTCTTTTCTGGATCTAGCACCCAGTGGAGCTACTGCACTCTAGGCTGGTACTGGGGGGGTGTCTGCAGAGTCTGGTGATGTGAACCATCCTCAGGAGTCTCAGCCGTGGACAGCAGCACCTGCTCCAGTGGAGGTAGCAGAGGGTGAAATGGACTCTGTGAGGGTCCTTAGTTACAGTTTTGCTCATTGCACTAGTCTTGAATTGGTGGGCCTCCAGCCAGGAGGTAGTGTTTTCAAGAGAGCATCAGCTGTGGTAGTAAAGGGAGGACCAGGCAGTGGGCAGGGTCCTAGAGGTCCTAAGAGAATATGTTCTTTGTCTTCAGTTACCAAGGCATGTAGAGAAAGAACATCAGTGGTGGCAGTGTTAGGCATGTCTGAACTCAGACTGTCCTTGGGTGGGGCTTGCTGAGGCTACTGAGATGGGAGCGTGGTTCTGAGGCCAATGAAGTTATGTTCCCAGGGGCATTATGACTGTCTCTGCTAAGTCATACAGGTCACCAGAGAAGTGGGGGAAAAGCCAGCAATTACTGGCCTCACCCAGCTCTCACAAAGCCCAAAAGGCTGGTCTCACTCCCAGACTTTTGGTGCCTGCCCCCACCTTCCAAACAGCGTCAAGTGCTTTTGGTGCCCCCGTAAGAGCACCAAGTTTATTTCCAGGCAGTGGGTGAGCAGAGCTGAGAACTTACCCCAAGCTACCAGCCTCCTGGTTGAGAAAGCAAACAGGGTTTTCAGGTTTTGCACCTCCCCCACCTGCTTCGGCTTCTGTGCTGTGTCTGCACTCTCAGTTTCCCCCTCCTCTGAGTTCTGTCCAGGAAACTTTGAGTTCAGTGAAAATTATTACAAAGTTCAGCTGGATGTTTCCTCCTCCCTGTGGTCTTTTCCCAGTTCCTCTGGAAGCCCTCCCCAGGGACCTCCGTGGAACAAAGTTAAAAACGGCTTCCCTGGGGACTGAGATTACCCACAGGGCTCTTCCCACTGCTTCTTCTACCCCCTGTATTTTGGTTGACTCTGTAAATTTGTCTCAGCTCTAGGTAAGGTTAAACGTACTATCCTTGCAACAACACTAACTATAAGAAAACCCAATACCTATTAAACAGTCTTTTTCCACTTCTCCTCCTCATCCCCTGGTAAACACTAGTCTACTTTCTAACTCTACAAATTTACCTATTCTGGATGTTCAATATAAATACAATCATACAACAGGTGGTATTTTATGTCTGGTTTCTTTAACTTAGCATAAAGCTTTTGAAGGTCAATCAGTGCTTGATTTGTTTTATGGATGAATAATATTCTTTTTGTAGCTCTATCACATTTTGCTTATTCATTCACCAACGGACATTGGGGTTGTTTCCATCTTTTGGCTGTTGTGAATAACGCTACTATAAACATTCATATGTAGTAATTTATTAGAATACCTTTCCTCAATTCTTTTGGGTATATATCTGCGATTGGAATTGTTAGATCATATTATAATTCTATATTTAAATTTTGCGAAACAGTCAAACTGTTTTCCACAATGGCTGCACCATTCTACATTCCCACCAGCAGTGTATGAGCTTTCCAGTTTCTCCACATTCTCACCAACACTTATTTTCCTTTTTTGTAAATTATAACCATCCTAGTTGAGTGTGAAGTAGAATAATTTGCAATTCCCTGATGACTAAAAATGTTGAGTATATTTTTATATACTTGTCGGCCATTTGTACATCTTCTTTGTAAAAATGTCTATTTAAGTCTTTTGCCAATTTTTAATCAGGTTGTCTGTGGTTGAGTTGTAAGAGTACTTTATTCTGGATACTAGACCCTTATCAGATAAATTATTCATAAATATTTTCTCCTATCCTTTAGAGTTTCTACTTACTTTCTTGATATGTCCTTTTACACACAAATGTTATTAATCTTGAAGAAGCCCAATGTATATACTTTACCTTGTATTGCTTGTGGTTTTGGTGTCATTTCTAAGAATCTAGTGCCAAATCCAAGGTCATAAATATTTACTCCTATGTTTTCTTCTAAGGGTTTTGTAGTTTAGCTTTTAATTTAGATATTTGATCTACTTTGAGTTAATTTTTTCATATGGTATGAGATAGAGGTGTAACTTCATTCTTTTGCATGTGAATATCCACTTGTCCCAGAACAATTTGTCAAGTAGATCATTCTTTCCTCCATTGAAATGTCTTGGCACCTTTTTTGAAAATCACAATTTTTGAAAAGCCATAGGTGTATGGCTTATATCTTGACACTCAATCAATTCTACTGAGTTTATTTCTTGTGCTTATTATTATTGGGCTTATTTCTCGACTCTCAATCTATTTTATTGATCTGTATGTCTATCCTTATGCCATTAGCATAATGCCTTTGTTACTATAGCTTTGTAGTAAGTTTTGAAATAAAAAAGTATGAGTCCTCCTACCTTATTTTTCTTTTTCAAGATTATTTTGGCCATTCTGGGTCCCTTGCAATTCCATATAAATTTTAAGATCAACTTTTCCATTCCTGTAGGGGGAAGAAAAGATCATTAGGATTTTGATAGAAATTGCACTGAGTCTGTCAACCATTTGGAGTAGTATTACTATTTTAATAACATTAAGTCTTCCAATCCATGAACACAGAATGTCTTTACAGTTACTGAGGTCTTCTTTAATTTCTTTCAGCAATGTTTTATAGTTTGTAGTGTACAAGTCTTATATCTCCTTAATTAAATACACTTCGAAGTATTTTATATGCAATGTAAATGAAATTGTTTTCTTACTTCATTTTCAGATTGTAGTGTTTTATATAAATCCTCTGTTGCTTTTTAAATAATATTTCTCTTTAAATTAAGTGATTTCTTTCATGGTTATTTAGGAAGATAGTGTGGGTTAGGCTTCAGAAGAATATTCTAGGCCAGTAGGTATACTCCCTGGCTCACAGTGAAGCCCTAGATAGTACATCTTTTGTGTCTGTCAGATTGCAAGGTGATTTGACCTTCTCTCCTCATTGGTTAACAAAGGTAAATAGCTGTAGAGTTCCTTTTCACGCACAGATTCGCCTTCATAGTTAGTGCTGTTGCTCTAACTAAAGATAATTTAAAGATAGTATGTTTAAAGTTTCCTCATTCAACCTTGCCTCTTCTGTTACACTGTAATACCAAGTAGGTTACAGAGACTTACAGCCTTCCATGATTATGTTCCAAAGTACAGCTAACCATTGGCCCCTGTGGAGAAATCTATGCTCTGCTGACTCTGTCCAAACTCTATAACCTAGTCATCCTCTCCTGGCATTTTCCTTTACCCTGATCTAATTTCAAATGCACTCATTAGCTCTTCTTTGTGTATTTTCACACTTAAAGTGTTGCTTTTTAATTTAAAAAGATGATGTTTCTCCCTTTCTAATTCATTTGCCTTATTGTCTTCAGTTTATTTTAGAGAGAGGGCAATGGGCAGTTGAGTCTTTATTCTGCATCTTCCATTTCTAGTTTTTCAAACCTAATCCTTATTGAATGCTTAATATGTGCCATGGCATATTTTATGTGCATTATCTATTAATTATCTATTAATCCTAATTGCCACTCCAATGATATAGACATTATTATTACATCCAATTTATAAATGAAGAGACTAAAGCTGAAAGGCATTAAGTGATTTGCTTAAAGGAACACTGATAACAAATGCTGGAATCAGGGCTTAGACCCAGATACATTTGATTCCAAAGCTACTTTCAATTACTATGCTATGTTTTTATTTTAACACTAGGTTATAGTCTCCCTCCCAGGTCTGCCTTCTGGAGTTAACATTGGGGAAGTCTAACCCCAAGATAGCAAGCTTTAGGGTCAAGGTCCAAACTGAGACTGCAGATATATATTGCCTGCCCCACACAATGAATTTTAAGTGTTTTCAATCAACAATATTTAAAACCTGGGCGATTTTTTAAGCAACTCAGGATTTCCACCACCTTTCAAAAAAGCAGAAGATTTAGCAGCACTGGGCTAGACAGTTTCCACACAGTAGTACTTAGTGTGTCCTAACTAGTAGTCTTTTATTTGAGAAGATGCATTTACTCCCTGAGTAGCAATAGTCCCTACTCAGTTCTCGTGATTCATTTAAATTACCTGCCGGACCCCCAACATATCTGAGTTTGTGACCCTTTATCTAATCCCTCCTTTACAGGAGAAACCTCAAAATGTTTTTGTGCCACTAATTATTTTATTTTTATAGGAAGTATCTGTCTTCCTGTAATCATTTTCACATTGCCTGATTTCCAGACCTTTCATCATCATGGTTTCCCTCTCTAGAATTTCAGAATTTGTGAATGTGGGAGAAGTGAACTGATGGGGGATACAGCAGCAGAATTTATGTCTCTCTTTGGACTGTGAGACTTTACCTTATGACTATACAAATTGGCTAGGACCATATACATTTTTCACTAGAATAAAGGCAAATGACACCAGAACACCCTCCAAGAAAGGACTTCCAAAAGCAATGGGAAAATTGACACTCTAATTCTACATTCTAACAAAATTGTTCTAAACCATTGGTCCTTAAAGTATGGTCCCTAAAACAGCATGAGCTTGGAGCTTGTTATAAATACAAATTCTCAGGCCCATGTTAAACCTGCTGAATCAGAACTTTGTGTTTTAACAGGTCCTCCACATGATTCCAATGCAAGCTAAAGTCTGAGAAACACAGTTTTAGACTATTGCTATTTTCAAAAAGCTGTGACTAACAATCCACAAGATTTAAACCCAGCTCTAGCATGAACCCTGCCTGACTCCAAACATACCTCCTCCTTTCCAATATGGTTTATTTCCTTGCCAGTAGTCAGTGCTTTCTTGGCTAACTATTCACAAACCTTTATCCAATGTATCCATTCTAGAAATACAGGAACAACTGATGTCAACCTAATTATTTGTGACTTACTGGTTATAACTTCTAACTTTTTTGAATTTTGAGATATTCTTCCAACTCTACTCTTCTCACATCTCTCTTGTTCTATAGGACTTTTCAAAGATAACCAAAAAACTGTTCCTCTGCAAACAAGTCTAGTACTCTGGTGTTCATTTCATCTGGTCCTGGTGACAGAGCCATTTTAAATGAATAGACATTACTAGATTTTTCTTTTAATTTATAATTCTATTAATCATGTTTATTTTGCTATTTTCCGTTTTAGAATGATTATACCTGATTTGGAACAATGCTTTCCAAATTTTATGTATCGTGACACATGTAGAAAATAATAACAGCACACTGTTGTGAAACAAACAGATACAACCAGGGATAACTGGTGTAAGGACTTCAGCCACCCTAGACCTGATGAAGGGACCAGTATCTCTGAATCCTTATAATACAGCAAGACACACTAATGTTGCAGGGCACATCAGGAACCAAGCTTTGATTTAGAAGTGGAAGCTTAGCCAAAATTAAGAAAGTATGCCAAAGTCCATCTTCTCTTATTTGTAACAAGTTTTACTTTGGCTCATTCTGTGCTTTAAACTTCTTTATTCCCACAGCTTTAAGAAATAACCCTATATATACATTATTTATTACCAGTGGCAACCTTCAAGTACACATGCACATACACACATTTTTGCCTTTTAAGATTTGTTCTTAACTGAGAATCATTTATACAATCATATGATATCTTTAGGTACCTTTGCCTTTTCTTCCTTTACAAGATTGTCAAATTGTCATAATTTCACTTAAAAAGTCCTAGGGGACTGGGCATGGAGGCTCACACCTGTAATCCCATCACTTTGGAAGCAAGGCAGGAGGGTTGATTGAGGCCAGGAGTTCAAGACCAACCTGGGCAACATAGTGAGACCCCCTCTTTGCAAAACTAAAATTTTAAACATTAGCTAGGCATGGTGGTGTGCACGTACAGTCCCATCTACTCAGGAGGCTGAAGCAGGGCAGTTGCTTACGCCCAAGAGTTTGAGGCTTCAGTGAGATATGATAGTGCCACTGAAGTCCAACCTAGGTGACAGAGACCCTGTTAAAAAAAATAAAATCTATGATAATCTATATTTATTTTTTAGTGTTTCAGGTCATGAAACTATATCTTTTTTTTTTTTTTTAGTTTTTTTAGATTAACTTTCCTAATATCCAGGAAACATCTAGCTATGCCCAGCAGTTCCTCCCCCCATTTTTGCAAACTCCAAAATTATATTGACACATATTCTCTCCAAGCTTCTGAGACTTCCAAAATACATTATTTTCCTATTGCTTCTGTACAAATTACCACCAATTTAGGTGGTTAAAACAGTACATATCTATTATCTTATATCTCTTTAGATCGGAAATCCAAAATGGGTCTCACAAGGCTAAAATCAAAGTGTCAACAGGGTTGAATTTCCTTGAAGGCACTAGGGGAGAATCTATTTTCTTGAATTTCCCAGCTTCCAGATGCTACCCACATCTCTTCGCTTGTGGCCCCCAGTCAACAACCTCATTTCCCTACTGCTTCACTCTGCTTCCCTTGCCTTCCTCCTTCACTTTTAAGGACACTTGTGATTACATTGGGCCCACCCAGATATTCCAGGATAATCTGGAATATGACCACCTCAAGGTCATACCCTAATCATATCTGCAAAGTCCCTTTTGCCATGTAAGGCAGCTATTCAAAAGTTTCCCATATTAGGATATGAACATCTTCAGGGGAGCCTCATTTAACCTACCAGACATGTCATTATCAAGATTTTTTCTATCAATTGGGATTAAATCCACAGTAACAGTGTTCTTCATTGTCTCCATTGCATTCTTTTCAACAAAATTGTCAGTGAGTCAAAATTTATTAAATGTTTTATCAATCAAGATTGTTTCAATTGCAAGAAACAAACATTTCAACTAAAGCTGAAGGAGATTTATTGGCTCATGAAACTAGAATACACAGACAGAAAGTAGGACTTCAGGCAAGGCTTATTTAGGCCCAGAATATTTTTATTTAGGCCCAATATAATGCAATATATCTCAATGACTCTACTGAGATGTGGGCTAGGGTTAATCAAGTCTATTACTGGAGCTGGGGAATGGGATCAATCAATCAATCCATTCCTCTCAAGCTTCATGATGCAACACAGAGAGAGGAGTGACTGGAAGCTGGGGAGGCAGCCAGTTGCCCATGCATATCCATGCCTAGCAGAATAAGACTCTTACTGGATAATTTCATTTTTGCCAAAACGAACACTTCATAGTGTCTTACGTCTTACAAAGGCTTTTCACGTACATTTTATTATTTTGAATAATTAAAATAAGTATGATTAATTCTCATGTTGTGAATAATGAAATAGATAAAATGAAAATACTAGAACTCAAGCACAGGTATTCTAAGACTGGAGCCCATGCCTCCAAAGCAACAAATAGCTTTATGAAATTAATACCACAGCATCATGACCTCCTTGCCTCTTTACCAGTTTTGTCATTCTGATTAAGCAACTGTAGTATTTATTAAGAAAAATATTTATTTTTCTCTCAAGAAATCTCATCCAAATTTACTTCCATACACTTCAACTCTTTAGAGTTGTATAAGGTTTATACACTTACATACTTCTTAACATGCAGTTCTAGCCCTCTCTTCCCACACCTTCATTTAGATGTATCTTATGAATGAGGTAAACTTTCTGTTCTAATCCTGAATCTCATCTTGCCAGGACTTGGTAGAAAATAAAGCAGGTTTAATAATAACCATTACTTTTTCAAATTGTCTTTCTTTTCTATTGGTAAACTGCACACTGCTGTATAGAAATTTGGAATTAAAAAAAAATTCTAACATCTCCCTTTTATTTTACTGGCACCTAGTAAACATGCAATAAATATTAGTTCCCTCTTTTCTCTTAACCCTAATAGAAAGCTACGAGCCACTTTTGTTCATCTCTTTCTCTTGAGTTTATAACAAAACCATAAATATACATGACTGTCTTTCGAAGCACAGAAAGTGCCCTTCTTTTCAGAATATTCACCTGTACCTTACAACTGGAGCCTTTTGTGCACTCACATAATGTTCGGGTTTAAATAGCCTGAATAATTTATTCTAGCTGTCCAAATAATATTTAAATTCTTACTGAAGTATTTTAAACAAACGATAGTCCAGGCTTTGATTTAAATTTTTACTATTCTTCCTTATTTCTAATGAAGAAATGGTTCCATCCTTGAATACTTCTAACTAGTAAAAAAAAAAAAAAAAATTATATTATATTGAAACTTTAGCTTCTAGTCCCATTCTCTTTTCTTATTAGATATTATCATAGTCTTATTCCTGTTTCACATCAGAGCCTTCTCATAGGAGGCAGCTAATTGGTTCTTTTCCAACTAAAACTGTTCTTTTCTAGTTAAAGGCAGAATATTTTTATTCAGGCCCAAACAGTGGTATGACAGCTATCTGCAAAAAAACTTGCTCCCAGTAATCAAAATTCGCAAACCCTTTTTTCCCTTTGTTCATGAACGATCTGGATAAGCCTAGGAATACTGACTCAAATACAGGGGGAATCCGCAGAAGTTTATTGCTAATTTCAGTCTTTTTTATGGTATAATAGTCAAGACACATCACCTTGCCTAAAACCTGTATCAGCAAAGAAAATCTTCAGTTAATTTAGTTCTAGGATTTATGCTGAACTTAATGATCCCTCACACTTTACACGCCCTTCAAATGACAAAAATCCCTCAAGCTTCTCAGCTATTAGCCAAACTTATTAGGAACTGTTTCTTTGCTTTTACATGTCACTGTCCATTACTTTAACACTTACACATCACTGTCTATTAGTTTAATGTTCTAACGCCGGTCACCTCCTTACCTCACCCAAAGGAAAAGCCCATGACTGCTTACTGAAATTAGAGAACAACTCATACCTTTCACAGACCTACAGACTCCCTTGTACATTCTTGATTCAATATTACTTAATAGTTTATTATTTTTTAAAAGCTGAAAATTGCAAAGCAGGTCATGCTATCTCAAGAGCTTTAATTCAAGAGCTTGAATTTACTCTTGAAATATAAGCTTCTCTCAGAAATTAAATCGGCTTTGATGGTTAAATTCATTGCCCTTGCCTGGAACTGCCAGATGAAAAACAGTAAAGAAACAAATATTTATAATGATATCAGATATAATTTTGAGTTAGTCTATTACTTTAAAATGCTTTGAAAACAAGCAAATTTCCTCATCTCTTGAGGAATCTCTATAAAATGAACAGAGAATTAAGGAACTTTTAGACAATTTGCTATTACCTAAGGATATAGTCATAATAAAAGTGCATTTAACAAAAATGCTTCACAATATTATCCAAAATAATAAAGATGCATTGACAAAAATATTTAACCAGCATGGTGGAATAATTTTAGCAATATTGCCAAAGACATTTCTCATGCATGTCCTACCTTCTATGAGATCATCCTGGGAGGATTGCAAAAGTGGAATATTGACAGGAACCAACAGCTCAAGGCCACTTTGACCACCTCCGAATGGATTTTATATAAATGCCCCACCAATAAGCTATAAATATGTTCTCGTTATTATTTACTCTCGGGATGAGTTGATGCTTGTCCTTGACAAAGAGCTATGGCCCAGTTGTGACCAAAATGTTTAATTTCTATTTCTCTCATATGGAAAATTTCAACTTACCTTTCTAGAAATAGGGGCATATATTTCACTTACACTATTACCAAATAACTCTGTAAAGACTTCACTATCTTTAAGACTTCACTATCTTTACCATCTACAAACATTAAGAAAAGTAAAAAGAACTAATGAAATTCTAAAACTAAAATTAGCATAGCTCTCAAAAATACTAGACTTCTATTAGCCTTGATGACAATGAGATCTACATTCTCTGGGACCCACAGGTGATCTCCTTATGAGCTAATAATAGGTTACCGAGTTCATTCGAAAATTTTAGTTCTAAACCTGGATTTTGACCTACTACAGGTTAATGTGACTAAATATCACATGAGACATATATGATGCTTCCAGCTTTAACATAAACACATTCAAGCTACATTTTCTTTTTTTTTTTCTGGTTCTGCTAGTTTTATTTATTTAACATTGCTATAACTATTTCCTCAGTTGCTACATCCCTTTGTAATTAACCCTGCTATTGGTTGTAAACTATTCCATGGAGTAAAATGTATTGTGATGAAAATCATAATTTTCTTACTGTTGGACATCAAGATTTAGTTTAATAAATAATTCCATAACAAATACTTTGTATACCTAGTCTTTTTCTCCCCCTCATGAATTAGATAGAAAAGTGCTTATAGTTTTTCTTCTAAAAGTTGGCAACATTTTCTAAATTTCCTGCAGGCTGAATACTTATCACCCTTTGTTGGTCCCTCTTTTCTTTACCTTGTTTTATTCCTTTACATTTTCAAAAATGCCCACTGTCTGAGCTGAAACTGGGAAATCGAGTCTTCTAGAAAAGACATCAGAGAAAAACTGCCCTTGAGCCCCAGTGAAAAGAACCTTGGCAGGTATTATTAACAACTAACACAACAGTAAAACTTGAAGGTGTTGATCCTTGGAGTCATGCTTTCTTTTTCTATTTTTTATTTTCATTTTAGATTCAGGGGTACATGAGCAGGTTTATTACTAGGGTATATTGCATGATCCTGGGGTTTGGGCTTCTATTGACAATCATTCAGATAGTAAACATAGTATCCAATAGGAAGTTTTTTCAGCCCTTTCCCCCTTTCCTCCCTCCCGACTTTTGGGTTCCCCCAGTGTTTGCTGTTCTCATCTTTGTGTCTGTGTGTACTCAAGGTTTAGCTCCCACTTATAAGTGAGAACGTGCAGTATTTGGTTTTTTTGTTTCTGTGTTAATTTGTTTAAAATAATGATCTCAGTGACATGTCCATCTGCATCCTTTGTTGCTGCAAAGGGCATGGTTTTATTATTGTTTATGGTTATGTAGTATTCCATGGTGTATATGTACCACATTTTCTCTATCCAGCCCACCATTGTTGGACACCTAAGTTGATTCCCTGTCTTTGCTATTTTGAATATGCTGTGATAAATATGCAAGTGCAGGTGTCCTTTGGTAGAATGATTCCTTTTTCTTTGGGTATGAATATCCCCAGCAATGCAAGTTATGCTTTCTAACTAAAAAGCTACATCCATTTCTTACAAAGCCTGGAAATCCATTCAATTGGAAGACCCTGAATTAAGAATTCTTAAAAATTCTCCGGAAGTTGATGACTGCAGAAGTGGATAGCTTTCACTCAAGACCACAAAACAAGATTCATTTTCTGACTTCTCAGCCCTTTTTTTTCCTTTTGATCTGCCACTAATCTAACCTCCTTTATTACCTAAGTAAAAGATGCATTAAGATAATCTCTCCTATCTTCATCCTGCCAATTTTGATACCCTTTGGTCTTCTACCACTTAGTAAAAAAAAAATTCAGGTGTGTCTTTCTTAAACCGTAGCTACTATTCTGTTTCAACTGACTGCCAGATTTGTAATGCCCTACCTAATCCTGCTGATGAAAATATAATTGTTGTTCCTTTAAATATTCCAGAAAGTAGACTTCCTTATACATATCTGCTCTGGTACTTACTTTGCTCATATAATTAATCCAAAATTTCAGTCGTATAAAAAATTGGATTTTGACACCATATCAATAAAATGCTGCCTCTGAGGTCATAATAATCCTAACAACAAAACCCAACCTGTGAGAAATAGAAACTAATATTGGGGCTATCTTTGCTTCAATACTCATTCATGTTAGGTAAATTGAACAATTTTCAAAAGTCAAAACAGTTCATGACCTTAAAGCATTTAGTAAATCTAATATCTGACTTGCTTAATTTAGACCAAATGCCTTTATTTTACCAATAATCTTTAAAACTGTTTTTATTTTCCAAAGATTACTAAAGTTACAGGAACTAAAATACATTAAGGTTTTTATTTTTCTTTGAAGAAATTCAATAGCTTATTTTTTAAGCCAATTAATTGGAGCTCTTTTATATAAACATAACACACATACAACACATACATAATTACACAGACAGACAGAATAAGATCCAGTAGTTGTTAGATTTTTTATTTGCCAGTTCTTAATTGGAGCCCTTCAAGAAACAGGGCTGGGAAAACATGCAGTTTTTACAAAATCTAGAGTCTTCAAAGGTAGCCTGAAGAAAGAAAAATTCAAGAAGAGAAGCCAGAAGTTGTTCATGGAGAGGAAGAGAATTAACTAATGGTAAAGGTCACAGAGATATCAACCAGAAAGTATTCATTTCCTAAGCCAGGATTGAATCCAAGCACCACTGAAAAAGAACAAAACCTTAGCTACTGAGCTACAGTACTGGGAAGTCTCCATTGCCCTTCCCAGAAGGAGTCTAGAGTAGTTAATTTTGAGCTTGCAAAGGCTTTTAACCACTCAAGAAAATTTTTAGAGCTAACTGTGACATGAACTCTAAAATTCCTGTTCCCTGGAAGGCAGAGACCAAGAGAAAGTACCACCACACGGTCACAAGGTCAAGCTCCCAAGGACATAAAACAAGATTGAGACCCTCATCCAGTTTTTTAGTTTGTTTCAGGATCCTGCAGCAAAGTTTATTACTGACCAGCTTGCTGGGCCATCTTGAGCAGTTGGCTTATGGGGTTTAAACCCCTGTTCTATCTTAAGGTACCCCTTCCTTTTATGACAGAATGATACAGGAAGACACATAAAGCATACCAGATTGACTACAGCTTAAGACTAGCCTCATAAATCCTTTTTTCCATTATCTCCTTTACAGGAGATGAACAGTGATTTTTACCATTCATTCAACCAGTTTGCATAGGGAAAGAGAGGCCAGAAGTCTAACTAGTAAGAAATTCTTACCCTTTTGCCAGCATGTTATGTTCCTGGATTCCCCTTCCCTGAGTCACACTATAGTCCCAGGGGGCCAAGTCACAACACACAAGAAAAGTATGGAACCACAAGCAAAATTCTTCTCAGTGTTGCAGAATGCCGCCCAAGGGGCTGCATGGGGTAACCAAATTAACATTTTGCAGTCTGGCCAGAGCAAAATACATGTGACAAAACATAGACATTAGCCACTCTGAGTAGCATGCAATATTGAACTGGCAAGTCTCAACTTGCCCCTGGTTGAGCCCTGTTATCTTTTTTAACCAAGAGGGACTTTACTGAGGGGAGGGCCACCAATCCAATCCCATCTTTTACTAAGGTAAAATGTACCCCATTATTTAACCAAGGTCAGCCTATTGGTGCTGTAGTCTGTTTACTTTGGATCAGGATAGTAACTAAATTAAAAGGTTAGCATATTTAATTTTGGGGAGCTCTCATTTTTAAATGTACTTCAATGTGTTGTTGTTTATTCAGAATGTTTCACTGTAAGTTACCTTTAGTAAGATTTCACCATTTCTGTAAGACTTTGCTGCTTCCCAGGCCTCATGTACAAGCTAGAAGGAACTCAGTTTTTCAGAAATTGAGGATCCAGTTTTTACCTAAAATATGGCTTTGCTCTAGGTTTTGTTAATTAACTTAGCCAATAATCTTTCCCACCTAAGTTTGCAAGAAAAATGAAGCAAAGGGGTAGAACGCAAAAATTTCCATGAACTTTTTAAAGCAAAATTTTATAACCCCTGTAATATTACCACTTACTACCAGTTTTTTCCTGACCCAGTTAGATGTCAGAAGCCTCTAACTGAATCCAAGCTAATTAATTATCAGATCTAATTAGATTCTGAACCCACTCCAGTTTCTGTCATGACTTTCAAACCCAGTTTGGATCAGAAATTTGCTCATAGAAACTTGGAAAGCTCAAAGCATAAATCTATGGAGCTCCAAAATCTGAGAGAGAACTTACCACAATCCCCAGTCACTCTGAGACATCAAAGGACACAAGTACATTAATCAGGTACCTTGCTTGTTCACTCATTGATCCTGCAGGTCATCAGAAGGTCTATTTCTGATCCCACTTCTGACAAAATTTGTTAAAGAAAAGCTTCAGCCAAATTAAATTTAAAGAAGTTTAATTGAGCAATGAATGATTCACAAATCAGGTAGCTCCGAGAATCACAGCAGATTCAGAGAGACTCTAGCACAGCCACATGGTGGAAGAAGATTTACAGACAGAAAAAAAAGGGAAGTAAAGTACAGAAATCAGAAGTGAGGTATATAAACAGCTGGATTGGTGTACCAGGTTGACATCTGCCTTATTTGAACACAGTTTGAACACTTAGTAGTCTATGAGTGGTTGAACTATAGCCACTGGGGTTGGCCAAATCTCAGCTATTGTTACAGGTACATACTCCTAAGTTAGGTTTTCAATCTTGTCTGCCTGTTAGGCTAGGTTACAGGTCATCCACAAGGACTCAAATATAGAAATACAGAGTTCTTCTCAGGCCATATTTAGTTTGTTTTAACAGAGAATTAGTATGGCCAGCATATTCCTCTTTTTTTTTTTTGAGACAAAGTCTCACTTTGTCGCCAGGCACCAGGTTGGAGTGCAGTGGCACGATCTCAGCTCACTGCAACCTCCGCCTCCTGGGTTCAAGCAATTCTCCTGCCTCAGCCTCCTGGGTAGCTGGGACTACAGGCACACGCCACCACGCCCAGCTAATTTTTTCTGTATTTTTAGTAGAGACGGGGTTTCATCATGTTGGCCAGGATGGTCTCGATCTCTTGACCTCGTGATCCGCCCACCTCAGCCTCCCAAAGTGCTGGGATTACAGGCTTGAGCCACCGTGCCTGGCCATCCCTCTTCTTAATGTGTCCCCCTGATTTCCAAGGCTATTACAGTGACAACACAAGTCCAACAGTGACCGAGTGGTAATATTTTGTAAAGTTCTCAAAGTTTCATGTTCTTCATTGCAGCCAAGTCTGGCCTTTAATCAATGATAATGAATCAAACAAGAAAACTAGGGAAAAGATGCCCAAACCACAAGGCCCTAGGAGTAAGCATTTTCTGTAACTTCTGATATGTTCACTCATTACCATCTTCTTTTCTACACACTGTCCCTTGGAGAGTTGGCTATAAGCCTTATTTTACGCTCCATATCCTTTATTTAAGATATTCTAACAATTCCACAAAACTATTCAATCTTGAAACTCAAACTGAAAGTATAATCTTTCTACCTCTCCTTTGGAGTCTTCTTCACCAATTTAAACCACTAAGCTCATATATCTAAAGAGAGAAAGCAAAAGGAGAATTGGAACAAGAGGTTCTAAATTTTCACTGTTATCCAAAATAATGAAAAACTGAAGCCAAAAATGTTGGCTGGTAGTTGGTGTTAGGCTGTTTTTTTTTTCCCCTTGATTTGCATTTAACATAGTTATATTAATATAGGTAGCATGCTAAGAGCTACATGTTTTACAAAGATTTCAAGAGTTCTAAAAAGTTTTACTATTATTATTCATGCTTTAGGGATGGAAAAACAGAGGACCAGAAAAGCTAAGTAACTTTCTCCAATTAATACATTTAGGGCATTGGAATTTGCACCCAATCTGTTCTAGAGTCAAAGTACTTAATCTCTCTTTCATAGGGCTGACTAAACTCAACTTCATTACCCTTCTCTCATCTCTGTATTTTTATATGTATTAAATAAGAAAACATGAAAGCCCATCACCTAATACTTAGCACATAGTAGGCAATCACTAAATAGTAGTTAATTTAATCATACATAAATACATCCTAAAGATTTAGATATTTAAGTACTGCTTTCTCATTAAATTATCTCAGTGATGATTGCAAAGTCTGTAACTTCATCTCCCACAGAATTAGCTTTTCCTAATTAGTGAGTAGGGCAAGCTGATGTCATTGCTTAGAAGTCCCCAAGAACATAAAGCCTATATAACGCAGGTAGAACAACAGCAACACTACAGCTGCCAGTGCCAGCTGCTTCTTTCTCTACAGATTCCCCTTCAGTACTTGAAGGTGGAATAATCCACCTGAAACTAACAATACAAAACTTGCACCTAAACAGTGTGCTGCAAAGGAAATAGGATGCTTCGGCCACACTGGTTTTCTGAATAATTAGGTCAAGTTTTGTGTTAGGAGTGTCTTAATAAACCTGCAGGGCCGCAAAAGTGGCTGATTGTGTGACTGTGGCTTCTTTATTTTTTTTTTCTTTTTGGGACAGGGTCCCGGAGTGCAGTGGCAAAATCGTGGCTCACTGCAGCTTGACCTCCTGGTTCAAGAAATCCTCCTGCCTCAGCCTCTTGAGCAGCTCGAACCACAAGTGTAAGCCAACATACCCAGCTAATTTTTTGTATTTTTTGCAGAGATGGGGTTTTGCCATGTTGCCCAGGCTTGATTGTGGCTTTTAATCCCCTCTACTCACCACTACAATCTGGAAAAGTGAAAAAAAAAATTATTTCTATACTACATCTTCTGTTAACTAGAAACCAATCCTAGAAAATCTTGCTGCAGAGTTTCCTACTTTGAAATACTGAAAAATATGATAATAATATAGGTACAATGGTGTGATTTTTATAGACAGCCAGTAATAGTACCTTTTACCAGAAAATATCACCAAATACGTCTACTGTGACTTATCACCAAAATTGTCAACAAGACCTAAGGAAGGAACTTCAGGGGCTCTCACCTTATGGAAAAATCAAGGTAAATGGGGTTATCTGACTTGTCCAACTTCAAATAAGTTGTTATTTCCATTGGAAGATAAAACTCTTGTTATTGAAAGTACAGGACCGACACTTCCGTTACTTTTGGAGGTACTAAAAGCATCAGAAACAACCCAGATGACTTTTATAGATATTTTAGTTGGATTTGGATTTTATTTTTGTTCTTAATCATCTTTCCCCATTTCCTTTAAATGTATGCAATAAACATTAGGTTTTCTTCTTGGGCACCATATTCTTTCTACTGCAGTTGAACACAGCTCCATTTTTCAAAGCATTCTTTCCTGTGACTCCACAGAAATAGAAGAAAATGATAATGATGGAAAAGTTTAGCTTAAAATGCATATTCATATTCTATGAGAAAAGAATAGACGTCTTCGTTTCAAACCTAGTTCTTGATCTGCACGCCCTTTTCAGTCTGTGCAGGTGAAATTTCCCATACTGAATAAAATCCTAGCCCCATTCTTGGCCAGTTCTTCAACTTTGAATTTTGCAACCATGAAAACAGGGGTAAATCAGTAACACTTAAAAATCACTTCTTGGAGCAAAAGCTTCAAATTAAAAAAAAAAAAAGCTTCTAAGAAAAATTTTCTAAACAGTAAATTAATCTATTGCTACATTTAGATGCTGCTGTAAATATTAATCCAAACACTGGACACAGTGAGTTTAATTTTTAAGTGTTAACTGAAAGACTTCTCTGCCCCAAAAATATCTGCTTTACCACAGAACTGCTTTTCCAATTCCTTGATTTGACACTACTATTAGTCATTCCTCTGACATGGGCAACAGAAGGGGCTCATCTCAGAAGGCCAGCATAATAAGGTATAGGAGATATTTAAGGAGAATGAGAGAGCTAGGAGCAGATGAAGAGCTTTCTCTAGCCTATTTTCACAAGCAGTGTGGTGTTGACTAATTAGTCTGCCAGGGAGCCTGATCTTGAGGGATGATATAAATCACCGGTAGTCACTCGTGATAGGAAGGAAGTAGCAAGGATCATGGGGACCCAGCAACCAAGAGAGACAGCTTCCTTTAGTGGGCAACCTTTGGAAGGTTGTGTGCGTCAGGGCAGCAGCGTGAAGGAAGAAAGCTAGAAAAGAGAGGCGCCTCACAGTCCTCCCAACCCCGCCCACAATCTGGCTCAGGACATCAAAGAGAGGAAGAGAGAGGCCACTAAGATATATTCTACTTCACTCCCTGATTCTACCAACCACCACAAACATTCAGGTAAGAGTGGTGGTAGAGCAGAGAAAGCCTGGACCAAGAGTTGGGAGACCTGAGCTCTAGACCCAGCTGTGACTCCAGTTCCACGTAAGCTTGAACCGTTGATTTGCCTCACTGTGCCTCATTTTCTCTATTTGTAAAATGAAAAAAAATACATCAACTCTCAAGTCCCTTTAAAAGCTAAAATCCTGTGACTATAATGCATATACTTGTTATTTTAAAAAAACAGTGGTGCTTAAGTCATGGGCTAATTTAAAAGAAAATAAAACAACTATTTTCGTTTCATTTGTGGGGCAGTAAGTCAGACAACAGAATGGGACTTTGAAAAGAGCTAGAGTAATTTAATCAAGATGGTAATGCCATTAGGCTTGGATCTTGATCTCCAGTTTAAGAATAAGTCTGCCATCAGCTGAGAGGTGGAGGAGAGGTGAACTTCCACATTTTCCAAGGTTTCCAGGGTTTTTATCCTGCCTTCTCTAAATAATTGTTCAAGAACATCACAGCCACATTGCCAATTGTCCAGGAGCTTGATGCAAAGCTTCTGCCCTCTAAAAGTTATACTGTGGAAATTACAGTCTCAGAGTCCCATGGTAAAGCCAACAACAGAGCAAGTAGTTTGGGTTAATGAAAAGTGCAGTCTACAGGATGATTTAAAAAAAACAAAAATCTATGTTCAAGGGCCAGATTTGTGTAGCCTCAAACAAATTATGTATTTAGGTTAAAGAGAATCTTAACTTCTTCTCCTGAAAAAATCCATAACCTAAATCTAAGCATTGATATCTTACTACATTAAGGGAGAAATAACTTGTTTTATCTCTCCCTCTCTCCCCTCTCTCTCTGCAAAATTGTTTTATATCTCTTAATGAATGAAAATTCTCTATTATTCCAAAAGTGTATCTTAAGCACCTACTCTGAGTGTATCATGATGTAAGATGTTAACGGAGATTTTCAAAAGAAATGCAAGATGGCTGGGCACAGTGGCTCACACCTGTAATCCCAGCACTTTGGGAGGCCGAGGTGGCCGGATCACCTGAGGTTGGGAGTTTGAGACCAGCCTGACCAACATGGAGAAACCTGTTCTCTACTAAAAATACAAAATTATCCAGGCACAGTGACATATGCCTGTAATCCTAGTTACTCAGGAGGCTGAGACAGGGGGATCACTTGAACCCAGGAGGCGGAGGTTGCAGTGAGCCGAGATCACGCCATTGCACTCCAGCCTGGGCAACAAGAGTGAAACTCCTCCGTCTCAAAAAAAAAAAAAGAAAGAAAGAAAAAGAAATGCAAGATATTTTACCATAAATTCTAGAGAGAAAAGGCATAAACACACAAGAAATTAAATGACCAAATGATTGATGCAGATATTAAATGTTATATTGAATTTTTTTTCTAATTCTTTATAGGTTGTCTAACAAATGGAATGGAAGAGGCTGTCTTACTCAATCAAACTTCTTTAGTGACATATTTTCAGCTTAGAGGTTTATCTGTAAATCAGAAGGCACAGATAGCTGTGTTTTCCATGTTTCTCATTTTCTATGTCTTGACCCTGATTGGGAACATTCTCATTGTCATAACTATTATCTATGACCACCGGCTCCATACCCCCATGTATTTCTTCCTCAGCAACCTGTCTTTTATTGATGTCTGCCACTCCACTGTCACTGTCCCCAAGATGCTGGCAGACACCTGGTCAGAGGAAAAGCTCATCTCTTTTGATGCCTGTGTGACCCAGATGTTCTTCCTGCACCTCTTTGCCTGTACAGAGATCTTCCTCCTCACTGTCATGGCCTATGATCGGTATGTGGCCATTTGTAAGCCCCTGCAGTACATGATAGTGATGAACTGGAAGGTATGCGTGCTGCTGGCTGTGGCCCTCTGGACTGGAGGAACCATCCACTCCATAGCCCTCACCTCCCTCACCATCAAGCTGCCCTACTGTGGTGCTGATGAGATTGACAACTTCTTCTGTGATGTACCTCAGGTGATCAAGCTGGCCTGCACTGACACCCACATCATTGAGATCCTCATTGTCTCCAACAGTGGACTGATCTCCATGGTCTGTTTTGTGGTCCTGGTGGTATCCTATGCAGTCATCCTGGTGAGTCTGAGGCAGCGGATCTCCAAGGGCAGGCGGAAGGCCCTGTCCACCTGTGCAGCCCACCTGACTGTAGTTACACTGTTCCTGGGACACTGCATCTTCATCTACTCCCGCCCATCCACCAGCCTCCCAGAGGACAAGGTGGTATCTGTGTTTTTCACTGCAGTCACCCCCCCTGCTGAACCCCATTATCTATACCCTTAGGAATGAAGAAATGAAGAATGCCTTGAACAAGTTTGTGGGTAGAAAGGAGAGGAAAGAAGACAAATGAAAATGTCTACATCCTTAGGATGGTTGGTGCTCCAAATCAAAGAAATGCCTTACAAAGAATAAGTTACATACCTTATTTATCAGACTATGTGACTTATAAAATTATCCTTGGTCTAATATCTGACAGTCATAGTAATCACTATGGTTATTAATATCTTCTCTGTGCTGGAAATTGTTCTAGTCACTGTGCAATTACTTCTCACAACTTCGAAAGGTACGTATTATTATACTTGTTTGCACATGAATAAATTAAAGCTCGAAGAGAGCAAATAACATGCCCAAAGTCACTCAGCTAGACAACAATGACCGCAGCGTGTGAACCCAAGCGTGTCAACACAAACTCAAGTTTTTTTCACTACTTCATGCTGTGTCTTTCTGCTTTTCTGTGGGAGTGATAACCAAAGTCTAAACAAACCTTCAGATTTCTGGGCAGCCCTTGCCTGCATCATTCACTCAGGTGCTTATCAAAACAGCTAAGCAAACACTAGTGAAGCAGAGGAAGTGAGTTTCCACATAACTTTGGTGACAGAGAAGGAAGACCTTGAACAGGTGAAGTTACTGACACTCTCAAGTATCCAGGCAAAATCTGCCATCAGAGCAATGAAATGGTGATATCTTAGTATTCATTCATTTGACAAATATTTACTGAGCACCTATTATGTACCAGATACTAGGTTTACACCCATAAATAAGACATACACACAGTCCTGCTTTCATAGAATTTAAGGTCTAGTGAAAATAGAAAACAAAAATATGAACAAATAAATTTTAACTATAGATTTTGATAAACGCTATAAAACAGCAGGGTGCTATTGGAGAGAATGGAAGAGACTTGCTTTAGTGGTCAAAGATGGCTTCTGTGAGGAAGTTACATTTCAGTTAAGATGAGAAAGATTAAAAGGAGCCAACCATGAGAAAAGAAAGGTGATGAAGATTCTAGGCAGGGAAAATGGCCAGTGCAAAGATCTATGCTGGGAAAGACCTTGGCTTGTTCAAGGAAGTAAATGATCAGTGTGATTACAGCTTAGACTATAAGGCAGAGTGGCAAGAGAGTGATATCAGAGAGCTAAAAAGAATCTTTCCATGTTCTCTCAAGAAGTTCGGAATATTTTCCAGTACAATAAGAAGCCACCAGAATGATTTAAGCACAGGTGTGGTATTAAATAATTCATGTTTCAATAAAATTATTTTAGTTAATATGTAGAGAATTCACTCAACTAAGCAATAGCATCCGATATTGTTCTTAGAGCAATAAAGGATGACTATTAAGTATTTAGTAATAAATACTTAGAAAACAACTCGGTAGAAAACACCAAGTTGGGGTAAACCATGGTCTATAAACCAATATCTTAAATCTCATTGTGCTGGCACATAGTGTAGCAGAATGGAATGTGGTGAGTGAACTGGGATAGGAAGAGGATATCCCAGATAATGGTATCTCATATTCATGTATACAAAAGAGCATGGCACACTGGGAATCATCAGTACATTCTGACTCCATCACTGAGAAAGGCATACTTAAATGCAGCTTGGATTTCCTAGGCAATCAGTGAGTATATGATCAATAAACTTTGTGAGCCAAAAGACCTTTATCACAATTTTTAGGAGGAAAATTTTTATTCGCCAGGAAATGTGTTAGGAAGGAAATTCAAGTGATACAAGCCTTTCAGTTATAGAGAGGCATTATTATAAAGGCATTCTGTAGGGCTTTCTGGGTATCATAAGTTAACTTCCAACAGACAAATCTAATAATTAATAGAGTAGTTTCTTTCTCAAAGATAACTCCCTGGAAGATATAAAATGATATTTATTTGAACTTGTTGGTGAAATAATTGAGCTGAATTTAAGAATTACAAAATTTACATAAAAGAAATTCCCTTTTATTATAAACAATGGCAGATAATAAAGAGAAATATATAAATATCTTTCCAACAAGCCCAAATAGAACTGCTTATGCAGGAATCAGTCATACAAAGGAAAACGTGCAAAATTGTCATATTGTCTGTCAACAAGAGAATGCTTCAAGGTAGTCGTTAAGATTGTAGCTGGTAAAACTATAACAGAACAATGATGTGATGTTTGCTTACTGTTTTCATAGTAGCAAGCAAAATTTGACACTACCCATTTTCAGTCACACTAATCTTTACAACTCTCTGAGGAGGTAAAAATAAAACATGTAGTCTCCATTTTACAGAAAAAAAGGTTTTCAGACTCAGAGAAAAAATAAAAATGTATTTAATTACTCACTAAATAAATAGTCTTAAAGAATAAAAATAAAAGATCTTGACTCTTGGCTCTGTGGTTTACTTTAGCAAGGAGAGAATAATCATTATTTATTAATATAGGAATTTGTTCAGCAACTTTGTATACAACAACTGAATTCTTTGGGTTACAACCATGTTCTATAAAGTGATGAATATTTCCATAATATAAACAAACAAATAAAACAGTGGGGATTTATTTCTGCATAAAAGATGCTCACGCCTGTAATCCCAGCACTTTGGGAGGCCAAGGCGGGTAGAACACCTGAGGTCAGGAGTTTAAGACCAGCCTGACCAACGTGAAGAAACCCCATCTCTACTAAAAACACAAAAAATTAGCTGAGTGTAGTGGCACATGCCTGTAATCCCAGCTACTTGGGAGGCTGAGACAGGAGAATCACTTGAACCCAGGAGGCAGAGGTTGTGGTGAGCCAAGATTGCACCACTGCACTCCAGCCTGGGCAACAAGAGGGAAACTCCGTCTCAAAAAAAAAAAAAAAAAAGATACTGAGTATGAATACCTATGCACATAAAGGTCCAGAAACTAAGACATAATTAGATCATTTTTCTAAGTTTTTAATATGTACATAGTAGTGATATCTGGACTTCATCATAGATATATAAAAGTCCTATTATGACTCAAGTTTTATGTGAGAATTACAGGGGGCTGACAATATTCTGCCCTTGTTTGTCAACTTGAAGTAATGATATTTAGATATTTTCATGAACATCTCCCAGTTTAATTAATGGACTGTTTCTGATGCTTTGTCCTTTTGATTGCTAAAAGGTAATCATGTATTACCCTTTAGTTAGAGTTAGTGGGTCACTCACTCTGTTCTGTGTATGTCTGTTATGTGTGGCTGGCCATGTTGTCTGCTCTCCAGTCCTCCAGAATACTCAAGCATTATTTCTATAAGCTGACAGATCATCTGGAAAATAGTGACAAAGATCCCAATCAATTCTAAATTCTTTTCAGAATAAGCAAAGAAAGATATTTATACTTAACATTTTTATTACTAACTGTATTTCATTTCATTCCATTAGCTCCATTAAAGTTGATATTGTATGGTAGCTCGCTGACCATCTATAAGATCTTCATTTACAGGTAATACTACTCATTTCAGCCACAGAATATCATCATCATTACCCAAGAAATTTGTCATGGATCCCTCTTCACATGGACATTCCACAATAAACTGATATACTTCAGCCCAATGAGTGATATTAGTTAATTCAGGAAAACAACAGCTATGAAATTATGTAAGTTTGGGTACTCCTCTTAACTATTTTCATCTGCTTATTTTTTCAAACTATATTTTGGAATACTATTGGTAATTTGGCCGGGCATGGTGGTTTATGCTTGTAATCCCAGCGCTTTGGGAGGCAGAGGCAGGTGGATCATGAAGTCAGGAGTTCAAGACCAGCCTACCCAACATAGTGAAACCCCGTGTCTACTTTAAAAAAAAAAAAAAAAAAATTAGCCAGGTGTGGTGGCAGGTGCCTACAATCCCAGCTACTTGGGAGGCTGAGGCAAGGAGAATCACCTGAACCTGGGAAGCAGAGGTTGCAGTGAGCGGAGATCACCACTGCACTCCAGCCCGGACGACAGTATAAGACTCCATCTCAAAAATATATATATATATGTGTGTATATATATATATGTAGAAAATAATCTTGTGGGACTTTTATGATAAGTACACTAAATATATAAATCAATTAAGAAGGCTAATTTTATTCCTACGCAGGAAAATGTATACATCTCCATATCCTCAAGTTTTCTCAGTGTAGCTTTGTAGTTTTTTTCAGAGGCAATTTTTTCAGTTAGGCTTTCTTTATTTTGGAAAAAAAAAATCACATGTAAACAAATCTGTGTTAAGTCTCTATTGCTACCGTAAAAAATTACCCGCAAATGTAGCCGCTTAAAACAACGTAAATCTACTCTTACATTTCTGAATGTTAGAAGTTCAACGTGAATCTCACTGGGCTAAAATCACGGTGTCAGCAGGGCTGCATTTCTTTCTGAAGGTTGTAGGGGAGTATCCATTTCCTTTCTTTTCCAGCTTCTAGTGGCCACCCACATTCTTGGTTAGTGGCCCACTTTCTTCATCTTCAAAGCCTGCAGTGTTGAATCTCTCTGGCTTCTTCGGTGACCACATCTTCCTCTGATTCTCTTTTTCTGCTTTCCTCTCTTGTCTTTAAGAGTCCTTGTGATCACATTGGATCCACCTGGATAATCCAGGCTACTAGCTCTATCTCAAAGTCAGCTGATTAGCAAACTTAATTCCATCTGCAACCTTAATTCCTCTTTGCTGTGCAACCTAACATATTGACAAGTACTGGAAATTAGGATATAGACATCTTCCCAGGACCATTACCCTGCCTACCACATCATCTGCATCTAAGGTTAGTTTTCAATTGCAATAACTAGCTCATGACTATTTATTGATACATGCATTGCTCCAAATCTTTTTTTTTTTTTTTTGGTGTTCAATAACTTTTATTTTAGAAAATTGTAGTCACTCTCATATATTTTAAATTTTTGTTGTTGTTATTGATACATAAGTAGCTGTACACATTTTGGGGGTGCATGTGGTAATTTAATACAATCATATAATTTGTAAAAATCAAATCAGTGTAATTGAGACATTAATCACCTGGAATATTGGTCTTCTCTTTATGCTAGAAACATTTGAATTATCCTCTTCCAGTGATTTTGAAATGTACAGTAGGTTACTGTAAACTATAATCTACTGATCTATCAAATACAAGGTTTTATTTCATCTATCAAACTATATATTTACATCCATTAATCAACCTCTCTTCATCCCTCCTCCCCCTACCCTTCCTGGCCTCTGATAACCACCAATCCAATTCCCATAAATTCTGATTTCTATTTTATTTAACACTACTATTTCTTAAGTTTTGATACTATAAATTGACACAAATCACATTTATTTTTTTTAAAGACGGGGTTTCACCATGTTCATCAGGCTGGTCTTGAACTCCCAACCTCAGGTGATCCACCCGCCTTGGCCTCCAAAGTGCTTGGATTACAGGCATGAGCCACCACAAATCACACTTTTATAAAATGTCAGGGAATAGTGTATTTTTACTCCCAGTTATTTCATTCACCTTACTAATAGTAAAAACCATCTAGAAACCTCAAAAGCATTATGTACAAGCTTCAGGTATGGGATGATAGGGAGAAGCTGGATGGTTATTTCCTAGAAACTTGTACTCCAGCTGTGGTCTTTGGACCAGCAGCATGAACATCATCTTCTGGAATCCTGTTAGAAATGCAGAATCTCAGGCCTCAATCCAGACCAACTCAATGGAAACTTGCGTTTAAAAATGCATCACTGTTATTCAACATAGTACTAGAAGTCTTAGCTAGAGCCATCAGACAAGAGGAAGAAATAAAGGACACCCAAATTGGAATGGAGGTTAAATTATCCTTTTTTGCAGATGATATAATCTTATATTTGGAAAAACCTAAAGGCTCTGCAAAAAAACTGTTAGAACTAGTAAACAAATTCAGTAAAATGGCAGGATAAAAAATGAACCTACAAAAATCACTAGCATTTCTATGTGCCAACAGTGAATAATCTGAAAAAGAAATCAAAAAAGTAATCCCATTTATTTACAATAGCTACAAATAAACTAAGATACATGGCCAAGTGCAGTGGCTCACACCTGTAATCCCAGCACTTTTGGAGGCCAACACAGGTGAATCACCTAAGGTCAGGAGTTAGAGACCAGCCTGGCCAACATGGTGAAACCTTGTCTCTACTGAAAATACAAAAATTAGCCAGGCGTAGTTGTCGGTGCCTGTAATCCCAGCTACTCGGGAAGGTGAGGCCGGAGAATTGCTTGAACCCAGGAGGTGGAGATTGCAGTGAGCCGAGATTACGCCACTGCACTCCAGCCTGGCGCCTGACGACAGAGCAAGACTCTGTCTCAAAAAAAAAAAAAAAATTTAATGGGGAAAGAATCATATCAATGGTCCTGGATCAACTAGATAGATTTAAAAAATAGATAAATAAACCTTAACCTTTATCTCACACCATATGTAAAAAGTAAACTCAAAATGGATTATAGATCTAGAATTTAAACTTAAAACTATAAAATTTCTAGAGAAAACACGAGACAATCTTTGAGACTTTGGGATAGACAAAGATTTCTTAGGACACAAAAAAGCATCAATCATAAAAATTTAAAATTTAATCAAAATTTAAAATTTCTGCTCTTCAAAATATACCTTTAAGAAAATGAAATTGCAAGATATGAAGAGAAAATATTAGTAAGACATATCCAGCAAAAGGTTTGTATGCAAAATATATAATGCAGTGACAATAAAACAAATTAATTAATTAACAAAATAGTTGCACAGACACATCACAAGACAAGATATATGAAGAGATAATAAGCAAAAAAATATGTTCAGCATTATCGGTCATTAGGGAAATGAAAATTAAAACCATATACTCACTAGAATGCCTCAAATTAAAGACTGACAATACCAATTGTTGGATGTGAAACTCTCATACGTCTGATGAGAGTATAAAATCATACAACCCATTTGAAAAACTGTCTTGCAGTTTTTTGCAAAGTCAAACATACATTTACCATGCGATCCAATTCTACATAGGTATTCACTCAAGAAAAGTGAAAGTGTGCCCCAAAATAACCTGTATATATACACTTATAGCTAATTTATTGTTGGCTATCAAGAACTGGAAACACCCAAATATTCATCAATACACGAAAGAATAAACAAATTCTGTTGCGCCAATGCAATGAAATATTGCTCAACAATAAAAAGGAATAAACTACTGATACTCACAAAAACATGGATTAACCTCAAAAACAGTACATAGAGCAAAAGTAGCCAAACACAGAAAAGTGCATACTACGTATTTCAGATTTATATGAAACTCTAAGAAAGATAAATCTTACCTATAGTGACAAAAATCATATCTTTGGACGCTTAGGTGGAGAAACAGAGATTAGCTGGGAGGGAACCAAGGAAAACTTTTTGGAATGGTGAAAATGTTTTTATCTGGATTGGAGAAGTGGTTCCATGAGTATTATGTATACCTTTGTTAACACTTACCAAACTGTACAATTAAAATGAGTACACTCTATGTAAGGTAACTTTACCTTAAGAAAGTGTATTTTTATATGAATTTATATATATTTGTCTTGATTTCATCAAAATAAAGTACTACAAGAAGTACAAAATAGGCCAGGCACAGTGGCTCACACCTGTAACCCCAGCACTTTGGGAGGCTGAGAGGGGCGGGAGACTTGAGCTCAGGAGTTTGAGACCAGTCTGGCCAACAAGGTGAAACCCCTTCTCTGCTCAAAATACGACAATTAGCCAGGCATGGTGGCATGCGCCTATAGTCCCAGCTATTTGGGAGGCTGAGGCAGGAGAATTGCTTAAACCGGGAGATGGAGGTTGTAAGTTGAGATCGCGCCACTGCACTCCAGCCTGGGCAACAGAGTGATACTCTGTCTCAAAAACAAACAAAAAAAAAAATTGGCATTTTCTAACTTTTTAATTTTTACCATTCTGGTAGGTGTATAGCTTTGTTTTGTTTTAACTTTTTATTTTGACAATGATTTCAGACTTACAGGAAGTTGCAGGAATAGTACAAAAAAATTCTGTCTCAAAAAAAATACAAAACAGATCTAGACATGAGAGAATTACGTTCAAAAGCAATAAAAGTTTAATTCAATATAAATAAGTAAAGGCTTATTTATACACTTGAAAATATATTGGAAAGCAAGATTGAAACCACTATAATGTATAAATCACAGGAGTGATGTATAGCTTCCCAGAGGCAATAGCCCACAAAACAGTATAAATCAAGAGAGTCGCTTCTCACTCTGCCTGCTCCTGAAACTGAGACTGAACTGAGTTCCCCGAATTGTATTCTTTTACTGGTGAAATAAAAAGCTGTCTTTAAACTTTCCTGGGTTATTTTTCGTTACATCATCCACTATGATTTTTTGCTTTATTTAAATAACAGTTAATACGTTCTTATCTTCAATGCAGAAATCTGACCTGCTCCATGCCATTTTACCTGATTTACCAAGTTATAGAAGTTGATTTTGACTCTTTACTTTTGCTCTTTTGTTAAGGATGTGGCTGCAATTATGTCTGCAGTCCCAATGCCCATCATGTATATGATTTCATGAAAAAACTTGTCTCTGCCTGAGCTGCTTCATGGCAGTTTTAACTTCCTCATTTCTCAAGGTGTAAATGAAAGGATTCAGCAAAGGCGTGACCACTGTGTAGAAGACAGACACCACCTTGTCAATGGAGAAGCTGGTGTCTGGCCGAGTATAGATGAAGATACATGGCCCAAAGAAGAGGGCAACCACCATGAAGTGGGCTGAGCAGGTAGACAGGGCTTTCCGGCGCCCTTCAGCTGAGTGTTTTCGAAGAGAAACCAGGATGACTGTATAGGAGGTGACCACAGCCAAGAAACAGGTGAGGGAGATGGTTCCACTATTGGACACAATCAGTATCCCTGTGAGGTATGTATCTGTGCAGGCCAGCTTGATAACAAGAAGCACATCACAAAAGTAGCTATCAATAATGTTGGGGCCACAGTAAGGTAGACGAATAGTCAAGAAGGTCTGCCCTAGTGAGTGAACAGTACCCCCGAACCAGAGAGCAAAGACAAGCTGTACACAGACTCTCATGTTCATCACATTGGAGTAGTGGAGTGGAGTACAGATAGCTACATAACGATCACACGCCATAATGATCAGCAGAAAGATCTCAGCACAGGCAAAGAGATGGAGGAAGAAGAGCTGTGTGATGCAGTTGTCAAAGGAAATGGTCTTTCTCTCCAAAAGCCAACCTTCCAACATCTTAGGCACAGTGACAGATGAGTGACAGATGTCAATAAAGGACAGATTGCTCAGGAAGAAATACATGGGGGTATGGAGATGTGGAGTAAAGACTGTGGCAATGATGATGAGAATGTTCCCCGCAAGCGTTAGCACATAAATGGCTGAGAATGCCATGAAAAACAGTATCTCCAGCACCCAGTTATCAGTGAGTCCCAAGAAGACAAATTCAGTCAGTCTTGTTTGGTTTAGAGTGTCCATTCAATGAGCTTGGGGGGGGAGAAAAATGAAAGCTAATTTAGTTTTATTGTTATAGGAACAGAACTAATTGAAATGACTTTGTATTCCTCTCTGAACTGCTTATCTATCATCAGATCATATAGCTTACAAAATCAATTTAACAATAGTTGTTACAGTATACCCACAACTTACCAGAAGCCATGCCAGGCACTTCTATTTAAACACAACCACACCATGGCACAGGAATCAATTGTTTCTGCCTTGCAGATGAGATCAGTGAGTCTTTACAAGAATAAATAAATTGCCCAAAACCTTTATCCATTAGTTATTTGGCTCTTTTCACTTCAAACTGATGCACTGATAACGTTAGGCTAATATTCCAATACAAATCCCAACTAAATAATTTGACCCTTCCTATCAAATATACATTTAAAGCCTGCAACAGTCTGCTGCACATTTTCATTTTTTTCAATGTAAGTGTCCTCTTATTATCCCTATTAATTCTTCTCTCCAGCCAAGCAAGTCACTGTCCTCCAGGCATCCTACCTCTGCTTACTTAGTTTCCAAAATCTTTGTCTTTACTTATTCTTTTCCCCTCTGCTCAGAAAACATACACTCTATTCAAGTGTACTCTCTTCACCTCATTGCTGACTATTAAAATACAAACAACCCCATTAAAAAGTGGGCAAAGGACACAAACAGACACTTCTCAAAAGAAGACATTTATGCAGCCAACAAACATGAAAAAAAAGCTCAACATCACTGATCATTAGAGAAATGCAAATCAAAACCACAGCGAGATACCATTGGCTATTATGAAAAAGTCAAAACACAACAGAACAGGTGCTGGTAAGGCTGTGGAAAAAAAGGGACACTTTTACACTGTTGGTGGGACTGCAAATTAGTTCAACCATTTTGGAAGACAGTGTGGCAATTTCTCAAAGATCTAGAACCAAAAATACCATTTGACCCATCAATCCCATTACCAGGAATATACTCAAAGGAATATAAATCATTCAATTATAATGATACATGCACATGTATGTTCATTGTAGCACTGTTTACAATAGCGAAGTTATGGAATCAACCTAAATGTCCATAAATTAAAGAAAATGTGGTACATAACACCATGGAATATTATGCAGTCATAAAAAGGAACAAGATCATGTCCTTTGCAGGGACATGGATGGACTTAGAAGCCATTATCCTCAGCAAACTAATGCAGGAACAGAAAAGCAAACACCACCTGTTCCCACTTATAAAGGAAATGAATAATGAGAACACATGGACACACTCTATACCTGTGGAGGTCTGGGCTTAATACCTGAGGATCTGTGCAGTAAACCACCATGCCACACATTTACCTATGAAACAAAACTGCACATCCTGCACACATAACCACTAACTTAAAAGTTGAAGAAAAAAATATTATTTATTCTTCACTTCATCTTTGACTATTTCAAAGAGGGCTACCTTTAACAAAACTTTCCTGATCCAATCAAAGCCTACCTATTCCCTTTCAGGCTTCTTTCATGGTCCTCGACTGTAAAATAAAGTAAAATAAGATGTTAATTTTTGCTCTCCATTAAATTAAAAATTTTTTAAGAGTAATAACCACACAGCACTTATCCTTCGCAGCACTTAGTAGATGCCTTGAACATAATGGGTATGCAAAAAAAATTTACTTGAACTGAACCAAACTTCTTAGGCAGCCTGAAAAAGAACTCAAGTTTTCCGTCACAGCTAAGAAAATACTTTAAAAACTTACTTCTGAGGAGATCCAAGATGGCCGATTAGGAGCAGCTCAGGATTGCAGCTCCTAGTGAAAATGCGGGGGGGTGAGTGGACGCCACATTTCCAGACGGATTTTTATTGCCCAAAGACCAAGAGATTCCCAGGCAGAGGAGCCCCATGGGTTGCCAGCACAGCTGGTTTGGCCGTTGCGGCTGTTTGGGCCCCCGAGGCTGTTTTGGCCAGCGGGGCTGTTTCGGCCAGCGCCCAGGCGCGGTGGTTCTCCATACAAAATACACGGTCCAGGTGCCGTTTTAGCTGGCGATTGGAGCTCCGGGAAGGCAGAGTCACCCATTCATCTGATTAAAAAGGGGACTGAAACAGGGAGCCAGGCCAGGAGGCTCCCAGGCAAAAAAGCGCCACAAATCTCAGCGCCGCTGTTTCAGCCAGCGCAGGCGCAGTGGGTTGCCACACGGGAAATCACACAGATCCCGGCGCCTTTTCAACAAGTGACTGGAACACCTGGGAGAGAGCTCGACCATTCAACTAAAACAAAAAGGCTCTGAGGCAGGGAGCCAGGTGATCAGGCTCGGCTGGTCCCACCCCCCACAAAAGAACAGCAATCGGAAACACTCTGGATTGAGAGTTTCACACCAAGCACAGTTGAACCCAGGATGGTCCAGCTCTGTGGGGGATGGGCGTCTGCCATTACCGAGGCAGTCCACCACTATGGAGGTAGTTTGCCATTGCTGAGGCAGCCCGCCATTGCCGAGGCAGCCCGCCAGTACAGAGAGAGTCCACCATTATAGATGTGGGCCACCATTGCCAAGGCAGTTCTAACTACACCTGTATAAACAGGACTGCAGGGAAGTTCACAGGGCAGCTGGGCTGAACCCACGGCAGCTCAGCAAAGCCTCTGCAGGCAGACAGTGACTAGGCTGCCTCCTCGCTGGGCAGGGCAGCCCCGAAAAAAGCCAGCAGCACAACAGAAACTCATAAATAAAGCCCTAACTCCTTGGGACAGAGCACCTGGGGAAAAAAAAGGGGCGGTTTATGAGTTCTGCTGCAGCAGACTTAAGCATACCTGCCCAGCAGCTCTGAATGAACAATGGAGCTCACAGCTCAGCACTTGAGCTCCTATAAAGGATAGACTGTCTCCTCAAGCAGCTCCCTGACCCCCATATATCCAAAGTCACCTCATAAAGGAGAGCTCAGACTGACATCTGGCGGGTATCCTTCTGGGACAAGATAGCAGAAGAAGAAACTGGCAGCAACCCTTACTGTTCTGCAGCCGCTACAGGTGATCCTCAGGCAAGCAGGGCCTGGAGTGGACCTCAGCAGTCCTACAGCAGAGGGGCCAGACTGTTAGAAGGAAAACTAAGAAACAGAAAGAAATAATATCATCATCAACAAACTGGATGTCCACTGAGAGACCCAATCTGAAAGGCAACAACTACAAAGATGACAGGTGGATAAATCCACAAAGATGGGAAGAAACCAGCACAAAAAGGATGAAAACACCCCCAAACCAGAATGCGTCTCCTCCTACAAGGGATCACAACTCCTCACCAGCAAAGGAACAAGGCTGGATGGAGAATGAGTGTGATGAATTGACAGACTCAGGCTTCAGAAGGTGGGTAATAAGAAACTTCTGTGAGCTAAAAGAACATGTTCTAACCCAATGCAAAGAAACTAAGAACTTTGAAAAAAGATTTGACAAAATGCTAACGAGAATAAACAACTTAAGAGAGGAATGTAAGTGAATTGATGGAGCTGAAAAACACAACACGAGAACTTCACAAAGCATACACAAGTTTCAACAGCCAAACTGACCAAGCAGAAGAAAGGATATCAGAGGTCAAAGATCAACTCAATGAAATAAAATGAGAAGGCAAGATTAGAGAAAAAAGGGTAAAAAGGAATGAACAAAGTCTCCAAGAAATATGGGACTATGTGAAAAGACCTAATCTACGTTTGATAGGTGTACCTGAATGTGAAGGAGAGAATGAATCCAAGCTGGAAAATACTCTTCAGGATATTATCCAGGAAAACTTTCCCAACCTAGCAAGGCAGGCCAACATTCAAGTCCAGGAAATACAGAGAACACCACAAAGATATTCCTCAAGAAGAGCAACCCCAAGGACATAATCGTCAGATTCACCAGGGTTTAAATGAAGGAGAAAATGCTAAGGGCAGCCAGAGAGAAAGGTAAGGTTACCCACAAAGGGAAGCCCATCAGACTCACAGCAGATCTCTCAGCAGAAACCCTGCAAGCCAGAAGAGAGTGAGGGCCAATATTCAACATCCTTAAAGAAAAGAACTTTCAACCCAGAATTTCATATCCAGCCAAACTAAGCTTCATAAGTGAAGGAAAAATAAAATCCTTTGCGAACAAGGGGCAAGTACTCAGAGATTTCATCACCACCAGGCCTGCTTTACAAGAGCTCCTGAAAGAGGCACTAAACATAGAAAGGAACAACCAGTACCAGCCACTCAAAAAACATACCAAATGGTAAAGAACACCAACACAATGAAGAAACTGCATCAACTAACGGGCAAACAGCCAGCTATCATCAAAATGGCAGGATCAAATTCACACATAACAATATTAACCCTAAATGTAAATGGGCTAAATGCCCCAATCAAAAGACACAGACTGGCAAATTGGATAAAAAGCCAAAACCCATTGGTGTGCTGTATCCAGGAAACCCATCTCACATGCAAGGATACAAAGGCTCAAAATAAAGGGATGGAGGAAGATTTACCAAGCAAATGGAGAGCAAAAAAAAGCAGGAGTTGCAATTCTCATCTCTGATAAAATAGACTTTAAACCAACAAAGATCAAAAGAGACAAAGAAGGACATTACATAATGGTAAAAGGATCAATGCAACAAGAAAAGCTAATGATCCTAAATATATACACACCCAATACAGGAGCACCCAGATACATAAGGCAAGTTCTTAATGACTTACAAAGAGACTTAGACTCCCACACAATAATAGTGGGAGACTTTAACACCCCATTGTCAATATTAGACAGATCAATGAGACAGAAAATTAACAAGGATATCCAGGACTTGAACTCAGACCTGGACCAAGCAAACCTAATAGACATTTACAGAACGCTCCACCCCAAATCCACAGAATACACATTCTTCTCAGCACCACATCGCATGTACTCTAAAATTGACCCCATAATTGGAAGTAAATCACTCCTCAGCAAATGCAAAAGAATGGAAATCATAACAAACAGTCTCTCAGACCACAGTGCAATCAAGTTAGAACTCAGAATTCAGAAACTAACTCAGAACTGCACATCTTCATGGAAACTGGACAACTGGCTCTTGAATGTTGACTGGATAAACAATGAAATGAAGGCAGAAATAAAGATGTTCTTCGAAACCAATGAGAACGAAGACACAACATACCAGAATCTCTGGGACACATTTAAAGCAGTGTCTAGAGGAAAATATATAGCAATAAATGCCCACATGAGAAGCAAGGAGAGATCTAAAATTGACACCCTATTGTCAAAATTGAAAGAGCTAGAGGAGCAAGATCAAAAAAACTCAAAACCTAGCAGAAGACAAGAAATAACTAAGATCAGAGCAGAACTGAAGGAGATAGAGACACAAAAAACCCTTCAAAAAATCAGTAAATCCAGGAGCTGATTTTTCAAAAAGATCAACAAAATAGACCACTAGCCAGATTAATAAAAAGAAAAGAGAGAATAATCAAATAGATGCAATAAAAAATGATAAAGGGGATATCACCACAGATTCCACAGAAATACAACCATCATCAGAGATTATTACAAACAACTCTATGCACATAAACTAGTAAACGTGGAAAAAATGGATAAATTCCTGGACACTTGCATCCTCCCAAGCCTAAACCAAGAAGAAGTCGAAACCCTGAATAGACCAATAACAAGGTCTGAAGTTGAGGCAGCAATTAAGAGCCTACCACCCAAAAAAAGCCCAAGTCCAGATGGGTTCACAGCCGAATTCTACCAGACATACAAAGAGGAACTGGTACCATTCCTTCTGAAACTATTCCAAACAATCCAGAAAGAGGGGAATCCTTCCCAAATCATTTTAGGAGACCAACATCATCCTGATACCAAAACCTGGCAGAGACTCAGCAAGAAAAGAAAACTTCAGGCCAATATCCATGATGAACATAGATGCAAAAATCTTCAATAAAATACTGGCAAACTGATTGCAACAGCACATCAAAAAGCTTATCCACCATGATCAAGTAGGATTAATCCCAGGGATGCAAGGCTGGCTCAACATATGCAAGTCTATAAACATAATTCACCACATAAACAGAACCAAAGACAAAAACCACATGATTATCTCAATTGATGCAGAGAAGGCCTTTGACAAAATTTGACAGTGCTTTATGCTAAAAACCCTCAGTAAACTAGGTATTTATGGAACGTATCTCAAAATAATAAAAGCTATTTACGACAAATCAACAGCCAATATCATACTGAATGGGCGAAAACTGGAAGCATTCCCTTTGAAATCTGGCACTAGACAAGGATGCCCTCTCTCACCACTCCTATTCAATATAGTATTGGAAGTTCTAGCCAGAGCAATCAGGCAAGAAAAAGAAATAAAGGGTATTGAAATAGGAAAGGAGCAAGTCAAATTGTCTCTATTTGCAGACGACATGATTGTATATCTAGAAGACCCCATCATCTCAGCCCAAAATCTCCTGAAACTGATAAGCAACTTCAGCAAAGTCTCAGGATACAAAATCAATGTGCAAAAATCACAAGCATTCCTATACACCAATAACAGACTTAAAGGGAGCCAAATCAAGAACTAACTGCCATTCACAATTGCTACAAAGAGAATAAAATACCTAGGAATACAACTAACAAGGAACATAAAGGACCTCTTCAAGGAGAACTACAAACCACTGCTCAACGAAATAAGAGAGGACACAAACAGATGGAGAAACATTCCATGTTCATGGTTAGGAAGAACCAATATCGTGAAAATGGCCATACTGCCCAAAGTAATTTACAGATTCAACACTATCCCCATCAAGCTACCAATGACCTTCTTCACAGAATTGGAAAAAACCATCTGAAACTTCATATAGAACCAAAAGAGAGCCCACATAGCCAAGTCAATTCTAAGCAAAAAGAACAAAGCTGGAGACATCACACTACCGGACTTCAAACTATACTACAAGTCTACAGTAATCAAAACAGCATGGTACTGTTACCAAAACAAAGATATAGACCAATGGAACAGAACAGAGGCCTCAGAGGCAACACAACACATCTACAACCATCCGATCTTTGACAAACCTGACAAAAACAAGCAATGGGGAAAGGATTTCCTGTTTAATAAATGGTGTTGGGAAAACTGGCTAGCTATATGCAGAAAGCAGAAACTGGACCTCTTCCTGACGACTTACACTAAAATTAACTCCAGATGGACTAAAGACTTAAACATAAGACCTAACACCATAAAAACCCTAGAAGAAAATCCAGGCAAAACCATTCAGGACATAGGCGTAGGCAAGGACTTTACTAACAAAACACCAAAAGCATTGGCAACAAAAGCCAAAATAGACAAATGAGACCTAATCAAACTCCATAGCTTCTGCACAGCAAAAGAAACAGTCATTAGAGTGAATTGGCAACCAACAGAATGGGAAAAAATTTTTGCAGTCTGCCCATCTGACAAACAGCTGATATCCAGAATCTACAAAGAACTAAAACAGATTTACAAGAAAAAAACAAACAAGCCCATTCAAAAGTGGGCAAAGGATATGAACAGACACTTTACAAAAGAAGACATACATGAGGCCAACAAACATATGAAAAAATGCTCATCATCACTGGTCATTAGAGAAATGCAAATCAAAACTACATTTAGGTACCATCTCACGCCAGTTAGAACGGCAATCATTAAAAAATCTGGAGACAACAGATGCTGGAGAGGATGTGGAGAAATAGGAACACTTTTACACTGTTGGTGGGAGTGTAAATTAGTTCAACCATTGTGGAAGACGGTGTGGCGATTCCTCAAGGACCTAGAAATAGAAATTCCATTTGACCCAGCAATCTCATTACTGGGTATATATCCAAAGGATTATAAATCTTTCTACTATAAGGACACATGCACACGAATGTTCGTTGCAGCACAGTTTACAATAGCAAAGACCTGGAACCAACCCAAATGCCCATCGATGATAGACTGGACAGGGAAAATGTGGCACATATACACCATGGAATATTATGCAGCCATCAAAAACGATGAGTTCGTGTCCTTTGTAGGGACATGGATGAACCTGGAAACCATCATTCTCAGCAAACTGACACAAGAACAGAAAATCAAACACCGCATGTTCTCACTCATAGGTGGGTGATGAACAATGAGAACACATGGACACAGGGAGGGGGAGCATCACACACTGGGGTCTGTCGGGGGGAAATAGGGAGGGACAGCGGTGGGTGGGGAGTTGGGGGAGAGATAGCATGGGGGAGAAATGCCAGATATAGGTGATGGGGGAGGAAGGCAGCAAATCACACTGCCATGTGTATACCTATGCAACAATCTTGCATGTTCTTCACATGTACGCCAAAACCTAAATTGCAATAAAATAAAAAATTTAAAAATTTTTTAAAAACTTACTTCTTTAAATACTGAAATATAATATTATTGTATAAATACCAAAGTTATATTACCCCAACTTTTTATACTGATGGCTGGCCAAAAACTATAACAGTTGGGAGATAATTATTACAAACCACAAAAATAATTTATATTCTTGATCCAAATATTTCACTTGTAGGCATTCAAACTATGAATAAAGCTAAATCCAAGGAAATGTTAACCATATTATTATTTAAAATAACATGAGGTTTATATTAGGGGTTTATATTAGGAACAATAGTTCATAGGGGTTACACTAGAAACAATGTCATGGGGCTTACATTAGAAACAATAGTGACAAAGGATTACCAATATGAAAAAAATACTAAAACATAATGAATAAAAATGAGATAGCATGTTAAACATGTTAAACATTCTCAATAATTTAAACTATATAGTGCAATATAAATTATCAAAAAAACAAATAGTAAACTTGAAGAAAAACATTGTAACATAGATGACCAAAAAAGATAATACTCCTGTTATTCAAAGATCCTTAAAACTTGATAAGAAAAGACAAATGACTCAATTAAAAATGAGTAAAGAATATACTTAAATCACAGAGAAGAAGTACAAATAACAAATAAATATGAATAAAAATATGCTCAATTAGTAACAGATTAAAAAGAAAATCAAATGCTTTTAGTCATTCATCATATTAACAAAGATATCAGGAATGGAGTACTCTTAACACTGCTACTAGAAGTATGTATTATTATTGAGATCTTTTGGGAAAATAATCTAGCAGTGCCAATTAAAATTTTAAATACTCATACCTCTAAACCCAGGAACTTCACTTATCGGACTGTATTCTATAGAAATAAAGGAACCAGTAACTAAAGAACTAAAGATACATGTTTAAAGACTTTTTAGTAGAGTAGCATACTGGAAACAAACTGAATGTTTGTCAGTAGAGGACTAGATAAATAACTTTTGGTGCAGCCACAATATGGAATACTCCGTTATTGACAGTAATTATGCTGAGTTGGATCTGTATGTATAACCTAAGGCAGCGGTACTCAGTGTAGCTGCACGTTAGAACCACTTAAGGAAGTGTTATAAATTTTGATACCCAAGCCTCATGGCAAACAATTCAGAATCTCTGAGAATTAGACCTATCAGCACTATTAATGCTCCTTGAAGATTCCAGTGTGCAGCCAAGATTACAAACTACTAATTTCATGGAATGTCGATAATATATTGTTAAGCAAAAGAACCCATTATGAGTATATTATGAACCTTGAAGGAAAGAAGGAAGGAAAACAGTAAGGAAGGAAGGGACAAAGGAATAAATGAACTAAGGAAGAAAGGAATTGAAAAAGATTTGTGTGTGTATGCATATATATTTATGCATATATGTGTTTGCATATGCTTCAACATATTAATATTTATACACATTCAAATATATACATATTTATGAATTGTGTTTGTATATATTATTTCTAGAAGGACACAAGATAGATGTTGAAGAGCACACATCAATTTTAACATTAGTTACCTCTAGAAGTATGGAATTGAAGGAGAAAATAGGATTTTATTAAGTTTTTACGCGGTAATTCAGAATTGTTTAAGTTTGTATAATAAGCATGGGTTTCTTTGTTTAAAAACTGTAGTTCCAAATACTTAGGAGCCTGAGGTGTAGGGAGGATCTATCGCTTAACTCCAGGAGTTCAAGGCCAGCCTAGGCAGCACAGCGAGATTCTGTCTCTAAAAAACATAAAAGTAGATCAGATCAAATTATTCCACTAATCAAAGACTTTCAATGGCTCCCTGTTCACATATTATAAGTGAAGTCTTTACAAAGTCCTCAATGACACAGCTTCCCATTTCCTCTCTGACCTTGTCTCCCACCACTTTTCCTTTCAGCTCCAATCATATCGTCCTCCTTGGTATTCCTCAAATATTCAAATTCTTCAAATACATAGTTCCACTCTAGGGTCATTGCACTGGCTGCTTCCTCTGTTTGGAAGGTCTTCCCCAGATATCCCATAATTCTGGGGTCCCCAACGCCTGAACCACAGACAGGTACCAGGCTGCACAGCAGAAGGTGAGTGCCTCAGCATTACTGCCTGAGCTCTGCTCCTGTCAGATCAACCTTGGCATGAAATTCTCCTGGAAGCACAGATCCTATTGTGAACTGCACATGTGAGGGATCTAGGTTGTGCACTCCTTGTGAGAATCTAACCAATGTCTGATGATGTAGGTAAAACCGTTTTTATCCTGAAACCAATTCCCCCCACCCTCAGTCTGTGGAAAAATTTGTCTTCCATGAAACTGGTTCCTGGTGCCAAAAAGGTTGGGGACCACTGGCATAATTAACTCCATCACCCCCTTGATGTCTTTGCTCAAACATCACCTTCTCAACAAGGCTTATGCTGATGAACATATATAAAACTGAAACTCACTCAGAATTCCAGCACTCCTGATTGCCTTTATGGTGATCTACTTTCTTTATTTCTTGAAAGCACTGATCACCTTCTAACATACTATATAATTCACCTATTTAGTCTATTGTTTGTTATTTTCTGTTTCCTGCTACTAGAATATAAATTCCAAAAGGACAGGGATCTTTGTTTTGTTCAATGAGTCATCCAAATTATCTAGGAAAGTATGTAGAACATAGTAGTTGCTCAATAAATATTTTTAAATGATTATAACTTCTCTAACATATTATTCTGTTAGAAATAGATTACTTAGAAATGAGTTTACTAGCTTAAAGATTGTTATTGTTATCAAATTGCTTCCCAAAATGTTTGCAAAATTAAATAATTCACTCACAGGCACTCAGCAACTGGCTGAAATGGAATTTGAATTTTTCAGAGCCCACATTCTTAACCATGTGCCATCTGCTTTGGTTCAATATATTGAACTAAAAGAAAAAAGCATAAAGTGGGCTTTAAGTGACAATAAGATCCAATTATGCACTCCTGAAGGAAGGAGAATATCTCATTCATTTTTCTGTTCATTGAGCAAAGTAACTGGCATAAAGGAAGAACTCACTATATACTTATTGAATTAATTTTTTTAAGATTTTAAAAGTAGGACAAAGCAATCCTCCTGTCTCAGCCTCCCAAAGTGCTGGGAGGCTGAGACAGGAACATTGCTTGAGGCCAGGAGTTTATGACCAGCCTTGACAACATAGTGACACTGCATCTCTACAAAAATTTTTAAATTAGCTGAGTGTAGTGGCACATGTCTCTAGTCCTAGCTACTCTAGAGGCTGAGGCAGGAGAATCATTTAAGCCTCGGAATTTGAGGCTGCAGTGAGCTATGATCATGCCACTGCATGCCAGCCTGGGCAACAGATCAAGTCCCTGTCTAAAAATAAATAATAAATAAAAATTTTAAAGATATTTTTAAAGTAACACTACAAGTAAGAATTATGAAAAATCCCAAAATTTGAAGGGAAGTTGATCTGTGCATCAAAACAATTACCCATTTTTTAAGGCAATCAGCAGAAATCTTGCCTACAAAGGGGCAATTGAACTAAAAGCACCAGAATCCCCCACTAGACATCAGCATTGTGTATTGTGTACTGTGTATATTAGAATTCTTCATTAAAAAAAAAAACTGAAGGTCAATGAAATCTGTCTCTTTCTGCCCTTTGTCTACTTTTTCTGCCTTTCTTCCAAGAGCTCTAGAGTTCCCACAGCAGCTCCACAATGTAGACAGCAACAACTTTCCCCTTTTTGAAATCACTCCTCTGAAGAGTATAGTGACTTTGCAGACATCAGTGACCTCTACTCCCTGACCCCAGTTTCAGCCTATTCATCTTTGCTTTAGATCAATGATACCTCCTACCCTACCATTCTCTGCCTCATCTCTCTGTTTCTACCTGATCCCTCTTTCAGCACTAAAGGCTCAGTCCTTGGCAAGGACACACTCAGAGAAGTGTGACTTTAGAGAAGGCTCCTTTTGCCAAGAGAAACGTGATTTTCCATCACAGTAGACCATTATCGTGTTAGCCTCAAATGGATTTGTAAAATCCAGAGCTTCCAAGGTCTTGCTTAGATAGATCTGATATAAGATACCGCCTATATTGATTGAACGCCAGGGCTTAAACCCTAAAGAAGAGACAATGTAGAAGTTCACAGGAACATGCTCTAACCTTTGACAATTTCATCTCCCTAATAAAATGGGATGTAGGTAAGCTTCAGAGATGTTTTGGGCTTTCCCAGCTTTTGCATGGCAAAAGCATAGCCATGCAAATTGGAATTCTGTCCCAAATTCCATAGCCAATTGGAATTCTGTCCCAATTCTCCTGTTCCTAGGCCTTTCTGTTACTCAATAGTTGGCTACAGAGAGCTGAGTTGGATTAACTCCTAAATCTCTTTCAGTATACTAAATTTAGTTTCTTTTTTAAAGATTTGATTCTTCACCATATATGAGGAGACCATCTACTAGTTACTAAATAAAACTGGGAAAGAAATCTCTGAGAAAAAAAACTGCTGTGAAGTTTTAGAGCTGAAAGTTGTTTAGGGATAAGAACAAAATGACGTCCTTGCTTCTGCACACATAGAAAGCATTTAACATCACAACTCCATACATTACAATGATGTAGTCATGGTCAGTTATGTCCCAAAGGGTGACTCTGGGGTAGGAAATCGCAGAGAAGCAGAGCTACCATGGCTCAGCTGTAGTCCTCCAAATCTGCAGAACAGCCCAAAACTAATCTGTATTCTGACTTTTAGAGCACAGGCTTTTGCTGCATAAGGACATCTGTGCTCTTACAAAGATTGGATGGCCATCTGCCAGTAAAAAAAGACTTCATCTTTTCAACATTCAACATTCATCCTATAGTTGTGTGTGAATGTCTGCTATATTCCAGGCACTGTGCTAGGCATTCAAATCTAAAAATGCAGAGAGAAGTGATGGTCTTGATCCCTTCCAACCTCAAGACTCCATAACATGGAGGGTTCAATAAATAGGAAAAAGAAACAGGTGCTGTGGCAAAATCTAAAGGTGACAAGTCATACCCCAGGTATCTTGAAGAATCCTGGAGGGTGTGCATATTTGTATTTTTTCTTTGTGTGTCTGTGTGTATAGGTGCCTTCATAGACAGCAACATATTTTAAAAAGTATTCTGATTCCTTACATACAAAAGAGGTTAAAAAAATTCTCATAAATTAACAGGACTTCTATTAAACCTCTAAACACACACTTAAGTGACATACCAGACAAGTGGCTGAGACAGAGTCTTGTCCAGTGCCATGCACGTATGAGCATACACGTGCAGACCCACAAAACGCATGACAAGCAATGCAAGTAGTGGTGAAACTTACCAATTTTCTCCAGTTGTGCAGGTACGCTTTAGCTAATTGTTATAATGTTACTATAACGTTCTTGTTTTCACTTTTTTCATAATTGTTTCTAGAAATGAAACAGAAAAACGAAATACTAAAAACCATGAAAGAAAATACACTCAAATTTGGATATTAGTAACTGGCTGTTTGGACAGTTTTGCCTTTTAAACTGTATGTGAGAGAGAGAGAGTGTGTGTGTGTGTATGTGTGTGTGTGACAGAGAGAGAGAGAGTCTCACTCTGTCCCCTAGGCTGGAGTGCAGTGGCGTGATCACAGCTCATTGCAGCCTCGACTTCCTGGGCTTACATGAATCTCTCATCTGAACCTCCCAAGTAGCTGGACTACAGGCACACACTGACCATGCCTAGCTAATTTTTTGGCTTCTTGGTTTTTTGTTTGTTGGGTTTTCATTTGTTTGGGGTTTTTTTTTTCTTTTTCTTTTTTTTTTTTTTTTTTTAGAGATGGGGTTTCACCATGTTGCTCTGATTGGACTCAAATTCGTAGGCTCAAGTGATTCTCTTGCCTTGCCTCCCAAAGTGCTGGGTTTACAGGCATGAACCATCACACCCAGCAGTTTCATCTTTTTAATACTGGTCCCTGGATTTTTTTAATCCCTTTTCTTCACTGCAAATTTTGTATTTTTCCTTTTCAATACTCTTACTTCTTTCTGGCCAACTAAGACAGAACTAAGTCTGCTTGCCATTACCACTTCAATCAGTAACTACCATGGGCACCATTAGAACTGCATTTTAAGACATCTAGAAATCTGTTATGTAAAGGTCATTCAATCATTCAACAAATTTTTTTATAGAATGAAAGTATTCATTTTTAGTTAATATGAATAGAAAGCATACACTTTAGGGGATATAACTTGATACTAACATTAAGCTTAAAGTTTTGCATTAAGAAAAATGTTTTTTTAATTTTCTTTTTTGTCAGCAGAAATCACAAATTTATTAATTCTTAAATATATCAATCAGTCATTTACCATCATGGCAAGAAATATATACGGTGTCCCATGGTAAAATGCAGTGTTTCAAAATGATAGAAGATAATAAATGTATAATTCAATTGTGGTGGAAAGAACAAATCACAATTTCTTCACATCTTAGCGCGTAAACTTGATCTACAGTAATACTTAAACACCACATGCTAAGTTGAAAGTGTAAAAAAAAAAACCACTCTACACCTATTTTTTTTTAGGAACAGAGTCTTGCTCTGTCACCCAGGCCTGCAATGCAGTGGTGTAATCATAATTCCCTGTAGCTTCAAACTCCTGGGCTCAAGCAATCCTCCCGCTTCAGCATTTCCAGTGGCAGGGACTACAAGCACGTGCCACCATACCTGGCTAGTTTTTTGGGTTTTTTCATTTCTTGAGATCTCACTATGTTTCCCAGGTTGGCCTCAAACTGTTGGTGTCAAGCTATCCTACCACCTCAGCCTCCTGGGTAGCCAGGATTATAGGCTTAAGCCACTGTGCCCAGTAAGAAAATATTTTTAAAAAAAATTTTTTTTCACCATGTTGGTCAGGCTGGTCTTGAACTCCCAACCTCAGGTGATCCACCTGCCTTGGCCTCCAAAGTGCTTGGATTACAGGCGTGAGCCACCACGCCCGGCCTGAAAATATAAAAATTTTTGCATATAAGGCTCAAATAGTCTGTGCGTGAACTGCTATAAGCAAGGTTCATAGGGAAGTGGGTAGATTCCTTCTGCTAAGTGGACTGTGAGGTCTACAGGATGGAGGGAGGAAGATCTGATGCAAATGAGAACAGATTTATTACAGGTCTGAAAGCCTAAAGAAATTATCTTTTTGCAAAAGAAACATTAAATGATTTAGCAGTCTCCACATGTGTTAATGTTTCAAATGTTTATCATAATGTGTATAATTGTGTAACAAAATTGTCAACAATAAATCTTTTGGTATTTGTGAAAAAAAAAAATTTTTAAGGAGTCTGTGTCAAATGAAAGCCAGTTAGTCTTAGGTTCTATTGTTGTGCATCAGAACTAATAAATATTGTCAAATGAAAGCAGATTTTGTGAGTCATTATATGTAAAAATTTGGATTCTGCTTCTTCTACTCTTTAACCAACTCATATATTATATCTCTGAGTATGGGCAAGTCTTTTAACTTTATTTTCATTATGGAATACAGGTAATAATGTTATCCCCTTAATTACTATAATAGTTAATTTTATGCATCAACTTGGCTAGGTCATGGTGCCCAGTTGTTTGGTCAAACAATAATCTAGCTGTTGCTTTGAAGGTATATTTCAGATGTGATTAATAGTTAAATCAGTAGGCTTCAAGTAAAGCAAATTGCCCTCCATAATGTGGGGGAGGCTTCATCTAATTAGTAGAAGGCCTTAAGAAAAATGACTGAGGTCTCAAGAAGAAGAAAGAATTCTATCTCCAGACTGCCTTTAGATTCGAGACTGCAACAGTAACTCCTGCTGGACTTTCCAGCCTGCAGGCCTGCCATGCAAACTTTAAACCTGCCAAACCCACAGTCCACAGTCTCATAATAAATCTGTCTCCCTCTCTCTGTCTCTGTCTGTCTCTTTCTCTCTCTCTCTCATTAGATATATAATGTATACACACACAGTTGACTCTTGAACAACACGAATTTGAACTGTGTGAGTCCACTTATACACAGATTTTTTTTCAACCAAATGCAGATTGAAAATACAGCACTCGGCCGGGCGCAGTGGCTCCCGCCTGTAATCCAAGCACTTTGGAGGCCAAGGCGGGCGGATCACCTGAGGTCGAGAGTTCAAGACCAGCCTGACCAACATGGTGAAACCCCGTCTTTAAAAAAAAAAAAAAAAAAAAAAATTAAAAAAAAAAAAAGAAAGAAAATATAGCTCTCACAGTATGCAAAACCCATGTATGTGGAGGGCCAACTTTTAGTATATGCCAGTTCTGCAGGGATGTCTGCAGGTTTAGCTATTGGTGGGGGCATCCTGGAAACGAATCCCCACGTATACCAAAGGACTAATTTGTATGTGTGTGTGCATATGTGTGTGTACGGTGTGTGTGTGTGTGTGTGTGTGTAAATCTTTGGTTCCTCTTCCCTGGAGAACTCTAATGTAATTACCTTCTTTGCAGTGATCTTCAAGATGGGATTGTGGTGAATTTAGAAATACATGGGAAGACCACTGAACATTTATCACTCTCAGGAGATAAACTTTTCTTGAAGAGCCTATTATCTCCTCTCTCCCTCCTTCAGCACCCACTTTAAATAAGTAAGAATAATCATAATCACATTATAAAGATAAGGCAGCAAGAGGATAGCAAAACTCAGTGTCATGAAATCAAATCAATCAACCCAGGAGCTCTATTAAACTTAAGCTCTCTTCTAAAGTCTAAAGCAATATTCTTCAATGTACAATCAGGTAACATTTGTTTATAGATAAAAACTTACATATCTTATTTGTTTAAAATAAATTCTCAATATATATCACATACTTACCATCCACTCTGTGTCTCCTCTAATGATTTCATTCTCCTCTGATACCCTATTATAGAAGCCTAGGATGTAAAATCATGAAACTCAAAATTCTGCACAGGGTAAACTTTAGGCTTGAAAGCTTTGGAATTTTTATCTATCTGACATAGGATTTTGAAGTCACATAACATAATCATCACATGACATAATTGAACTTGCCATCAATGGTATTATTAAAAGTTTTCCATTCCAATGCATTTTTTGTTATTAGTCTCACTCATTTAGCCATTTAATAAGTGGGCAACAAATCCAGCAGCCTTCAAATATGGAAGAGTTCCAAACCTTTGCAATTAGCATGACATCAGTTTGTACAGCCAGTGTAATATCCACTGCCAGACACACCAGGGATTCGAAGTCCATAAACAAGTGAAACCTCACCCATGAACACTAAGTAAACTGGTACCAATCAATGGGTATCCAGGATGCCTGGTATACAGCCTAGAACTAACTTAGCTTCCAGAAGTATCTTGCCAAACACTTCTTAATTTGCCTCTTTTACTGCTTGGGGGATATGTTCAAAGCAAATATATATAAATCTATATTCTCCACACTTTACAGGTTGTCTGGTAAGGGGTAATCTCTATAAGCAAGAAAAGAATTTCAAGCTGTTTAATCAGTTTTTAAATCCCTTTCTAAATATTTTGACTATGTAAAGCAAAAATATCTTGTGAAATTTATAACATGTAGAAGTAAAATATATTAAAGTAATAACAAAAAGCCCGGGAGGAGAAAAACAGAAGTTTGAAAGTTTCTTATATCATACAGGAAATGATATAATATTACTTGAAGTTATACTGTATTAAAAATATATAATTAAATTCTAGAGCAACAGCTAACATAAAGTAGTACAACTAATAAGATTATAGTGAAGATGAAATAAAATTAAAATACTAAAATAAAACCCAAAAACAAACAAACAGAAAAACTCAATCTAGACCAAAAAGGAAAGAAAATGAACACAGAACAAATGGGGAAAATACAAAAAAAAAATCACAGAATGGTATATTTAAACCCAACCGTATCAATAACTACATAAGAATTTTTTAAAAAGGAAAAATAATATACCACCCTAACATTTATCAAAATAAATTCTGGATAGGATGTTGCAGAAACCTCCAACCCAGAGCCACCAATGGGCATAAATAACAAAAGCTCCAGGGAAAGCCCTTTCCTTCTAGCCAAAGGACAAGGAAAAAGGTGGTGGCCTAACAACAGTAAATCTTTCTGGCAGTACCCTTGCTGCTCCAGCTAAACACCAACAAATAAACCACACCCCCAGGTCTCAGTCAGTGAGCAGGGAAGTTGATCTTCAACCCCACGTTCCTTCCCAATAGAAGCCAACTGTGGACTCTCGTTTCCTGCTTGGTAGTGTCAGCAGGCCAAACAGGGAGCTGGTCTTTCATTCCCCAGATGGCAGAAGCAGGGGGTGCTCCAATCTCCCAGCAAGATAGTGTCAGCGGGGTCCAACAATGAGCTGAGCCTCCATCTCTTCCTGGCAACAACGAGGTAGAATGAGGTGCTGTGAGGTGAGGCAGTCAACACTCAGCTTCCCCCACCCCAATGTCAACAATGCCCAGTGAGGAGCTGAACCTCCACACCCACCCAGTGGCCGTGTAACTGAACAAGGCAATGGAAAGCAGGGTTAATCGGAGTTCCTGTTTCCACCCCATTGTCAGCAAGGCCCAGTGATGAGCTAAGCCTCCACTCCTGTCATACCAACCAGGCAAGAAGTAAGTCTAGTTGGCCCTCTCCTTTCCCCGCTTCCAGCTGGCCCAGCAGAAAGCTCATCATCTCCATTCAGAGGCCATAAGGCAATGTGATTTAGTGGCCCCCTTTTGCTGGGGTGGTGCCAGTGGCACCCAGCAGGAAACTGAACATACACATCCACCAAACTTTACACTACACCTCTACAGGAAAACTACCTTCTAAAAAAAAGATTAACAGGATCCAGAGTTTCCTAATTTAAAAAAAAGTAATGATGTCCAGGCTACATTCAAAAGTTACTTTTCATTCCACAAATTAGGAAATCAGAACATTAATGAGAGAAGACAATCAACTGATATCAACACCAAGATGAATCAGATGCTCAAATTATTGGAAAATGACTTTAAAACAACTCTCACAAAAATGCTTCAGTGAGTCTGGGTGTAGTGGCTCATGTCTATAATCCCATCACTTTGGGAGGCTGAGGTAGGAGGATCACTTGAGCCCAGGAGTTTGAGACCAGCCTGGGCAACATGGTAAGATCTCATCTCTACAAAAAAATTAAAAATGAGGGGGTGTTGGTGAGTACCTGTAGTTCCAACTACTCAGGAGGCTGAGGCAGGAAAATCTCTAAACCCAGGAATCTGAGGCAGCAGTGAGTCCAGAGAACTGAAAACTACAGTAACTGAAATTTAAAAGCTCTCTGGATAGATTCAATATAAAAGGGAGATGCCAGAAGAACAGAATCTGTAAACTTTAAACAGATGAATAGAATTTACCCTGTTTGAAAAACAGTGAAAAAATAAACTGAAAAAATAAATGAGCAGTTTCAGAGACCTATAGGATAATAACAAGAGACCTAAATTCATATCATCGGAGTTTTTGAATAAGAGGAAAGCGGTGGGACTAAAAACTATTCAAAGAAATAATGCCTGAAAACTCTCCAGGTTTGGCAAAACTATAGTGGTGGAGGTAATTGACTATAATTATAAGGATATAGAGTTGCTACTATATAATGGGATAGAGAGAAGTATGAATGGAACTCAGAAATGTATGGGAACATGTCTTGTTGTTTCCATGCTTGGTGATAGCGCTGAAAAGGTAATTAAATCAACCAAGGTCTGAAAAAGGTACAGTAACCAGGGACTTAGGCCCTACAGGGATAAAGGTCTAAGTCACCAAAGAGCAAGAAACTGAGACCACTAGAAATGCTGAATGAGGGAGCCTAGAATGAGTGATAGAAGAGGGAGACAATAGATAACAATAATGGTCTTAGGACCAACTGCAGCAGGAATGACTATACTTATCTGACTAACTCTTCTGTTTTAGGTCTTTTTTTTTTTTTTTTTAAGAAACTGTAATCAGCCACCACCTTGAGGAATAAATGACAGGACAAAGCAAATATAATGTTGGGTAACAGTGTATCAAAGCAGTGGAAGAGCTGACCGACACTATCAATACCCTCCCCTGCATAACCCATTAACATTTTTCATGTGTTAGCACACTGGCCCAACTTCCAACTGTCGCACTGACTCGTAGCCAGTCAACAAGGTGACCTCGTTGATCTCCATCATCTCTTGTATTCATGCCACTGGGCAGTCCCCTTATACACTGTATAAGGGTGGGTCTATGTGACCAACAGATACAGCAGAAGTGGCTGGAGTCGCCCTGTGGGTCTCGGGAGGAAGGTTGAGTTGGACAGCGGTTGGTGCTTGCTGAGACAGCACCTCAGGGATGATGACAGAGGGAGGTAATCACAATTTGCAGGCTGCAGAGACTGCAGATTTACAGAATAGCTGCAAGAATGGGGAAAAGTGATGTTGATAGTGGATAAGGTCCTATTATGGGAAACAACTTGAAAACCTATTATGGGTTTCACTTGCCATCTTGGACTTGGTTTCTTTGGTGTTTCAATTATCTACTATCTAGACCCATCTATTCTGTCTGCTATTTCCTCTTCTGTTATATTTTGGTGCTTGGCTGAATACCTTGCTCCCATTCTAGCATCTAACATTTTTGACTCCAATAAATGCACCAGTGATCAACAGCAAAGATTCCATGAAATTTGCAGCAATCTACTAAAAACTCAATGCAGAGCTATGGACTGGTGGAAACATATCTCTACACTGAAGGAAGAAAAGCCTGAAATGCATTTCGTGGCCATGATCGTTTATCTCGCTGCAATTGCTTGGGTGGGACAGCAAGTCCACAGCCTGCTTCTCATCTACCTGATAGTGACTTTCTCACTGTTGCTTCCTCAACTAAACCAACATGGACTCATTTCAAACCACACTGGAAAGGCCAAAGGGAGATAAGCAAGCTTCTCGAACAAAAAGAAAATAAAAATGAATAATTCATCTGCTTTATTCAATGTGATTAATGGCATATACATTGTCCCTAGAACAGTTTCTACTATACTATCTGGATACTAAAATGTTAAAGAAGTAGCTCTTTTTTCTCCCTCACTCTGCCTTAATTATTCAATTGTCTAAATCCAATAAAGGTTAAAAAAAAAAGAAATTCAGACTTGCCAACTAAGTGTCTTCGAGTCAAATATAGTTAAATGCATTCTCATTGGTGGTCTTACATGTAACTTGTTTTGATTTTTCTCACCCAGGGTTAATGGAATTCTTACATTTAGACAACTTCCTTTTTAAAATAACATAGTGGTGAACTTTACACTCTAGTACAGTTAAAGTGACTTTGGATAACTGTTTAAGTTGATCCTTGCTTTAGTTTGATATCAGGTAGTGGTCTGTGGCTACAGGTCTGTTCTACTGTCTGTCGTTCCACTGTCTGCTTAAAAAACTGTCTGGCTTCATGAATATAGAGACCAAGTTTACCACTTCTAATGAAGAGACCAGTTAAGATTCATTCCTCATTCTGTTTTTCTACCATGAAAAAAGGATCCTGATGTAACAAAATTCAATTAATTCTATGTCCTAGTATATGTAGATTTCTCCCTTGTACAAAACTTATCGTTTTGTGGGGAACATTGATCCTTTCTCCCAAATGAGGAAGATCTCACAGCGTTAGAGCTCTTGTGCCCTTGCACTTAGACGTCAAGTTAGTACATCCTTCAAGGCTTTTTAATAGCAGACTTCCAAAAGATTGTACTTAGGAGTTTTGGCATAGTTTTAATTTTGGATTTTCAGCTCACTTTAGCTATAACAGAGAGTATGTTAAGACTCACGTGTATGACCTTTACTCCAAGACCAGCTAGTAAACAAGTCTCTTATGTTAATCAAATTTTATTTCAATAGAATATAATCTTATCTGACTAATTTTTGAGACCAGAATAAGCCTTTAAAGATAAACCTCAAGTTTCTCATTTATGATAATACTGGCTGTTTCAGTCCCAATAGGTTTGGCATAGGAGATAGTAACCACACTGGTGTCTGCCTTTTTTTTTTAGATATTTCTCTGAAAAAGGCAAGGCTGTTGGTGAGAGCAGATGTGAGCTGATGATAGTTGGCCTCTGGTCTCCATAGATTTTGTAACTCCTTGGTGAGTTTTCAGTGTGTGTGTGTTTCTACATAATCATTATAGTCATGATAATAATCATTCTCTACCTCTCAGTAGCTAGAAATTTAGAGTAGTTGAAATCTGTAGGAATGTACCTCTGAGGACCAAAACTATGACATATTTGGAATAATTCTTAAATGGATTAACAAACTGTAATATAGTTTTATTTATTGCACTGACGCTGTTCCTTGTAGTATATCTATCCCTATTAAATGAGTGTTGTTTTCTCCCCTTTAATATTGCTGTAAACAGTGGTGGCCATTGTAACATATGTTTTATTTTTCAAATGTTTTATATGAGAACTATCTTAAATTTTCATGTGTTTCTTCATCGTAAATAAGCCTGTCTTCTTACTTCTTATCGGGACTTTTGTTTGTGTATATACATGTTCTATTGATTACCTTTGCAGTTTGAATCCTGTATTATTTCTTCTACTTTGTTATGTGTAGAAGGAGAAAAATGTTAGAAGCTGGGGAAAAAAAAACAGCAGAAGTGATGGTCTAACACTTCTGAGTCTGGTTATAAAAGACAATTTCTCTCTCTCTCCCTCTCCTTCTCTCTCTCTGTCTCTCCCCCACACACACTATAAAGAAAGCCATGTGATAAAAATCTGGGGCCTCCTGCCGACAGCTATGTGAGCAAGCCATCTTAGAAGTACACCCTCCAATCCTAGTCAAGAGACTAAAGTGGGAGAGAGAGAAGAAAATCTACCCATACTGAGACTCTGAGTAAGGGAAATGCAGTGAAGGGAGTATTGTAATTCCTTTCCGTGTTTTTTCTATGCCTAAAGGTTTTACACAGCTGTGATTATTCTGTATATTCAATTATTCACCTTGGTTTTCTTGATTCATTATTGTATCATAAGAAGTTCAGCATTTTTATAGTCTTAATGAACATCCTTTATTTGCTATGTGGTAGATAAAATTTCAATGAATAAACCCAACATTCCCTGCCCTAATCCCCAGAATCTTGAATGTGATGCAATATTACTCTGGTGATTTTGCTGGGTTCCATGGCACAGTTGACATTTTGTATTTTATTTTATTTTATTTTATTTTATTTTTTGAGACAGAGTCATGCTCCCTTGCCCAGGTTGGAGTGCAGTGGCACGATCAGCTCACTGCAACCTCAGCCTCCCGGGTTCAAGCAATTCTCCCACCTCAGCCTCCCTAGTAGCTGGGATTACAGGCACCCATCACCACACCTAGCTAAATTTTTTTGCATTTTTAGTAGAGACAGGGTTTCACTATGTTGGCCAGGCTGGTTTTGAACTCCTGACCTCAAGTGATCCACCCAACTTTGCCTCCCAAACAGCTAGGATTACAGGTGTGAATCACTGTGCTCAGCCAACAGTTGACGTTTTTAAAGGGAGATATCTATGTGCCTGATGACATGAGACCTTAAAAACACATGAACTTTGTCTGGAAGATGAAGCCAGAAATTCCAAGCATGAGAAGAACTTGACACGTGACTGCTGGTTTGAGGATGGTGGGAATCACATAAGAAGGAATGCAGATTGCCTTAAGGAGCTCAGAAACGCCCCCAGCCCAAAAACATTCAGAATATGGGAACTTCAGTCCCACATCTGCATGGACTAGAATTCTGATGTTAATAAGAACTGGCTGGGCATGGTGGCTCACACCAGTAATCCCAGCACTGTAGAAGGCCGAGGCGAGCAGATCACTTGAGGTCAGGAGTTTGAGACCAGTCTGGCCAACAAGATGAAACCTCGTCTCTACTAAAAATAGAAAAGTTAGCCAGGCATGATGGCAGGTGCCTGTCATCCCAGCTACTCGGGAGGCTGAGGCACGAGAATTGCTTGAACCCAGGAGGCAGAGGTTGCAGTGAGCCAAGATCATACCACTGCACTCCGGCCTCGGCAACAGAGCAAGACTCCATCTCTCAGAAATAAATAAATACATAAATAAATCACCTGTAATCCCAACTCAGGGAGCTGAGGTCAGAGGATTGCTTGAGCTCAAGAGTTCAAACCCAGCCTGGGCAACCTAGCAGGACCCTGTCTCTACAAAAAAAAAATTAATTAGTCAGGTATGGTGGTGTGTGCCTATAGCCCTAGTTACTTGGTAGACTGAGGTGAGAGAATTGCCTGAGTCCAGGAGTTTGATCCCACAGCGACCTATGATCATGCCACTTCCCTCTAGCCTGGGCAGCAGAGAAACACCTTGTCTCTAAATTTTAAAAATTTATTAAAAATTTTAATAAATCTAATGAATTAACTTGGAAGAGGACTCTGAACTCCACTTGAGTACTCACCCAGCCAATGCCTCGACTTTACTGTTGTTATGACCTAAGCATAGAACTCAGGTGAACTTGCTTGGACTTATGACCTACAGAACCATAAGCTAATATATCAGTATAGTGGTAATTTGTTATGCAGCAATAGAAACTAAGACAACTTTAAAAGATTCCATTGATCATAGCATTCATAATATCATTTGCATAATATTGTTTTCCCTAATTAATAATGCCACTATATGACCAATTCATACTCACCAAGTCCAAAGCCCTTAAATCTCATTTCTATGTCTTCTTTGGTTTCCTTGTAAACTGGAAAAAAAAAACATAACCTCATTTCTAGCCTATATTTATTTAAATGAGAGCTAAAAAAAAATGAATCATCAGACAAAAGGAACATGAACGTTTTAGCATCCTGGATTCATATTGTCAAGATTGATTTCAAACATGACTATGTCTGTTCAAATTCCATCTCAAATATTCATTTTATAACTTAGAATGAAAAAGCACTCCTACCTCACCTGAAGAGATTTTTGCTTAATCCTTGATTTAATATATATATATATGTAACATATGACTGACCATAAACCTATGTTAACTTGGAGCAGCCCTCACTTTTGATGTCCCAATAACCTACAGTCTGAGCTTCTGCTCTCTGGTCGACTTTATCTCATGTGGAGGCAGCCACACAACAATCGTGTACTCTCTAAACCCAGCCGACAGCAGGCTGTAGCATTTAATGAATTTCATTAAAAAATTGGAAGAGAACATAAGGGAATTAAAAAGCAAGAAAGGAAAATCTTAACATTTACTATAGATTTGTATTGTGATTAACGCCTATTGACTGCATCTTGCCATAGAAATCCCCTACTGGCTCTCCTGCCTCGCCCACATTTGCCACCAAATTGCTGTGTTCACTCTTCTTTGCCATCTTCTATTGACTCCCCTGATTATGTTCATGCTCCCCAAGTCTAAAGCCCCTAAACTTCACTTCTAACCTGAGTTATAAACCTCCAAAATATGTTAAGATTATATTTACTTATCGAGGATGCACATAATGAAGATAGCCTTACATAATTAATCAGAATACTTAACATCTCACTCTGAAGCATTTGCATTTGGATTTCCAAAGTTCAGAGTCTCCTTAAAGAAAATGAGAATCACCACAGTGATCCCTCCAGGGCAACAATCCACCCCAATGACAAACCCCATCTTACAGCTTTAGATCCACAAGATACAAATCATGGTCAGGATTTCACCTTTTACAAAAGAAGGGGGAGAGAAATACTGAGTTCCAGTCCCAGAGGCCCTACCACACAAAACTTAGTGAAAATTCAAGGCTAGAATTGAAATAACTAAACTTGAATAGAGCTTACTGTGTGCCACGACTGCTCTCAGTAACACTAGATATAGGTCTAGATATAGACATAGCTAATATAAATAGAGAATCATAACTCACAACAGCCTTGTGACGTAGATACTCTTATTATTCTCCCTTTATAGATAAGGAAATAAACAAAAATATAGTGACTGGCTGAAGACCATCCAACTAGAAAGTAGCAAACTCAAATCCAGGCAGTCTGGTTCCAAAGTTCCCAGGCTTAACTCACAGCAGGCATACACTCAGGAAATATAACTTCTCGCTGCTCTAATTGCCTCTTGAATTTTGGTGCAGCTAAAGAGCCCTCATAGTCACAGTGTCTCTCACAGCACAGAGGTAAGAGGCAGAGTCTTTCATCTGGAGCTCCTTCACAAGGAGGTAACTGTACCCTTTAGAGCGATTAAGGAATGAAGAAAAATGACCTCTCTCCTCCAGACCATCCAGAACATTGTAAGAAAGAAATGTGGGTGCTTTGCCATCATGTTGCTGGTACCAGGACAGCCCGTTGAACCCAGTTGTCCGGTATGTGCAATGGATCTGGACTATGGCTCCTTCCATAGCTGTCACCTCCATGGGCTGGTCAATGTTTTGTCCTGCAGTGCCTATGACAAGACACATGACTGTTACTAGGGCGGCGCTCCTGGAAGCCCCATCACTATTAAAAATATTGCCTCCATATGGTCACAAAAGAACTGCCATTAAGGGGAGTTTCTTAGAAAGAAATGACAGCAAAGTAGCAGCAGCAATAGTTATTATTTGATATCCGATAACAATTAGCAGCACACAAAGAAAATATCTATCAAGAAAGACTCTTTTGTTACAAATGTCAAAAGCGGCAATCATTTAGCTGAAAGAAAATTGTTTTGAATACTCCCAGCAGCATTTGCTATTAGAATGAGACTTACCTCCCATCTTCATGGAAACATAAAGAAGGAAAACTCCCCCACATCTGCTGCAGGATACCACGAGCGTGGCACTGCATCCCCCGGTTCCTGAGCCACTGGAGTCTGCAGAAGGTAGACACTTCATGTGGGTGAGGGAAGGAAGCTCAGTCTGGATGTAAAACCCAGTAGCATCTCAAGGGGAGGAGCTTGAGATGGGATGACATTCAATTTCCTTCTACAGGAGCAGCTATAGGTTGTTACTACAGAAGTGTCTTCACATGAACGTTTCCTACCAAGAAATCCACAGGTTTTAATCCAAGTGATTCTGGTGAAGATTGAAAAAGCATAATGTATAAAGAATAGAGAAGGCAAATAGGAATAACATAAGGTAAAGTATTCAATTTCCCATCATAAGTGTTTCTCTTCTCAAGACAGGAAAAAATGGAAACGAGGGTGCAATTAGAGGTGTGATGTGTGTGTGTGTGTGTGTGTGTGTGTGTGTGTGTTGGTGGTGGTGATAATGGTGGTGGTGATGTTGTTTGTGACAGTAAGGAAGAGACAGTTTTCAACCATCTAAATTTATCTACCAACAGATGATCAGATATTAAAGTTCAAAAGAAACATGTATGTCTGTATATGTATGTACATGTACGAATATACAGGAAGAAATGAGAAAGAAGAAGCTATTAACATTAGTTACTGCCAGGCGTGGTGGCTCACGCCTGTAATCCCAGTACTTTGGGAAGCCAAGGTGGGTGGATCACCTGAGGTCAGGAGTTCGAGACCAGCCTGACCAACATGGTAAAACCCCAACTCTATTAAAAATACAAAATTAGCTGGCTGTGGTGGTGCATGCCTGTAATCCCAGCTACTTGGGAGGCTGAGCCAGAAGAATTACTTGAACCTGGGCGGCGGAGTTGCAGTGAGCCAAGATCACACCATTGCACTCCAGCCTGGGTGACAAGAGCAAAACTCCGTCTAAAAAAAAAAAAAAAATTAGTCGCTTCAGAGGATTGAAATTAAAAGAAAATAGTGGAAATGTTAACATTTTCTGGTATATCTCTGCTTTGTTTGACTTGAAATTTGTTACATAATAAACTGAGAACGTGGAAGAAAGAAAAAGAAGGAACAAAAAAGGAAGGAGGAAGACTAGGTGTAAAACAAAAAGGAAAAGAGGGAGGGAGGAAGAAACCTATGTTTCAAACTATTTCCCATGTTACAAAAGGAAGTTAACTCTTTTTGATACATAATTTTCCAAACTAATGAATGTCTCACATCTATCTTTACGAAAGTAATTTGTATCCCTCATGAACTCTCTGGATTTATTTCTATTTACTCCATATAGCAATTGTACTTTGTTTCAATAAAGATGATACTGTCATCTTGTGGTGAAATGTAGCAGTGCAACCTTAACACACACACACACACACACACACACACACACACACACACACACACAAGCCTAACATTTTCTTACTTTAGGATTAAAAAGAAACTTAGAAATCATCTAGTCTTTGTCCAGCTCCATCATTTTACAGGGGAAGTTCTTGAAACTCTTGAAGGTTTTCTCACACTCCAGGCTTCATATCTTCATTTATAGTCGATTTCCCAATGTTATTTAGATTAACATTAATTTTTGTGAGAGAGAGAGAGAAAGAGTTTCTCTCAGTTGCCCATGCTGGAGTGCAGTGGTGGGATCATGGCTCACTATAACCTCAACCTTCTGGGCTCAAGCGATCTTTCTGCCTCGGCCTCTCAGATAGCTAGGACTACAGGCACCCAGCTAATTTTTTGTATGTTATTGTTGAGATGGGGTCTTGCTATGTTGTACAGGCTGGTCTTGAACTCCTGGCCCCAAGTGATCCTCCTGCCTCAGCCTCCCAAACTGTAGAGATTACAGTCATGAGTCACTGTGCCCGGCCCAATATTAAATTTGTAAAATGAATAAATGGATTTCTGAAGCTACTTGCCCCAGTATATGCAGGTCAATAGATGATCAATTTGTGTCAGATATACTCCAGGTAATTTTAAACGTTAGATTTGTATTTGAAACCATAGCTTTTTTTCTGCTCACAGTATTTAATATGTGTGGCAGTTTTGACTATTAATTTATTCAGAAGTACCTACTGAGAATGTATTACATGCCAGGTACTATGCTAGTAGTGCTGGGGATTCTAAACTAAGCAAAGCCCATATTCTAGTGAAGGGAGACAAACAGTAAACAAACAAGAAAACACAGTGTGCCAGATGGTGGCAAGTGCTGAGAGAAAAATAAAATAGGGAAAGGGAAGGAGAGGGTCAACAGAAACCTCGCTGATTAGGTGATGCCTGAACAGAAACCTGAAGATGATGGTGGAATCCTGATGAATGTTTAGGGAGGGAAGGGGATCAGTTGAGATTTCATAACACCTCTAAGAAATTAGAGGTCATCCAAATAATATACAAATGAGGTTTTTTTCCCCCCCCACAGTTCCCCTTTCAGGGATCCTACTAGAAACATTTCCAGCTCTCTCTCAAAACAAAATAATGAGGATTTCCGGAGGAGAGACCTCATTAGGGAAATACTTCAGAGCAGGGTTTCCCTTGAGGTTAGAATTTTTCTTCAAATCTCTTGGCAGTGTGTTTTTTTCTTTTAATCCATAAAAAGCAACAGCTAATGGAAACTGATATAAAATATGACTGAATATATACAGAAGTCACACATGTCTAAGAGCCCCAAAAGCCAGGTGCTTTCCCAGCTTCTGAACACTTGTCAGGCCAAACTCCTAAAAAAAAAAAAAAAATTCTAAAGCCTTTCCAAAACAGATGTGGGACCCTTTTATAGTAGGCTAGACTGAATCTCTGAAGACCATCTCTCCATCCGCTGGACCGCTGCACACAAGGACAGCCAGCCTCCTCCACAACTGTGCAGCTCTGTACATGTGAGTCTAAACGAATGGAAAGAGCAGCCCTGACACCAGTTCTGTTCCAAATAGGCTGCAGACTAATTTTGGAACTTTAAGACTTTCTGTTATTTTGTCCAAGTGTTAATTTAATCCATCTCTTTTCTTCATCTTTTTCGTCAACTCTTTCCCAAACTGCTAGAATTAAGTTCCTTCTTTTCAAACTTGGGAATTTTTTTGTGTGTTGAGAAAATGACTCAAAAAAACCTCACAACGCTATTTCTTTCCATGTTCTCATCTTATTAGGGTGGTGATAAAGGGCAGAGTTGGGCAGTGATACAGTCATAGGGATCATGAAGAGCATGCTTCAGTGATTATGCAAACACAAAGAAAGGCTGGATTCATAATTTTTTCCTTCTCCAGTGAAGAGGGTACTAAGTACTTTTTCTTAAGCAAGCTCGTTTTTGTTTACCCTTTGGTAATAGGAAAGAATGTGCTCTTGTTAATTCAATAAAATAAGTCTAGGCCACCTCAAATTCTATCCATTTCCTCTCCTTTGCCCTGGCTCTACCAGGATGTCTAACTCTGAATGAAGGATGACAGAAGGTGAAACTTCTTTTTGAAAGCAAATGTGGGTTGGGTCTCGTCACAAAGGTAAACAGGAGTCCTTTGATCCTAATATGTCCAACGCAATGCTGGACCAGCCTTCACTCCTCATCTTCAGGATTTCATGACTGTTGAGTAGTAGTCCAGATCCCAAAGGTCACTTGTAGAAATCTAAACTTTCAAATTGCTGGATAGAGGCTTGCCCTCCTCGGCGCCTCTCTAAATGAAAATACATTGCAAGAAATGTGCTCACATCAAACTAGCTTGATTTTGGGCAGAGGAGGGGCACAGAAAGCAGCTTATCTTGTGATTCCATAATGCCACAGAGGTCCCTTGAAAGTGTTCTTGCCCCTCCCTGTCCTTACTTTCTCACCACTCTTTCACCCCATTTCCAGAGTCTCTTCCTAGAATTTCCAGGCTAATTGCTTTGTAAAAATATATTGTTTATTCTCTGATGTCACTGGGCTCTTATTTTCAGATGCTTTCTATATTGAACTTTAATTTTTTGTCTTTTTCATGTGCTTTGATTATTTAAATTCTCATCTATCCAATTGGAGAATATCCAGTACAGTCTAAAACTTGGGAAATTTTAGAATATTTTGGTTATCTAATTAGCCAGGATAGATATACTAAAATTGCATTTAACTTTCTTTATCTTAAATATCCTAAGTTTGAAAAGCTAAAAAAGAGGAACAGACCTAAAATAAAATGACACAAAGCTAGAAGATAAGGGAGGGGGATAGGAGGATCCACAAATGTGGCCTCTACATTTGTCTGTTTTGGCGGGGAGGGGGACAAGGTCTCAATCTGCCACCCAGGAAGGAGTACAATGGTACCATCATGGCTCACTACAGCCTTGACCTTCCAGGCTCCAGTGATCCTCCTGAGTAACTAGGACTGCAGGCATGCACCACTATACCTGGCTAATTAAAAAAATTTTTGAACTGACAGGGTCCCAATATGTTGCCCAGGCTGGTCTCAAAACTCCTGGGCTCAAGCAATTCTCCTGCCTCAGCCTCCCAAAGTGCCAGGATTACAGGCATTGGCCACCTTGCTCAGCCTTTTTTCTCCTCTAAGCTGGTCCAAGACTGTTTGCCTCTCTTGCCAAGAAAGCCAATCCTTCTGTAAACACACTGTTCCTCCAAAAATCTACCTTCTGGAAGTCTAAGCTATCTTCTTCTGCAGCCTCTGAACACCAAACCCCAAGTTAAAACCACCATTCTTTACCAAGTCTGCTTGGAAAGATAACCTGTCTTCAAACCCACTTCAAACCCACATCTCAGTTTCCTGCCTCCTCCCAGACAGGCACCCAGAACCTAGAAGGGTAAAAAGAGCTTTCCTTCTACAGGGAGCCTGGGAGAAATGAAACCAAACTTATGCACAACAAAAGAGGGAAAATCAGACAGACAAAGTAGATAAATTAGGGAGAAACTTTTCACTATACATAAGTATGCATCATGGAAGTCCTTCAAATAATTGCCCCAGTGGTACGGTTCTATCTGATTTGAAATATAAAAAATTGATTTTCGTAAAACATTTCATGAATATATAATTTGCCTAAGTAGAAGCACACTGGTTTATATGTCTGTATTGACAAAGAAAATTACCTTAGCTGAAAATTAGTATTCTATGCACAATTTTAATCTCAATGCTTTCTATCTTTTCTCTATATTCTAACCGCAGAAGTAAGATTTAGTTTTCCCAACCGTTTTCAAATAAATCGAAGTGTCCTCCTGAAACTCAGGCAATAAAAGTCTGATATTTCTTTGTTTTTGGTGGGCTAAGGACAAATTTAACATTTTCCACAGACCTCAAAGAGTCAGATATATTCAGTATTATTATTATTACTACTAATAACTCTTGAATGTTAGCATATGAATTAAGTTACTTCAGAGAATACTTAAGATAAAATCTCTTTGGGGAATTTCTGATAGAGATTAAATAGTTAAACTTATTAATATTCACATGTTATTTACAATTAATCTATTGCCATTTTAATTGCTTTCTGAAAATAGCCATTTGCATTACAAAGATACTTTGTGGTTAAATGAAAGATAAAAGCATCTGAAACCATACATAGAGCGAAAGTCTTTATCAAGCAACCTATTCAACAAAAAGAGTGAAACAAACACATTCCATCCCTCTATCTATTTTACCATCTGATTCAGATACTTGAAAATCAGTAAAGGTCTTTAGAGAGAGTTGTTGTTTGATAGACTGTAATACACAGATATTATACACAAGCACACTGAAGTTCAAGTCCTGTATTAGTCAGCGATTTTATAACAAACAATAAAATTCCTCTGTGACTTCATACCAAAAAAATCCAATCCCAAACCAAATAACCATATAAATCACCAAATAAATCTAAATGATATCCTGGAGCAATAACAGGCGTGAATGTTTCTTGAAGTTCTTTTAATAATGAAACTACACCTATATTACATAATGAATGAGATGGTCCCTTGACCTAAAAGTCCCAGCCAGGTGGGCACAAGGTTCAGACAAAAAAGATCAAGCAGAGAAACAATGTATTCAGTCAGGGGGATTTGGCAACATCCATTCAATCTGCCTCAGTCATTCAGAAAATAATTACGGTATTGTCACTTTTACGTGCTAGAGGGGGATGACTACTAAGGGAGACAAAAAGAAATTAGACAATGCAACACAGTTTATGTGCTCTGAAAAGTATAAACATTGTCCTCAGGAACCGGGAAAACCTTCTTAAAGAGAAGACACCCAAACTGAATCCTGAAGGAAAAGTGAGCACTACCTATGTAAAGGAAGCAGAAAAGATAATGTGTGCATAAGTCCCAACTTAGAGCATGCTACTGTGAGAACCTTGGGGAGTGTCACGCATCCCAACAATAAGAAGGAATTACAAGTGGTACAATAGGGACATAAATAAGGGTCAGATAAGGAAAATTTTTGCATGCTATGGTGAGGAGATGAGATTTTAGCTGAGGACAAAGGGGAGAATGATAGTAGGTGAAGAAACAGTAGATGTGGTAATGTAGGGTGTTTGTTCCACACTGTTCTGCATCTACCTTAGCCCCTCTTTGGCAAACTCTTTTTGGTTGGAGTTTTCGGTACTTCTCTATCACTCACATACGTCCTTCTTTCTTCATCTGGCAAATCCTGCCTCTCAGTATCTCTCAATGGACAAGAGTTTCCACCCATCTAGGAAACTAACCAGCCTCTGGAGGGCTTATCCTATTAGGGAAACCCAAATAATTAATGGTGACACTACCTCCTCTTTTAAAAAACAATTTAACACTCTCTTTTTATCTCATAACTCCTAGGCATCAATTATCTGACAAAAGCATTCACTTACATCACTGTGCTGTGTTTCTCCTGTCAAACTCCACCATTCATCTTAGCAGACTACAAAAAGACATGGGAAAGACCAAAAACACATCGCTGGACACTGTGGTGACAGATTTCATTCTCCTGGTCTTGTCTCTACCCCCAAATCTAAGAAGCCTTCTCTTCCTGGTCTTCCTCCTCATTTACATCCTCACTCAGCTGGGAAACCTGCTCATTCTGCTCACTGTGTGGGCTGACCCAAAGTTCCACGCTCGCCCCATGTACATTCTTCTGGGAGTGCTCTCATTCCTGGACATGTGGCTCTCCTCAGTCATCGTTCCTCGGCTTATTTTGGATTTCACTCCTGCCAGCAAGGCTGTCACATTTGGCGGCTGTGTGGCTCAGCTGTATTTCTTTCACTTCCTGGGCAGCACCCAGTGCTTCCTCTACACCTTGATGGCCTACGACAGGTACCTGGCAATATGTCAGCCCCTGCGCTACCCAGTGCTCATGAATGGGAGGTTATGCACAGTTCTTGTGGCTGGAGCTTGGGTTGCCGGCTCCATCCATGGGTCTATCCAGGCCACCCCTGACCTTCCGCCTGCCCTACTGTGGGCCCAATAGGGTGGATTACTTTATCTGTGACATCCCTGCAGTATTGAGACTGGCCTGTGCTGACACAACTGTCAACGAGCTCGTGACCTTTGTGGACATCGGGGTAGTGGCCGCCAGTTGCTTCATGTTAATTCTGCTCTCCTATGCCAACATACTCCATGCCATCCTGAAGATACGCACTGCTCATGGGAGGCGCCGCGCCTTCTCCACCTGTGCCTCCCACCTAACCGTGGTCACAGTCTACTACGGCCACTGTATTTTCATATACCTTAGGGCTGGCTCCAAGAGCCCCCTGGATGGGGCAGTGGCTGTGTTTTACACTGTTGTCACTCCATTACTGAACCCCCTCATCTACACACTGAGGAACCAGGAAGTGAAGTCTGCTCTGAAGAGGATAACAGCAGGTCGAGGGACTGTGGATGAAAATAAGTAACTACATCTGCATCATCATCACTGCCATTCTCTTCAGCTACTGCTGCATGTGACAAATGTTCAATAAATAGATGTTAGTTTCAGCTGAAATGAATATAATTCTTTTTTTTTTCTTTTTTTTTTGAGACGGAGTCTAGCTCTGTCACCTAGGCTGAAGTGCAGTGGCACGATCTCCGCTCACTGCAACCTCCACCTCCCAGGTTCAAGCAGTTCTGCCTCAGCCTCAGTAGCTGGGATTACAGGCAACCACCACCATGCCCAGCTAATTTTTTTTTTTTTTTTTTTTTGTAGAGATGGGATTTCACTGTATTGGCCAGGGTGGTCTCGAACTCCTGACCTCGTAATCTGCCCACCTCGGCCTCCCAAAGTGCTGGGATTACAGGCATGAGCCACTGTGCCCAGTCTGAAATGAATATAATTCTACTAGGAAGAAACTTCTGGTGCTATATTCAACCTCAAGAAATTATCTACAGCTGTTTTGTTTTACCCTTTTCTGACTCAGCTCTCAAGAGAAAGCACATACGTTGACTCTGAGAAATTGATGCTTTCTTCTAGAAGGAGGGGAAATTATTCCAGGCGAATCTGGGGAAAACCAACATAATACTGTCCTACATTTATTTGCTTTGCTCCTAATTTCCCAAGCCTCTAGGCATTCAGAATTGCTTTGCTCACATCAAGGCAAATCCATCCTTCCAAGTACTTAGAATCTCTACGTGGCTCGTCTGTGTTTCCTTTCAGCCCTTCACTGTCCTCCATATAAGTCACCAAATTCTGTTCACTCTGCCTCAGAAATGTCTCTCTGGCTTCTTAAGTGGTCTCCTTATCACCTCCACTTTCCTCCATACAACTACCAGAGTTTTCTTTCCAAAACATACAACTAAATATTTTATTTCCTGTCCTTATAAATATTTACTGGCTATCCACTGCATATAAATAAAGCCATACCTCTTAGCTTGTATGGTCCTCAAGGCCAAAAACATTTATTATCTGCCCCTTTAGAGGGAAAATTTGCTTACCTCTTCTCTAGCCACTTTAACACAAATGTGGCTTGGAAGCTATAGAGACCTCCACAAAAGTTTAGTAGTTTAGTGAAAAAAATAATAAAACTATACCACATTCAATGTATTCTCTTACAACATGGACCATCTCTGGACATTTTAAGAAAGTTTGGGAAAAGCGTTCAGGCAACACCAGATGTAAGTCTAGAAGAAAATAAGTTAGACCAAACTCAAAGTATTCAAAGAAACAAGACCAAGAAATACTAAGAAAAATAACAGGCCAGGTGTGGTGGCTTGCACCTGTAATCCCAGTATTTTGGGAGGCAGATGCAAGAGGATCACTTGAGCCCAGGAGTTCAAGACTAGCCTGAGCAATCTAATGAGATCTCACCTCTATAAAAAATTTAAAAATTAGTCATGTGTGGTAGTGTGTGCTTAGAGACCCAGCCTCTTGGGAGGCTGAGGTGGGAGAATCGCTTGAGCCTAGGAGGATGAGGCTGCAGTGAGCCATGATCATGTCACTGTACTCCATCCTGAGCAACAGAGTAAGACCCTGTCTCAAAAAATAAATAAATAAAATTGTAAAATTAAAAAAGAAAAATCAGGCCGGGCACAGGGGCTCACACCTGTAATCCCAGCACTTTGGGAGGCCGAGGCAGGCAGATCGCCTTAGGTCAGGAATTCGAGACCAGCCTGACCAACATGGAGAAACCCTTTCTCTACTAAATATACAAAATTAACCAAGTAATTACATGCCTGTAATCCCAGCTACTCGGGAGGCTGAGGCAAGAGAATCACTTGAACCCAGGAGGTGGAGGTTATGGTGAGCCAAGATCATGCCATTGCACTCCAGCCTGGGCAACAAGAGTGAAACTCCGTCTCTAAATAAGTGAAAAATTACTGTTCAGGGACCTTGACTTAAAACATTACAGATGATAGTTGGATCGGATGACCTCTAGTGTCTCTCCAACTCTGAAATTCTATGTTTCTTCTAGTCTGTGAAGATCTATATTAGCACCTTGGTAATTCAAAGTGTGAATTTCATAAAATGCGAATGCACCAATGAAAAAACATCTCTTGACAAGTAGCAACCATGTTAGCTTTTTCTTCTCTTTTCTTCCAAATGTATTTTGGAACAGAAAGAGAACCACAGATCTGAAGATTTCAACAAGACCTGTTAAGCCCTGCAGACTTTGTCCCACCTGCTGTTACAAAATTGGAAAAAGCTAGAAACCCAGGGAGTCTCCTAGGAAACAAACTATGGATATTAGTCTTGCCTATCACAGGAGTGCTATTACAATATTCCCCAAGCTAAAGGTCTCACACATAGAAACTGACTCTGAGGGAAATAAAAAGTAGTAGTAGAACACAAGAGAGACCAACCTTAGCAGTTACCTTCAGAAAGAGCCACAGCTCTTCCCCGCCGTTCATAAGGAAGCTGGAAGTGGATATCCACAAATAAGCAAGCAAATAATAAATTAAGTTTCCATAGTTTGACCCTTTACTTTGATCCAGCCAAAAGTAATTAGTTGGGTCTTCTGCCACGAGCTCTTCACAATAATCGCTGCTGACCCTATGAGATATTCAAGTTTCTCTAGGAATAGATTTGTATCCTTTCTGTCAGATTACAAGAAGAATTTCTGATGGATGCTGACACCTCCAGGTGAGAGTACTCTCCTCCTCTCCAAATACCACCTGCCATTGTTCTAATCCCATTTTTCAGAGATAAATGTGAAATCCAAACATTGTGTAAGGGGTTTCTCTACTCTGAGTCACTTTATCTTTCAACTCCTTCTTTGTTTAGTTACTCAGTATGGTTCTCTTTCTGCTGTCACAAAAATTTTCTTTACTGTTCTGCTCATCATATGACTATGTAACTACTATTAGCCTTTTTATAACTAGTCGCGAAAAGGCCGGGTATGATGGCTCACGTCTGTAATCCCAGCACTCTGGGAGGCCGAGACCGGCAGATTGCCTGAGGTTAGAAGTTCAAGACCAGCCTAGTTAATATGGTGAAACCCCGTCTCTACTAAAAATACAAAAATTATCTGGGCATTGTGGTGCATGCCTGTAATCCCAGCTACTCAGGAGGCTGAGGCAGGAGAATTGCTTGAACCTGAGAGACAGAGGTTGCAGTGAGCTGAGATGGCGCCACTGCATTCCAGCCTGAGCAACAGAGCGAGACTCCACCTCAATTTAAAAAATAGTAACCAAATCAAAATAATGTAGTAAATCATGCGAACTGAATAACAATTTTAAGACTCCTATAGTTCATTCTGTCAAGGATTCTAAACTGGTGTTACTACCCTATTTCAAAATTGAGATGCAGTGGCACTAAGAGCAAGTTCTAAAATCAGACTAGAGTGAAATTTTGTTACCATGAATTCATGAAATTGCCCGACTTCTTTCATTGTCTGACAGTCTACCACACTGAGTGTTTCTTATAAAAGCCTGAGGGGGGGCTGGCGTGGTGGCCAAGGTGGGTGGATCACCTGAGGTCAGGAGTTCAAGACCAGCCTGGCCAGCAGGGTGAAACCCCATCTTAAATAAATAAATAAATAAATAGTCGTTGCCCCTAGTTTTTACAGTCTCTTTTCCTAGTTCTCCCTCACCTGCTTCTCACCTCTATGTTAATTCTTGTTTTGTCCATTCTCCAGGTAGGAGTGTCTGGGAGATGGAAAGGGTCAACAACACACTGTTGACTGCATTTATCCTGACAGGAATTCCTTATCCACTCAGGCTAAGGACATTCTTTTTTGTGTTCTTTTTGCTAATCTACATCCTGACTCAGCTGGGAAACATGCTTATTTTAATCACCATCTGGGCAGACCCAAGGCTCCATGCCCGCCCCATGTACATCTTTCTTGGTGTTCTCTCGGTCATTGACATGGGCATCTCCTCCGTCATCGTCCCTCGCCTCATAATGAACTTCACTTTAGGCGTCAAACCCATCCCATTTGGTGGTTGTGTTGCTCAACTCTATTTCTATCACTTCTTGGGCAGCACTCAGTGCTTCCTCTACACCCTGATGGCCTATGACAGGTACCTGGCAATATGTCAGCCTCTGCACTACCCTGTGCTCATGACTGCTAAGCTGAGTGCCTTGCTTGCAGCTGGAGCCTGGGTGGCAGGATCCATCCATGGGGCTGTCCAGGCCATCCTAACCTTCCTCCTGCCCTACTGTGGGCCCAATCATGTGGACTACTTCTTCTGTGACATTCCTGCAGTGTTGAGACTGGCCTGTGCTGACACGACAGTCAACGAGCTGGTGACCTTTGTGGACATTGGGTTGGTAGTTGCCAGTTGCTTCTCCCTGATCCTCCTCTCCTACATACAAATCATTCAGGCCATCTTGAGAATCCATACAGCTGAAGGGCGGCGCCGGGCTTTTTCAACCTGTGGAGCCCATATAACTGTGGTCACTGTGTACTATGTACCCTGTGCCTTCATTTACCTGAGGCCTGAAACCAACAGCCCCCTGGATGGGGCAGCTGCCCCTGTTCCCCCACGGCCATCACTCCTTTCCTCAACCCCCTTATCTACACTCTACGGAACCAAGAGGTGAAGCTGGCCCTGAAAAGAATGCTCAGAGGCCCAAGAACTAAGAGTGAGGTTTGAAAGTGTCTTTCTCCCACTAGGAAAGCTGCCACATTTAGAATTTATTATAATGTTTAGACTTCGGTGACATTTTTTTCTTCTTGCTTTTTCTCTTTTATAGAGCCATATCATATCAATGCAAGATCAAACACAGTTTAAGGTAAAATATTAACTTTCTAACAGTGCCTTAGTATCCTCTCAAGATAGCTCAAGATACAGCTACAAGAGTAGAGAATGAGACCAAATTCTCACAAACTAAACCACATTAAACAGTCCAGAAGAAACTGCAATAATGTGTTTTCAAATGTCTCAGTAATAAATTCCCCCACACCAAAACATAAGTTCAATATGATATTTCCCACTGAAAGAAAAGAGGGCCATTGATCAGGGCACTGGGATAATTTATTCAAGACAGTATTTCATAGCAATTTAGATTTGTGAGGTTGTCAACGTTTCACTGAGTTGGCCAAGGCCTAATAAATATGGATAACTTTGGTGCAAATATCTCTGGTTTCAACTCCTTCACACCTCCAATCTCATTCTGTTATGTTTCTGCTTTCTAAATTGGATGGTTGCTTTGTCCATGTGATGAAATCATGTTTTCTTTATGCAAAGTCTCTTGGAGATGGTAGACAGTCAAGTTCGATCACATGAATGTTCAAACCTGGGGCTTAACCTGAAGGACTCACACATTTTCCTAATTTATGTAGGAGACAGAAAATTAACCATTCTCCCTTGGATAAAAGCTGAGCCACACAATTTCTTGATATTTTGTCCAGAGAACAGACAATACTCTAAGTAGCAACTTCCTCAAACTAGAATGTTATTTTTAAAATATCTTTTTTTTTTTTACAGTGAATGTGTATTTTATTTAGTCATTTTGCTTACAATTGGAACTCTGGGAATTCAAAATTAACATCCTTGCCCATGAGCTTCTTATAGACACCAGAAAAAGTTTCAACCTTGTGTTCCACTGTTCTGCTGTGCTTTGTCCAAATGAACCTTTATAAGCCGGCTGCCATCCAGATTCACATGGATTCTCTTGCCCACAATTTCCCTTGGGAAAAAAGTCCTCAAGGATTGCATCGTGCACAGCTGTCAGAGTACGGCTCCCCGGGATGCTTTCGCTTATTTTTTATTTTTTTTTTTAACCTGTAAGAAATTCACTTTATTTATTTATTTATTTATTTATTTATTTATTTATTTATTTTTTGGAGACAGAGTCTCACTCTATCCCCCAGGCTAGAGTGCAGTGGTGTAATCTCAGCTCACTGCAACCTTCGCCTCTTGGGTTCAAGCAATTCTCCTGCCTCAGCCTCCCAAGTAACTGGGATTATAGGCATGCACCACCACACCCAGCTAATTTTTGTATTTTTAGTAGAGATGGGGTTTCACCATGTTGCCAGGCTGGTCTTGAACTCTGGGATTACAACTGTGAGCCACCGTGCCCAGCTAAAAATTCACTTTTAAGTACAATACAGGCAGGTTGAAAGTAAAAGGATATCCAGACACGGTAGCTCACACCTATAATCCTGGCATTTTGGGAGGCCAAGGTGGGCGGATCGTGAGCCCAGGAGTTTGAGACCAGCCTGGGCAACATAACCAAACCCTCTCTCTACAAAAAAACATAAAAGAATTAGCCATGTGTGGTGGTGCCAGCCTGTGATCCCAGCCGGCTACTTGGGAGGCTGAGGTGGGAGGATCACCTGAGCCTGGGAGGCAGAAGTTGTACTGAGCCAAGATTGCACCACTGCACTCCAGCCTGGGCAACAGTGAGACCCAGTTAAAAAAGAAAATAAAAGAGAGAGAGAGATACAGAGAAAGGTAGAAGAAAGGAAGGAAAGAAAAAAAAGGGAGGGGAGGGAGGGAAGGAGGTAAAGAAAGAAAAGAAAAAGAAAGAAAAAAAGAGAGAGAGAGAGAGAAAGAAAGAGAAAAGAAAAGAAAAGATTATTGCTTGAGCCCAGAAGTTCGAGACCAGCCTGGGCAATATAGTGAGACCTCATCTCTACAAAAAATTTAAAAATGAGGTGGGAGGGGGAGGCGGAGCAAGATGGCTGAATAGAACAGCTCTGGAGTGCAGTTCCCAGTGAGAGCTGTGCAGGGGGTGAGTTATCTCTGCATTTCCAAATGAGGTACCAGGTGCATCTCCGTGGGACTGGTGGCACAGTGTGTGTAGCCCAGGAAGGGCGAGCCAAAGCAGGGTGAGGCGCTACCTCACCTGGGAAGTACAATCCCGGAGGACACCCCCTCCCTTCCCAATGGAGGCCAGCTGGGGCTTTTCCATCCCCTCCAGCACTCCAGTTCAGCTACTCCGCCTCTCCCCGCAGTTTTTAACCACCCGCAGACCAGGAGATTCCCCCCTGCTGAAAAGTGCCAGAAGTTTCCAGCACGGCTGTTTCAGCCGGTGCTACAGGTTTCTGCACAAAAACTCACACAAATCTGGGCATCCGTTTCAACTGGCTCCTGGAAAGCCTGGGAGACAGAGCCTCCCATTCAACTGAAAAAGAGGGTGCCGAAAGCAGGGAGCCTGGTGATCTGGCTCAGCAGGTCCCACCCCTACAAAGACTGGCAATCTGAAACGGTCTAACTTGAGAGTTCTGCAGCAAGCGCAGCTGGACCCAGGACAGTCGAGCTCTGTGAGGGGAAGGGGGTCCACCATTACCGACGCAGTCCGCGGCTAGCGAGGCAGCCCTCCACTATCGAGGCAGTCCTGTCTGCCATTACCAAGACAGTTCACCGCTACTGAGGCAGTCCGCCATTACTGAGGCAGTCCTGTCTACCATTACTGAGGAAGTTCGTCACTACTGAGGCAGCCTAGTCCACCTCTACTGAGGCAGTTTGCCGCTACTGAGGCAGTCTGGTCCACCATTACTGAGGCGGTCCGCCGCTACTGAGGCAGTCTGGTCCGCCATTACTGAGGCGGTCCGCCGCTACCTAGGCAGTCTGGTCCACCTCTACTGAGGCAGTTTGCCGCTACTGAGGCAGTCTGGTCCACCATTACTGAGGCGGTCCGCCGCTACTGAGGCAGTCTGGTCCACCATTACTGAGGCGGTCCGCCGCTACTGAGGCAGTCCGGTCCGCCATTACTGAGGCAGTCCTCCGCTACTGAGGTGGTCTGGCCCGCCTTGCTTATTTTCTTGTACGGCTTTTTTGAGTTGCCTTAGGCAGAATTCTCCTCTGAGCGATAAAGCCAACATGCTTCCCACTGAACTCTTTCTCCAATTTGCGTACTAGCTGGACCTGGATTTTCTGAAAAGATTTCAGTTGAGGAACGGGAATAAAGATTATGATAGCTTTCTGACCACCACCAACTTCAGTTTCCTTGGCTGCCATGATATTCAGCGCCCTGAGCTGAGCCTTGAGGTTCCAGCTCCAGAAGAGCCTGGGAGATGCTGGACTTGAATTCGTCTAGCTTCTCACCATTGGGCTTCACGATCTTGGTGCTGAAACTGAACGTGGCTTTCTCCTTGGTAAGTGCCAGCTTAGGACGAGACTTTAAAAAATATCCTAATCTTTCCAAATACTCAACAAATAAAATGGCTGAATAATGAATTATAAAAATAAACAAATCTATAGCTTGTGAACCAAAAAAATTTTCAAAGGCTATAATGCATCTTGTTCTTGTTTGCCCAATGCTGAGCATAATTGCTACTATACCTGTTATTTTAACAATTAATAAAATAACACTAAAGTAATCTGTAGATATAGGATAAAAGTTAAAAAGATTAAAATGGAATCATTCTGAAGAAAAAAAGAGAAAAGACAATTTGTAAATAATAAGTACCCAGGAAAAATACTGGGTAACACCACAAGCTATGAAGAAACAGAAATAGAAATGTACTAGGATGCGATCAGTACATAAAAGAAAACACCATTCAAAACCTAATTATTATTTTTTTTTACATAGGGTGTTGCTTTTTCCCCAGGCTGGAGTAAGTGGTGCAATCATGGCTCACTGCAGCCTCAACCTCCCAGGCCCAAGTGATCCTTCCATCTCAGCCTCTCAAGTAGCTGGAACCACCAGTGCATGCCACCACACCTGGCTAATTTTTGAATTTTATTTTTTGTAGAAGCAAGGGAGGGGGTCTGTGTTCTCCAGACTGGTCTTGAACTCCCGAGCTCAAGCGATCCACCTGCCTCAGCATCCCAAAGTGCTAGGTCTGCAGGTGTAAGCTACCATGCCTGGTTAAAAAACTAATTTTTTTTTTTTAAATGAGAGTTATTGACTTACATTCAGTTGAAAAGATAAGGCAATAATCAGGCAGAGTGTAATTGGGACTCCTCCTTCACTTTTCTGTAGTTCTCTGACTTTGTTCTCTCTCTTGGTTAAAACCTCAATCTTGCAGTCAAGCACTTTCAGATCCAAATCCACACAGGACATCATCTAGAAATTCTTTCAACAAAAGAGAAACATTCTTATCACAGGATAAAGCATCAGCCATGATGAAATTATATAATGATGCTGGGCAAGGTGGCTCACGCCTGTAATCCCAGCACTTTGGGAGGCCAAGGCGGGTGGATCGTGAGGTCAGGAGTTCGAGATCAGCCTGACCAACATGGTGAAACCCCGTCTCACTAAAAAAGCAAAAATTAGCCGGGTGTGGTGGCACATGCCTGTAATCCCAGCTACTCGGGAGACTGAGGTAAGAGAATCGCTTGAACCTGGGAGGCAGAGGTTGCAGTGAGCTGAGATCACGCCATTGCACTCTACCCTGGGCAACAAGAGTGAAACTCCATCTCAAAAAAGAAAGAAAGAAATTATATAATGTTTAGATTTGTTTTAAAATAATCTGGTGAGAAGATACCAACCACACACACTCATTAGGTTGGCTACTATCAAAAAGAAAAGCAGAAAGTAACAAGATGTAGAGAAATTGGAACGCTTGTGTGCTATTAGTGGGAATGTACAATGGTGCAGCCACTATGGAAAACAGTATGACAGTTCCTCAAAAATTGAAAATAGGATTACAATATGATCCAGTAATTCCACTCCTGAGTATATACCCAAATGGAATGAAAGCAGAGTCTCAAAGAGATATTTGATATTATGAACCAACATTCATAGCAACCTTATTTATAACAGCCAAAAGATGGAAGCAACCCAAATGTGCATAGACAGATAAGTGGATAAATCAAATATGGCATGTACATACAAAGAAATATTACTCAGCGTTGGCCAGGCATGGTGGTTCATGCCTGTAATCCCAGCACTTTGGGAGGTCGAGGTGGGCAGATCACCTTAGGTCAGGAATTTGACTGACCAACATGGCAAAACAGCGTCTCTACTAAAAATACAAAATTAGTTGGGTGTGGTGGCACATGCCTGTAATCCCAGCTGCTAAGGAGGCTGAGGCAGGAGTATCACTTGAACCCGGGAGGCGGAGGTTGCAGTGAGCCAAGATCACGCCATTGCAATCCAGCTTGGGCAATAAGAGTGAAATTTTGTCTCAAAAAATAAAAGGAAATATTACTCAGCCTTGAAAAGGCAGGAAGGCCAGGCAAGATGGCTCACGCCTGTAATCCCAGCATTTTGGGAGGCCAAGGCGGGAGGATCACCTGAGGTTAGGAGTTCGAGATCAGCCTGGCCAACATGGTGAAACCCCAACTCTACTAAAAATACAAAAAATTAGCCTGGCATCATGGTGGATGCCTGTAATCTCAGCTACTCAGGAGGCTGAGGCAGGAGAATCACTTGAACCTGGGAAGCTGAGGTTGTAGTGAACCAAGATCGCACCACTGTACCCCAGCCTGGGTGACAGATGAAGACTTCCTCTCAAAATAATAATCATCATCGTCATCATCATCATCATCAACTGGATAGGATGACCCATTCTATGGACACCACTCAGCCTCTTTCCCCAGCAACCCCTGTCATCGCCCAATGGACCCATAAACAAAGTGGCCAAGGAGGTGGGATGGAGGTTATGCATGGGCTCAGCAACATGGACTTCCACTCACCAAGGCTCACCTGGCTACGGCCACTGCTGAGTCCCCAGTTTGCCAGCAGCAGAGACCAACATTGAGTCCTCGATATGGCACCATTCCTCAGGGTGATCAGCCAGCTACCTAGTGGCAAATTGATTATATTGGACCTCTTCCATCATGGAAAGGGCAAAGGTTTGTCTTCACTGGAATAGACATTTACTCCAGATATGGGTTTGCCTATCCTGCAAATGCAATGCTTCCGCTAAGATTACCATCCATGGACTCAAGGAATGCCTTATCCCCCATCATGGAATTCCACATAGCATTGCCTGTGACGGAGACACTTACTTAACAGCTAAAGAAGTGCAGCAGTAGGCTCATGCTCATGAGATTCACCAGTCTTACCATGTTTCCCATCATTCAGAAGCAACTGGATTGATAGAATGGTGGAATGGCCTTTCAAAGTCACAATTACAATGCCAACTAGGTAACAATACTTTGCAGGGCTGGAGCAAAGTTCTCCAGAAGGTCATGTATGCTCTGAATCAGCATCCAATATATGGTACTATTTCTCCCATAACCAGGATGCACAGATCCAGGAATAAAGGGGTGGAAGTGGAAGTGGCATCACTCACCATCACCCCTGGTGATCTAATAGCAAAAAAATTTGCTTCCTTTTCCTGCTACATTCTGTTCTGCTGGCCTAGAGATCTTAATTCCAGAGGGAAGAACGCTGCCACCAGGAGACACGACAATGATTCCATTAAACTGAAAGTTAAGATTGCCACCTGGACACTTTGAGCTCCTCCTACCTTTAAGTCAACAGGCTAAGGAAGGAGTTCCAGTGTTGGGTGCGGTAATTGACCTAGACTATCAAGATGAAATCAGTCTACCACTCCACAACGGAGGTAAGGAAGAGTATACATGGAATACTGGAGATCCATTAGGGCATCTCTTAGTATTATCATGCCCTGTGGTTAAGGTCAATGGAAAACTACAACAGCCCAATCCAGGCAGGACTACAAATGACCCAGACTCTTCAGAAATTAAGGTTTGGGCCACTCCACCAGGAGAAAAACCCAGACCTGCTGAGATGCTTGCTGAAGGCAAAAGGAATACAGAATGGGTAGTAGAAAAAGGTAGTCATCAATACCAGCCATGACCACATGACCAGTTGCAGAAATGAGGACTGTAATTATGAGTATTTCCTCCTCCTTTTGTTTTTTTTTTTTTTTTTTTTTTTTTTTTTAAAGATGGGGTTTCACCATGTTAGTCAGGCTGGTCTTGAACTCCAGACCTCAGGTGATCTGCCTGCCTTGGCCTCCAAAGTGCTTGGATTACAGGTGTGAGCCACCATGCCCAGCCCCTCCTTCTTTTGTTAGAAACATGTTTGTGATACATACACTTGTACTAAGAAAATATCTTCATTTTATTGCCTTTCTCTTTTATCATGTGACGTAGATTTACTGACTTCACATCAGCATTTAAGTATTGTTAACTTTATGTAATAGCATTTGAGTTGGGAATTGGTGCATTTCCAGTTGTATTATGTTAGGCGTAATTATGACCTTATTGCCGTCTTTATTTGAAGATTATGTATGATCTCAGAATCACTTCTTGGCCTTTTGGCTGAGATCAAATGTAGTATTTATGATCTCAGGAGATGTGTATGGGTTCAAGTTGTCAAGGGGTTGACTTGTGATGGTTAATACTGAGTGTCGACTTGAATGGATTGAAGGATACAAAGTATTGATCCTGGGTGTGCCTGTGAGCCTGATGCCAAAAGATATTAACATTTGAGTCAGTAGGCTGGAAAAGGCAGACCCACCCTAAATCTGGGTAGGTGCAATCTAATCAGCTGCCAGCAAGACTAGAAAATAAGCAGGCAGAAAAATGGGAAAAGAAACACTGGCCTAGCCTCCCAGCCTACATCTTTCTCCTGCACTGGATGCTTCCTGCCGTCAAACATAAGACTTCAAGTTCCTCAGTTTTGGAACTCAGACTGGCTCTCCTTGCTCCTCAACCTTCAGGTGAGCTTTTGTGGGACCTTGTGATCATGTGAAGAGAGAGACTCCATCTCAAAAAATAAAATACAAATAAAAAAGACTTTTTCAAAGCCATAGCCATAAGAATCTCAGGAAAAATTTTCCAAATAGAGGGAAAGCTAACACAAGGCTCTAGAATGGAAAATAAAAAAAATAAAGGTTGGTACTTTTGAACAGAAAGCTGGTGTTGTTGAAACGTAATGTATCGGGGGAGAAGTTACATGACCACACTACACATGAAGGGTAGATCCTGTAAAGCCTGAGAAACTATGTAGGAAGTTTGGATTTAAGCTAAATAATAGGTAATGTGTTAGCAGCACAAATTTAGCACCTTAAACAACATGAGCTTAACATCTGTGAGCTAATTTATTAGCGCGCAGATTTATAGGTCAAGAGTCCATGCACAGGGTCTCACAAGGTTAAAATCAATGTGTCCCTGTGTCCCTGAGCTGCATTCTCTTTTACTGTTTTTATATAGACAGGGCTGAGGCAGGAGGATTGCTTGAGCTTGGGAGGCCAAGGCACCAATAAGCTGTGATAGCACACTGCACTCCAGCCTGGGCAACAGAAGTCAGACCATGTCAGAAGAAAAAGAAAGAAAAAAAAAAAGAAAAGAAAGAAAAGAAAAGAAGGAAAGAAAGAAAAAGAAAGAAAAGAAGGAAGGAAAGAAAGAGAAAGAGAAGAAAGAAGAGAGAAAGAGAGAAGAGAGAGAAAGGAAAGAAAGAAAGAAAAGGAAAGGAAAGAAAGAAAAGAAAAGAAAGAAGCACTCCAGCCTGGGCAACAGAGCCAGACCATGTCAGAAAAAAGGGAAGGAAGGAAGGGAGGGAGGGAGGGAGGGAGGAAGGAAGGAAGGAAGGAAGGACGGACAGGACAGATGGGAGGGAGGGGAGGGAGGGAAAAAATTCTACAAGCATTTCTTCCTTTTTTTCTTTTTTTTTTTTTTTTGAGATGGAATCTCACTCTATTGCCTGGGCTGGAGTGCAGTGGCACAATTCATGCTCCTAATTCGTACATCCAACAACCAAATATGTGTGTGTTTGTGTGTGTGTCTATATGAATGCTTATTCCCATACTCTCACCCACACTGAATCTCATCAAGTAATTTTTGTCAATCTAATGGACAGTTCATTTTTGTTTTAATTTCTCCTGATGAATAGAGAGACTGGGTAGCTTTTTTTTTTTTTTTTAGATGGAGTTTTGTCTCCTGTTCTCCAGGCTGGAGTGCAATGGCACGATCTCAGCTTACCGCAACCTCCACCTCCCTAGTTCAAGTGATTCTCCTACCTCAGCCTCCCAGTTACAGGCACAGGAATTACAGGCACAGACCACCAAGTCCAGCTAAATTTTCGTATTTTTTTAACAGAGACAGGGTTTCACTATGTTGGCCAGGCTGGTCTCAAACTCCTGACCTGAGGTGATCCACCTGCCTCAGCCTCCCAAAGTGCTGGATTACAGGCATGAGCCACCACGCTCAGTTAAGACTGGGTAGCTTTTATTCGAGTTATTTACCATTCAGAATTGCTTGCCTGCCTTTTGTCTGTTTATATCATTTGCATATTTTTTCTATTGAGTTGTTGACTTTTTCCTCCAAGTCTAGGTCTTTGTATATTTAGAAAATTCATCCATTGATGGTATGAGTGTAAATATTTTCTACCAACTGTTTTAGGTGTGTTTATGCTGCCTTTTTTCATCCCAAATATTTTATTTTTATGTAATAATCTTTTCTTTATAGATTCTGGGCTACTATCTCACTTAAGAAGTGTATCCCAGCCAGGCGCAGTGACTCACACCTGTAATCCCAGCACTTTGGGAGGCTGAGGCAGGTGGATTGCCTGAGGTCAGGAGTTTGAGACCAGCCTGGCCAACATCGTGAAACCCTGTCTCTACTTAAAAAAAATTAGGTGGACATGATGGCAGGCACCTGTAATCCCAGCTACTCAGGAGGCTGAGGCAGGAGAATTGCTTGAACCCAGGAGGCAGAGGTTGCAGTGGAGGTGGAGATCGTGCCATTGCACTTCACCCTGGGCAACAAGAGCAAAACTTCGTCTCAAAAAAAAAAAAAAGAAGCGCACCTCCATCCCAAGATTATAGAGTCCTAAATTTTCTTCTAACATTTTTATAATGTAGTTTTGCTCATTTATATCTTCATTCCATCTGAAATTTATTTTCACACATGGTGAGCAGTAAGAATCTAGGTTTATTTATCTTTCCTTTTTTGTTGTTTGTTTGCTTTTGTTGTTTGTTTTTGAGACAGGGTCTCACTGTGTCACCCAGGCTGGAGTGCAGTGGCACAATCACATCTCAGTACAGCCTCAACTTCGCGGGCTCAGGTGATTCTCCCACCTCAGCATCCCAAGTTGCTGGGACTAAACACAAATCTTAGCTAAACAAAATCTCGAAACCTCTGGAGCCAACAAAAATTCTGCTCTGGTCCAATTTTGATTAATCATCCTATCCTTTATATTACTTATACATTTCTTCTATTGGAAAGCTACTTCACATTGGCACAAGAGAAAAGCCTCACTAGCTTCCCCCTTTTTTCTCACACTCATTCCACCCTACTTCTAAGAACTTCACTTACTGCATTTGGCCCCTTATTCACCCTTATCCTCCCACTCTTCTCCCCAGGGCCACAGTAGGGATGTCACAATTAGCTCTGTCCCTCCAGTGAAAGAAACACTTCCTGGCCATGCAGTGGCTCACACTTGTAATCCCAACACTTTGAAAGGCCGAGGCAAGCAGATCACCTGAGGTCAGGAGTTCGAGACCAACATGGCCAGTATGGTGAAACCTCATCTCTACCAAAAATACAAAAAATTAGCCAGGTGTGGTGGCATGTACCTGTAGTCTCACTCCTCAAGGGGTGAGAGAGGAGAATCGCTTGAACCAAGGAGGCAGAGGTTGCAGTGAGCTGAGATCACCCCATTGCACTGCAGCCTGGGTGACAGGGTGAGAAAGAAAAGAAAGAAAGAGAAAGAAAGAAGAAAGAAAGAAAGAAAAGGAAAGAAGGAAAAAGAGAAAAGGAAAGAAGAAGGGAGGGAGGGAAAGAAAGAGAAAAGAAAGACTTCCCATATGCACTCCCTATCCTATGTGTGCTCCTTTACTTGACCTGAGGCTGAGGCTCTTGGAGACTTAGGTCCTAGAGATTCTTATACTAAAGAGTCTCTGAGCCTGTTTTCTCTTAGGATGTGTTGTTATAGTACCCAGCTGTACGTGGGTACTATATGGGGTGAGACTGAGTAACTTGGGTACAGATACCTTATTTTCTGACATGGCAAGATGCTGAAAATTTCTCTGGCCTGACACCCAAATCAGATCTCATTCTATTCTCCATTTAATGAATCCAAACAGTGACAGCTAAATTTTTCTGGGGGATAGACTTCACACAGCTTGAAGTGTGAAATGAGGCAAAGGCAAGGCAGCCTGGACTCCTGGGTCTGCAGGACAGCTTTGTCTCCACTCTCTGGGCCTCTGTTTGCTGCAAATTATATAGGGAAAGGAGCTTATGGTATGGAAGCCCAGGTATTAGTCTGCTATGGCTGCTGTAACAAAACCTCACAGACGGGTGACTTAAACAACAGAAACTTATTTTCTCACAGTTCTGCAGGCTGGAAGGCTAAGATCAAAGTGCTGGCAGGGTTGGAAACCAACCTGAGGCCTTTCTTTTTGATTTACAGATAGCAGCTTCTAACTGTGCCCTCACATGACTTTTCCTTTATGCCCACATATTGCTGGCATTTCTTCTCTTCCTATAAAAACACTAATCAGGCCGGGCATGGTGGCTCATGCCAGTAATCCCAGCACTTTGGAAGGCCGAGGCAGGCAGACTACCTGAGGTCAGGAGTTCGGGACCAGCATGGTCTACATGGAGAAATCCCGTCTCTACTAAAAATACAAAAATTAGCCAGGCGTGGTAGTGTATGCCTGTAGTCCCACCTACTCAGTAGGCTGAAGCAGGAGAATCGCAGAAACCCAGTAAGCAGAGATGGCGCCACTGCACTCCAGCCTGGGCAACGGAGCAAGACTCCATCTCAAACAAACAAAAAACAATAATCATATTGGATTAGGGTCCCATCCTTATGACATCATTGACCTTTAATCATCTCCTTAAAGGTCTATCTTCAAATACCATCACATGGGGGTTAGGGCTTTAACGTATGAATTGGGGGTTAAAGGGAACAATTCCAGTCATTTTTTTGTTTGGTTTTGTTTTCTTTAGACAGGGTCTAAAGAAAGGTTTCTTTAGAGAGCTGTGTCTTCCAGGCTGGAATGTTGTGGGCAGCAGCCTCGGCCTCCCAGGATCAAGCAATCCTCCCACCTCAGCCTCGTGAGTAGCTGGGACTACAGCAGATGGCCACCACTCCCAGCTAATTTTTGCATTTTTAGTATATCCTTTCTTTTAAAAAAAATTTTAAGTGTCTATTATTTTTCCTCAATATAAAAGTATTCATACCAAAAAAAAAAAAATCAGTTGTTGTCTTCTCTTTTTTTTTTTTTTTTTTTGGCTTTTTGAGACAGTCTCACCTCTGTCGCCCAGGCTGGAGGGCAGTTGATCTCGGCTCACTGCAACCTCTGCTTCCTGGGTTCAAGCCATTCTCCTGACCTCAGCCTCTGAAGTACCTGGAATTATCGACACACACCAACACACCTCGCTAATTTTTGTATTTTTTGTAGCACAGGGTTCTGCCACGTTGGCCAGGCTGGTCTCAAACTCAAGCAGTCCACCTGCCTCAACCTCCCAAAATGCTGGGATTACAGACAGGAGCCACTACCTTTCGACCTTTTTTTTTAATTTAAGACGGGGTTTCACCATGTTTGTCAGGCTGGTCTTGAACTCCCGACCTCAGGTGATCCGCCCACCTTGGCCTCCAAAGTGTTTGAATTACAGGCGTGAGCCACCACGCCCAGCCTCATCCTGTCTTTAAAAAAAAAAAAAACCAGGTGCAGTGGCTCACGCCTATAATCCCAGCACTTTGGGAGGCCAAGCGGGTGGATCACATGAAGTCAGGAGTTCAAGACCAGCCTGACCAATATGGCAAAACCCCATCTTTACTAAAAATACAAAAATTAGCAGTGGCTCACGCCTATAATCTCAGCTACTCTGGAGGCTGAGACAGGAAAATCACGTGTACCCAGGAGGCAGAGATTGCAGTGAACTGAGATCATGCCACTACACTGCAGCCTGGGCAACAGAGTGAAACTGTGTCTCAAAAAAAAAAAAAAAAAAAAAAAAGTTTTAAAAAAGTAAAATTACCTGGGCATAGTGATGTGCACCCGTAGTCCCAGCTACTCAGGAGGCTGAAGCAGGAGGATTGCTCAAGTCTGGTAATTAGACGCTGTAGTAAGCCATCCATGATAACACGACTGCACTCCAGCCTGGGTGACAGAGTGAGACTGTAAGAAAAAGAAGAGAAAAGAAAAGAAAGACAAGACAGTGGAGCGAAGCTTCTGCTTTTCCTTTGTAAGCCAGCAAATGCTACCCTATGGAAGGAAAAGGACATAGAGAGAAAAAATACTACCCAGCTGCGGTATTACACCGAATCTGCAGCAACAGTATGACGTTCAGGTAAAAAATATCTAGTATGGAGTTGGGACAGAGAAGACTAAACTTCATGTTCTCTTATTTGGGTTGGATGCAAAAACAAAATTCATCACCATAAAGATGTTATTTAAATATTGAAAAATATGTATATGTGAGAAGGAACAAGGACTAACCGCATCACAATTAAACACTTTCCTGGGAGTGCTCCTGAATGTTACTTCTTTGTATCTTATTTTTGTATCTGAATGTTACTTCTTTGTATACTTATTGGCCTGTATTGCAGGCTCTCACTTGTTAATTATTTCTTCTTAGGTAATTTGGCATTTCTACCACCAGGTGGAGATGTTCCACTGTCTTTCATTTACTCATTGTCGAAAGAGAGGCTCTTAAAAAATTTGGGGTTGGGGGAGGGGTCAGGTTATTTCCTTCTGCTAGTTATACAAATAAGCACTTGCCTTCATGCTGAAAAGCGAAAAGAATTTGGAGGGGGAGGGTAAGAGGTCAGGCAGTGGCTGCCTCTTCCTCCTTATTTGTTTTCTTAGTCGTTTGGTTTCCATGGGAATCCATGTTTGAGCAGCAACTCTGAATCCATTTACTGCCCCTCCAGGCTTGGGGCTGAGCCCAGAGACAAGCTGTGAAGAACAGCAGATGGGTAGAAAGGGGGAAGATTTATTTGGTAAATTTGGATAGCAAAAGAAGCCAACAGGTGCCAGGGAAGGAATAGTGAGGTGGAGTGCATAAAAGGAATGTGAAAGGCAGACAATGTTTTTTAGTTCAAATAAAATTTGGGAACATTAAAATCGTTTCCAAAACACTTCAGTCAGGGGTACTTATTCTATCCCCATAGATCATCTTAGAACACACTCTGGGCTTTGTATATCACCAGGTCCTGTCTCTTATCCAAAAGAACATCACTAGGCTAGGCACTGTGGCTCACACCTGTAATCCCGACACACTGGGAGGACAAGGCAGGAGGAACACTTGAGCCTAGGTTCGAAACCAGCTGGGGCAACAGAGGGAGATCCCACCACTACCAAAAAAACAAAAAAATTAATTAGCTGGGCATGGTGGCTCACACCTATAGTCCCAGCTACTCTGAAGGCTGCAGTGGGAGGACTGCCTTAGCCCAGGACAACAGTCAGCTGTTATCTTGTTGCCAGCCTGGACAACAGAGCAAGACCCTGTCTCAACAAAACAAAACAAAACAAAAACAAAAACGTCAGTAGACAGGTGTCAGACCTGCCCAAGGTTCTCCTCATGTGTACTCCTGTTCCAAAACCCTTTGGAGTAATAGAAGAACTCCAAGGAAAGAACCTCCACTGCTTTCTCCAGGCAGGGCATAGTGCCACATACGGCAAGCTCTCAGTAAAATATTCAATTTGTGAATGAATTCAATGAATGAATGAATGAATGAATGAGCGATAAATATCAGATGGCCTTGACTAGCCTTACTTAGCTCCAGCTTGAGATAACAAACTCAGCACAAAGAAAAATCATCTATTCTGTCATCAAAATCATGAGGATGTGAATGTTTTCATTCACAGATTGAGTCATTCAAAGATTGATTAGGGTATTTTGTTGTTGTTGTTCTGCTTAAATCAGATGTTTTTCGTATTTGCATTACTAATACCCCTGTTTCTAAGAGTATTTGCATTTCAGTTTGTTTGTGACAATATTCTCTGGTATCCATTCACAGATAGCAGTTGATCTACATATGAACAGCTTTTTACCTTGAGATGGAATCCAGTCTTCCCTCTAATTCCTTACCCACCAACCCCACTCTTCCTCCTCACTTTCTGACCCACTACCCTGTTTATCATTCTGTAGTTATCTTATATATTGGCTTACATTTTTATTGCTTGTCACTCCTACAAATGATAGGTGACGAGCTTCTTTCTTCTTCCTCACTAAGTCTTCTCTAAGTTTTATAGTCTAAATGTGTTCATCTTATATTTGTTTGTTTATTTTAGATGGAGTCTCACTCTGTCGCCAAGCTGGAATGCAGTGGCATGATCTCAGAGCTCGGCTCACGCAACCTCCACCTCCCAGGTTCAAGCGATTCTCCTGCCTCAGCCTCCCGAGTAGCTAGGATTATAGGCACGCACCACCATACCCAGCTAATTGTATTTTCAGTAGAGATGGGGTTTCACCATGTTCGCCAGGATGGTTTCGATCTTCTGACCTTGTGATCCACCCACCTCAGCCTCCCAAAGTGCTGGGATTACAGGTGTGAGCCACAGCACCCGGCCCTTACCTTCTTTTGAAATCCCCAATTCAAGTGACTTCTTCATGACTCTGATTTAATCTGTCACCCTCCTGCCCTCCAACTAGAAACGGCCTTTCCTTCCTCTGAACTTGTGCACAGTTGATCCACATTGCTTACAGCACTCACCTCTGGGCAAAAATTAGATGGGCATGGTGGCAGGCACCTGTAATGCCAGTTACTTAGGAGGCTGAGGCAAGACAATCGCTTGAATCCGGGAGGCAGAGGTTGTGGTGAGCTGAGATCATGCCACTGCACTCCAGCCTGGGTGGCAGAGCGAGACTCCATCTAAAAAAAAAAAAAAAACTTTGTTGTAAAATAAATGTGTTAGAACCTTGGTTCCATAATTCAAGGCCGCATAATCTTCAGCAGGTTATTGGCCTTTTTAAGCCTCAATTTCCTAACTGATAAAATGAGAATAATAATATAACTAAGATTACTGTGAAAGAAAATATTACTAAAGAGCCTGAGGTGGGACTTGTCAACAAAAAGCAATCCATAAACAGTGGCTCTTAGCATTACCTGCTTACTTATTTTATCTCCTATACCAGATTAATGCTCCTTCAAGAATGGTCTGCTTTCATTCTCTGCATTTATGACACCCAACACAGTGCTTTCTATTTAGTAACTAACCATAGATATTTGATAGAGGACAGGATGGATGGGTAGATGGATGGATACTTTACTGATGATGGACATGATTCCTCCCCATCCAGATAATCTCTAACACATTTTCCCTCAGGTCCATTTCTTCTTCAATCAGGCACTCTTCATCTCTTGCCTGGATTTCTGGTGTCTCTTTGTCCATTCCGTCTCTCCAATTTTAAATCATCTTCCACACTTTCAAAGTAGAAGATGACCTTCTAAAATATAGCTCTAGGCCAGGCGCAGTAACTCATGCCTGTAATCCCAACACCTTGGGAGGCTGAGGTTGATAAATCACTTGAGCCAGGAGTTTGAGACCAGACTGGCCAACATGGCAAACTCTGCCTCTACTAGAAATATAAAAATGAAGGCCAGGCGCAGTGGCTCACGCCTGTAATCCTAGCACTTTGGGAGGCCGAGGTGGGTGGATCACCTGAGGTCAGGAGTTCAAGACCAGCCTGGCCATTATGGTGAAACCCCATCTTAAAAAAAAAAAAAAAAAATAGCCGGGCGTGGTCGTGGGTACCTGTAATCCCAGCTACTTGGGAGGCTAAGGCAGTTGAATCACTTGAACTTGGGAGGCAGAGGTTGCAGTGAGCAGAGTCTGCGCCACTGCACTCAGCCTGGGTGATAGAGTGACACACAGTCTCAAAACAATAAAAATAAAAAATTTTTTTAAAATAATAAAATACAGCTCTATTATTTGTTTTAAAACTTCCACTGTCTTCTCATTGCATTCAAATTTGTTAATATAGCATAAATGGTCTTTTACACTTGCCCCAACCTTCTTTTCAAACTTTCTTTCCCTATACACACATTTCTACTCTTTTTCTTTTCTTTTTCTTTCTTTTTTCTTTTTTTTTTTGAGACAGAGTCTTGCTCTATCTCCCAGACTAAAATGATGCAGTGGCCTGATTATAGCTCACTGCAGCCTCAATCACTTGGACTCAAGGAATTCTCCCACCTTAGCCTCCTGAACAGCTGGGACTACAGGCATGTACCACCACATCTGGCTAAGTTTTGTATTTCTTGTAGAGACAGTATCTTGCTATGTTGCCCAGGCTAGTTGCAAACCCATGGGCTCAAGTGATCCTCCCACCTTGGCCTCCCAAAGTGCTAGGATTACAGGTGTGAGCCACTGCACCTGGACTCATTTCTTTATTCATCTAAACCATATGGTGCAAAACATCCATCTTACATGTGCCCTCCTCTCTGAAAATCTCTTCAGTTCATGCAGGTAGTAGTATTGAAGTCTCCCTTCTTCCCAGGGAACTTTATGCATACCTATACAACAGTTTCTTATATTGTATAATCTTTATCTGTTCAAAATTGCCCCCTTCTCAGGGAGAAGCAGGGCCTATGTCTTATTTTCCTTTGTAACCCCACCATCCCAGTTCTCTCGTCTCTCTTCATATGAGCATGAGTATGATTCTATGTTGAAAAATGTCTACTCTTTTATTCTACTTTCCCCCCTAAATGCGGGCCTAGTAAGTGAAATCTCAAATGCATTTGCCAAATGTTTGTTGAAAATCTAACAAATTGGAAGATCAACCTTGGAGCTTATATCCCAAAAGAAGGAAAGGATTTCTCTGACCTGGGCTAAATCCTGAGGTGATTCTGCCATCTGGACATACAGAATCATGAACGTTTAAGCTGCTTTGGTTTTTGATTGGACTTACTTCTGGAGGTCACAGAGGTCAGTAGGCCTGAGGTTTGCTGATGGACTTTCATATTTTAAGTTAAATTTGAATATGCAAAGTAAACTATAATTAGGATCGCCAACAACAATGTAAAGAATGCAATGGAATCCCACTCTGGCATTCCATGCAGTGAGCCCAGATTGAGTCTCTCTATCCTCTTGTCCCTGTCTATATAAGCATGAGTGTGATTCTATATTGAGAAATGCATATTTTAATTCTACCTACCTCATAAATAAAGGCAAGGCACCTACACCTCCAATATTCAGCCAAATAAATGACAAGAACTTGTTCCAATATCAGAGTAAAACTAGTCTCTGCGGCATTCCTTCCTCAGAAATTTTTCAACTTTGACTCTAGACTTTGTCTTTTTTTTTTCTTTCCTTTTTGTGGAGAACGGATATTGCCCAGGCAGGTCTCAAACTCCTGGGCTCAAGCTATCCTCCCACCTCTGCCTCCCTAAGAGCTGGGATTACAGGCATGAGCCACAGTGCCCGGCTAGACTTTGTCTTAAGCGATGCTTTAGAAATGATCATTAGGGGCCATCTGAGGTGGCTCACACCTGTAATCACATTTTGGGAGGTTGAGGTGGGCAGATCACTTCAGTCCAAGAGTTCAAAACCAGCCTGGCCAATATGGCAAAACCCTGTCCCTATTTAAAAAATATGAAAATTATGGCCAGGCATGGTGGTTCACACCTGTAATCCCAGCACTGTGGAGGCCTAGGCAGGCGGATCACAAGGTCAGGAGTTCAAGACCAGCCTGATCAATATGGTAAAACTCCATCTCTACTAAAAATACAAAAATTAGCCAGGCGTGGTGGTATGTACTTGTAATCCTAGCTACTCAGGAGGCTGAGGCAGGAGAATTGCTTTAACCCAGGAAGCAGAGGTTGCACTGAGCCGAGATCACACCACTGCACTCCAGCCCAGGCAACAGATTGAGACTCTGTCTCAAAAGAAAAAGGGAAAAAAAAAAAAAACCAGGTGCCTCAGTTTCATGTAAAGGGATATTAACCCCACTGATACGGTTTAGCTTTGTGTCCCAATTCAAATCTCATCTTGTTGCTACCATAATTCCCACATGTTGTGGGAGGGACCTGGTGCATTGAGAACAGACCAATACAGTAAATTGGCACTGGGAGTGGTTGCTACTGAAAAGATACCCAAAAATGTGGAAGGAACTTTGGAACTGGGTAACAACAGAGGTTGGAACAGTTTGGAGGACTCAGAAGAAGACAGGAAAATGTGTGAGCGTTTGTAACTCCCTAGAGACTTGTTGAATGGCTTTGACAAAAATGCTGATAATAGTATGGACAATGAAATCCAAGCTGAGATGGTCTCAGATGGAGATGAAGAACTTGCTGGGAACTGGAGTAAAGGTGACACTTGCTATGTTTTAGCAAACAGTGGTGGTGGCATTTTGCCCGTGACCTAGAGGTTTATGGAACTTTGACCTTGAGAGAGATGATTTAGGGTATCTGGTGTAATAAATTTCTAAGCAGCAGCAAAGCATTCAAGAGGTGACTTGGGTGCTGTTAAAGGCATTTGGGTTAAAAAGGGAAACAGAGCATAAAAATTTGGATAATTTGCAGCCTGACAATGCAAAAGTAAAGAAAATCCCATTTTCTGAGGAGAAATTCAAGCCAGCTGTAGAAATCTGCATAAAAATGAGAAGCCAAATGTTAACCACCAAGACAATGTGAAAATATCTCCAAGGCATCTCAGAGACTTTTGTGGCAGCCCCTCTCATCACAGGCCCAGACGACTACGAGAAAAAAGTGGTTCCTGGGCCAGGGCCAGGGTTCCCATGTCCCGTATGGAGCCTAGGAACTTGGTGCCCTGCATCCCGGCCACTCCAGCCATGGAGCCATGGCTAAAATAAGCCAATGTAGAGCTGGGGCTGTGGCTTCAGAGGGTGCAAGCCCCAAGCCTTGGCAGCTTCCACACTGTGCTGACCCTGTGAGTACACAGAAGTTAAGAACTGAGGTTTGGGAGCTTCTGCCTAGATTTCAGAAGATGGATGGAAATGCCTGGATGCCCAGACAGAAGTTTGCTGTTGGGGTGGGGTCTTCATGGAGAATCTGCTAGGGCAGAGGAGAAGGGAAATGTGGTGTGGGAGCTCCCACAAAGAATCCTCACTGGGGTACTGCCTGGTGGAGCTGTGAGAGAGGGCCACCGTCCTCCAGAAACCATAATGGTAGATCCACCAACAGCTTGCACCATGTACCTACAAAAGCCACAGACACTCAACACCAGCCTGTGAAGGCAGCCGAGAGGGAGGCTGTACCGTGCAAAGCCACAGTGTCAGAGCTGCCCAAGACTATGAGAACCTACCTCTTGTATCAGCATGACCGGGATGTGAGACATGGACTCAAAGAAGATCATTTTGGAGCTTTAAGATTTGACTGTCCCACAGGATTTCAGACTTGCATGGGGCCTGTAGCCCCTTTGTTTTCACCAATTTCTCCCATTTGGAATGGCTGCATTTATCCAACGCCTGCAACCCCCTTGTATCTAGGAAGTAATTAACTTGCTTTTGATGTTATAGGCTCATAGGCGGAAGGGACTTGCCTAGTCTCAGATGAAACTTTGAACTATGGACTTTAGAGTTAATGCTGAAATGAGTTGAGTTTTTGGGAGATGGCTGAGAAGCCATGATTGGTTTTGAACTGTGAAGATATGAGATTTGAGAGGAGCCAGAGGTGGAATGATATGGGTTGGCTCTTTGTCCCCACCCAAAACTCATCTTGTAGCTACTATAATTCCCACATGTTGTAGGAGGGAACTGGTGAAAGTTTGAACTGTGGGGATGGGTCTTTCCCCTGCTGTTCTCATGATAGTGAATGGGTCTCATAAAATCTGATGGATTTAGGCCAGGCACGGTGGCTCATGCCTATAATCCCAGCACTTTGGGAGGCCGAGGCAGGTGGATCACGAGGTCAAGAGATTGAGACCATCCTGGTCAACATGGTGAAACCCCGTCTCTACTAAAAATACAAAAAACTAGCTGGGCATGGTGGCACGTGCCTGTAGTCCCAGCTACTCGGGAGGCTGAGGGAGGAGAATTACTTGAACCCAGGAGGCAGAGGTTGCAGTGAGCCGAGTTCGCGCCACTGCACTCCAGCCTGGATAACAAGAGCGAAACTCTGTCTCAAAAAAAAAAAAAAAAAGAAATCTGATGGTTTTAAAAGTGGGAGTTGCCCTGCACAAGCTGTCTCCTTGCCTGCCGCCATGTAAGACATGTCTTTGCTCCTCCTTTGCCTTTCACCATGATTTTGAGGCTTCCCTAGCCACGTGGAACTGTGAGTCAATTAAACCTCTTTCCTTTATAAATATACTCAGTCTCAGGCATGTCGTTATTAGCAGCGTGAGAACAGACTAATACACTTACTTTACTGGACTATGCCAATAAAAATCACAAAGAGATTTTAGTCCCAGCTACTCGGGAGGCTGGGAGAATTGCTTGAAACCGGAAAACGGAAGTTGCAGTGAGCCCTGATCACACCACTGCACTCCAGCTTGGCGATGGAGTGAGACTCCATCTCAAAAAAAAAAAAAAAGAAAGAAAAGAAAAAATCACAAAGAGATATAACCAAAAGAATGAAGTCCAGGCTCAAATGTGGTGGCTTGTGCCTGTAATCCCAGCACTTTGGGAGACTCAAGGGAGAGGATCACTTGACCCCAGAAGTTTGAGATCAGCCCTGATAACATAGTGAGATACTGTCTCTATAAAAAATCAGTGGATCAGGGCCGGGCGCGGTGGCTCAAGCCTATAATCCCAGCACTTTGGGAGGCCGAGGCGGGTGGATCATGAGGTCAAGAGATCGAGACCATCCTGGCCAACATGGTGAAACCCCGTCTCTACTAAAAAATACAAAAAAAAAAAAAAAAAAAAAAACAATTAGCTGGGCATGGTGGCGTGCACCTGTAGTCCCAGCTACCTGGGAGGCTGAGGCAGGAGAATTGCTTGAACCCAGGAGGCGGAGGTTGCAGTGAGCCGAGATCGCGCCACTGTACTCCAGCCTGGTGCCTGGCAACAGAGCAAGACTCTGTCTCAAAAAAAAAAAAAAAAAAAAAAATTAGTGGGTCTTGGTGGTGTGTTTCTGTAATCCCAGCTACTCAGGAGGCTAAGGCACAACAATTTCTTGAATCTGAAAGGCAGAGGTTGCAGTGAGCCAAACTCACTGGAGGCACAGTGGAGTGCCACTACACTCCAGCCTGGGTGATAGAGTGAGAGACCCTGTCTCAAAAAGAAAGAAAGAATGAAGTCCAAATAATTACAAAGTGGTAGTATAATAATCAATAGGGCAGAATCTATTTTATTTCCCATTGTATATGAGATATTTAGCACATAGGAGGTACCCAAAAAATATTTGTTGAACTAAGTAAATGTGAATGAATAAACTCTACCAAGGGCATATTGAAATAATTTTTACTTAAATTATAATTAGGGCCGGGTACGGTGGTTCACACCTGTAATCCCAACACTTTGGGAGGCCGAGGTGGGTGGATCACTTGAGATCAGGAGTACCAGACCAGCTTGGCCGACATGGTGAAACCCCATCTCTACTAAAAATGCAAAAATTAGCCAGGCATGGTGGTATATGCCTGTAATCCCAGCTACTTGGGAGGCTGAAGCAGGAGAATCTCTTGAACTTGGGAAGTGGTGGTTGCAGTGAGCCAAGATTGTGCCACTGCACTCCAGCCTAGGCAACAGAGCAAGGCTCCATCTCAGTAAATAAATAAATAAATAAATAAAACTAGGAATTTAGACATCATCAAGAATTTTCTCAGTATCCCTTTCCTAGAATGATCTCTAAAATGGGGAATAGATTATTAACTCACTGAAAGAGTTTTTTTTTTTTGTTGTTTTATTTTGAGACAGAGTTTTATTCTTGTTGCCCAGATTGGAGTATAATGGCATGATCTTGGCTCACTGCAACCTCCACCTCCTAGATTCAAGTGATTCTCCTGCCTCAGCCTCCCAATTAGCTGGGATTACAGGCAAGCGCCACCACACCTAGCTAATTTTGTATTTTTAGTAGAGACAGGGGTTCTCCATGTTGGTCAGGCTGGTCTTGAACTCCTGACCTCAGGTGATCCACCTGCCTCGGCCTCCCAAAGTGCTGGGATTAAAGGGGTGAGCCACCACACCCAGCCTGTTCCTTTCTTAAATGTTTCTCCTGAAGGCTCTGACCACATTTCTATTATGTTATCAATTATTCATATTTTCTGTCATATTTCAACCCATATGTTCCAGTTCCTCGAAAGACTTGCCTCTGCCACTTAACTCTTTCCCATAATTGATTTTTTTTCTTTTTCTTTGCTGTTTATCTTTTTGTGTTTTTTTGCCTTTCTCATTGTTCTCTCTCCTCATGGTATGGTTTCTACTTGATCCCCATCCTCTGAGATTTTATTTATTTTTTTTTTTTTTTTTTGAGACAAAGTCTCCCTCTGTCACCAGGCTGGAGTGCAGTGGCGCGATCTCAGCTCACCGCAACCTCTAACTCCCTAGTTCAAGCGATTCTCCTGCCTCAGCCTCTCCGAGTAGCTGGGATTCCAGGCACGAGCTACCACACCCAGCTAATTTTTGTATTTTTAGTAGAGGCAGAGTTTTACCACGCTGGCCAAGGTGGTCTCCATCTCCTGACCTTGTGATCCACCCACCTCGGCCTCCCAAAGTGTTGAAATTACAGGTGTGAGCCACAGAGCCTGGCCAGATAATAATAATAATTATTATTATTGTTATTGAGATGGAGTTTTGCTCTTGTTGCCCAGGCTGGAGTGCCATGGCATGATCTCAGCTCACTGCAACCTCTGCCTCCTAGGTTCAAGCGATTCTCCTGCCTCAGCCTCCCGAGTAGCCAGGATTACAGGCGTCCACCACCACGCCCAGCTAATTTTTTTTTTTTTTTTTTTTTTTTGTATTTTTAGTAGAACAGGGTTTCACTATGTTGGCCAGGCTGGTCTCAAACTCCTGACCTTAGGCAATCCACCCGCCTCAGCCTCCCACAGTGCTGGGATTACAGGCCTGAGCCATTGCACCCAGCCGAGAATTTTTTTTTCTAATGGCCAATCTTAAGGTCCCCAGAACTTTAACAAATTATTCTTATAGGTTATCCCTTGAAAGCACTCTCTCTCCCCCCCCCCCCACCCCCTGCCCCTACCCTATCCTTCTCCCACTGGCTGCTAGGCTCTTGGCACTTCCCCCCACAACCTCCCTTTCCTGTCCAACTATCTTGTCCTCTTTACAAACTCCCGATTCCCTTGTATTTAACATGAGGAATAAGAAGCTGAAAAATGAAGAAGAGCAAAAAGAATAAAGTCTATCCTTCCTCCTCTGAATGTTTAAATTCCTTCCACCTTTTGCAGAATGAACTCTGAAAAGAAACACCAGACAACACTCAGTCTGAATGACCCTCCTTGATCTTCACTCCCTCCCTCTTCCCCTAAAACACAATGGCAACTGCCACCTGAAAGAGGTTAGGCAGAAATCATCTAATAAGAACAGAGGCAGTTTGCCATGGCTTTCCTATTCAGGAAAGTTTTGCGAAGGGCGCTTTACCCTGATTCTTTATTCCCTCACTTCCTTAATGCTAGCTAGACAAGAAACGTGTGACAGTATATGTAATTATAAGATCCATAATTTTAGTAAATGTTGACTTTGTAGGTCTTCAAATTTTCTTTGGAATGTGTAAGTTTAAGTTACACTCCAGGTCTGCAGCCAGAAGGCAAGGTCATAACAGAGGCAGATATCAGCAGGATGGCAATAAAGTATTAAATTGTGGTGAAAAAAAATAGGCTTTCCAATCGGGCATTGCTTGCACAAATTTCTTTTCTTTTTTTTTTTTTTTTTGAGACAGAGTTTTGTTCTTGTTGCCCAGGCTGGAATGCAATGGCTCGATCCCTGCTCACTGCAACCTTCACCTCCTGGGTTCAAGTGATTCTCCTGCCTCAGCCTCCTAAGTAACTGGGATTACGGGCATGCACCACCACGCCTGGCTAATTTTGTATTTTTTAGTAGAGATGGGAGTTTCTTCATGTTGGTCAGGCTGGTCTTGAACTCCTGATCTCAGGAGATCACCCCCTGCCCCCCCACCCCCCACCACCCCCCACCACCACCTTGCCCTCCCAAAGTGCTAGGATTACATGCCACCCCCTAGCTTGCTTGCACAAATTTCAACCCTGCACTTTATTAGCTACAGGACCTTGAGCAATAACACTATTTTGCCTTTCTAAGCCTCAGTTTATTTGTAAATTGGGGTGTTCTCCATGTGTGAGATGAGGACTATATAATGCTCCCTTTGCAAAATTATTTTAAAGATTTAATGAAATTATGTGTTCAAAGGGCAGGGTGCACAGAATGCACCACAGCTATGATTATTGTTATCAACAGAAACAGTACGTGTGTTTCTAGATTCCTAGTTCAGTTCTCTTGCAATAAAATCAAGGCACAAGATCATAGGATTCTAATGCTTTGGAAGGTAGAAAAATGCCTCCACAATACCTGCATTTCTGAAAACAGAATAGAAAAAGAAGAGCAGAGTGTTGTCCTGAGAGAAAGAAGTGGAATGAAATGCCAAAAAGTTTTCTGGACTTCTTGACTATCGTTTCATTTTTAGAGAAAAAACCCCTATAAGCTTAGAAGCTTTTTTTCTTTTTTTGGAGACAGTCTCGCTCTGTTGCCCAGGCTGGAGTGCAGTGGCAGGATCTCAGCTCACTGCAATCTCTACCTCCTGGGCTCGAGGGATTTCCCTGTCTTGGCCTCCCGAGTGGCTGGGATTACGGGCATGCACCACCATGCCCGGCTAATTTTTGTATTTTTAGTAGAGATGGGGTTTCATCATGTTGGCCAGGCTGGTCTCGAACTCCTCACCTCAGGTGATCCACACACCTCAGCCTCCCAAAGTGCTAGGATTATAGGAGTGAGTCACCACGCCCGGCCAGAAGCTTGCTTGCTTGCTTATTTATTTATTTAGAGGCAGAGTTTTGTTCTTGTTGCCCAGACTGGAGCGCAATGTCACAATCTCTGCTCACTGCAAACTCCCATCTCCCAGGTTCAAGCGATTCTCCCGCTTCAGCCTCCTGAGTAGCTGGGATTACAGGCACCTGCCACCACGCCTGGCTAATTTTTAGTATTTTTAGTAGAGATGGAGTTTGGCCATATTGGCCAGACTGGTCTCAAACACCTGACCTCAGGTGATCCACCTGCCTCGGCCTCCCAAAGTGCTGGAATTACAGGTGTGAGCCACTGCGCCCAGCCCCGCCTGGCTAATTTTTTTTTTTTTTAGATGGAGTTTCGCTCTTGTTTTCCCAGGCTGGAGTGCAGTGGTGCAATCTCCACTCACTGCAACCTCTGCCTCCCAGGTTCAAGCAATTCTGCCTCAGCCTCCCAAGTAGCTGGGATTACAGGTATGCACCACCACGCCCAGCTAATTTTTTGTATTTTTAGTAAAGATGGGGTTTCTCCATGCTGGTCAGCCTGGTCTCAAACACTCGACCTCAGGTTATCTGCCCGCCTCAGCCTCCCAAAATGCTGAGACTACAGGTGTGAGCCACCTCGCCTGGCCTGTATTTTTAGTAGAGACAGGGTTTCTCCATGCTGGTCAGGCAGGTCTGGAACTCCTGACCTCGTGATCTGCCGACTTCAGCCTCCCAAAATGCTGGGATTACAGGCCTGGCAAACATAATTGTTTCAAATTTAACTCTGCAAAGGAATCATTTAAGAACATGTTTAAGTATCTTAAGTTCCACCTCCAGAGATTCTGATTAAGTAAATCTGGGGTGGAGACCAGGAATGTGAATTCTCCCTAAATTCCCCATGTGATTGTGGTGTTCGGGAGTCACTAGACCAAAAGAGAGTAGAGAGCTCTGGGAATTAGCATTCTTGATTGGCTCCTCATCTTTCTCTTCCTGAGATGTCACTCCAATCACTTTCTCTTTGCTCCTCACAGTTCCTGGCTTCTTTAATAACTGGGGTGTTGTGCTGATATCACAAAACAGCATGTAGGAAACTCAATGACTTTTTTTTTTTTTTAACTATTTTATTTTATTTTACTTTCTGAGACAGGTTCTCGCTCCGCCCCAGGCTGGAGTGTACTGGCCTGATTACTGATTATGGCTTATTGCAGACTTGACCTCCTGGGCTCAGGTAATTCTCCCACCTCAACCTCCCAAGTAGCTGGAACTACAGGTGTGCATCATTGCCCTCCAGCCTGGGTGCCAGAGTGAGACTCTGTCTCAAAAAAAAAAAAAATGAGAGTAAAAAAATAAAAATAAAGCCATAACATATCTTTTTAAGAATTTAATTTTGGGCCGGGCGTGGTGGCTCACGCCTGTAATCCAAGCACTTTGGTGGCCAAGGCGGGCGAATCACCTGAGGTCGGGAGTTGAAGACCAGCCTGACCAATATGGTGAAACCCCGTCTTTAAAAAAATAAAATAAAAATAAAAAGAATTTAATTTTGACACCCAAATACCTTAACATTCATTTTAACTAATCCAGAGGCAACCTGTGCACACAAATGAAGGAAACAGATTATGCTCAAGTGGCCTGGCTTGAAAATTGACTCCATGATGTAAACACGTCAACAGTGCTGTAAACTATTCCTAAAGATAGATAAATTATCAGACCAACACCCAAGAGGGAAGCCAAAATAAGAAATGTTGATAAAATTAGAAAATATCATCAGAATGAACCATAAATCCAGAATAAAGAGCCCATCTTCACCACCATTACCCCAACCCAGAATATTCCATACCCCTCCCAACCACCCCAGAGCCTCTCTAGCTCTGGCTCCTGTGTAAGGGAAGGCACTGGGGGTGGGATGCCATGATAAGTCCCTTTTTCCTATCTTTTACTATCTCCAATGTTCTCGAGTGCCTCTTCAGTTTCCTGGGAATGTAAGCCCTGCGTTTACAAGGTCAAAAGATCAAGGAACATTTTTCAAAAATTAGATTACAAATTGAAGAAAGAAAAGTGTTATTTTTAATATTCTCTTCTAATATTCAGTTTGAGTGTCTCTCTCTTCCATTTCTCCCTCTCCTTCTTTCATTCTCTTGCTCTTTTTCTCTCCCTCCCTTCTTTTCCCTCTACCCCTCTCCTTCCCCTCCCCCTCTCCACTTCACCACACACAGAAACCCCTTTTCAAAGGGGCTTTTTTCCAACTCAGTGAAGTAAAGTCTTTGCCCCTTTGTGGGGAAGGCTCATTAACATTCCCACAGCAGCATCTCTTCAAGGATTTTACTTTTGTAACTCTGTGGGGGAGGTCAAGAGGCCACAGTGGAGAGGTAAAAGGAAAAAAAAACTGGTAAACTGGGGAGGGCGGAAGAAAGAAGAGGAGGGGAAAGAGTCCTTCCTTTCACAATAAGACCCACAAGAAGGAGGGGGAAAAATAGGAAAAGATGAAGACAGCCAAGATTCAGGAAAAAAGACAAATGTGGACCCTGAAATCTGCTCCCTTGGAGATTTCAGAATCCTGAGAAAAGCAGAAAGCTATTTTCCTTCTCCCCTTTCCTTTCCTGGAAGGAAATGAATGATGGAAACAGTGAGGGGAGAGAATGACAGGACCCAGTCTATTCCATGAAGGAATTAGAAGCTTTCCTAGGCTCAGTGCCCCCATTTCTCCTACAATGGTCTAGTAATAAATAATGGCACCTGTCTACCCCAGGGAAATTAACAGGATGAATTAGACAATGTCTCCAACAACAGTTCCAAGGGTAGACTTGAGAAAGCTACCCAGGGCCCTGACACCGAAGGACTGGAAAAATAATGGAGATTCAGTGAATTCCAATGCAAAGATGACAGCATTTTCCAAAACTCTTCAGAGGTAATGTGGATAACTGAGGATACCTGCCTCAGTTATCACCAGCAGTCCCTCTGCCATCTGCTCTCTCCTTTTTCCTGTCTTAGTATTGCCAAACTAGCCTGGAATTGTGTAAGGGAAGAAATGCATAAACATTCCAATTTGCACCCAAACCTGTGAGTGAGCTTTATTTTGCTTTTCTGTGAAGATACAGCTATCAGAGATTTATATAATTAACCTTAAAAGGGGAAAATACTTCCCACTTTTCCAGCTGTTGGTGTTTCAGATGCTATCTCAGCCAGAAGTGTAAAAGAGAAATAACACTAAAAGAAAGGGGCCCAGGCATTATACCCAGAAGATAAGGTACATCCGGAATATTCTATGCCCAGTAGCTCAGTAGTACTCAATTTAGGTAGGAACATCCCAGCCAGAGTTAAAGAAAAATAAATGAACCACCTTCAGTGTGCAGGCTGAGCAGGAGATACCTGGTTGTTTGCCAAGCGGTGTATTGTGGAGATGGAGGAATTTTTTTTTTTTTAGACAGAATCTCACTCTGTCACCCAGGCTGGAGTGCAGTGGTGCAATCTTGGCTCACTGAAACCTCTACCTCCTGGGTTCAAGCGATTCTCCTGTTTCAGCCTCTAGAGTAGTTGGAGTTGGGATTACAGGTGCCCACCACGCCCAGCTGATTTTTGTATTTTTAGTAAAGAGAGGTTTCACCAAGTTGGTCAGGCTGATCTCAAACTCCTGACCTTGGGTGGTCTGCCCACCTGGGCTTCCCAAAGTGCTGGGATTACAGTCGTGAGCTCCTGCACCTGGCCCAAGATGGAGGAACTCTTAAAGGTCCGACCTCATCTCCACAAGGCAATTCTTTACACAAAATTCTTGACCATTATCTTCAGCCTCTGTGTGAACACATTACAGAAAGCTCAAAAATTACCTAGGAGTCCATCACACTATTAGAAACTCCTTTATGGCCGGGCGTGGTGGCTCACGCCTGTAATCCAAGCTCTTTGGAGGCCAAGGCGGGCGGATCACCTGAGGTCAGGAGTTCAAGACCAGCCTGACCAACATGGTGAAACCCTGTCTTAAAAAAAAAAAAAGAAAAGAAAAAAGAAAACTCCTTTATATTGAGCTGAAACTTCCTCCTTTTAGCATCCAGCCCGGGGTACTGCAGGACTCATCTAAGTCATATTGAGGCATTCCTTCAACCCTGAGAACTGCAGAGGATTGGGACAGACAGAAAGGCCCTGACCTTCTGGGTATTTTATTTTATTTATTTATTTTTGAGACAGAGTCTTAATCTGTTGCCCAGGCTGGAGTGCAGTGGCTCCATCTCAGCTCACTGCAACCTCCACCTCCTGGGTTCAAGTGATCCTCCTTCCTCAGCCTCCCAAAGCAGCTGGAATTATAGGAGCTCACCACCATGCCCAGCTAATTTTTTTGTATTTTTAGTTGAGACAGGGTTTCACCATGTTAGCCAGGCTGGTCTTGAACTCCTGACCTCAGGTGATCCATCTGCCTTGGCCTCCCATAGTCCTGGGATTACAGGCGGGAGCCACCATGCCTGGCCTAATTTTTCTATTTTTAGCAAAGACAGACTTTGACCATGTTGGCCAGAATGGTCTCCATCTCTTGACCTCATGATCTGCCTGCCTTGGCCTCCCAAAGTGCTGGGATTGCACGCATGAACCACAGAGCCTCATCCTGGCTATTTTAAATGAGATTCCTTGAGATCAATCACTTTTTTTTCATGATAGCAGTTTGGGGGCATATTGTGTCTTTTCTGATATAGAGGAAACAATGTTAGACTACTGTCAGATGCACCTGGATTCCAGGCCTGTGTCTGATACATCATAGCTGTGCAACTTTGGAGAGGTTACTTAACTTCACTGGGCTTTTTGATTCATCTTAAAGGGGATCAGCTATAAATAGTAGTAAAGCCTACTGTGCTTATCTCAGAGTTGTAATATTCAAAACACATCACAAATGAAAATATTCTATAAATTATAAAGAGCTATACATATATTACTCATAATCAGCGTACTTCAGAAGTTTATTTCAGTTTATACCCCAGAAGCAGCCACATTATCAAACAGAAGGGCATAGAAATATGACAGAACCAAAAAGCACAGTGCAGATCTTGGAGAAGAGTTAGAAAAGCCAGGGACAGTCTCTGAACAGACAGCATAGGGAGAGGCCCAGAGCCCTTGCAGGGAGGAGAGGGTTAAATCCTTTCCTCTGCAGTACAAAAGAAAAGAGTGTGCGGAAAGATTAGGATTTTTGCTTTTACAATGGGAGCTGCAGAAGCGTAGGGAAGAAGCTGAAGAAAAAAAGGGGGCGTCTCCCCCTTTAAAGACTTGCAAAGATTGAGAGAGAAAGAGAGAGAGAGTCAAGAACAGAGAATCAGAGAGAGAAAGTCTGTCTGTCTCTGGGAAAGGAGAACATCTCTGCTTCACAGTGATTTGCCCTCGGGGGAGAGGCATCAATTGGCTTCGGACCCAAAGGGGAGAGGAGACCAGGTCGCCCCGGTTAAGACTAAGGGAGCGTGCCCCTCCCTCTCCCAACTCTCTCTACCCGGGAATGTCTCGGCGAAAGCAGCGGAAACCCCAGCAGCTAATCTCGGACTGCGAAGGTCCCAGCGCGTCTGAGAACGGTGGGTGCCTGGGGAGGGGTGGGGGGCCCCTGAGTCCAAGCCTGTGTGGGTCAGGCCAGGGCAAGGGGGAGGGCACTCGGGCCATGGGCGAAACCAGGCGGGGACGGACTTGGTGACTGGGGGTTTGAAGGAGTTGAGATGCAGGGCGTAAAGAGATGACCTGCGCTGGGGGAGAAGCCCCGCTTGTTACTCGGGGATTGATTCTGTTTGTGTTTTCCTTGTTTTTCTCTGGATGAAATGGAGTTTTCAAACTGGCTCTGTCTCCCCACCCAAGAGTTTTCTCCTCAGGTCTCCCTTTGCTCACTGGTCTTTGTGCCGTTGCTAAGTAACGTCCTCAGACCTGAAGACCGTCTCTTAGGGGTGGGATTCCCCCCCCTTTTCTTTCTGGAGAGTTGGGTTGCAAGAGAATGAATTGGACAAACGTGAAGGCTCCCCCTGAGGGAGACGAGAGAAAAGTTTCTCATTGTTGGGCTGAACTGAGAACCGATCAGAGCTCCCAGAGGGAGAGAGCTAAAGTCGGTCAGAATGCAGCCTGGTTTGGGGTGTGTATGCGTGTCACCTGGAGGAGAGCTGAAGAATAGGGGCTTAGGTTTGTGCTTAAAGGAAGGCAAAGCAAAAAAAAAAAAAAAAAAAGTGCAAGGGAACACACCTGCTACTACATGCATATCGTTTTATGAGAATATCGTGTTTTTGAAGCAACAGGTGTCCCTTATGAGGGGGAAAAAAATTGCATGGGTGATTTTTTTTTTTTTTAGACAGAGTTTCGCTCTCTTTCCCAGGCTGGAATGCAATGGCATGATCTCGGCTCACTGCAACCTCCACCTCCCAGGCTCAAGCGATTCTCCTACCTCAGCCTCCTGAGTAGCTGGGATTACAGGCGCCCACCACCATTTCCAGCTAATTTTTGTATTTTTAGTAGAGATGGGGTTTCACCATGTTGGCCAGACTGGTCTCGAACTCCTGACCTCAGGTGATCTGCCTTCCTCAGCCTCCGAAAGTGCTGAGATTACAGGCGTGAGTCACCACGCCTGGCCCCTGTATGTATTCTTATAACATTCCATTAAGTGACAGGCAGACAGTAGAGCAAGCAGGGAATTGAAGAGTAAAATTGTCCAGAGTGTGAGAGACAGAGGCAAAATCAGAGCAAAAACTTAAATTTCATAATGCTCAGGGCTGGTGGTGCTCACTCCACTAAACCGGGGTTTGAAAAACTTGCTTGATTGTGAGTATAATTGAGCTAGGGTGTGGGAATCTATATATTTTGCAAGAGTCCAGGTAATTTTTAGGATCAAAGAAGTTTTGGACATACTTGTCAGTCGTATGGCTCCATATGTGCACACTGAAAGTCCTGGCTTCAGGGAGGCAACTCTTTAGCATACAGTTGATACACCCAACAATATAGTATAGAATTAAGCACAAGCATTCTGAAACCAGACTTTCAGACAAATCCCAGCTCCACCACTTGGTTAGCTGTGTGACCATGGCTGGCTTATTTTGCCTCTCTATGCTTCAGTTTCCTCATCTGAAGTAAAGCAGAGATGTGTATACTAGCTACCTTATTAGGTTGTTGTGAAAATCTAAATGAGTTAATACGTGTTAAACTCTTGGAAAAATACCTAGCATAAATAAATGCTTAATACATGTAGTAAAGTACCTAGCATAAATAAGTGTTTAATATGTGTAAATATTGTTATTATCATCATATGTGAATGCAGTGGCACTTCCTGCAAGTGCTGTAATATGACCAAAACTCAGGAACCTCTTGGCAAATGTCAGCATTTCTTTATGAGACATGTGCCATGAAAAGCTCTAAGGTAGTGTATTGGTGGCAATTAAAAGTAATTATAGATTGAACTTGCCTTTCCACCTGTTAGCAAACAAAAACAAAAACCTCAGGTCAAATCAGTGCTCCATGTGCTATGAAATAACCTTAACAGACATATTATGTTTTGGGCAGAACACATCCTCCCCAAATCACTGCTTTTCTGGGATCCTACTGTGCCCATATTTAGAGGTTCTGTGGTGATGGCATCCTTCCCTCCTGAGACACATTAACCCTTCTTAATGCTGCTATAGGCCGGATGTTTCCTACTTGTGCTCTACAGGAGACTTCCCCTAGAGCCTCAACTCTTTTCCAGAGCTGCCTCACAGTTCTGCTCCCCCTGCTGGGTTGACTGTGGAAGTTTGCTGAACACCCCCTCCAAGCCCCCAAGAAGCGCCCTCTCCTCTTCTTCCTACTTCTCCCATCTGCTCACCCATTCCCCATACCACAGCTCAGGAAAAATATTCTGTTCAAGAGTCAAAAGCTATCTTTAACAGCTGTCCTGAATGGATTTTCAAGCCCTTTAAGATATAGCTCCCACTTGGGGGCAAGGTAGTGCTGCTACAAAGCCATCCCCATAGAAACAGGAAAAGGCATCAACACATTTTTTATGAAAATTTGCCTTTGAGCAATGAAAGGCAGAAACAAATGTACGGAGCAAGAAAGCAGTAGCACCCTCTGTTAAGATCTACCTTAAGAAAGCCTAAGGGTTCTCTCATCAGAATTCTCCTGGAGTGAAAGACCCAAGGCTACTTAGGATTTGGATGTCATTAGGCCTTGTCTGCAAGATGAGGTGGCTCTATTTGATCATATCTAAAATTCTTTCTTGATCTTACAAGCTTACAGTATATAAATTTCACATTTCCTGCTTTTTTGTTTGTTTTTGTTTGTTTTTTTGAGATGGAGTCTTGCTCTATCAGGCTGGAATGCAGTGGCAGGATCTTGGCTCACTGCAACCTCCACCTCCAAGGTTCAAGCGATTCTCCTGCCTCAGCCTCCTGAGTAGCTGGGAATACAGGAACCTGCCACCACACTGGTCTAATTTTTTGTATTTTTAGTAGAGACGGGGTTTCACCATGTTAACCAGGATGGTCTCAATCTCCTGACCTCGAGATCTGGCTGGCCTGGCCTCCCGAAGTGCTGAGATTACGAGCCTGGTGCTGGGTAATCTTTTTCTTTTAAATCAATAACTTTTCTTCTTCATGAATGGGGCAGCATCCATTCTGCAAAACAGAACGAGAGCTCTCCTTTCCCCTAACCTTTTGTAGACAGGGTTTCTATTCACTTATGTGATCTTCAGGCATCTGACTTCCTTCTATCCCAGGACATGCCCCACAGTTAGGTAGGAAGGGCTCTTATTTAGGAGCACACTGTGTCCTTTGGTGCACCTGTGAAATTATGGATGTCATCATGAGTATCAGCAGATATTTATTTAGTAGTCTAGGGTGCCAGTAATGTTTTCAGGAGTCTTTTGCCTTGTTTTAAGCAGTATGTACCATATATAACAAGCAAACGCCGAGCCTTTGTTACACATTTTAAAAGCCTCAATTCTGCAGTGACCTAAGACATCACCAAGAAACAGTCTGAGAAATCTGTTTTCTAGCCATTTTTGCTCAGCTTCCCTGACCAGAACATCAAAACCTAACAGAATAGTTATTGCATGTAAGTGATGGGCAGGAAATACTCTATTTACTTAAAAACTCTGGAGAGGAAAAAAAAATTCTCTCTCCCCTACAGAGTCTAGAAATCTGGATTAGAGAACATAAGGGATGTGACTGGGGGAAAAATGCAAACCAGTACATCTGGGAAATGAAGGAAATGATCAGAAACCCAGATATTTAGTGAGAAGGAGAAACCAGGACAGCAGCCAAACAGATCTAGAGGGAGAGAGGGGGAGTACTTTAGGTGGAAGTTGGCAGACAGCAAGAACAGCAAGAGAGGAAAGAAGGCAAAGGTAGAGTTTGTGGGGCTCTGTTTACATTTGGAAGTAGAGAGTCTCATCTCTCAGGTTATTGATCCCTGGGCCACTCAACCCTAGGTATCCCTAGATCAGAAAAACACATTTCGGAAGAGAGAGTTATCTCAGGCCTGGTGTAACAGAGCACTAGATAAGAAAACAGAAAACTTGGTTTTCAATCCAGTGTGGACCTTGAAGGTAAGTGACCTTGGGCACATGTGACCTTCCTTTTCCAGGACTTCATTCAGTTTTTGACATTCCAGTAATAACTAACACTTATCGCCAATATTTTTGGAGCAATCAGGTACTGTGCTAGGCCCTTTTTGCATTTCCTCTTTTTTCCTCCCAACTCCCTTATTATTACATTAATAATTAAAACAAAAATTTTGGGTTGGGTGCAGTGGCTCATGCCTGTAATCCCAGCACTTTGGGAGGCCGAGGTGGGCAGATCACTTGAGGTTAGGAGTTCGAGAACAGCCTGGCCAATATGGTGAAACCCCATCTCTACTAAAGATATTTAAAAAAAATTAGCCAGGTGTGGTGGCACACCCCTGTAGTCCCAGCTACTTGGGAGGCCGAGGCAGTAGAATCTCTTGAACCTGGGAAAGTGGAGGTTGCCGTGAGCCAAGATCACACCATTGCACTCCAGCCTGGGTGACAGAGCAAGACTCCATTTCAAAAAATAATTTTTATTTTTTGTAAAGTTTTTTTAATTGTAGTAAAATATATGTAATAAAATTTACCATTTTAACCTTTTTTTTTTTTTTTTTTTTTTGAGACAGAGTCTTGCTCTGTCACCCAGGCTGGAGCGCAATGGTGTGATCTCGGCTCACTGCAACCTCCACTTTCCAGGTTCAAGAGATTCTACTGCCTCAGCCTCCCAAGTAGCTGGGACTACAGGTGCCTGCCACCACGTCCATCTAATTTTTTATACTTTTAGTAGAACGGAGTTTCACCATGTTAGCCAGGATGGTCTCGATCTACTGACCTCGTGATCTGCCCACCTGAGCCTCCCAAAGCACTGGAATTACAGGCATGAGCCACCACACCAGGCCCATTTTAACCATTTTTAAGTATAAAATTCAGTGGCATTAAGTACATTCACTATGTAACCATTAACACTGTTTCAAGAACTTTTTCATCATCAAACAGAAACTCTGTAACTGTTTAACAATAAATCCCCATTCTCCCATTCCCTCAGCCCTGTTAGCCTCTATTCTGCTTTCTGTCTCTAGGAGCTTACTAATTTTCCTTTTTTTGGGACAGAGTCTCATTCTGTCACCAGGCCAGAGTGCAGTGGCTCAACCCTGGCTCACTGCAACCTCTGCCTCTTGGGTTCAAATGATTCTCCTGCCTCAGCCTCCTGAGTAGCCAGGACTGCAAGGCAAGGGCACACCACCACACCCAGCTAATTTTTTGTATTTTTAGTAGAATCAGGGTTTCACCATGTCTCCATCTCTTGGCTTTGTGGTCCGCCCACCTCAACCTCCTAAAGTGCTAGGTTTACAAGTGTGCGCCACTGTGCCCAGCCTAACTTACCAATTTTCTTATTAATGAATTCATATAATATTTGGGTACCTCATACTAATGGAATCATACAATATTTGTCCTTTTGTGTTTGATTTATTGCACTTAGTATGTTTTCTTTTTTCCTCTCTCAATTAAAATCAAATTTGTCTGAAAGCATAACATTTTCAAAGTTCATTCATGTTGCAGCATGTATCAGAATTTCCTTCCTCTTTATGGCAGTACCTTCATTTTAAAGAAATCAGCCCGGTGCAGTAGCTCACACCTATAATCCCAGTACTTTGGGAGGCTGAGGTGGGCAGATCACTTGAAGTCAGGAGTTCAAGACCAGCCTGGCCAATAAGATAAAACCTCATCTCTACTAAAAATACAAAAATTAGCTGGGCATGGTGGTGCACACCTATAATCCCAGCTACTTGGGAGGCTGAGGCAGAAGAATCGCTTGAACCCAGGAGGCGCAGGTTGCAGTGAGCTGAGATTGTGCTACTGCACTCCAGCCTGGGCAACAGAGCAAGACTCCATCTCAAAAAAAAAAAAAAGAGAGAGAGAAAGAAATGAAACTCGGAGAGATTAATAAATTTCCCCAGAATCACGAAGATTAGAATGTTCTAGAGCTGGAACTTTAACTCAGGTATGAATCACTGTGCACAATGACAATGAGAGGGTCAGATCTCTAAAGTCTCAGCTCCAAAATGGTATGAATTCTGTGTTAGGTGTTGAGTCCTTTGATGTCAAAGAAAGTTTCATTAAAAGAGTTTTCTTACGTTTGATCTAAGATATTCCTGTTCTGGAAACAAATATATTTTTCTCAGCACTAGGTATACAAATCACTGTGCCTGTTAGTCTACTAATTTACATAGGCCATAGATACATTAGCAGGTCTGGGTGGCAAAGGATTATTATGTGTCTACATTTAGGAGAGAGGAGTAAGGAGGAGAAGATGAGACATTTCTCTAAGAAGTAGTCAGTAGCAATAGTTACAGAATCAATTCATAATTATGGAAGCTACCAATTAGCATTTTGCAGTGTTAATAATAAGTAGTGGGCCAGGTGCAGTGGCTTACATGTGTAATCCCAGCACTTTGTGGGGGATAAGGCAGGAGGATCCTTTGAACCCAAGTATTCCAGACAGCCTGGGCAACATAGTGAGACCCCCATCTCTACAAAAAAAAATTTTTTTTAATTAGCTGGGCATGATCGTGCATGCCTGTAGTTCCAGCTACTCAAGAGGCTGAGGTGCGAGGATCACCTAAGCCTGGGATGTCAAGTCTGCAGTGAGCTATGATTGTGCCACTGCACTCCAGCCTGGGCAACAGAGTGAGACTATCTCCAAAAAAAAAAAAAAAAAAATTAAGTTAGTTTAGGCAGGTGCTTACATAGTGTGCTTTGTTCCCTTAATGGGTGGATGATGCTTGAACTCTGTAGAACAAAACCTTTCACCTTACAATTAAAAATATGGTTCAAATATCAATTAAAAAGAAAAAAATATGTGCTTCAAGATACCCATACCTGGGAAAGAAATGCAGTCACTTAAATTTACAGTAAGGTGCTGAGCACAGTGGCTCATGCCTATAATCCCAGCACTTTGGGATGCCAAGGCGGGTGCAGATCACTTGAGGTCCGGAGCTCAAGACCACTTTGGCCAATACGATGAAACCCTGTCTCTACAAAAAATACAAAAAAAAATAGCTGGGTGTGGTGGCTTGTGCCTGTAGTCCCAGCTACTTGGGAGGCTGAGGCAGGAGAATCACTTTAACCTGGGAGGTGGAGGTTGCAGTGAGCTGAGATCATGCCACTTCACTCTAGCCTGAGTGACAGAGCAAGACTCTGTCTCAAAAAAATAAAAAACAAACAAACAAAACCTTACAGTATAGTGTAAATTATAACAAATTCTATTCATGGTAGCAGATTTTTCAGTGGGAAAGGATACAAGGAAGCTAATGTGTGGTTGTGGGCACCGTAGGGAGGGAACCTGATGGGAGGATTTAGCATTGAGACTTCATTTTGTCTGTGTCCCAATTGTGGCCAAGTTTAGCTCAGATGAGATTTGTGAGGAGCAGGGTGGAAGGTATGATGGAAAGCGCAGTCCAGTCCTCTGATGCTGTCGGTCTCATTGTGTCACCATCTTTGTGTTTTCATTGGAATCACCTGAGGAGCTTTATAAAACTAATGCCTGGATCCTATCCTCAGGGATTTAAGTTTGGTTGGTTGGTTTATTTTGTAGAGATGGGGGTCTCACTATGTTATGCAGGCTAGTCTCAAACTCCTGGCCTCAAGCAATCCTCCTGCCTTGGCCTCCGGAAATACTAGAATTATAGGCACAAGCTACCTACTGTGCCGAAACGTTATTTCTCTCTCTCTCTCTATTTTTGTTTTTATTCTGGTTTTTGAGATGGGATCTCAAATCCTTGACTTCAAGTGATCCTCCAACCTCAGCCTCCAGAGTAGCTGGGACTGCAAGGCACAGGCCATTCTACCTAAACATAAAAACTGAAAAACTCTCTCCCAGTAATCCTAATGGGCAGCAAAATTTGAGAAGCACTGTTCAAATGTATCACCCTGCTACATACGACCACCTATTTTTCTCTTTGTTCTCCTCAACAGTTGTCTCTCAAGCCTAAAGCAGCAATTTGATGGGACACTAGGTTTAGAGAGGAAGCCACCTGGTTTCCTTTTTCTTTGTCATTTCAGCTCTCTGTAAGTTTAAACAAGCTTGTCCAGGTCTTAGTTCGATATCCACCCTGGACTTTGCATGTGACCGGGGGATAGCTTACCTCACCTTATCTGCTATCTAGGGACACCATTACCAGTTTAGTTTATTCCTGCATTTGTGACTTCATTCATGCTTATGTAAGAATCCTGCTCCCCTTCTCAGGATAGGCAGCGAGTGCAAAGTGCTGAGAAATGGAGGGTTCCTCTTACAGGTGGCTGTTGATCCAGTCACCTTTCACCAGGGACTAAATTTACCTTAAAGAAGAGCGTAGATCAAATTACGAATCAGAAAGCACATTTCATTAAAGAGCAAGAAAGGGGACAGTGTTTCCCAGGAGAAGATGAAAAGAAAAGGATTTCTTTTCTTGTCAGAAGACTTGACAAAACAGCAACTGGATATCAAATGTTTGATGCTAATTAACAAATGCTCAGTAGAAAGCCTCCATCTGATTCCCCTCTCCCTGACTAAGGCCAGGGAGCAAATGGCAGGTAGAAGCCACACAGGGCCCTTTCTTTAGCATTAGGGAAACCATACATTGTTGATGTGCTTGAGAAAGCACTGGACAGGAGTCAAAATTCTGAATGCTTGCTTCACTGAATTACTGTGTGAACTTGGAAAAGTCACTTAACCTCTCCAAGCTTCAATTTCCTTATCTGTAAAAATAAACTGCATTGCACAAAACTGTGACTTGTCATAAACTGAAATAGAACCCCCCTCCCTCATTTGTAAGGTTAGGCCTGGAAGCACAGAACTCATACATTTCACAGCAATGACTCGCAATGCTAAGAGCCTTATTATCTGAAGTTTCAAAACACAATTCAGTAAAATGTTTTAAATTTAAAAACACAGGCAAAATTTTTGTTGAAAAGTAGAAGTTACTAACATTTTAAATAGGTTGTTTCAGCTCCCACCTCCCACAAAAAAAGACCTCCTACCTTTGAAATATGCCACTGATATTAGCCAATATGTTACCTCAGAAATTAATAAGATTAACAAGCAACATGGAAAACAATCTAATTTTAGCATATGTGTATTTAACGTTACCTTGATTATTTTACTACCGACAATGTAAATTCTCTAATTGATAAAATTCAGGACTCGCCTAACTTTAAAAGTCTCACATGTGGCTGGGTGCAGTGGCTCACACCTGTAATCCCTGCACTTTGGGAGGTTGAGGCAGGCTGATCAGTAGGCAGGCGCCTCAGGAGGCTGAAGCAGGAGAATTGCTTGAACCCTGAAGGTGGAGGTGGCAGTGAGCAGAGATCACGCCATTGCACTCCAGTGTGGGTGACAGAGTGAGACTTCATCTCAAAAAAAAAAAAAAAAAGTCTCACATGTATATTTTAATTTTTTTAGACTTTTTTGTTTTTTAAGAGATGAGGTCCCACTATGTTGCTGAAGTTGGAGGGCAGTGGTTATTTACAGGTGTGATCATAGCTCACTGCAGCCTCAAACTCCTGGACTGAAGCAATTCTCCTGCCTCAGCCTCCCAAGTAGCTGGATTACAGGTGTGCACCACCATACCTGGTTTACACATTAATATTGTCAAATTTTTCAATCTTTTGTCCCCACAATATTTTTCTGAGTAAGATAATGCAGCTACAATATTACCACTTTATGAAGAGGGAAATGGTGGTATATCATGGTGTGACTGACCACCGTGTCTCAATTTATCAGCGAGGCAAGAATAGAACTGGAATTAGAACAATTTAGGTTTACTGATGCCCAGGGAAACCACAAAACCAAAGACTTGTGGTCACTTCCTGCATGTAAGAGAAAAAGAAAGTATTTTAGGAAGTGGGAAGCGCTTTAAGACTCATTTCAAGGTAAAAAGAGAATGCAGAATACCTGGTCCAGGAAGCATTTTATCCTCACTTATCCTCTCTGAATGGGAGGCTGCTTCTGTGATGGTGAGCAGGTGTTAGCTATTTCTAAGCATTCAAACCAGGCTGGAGCTGAAAGGGCTTTAGACACTGAGGGCTGCCTGGAAGCTCCTACCGCATTGTTTCAAGAGGGCTCCCCCTCCCCCCAGGTTAGAGCTGGGTGGGCCTCCGTAGGCCTCGGCTGGCTAGCGTCTCCCCAAACCCACTGTCTTTAATAGTGACAAGTGAGGAACGTTGCAAGAGGAGAATAGAGGAGGAAGAGGGTAGGAAAGAGGGTACCAAATAGGAGATGGCTTATTAAATAAGCATGGACTCTATACATTAGGTGTTGTGTAGGCCGGGCGATCTGCGGAGCAGCCTGCATTCAGCTATTATTCCGGGGAAGGAGGGGCGGGGAGTAAAGGGGCTTAGTGTTCCGCAGAGTCCTGAAATGACTTCCTTGGAAATTCTACCTTGCAGCCGCCCACCCTGAGAAACTTCTTTTGTGGAGAGGAATGGGGGTAGGGTGGGAAGAGAAGTGAGAAAGACGGGACAAAACTTGGAGTATTTTGGGGTGTGTATGCTGGTGAAGAGTGGATGTTCTGAGCTCCCCCTTTTCCTCTGGCCCTCAGACCTCTGAGGAGATCAGACAACCCTCTCTGGAATCCACGTTTTCCAAGCTCAGCGGATCCTTTATCCAAAGAAAAATAAGAGAAGCCTATCGCCTTGCTCTATTGAGCAGGGCTACGTTTTCCACTGTGCCCCTAGAGCTTAGGAGGGGAGGGCGGGGGGGAGGAGGGTAGGCCTGGGCAAAGGCATCTGCAGATGGGGGGGAGCTGGCCAGGGACGGGGAAAGGTGGACCCCCGCAGTGCTTCACAGCACCTGTCACTGCGCCTCCGGAAACTCTCCCGAGCTCTGGGCTCCCGCCCCCATGCCCCCGCTTGCGCTCCCGTCTCCCGCCTCCTCTAGCTCCCGCCTCCCTCCCCAGCAGCTCCTCCCCATAAACTCCCCTCCGCGTCAGCTCCTCCCAGATCTCCCTCTCCCCGCTTTCTCGCTCCAGCTCCTCCCTGCCTCCTCGCTCCCCTCCCCCTCCGCCGCTGCTCCCTGCCCCCGCCGTCGCCGCGGATCTCCGTCTCCGCAGTCTGGGTCGCTGGGTGCAGACGCTGCCGCAGACCCAGCGGCCAGCGCCGCCTCCCTCAATCCCAATATCCATTGTCTCCCACCCCCACCTGGCCCTCCACTTCCCCCACAACCATGGCGCACGAATCCGGGAGGAGCTCTCGTCTTGGGGTGCCCTGCGGGGGAGCCGGCAGAGCTCGGAGGTGCGGTAGGGCCGGGCTGGGCAGGGGTGGGGGCGGAGGGGGATGCACACGGCGGTGAAGACTTTTGGTGGGCGGGAGAAATGCATGATTCTTTGCATAGGCCCCTGGCCTCACACCTATTCCTTGAACTCGCTGGTGCCCCGGGGAAGGGAGGGTGACTGAGGAGGGGAATAGCATGTGCGTGCCTCCCTCCTCTGCACCCCCAACCCTGCCCATGCCAGGTTGTCTCCTGTCCACAATGATCAGGCCTGAGCTCTAGCCTTCATGGCCTGATGGTGAGCTCATCTCCCCCACCCCCAACTAGCAGTTACTGGGCTCCTTGTTACAGAGCTCGGCATACCCAACCCAACTGCGCCACCCACGCTCTCTCTCCTTGTCTTCTCCCCCAGGTGATGCTAGCGAGGAGGATCACCCCCAAGTCTGTGCCAAGTGCTGCGCACAATTCACTGACCCAACTGAATCCCTCGCCCACCAGAACGCATGTTCTACTGACCCTCCTGTAATGGTGATAATTGGGGGCCAGGAGAACCCCAACAGCTCTTCGGCCTCCTCTAACGCCGGCCTGAGGGTCACAATAATCCTCAGGTCATGGACACAGAGCATAGCAACCCCCCAGATTCTGGGTCCTCCGTGCCCACGGATCCCACCTGGGGCCCAGAGAGGAGAGGAGAGGAGTCTTCGGGGCATTTCCTGGTCGCTGCCACAGGTACAGCGGCTGGGGGAGGCGGGGGCCTGATCTTGGCCAGTCCCAAGCTGGGGAGCAACCCCATTACCTCCAAAATCGACCCCTGCACCCCCTCCTCCTCCACCACCCCCTCCGCCCCCAGGTGTAGGCAGCGGCCACTTGAACATCCCCCTGATCCTGGAAGAGCTACGGGTGCTACAGCAGCGGCAGATCCATCAGATGCAGATGACTGAGCAAATCTGCAGGCAGGTGCTGTTGCTTGGCTCCTTAGGTCAGACGGTGGGTGCCCCTGCCAGTCCCTCAGAGCTACCTGGGACAGGGACTGCCTCTTCCACCAAGCCCCTGCTACCCCTCTTCAGCCCCATCAAGCCTGTCCAAACCAGCAAGACACTGGCATCTTCCTCCACCTCCTCCTCCTCCTCTTCCTCTTCGGGAGCAGAAACACCTAAGCAGGCCTTCTTCCACCTTTACCACCCACTGGGGTCACAGCATCCTTTTTCTGCCGGAGGGGTTGGGCGAAGCCACAAACCCACCCCTGCCCCTCCCCAGCCTTGCCAGGCAGCACAGATCAGCTGATTGCCTCACCTCATCTGGCATTCCCAAGCACCACGGGACTACTGGCAGCACAGTGTCTTGGGGCAGCCCGAGGCCTTGAGGCCACTGCCTCCCCCAGGGCTCCTGAAGCCAAAGAATGGAAGTGGTGAGCTGGGCTATGGAGAAGTGATGGGTCCCTTGGAGAAGCCTGGTGGAAGGCACAAATGCCGCTTCTGTGCCAAAGTATTTGGCAGTGACAGTGCCCTGCAGATCCACCTTCGTTCCCACACGGGTGAGAGACCCTATAAGTGCAATGTCTGTGGAAACCGTTTTACCACCCGTGGCAACCTCAAAGTGCATTTCCACCGGCATCGTGAGAAGTACCCACATGTGCAGATGAACCCACACCCAGTACCAGAGCACCTAGACTACGTCATCACCAGCAGTGGCTTGCCTTATGGTATGTCCGTGCCACCAGAGAAGGCTGAGGAGGAGGCAGCCACTCCAGGTGGAGGTGTTGAGCGCAAGCCTCTGGTGGCCTCCACCACAGCACTCAGTGCCACAGAGAGCCTGACTCTGCTCTCCACTAGTGCAGGCACAGCCACTGCCCCAGGACTCCCTGCTTTCAATAAGTTTGTGCTCATGAAAGCAGTGGAACCTAAGAATAAAGCTGATGAAAACACCCCCCCCCAGGGAGTGAGGGCTCAGCCATCAGTGGAGTGGCAGAAAGTAGCACAGCCACTCGCATGCAGCTAAGTAAGTTGGTGACTTCACTACCAAGCTGGGCACTGCTTACCAACCACTTCAAGTCCGCTGGCAGCTTCCCCTTCCCCTATGTGCTAGAGCCCTTGGGGGCCTCACCCTCTGAGACATCAAAGCTGCAGCAACTGGTAGAAAAGATTGACCGACAAGGAGGCGTGGCAGTGACCTCAACTGCCTCAGGAGCCCCCCGCCACCTCTGCCCCTGCACCTTCATCCTCAGCCTCTTCTGGACCTAACCAGTGTGTCATCTGTCTCCGGGTGCTTAGCTGTCCTCGGGCCCTGCGCCTTCATTATGGCCAACATGGAGGTGAGAGGCCCTTCAAATGCAAAGTGTGTGGCCGAGCCTTCTCCACCAGGGGTAATCTGCGTGCACATTTCGTAGGCCACAAGGCCAGTCCAGCTGCCCGGGCACAGAACTCCTGCCCCATCTGCCAGAAAAAGTTCACCAATGCTGTCACTCTGCAGCAACATGTTCGGATGCACCTGGGAGGCCAGATCCCCAACGGTGGTACTGTACTCCCTGAAGGTGGAGGAGCTGCCCAGGAGAATGGCTCCGAGCAATCTACAGTCTCCGGGGCAGGGAGCTTCCCCCAGCAGCAGTCCCAGCAGCCATCACCAGAAGAGGAGTTGTCTGAGGAGGAGGAAGAGGAGGATGAGGAAGAAGAGGAAGATGTGACTGATGAAGACTCCCTGGCAGGGAGAGGCTCAGAGAGTGGAGGTGAGAAGGCAATATCAGTGAGAGGTGATTCAGAAGAGGCATCTGGGCCAGAGGAGGAGGTGGGGGACAGTGTCGGCAGCAGCCACAGCTGGGAAGGAGATGGACAGTAATGAGAAAGCTACTCAACAGTCTTCTCTGCCACCACCACCGGCACCTGACAGCCTGGATCAGCCTCAGCCAATGGAGCAGGGAAGCCGTGACGTTTTAGGAGGCAAGGAAGAGGGGGACAAACCAGAGAGAAGCTCAAGCCCAGCATCAGCACTCACCCCAGAAGGGGGAAGGCACCAGCGTGACCTTGGTGGAGGAGCTAAGTCTGCAGGAGGCAATGAGAAAGGAGCCAGGAGAGAGCAGCAGCAGAAAGACCTGCGAAGTATGTGGCCAGGCCTTTCCCTCCCAGACGGCTCTGGAGGAGCATCAGAAGACCCACCCCAAGGAGGGGCCGCTCTTCACTTGTGTTTTCTGCAGGCAGGGCTTTCTTGAGCGGGCTACCCTCAAGAAGCATATGCTACTGACACATCACCAGGTACAGCCCTTTGCCCCTCATGGCCCTCAGAATATTGCTGCTCTCTCTTTAGTCCCTGGCTGTTCACCTTCCATCGCCTCCCCAGGGCTCTCCCCCTTTTCCCGAAAAGATGACCCCACGATTCCATGAGCCTGTTTTTCTGTACCTGCTCCTCTTTGTCCCACAGAGCAGAAACAGCTTCACAGAAGGACCTCCCAGATGTATGAGCCCTGATTTTGTCTTTTTCTCTAAGTTCTTAACATGATATGTCCCTAGTGGGTTTTCTCTAGTCCCTGAGCTTGGAAATTACTGTGCTTACAAGGGGATGTCCCCCTAAGGAATTTTTCTTCCCTCCTCTTTCTTTGTACCTGAGGAAAATAGATTCCCTGCAGCCTTCTCAAGGGGAACCCTCTTCAGCTTCCCTGGTATGACCTCTTCTCCCTCCTCTTTCCCTCTCCCCTTTCCCTTTGGCAGGTGCACCTGAGCACCTACAGTTGGAATTGCAACCTAGCCCAAAAGGGCTGGCAGCTGTCTCTGGAGGGCCCAGTGCCACTCCTCTGGGGTGACCTTTCTGCTCAGCTGGTGGGTGTGGGTCCCCTATCTTTCTAGAACCAGTACGTGGCATTCCTGTTAAGTGGCCTGCCCACGAAGCCCCGGAATTCCAGCTCCACCTCCACTACCACTCCAAGCCCGGCCCCACCAGTGCTGTTTGGCCTAGGAACTGTGGCTGGGAAGGTGCCTCCAACAATGGGATCCAGGGAGGCCAAGGAGAAGACAGCCCCCTCCTATTTCAGCCTCCTGCACCCAAGGCAGTGCCTGAGAAGCCCATCGTAGACAAGAAGTAGCAAACTGTACACCCCTTCTCCCTCCCCCCTGCTCCAGAAGATGCCGGTACTGAAGATGCTCGAGTAATTCGTGACATAACCCTAGGAAGTAGGGAGAAATGAAGGGCGCAGGACAATTTTCCCAGTAAATCCCTTGATGGTCACATTAAGGCAAATGTGTTGGGTGTGCCAAGACCTCTCCAGCTTCTCATTCATTGTGGCCTCTCAAAGCTGGGGGAAAAAAACAATTTTTGCCAGGAGGTCTTCCAGAAGATATTTGGGAAATGTGAAGTTGATTCATATCTTTAAGGAGCATTGTTGGTCAGCATGGTTGATGAAGTAATGATGAGAGAATTAAGGAATGTTGCTAAAACAGGGCTTGCTGGCACCTATGTGACTAAGAAAGGTACACGATGTAAGGGAAAGGGCCTCAAATTCTTGTGAATGTGGATATTCTGGGTAATATTCTTTTGGGCTAATAGTGGACATAGTGTGCAGAGGTGTACCAGGGATCATGGGGTATTTCCTAGCACTAGTATGCTTCTAGTTTTAGATAGCTCCCTCTTTTATTCCCTGGCCCCTTGTATTTTCCTTATCTTCCTCTTTCAAGACCCCTGTCTTCCCCATTTTGCCTACCCATAGGCGAGAGCTTGTGTCTTTGCCATTGTCTGGTTCTTAGAGTCCCAGACTTTGGGAGACCAGCTCCAGGTGGTGTACTCCCTGCCTCTCTGTCTTGTAATGAGATGTAGTATTTACTCTTAACATAGGGTCATTTGGAACAGGAGTTCTGAGGAGGAGAGAGCGAGGGTTTTGCGATTGACTGACTTGAACGATGGCTTCTCCTCAAGCTGTAGGCTCCAGAGCTTCCTAACATAGTTAAATGTCAAGAACAGACAGGGGAGATATTAGTGTCTTTCCCTCTATCATTAAAGGTGTTTTAACCAAATATTTATGTGTTTCTCCTTATTTCATGATCACATAGCCAGCTGGGGTGTGATATGGGCATTCCCCAACATTGAGATTCCCTTCCCACCTACATCTCCTGCCAAAGCGGAACATATGGTGTTGAAATCTTGACTTTATTCAGCTTTGTCCTAAGACAACCTTCAGTTAATGTAACTTCCCTGTGGAAATTGTTCCCTGTGGAGTTGGTATTCCCAAAAGGTAGGCATTTGCCCACTGTGTCCAGTCATTGTCTAGATTTTCTCTACTGAGAACCTTCCATCACTAGGCTTTTGTGTGGGTTTTGTTTGGAGGTTGGAAACTTCTTTTCAGTCTTTTTCAAACTACAGATCAGCCTTCTGACATCAGTGAATCTGTAGAACCAAGGTGAATTAAACTTTATGATCTTTGAGTTCTGATGTCATAATCAGAAAGAAAAAAGATGTAATTCAACCCTAAAAATTTCTACCAACAAAACAAAGGCGGATTCTTAGCATTAAGAATGCAGAGGAAGCACACAAGGGTGGGGATAAATAAAACATGTATTAATGTTTTTGTGTGTGTGTGTGTGCCAGTTACAGTGGCTCATGCCTGTAATGTCAACATTTTGGGGAGGTCTAGGCAGGCAGACGTTTGAGACCAGCCTGGGCAACATGGCAAAACACTGCCTCTACAAAAATACAGAAATTAGCTGGGTATGGTGGTGTACACCTGTGGTCTCGGCTAAACAGGCGTCTGAGGTGGGAGGATCACCTGAGTCCAAGGAGCTTGGTTTGTAAGATTGTATCATTGACTCTTAGTGCTAAAAAGATGGAACTGGTAAAATGATTTGCCCAAAGTCACTCAGTGGCAAAGCTGGATTAAGAGCCCAAGTATGGCCAGGCATGGTGGCTCACACCTGTAATCCTAGCACTTCGGGAATCCAATCCGGGTGGGATCACTGGAGCCCAAGACATGCCTGGACAACAAAGTGAGACCCTGTCTGTGCAAAAAATAATTAGCTGGCTGGGTGAGGTGGCTAACGCCTGTAATCCCTGCACTTTGGGAGGCCAAGGCAGGTGGAATCACCTGAGGTCAGGAGTCCAAGACCAGCCTGGCCAACATGATGAAATCCCATCTCTACTGAAAATACCCAAAATTATCTGGGTGTGATGGTGTGTGCCTGTAATCCCAGCTATTCAGGAAGCTGAGGCGGGAGAATTACTTGAACCCGGGAGGCAGAGGTTGCAGTAAGCCAAGATTGTGACTGCACTCCAGTCTGGGCAACAAGAACAAAACTCTGTCTCAAAAAAAAAAAATAGTAATAATAATTAGCTGAGCATGGTGGCAAGCACCTGTAGTCCCGGCTACTCCACTGTAGTTTCATCTACTCGAGGCGCTGAGGTGGGAGATGGAGGCTGCAATGAGCTATAATAGTACCACTGCACTCCAGCCTGGGTGACAGAGTGAGACCCTGTCTCAAAACAAAACAACCCAGCTAGGCAGAATTCCAGCCATTGCACTACTTTCACTGACCAGAGATGGCACTTGCTCCTGCCACATCATTTAAGACTCTGGAGGCTGGGCACGGTGGCGCATGCCTATAATCCCAGCACTTTGGGAGGCCAGTGCAGGTGGATCACAAGGTCAGGAGATTGAGACCATCCTGGCTAACATGGTGAAAACCCATCTCTACTAAAAATATAAAAAATTAGCTGAGTGTGCTGGCGGGCACCTGTAGTCCCAGCTACTCAAGAGGCTGACGCAGGAGAATTGCTTGAACCCGGAAGGCGGAGGTTGCAGTGAGCCGAGATTGCTACACCCCAGCCTAGGCGACAGAGTGAGACTCTACCTCAAAGAAAAAGAGACTGGATGTGAGGCTGCCTGTAAGAAGAGAAAGAGATGAGTAAATCTATTCCTTTTTGGGGGCAAGGGGTGGGGGAGGGACAGAGTCTTAGAGTCTTAACTCTGTCACCAAGGCTGGGGGTACAATGGCGCAATCATAGTTCACTACAGCCTCGACTTCCCAGGCTCCCATCTCAGCCTCCCAGGTAGCTGGGAGGTGTGCCTCATCATGCCCAGCTAATTTTTTGGTATTTTCTGTAGACACAAGGTTTCACCATGTTGGTCAGGCTGGTCTCAAACTCCTGGGCTCAAGCGATCTGCCTGCCTCGGCTTCTCAAAGTGCTGGGGTTACAGTCATGAGCCACTGCACCTGGTGTAAACCTATTCTTAATTTAAGATAAAGAACCAATGTTTAATTCTAGCTGCCCCCACCAGAGTAGTACAAGCCCCCTTTAAAATGTAACTGGTGAATAGGAACACATGGGAATCTTTAATTTCTGGCAAAGCTTTGTAGATCTGCTTTTTCTCAGCCTGTGGAAGGAGGTGGGTCACCAATCTTTCCATCCCCTTAACCTCTCCCACCCCCACTGGACACAGATAATGCCATTTAACTAATTAAACCAGACTTGCCCTCTCTTTAGATGCCAGTTCCCATTATGGTAACAGCTGTCAGTGAGGCTTCTATTGATGGATACTTCCTTGGGCAGGCCAGCACTAAGCCTGAATCTCCACCCCCCTTTTCACAGCTCTATTTCTCTCTGTCTCCTTTTCATTCCTTTCCCTCTCCTCTCCTGCTTTTTCTCCTTTCATTGACCTCCTCTTATTTTATAGCTTTTATTTCTATTTCTTTTCTTCCTTCATCCCTAATTTATTCTTTCTCTTCTTAGAGCCTTTAATTTCTTCCTTCTTACAACTCACCCTGTCTCTACATTCAGCCCCACCATTTCCTACTCTCAGTAACTTTTTGCTGGACAATCTTTTTGGAAGTTGAATTAAGTCTAACCTGCAGGAATGAGTATGTAAATAAATGCAGCTTGTAAAACACTTATTTTACATGAAACAGAGGATCTACTTCAAACTGGATGAGTAAGTCATTGCTATTGTAAGAAGCAAGAGACAGTTGCTTTGCTCATTCATTCAGTTGACTTTTGAGGATTTACTTTGTTTCAGAGACCAAGTGTTTTCAATTCCTAGTCAAAATAATTTTTAGGTCAGGCACGGTGGCTCACGCCTGTAATCCCAGCACTTTGGGAGGCCGAGGCAGGCAGATCACCTGAGGTCAGGAGTTCAAGACAAACCTGGCCAACATCTCTACTAAAAATACAAAAATTAGCCAGGCGGTAGTGGCCTGTAATCCCAGCTACTCGGGAGGCTGAGGTAGGAGAATTGCTTCAATCCCTTGAACCTGGGAGGCAGAGGCTGCAGTTAGCCAAGATTACGCCACTGCACTCCAGCCTGGATGACGGAGACTCCGTCTCAAGAAAAAAAAAAAAATTTAAAAACAGACCAAGTGCTGGTTAGGTATAAAGATAAATACTGTCATCCCTCACTAATAACCAGGACACATTCCAAGAAATGTATCATTAGGTAATTTTGTTGTTGTGCAAACCTCATAGAGTGTACTTACACAAACCAAGATGGTATAGCCTACTACACACCTAGATTGTATGATGTAGCCTATTGATCCCAGGCAACAAACCTGTACAGCATATTACTGTACTAAATACTGTAGCCAGTCATAGCACAATAGCATCTGTGTATCTAGACATACAAAAGGTACAGTAAAAATACAATAGGAAAAATTAAAAACTGGTACACCTATATAGGGCACTTTCCATGAATGGATTTGCAGGACTGGAGGTGGCTGTGGGTGAGTCAGTGAGTGCATGATAATTGAATGTGAAGGTCTAGGACATTACTGTAAACTTTGTAAACACTGTATGCTTAGACTACACTAAATTTATTTAAAACGAAGTAACGGCTACAACATTACAGGAACTACAACATCACTAGGTGACAGGAATTTTTCAGCTCCCTTATGATCTTACGGAACCATTGTTGTGCATGTGGTCTGTAGCTGACCAAAATGTCAGTATGTGATGTTTGACTGGAAGAGAAACTTCTGCCCTTAGGAGAGCTCAGTCTCGGAGGAAAAATGTAAACAGATACTTTTTTTTTTTTTTAAGACACAGGGTCTCAGTATTGTACATGCTGGACTCCAACTCCTTGGTTCAACTGATCTTCCCATCTCAGCCTCCTGGAACTACAGGCACACGCTATGGTGCTTAGCTTTAAACAAATACTTTTATTTGGAGTTAACAGGAACTATGACAGAAATGTACAATGATCTGTGGAATCCGAGAGAGGGAATTCAAACTTGTAATTCAAAAATGAAGAAGGGAAACGGAACATACAATTCTCTTGAATTCTGCTTTCACAATAACCACTCTCAAGTATATTAACTGTCTATACAACTTAGGAACCAATGCAGTTGCCATTTAAGAACCTACGTAAAGGGCAGGTGCAGTGGCTCATGCCTGTAATCCTAGAACTTTGGGAGGCTGAGGCAGGTAGATCACCTGAGGTCAGGAGTTCGAAACCAGTCTGGGCAATGTGGTGAAACGCTGTCCCTACTAAAAATACAAAATTAGCCAGATGTGGTGGCATATGCCTGTAATCCCAACTACTCGGGAGACTGAAGCAGGAGAATCGCTTGAACCCAGGAGGCGGAGGTTTCAGGGAGCCAAGATCGTGCCATTGCACCCCAGCCTGGGCAACAAGATAGAAACTTTGTCTCTAAATAAATAAATAAATAGGCTGGGTGCAGTGGCTCACGCCTGTAATCCCAGCACTTTAGGAGGCAGAAGCGGGTGGATCACCTGAGGCCAAGAGTTCGAGACCAGTCTGGCCAACATGGTGAAACCCCGTCTCTACTAAAAAAAAAAAAAAAAAAAAATTAGCCGGGTGTGGTGGCAGGTGCCTGTAATCCCAGCTACTCGGGAGGGTTAGGCAGGAGAATCACTTGAACCCAGGAGGCAGAGGTTGCGGTGAGCCGAGATCGCACCATTGCACTCCAGCCAAGGGGAAAAGAGTGAGACTTTGTCTCAAAAATACATAAATAAACAAATAAAAATATACAAATTAGCTGGGCACAATGGCAGGTGCCTGTAATCCCCGCTACTTGGGAGGCTAAGGCAAGAGAATTGCTTAAACCCAGAGGCAGAGGTTGCAGTGAGTTGAGATTGTGCCATTGTACTCCAGCCTGGGAAACAGAGCAAGACTCTCAAAAAAAAAAAAAAAAAAAAAAGGAACGTATATAAGATCCATCATACTCTATTTGGCAGACACAGAGATGGGCTGCATTTGGAGATGTTCCTTCAAGGAAGAACTGACTAGCTATAAGGAGCCTGGTTGGCTCACAACCTCCAGCTGTATTGCTTTTCTCCAATCTTTGGCCCAAAACTGAGCAAGGTACAAGGGCTTAGCCATTGGAACACAGGACTCTAATGAACAATCTTTGCTCTGTTACTTCCCATTGGACTGACAGAGACTTTATCAGGTCTGCATTGTGTTCTGACACCTCTCCCTAATCAACTCCACTTCCCCCTTCCCCTGCTGCCTTTCCTTATACCAGTGTTACTCTCCAGTAAAACTTTTGTACTCCTAATTCTGTCCCAGCATCTGCTTCTCAGAGAATTCAACCTGTGTCACCCCTGAACAAGGCCCAGAATTTACTGACACATTCTCATTTCTCAGAAACTCCTGTACCTGTAACTTTGGTTATCGTCCCTGCAACTTCTTAGTCAATCAACAAACACCTGTCTTCTGATCCCCAAAACAGATATCACTAGTCTTATTCTCAATTAGACCCAACTTTGATGACTTTCCTTTACATTTCCTTATCTTTTTTTTTTTTTTTTTTGAGATGGAGTTTCACTCTTTTTGCCCAGGAGTGCAACGGCACAATCTCGGCTCACTGCAACCTCCGCCTCCCAGGTTCAAGTGATTCTCCTGCCTCAGCCTCCTGAGTAGCTGGGATTACAGGTGTGTGCCACCTCACCTAGCTATTTTTGTATTTTTAGTAGAGATGGGGTTTCTCCATGTTGGTCAGGCTGGTCTCGAATTCCCGACTTCAGGCCATCCACCCACCTCGGCCTCCCAAAGTGCTGGGATTACAGGCGTGAGCCACCCTGCCCAGCTTCCTTATCTATTCTAGCATTTAATAACAGTAGATTGACTCATCCTAATGGACATTCTGTTTTTAGTCAGATATGAACAAGACTTTAGGAAAAACAGTTCATCCAAAGAATCAAGTAAAAAGTGAAGGGCTGGGCACGGTGGCTTTCGCCTGTAATTCCAGCACTCTGGGAGGCCGAGGTGGGTGGATCACGAGGTCAGGAGTTCGAGACCAGCCTGGCCAACACAGTGAAACCCCATCTTTACTAAAAATACAAAAACTAGCCAGGCATGGTGGCGGGCACCTGTAGTCCCAGCTATTTGAAAGGCTGAGGTAGAAGAATCTCTTGAACCTGGGGAAGCAGAGGTTGTAGTGAGCCGAGATCATGCAACTACACTCTAGCCTGGGCAACAGAGTGAGACTCCCTCTCAAAACAAACAAACAAAAAACGAGTGAAGTATTCGGTTAGAACTGTGTTTTAGATGGGGTCTCAGTATGTTGTCCAGGTTGGTCTTGAACTCCTGAGTTCAAGGGATTCTCCCACCTCAGCCTCCAAAGCATTTGGGATTACAGGCACACACCACAGCACACAGCCAATTACTGTCTTAATACTTACCTATTTGCTTATGATTCCATGGAGTGCCTGGTAGGATGGCTTGTCTATGTTCCATTTGGTGAGGACTGGGCTCACTCAGGCAGCTTTAATTTGGACTGGAGGAGTCAAGATGGCCTCACTCACTTCTGGCTACTTGGATGCCTGGCTGGAATGCTGAACCCTCTCTCCTTACCATCCTCCGTCCTCCAGGGTCTCTCTTTGCAAGTGGTCTATCAGGGTAACTGGACTTCCGTGAAGTCCCAGGGTTCCAAGAGGGCAGAAACAGCAGCTGTGGCAGCACATTTGGAGGTCCCTCAGCTCTGTCTCTTGCTTCAACAGTGTTTAGACGGAACAGACCCAGGGACTCCCTCTCAAAAATAAGAAACAAAACAACACTCCAGAAGCTGTAATGCCTCTTAAGGTTAGGCTTTGGACCTCAGGGAATATCACTTCTGCCACATTCTTTTGGTGAAAGCTAGTCAGAAGCCTAGCTCAGATTCAAGAGGAGAGGAAATAAGCTTTACTTATCGATTGAAAGAGGGGCAAAGTCACAGTGCCTAGTGGCATGAGGATGGGAGGCACTGTTGTAGCCAACTCTGGAAGCAATCTGCCATAGCAGATATGAGGAGAAGTTGAGAAGTGTAATGCATGCAGCACCCATCTGCTCAAAATTAGGCTTACACTCTGTTTTGACTAGAAAAAGTCTGCATTTTTCCCTCCTCCTCCTCTGTGTACTGCTGAGGGCTGTGGGCTGACAAGAAAGCAATGTCTTTCTTTCGAGCAGCAAACTGGTCAAGAGGAGTCTAAACAGAATCTCTCTGTAAGAAGATCATGCTAAGAAGCCTTCCTCTACTTCTAAAATTTGCCCAATATGCCACTGTAGTAATTTACCCAGAGTTAATGTGAAGGCAAAGACTTCTGGGAGCTGCCCTTGATTTGACTGACTTTCAGGAGTACTTGTGCTACTTCTTTGTATTCTGTATGTGAGCGGTGGCAATCACAAATTCTTTTTTGTTTGTTTGTTTTTTCTTTTTATGAGATGGAGTCTTGTTCTTGTTGCCCAGGCTGGAGTGCAATGGCGCGATCTCGGCTCACTGCAACCTCCATCTCCCAGGTTCAAGTGATTCTTCTGCCTCAGTCTCCCAGTAGCTGGGATTACAGGCATGCACCACAACACCCAGCAAATTTTTTTGTATTTTTAGTAGAGATGGGGTTTCATCACATTAGCCAGGCTGGTCTCAAACTCCCAGCCTCAAGTGATCCACTCACCTTGGCCTCCCAAAGTGCTGGGATTACAGGTGTAAACCACCGGGCCCGGCAGGTATCACAAATTCTGTCAGAGATTGAATCTCTTCCACTAGAAAATCCTTCCTTTCCTAAACAAAGATGCCTACATTTAGAGACTTGACCTTTGAAATCCTGTCTTTAATATGAATCAAGTTCCATTTTCTGTGAGGCTATGTCCAGTACTCTTTCCCCACCAAGATTATTTCACCTTATTGCTATATAAACTATACATTTCATTTCTGGGTGTTAAGGACTTTCAAAGAATATTGATTTCATTAAGGAAAGAACCACATTTGTGAAAAATTAACTCTAACAGTGCTATACTACTTCAATAAAAGGATTATCTCATTTCAGTAATAATACATATGTCCAAACATAGGGTCACACAGGATACAGCCCAAATGAAAGAAAAAAAGCAAAAAGAGCCTATTGACAAACTTCCTGAGGGCAACTGTGAGACCCAGGTTATTATTAAAGGAAGCAAAAATCCTTGGGCAGAGCGGTGCACTTGAGTAATGTTCCATGACTTCACATCAGCCAACTCTCCTGAGTATTTCAGTAGGAATTTTTTTTTTTTTGAGACAGGATCTCACTCTGTCACCCATGTTGAAATGCAGTGACATGATCATAGCTCACAGCAGCCTCAAACTCTTGGCTCAAGCAATCCTCCCACCTCAGCCTCCCAAGTACTATCAGTGTGTGCAACCACACCTGGGTAGATTTTTTATTTTTGGATTCTTGCTATATTGCCCAGGAGGGTCTTGAATTCCAGAACTCAAATGATCCTCCTGTCTCAGCCTCCAAAGGGCTGAGATTACAGGTTGAAGTCACCACATCCAGCTGGAAAATAGTATTTTGCTTTCTGTTAAATGTAATCCTGATGATTAACTGCCCAGAGATGCTCATATGAGTGTGTATATATATATATATATATATATATTTTTTTTTTTTTTTTTTGAGACAGAGTTTCACTCTTGTTGCCCAGGCCGGAGGGCAATGGTGTGATCTTGGCTCACCGCAACCTCTGCCTTCCAGGTTCAAGCGATTCTCCTACCTCAGCCTCCTGAGTAGCTGAGATTACAGGCATGCACCACCACACCAAGCTAATTTTTTGTATTTTTAGTAGAGATGGGGTTTCTCCATGTCGGTCCAGCTGGTCTCGAACTCCTGACCTCAGGTGATCCACCCACCTCAGCCTCCCAAAGTGCTGGGATTACAGGTGTAAGCCACTGTGCCTGGCTGTCTATATCTATTTCGGTGTCCTCTACTTCAGTGCTCATATACAAAGTTACACATCTCAGGCTGGGCATGGTGGCTCACACCTGTAAATCAACACACTGGGAGGCCAAGGTAGGAGGATTGCTTGAGGCCAGGAGTTCAAGACTACCCTGGGCAACATCTAGAGACCCTGTCTCTACAAAAGTAAAAATTATATATAATTACATATATTTTATATATAATTTAATAACACATAGTATAATATATAATAAAAATTATATATAAAATATATATTATATAATTATATAATATATATAATTTGTATATAAATTATATATTATATATATATACTGAACTACTTGGCTGATGTGAAGTCATGGAAGATTACTCAAGCGTACTTGACTAATGGAAGATTACTCAAGGATTTTTGCTTCCTTTAATAACCTGGGTCTCACAGTTGCCCTCAGGAAGGTTGTCAACAGGCTCTTTTTGCTTTTTTTCTTTCATTTGGGCTGCATGTATAATATGGGAAGGATGGTGTGCACCTGTATTCCTAGCAACTCAAGAGGCTAAGGTGGGAGCATGGCCTGAGCCCAGGTATTGGAGGTTATAGTGAACCATGATTGTACCACTGCTCTCCAGCAGTGAAACAGTGAGGACTGTCTTAACAAAACAAAAACAAAAATTAACGTTACACATCCCAAAAGATAGTGTAAATTCCTTAAAAGTAAATTAAGTTCAGAAAATGAGATGGAAATGAGTATTTTGATCACTGCTAAATCTCCATAGTATCTAGCACATAGTAGTCACTCAACACTTACTAAATAAACGGATAAAAGTTATATTATAATAGGACTCCATGTTTGGATCCCCTTCCATGAACATTCTTGTGGAAGCCATTTTTCTCTGTCCTGTATTTTCCCTCTGGAGTCCCCTTCCACACTCTGTCATGGAAGCCTGTCTTCCCCTCCTAAACTCCATCTCTCTCTATTCCCTTCCACACAGTGTGGAAGCTGCTTTCCTCTCCTGGATTCCATCTTTCTGGATTCTCTCACTCAGTGTGAGAGTTAGCTGTTTCTTTTTCTTTTTTTTTAAATAGAGATGGGGTTTCACCATGTTGGTCAGGCTGGTTTTGAACTCCCGACCTCAGGTGATCTGCCTGCCTCGGCCTCCCAAAGTGCTAGGATTACAGGCACGAGCCACCGCACCCGGCCTAGAGTTAACTGTTCTTTCTCTCTCCTTCTCCTGTTTCTCTGTCTCTAAATAAATCACTTTCTACAAAAAAAAAAGTTATATAGATACATCTTTCAATAGCTCCCTTCATATTCACACCTTCCTTTTCATTACTGTTCATAACCAGCTTTTAGTTAAAGTTCTTCTCATCAATTAGTTACAGTGGACTACTAACCATATTCCTCCTCTCCAAAATCTCCTTCCATCTCACCTCAATTTATCTAGAAGAGCAGATAAATTTTGAAACATTCTTATTTACAAACTCAAAGTGTTTCCTATTGTATTCTGAATAAATTGCCAAGTCTTTATTCAGATACCATGTACCTTCTGCAATCTGACCTCAAATTTGGAAACCTAAAATTTCTCCCAGTATTCCCAAATATAAATTTTTATGTTCTGGTGAACTAATCTGGATTGGCATAACACATATCATGCTTTCCTACCTCTAGTCTAGCTCTTTGCCTTTATCATATTCTAGACCTGGAATCCCCTCCTATATCTTCACCTGCTGAAACCTTGTCAGTCACTTCAAGCCTGAGCCTTGATGCCAGCCTCTTTCCAATGCCTTCCTGGGTCACTGGACTTGGAGTCCTCCTCTTCTTTGAAATCACGTTTTTTTGTTTTTGTTTTTCTTTTCAGAGTCTGTGCTCATGCTACCTCATGCTGTAAAGATGGTTTGATATTAATAAACTGGGTCCTTTACCAGATTATAAACTGAACACTGGAGCCATGCCAGTCAAATTATTTTTTGGACACAGTGTATGGCATCAGGCAGACACTGAATAAATCAGCGATTCCTGAAATGTTTCCATTCAGGGAGCGCCATTAAAAAAAGAAAGAAAGAAAGAAAGAAAGAAAGAAAGAAAAAGGCTGGGATTAGTGGCTCACGCCTGTAATCCCAGCACTTTGGGAGGCTGAGTCGGGTGGATCACGAAGTCAGGAGTTCCAGACCAGCCTGGCCAAGATATTGAAACCCTGTCTCTACTAAAAATACAAAAATTAGCCAGGCGTGGTGGCACGCTCCCGTAGTCCCAGCTACTCGGGAGGCTGAGGCAGTGAGAATTACTTGAACCCGAGGGGTGGAGGTTGCAGTGAGCTGAGATCAGGCCACTGCACTCCAGCCTGGGCGACAGAGTGAGACTCCGTCTCAAAATAAAAATAAAAATAAAAATAAAAATAAAAATAAAAGGCCACGCACAGTAGCTCACACCTGTAATCCCAGCACTTTGGGAGGCTGAGGTGGGTGGATCATGAAGTCAGGAGTTTGAGACCAGCCTGGCCAGTATGGTGAAACCCCATCTCTACTAAAAACACAAAATTAACTGGGTATAGTGGTGGGCGCCTGTAATACCTACTACCGGGTAGTGCGAGGCAGAATAGCTTGAACTTGGGAGGCGGAGGTTGCAGTGAGCTGAGATCACCCCACTGCACTCCAGCCTGGGAGACACGAATGAAACTCTGTGTCAAAAAAAAGAAAGAAAGAGAAAAAAGGATTGTAGGGGGGGAAAAAAAACCCTTGTAAAGTTTCCTACACATAAAGTGCACATACCAAAATGTTCAGCTCAATTACATTTCACAAACTGAACACACTCATGCAAGTAGCTCTCATAACAAAAAACACAACGCAACCAGGACCTCAAAGCCCTCTTAGTGTCAGAACTCTATTTTAATCGACTATACGTACTTTGTACATTTAGCCTAAGAGAGAGATCACGTATTTGAAGACCTCTCGTATTTTTCCTTCATCAGCCCTCCTCGCTTCCCCACGTTTCTCCCGCACACAAAGAAGCATGCGCACACCCCCTACTGCCCCCCACCTCAGACTGGGGACCACCGTTGTTTTTTTGTAAATGAAGCAATGGAAACAAACCACGTCTTCAGTGGAAAAGGTATGTTAGTACCAAACTGTCAAAAGGAACAAGTGATCCTTCATCTTAAAATTCTGTACGGCACAGTGCTGTGGCTCACTCCTGTAATCCCAGCACTTTGGGAGGCCGAGGCGGGCGGATCACCTAAGGTCGGAGTTCGAGACCAGCCTGACCACCATGGAGAAACCCCGTCGCTACTAAAAATACAAAAAATTAGCCGGGCGTGGTGGTATATGCCTGTAATCCCAACTACTCGGGAGGCTGAGACAGAAGAATCGCTTGAACCCGGGAGGCGGAGGTTGCGGGGAGCCGAGATCGCGCCATTGCACTTCAGCCTGGGCAACAAGAGCGAAACTCCGTCTCAAAATTAAAAAAAAAAAAAAGAATCTGTACTATACGGTGTTGCTCTCTACGAGTGCTGTTTTAACATGGGTCAACTCTCAGAATTCCTCTCCGAATATTCAACATGGCCGCATGCGCATCTGTAAGCAATATGGCCGCTCTTGCCAGTCACCAACATGGCAACCACAGCCTCACTGTGCCCGGAAGCATGAGAGAGCGGGTATAAGGACTATACCGGCCGCTCTGCCAACACCTAACGTGGCTCTCTTTATAGCTTCCAAGAAAGCGCGACACCGGAAATGACTTTTCGGTCTTGCTCATCTCTAGGGGTCATTTTCCGGTTAGCCTTCGGGTGCCCGCGTGAGAATTGGTTATATCCTGGAGCGAGTGCTGGGAGGTGCTAGTCCGGCGCGCCTTATTCGAGAGGCGTCAGGGCTGGGAGACTAGGATGTCGGACACGTGGAGCTCTATCCAGGCCCACAAGAAGCAGCTGGACTCTCTGCGGGGAAAGGCTGCAGCGGAGGCGGAAGCAGGACTCGGGGCACTTGGGTGAGGCACGGGGCTGTTGGGGTCGAGGCTCAACCGGGGGAGTATGGGAGGGATCCCTAGAGAAAAACCTCGAGAGTCAGTGTCCTTTACCAAGCGGCTATTTCTATAAAGCCTCGTATATGGGGTTACTCCCTCCTCCCCTTCAGCAGCACAGACCTTCGCCCTTCTGAAGGTAGTTCGTGGTTCCCCCTCACCCTGGGCCTCAGTTCTTCCAGCTCACTTTTACCGGACCGACGCTTGAGCCCCACCCTCGTCCGCCTTGCCCACTCCTCTTCATCCTGCGAGGACGTCGCCTTTGTGAGGCCTCTCAGCCCCCTATCCTGCGAAACAGCAAGACCCGTTTTTTTGTTGCTGCTACGGCGCTTTGTTCCCACAGTTATAACGACTGCTTTGTAGTGGTCATTTCTTTGCAGCTGTGGCCACAGTGAGCAAGGAATGAACCTTCATATCCACAGTGACCAGTTTAGTGGCCCGTACAAAGTGGCACTCGGTGTTTCTGAATGAGTACCCCTACCAGCATTGACTTAGCCATTTACATACCTAGCAAAAATCTGAAAACATTTGTGTTTGGTTTCTAAATTTTAACATCCCTCCTTTTGCCCCATGTCACGATCATAAAACTTTGAAGGAAATTTAAAAGATGGTTAACTCTTATCCACTCCCTACTCCGACCAAAAACTCTGAATTATTTAAGGCAAACTAGTAACAAAGCTATGCAAAAATAGTGACTCAATATCACCTTTGTGGTAGATTGTTCCAGTATTTGCTAGTATCTTGAACTCCATCTCTCAGTCTTGTCTCAATCATGTTAGGTTCATGTGTTCATATTTAGACAAAAATAAGTAAGAAATTGCCCCTGTCCTTTAGTTTAAAAAGCATCGGTTTCAAGGGTAGATGCTTACAAAAGTCAGGAATATGATAGGATATGTGTGTGTGTGTGTGTGTGTGTGTGTATGTATATATATATATATACACGAAATTGAATGAATGAATCTACAGTCTGCACAGTGAAGAGGAGTAACTGAGCTGGTGTAGGTAGTGAAGCCATCAAAGCCATCATAGTGGAGTTGGCATTTGAATTTGGCCTTTATGGATATGTTGGACCTAGATAATTACAGAGGTAAGAGGGAAGGGTAGTAGAGTAGGAAGTGCAAGTCGTATCATCAGCAAATAATTAGTAGTCAAGCCTTGGAGTAGTTCCTCAATTACCCTAAGAGGGGGTAATTTTTTTTTCTTGCTCTGTAAACTTCACTGATATGTTTTGTTTTGTTTCTGAGATGGAGTTTTGCTCTTGTTGCCCATGCTGGAGTTCAATGGCGTGATTTCAGCTCACTGCAGTCTCTGTTTCCCGGGTTCAAGCGATTTTCCTGCCTCAGCCTCCTGAGTAGCCACCACGCCCGGCTAATTTTATATTTTTAGTAGAGATGGGGTTACTCCATGTTGGTCAGGCTGGTCTTGAACTCCCGACCTCAGGTGATCCGCCCAGGGTGCTGGGATTACAGGTATGAGCCACTGTGCCTGGCCTGATTTCTTTATAGATACAATTTTTTTTTTGTTTTATTTTGTTTTTCCCCCTGTTCTTTGGTTTCCCATTTCGAAACTGTTTTGAAATACGCATAAATGATGCCAGTGACTTTTTTTGTTTTTGAGACGGGGTCTCTGATGGTTGCCCAGGCTGGAGTGTGATGGTAGGAGCCCCTCACTGCAGCCTTTAACTTCTGGGCTCAAGCAGTCTCCTGCCTCATCCTCCCGAGTAGCTAGGACTACAGGTGCATGCCATCATGCCTGGCTAATTTTTAAATTTATTTTATTTATTATTATTTTTAAAAAAATGTATTTATATATATTTTCTTTTTTTTTTTCTTTTTTTTAATAAAGACAGGGTTTCACCATGTTGGTCAGGCTGGTGTTGAACTCCCGACCTCAGGTGATCTACACGCCTTGGCCTCCAAAGTGCTTGGATTACAGGCATGAGCCACCACGCCTGGCCTAAATATATATTTTATTGTGTTTTAGGTTTTGGGGTACATGTGAAGAACATGCAAGATTGTTGCATAGGTAATTTTTAAATTTTTAATAGAGATGAGGTTTCACTATGTTGCCCAAGCTTGTCTTGAACTCCTGGGCTCAAGTTGTCCTCTTGCCTCAGCGTCCCAAAGTGTTTGAATTACAGGTGAGAGCCACCATATCCAGCCTATTTAATTTTCCTGTGGAATCTTTCCCCTTCGGCAATGGCTGTTGGAAAAGGAGATCTGAGGATTCAGTAGTTGTTTGTTTCAGCAAAGTGATCTGCAACATTAACTTATTTATTTATTTAGTTAGAGACAGGGTCTCCCTCTATCACCCAGGCTGGAGTGCAGTGGCGTGATCATGGCTCACTGCAGCCTGGACTTCCCAGGCTCCAGTGATCCTCCCACCTCAGCCTCCCAAGTGCTGGGACCACAGGTGTGTGCTACCATGCCCAGCTAATTTTTGTATTTTTGGTAGAGAGGGGGTTTTACCATGTTGCCCAGGCTGGTCTCTTAACTCCTGAGCTCAAGCAATCCACTTGCCTCAGCCTCCCAAAGTTCTGGGATTACAGGCGTGAGCCACCATGCCTGGCCTACAAAATTAACTTTTGAAAAGCCACTCTGTCAGTGTACTAAATCATTGACTACTTTGTGATCATCTTTCTGTCGTTTTGGTGACAGGCCATCCTCTATCTGTGGTGTTTGTTGTTTTTCGGTTTTAATTGTTCCTCATCATACTTCTTTATACTTTTCCATTTCTAAATTCATACTCTTTCAATGGGTGATTCTAATTGCTGTTGGTCATTTTAAGTTTCACTTCATTTTTCCTTAATATTAACTACATTTTTGTATTAACCAAACTTTGTGCTATATGCAGACCTAACTACTAGAGCCTTGATGCTTTCATCAAGGTCCTTGCTAAACATGTTTAATATATTTGACAATAAGTCTGTATTCTCCCTGCTTGTATATCTAGCTAATATAATGTAGCTAAGATGCATGTCTTTTTTTTTTTTTTTTTTTTTTTTTGAGACAATCTCTCGCTGGGTTGCCCAGGCTGGAGTGCACTGGTGCAATCTTGGCTCACTGCAACCTCTGCCTCCTGGGTTCAAGCAACTCTCTGCCTCAGCTTCCCGAATAGCTGGAATTACAGGTGCCCGCCACCATACCTGGCTAATTTTTGTATTTTTAGTAGAGATTGGGTTTCACTGTCTTATCCAGGCTGGTCTTGAACCCCTGATTTTGTGATCCACCCAGCTCGGTCTTCCAAAGTGCTGTAATTACAGGTGTAAGCAACCGCTCCTGATTTTATGTGTTTGTGCGCGTGTGTGTAGAATCTCGCTCTGTTACCCAGGCTGGAATTCAGTGGCATGAACACAGCTCACTGCAGTCTTGACCTCAGGGCTCAAGCGATCCTCCTGCCTCAGCCTCCTCCTGAGTAGCTAGCACCACAGGTGTGTGCCACAGTGCCTGCCTAATTTTTACTTTTTATCTTTTTTTGTGGAAAGAGGGTCTTGCCCTCTTGCCCAGGCTGGTCTTGAACTCTTGGGCTCAATCTGCCTCCCACCTTGGCCTCTCAAAGTACTGAGATTACAGGCATAATCTAAGCCTAGTTAAGATGCTTATAAAAGTATTTTTGGGGTTGTAATTAAATGTATCTTGTCTTCTGACCCAGAGCTTGATCTGACCCATCATTTGGTACTGTGGTAATAGGTAAAGATGAAACACACAAATTAAATCAGAATGTCACTCTTCTTTCTGTGTTATTTTGATTATTTCAAAGAATGTATTTTGTTGAGCTTTAGGATTCTTAGGAAACCCTCGTGAAACATACTCTATTGTAAGTTTATTAATCATGTTGTCATGTAAGATATAACCCAAGGCTCGATAAAAGTTTAGATTATTCCATTTGTTTCTCACCTACCACATCTTATTTTTTATAGCATTACTGCAGTCTGGTAATTATTGACTACTGAACTCAATGTCAAAAGACAAGGATATAAAATGAACTAAAAGGTATCCATATCTTTAATAGTGGAAAATACTATGGGCAAAATATTGGGAGACCTTTGTTAGATTGGCATTTTTATTAGATATATATATGTTTGTTTGTTTATTTTTTGAGATGGAATTATGCTCTTGTTGCCCAGGATGGAGTACAGTGGCATGATTTTGGATCACCGCAACCTCTACCTCCTGATTCAAGCGATTCTCCTGCCTGAGCCTCCCAAGTAGCTGGGATTACAGGCATGCACCACCATGCCTGGCTAATTTTTTGTATTTTTAGTAGAGATGGGGTTTCTCCATGTTGGTCAGGCTGGTCTCGAACTCCCGACCTCAGGTGATCTGTCTGCCTCAACCTCCCAAAGTGCTGGGATTATAGGTGTGAGCCACCGTGCCCGGCTGCAAGGGACTTTAATAATCACCATCTCACACCTGTAATCCAAGCACTTTGGGAGGCCGAGGTGGGCAGATCACAAGGTCAGGAGTTGAAGACCAGCCTGGCCAACATGGTGAAACCTTGTCTCTACTAAAAACACAAAAATTAGCTGGGCATGGTGGCAGGCGCCTGTAATCCCAGCTACTCAGGAGGCTGAGGCAGGAGAATCGCTTGAACCCAGGAGGTGGAGGTTGCAGTGAGCCGAGATTGTCCCACGGCACTCCAACCTGGGCAACAGAGATTCTCTGTCTCAAAAAAAAAAAAAAAATAGTCACCATCGGTTCAGTCCTGTTCAATGTAGGAATTTTGTTTATAGTCTTATAAGTCAGCTAAATAGTAATCATCACTTAAAGTTCTTACATATTTTTAGCTTAGTTCAGTTACTCTTAAACTTTTTCTCATACAGACCAAAGTGCTTCCATGACCCTTTCATGTGTACAATATCTCTTTGACAAAACAATTATATTGTTAAAAAAGTTAAAATCCAAGATTCAGCCAAACATGATTGTAAAAAGTAAGCAAGGTGAAGGAATTTCTAACAATAATCTAACATTTCTAGCTAGTATGGAATTGTGGAGTCCATTTTCCACAATAACTTACTTTAATAAAATGTAACTATTGCAAGTTTTTGGTGTAGTTCAGCCCTGTTTTTCTTTGGAACCTCTGAGTCAATTTTTTTTTTTTTTTTTTTTTTTTTGAGACAGAGTCTCACTCTTGCCCAGGCTGGAGTGTAGTGATACGATCTCGACGCTCACTGCAACCTCTGCCTCCTGAGTTCAAGCAATTCTCCTGCTTCAGCCTTCTGAGTAGCTGGGACTACAGGTGCACGCCACCACGCCCGCCTAATTTTTGTATTTTTAGTGGAGACAGGATTTCACTATGTTGGCCAGGATGGTCTCAGTCTGACCTTGTGATCCACCCACCTTGGCCTCCTAAAGTGTTGGGATTACAGGCGTGAGCCACCGCACTGGGCCCTTTTTTTTTTTTTTTTTGAAACAGGGTCTCACTTTTGTCATTCAGGCTGGAGTGCAGTGGCACAATCACAGTTTACTTCAGCCTTGGCCTCCTGGGCTCAGGGAATCCTCCTACCTCAGCCTCCCCAGTAGCTGGGACTACAGGCACAAGCCGCCATGTGAGGCTAATTTTTAAAAACTTTTCTATAGAGACACTGGGTTTTGCTATGTTGCCCTGGCTGGTCTGGAACTTGTGGGCTCAAGTGATCCTTGCACCTTGACCTCCCAGAGTATAAGGCACCAACGCAGCCCCGAATCAGATTTTAATAAATTCAGTTTCCATTAGAGTGGAAAATTTTCAAATTATTATTTTTATATATATGTACACATATATAATTTTCATTTATTTATTTGTTTATTTTTGAGACAGAGTCTTGCTCTGTTGCCAAGTCTGGAGTGCAGTATCATGATCTTGGCTCACTGCAGCCTCCACCTCCTGGGTTCAAGCACTTCTCCTGCCTCAGCCTCCCAAGTAGCTGTAGTGGCTTATGCCACCACACCCAGCTAATTTTTTTTTTTTTGTATGTTAGTAGAGATAGGGTTTCACCATATTGGCCAGGCTGGTTTCAAACTCCTCACCTCAAGTGATCTACCTGCCTCAGCCTCCCAAAGTGCTGGAACGACAGGTGTGAGCCACTGTGCCTGGCCAAAGTGGAAATATTTAAGTAAACAATATTTCTAAATATAAACTAACGGCCTACTTATTTTACTTAGTAATTTCAGTTCAGGTCCTAGAAGTTTAATATTTCATCTATATTTTAGTTAAATAACCACAGACATTAGGCTTTCTCAAAGGTAACATTTTGTCCTAATTTTAGTTTCTCAAATCTTATTAAGGTTATGATGGCTGCCAAGCTTGTGAAGTAATAGATGATGATAATACACTCTGGAAACATCATTTGGTAACCAAGCCTTCCGCAAAGTATTAAGAGTTTTGTGTTTGTGAGTGTTATAGGTAACCCTTGGCCCCCAACTTTGTCATTTTGTATACTTTGTTGATCAATGGCCTGGATTCATTAAAATTCACACTACATGCCTCAGAAAGAATATTAGATCCCAGCCTAGGTTGTTGAGTGTATTTCTGGCTTTTATTAAAACGTAGGTTGATAGAAAGGTGATAGGGATTATTTAAATCTATCTTGCTGCTAATTTACTTCCTTTGTAGCACAGCAAGGGTGGGGGAATTAGGAAATCATTACCCACCCAATAAGAGAAAAGGTAGATAGAAAATCTAGTATTATCTTGACAAAGCAGTGAATGCTTAAATATGGTTGAGAATAATCTAGTGCTAAAGTTGGTCAGAGAATTTCTTGCACAAAATAAAAGGTCTGTGTATGGGAATGCTAGAGATTTGACTTCTCAGAAATATATAGACCAGCAGTGGTTGCCTTTTTTCATTTTCACTTCTCTTCATTCTCAGATCTACGGAATCCAGAAGCAGCATTGTCTCCAACCTTCCGTAGTGACAGCCCAGTGCCTACCGCACCCACCTCTGGTGGCCCTAAGCCCAGCACAGCTTCAGCAGTTCCTGAATTAGCTACAGATCCCGAGTTAGAGAAGAAGTTGCTACACCACCTCTCTGATCTGGCCTTAACATTGCCTACTGATGCTGTGTCCATCTGTCTTGCCATCTCCACGGTAATGACCTGATGAGAGTTAGGATCTACCACTTATTTTCAGTTCATGGTCAGTGTCTTACTGCCCCTACCTCCCCTCCTTCTCTAGCCAGATGCTCCTGCCACTCAAGATGGGGTAGAAAGCCTCCTACAAAAGTTTGCAGCTCAGGAGTTGATTGAGGTAAAGAGAGGTCTCCTACAAGACGATGCACATCCTACTCTTGTGACCTATGCTGACCATTCCAAGCTCTCTGCCATGATGGGTGCTGTGGCAGAAAAGAAGGGCCTTGGGGAGGTAGCAGGGACTGTCACAGGGCAGAAGCGGCGTGCAAGAACAGGACTCAATTACAGTAGCTGCCTTTGCCAGTTCATTAGCTTCTGGTCTGAACTCTTCAGCATCAGAACCAGCAAAGGAGCCAGCCAAGAAATCAAGGAAACATGCTGCCTCAGATGTTGATCTGGAGATAGAGAGCCTTCTGAACCAACAGTCCACTAAGGAACAACAGAGCAAGAAGGTAGGGATCATGTGAAAAGACTCACAATATGCTTTTAATTATAGCTTTGTTTGACAGGGATTTACCCTTAGGGTAAGGAACCATTTTTAGAATTGAGGGTTTATAGCAGTTGTTTTCAACTGGGGATGATTCCCTGCTGCCCAACTCTCAGGGCATCTGGTAATGTCTGGAGACATTTATATTGTCACACATGGAGGACTGCTGTTGGCATCTAGTGGGTAGAAGCCACGGATATTGTTAGACATCCTACAGTGAATAGTAGGACAAACCCCAACAACAAACAGTTGTCTGTCCCAAAGTGTCAATATTGCCAATGTTGACAAATTCTGATTTAGATAATCTGTCATTGAATGTTTTAAGAATCAGGTCAAGAGAAGAGGAATCCATGGCCGGGCGTGGTGGCTCATGCCTGTAATCCCAGCACTTTGGGAGGCTGAGGCGGGGGGGATCACAAGGTCAGGAGTTCGAGGCCAGCCTGACCAACATGGAGAAACCCCATCTCTACTAAAAATACAAAATGAGCCGGGCGTAGTGGCGCATGCCTGTAATCCCAGCTACTTGGGTGCTTGAGGCAGGAGAATCGCTTGAACCTGGGAGGTGGAAGTTGTGGTGAGCCGACATCGCACCATTGTACTCTAGCCTGGGCAACAGAGCAAAACTCCGTCTCAAAAAAAATAGAGAAGAAGAAATCAGATATATAGAAATATAGGGAGTTGAATGGAGAGGAATACTAGACCAATTATGGAAATTGACTAAATAATGTGAATTGGTTCTGAGTATAAGTACTGGCCTGACGTGAGTTCTCATCTGCTTGGTACTTCTAGTGCGTTAGTTTGAACAAGTTAATTAACTTCTCTTGAGCCTTAGTCTTCTCATCTGTAACATGAAGATAATACCAGCGTATCCTGCCTTACAGAATTGTTGAATAGACTCTGAGCTAAACAGTAAAGTGTTTAGCACTATAACTTAGTTCAGTGCCCAGTAAATATGTTTTTTGGTAGAAGGAATGCCTTCCTGGGGAGGGGACATTAAGCATAATGCTTAGCCATAGGAACCAGGCCTCTTCCATTTTAATTTCATCCCAAATGCATATTTGTGAGGAAGGACTGAACCCCTAACACATCTCTTATCTGAAGGCTCCCAATGTTCCAATATTATGTTAGGTAATTTAGGGCTAGGCACAATGGTTCATTCCTGTTATCTCATCACTTTGGGAGGCTGAGGTGGGAGTATCATTTGAAACCAGAAGTTTGAGACCAGCCTGGGCAACATAGTGAGACCTTACCTCTACAAAAAGTAATTAAAACATTAGCTGGCATGGTGTCATGCGCCTGTATTCTTAAGCTATGTTGGAGGCTGAGCTGGGAAGATCATTTGAGCCTGGGAGTTCCAGGCTGCAGTGAGCTATGATTACAGCACTGTACACTGGCCTGGGTGACAGCAAGAGTCCATCTCTGAAAAAAAAAGTTAGCTGATTTATCCCTTATAAGACATTAATGTCAGAATTTGCAGAGTTGGTCTAAGAGCCATTTTGATCTACAAGACATTTTAAGTCCAAGGCTACTTCTGTCACAGGTCAGTCAGGAGATCCTAGAGCTATTAAATACTACAACAGCCAAGGAACAATCCATCGTTGAAAAATTTCGCTCTCGAGGTCGGGCCCAAGTGCAAGAATTCTGTGACTATGGAACCAAGGAGGAGTGCATGAAAGCCAGTGATGCTGATCGACCCTGTCGCAAGCTGCACTTCAGGTCTCTTGGAAGGGAATGAGGTGGGATGGGTTTGTCAGAAGCAGCCATTCCTTTTCAGCATATTCCTTCCAGTCCTTGGGGTTCTATCTGTAATCTTATTTAGTTTATGGTTTGTGTATAAGTCCTCCAGACCCTGAAGATATACTTTCAGAAATGCATTGTGTGGGAAGAATACAGGCTGTACTTTTTTTTTAAACCTCCCTCCTTCTTACACTAGCAAGGTTATATAGGTATGTTTGTCTCTGAGCCAGAGTGAAAGTTAAGAGTTCTCTGAAAGGAGGATAATCTTAGGAGAAACTAGAACCTGAACTCTTAGGTCAATGTTTTATTCTGTTCTAATCAACTAAGTCTCCTGCACTGCTTGCCTTCCGGTGGTAAAGAGGAGACCAAGTCTTTACTCAGAGAGGAATTAAATTATTCTGTAGTGTGAGTTATTATTTCCATGCTACCTGCCTCCCTTAAAACTCTTAGAGGAAGCTCTAACGATAGAATTAGGGGAGGGTAATAACAGGAGATATTTTGTTCTTTTTTCTTTAATTTTTTTTTTTACATTAAACTCAGGTTTATATGGGAGATATTTTGAAACCATTTGGAATTTGAACTGTTGGATCTACATCTGGAGCACCATGTTGATTGATTGTCCCTTTTTATTTTCCCAGACGAATTATCAACAAACACACTGATGAGTCTTTAGGTGATTGCTCTTTCCTTAATACATGTTTCCACATGGATACCTGCAAGTATGTTCACTATGAAATTGATGCTTGCATGGATTCTGAGGCCCCTGGCAGCAAAGACCACACACCAAGCCAGGAGCTTGCTCTTACACAAAGTGTCGGAGGTGATTCTAGTGCAGACCGACTCTTCCCCACCTCAGGTACTTCTCTGTTGAGAAAACTTGTCTCAACTTATGGACTTATGTTTGAGTAGGGCAGGCATACATGTAGGAAAGCAGGGCATACATATTTCAGCAGTCTTGTCTGGCTTATTGGGAATGGAGGGGGGATACATAAGCTTGTAAGGGAATAGGAAAAATCAAATGGAAAAGGGACTCGGGCTATGTATCTGAGAGTTAAAGTAGAGAAGATGACCAAATACCACTTTATGCAGTGGATCTGTTGTGATATCCGCTACCTGGACGTCAGTATCTTGGGCAAGTTTGCAGTTGTGATGGCTGACCCACCCTGGGATATTCACATGGAGCTGCCCTATGGGACTCTGACAGATGATGAGATGCGCAGGCTCAACATACCCGTACTACAGGATGATGGCTTTCTCTTTCTCTGGGGTCACGGGGCAGGTAATGCAATTCAAAGTTACATAGGTATGGACGGTACAGTACAGAGTGAATACTGCGTGGGAGATAAAATCCTGGGTTTTCCTAGCCTAGTCTGCACTTCAGTAGACATTCAGTGAACATTCACATGCACAATACCATTAAAGCAGCAAGGTGGATCTAAGATGAAAAGATAAAACATAGTATCCTCAACAGCCTTACCTTTCTCAAAGAACAAATGTAGAATTAAATATATATTCAGGGTATAATTTGCATTATACACAGGCATTAGGACTCAGTAGAAAAAAAGACTTTTTCTGTTACAGACTGTTAAAAGTGTTTTCTAACATACGTTTTGAAGGGTAAAAAATATGGGCATACAAGTAGTTGTTTTAACTCATTTCTTTCTAGGGCCATGGAGTTGGGCAGAGAATGTCTAAACCTCTGGGGGTAAGTAATGGTTGTGTTGCTTTCTTTTGAGGGTAATACTGTTATAGTGAGATACATGTTCTCCTCTCCCATAGTTCTGTGATTCCTTGCTTTATGGTACTATCCCTTTTAACCACACTGTAAAAGTTTGGTTAAAACTCCAGTTTTTTCTTATTCCCCACAGGTACGAACGGGTAGATGAAATTATTTGGGTGAAGACAAATCAACTGCAACGCATCATTTGGACAGGCCGTACAGGTCACTGGTTGAACCATGGGAAGGGAACACTGCTTGGTGAGCAGCAGTGGGGCCCAAATTCAATAGGTGGAGCATAAAGAATAATTTGATTTCTTATTGAGAAAATGTTCAAAAGATGTGGTTTCATAAGGTAATCTGTTATCTGTGGTGAGCAGGTTGGTGTCAAAGGAAATCCCCAAGGCTTCAACCAGGGTCTGGATTGTGATGTGATCGTGGCTGAGGTATGTGCTTCCCCAGGCCTCCAAAGCTTCCACATTGTTGTTGGTATCCGTTATTCATGGCAGGTGTATACTCATCCCAGATTTTTATCATTTAGATCATAGACGTAATAGAAAGGGCTAGGATTGCAATCTTATGTAACTTAAAAAGCAGCTAGTTTTTATTTCCTAGGTTCGTTCCACCAGTCATAAACCAGATGAAATCTATGGCATGATTGAAAGACTATCTCCTGGCACTCGCAAGATTGAGTTATTTGGACGACCACATAATGTGCAACCCAACTGGTAAGGTGACCAGAGAACAGACTAGTCTTCAAGGGGCTATTATTTATGATTAAATACAGAACTTAGCAGAACTTCACATTAGATTTCCACGAGTCTATAAATGAGCGTCAGAGGATTCATAAGCCACTTCAGCTTGTATTTAAACTGTTTTATGAGATTTTACAAATATTCATTAAAACTCAACAGGTTCTAGGATCCAAAGCATGGCTCCCTAGGGTTTCTACTCTCACAACCTAAGGATCTTCCTCAGCCATTCTGTGATGTATTGAATCTGCCCCCTGGTGGTTATGAAATTATCTATTTAATCTGTCAATTATTTTATCTTTCACCCCTTTAATAGAGCTTAAAACACATGATGCTAGCATTTTGCTTATCCAAAGAATACTCCCTAGTAGCAGCAACTCTGTGAATCAGGCCTAGCTAAGCATTAGTTACTAACCCCCCGATAATACTAAGATCCAGTCTTTTTTTTTTTTTTTTTTTTGAGTCAAGTGTCGCTTTGTTGGCCCAGGCTGGAGTGCAGTGATGAGATCTCGGCTCACTGCAACCTCTGCCTTCCGGGTTCAAGTGATTCTCCTGCCTCAGCCGCCCGAGTAGCTGGGATTAGCTGGGCGCCCTGCGCCCAGCTAATGTTTTTGTATTAGTAGAGACGGGGTTTCACCATGTTGGCCAGGCTGGTCTTTAACTCCTGACTTCAAGTGATCCGCCCATCTCAGCTTCCCAGAGTGCTGGGATTATAGGCATGAGCCACCATGGCTGCCTCAGATCCAGTCTATTTTAACACCAGAATCTGTGTCAATTCTGAACTACTCATTCTACCATATACTACTGTAATGTTAAGCTCTTTTTAGAATAATTGGTATATCTGATATGATAGGCAGTCTTCATTTGGTATGCATTTTTTAACAATATTAACTAATTCCAGGATTTCTGGTTTGCCCCTCCTTTTCCCCTTTCAGGATCACCCTTGGAAACCAACTGGATGGGATCCACCTACTAGACCCAGATGTGGTTGCACGGTTCAAGCAAAGGTACCCAGATGGTATCATATCTAAACCTAAGAATTTATAGAAGCACTTCCTTATAGCGCTAAGAACCCATAGCGATGGCTCTGTAAGCTAAACCTGAAGAGTGGTATTTGTACAATAGCTTTCTTCTTTATTTAAATAAACATTTGTATTGTAGATGAGATTTTGAAGTCCATTCTGGCTCTGCCACTTATCAGTGTGTAATCTTGTGCACCTCATCTCTCAGTAGTATTTCTTACATTTAAAATGGGAGTATTACCTCACTGGGTTGCTGTTAGTGTTCAAATGAAAACAACTGCATGGCAAACATTAAAATGATCATAGGCTAGGCGCAGTGGCTCACACCTGTAATCCCAGCACTTTGGGAAGCTGAAATGGAGGATCACTGGAGCCCAGGAGTTCAAGACCAGCCTGGGCAGCATAGTGAGACCCCATCTCTACCCCCACCCTCTAAAACCATTAAAAACACAGGAATGCATAGGATCAAACTAATTAGTAATATATACATGCTTCGTTGAGGAGGTGGTTCTTTAGGACAGCATTTCTCAAAGTAAAAATCTGAGTTTCATTTAAGGTTATCACTTATTCTCTTACAAGTAGGTGGCTTCTCTAGTCTGTTTTTCTTTAGATTGTTTCCAATAAATAATGATAGATCTATGGTTTCTTATATTTCATCAAACAAAAGTGAATACAACTTTAGGCTTTGGTGGAATTTCTTATTAACGATGTAGAGTTCTGCCTCTTAGATTCATAAACTGTGAAAACTCAGATAAGGATAGTAACTACAGAAATAATATTTGTTTTGTTCTCAAAGCAGTGTATTGATGTGATAATGGGGGAATAACATTTTTTTTTTACGAGGAAACCTTTAATGTAATTTCTTATCCCTTTTAAAATGGATGCACACAGTGGCGTTTTCTCCTAGGCTCAAAGCTGAGTACTCTCCCATCATTTTAATAATATTTTAGGCAAGTCCTATGACAATTATACCAACAAGTTTCTTCAACCCCACCACCACCCCTTACCATCTTTATGTTCTGCTTGCCCATACTCCCTTCACCCTTTCCTCTGCTATTACCACTGGTATTTCTGCTTGTAGTTGAAAGCAAAAAGCATCTCCAGATTACAGCAAATTCAGTGGCCCTGCTCCATAGCGTGGCCTCTGATGAGGGAGAAGTGGGGGAAACATGAACGGCCATCATGGGTTGCGATCAGGCACTACCAGAAGCCCAGCTTGTGTTTCAAAAACAGGCTCTTGGACATGTTCCCAGCAGATAACTCTTCACTGGCTTGGAGAACAGGAAGGACTATTTCACAAACACCACTGTGTTTGAATTTCTAGAGGCTACCCAGGCCAAGAATACATCCCTAAGAGCAAAAAAGACATGCACAAACAGAATTATACACAAACAGAATTGTAGCCTAGATACATTCTTTTTATCTGTCTTAAACAAACAGGTTCCCAAATAATTTCCTGCAGCATCATGGTGACACAGTATCACATCAGAAATATAAGAACTGTCAGAAGTAGAGGGAATGCTGATTTACTGTAGAGTTTTTGAAATAGGAAATAGAAATGCCTTGTCCTATAGCTATAGGTAATTCCCAGGAAAATCTGGGGGAGAGGGGGTAAAATCTTACGAACTTCTCCGATTTCCCTCACAAATAGCAAATTATTGTGTGCTACTTTCCGCTTACCATTTCCCCAAATTCTAATTCCCTAAGTAGTCTGATTTGCACTAAGGATTCAAAAGCTAGTATTTGCAAACACTAACGGCTTAATGTATTATCATGTTTTTAAAGAGCATACATAGGTATGTGGTAACTGAAAAATGTGAACTGCTGATTATGTCATCTTTGGCTATGTGGCAAATGTAAGGTCTTAAGCAGGGGAGCTTTCCTAGTAGACCAGATAAACAGCAACCTACTCTACCTATTTTATGCTCAAGATTACCATGTTTCCCAATAAAATTAATTTAGCATATCTGAATTACAAGAAGGGGAAGGGTAAGCTCACCTGCAGTGCTTCACCACACACTCATTGCTGCAGTATTCGTTGTCCCAGTCCTTACTCACAATTGGAGGGTTCTCACAACCAGACCTCACACATCGAGGCTGCGGTGAGAGCGCCACAGGAGACCCACTCACCAATTCAACATCCATCTGAGAAGGAGATTCAACCTACGAGAGGAAGAGAGCACCAAGGTGGATTAGATTGCTCCCTGCCTAGCTAGCTAGCTAGCTAGCTAAAATTATCTGTAGAAACCAATGAAACAACAGGTATTACAATTCCTCACAGTGGGGGGTAAAACTGCAGAAGAAGGTGAGTTCTTGGTCTCCCCCTCTATAGTCCAGCTTCAGAACTCTGCCAAGCAGAATGACATGAAGATTCTTCCCATCAGGAGAAAGCTGGGCATATGCTAATGCTTTTTTCTCCCCTTAAGCCTGGCTAATCAAGTGAAGTAGTGCAAGTGGAAAGGTAGTGGTCTTTTAATTTTAATCTAACCTGTCAATGGCTTTATGCCACACTTTAATATTCCTGGCAGTATCAAATCAAAAGTAGAGTGTGAATAGAGGCTAAGTCACCTCAAATAACTTAGATGAGGGCTATGAGAAGTCAAAATATGCTGTTAGAAACAGGAAAAAAAAAAAGGGAGATTCATAAAGTTTCCTGCTGAAAGGTTTTTGTGTGTGTTTTTTTTGAGATGGAGTCTCACTCCGTCACCAGGCTGGAGTGTAGTGGTATGATCTCGGCTCACTGTAACCTCTGCCTCCCCCGGGTTCATGTGATTCTCCTGCCTCAGCCTCCCAAGTAGCTCGGACTACAGGTGCATGCCACCACGCCCAGCTAATTTTTGCATTTTTAGTAGAGTCGGGGCTTCACCATGTTGGCCAGGGTGGTCTCGATCTCTTGACCTCGTGGTCTGCCCACGTCAGCCTCCTGAAGTGCTGGGATTACAGGTGTGAGCCACTGCGCCCGACCTTTTTTTGGGGGGACAGTTTCACTCTGTTGCCCAGGCTGGAGTGCAATAGCATGATCTCGGCTCACTGCAACCTCCGACCTCCTGGGTTCAAGCGATACTTCTGCCTTGCCTCCTGAGTAGCTGGGACGACAGGCGCGTGCCACCATGCCCAACTATTTTTTCTATTTTTTAGTAGAGACGGGGTTTCGCCATATTGGCCAGGCTGGTCTCAAACTCCTGACCTCATGATCCGACCACCTTGGCCTCCCAAAGTGCTGGGATTACAGGTGTGAGCTACCGTACCCAGCCTCCGACTTTTTTTTTTTTTTTTTTTTTTTGAGACAGAATCTCCCTCTGTCGCCAGGCTGGAGTGCAGTGGTGTGATCTTGGCTCACTGCAACCTCTGCCTCCTGGGTTCAAGCGATTCTCCTGCGTCAGCCTCCTGACTAGCTGGGATTACAGGCGCCTACCACTACACCCGGCTAATTTTTTGCACTTTTAGTAGAGATGGGGTTTCACCTTGTTGGCGCCAGGCTGGTCGTGAACTCCTGATCTCAGGCGATCCACCTGCCTTAGCCTCCCAAAGTGCTGGGATTATAGGTGTGAGCCACCATGCCTGGCCATATTTATTTCTCTTTTAAAAAACAATGATATGGCCGGGCGTGGTGGCTCACGCCTGTAATCCCAGCACTTTGGGAGGCCGAGGTGGGTGGATCACCTGGCCATCAAGACCAGCCTGGCCATCATGGTGAAACCCCATCTTTAAAAAAAAAAAAAGTGGTATGAACCAGTTAAAATTTTTTTGCTATATCCCCTGCCCCACATACATTTAAAACATCAAGCTTTCAACCTGAGGAAGCTGAAAAAAAAAAAAAAAGAAAACATCAAGCTAAGAAGGAACTTAAGATCTAGGAGAAATGAAAAGCTTTGTATTTTTAAAGTTTAGGATCCTTGGGTAAACAACTCTGAAAAATATCTTGTTTAGGCTATATCCTGTCTAGTTGAACTAGTGTCCTCTGCTTAGTTAAGGAGTGGTCTGGGACAGAAGACTGTCTTAATGTATCTCACTGAAAACACTATGGGTACCGTGGCTGAGACAAGTCACTGTTGCAAGGAACTCCCATCTGCAGGATGTTTTGTGCTCCTGGTTGCTGGGCATTAAATGCTAGTAGCAACCCCCCATTTATCTATCTTTTCTTTCTCTTCTTCCCCTTCTTCCGTCCCTCCCTTCCTCACACTCCAAGTTTTTGTTGAAGCAACCCCCATTTTTATTGGGTCAACCAAAAGTGTTCTTACACTAGACTAGAAGACAGATTTAAAAATAGAGGCTCACCTCAGGAACTACATCTGTGATCATCTCACAGATAGTCTCAGGAGAAGTTGCCTCCACTGTATGGGCCTCAGGGCTGTTGTTCATAGGCCGCTCAGGACTACTTTCCACAGTTGGTGGGACTAAGGTAGTCTGCATTTTCAAAGTGGGTAGAGGTACACTCTTGATCTGTAGAGGAGGTGGCTGTTGCTGTAAATTGATTCGAACTTTCTGAGGTGGAGGCTGTTGCATGGCCTGGAGTGGAGGCGGCTGCTGCAGAATGGTAACTTGCTGCTGAGTCGGGGGCTGTGGCATCTGTTGTAATGGAGGGGGCTGTAGTCGGGGTGGAGGCAGTTGCATAGAAGCAGCAGCAGCAGCAGCCGCTGCTGCCTGCAACACTGATCGAGTGACAATCTGGGCTTGCTGACTGGGCTGGATAGTAGCTGTACTGGTTTGGCCTAGTTGAAGCCCCCGGGAGGTCACCACTGTGGCTGGGATAACAGTAACCATCCCTCCTTGAGACATAGTAATGGAAGAGGGCAACATCTGTTTGGTAATAATCAACTTGGTGATATTGGGCTGACCCCCAGCTCCAGAAGATGCCTGGTTTGCCACATAGGATGAAAGGGTAGAGTTAACAACAATGGATGGGGACAGGGCAGGGGGCTCTATTGTAGCTGGTGCTGGAGATGCTGGGTCAACAGTAGCCATAGGAGGTGGAGAAGGAGTTTGTGATGGTGGTGCTGGATCCAATTCCACTGTTTCCACAGTGGCCTAAAAGAAGACAAAAACAAAACAAAATAAACACTTGGTGGTATGTGGTATTTACTGCTAACAAACAGTTCCCAAAAATGTCTTAGTGGTTTAAATATTCATCTACCCTATCCCTCTTACCTGACACTCCTGGTTGTCTTTGTAAGCAGCTAGAGCCTTCAGATACTCTTTCTTGGCAGCCTCAGTTTTCCGCTTATATACCTGCAAGAAACAGACTTAAAAAAAAAAGACTCCCCATACTCCTAGGAAAGATTGGTAGTTCTGTATTATTTATCAATGAATGACAATTCATCTTAGTCTAATCACTGACAGCCCCTTTCAGTGAATATAATTCTGAAAGCTAACAGTCAAGACAACCTCCACAGCAGACTCACTTCACTGAACATACCTCTGAAAGCCAACCAATCAACAGGAGTCTTGCAAGAAGATGCTCACTTCTGTAACAAAAATAAAGCCTAACCCCAAAACTATGTAAGATCAGTAGTTTGGCTTAGCCTGGGACTGTGTCTAACAAGTTTATTTTCCCTTAAGGAATGTGGTAAATTGTTTGCAAAGATGCCCACAAGACTTCCTCCCATCCTGTATGCCCCTTCTCCCATTAACAGCTGAAGCCTATTTCCCCCTTCTTTTGAATCTGGGCTAGCTCTAAATAGTTCTTAAACTCTAAATCCAAAAAAGAAAATGAAAGAAAAAAAAAATCGGCAAGTGCGGTGGCTCACATCTATAATCCCGGCACGTTGGGAGGCCAAGGTGGGTGGATCACCCAAGCTCAGGAGTTCAACACCAGCCTGACCAACATGGTAAAACCCGTCTCTACCAAAAATACAAAATTAGTTGGGTGTGGTGGCACATGCCTGTAATCCCAGCTACTTCGGAGGCTGAGGCAGGAGAATCGCTTGAACCTGGAGGCAGAGGTTGCGGTGAACCAGGATCGCATCATTGCACTCCAGCCTGGGCAACCAGAGTAAAACTCCATCCCAAAAAATAAATAAATAAAATAAAATAATAAATAAATAAATAATTCTAAATCCAAACTTGGTAGTAGATTTGAGAGCCACAGCATGCAGCCAATCAAGTAATAGCCTAATTTTATAAATGGGGGAAAAAAAAGAGACTTAGAAAAGTTAAATATCTGAAAGTTGAACAGTATAAGGATGCTAAATATCTAAAAATGGAACAGTAGAAGGATGCTACATGAGGAATTATAGGACACATTACTACTTGAAAGCACATAGAATTTAAAGAACCTGGATTGTGTCTCCACTTTACCAGTTAAAAGTTGTATGACCTTTACTCGGCATTGGGCTCCAGTTTCCGCCTTAAAAGCAGGAAATGGTAGCTACTGTACAGAGTTATTGTAAAAATTCTGTGCTTTTATAATAATTATTAATTATTTATTTGAGACAGGGTCGGGTCTTGCTCTGTCACCAAGGCTGGAGTGCAGTGGCACAATCATGGCTCACTGCAGCCTTTATATCCTGGACTCAAGCAATCCTCCCATCTCAGCCTCCATAGCTGGGACCATAGGCACCTGCCACCATGCACAGCTAACACAGGGGTCTCCCTATGTTGCCCAGGTTGGTCTCGAATTCATAGGCTCAATCAATCCTCCTGCCCTGGCTTCCCAAAATGCTAGGATTAAAGGCATGCGCAGCCACACTAGCCTATTAATAATTTTTAAATAGGTTTTCTGGAGTCAGTATATGGCTGCAACTTCTAAGACAAAGGATGATATATGTGTCATTAACAAACAGCTGATACTAGATAAGGACATGTAAGAAAAAAGAAAACCTCAGTTTTTATCTCTAAAAACTGGAACATGCTGGGTGCGTTGGCTCACGCCTGTAATCTTGGCACTTTGGGAGGCCAAGGTGGGTGGATCACGAGGTCACAAGTTTGAGAACAAGCCTGGCCAACATGGTGAAACCTCGTTGATACTAAAAATACAAAAATTAGCCAGGCATGATGGCACGTGCCTGTAATCCCAGCTACTCGGGAGGCTGAGGGAGGAGAATCGCCTGAAACTGGGAGACGGAGGTTGCAGTGACCCAAGATCATGCTACTGCACTCTACTCTGGGTGACAGAGTGAGACTACATCTCAAAAATAACAAAAAACAACAACAAAAAAAACTTCTGGAACATTCACTACTGGTTCCTCAATATTTGCTCACCTGTTTTTGCTCCTCTCCAAGACTATCCCACATGGAGGCTACAATTTTTGAAACTTCACCAAAAGTGGCATTAGGATTCTGTCCCTTGATGGCAGCCTGTGTATCACGAAAGAATAAAGCATATGCTGAAACTGGTTTCTGAGGTTCATTAGGATCTTTCTTTTTTCTCTTCTTTGGGGCCTTCTGCTTTTCCCTGCCTCCACCACCACTGTCTTCTGGGTGGGAAGTTGCTGTAGGGGGAGAAAGAGAGAGAATTACATAATGGACAATGAGAAGTATTATGTCTGGAAACTAGCTAACATGTATGGAATTTTCAGAAATGCTAAAAATTGTGGTAATAGCATTAAAAGACATTAGTCAAGTATGGAGAACCAATAAGAATAGGAATTGAGAGAATTATAAACTGGGAATTGGGAGGTGGAACCTCATACCCAGAAAAGAGCAGAGGAGATGACAGGGCAGGGGTAAAGAATACTGATTAGGCTCTGTATGCCAAGAGTTTTATCCTAGACTATCACGGCAGAATTGATTTTGACAGGGAATGCCTCACCCTCCGGAAATCCTCAACACCATCCTCGTGAAGTGAACTAGTCGGTGAAGGGGTGGTTGAAAGACGATCTTCAGGTGACTGGGCAGGTGGCAGGATGGTGCCACCCCCTAAGCTCAAACCCAGTTGGGAACTCAGTTCTGACTGATCAATGGTGGTCAACTGGCTATGCCCCATCAAGCCAGATGTCATGTCTGTCATTGGTACATCAATCGTAACAGGAGGGTTGGCACTATACTGAGTTCCTATAGAGTGGTCCAAGTCCTGAGAGAAGCAGAAGGACTAATTAAACACTAAATATAAAAAAAAACACCACTTTCCCCCCTGAATTTGGGACATCTTATAAATTCCCTGCCTACCTAGACTGTATCATTTAAACTACAAAATATCAAACAACTTAGCTTCATATAAAACATATTAAGCAAAAACAAAAATATTTTTTAAAACTAAGCTTTTTAAAAAAGTACAGAAATTAATGAATTTACTTCTTTGCACTCAAAAGAACTAAAAATAATCAGAGAAGTCGTACAACACACTGAGTAAATAACACACTGAGTAAATAACACACTGAGTCGTACAACACACTGAGTAAAGAAAAACTTCCTGTCTGTACCCTCCCAAAAGCTTTTAAAATTGTAATATACAGGCAATCAGCATAAGTAAGGCCATTATTACAGAAATTTGGCATCAAATACATAGTATGAAGATGTTCTACTGCTGAGATGTGCTGGAAGCCCAGCATACTGTTTTACATCACATACTAATCCACAATTAATACTATATTTGGCTCAGACCTTTAAAAAAAAAAAAAAAAAAAGCTCTGTTCTTTCTGCTAGCTTCTCAACATGGTTCAGACCATTTTTGAATAAATACCTCCATGTGCCAGCTATCACTCAAATTTGAATCCTAGGATTTAAAGGCCGTAAGAAAAGCAGAAAACACTTTTTCCCAAAAACCACAATAAATAATTTTCAAACCAGACATTGTACAATTTTAAATTATTTTTCAAGTAAAATCTACCTACATGGTAAATTTCATTTATTCAAGTGAAATTAAATCTTAGTTGGTGAGCCTTTAGCCACAAGAATGAGAAACAAGTAATACCCAAGTGGAGTATGGAATAGAGAGTAACTTTTGTCTCCTCTAATGCCATGCCCATTAGCTGGGGTAAGCCTGACAACGTCTTGCCTCTTACCATGGTCAAGCCCCCACTCAGGAGCCCCCGCCCTGCTCCATCAAGCCATGGGTCATGCCCACAGGCATGTCCAATGTCTGGACCCCATATTGGGCTGAAAAACTGCCATCCTGTGAAGAGGAAGGGTCTGCCAGGTCATCAAAGTGGCCAACCACATCTGAGACAGCCAATGAGGGATCAGAATCCAAGGAGATAGGTGGGATTTCAAATTCTTCATCACCCAAGCTTGGTGTATGGAATGTCTGTAGAAGAAAAAAGGGGGAAGAGAATTAGTGAAAAGAGGACAAATGGCATACTACAAGTGAACATAATAGGGTACTAGAGATTCTCAGGGTACATTTTTTCTGCTTAGGATCCTACTTTGTAATCGATTTCTTAGGACCTATTTAATTTTACAAATCTCTCTTCTTTCTAATACTATTGGTCATATGGTACATTCAAGGCGGCTAACAGTCACAATTTTCAATTTATTTATTTATTTATTTTTTTTTGAGACAGTCTCACTCTGTCGCCCAGTGGCACGATTTCAGCTCACTGCAACCTCTGCCTCCCAGGTTCAAGCGATTCTCCTGCCTCAGCCTCCTGAGTAGCTGGGATTACAGGCATGTGCCACCACGCCAGGCTAGCATTTGTATTTTTAGTAGAGATGGGGTTTCACCATGTTGGTCAGGCTGGTCTTGAAATCCTGACCTCAAGTGATCCACCTGCCTTGGCCTCCCAAAGTGCTGGGATTATAGGCGTGAGCCATCGCCTGGCAATTTTCAATTCTTGTATCTCTTCTCTATCATTACCATTTCTGTTGTCCTAAATTATGCCTATTGTTCTAATGAATAATTCTTTCAGTACCATTACTTAGGATATAGCCTTTATAACTTGTTTATCTATGATCCTTGACATCTGTCTCAAGATTCTAGTAGAGAACCGTTATTTCACAATTATTACACCTGAAGTGTTAGGCCACAGAAATTCATTATTAGCCAGCCAATTATACTTTGTTGTTTTAGGTTCCTTTCAAATGGATGCCAAAATGTACTGTCATGGGAACTTTATCCCCCTCTAACATATTTGCACTTAGAGTTTCCTACCTCTTCTCCACTTTAGAAATTATAATGTTAAGAACAAATAGATTCCCATTTTTATAGGATTTTCAGAAAACCTCAACAATGCCAACAATGCTAGTCTTTCTCTGACCAAGCTTCTCTCTAAGAGAGGAAGAAAAGGATTACTCCAGCTGGCTAAAGACTCAATCCCTTCCTCTGAGTCCAACTAGGTCAATAATACATTCTTCCTCTTCTGAATAAGGCCACCCACCATTCATGGAGCTAACAGACCAATGTCTGATCTAAGATATGTTAACTGCTATGGTTCTGTTTTGAACCATAAATCTAAATGGAGGCATTCATAGCAATAAATAATTATAAATAATAGCAAGAAACTGCTGTCAGAGAGACCTGGGTACAAGACCTTGAACCAGTTTTCTTCATCTGTAAAATGGGAATTATAATTATAATTATAATCCCCTTATATGGTTATTATGAGGATAAGTGAGATTTAGTGCATAAAAGCTTAGCACATTGCTTAATACATATAATGGCTTAATAACCATGATTAACCACTGTTATGAATGATAATATCCTAATAACAATTACTCTTCCACCTGCCCCAACCAATTATCACAGATAATTGGAATTTTAGAAACTTTAAATTCTATCAATCTAACACACGGCATAGTAAATATAAACTGATTCAGATCAAATTCAATAGGTATCCACATTTTTTTTCATAACTGAACAATGCATTCTTTAAATAGAGTTCCTAAAGTTTCTTTTTTTTTTGAGATGGGGGTCTTGCTCTGTCACCCAGGCTGGTCTGGAACTCCCGGTTAAGCAAGCCCCCAGCCCCAGCCTCCCAAGTAGCTGGGACTACAGTACAGGCATGTGCTGCCACTCAGATAATTTTTAAAACTTTTTGTAGAGATGAGCTCTCTCCGTGTTACCCAGGCTGGTCTTGAACTCCTGGACTCAAGTGATCCTATGGCCTCGGCCTCCAAACTGCTAGGCTTACAGACCTCCAGGTTCCTCTAGATTCTGAAAGGTTTTTCTCACATTATGACCATTTCTGATTTTTTTTTTTTTTGAGATAGAGTCTCCTTTGTCACCCATGATAAAGTGTAGTGGCACAATCTCACCGCAACCTCTGCCTCCTGGGTTCAAGTGATTCTCCCACCTCAGCCTCCCAAGTAGCTGATACTACAGGTACATGCCACCACGCTAGGCTAATTTTTCAATTTTTTGTAGAGATTGGGTCTGGCCATATTGCCCGGACTGGTCTTGAACTCCTGGCCTCAAGCCGTCACCCTGCCTTGGCCTCCCAAACTGCTGGGATTACAGGCATGAGCCACAGAGCTCAGCCTCCAATTCTGGTTTAATGAAGACATTATAATGGCTGGGAGCAGTGGCTTATGCCTATAATGCCCAGCTGGGCAGATCACATGAGGCCAGGAGTTTGAGACCAGCCTGGCCAACACAGTGAAACCCGTCTCCATTAAAAGAATAAAGTTAGTTGGGCATGGTGGCACACACCTATAATCCTAGCTACTCAAGAGGCTGAGGCACGAGGATCACTTGAACTCAGGAGTTGGAGGTTGCAGTGAGCCAAGATCACGCCACTGCACTCCAGTATGGATAACAGAGCAAGACTGTTTCTCTCTCTCTCTCTCTCTCACTCACACACACACACACACACACACACACACACACACACAGACATACCCCAACACCAACACCAAAAATACCAGGACACAACAACAACAACAACAACAGGCAGTTCTTGATGGGAAAATCTAACTTTCCCCAAGAACTGAAATTTTCTCATTAGTACACAAACCATGTATTTATGTATGTTGTGTGTGTTTTGTTTCTTTTTAATTTTTTATTTTGAGACAGGGTCTTACCCTGTCACCCAGATTGAGTGCATGGCTCCATCATCACTCACTGCAGCCTTGAACTCTTGATCTCAACTGATCTTACCACCTTGGCCTCCCAAAGTTCTAGGATTACAGGTGTGAGCCATTGTGTCTGGCCCATAATTTCTGTTATTGTGTAGAAGTTTATTTATTTATTTATTTATTTATTTTAATGCCTCTCCTCCTACAAGGGATCACAACTCCTCACCAGGTGTGGAAGTTTTAACTTCCAGTCCATGATTCTTTATGATACTTCAGTTTAGGTTTACATGAGCATTTTTTTAGGTGGAGGGTACGAAGATTTTTACCAAATTTTCCTACAAAGAAAAAAAGTTATAGGAACAGAAAGAAGGATCAAAGGAAACATTTACTGTACTAGACTAATAGTAAAATAGTAGTTTCCAAGTTTTTTAAGATACAGATTGCTTTGGCAAAGCAAACATGCCTATCCTCTTCTGCTTACAAAACAGCAACTTTGTTAGGATATAAAAAAATGATACTATTTGTTAATGAGGACCCCAAAATGATAAAAATTCATATCCAAAACAAGGGACCAGTGTTTTACAAGTGACTACCCCTCATAAACCATCTGAACACTCTCCTTGTACACTAAAACATTAGACATGGCCACATAAAATGAACTGAACAATGAAAAAAAATTAGACATGGAGAGATTCCATTATGTAGGATCAACAAGGTATTCTTTCTATATACAACCCCTTGGGATGTGGAAAAGCTTTGTTATTCAGTACCTATGGCTTTCACTGTGGTTTTCTAGGTTCTGTTTTATTTCTTCCTTTAATGACTAGTAAGATAACTGCAATTATCAAGAATACAGAGGATAAAAAAAAAATAAGGATAAACCACATGCTATCGTAAAGATAGATTCACTAAAAACTTACACTACAAATGATCTATAAAATTATGGGTAAAATCCAAAAATGAGTATTTAAAGTTATTTTATTTTACTGAATCTATTACATAACCAGATCACACTCTTCACACTCTAGACTGTTAAATATAAAACAAAGCTGAAATGGAAGCAAATATTAGAAAAGTGGTTTGGACACAGAAGGAGAAAACAGGAACATGATATGCAATTACCTTCTAACTTAGCTTTCCTTTCTTTCTCTGTTCAATTCCTGGGCCATTTTGAGGGAGGGGTAGTTTGGGAATTACAGTTGATAAGCAAAGATGCTTAGATATGTAGAGAACCAAAAAAAATCAAAAATACCATTTCCCTCCCTTTTTTCATTCTCTTATACCAAAACACACAATCTATCATTTCTTTAGCTTATTGTATAGATTATTTATTTTAGAGAAATTTATTTTAATCCAACACCTATTTATTCAACAATACACTGGTACTATGGGTCAATGAAATAACTATTCTTAAAAACTGATATAGTGAAAATTTTACCTATTTACCATGAAATAATGAACTAGTTATATGTTATAGGTACTTTTCCTAAAGAAGGATAGGTACCTTTATGCCTAATTATTTCCCCAGTGTGCTCTAAGCATAACACCACTACATGAGAGCCAGCCTGAAAAAGAGAAACAGAAAGATTAAATTGCCTTCAGATGATATAGAACTTTCCTATCTCAGGCAATACTATCTGTAGACAGCTACTCTTTTGCAATTATTACTATTTCTTATTTCATTGATATATAACATGTAAGGTACATAAATTTTAAGTATATAGGTCAATGGATTTTTTACATATGCAAACATCCAAGTAATCACTATCCAGATCAAAGATACAGAACACTTCCTTGTGCCCCTTTCCAGTGAATACTTCCTTCCCTTCACAACAGGTATCACCATTTTGACAGTTCAGTTCAGTTTTGCCTATTCTTGACCCTCATTTAAAAATATGAACTAACGCCGGGCACGGTGGCTAGTAATCTCAGCACTCTGGGAGGCCAAAGCGGGTGGATCATGAGGTAAGATGTTCAAGAGCAGCCTGGCCAACATGGTGAAACTCCATCTCTACTAAAAATACAAAAATTAGCTGGGCGTGGTGGCATGTGCCTGTAATCCCAGCTACTCAGGAGGCTGAGGCAGGAGAATCTCCTGAACCCAGGAGGCGGAGGTTGCAGTGAGACTGCACACCTGCAATTCCAGCCTGGGGACAGAACGAGACTCCATCTCAAAAAAAAAAAAAAAAAAAGAGAACTAATATAGTGTCTACTCTTTTATGCCTGTCTTCCTTTACTCAATATTTTTTAGATCATCCAATTACATTTATCATCTCATTTTTTATTGCTGTGTAGTATTCCTTTTCACAAATATATCATTTTTTTTCTGTTGATAGACATTTGGGTTGTTTTCAGGTTTTAGCTATTAAGAATAAAGTTGCTGTGAACATGCTTTTGGTGAACATATGCAATCATTTCTGTTGTGTACATATCATGGAGTGGAATTTACCTGATCACAGGTTAGGCATATGTTTACCTTCAGTAGGTCCTACTAAAGAACCTGCCAGTACTGCTAGTTTTCCAGTGGCTGCATTAATTTACACTCACTAGCAATAATTAAGTTATCCACATCCACTGGGAGCAATGGCTCACAGCTAAAATCCCAGCACTTTGGGAGCCAGAGACAGGTGGATCACTTGAGTTCAGGAGTTCAAGACCAGCCTGGCCAACATGGTGAAAACCCGTCTCAACCAAAAATACAAAAATTAGCCGGATGTGGTGGTGCATGCCTGTAATCCCAGCTACTCAGGAGGCTGAGGCATGAGAACTGCTTGAACCTGGGAGGTGGAGGTTGCAGTGAGTCAAGATTAGGCCACTGCACTCCCACCTGGGCAACAAGGCGAGACCGCATCTCAAAAAAAAAAAAAAAAAAAAAAGTTATCCACATCCTTGCCAACTCTTGAAATGGTCAGTCTTTTTAATTTTAACCATTCTGGTGGTTGTGCAATGGTATCTTACAATAATTTTAATTGGCATTTATTTCCCTGATGAGTGATGATGATACTTTTTCATATAGTTACTGGCAATTTGGAAATTTTTTTTGTGAAGTCACTGTTCAAATATTTTACCTCCTTTTAAATTGAATTCTTTTACTCTGAAGAAGTACTTGATAAATTCTGAATATGAGTTAGATATATGTATTGTAAATATCTTCTCCCAGTCTGTGGAATGCCTATTTGTTAATCATGTTTTTTTGATGAAAAGAAGTTCCTAATTTCAGTGAAGTCCAACTATTCAATTTTTTAATGGTTCGTAGTTTTTATGGGTAACTACTTTTTTGGGGGGAGGTTCAGCAAAGTCTAAAAATTTCCCCCTCTTGTAAAAAAATTTTTTAAAAATATTACCTTTACCTACTTCTAAGATACATTTGAGATGGCTCACAGTAAAACCATAATCCCATTAAAATAAAAGTTATAAAACAACCATTACCACCACTACCAAGGGAAAGAGAAGGCGTAGATGCTGTAATAAGAACGTGGAGAACTGTTAACGACAGGAGCCTTAGGCAAAAGGAAGCTACTGAAATTGAGCCTAAAACTTAGCTATCAGCTTCTTGGCAAAACCAAATAAGATTTCTTCAGTTACAAAAACAAAAACAAAGGACAGATTCAAACCTGGAAAGTTTCTTTCTTTTTTATTATAATATTACCTATTAATACTTTAAATTTACTTTTCTTCACTACACACCATGATTCAAGAAAAGTTTCCTGATGTAAAAGGGAACCACTTCTGGCCAGGCATGGTAGCTCACACCTATAATTCTAGCATTTTGGGAGGCTGAGGTGGTTGGATCGCTTGAGCCTAGGAATTTGAGACCAGCCTGGGCAACATGGTGAGATACCGTCTCTATTAAAAATAAGAAGGCCAGGTGCGGTGGCTTACGCCTGTAATCCCAACACTTTGGGAGGCTGAGGCAGGCGGATCATGAGGTCAGGAGTTCAAGACCAGCCTGGACAACATGGTGAAACCCCTGCCTCTACTAAGAATCCAAAAAAATTAGCTGGTCGTGGTGGCACATGCCTGTAATCCTAGCTACTCAGGAGGCTGAGGCAGGAGAATTGCTTGAACCTGGGAAGTGGAGGTTGCAGTGAGCTGAGATTGCGCCACTGCACTCCAGCCTGGGTGACACAGCAAGACTCTGTCTCAGAAAATTAAAAAAAAAAAAAAAAAAAAAAAAAGCAAGGCCGGGCGTGGTGGCTCACGCCTGTAATCCAAGCACTTTGGAGGCCAAGGCGGGTGGATCACCTGAGGTCGGGAGTTCAAGACCAGCCTGACCAACATGGTGAAACCCCATCTTAAAAAATAAATAAATAAATAAATAAATAAACAAAAGCAAAAAGGAATCACTTTTTATGTGGCTACCGCTTCATAAAAAGGGTAGAGAATTAAAAACAGTGGGTAAACTTGAAAGCTACTTGTATAATTTTAAAATGCACTTTCGCATGAATGAGGCCAATGTAAAATTTATAATACCACTCTAAATAACAAAATTTAAACTGGGGAGACCTGATTGAGGAGAAATTGGCACATTCATGCAGTAAGTCCAATGTGAAATTTGCAACACTTAAATAATGAAATTTAAAAATGGAGATCTCACAAGAAACTGGCAACTGGGAGTGCAAAGCACCAAGCAGATTTTTAGCTGTTATTTTAATAAATTAATTACTATTATTTTTAAAATAAAGATAGAGTTTCATCATGTTGCCCAACCTGGTCTAGAACTCCTGGGCTCAAACAATTCTCCCATGTCAGCCTCCCAAAGGGTCAGGATTACCGGCATGAGCCACTGTGCTGGGTCCAGATTTTAGTTTTATATCACTTCTAAGTTTGCTGCATACTAGATTTACATTTACCCTGCTTATGAGAATAATAAATAATACCAACAAAAAAAGTTAAACTAGCGCCAGGCATGGTGGCTCACGCCTGTAACAGCACTTTGGGAAGCTGAGGCCGGTGGATCACTTGAGGCCAGTAGTTCAAGACCAGCCTCGGCAACATGGTGAAACCCCCATCTCTACTAAAATACAATAATAATAATAATAATAATAATGATAATAATAATTAGCTGGGCCTGGTCTCGAACGCCTATAGTCCCAGCTACTTTGGGAGGTTGAGGCAGGAGAATCACTTAAGCCCGGGAGGCAGAAGCTGCAGTGAGCCAAGACTGTGCCACTGCATTCCAGCCTGGGCTACAGGGAGACTGTCTCAAAAAAAAAAAAAAAAAAAAAAAAAAAGTTAAACTAGCAACTGCTCCTTATCAACCCAATTTTCATCCATGAAAACATTAGGATTATAGGATAAGCCCATGAGACAGCCATGACAATTCTTGGTACAAAAAAACTGATGCAAATGGTCCACATCAGTTTTGAAAATAAATATAAAAATCCTCAAAAAATGGCAGATGGTTCAAAACTTCATTTTCTCAAAGACAGAAATTTTTGTCTGTTCCACCTTTCTCTTTGCCTCCCCTAAACAAGTGATACATATCTATATTATGACAATATTTCTTTCCCTTTTTTTTTGAGACGGAGTCTCACTCAGCTGCCCAGGCTGGAGTACAATGGCGTGACCTTGGCTCACTGCAAACACCGTCTCCTGGGTTTAAACAATTCTCCCGTCTCAGCCTCCCAAGTAGCTGGGATTATAGGCACCCGCCATCATACCCAGCTAATTTGTATATTTTAGCAGAGACGGGGTTTCACCATGTTGGCCAGGCTGGTCTTGAACTCCTGACGTCATGTGACCCACCTGCCTCGGCCTCTCAAAGTGCTAGGATTACAGGCGTGAGCCACCGAGCCCAGCTCTATGACAGTATTTCACCAAAATTCTTTCACTAATACTGTAGGGCTTCATCATAACCTTTAATTCTATTTTTAAAACATCATAAGAGACTATTATTACAGCTGTTTACAGCTGGGGAAACTGTGACATACAAAGATGAATTCTGTCCAAAGTCTAAGTCACTGGCAAACTGAGACACATGTCGTACTAAATTCTTTTTATGTTCTCTAGCAGCTATTTCCTTTCCTCCTGGCATTAGCAAAACAAGCTGACCTGTGTACATAAAGGTAACCACAAACTTTTTATCAAAGTGGAAATTTAGGCCGGGCGCGGTGGCTCAGGCCTGTAATCCCATCACTTTTGGGAGGCCGAGGCAGGTGAATTACCTGGGATCAGGAGTTTGAGACCAGTCTGCCAATATGGTGAAACCACATCTCTACTAAACATACAAAAATTAGCCGGCGTGGTGGCGCGTGCCTGCAATTCCAGCTACTAGGTAGAGGCAGGAGAATCGCGTGAAGCCAGGATGCGGAAGTTGCAGTGAGCCGAGATCGCGCCACTGCACTCCAGCCTGGCAACAGAGCGAGACTCCCGTCTCAAAAAAAAAATAAAGTAGGAAATTTAAATGAAATAAAACTTAAAAGATCCCTTTAACAGAGTTCGTTTCATGAACGAACATATACATGTTATCCACGGTTAACCCTCTGCTAGGTAAGCACTCCCCCTTACCCCAATTTCTTCAGCTGAAAAATTTTCTTCCTACTGGGACGCCCCAAGATTGTTGTAGCTATTTCTCTCCAAAGAAAGAAGACAATTCCACTGTCTTCTAATCCAGAATCACTTTCCTCTTTAAATAAGTTCTCTTTCCAATACTCTGCTTTTCTGATGACAGCAACTTCCAAGAACTTCCCCCAGATAGTCCCCATAGGCTCTAGAAGCAGCTGCCACTTTTCTCTAAACACCAATTGCTGCCCTTGGTTCCCAGCCCACGTCTCTGGAATCCGTGCTCTCCTTCCCACCACCCTACCCCACCGCTGCCTCAGGCCCTCTCCCCACGCGGCGTCAGCAGCTCTTGCTCACCTCGGCCCCTGACAGAAAGGGGTGCGAAGGCCCTGTGATCGTCAGGTAATTGTCATTTCCTCCGGGAAACTGGAAACCAAAAGAAAGCCGCGGGGTTAAGTTAGGGGGAGCAGGGAGTTAGCCGGGAGCGATGGCTTCTGACCCCGACATTCTGACAATACTCCCCAAACCCGCTCTCTCTCCTCTCCTGTCAGTCGCCTCTCCGCCCGGCTTCCCGTCTCTGTTTCAACCCGGTCGGCCGCGTTCTCTCGCTAGCCTTCTTAGCGGTCAGGCTCTTACCTCCATCTTCACACAACCGCTGCCAACAACTCAGACCCTCATCGCTCCCACCGCCCGCACTGGACACGGAACTGCCGTCACTTCCGCAAGGATGTGCGTTACTCTCTGCTGATTGGAAGGAGCGTCGTGGGGCGGCAGCGAGTCAGGCGCTACGCTGTCGCCCCCTGGAGCTTGGTGGGATAATGGCACGTAGAAGTGCTAGAGGCGTCCCTGGAGGTGGCTTTGGGTACTCCTGACCTAAGGAGGATTTCTGGGGGAGAGCAATAGAGACGTGATCTGGGCTAGAGGAGCCAGAGAGTGGGGGAGGGGGGGGGGGGAGAAAAGATCGGGTAGATTGAGTGGCTCGAGAGGTCGGAGGTAAGTGGCTCTAGATTTCGGGGCGGACCCGGAACCCAGAGGAATCGAGACCATGACTTATGCTTATCTCTTCAAGTATATTATCATCGGAGACACAGGTAACCCGCAGGTGGTCCGCCTTCGAGGCTGGGGCGGAAATCTGAAGCTCTCTAATTGGGTGGAGGGGGCGGGGCTCACTTAGTGGGCTGGGCAATTCGACACAGGCGGGCGGTTCGGGGCGGCCAGGGGCGGGACTGGGGAGCCCCCTTCCCCTGGTCTGGGAAGTCCAGACTCTGGACGGTGTTGCAGGGTTGCGTGACTCCCGGAGCGTGCTTCTTTCTCTTTCAGGTGTGGGGAAGTCATGTCTCCTCCTGCAATTTACAGATAAGCGGTTCCAGCCTGTTCACGACCTCACAATAGGTAAGTGCATCCACTTGTTCCAGAACAGATGATAAAACCTAAATTGCTAAGGTGGAAAGTTAGCAGCCTTCAGTGTTCGAAGTAAAAAGTTATCCCTCACTACTTTAAACTAGTACAAAGTTATGTTGATGCAGTGACTAATCAAACGTTGATATGTGGGGGAGTAGTGTAAGGGAGAGTATATAGTTGAAAGGTAACTTTTTAAAGTGTGAGAAATAGACCCGTTATCATATAGTTTTTTTCAAATACAATTTGTATGTTTATGGAAAATCCCACGAAAGCGTAACTGCTATTCATAAACTTATCTGTGCTTTGGAGTAAATTAATACCAACCTTACTTTTAAAAAGTAAACATCAATACATGGACATTTTTTATATTGGTGAAGAAGCAAATTGAAGAGTCATCCGTGCTTTAGAATTAAAAGGCAAATGAAACTAGAACCTTTCCTTTTAAATAGAAGACTGTGTTGGAGTTCCTCAAACGCACTGGTAATCCTGGTAAATATTAACATTTCCCACACATTTGTGATAAGGCATGACCTGAAGGGACTTTTAACTACCCCCTCTCCATTATCTCCATAACCCCAGTCCAAATAAACAAAATGCATAAAACTAGCTGTCTTGCCATGCAAATAATGCCGTTTCTAAATAAAACCCCTACATCCCCATTCCTACCATATTGCGACTTCCAAGTCCCACCTGTATGGAAATCTGAAGCTACCATTGTTCCTAACGAATTTATCTAGAGTCAAATAATTGATGGGTTCATAAAAGGATTTAGAGGGCAGTATCAACCAAAAAGTATTTTAAAGAGAATATTGATCGAATTCTAACTTTGTGATAGGGCTAATGATACATGCTTAACAAGGCAATAATGCTTAATTGTGCCTCTGGCAATTATTAGAGATATAAAATGTATTGTTGAAAAAAAATTAGCTGGGCATTGTGGAGCGTGCCTGTAATCCCAGCTACTTGGGAGGCTAAGGCAGGAGAATCACTTGATCCCGGGAGGCAGAAGCTGCAGTGAGCTGAGATTGTGTCACTACACTCCAGCATTGGTGATAGAGCAAGACTCCATCTCAAAAAAAAAAAAAAAAAGTGTTGTTTTTGAAAACCAATTTCTTAGGCTTCCTTAAAGAAAAAAACCTGGAGTTGCAAAAAAATAAATATTGTTTTAAACAGAGACCAGAGAGTGACTGAGAAAATGTCAGGAAATATTTCCAGAATTTTTAGGAGTTTTTTGGAAAAGTTACAAAACTAAATGTTACCTAATCAAATTTAAGCATTAACTAACATTGCTAAAAAATTATTCACCTTTAAATTTGACTTCTTAATTGGTTTTATTTTCCCATATCTGCTTTTTGGGATATTCCTGAGGCCATTAGAGCACAATTTTTTAAGTTCTAGAAGGGAAATGAAGAACCTTAAGAAACACAAAATTAATTGGAGCAAATAGGCAGCAATAATGGGATTAAGTGGCAGAGTTCAGACAAAGGATGGGTTATAACACGGTGAGGAAAAGCAGGAACCTCCCACTCCACATGACTGCTGTTCATGAGAATCACATTCTTTCTCTCTGTCTTTACTGACAGGTGTGGAGTTTGGAGCTCGTATGGTCAACATTGATGGAAAACAAATCAAACTGCAAATCTGGGATACGGTGAGAGTACAAAATAATTTAGTCTCTGACCAACATCCAAGTATAACAAGAAAAGCTGATGCAAAGGAAAGGGCTGTTAAGGGTGGGACTAATGGTGGGGGATGAAGTAGGGGGAAAGGTGAAATCAAAGAGATAGAGAAGCTTTTGATTCCATCTGTAACAGTTACAAATTCTGAATGCTGTATCCTTGTGTTGTAAACTATCCACGTAATATATTAATTTATTCTGGTAAAAATAAAATCAAACAATATAAGTATATAGAATAGAAAGTAAATGTCCCCTTTTTATACATAAACCCTTTCTCCCTCCCCGTCTTGGTTGCTACTTTCGCAGGGGAATCATTACTGATGATTCCGTGTGTATGCTTTCAGACTTTTTCTATGCATTTAGATACAAAAATATAAACACATTGAAATATATGGTAATAGTTTTGTTCTTATTAGTGTTTACACGTATAGAATTGTGACAGAGTAGACCTAGTTGTGTGACTTAGAGTGTATATTAAACAATCTCTATGTTGTGGAGACCTTGCCATATCAATACATATCGATCTACTTCATTCTTTTTAACCACTGCATAGTCGTGGAATGTCAGTAGCATAATTTACTTAACCATCCTCCCATTGATGGAAATTTGGGTTGTTTTCCAATTTTTCATTTTTGTAAAACTTTTATTTTTATTTTTTTGAGACGGAGTCTCACTCTGCCCTCAGGCTGGAGTACAGTGGCACGATCTAGGCTCACTGCAACCTCCCCCTTCCGGGTTCAAACGATTCTCCTGCCTCAGCCTCCCAAGTAGCTTGGATTACAGGTGTATACCACCACGCCCAGCTAATTTTTGTATCTTTAGTAGGGATGGGGTTTCTCCATGTTAGCCAGGGTGGTCTCCATCTCTAGACCTCGTGATCCACCTGCCTTGGCCTCCCAAAGTGCTGGGATTACAGGCGTGAGCCACCGTGCCCGGCTGTAAAATTTCATTGAACATTCTTTTTTTTTAAGACAAAGTTTTCCTCTTGTTGCCCAGACTGGAATACCATGGCGTGATCTTGGCTCACTGCAACCTCTACCTCCTGGGTTCAAGTGATTCTCCAGCCTTAGTTTCCCGAGTAGCTAGGATTACAGGTGCCCACCACCACACCTGGCTAATTTCTTTTTTTATTTTTAGTAGAGACGGGGTTTTGCCATGTTAGCCAGGCTAGTATGGAACTCCTGACCTCAGGTGATCCACCCTCCTCAGCCTCTCAAAGTGCTGAGATTTCAGGTGTAAGCCACTGAGCCTGGCCTGAACATTCTTATTTCCTAAAGTCTTTATGTAAATGTTTGAGAATGTTTGTGGAATATCTTCCCAGAAATGAAAATTCTGTCAAAAGCTTGTACATATTTTCAAATTTGATACATGTGGTAATGCCAAAATTTAGCTTGGCTTAGTGTAATTTTGCCCTATCCAGATAAATTGCTTTCATGTGCATTATCTCACTTGATTTGTACCTTTTTTCCCCCCTAAGTAAAATAATACCTTAGTCTCCATTCTAGCTAAAGGGAGCTAGCAAATAGTTTGTAATATTCAACTAAAATCTCTTAATTTTTTTACTTGCTTCTTACTATATGATTCTGTTTCTTCCCTGAACTAAGAGTTAAAGCCATTATATCTACCATCAGTGCACAAATTTTTTCATTTTCTTTCTTTCCCCTCTTTCTTCTCTCCCCCAACACTCCTCACCACACCCAAGTGGTTGTCTTAAAAGTAGTTGCAGCTTAAGTCTGTCTATCTGTCTATCTGTCTAGCTAGCTATATCTATAGATATATTCCCCCACTCTCTCCACCCCAACTGGGGAATTTTTGTATTTTTTTGTAGAGACGGGGGTTTCAGCATGTTTTCCAGGCTGGTCTTGAACTCCTGGACTCAAGCGATCTACTCTCCTCAGCCTCCCAAAGTGTTGGGATTACAGGAGGGAGCCTTGGCGCCTGGCCAAAATGGAATGTTTTGATGCCAGGAAAAAACCCAATAAATGCCATTTAGTAGTATGGTCATGGCAATGGGTTTTTTTCTTTCTTTTTTAATTGCTCATATGAGACATGGATGGAAAATGAAAGTAAGAAAGTTGAGAGCTTGATTCTGCTGAGAGAGAGAGAGCATGAAAAGAAAAACAGTAAAAGAAAGTTGAGAGCCACTACTTTGGACAGAATCCTTAAGTACTACATGGTCATCCAACTGGCCTAGTTCTTTTCTCTTTCCTTTTAAAATTGTTTTGAGATTAATATTTGCTAAATCATAAAAAAGAAACCAGTTTTAGAATACTGTGGCTTTCTATTTATTTTGAAAATTTTAAAAGATTTATACCTATAACGTTATGTCTATCTAGTCTGCCACCTTTTGGGTAAGCCTGATCATGTCTCCCTTGTCAACCCTGATCTCCTGCCTGCTGTTTACCCATCTTAGCTTCCCACCTTATTGACCCATTCTTTTTTTTTATTATTTATTTTTTATTTTTTTTTATTTTTTAGGCTTTTCCCAAAAGCAACTTATTGACCCATTCTCTCACTTAATTCGAAAGCCATCCTATATGAAAATGTTTAGGGATTACCATTATAGGTATTTTAAAGAGATCAGGTTGTCCAAAGGTTTTTGTTGTCTTTATTCTGGCATTTATATGGATTTAGAGGAGGATATTTTAAAAAATATTTTATATGTGTGTGTGTGTGTGTATATGTATTCCTGTTTTTCTTTATTTTTTTATTTTTAAAGATATTTATTTATTTTTTTATTTTAAAGATTTTTATTTTTATTTTATTTTTATTTTCTTTATTTTTTTATTTTTAAAGATTTTATTCTTTATTTTTATTTTTAAAGATTTTTTTATTTTATTTTTTTATTTTTTATTTTAAAGAAAATATTTTCTTTATTTTTTTATTTTTTTATTTTTTATTTTTAAAGTTTCACCATGTTGGTCAGGCTGTTCTTGAACTCCCGACCTCAGGTGATCCACCTGCCTTGGCCTCCAAAGTGCTTGGATTAGAGGTGTGAGCCACCACGCCCGGCCTACGTATTCCTAAATAATGCTAAAGAAGAGGTAGATATTGTACTATAATTAATATAAAATACTGATCAAATAATATCAAATTAATTTTACTTTGGAATGCATTTAAAAAAAATTTTTTTTTCCCTTAACAAACCCTTTATTGGAAAGAATGCATTAGGAAAATAGTGTATCTGACTTTCTAGGGGTTGATACTTCAAACTGTATATCTGAAGCAGTATAGTATGATGCTTCCACTTGGGAGAGATTAGAAAGCTATTAATTGACTTATCAAACCTTCATCTTCATTCTTTGCTGCTGCTTTTTTTTTTTTTTTTTTGAGACAGGGTCTCACTCTACACCCAAGCTGGAGTGCAGTGGCACGATCTCCACTCACTGCACCCTCAACCTCCCCGGCTCAAGCAGTCCTCCCACCTCAGCCCCCCAAGTGACTGGGACTATAGGTGTGCACCATCACACTTAGCTAATTTTTTGTATTTTTTGTAGAGACAAGGTTTCACCATGTTGCCTAGGCTGGTCTCGAACTCCTGAACTCAAGTGATCTGCCCACCTTGGCCTCCCAGAGTGCTGGGATTATAGGGATGAGCCACAGTGCCTGGCCTGCTGCTTCAGATTATTTTACTGGGGATGGACAAGGATACCTGAGACTGATGCAGACAAGCCCAAGCTGAGCTGCTCATTCTTTTTAACTTACTATTTCACAAACTTTGATTCATGAACTAGATTGAGATGAAGTAGAGTGATCTGATTTTAAAAGGTTTTCTCATGACCCACTGATAGCATTTTCATCTGCTAAAGTTAAATGCTGCCATGTGATTGAACCATCATGTGGGCCTCCCTCAAACTTTTCTTTTAGTTCTTGGTAGGCTGTGAGGGAAGTAGAGGGAGGCTTTCAACCATAGCAGGAGAGGAGAAAAAGTAAGCACTAAAAGGAAAACAAGACCAAATAATGTAAGACATTAGGGAGGAATATAAAACTTTAAGTATTTTTTTAATCTTAAAATGTTATTGGTGTTATGACAAAGGACTTTAGAATTGTCTTTTATTTTTGGATTCTGATCTTCTAACAGCTGTGCAACTCACTAAAATGTTTCTGTGATTTTTGTAGAAAGAGATTCTTCTGTTGTTGAAAAAGTAACTTTAGAGTTTGTATACTGGAATTCTCTTCTCACCTACAAACCCCATTTAAGTTATATGATATAGTGACTAAGAGGACAAGCTTTTGTCCTAGGAAGTACTAAGGATCCTAAGTTTAAATTATGGCTCTAGCACTTAATAAACTTTATGATTTTGGACCACTTATTAAACTTGCATGAGACTCATTTTTCCCATTTTTAAAAAGGAATTAAAGTCTGGGCATGGTGGTTCACCTGTAATTCCAGCACTTTGGGAGGCCGAGGCAGGCGGATCACAAGGTCCAGGAGTTTGAGACCAGCCTGGCCAACATAGTGAAACCCCATCTCTACTAAAAATTAGCCAGGCATGGTGGTAGGCACCTATAATCTCAGCTACTTGGGAGGCTGAGGCAAGGAGAATTGCTTGAACCGGGGAGGCAGAGACTGCAGTGAGCCAAGATTGCACCACTACACTCCAGCCTAGGCAATAGTGCTAGACTCCATCTCAAAAAAAAAAAACAAAAAAGGGGAAGAATAATAATATCTGCCCCAGGGTTGCTAAGAGAAGTGAATGAAATAATATATTAATCATCTCTTATATTTCTTAACACATTGTATATGCCAAAAAACAATTTATAGTACTATTGCAGTGTTATTATTAGTATTACCACTATTAGTATTATACTATGAGAAAGCTGTTTATCTTCCCATGTCCTCAATCATGATTCTCCCACTTGTAAAATATAAATCATAGTCTTACATCCTTTTATGTAGGGATATAAGGATAAATTATTTCAAGAATGTGAAAACTTTCTTAATAGGATAGAGTCAATGTAAAGCGTATTCACATTATTTAAAAGATGTTTTTGTTTTCCCCAAAGGAAAAAAAAGAACTATTCCATCAAGAAAGCAAAAGTACCCAGTATTATGGGGTCATAAATAACTCAGTTTTAAATAGAACTTAATATCTTTGTCCAACTGGGAATGAGATTAGAGTGTGAACATTTGGATTTTTCTAGGAAAGCTCTGTTCTGGGCCCTGGGCTTCTTTCTCTGTTCCTTATTCCTGTTTCCTATGACAGGAGCCCAGAAAGAGACATCTAGGTAGTCTCGCATTATCAGTGGAACGCTAAAGGTCGGTTAGAAGATACTCAGTTTAAGTGCTTTTAATATAATTTTACACTGATTCATTGGAATGAAACTTCTATTAGACCAAATATGATGTGTTCAACATCATATTTGGGATTGAAAAAATGACATACACTCAGTTTCCAGTCCTGTTTTCAGTTGTTCTTTCATGAGAATACTGGAAAACATATGCAAATATCTTTATCATCCTGACTGTGGGGTGCCATGGGTATTTAGTGATGGGGATCCAGGGATGCTAAACATCCAGTAATCTGATGGACAGTCTCTCAGGAAGAGTAAGTGACTTGCCCAAAATATCAATGCATTCCCATAGAAAAATACTGATTTTCCACCTGGGCTTCTTCTCGGGCAGGCATGATTTCTTTCCCTAATTCTCTTTTCTTAATAGAAGTTCCTTTTTTAGTTAAGTCCTTTGTATTAGGGTGGCATGTGATCAAGTCAGTTCTGCAGAAATAACCTAGTTTTTTTGGGATTTTTTGTTGCCATGTTGGTGGGAAAGGCTGGGCAAGAATCCTTCGTTCTATCACCCGTTCCTACTACAGGGGGAGCAGCTGGAGCACTGCTGGTGTACGACATTACAAGGTGAGCCAGACCTGGTGCATGGGAGGGAGATTCTTCTCTACATTCTCTAAAGCTTTTTTTTTTTTTTTAATCTATCTACTGATTCTGTCAAGGATGTTAACTAGGAATGGACTCTCTAATATTTTTCTTTACACATATGGCTTCCCCTCTTTTCCTATACACTTGGAGTTGTTTTGGGCTTTTGAAATGTGTGTCTGACCCACATTCTAAATTTTTCTGCTGTAGGCGTGAAACCTTCAACCACCTGACCTCATGGTTAGAGGATGCCCGGCAGCACTCTAGTTCCAACATGGTTATCATGCTCATTGGGAATAAGAGGTAACATTGTATCTATTTCAATAATAGTTAACAGGAATCATCTAGGTACTCTATGGATGTTGACTATCCTGGTCCCCAAACTTTCAGTTTATGGTGGTCTTAGTGTTTCATTAAAAAAATGTTGGCCGGGCACGGTGGCTCACACCTGTAATTCCAGCACTTTGGGAGACCAGCCTGACCAACATGGTGAAACCCTGCCTCTGCTAAAAATACAAAAATTAGCTGGGAATGGTGGTGGGTGCCTGTAATCCCAGCTACTCAGGAGGCTGAGGCAGGAGAATTGCTTGAACCCAGGAGGTGGAGGTTGCAGTGAGCCGAGATCGCGCCACTGCATTCCGGCCTGGGCAACAGAGCAAGACTCCATCTCAAAAAACAAAAAGTTTTATTGTGATAAAATATATATGACATAAAATTTACCATTTTAACGATTTTTAAGTGTACACTTCTGTAGCATTAAGAATATTCATTGTAGCTGGGCATGGTGTCTCACGCCTGTAATCCCAGCTCTGGGAGGCTGAGATGGGCAGATCACCTGAGGTCAGGAGTTCGAGACCAGCCTGACCAATATGGTGAAACCCCGTCTTAAAAAAAAATAAAAAATAAAAAAAGAATATTCATTGTTTTGCAACAATCACTATCCATCACCAGAACTTTTTCGTCTTCTCAAACTCTATACCCATTCAATACTAAATCCCCATCTTTCCTCCCTCATCCCCCCTCATCCCCTAGTCCCTGACAACCATCATTCTACTTTCTTTCTTTCTTTCTTTTTTGTTTTTTGTTTTTTGAGACGGAAGTTTTATTCTTGTTGCCCAGGCTGGAGTGCAATGGCATGATCTGGGCTCACCACAACCTCTGCCTCTCAGGTTCAAGTGATTCTCCTCCCTCAGCCTCCCAGGTAGCTGGGATTACAGGCATGCACCACCATACCCAGCTAATTTTGTATTTTTAGTAGAGATGGGGTTTCTCCATGTTGGTCAGGCTGGTCTTCAGCTCCCGACCTCAGGTGATCCACCCACCTCGGCCTCCCAAAGTGCTAGGATTAGAGGTGTGAGCCACCGCACCCAGGCTCTCTTTTCTATGAATTTGACTGCTGTTGATACCTCATGTAAGTGGACTCGTAATATTTGTGATTTTGTGACTGGCTTATTTCACTTAGCATTAATGTCTTCAAGGTTTATCCATCTTGTAGCATGTGTCAGAATTTCCTTCTTTTTTAAGGATGAGTAATATTCATTGTATGCATATACCACATTTTGTTTATCCATCTGTCCATGGACACTTGGCTTGCTGCCACCCTTTGGCTATCGTGAATAATGCTGCTGTGAACATGGATCTGTTCAAGCCCCAGCTCTGAATTATTTTGGGTATATGCCCAGAAGTGGGATTACTGGATTATATGGTAATTCCGTCTTTTATTTTTTGAGGAACTGCCATTTTCCATAGCAGCTCTTTCATTTTACATTCTTATCAGCAGGGCACAAGGTTTCCAGTTTCTCCACATCCTTAACAACACTTGTTATTCTCAGTAAATTGTTCTTGACACCCACAGGCCAAAAGAAATACCTAATAGTTTTATTAAATAGTTATATCCAAACAACATGAGTATTTTTTATAACTACTTAGTAACTATTTGAAAATCAAAAAAGGCCAGGTGCAGTGGCATGTGCCTGTAATCCCAGCACTGGGAGGATTGCTTGAGCCCAGAAGTTCAAGACCAGCCTGGGCAACATAGTGAGACCTTTTTTCTACAAAAAAATTTAAAAGTGACGTGGGAGGATCACTTGGGCCTGTGAGGTTGAGACTGCAATGAAGCCATAATTGTACACTTCACTCCTGCCTCAGCAACAGGAGTGAGATCCTGTATAAAAAAAAGAAAAAATATTTATATTTCATTCTTAAATAGCAACAGTTACCTACTAAAGACCTGTATGTGTCTGTTGGGCACTGTGTGGCTTCTCAAACCATGGAATCACCATTGCACACTGCTACTCTCATTTCCCATTCCATATTGATTTTTGTGTACTGCTTACTTTTTTATAACAGCAGCTACCAAAAACAGCTTCTCAGAGATACGAAGATATTGAACAGATTTTATCATAATCTGATGTTGATGCTGCAAACTGTCTCAAGTTTTTAATTCATGTAGTATCCTTGTGTTGAGTGTTGCTTTGTTTTCCTCAGAAGTTTAAAGTATCCCATGGCACCCTTGTGAGTTTGTAGTAATGCACAGACTGCACTATTTGAGAACTGTGGCCACAGGCTAATTTTTTGTTTATTTGTTTTTGTTTTCAGATGGAGTCTCGCTCTGTTGCCCAGGCTGGAGTGCAGTGGCGCGATCTCAGCTCACTGCAACCTCCACCTCTTCTGGGTTCAAGTGATTCTCCTGCCTCAGCCTCCTGGGTAGCTGGGACTACTGGTGCACACCACCACACCCTAGCTGATTTTTAGTATTTTTAGTAGAGATAGGATTTCAGCATGTTAGCCAGGATGGTCTTGATCTCCTGACCTCGTGATCTGCCCGCCTCGGCCTCTAAAGTGTTGGGATTATAGGCGTGAGTCACCACACCCAGCCTAGGCTAAGTATTTTTATTGGATCAATCAATTTATTGAAAACTACTGTGCCAGACTCTGAGTTTGCAAGGTGGGAAAAAGTCATGTCCTTGTTCTCATGGAGCTTACAGTCTAATGGGGGCATAGATGTTAAATATAAAATTATTTGTATCAAATTATAAATTGTGATAAATGCAATGGAGGAAAAGGGGGTGCTATGAAAGAGTAACGGGATCTGCTTTTGATTAGGAATGATATTAAGCTGGGATCTGAAGGATGAGCAAGAACTTGCTGGGCAAAGATTTTTTTAAAGGGTATTACTTAGGGGGAACAAACATATGAATGCCTTGAACTTAGAAGAAACTTGACACCGTTATGGAAAGAAACCTAGTACAGTTGGACTCAATCAAGAGGGAATAGTGCAAGATGAGGCTGGAAAAGTAGACAGGGACCAGATTTCATCATCTTATAGGCTTGAGCAAGGGTTTTGGATTTTATTCTAAATACATGGAAATTGAAGTTTGGGAGATGGGGGATTAAAAAATAATAATAAATAAATACACTAGAAGCATTTTAAAGTTGTAAGTAGAGAAGTGGCTTGATCAGATTTTAAAAGATCACTCTGGAGGGGAACAAGGGCTGAAGTAGGATCCTAGTTGCAGTAGTCCAGGTGAGAAAGAGTGGTGGCTTGGTCTAGGAAGTAACCCTGGGAAAGATAGTGAAAGGATGATTTTAAGGTACATTTTGGAAGTACTTCACTTTGGGATGGATTAGATATTTGGAGTAGGGAGGAAAGGGTATCAATAATAACACTTTGGTTTTTGGCTTATGCCATTTACTGAGATACAGAAGCCTGGAGCAAACACAGGTTAGGGGAGAAGAAGTTCCATTTTGATGTGCTAAGTTTGAAGTGCATTTTATGTATCTTTGTGGAAATGAAGAATTCACAAATGTATAAATCTGGTGCTTAGTCGAGCATCTGGGCTAGAGGTACAAATTTGGGAGGGTTGGCATTTAGATAGTTCTTCCCTGGCCTTCACACAGCTGATGTATAATAAATTAAAATATTGTTGATTTGTTGTTCTTTAATAGTCTTACACTATTAAAGTTAAAGGAGTTGAAAAACTGGAAACCTTCCAAATGAAAATTTTCAAATTGAAAAATAAAAGCCACAGACAGCCCAACCTTGCCTTATTCTTCAGAGTTTTTTTGTTTGTTTGTTTTTTATTTGTTGTTGTTGTTGTTGTTGTTTGAGACAAGGTCTCATGCTGTTGCCCAGGCTGGAGTACAACAGTGACATGCTCAGCTTACTACAACCTCTGCTTCCAGGGCTCAAGAGATCCTCTCACCTCACCCTGTCAAGTAGCTGGGACTACAGGCATGTGTCACCATGCTCTGCTGATTTTTAAATTTTTGGTAAAGACAGGGTCTCACTGTATTGCGCAGGCTGGTCTTAAACTCCTGGCTCAAGTGATCCTTCTGCCTCAGCCTCTGACAGTGCTGGAATTATAGGCATGAGCCACCACGCCTGACTCTTCAGCCTTTTATCGTGTTTTTCATAAGGTCTTTTGATGCTGTTTTTATTCCCTTTCTCAGTCCTTAGCTCTATCTTTTTTCCCCCATATCACCTAATTTTTTTTTTTTTTTTTTTTTTTTGAGATGGAGTCTCACTGTTGCCCAGGCTGGAATGCAGTGGCATGGTCTTGGGTCACTTCAACCTCCACCTCCTGGATTCAAGCGATTCTCCTGCCTCAGCCTCCCAAGTAGCTGGGATTACAGGTGCACACCACCATGCCCGGCTAATTTTTATATTTTTAGTAGAGAGCGGATTTCACCATGTTGGCCATGCTGGTCTCAAACTCCTGACCTCGTGATCCGCCCGCCTCGGCCTCCCAAAGTGCTGGGATTACAGGCGTGAGCCACCACACCTGGCCGTATCACCTGATTTTATAATGTCATTTTCTCTGAATTCCCTGGTGGCAAGCTGCTTTTATATGCACTAGTAATAAAACTAGTGAGAATTAAGACAATTGCATTTTCCTTATTCCTGCTTCATTCTTTTCTTGTGGATTGATTCCAGTAAAAAGGAAGATGCGGGCTGGGCACAGTGGCTCACTGCTACTCCAGAGGCTGAGACAGGAGAATCACTTGAACCTGGGAGGCGGAGGTGGCAGTGAGCCAAGATCACGCCACTGCACTCTAGCCTGGGCAATAGGAGCGAAACTCTGTCTCAAAAAAAAAAAAAAAAAGGAAGATGCTTATCACTGCTGGATGAGACATCTTATGACTTTTCTAGTTTCTAATAACTAGAGTTTTTCTTTTTTTGTTTTTTTTTTGTTTTTTTTTGAGACAGAGTCTTGCTCTGTCACCCAGGCTGGAGTGCAGTGGCTTGATCTCGGGTCACTGCAACCTTTGCCTCCTGGGTTCAAGCAATTCTCCTGCCTCAGCCTCCCGAGTAGCTGGGATTACAGGTGCATGCCACCACACCTGGCTCATTTTTGTATCTTTAGTAGAGACGGGTTTTCACCAAGTTGATCAGAGTGCTCTTGAACTCCTGATCTTGTGATCTGTACTCCTCGGCCTCGCAAAATCTGGGATTACAGGCTTGAGCTACTGCACCTGGCTGAGTTTTCCTTTCTTTCTTTTTTTTTGAGATGGAGTCTAGCTCCGTCACCTAGGCTGGAGTGCAGTGGCACAATCTTGGCTCACTGCAACCTTGGGTTCAAGCAGTCTCTTGGGTTTAAGAGATTCTCCTGCCTCAGCCTCCTGAGTAGCTGGGATTGCAGGCGCCTGCCACCACACCTGGCTAATTTTTGTGTTTTTAGTAGAGACAGGGTTTCACTGTGTTGGCCAGGCTGGTCTCAAACTCCTGACCTCATGATCTGCCCACCTTGGCCTTCCAAAGTGCTCAGATTACAAGCGTGAGCCACTGTGCCCTGCCGAGTTTTCCTTTCATCATCTATACTTTGCTTTCCTTGATCTCATTAGAAAAACAAGCAATAGGGCATAAGCTTTGTGTAACTATGGGGGCTTGCCAAATCCTTGATAAGCCTTTTTTCTGTAATAGAGTGAGGTATTTTCTTTTAACTATGCAGCAGCTATCCTAAATATGAAGAATATTTTCCAAGGGGCTACAGAAATCAGTAACTCTATATGAGAGTATCTTGTAGGATCTACGTTCTTTATGGAATAACTGGCCATTGAAACCATGATGGGATTCTTTTAGAAACAGAGTTTCCTCTTTCACTTGGTTCTTTTTTTAGTTTTCTCCTTAATTAATCTCTTGCAGTGACCTAGAGTCCCGCAGGGATGTGAAGAGAGAAGAAGGAGAAGCCTTTGCTAGGGAGCATGGACTTATATTCATGGAAACTTCAGCCAAAACAGCCTGCAATGTTGAAGAGGTACTATTTGGAAAACAGTGGGGAAAGCTCTTTAGAGATTACACAATTATCTTTGTCATTTTATTCAGAATTCTCTTCTCCCATAAGAAATGGGTAAAGAAAGGAAGTCTTGTGGTCATAGTGACCACATCTGTCATTCCTTATAAAGGAATCGTCCCATTTTCTTTTATCTTGATTCCCAAGGTTTTACTTTTGCTTTGGGTAATATTAGCTGGCAAGTGTGGATTAGACACCACGCTTGTTACTAGTAAATCACTCTGGTTGGAATGTCTAATGGATTCTACTGTAGTCATTCCTAGGCCTGGTGTTGATGGTGTCTTCAGTAACTAGTGGAGAATAGAGCATGTTTGTTTTATTTGTAGAAGGTACCAACCTAGGAACATCTTGGGTGAGTACCAGAATATCACATAATCCCTTTTTTTTTTTTTGACTACTCTTAATGACTCTTACAAGGACATTTGGGAGACCTTCTTTCTGTTTGTTTGTTTGTTTTCTTGAGACTGAATCTTGTTCCATCACCCAGGCTGGAGTACAGTGGCATGATTTCAGCTCACTGCAACCTGCCCCTCCTGGGTTCAAGCGATTTTTGTGCCTCAGCCTCCCAAGTAACTGGGATTACAGGCATGCGCCACAATGCGCAGCTAATTTATATATATATATATATATATATATATATATTTTTTTTTTTTTTTTTTTTTTTTGATTTTTGTATTTTTAATAGAGACAGGGTTTCACCATGTTGGCCAGGCTGGTCTTGAACTCCTGAACTCAAGTGGTCTGCCCGCCTCGGTCTCCCAGAGTGCTGGGATTACAAGGGTGAGCCACCACGCCCGGCTGACCTTCTGTATTTTTTACTGCTTTCTAATGGTTCCTAATTCACCTTAGAAATTCAAATATGAATAATATTTAATATTCTCTTTCCTTCATTTCTCTACCTGAACTTGAAACTGCAGTTATGATTTATGTCTCTTTCAGGCCTTCATTAACACAGCCAAAGAAATATACAGGAAGATCCAGCAGGGTTTATTTGATGTCCACAATGAGGTAAGCAAGAGCAGAAGTGCTGGCAGTTAACTTTGGTTTGTTCTGAATAGGACTGGAGGTTCCCTAGAATGGAATGCTTACGTTCCCCATCCATCATTTTACTATTTAAAAGCTCTGCCAATTCCTTTTTTTTTTTAATTTTTAATCTAGGTACACAGAGACCTGTCATCATTTTCTGTTTTCTTCAAGTCTGACACCCAGGATGCTTAAAGAGACTATTCATGATCTAAAAGACTTATACAATGTGGGAGATTTTCTTCTCAACCTTAGTTTTTTACTATTCTAGAGCATAAGGGAGGCATAATTCATAATTGCTTAGAGTCATTTCTATAAAGCAACTTCTGGAACAAAACGAAAAGAATCATATGCTACTTCTGCTCTTTGCCTCCTCTACTCTTACCTAATCACAACCTAATTCTGCACATAGCTATGACATTAAAGTATAACAGTGTACCTTAAAAATGAGCACAGGGGCCAAGTGTGGTGGCTCATGCTTACAATCCCAGCACTTTGAGAGGCTGAGCTGGGAAGATTGCTCCGAGCAGGGAGTTTTAGACCAGACTGGGCAACAAAGAGAGACCCCTGTCTCTACAAAAAAATTAAAAAATTAGCCAGGCATGGTGGCTCACACCTGTAATCCCAGCACTTTGGGAGGCTGAAGCTGGCAGATCTCAAGGTCAGTAGTTCGAGATCAGCCTGACCAACATGGTAAAACCCTGTCTCTACTAAAAATACGAAAATTAGTCGAGCGTGATGGCACGTGCCTGTAATCCCAGCTACTCAGGAGGTTGAGGCAGGAGAGCTGCTTGAACCCAGGAGGCAGAGGTTGCAGTGAGCCGAGATCACGCCACTGCACTCCAGCCTGGGTGACAGAGTGAGTCTCCATCTCAAAAAAAAAAAAAAAAAAATTAAAAAATGAGCACAGGGGTGCAGTGGCATACCTGTAATATCAGCTACTTGGGAGGCTGAGGCAGGATCATTTGAGGCCAGAAGTTTGAGGCAATAGTGCACGACAATCATACCTATGAATAGCCACTGCACTGCAGCCTGGGCCACATAGGGAGACCTCGTTTCTTCAAGGAAAAAAAAAACGACAGAAAAGCCACTTCTAGTCAACTACGGTATTTAGACCACAAGTAGTCATCTTTTTCTTACTGTCATAGATTATTGTTCCACAGTAGTCTGGCTAGGGCACATGGTTACTTGTCGAGGTCAAACCTGCTTTTAGAAAATATAATTAATGATTTCTCCTTTCTCCCCTTTCTTTTTTCTTTCTACCCTGGTATACAAGCAGAAATAGCCCCCTCCTCTCTCTCATTTACTTTAACACTGAGGTGGGAACTATTGCCTCTTTTCTTTACAGGCAAATGGCATCAAGATTGGGCCCCAGCAGTCAATTTCAACATCAGTGGGACCCAGTGCCTCCCAGCGGAACTCTCGTGACATAGGGTCCAACTCTGGCTGCTGCTGAACATCTGGCTTGAACTTTTTTTTTCCTTTCTGGAATAGCTTCAGATCAATAGGCTTAATGAAAGAGGTCTTTCTTGCTTTGGCTGAGAGGAACCTCTTTTAAGGTGTGATGTTTTGCCTTTCCACCTAAAGACCAGGGGAGAGTTTGGGCCCTTATTGACCTGTCCTCCTTCAGGGACATGAGCATTCCCTATAGATTAGGGCTCTTCTTATCCTCCTATACTAATTTCTAAAATGTTAGAATCAAAGCTGATTATCACAGTAGTTAAAAAATAAATAATTTCATAAGCATATACAATCCACTCCCCACTAAGAATTAGGGACAAGGACATTCTGCTTGAACACTTGCAGTTACCAGGATCTGGTTGGCCTTGGATGATAGATCCTCTGCCTAGGAATTTCATTGAGCTTTTTTCTTCCTTGCCTTTGGGGGTCTACTTGCCACTTCCTAAGAATTCTTGTAGAAGGCAGTTCCTTTTACTTGGACAAGAACACTGAGTACTTCTCTACTATCCTATTGTTAGCTTCTATCTCTTAGTGTAACTTCGAAACTTTCAAAAGCAGTGGAGTTGGTCAGGGACATGTGACCACTTATTACCTAAAGAAAACATTTGTTCCCTGTACATTTTATTTTAGGGACCAGATCTAACATTGTAGTATCTTTTACCAGACAGACTTCTATTGTTTCTTCAAACTCACTTCTTAACTAGACCTAGACTTTCTACTCCAATCAAGCTAATCTACTTACTGAACGTGACATATTTATTCATACCTAGTTTCATACCTTTGCACATGCCCCACTCTCCACTAACTATATACTTAAAAGTTCAAAAATTTTTTCTTTCGTAACAGACTTAGGGACTTCTAAGCAATTATCAACCCAATATCCCTTAGTTTTCCTATGTTGGTTATTCGTATGTATATTTATATTTATTTTTATGTATGTTACTATGTAAATAATGTTTTGCATTGGTTTTTGTGTGGAATCTTGTCTTTCCATATAAGTTGTAAGCTCCTTGAGAGCAGGATCTGTGTCATTCCTTTATTTTTATAAATCACTCCCTCCACCATTCCTGTACCTAGTGCTGCTCATTATGTGTTCATTGAATTTGACTGACACACTTAAAAACTTAAGGTTTATTTTACACTTTAAAGGAAACAAAAGACTTTAGAGTCATCTCTTGGTAATTCTGCCCCTCTCATTTGTTTACCCTGCGTTCTGTACTGTTCTTTTCCTTCTCCTCTCCCACCTCTCCCACCTTTCCTTGGCTCTTTGCCTCCATTCCATGCAGCATACTGTAAGGCTGCCTGCTACCAAGCAGTCAGATAAGTGTGTACCTATCCAGCCATTCTCTTTTCAGAGCATTTAATACTATCTTAGCCAAATTTGCCTTTGCTTCACTCATCATGCAGCCTTCTGGGTCAGTTGCTATATATATCTTTTTCCTTGATGTCCCATTCTCTTCCACAGCTCTGAGGTCTCATGAATTTTTCTACTTTCTTTTTGCTGTTGATGAATTGTTTCATTATTAAATATATGCATGTATTAAAGCTGTTCATACTCCATGTGTCATTTCTGATTGAATCCCAAACATTAGTAGATACGCTCCTCTTAGGCAATTGTATCAAAGACAATGAAGAAACCTCCTCTTTGGGATTAATTTTATACTGGATTCTGACCCCAGTAGTAGTAGAAATAGTTAACAGTGCACCACAGGAAGTTGGAAGACATTGGGGTATTGCTTTCGTTATGTTTTTTATTTTTATTTTTTATTTTTGAGATAGAGTCTCTGTCAACCAGGCTGGAGTGCAGTGGCACAATCTTGGCTCACTGCAACCTCTGCCTCCCAGGTTTAAGTGATTATCCTGTCTCAGCCTCCCGAGTAGCTGGGATTACAGGCGCACGCCACTATGCCCAACTAATTTTTGTATTTTAATAGAGACGGGGGTTTCACCATGTTGGCCAGGCTGGTCTTGAACTGCTGACCTCAGATGATTCACCCACCTCGACCTCCCAAAGTGCTGGGATTACAGGCGTGAGCCACCACGCCCAGCTGTTTTGTTTTTTAAAATCCTACCGGATTCCAGAAAGGATTTGAAGCTGTTGAATTTGGAGTTAGACTGCTCCCTTACATCTGAGACAAAACTAAAGTAATAAAAACTGTAGTTTCTGTATGGAAGGTTTTTTTTCCCACTCGAAAAAAATCTTCAGCAATTGAGAAGCATTAGAGGATTGATGAAAGACAGCATTCCGCCTACAGCTACTGCTTTCAGAGACAATAAAGGATACCATTTTGATATTTTGAGCAAAGTTTTTTTGTTTTTTTTTTTTTTGAGACAGCGTCTCACTCCATCAACAGGCGCCAGGGAGTGCAGTGGCGCGACCTCGGCTCACTGCAACCTCGGCTTCCCGGGTTCAAGCAATTCTCCTGCCTTAGCCTCCCAAGTAGCTGGGACTACGGGCGCGTGCCACCACGCCCAGCTAATTTTTTTTGTGTTTTTAGTAGAGACAGGGTTTCACCATGTTGGCCACGATGGTCTCGATCTCTTGACCTCGTGATCCGCCCACCTCGGCCTTCCAAAGTGCTGGAATTACAGGCCTGGGCCACCGCGCCCGGCCCGATAAATCTTAATATTAACATCCAAATTGATGTAATGGCAGCAGTAGCCAAGTGAGAATTTTGCTGATAGATTTTGATACACAGGGGAAACGTATTTGGCCAAGACTTATAACTCATGACTCCTTAATGTGTCTTAGCTCCCACCATGTAAGACCATGCAATTGTTACTCCTTGAGAAATTCCTTTGATGATCTGGAAGGATTTCCTCACTCATAACTTTAAAAAAAGATTTCTTGGCTGGGAGTGGTGGCTCACGTCTGTAATTTCAGCACTTTGGGAGGCCAAGGTGGGCGGATCACTTGAGGTTGGGAGTTTGAAACTAGGCTGACCAACATGGCGAAACCCTGTCTCTGCTAAAAATACAAAAATTAGCCGGGTGTGGTGGCGGATGCCTGTAGTCTGAGCTACTTGGGAGGCTAAGGCACGAGACTCGCTTGAACCTGGGAGGCAGAGATGGCAGTGAGCTGGGATGGCCCCACTGCACTCCAGCCTGGGTGACTGAGGGAGACTATGTCACCAAAAAAAAAAAAAAAATTCTTGTAGTAAGTTGTAATAGCAGTAGAGATTTAGACTATGAAGTACAGGAAAACCATTCTCGTTGAGTGCAAGAGAATGTCACTTACAATGAAATTTTTTCCTTTCCAATTTAAATGCGGAAGAAAATTACTCTTCCCCAGGGCTGCCCCTAATGGTCTTCCTTCTCCTTAAATAGAATTTCTCCTCTAAGGCCTCTATTATTTGCGTAGATATATCTGTAGTTTTGATATGTTGATGAAATTTAGGCCTTAAAAAAAAGAAAGGAATCCCTCCCTAAGTCCTGTTTTTTATTTCCAACTGATTCAGAGTGCTCCTGCTGGAAAATCTGCAAGTGAATCATAAAGATTATAAGCACCTAGAATAGATACATATCCTGATATTTTGAGTAAGGTGTCCATAAAGGATTACCCTAGGAACGTGTAACTTTAACTCTCATTCGAAGAATTAATTTTTGCTTACTCGATTTCTTAAAATTGCTTTACTCCTACAGTTAAGTGAGAGGGTGGTGGTGGTTACCTGTAACCACGTACAGGCATTATTCCAGGGTTTCACATCGTGACTGAGGGGCACCCTGAGTGCAGATAGGAGAGTATGTTCGGGCTGGACCTAGATCGCCGGACAGAACGCCGACAGGGGCTTCAGATTCTTTAAGCAGTCTAACCCGGTCCCCGCCTCCAAGGCACCAGTCCGAGCCAAGATGGCTTCCCAGAAGTAGGTAACTAAGTGTTGTTTTAGTTCAGAGCGCCCCCAATGGTGGGGGTCAAAAAAAGATGCCGAAGGACCTGGCCGCTTGTGAACTGAGCCGTCAGAGGCGAGCTGCCGCCAGATTTTATTTTCAATCAGGCATATTTGTGGTCGCCTACGTTCCCTTCTCATCCTCCTAGGACCCTCCACCCTCAAGAGACTTCCTGGATGGCGCTCACACTAGCTCGCTGGGAGAGGCCGGGCTTCGGTGCTGCCATTGGCGCATCGGAGCGCGGGGGGGGGCGGAGCCTAGGGAGAATGGACTACTAGCAAGCTAGATTGAGGCGAGGGCTGGCCATGCTCCGCCGGAAGGCGCCTTGTTCTCGGAGAGGGTGAGTTGAAACGCTGCCTGGAAAGGAAGCTCCAGGACTTGTACAGGTAGGCTTCCCGCTCACACCCGCTCCTCAGTGCTGGGCCAGGAGTCAGCAAAAGCTGAGGCTCTCAGATTTGATTTCAGTAACTCCTCCTCCTCCTCTCTCTTCCACCCCCTGCTCGCCCCCCCAGTTGTGAGGGATCAGGTGCGGGGTGATGCTCCGGACTGAACCAGTCTCCTTTGTGAGAGGCCGGGGGAGAGGGCGGCTGCCGGGCCGCGGGATCCGAGCCGGGCCGCGGGATCCGAGCCGGGCCGAGCCGCGCCGCAAGGGACTGCCTGGAACGCTGTGGAGTTTTTAGGGCTTGTCATTGCATTACTGGGCGTAGTGTAGATTGGAGGCGGCGCCTTGTTCTCCTCTCTTAACAGAAGGGAAAACTTCCCGGCCCCATTTGGTTACTCCATACTTTGGACTCAGAAATAGGAGGTTAGGGTTTTCTACTTCTTTTTCTTTTTCTTTTTTCTTCTGTATTTCAATAATGAAGGTGGGTAGGAAAGCATGGGGTAAGCGTATGCGGATTGTTACTCATTCTCAGGTGTAAGTTCTATGGGTCTCCTGGGAGTGAAGAGCAGGCCGTTGGAGAATGTTTAGAGATGGTGGGAAGAGAGAGGCTCAAGCCTTGCATCTCCCTTGACAGGTCTGCAGAGCTCGCTGGTTTTCCGTTGCATTATGTAAACTCTTCACTGATAGAAGACCCCTCCCCCTGCCTTGGAGCAAATGCAGTTTCTTTATTTACCTGTCTCTAGTGTCGCAGGGAATTTCCCTGCAGCAGCTGTTCAAATGCAGCAGTCTCTTACCTTTTAAGGGACAGTCTTGAAGCGATTAGGATCTTCACAGAAGAGGTATATAGTGGATCAGTCTCTTTTGTATGACTGAGCAAAGTGAGCCAGAAGTCAAAGATTTAGAACTCTTTTTCTATTAAAGAATAGACATAGCGGAGCGCCCCAAACACAAGCCAGGGGAGCTGCCTCATCAGTGCCTGCTGCATCCCACCATCACACCCGTCCACAGATCGTTTCATCTCCATGCTTTTCTGAGTTTGTCGACTCAGTCAAGGATTCTCAGCCTAGATTATCTTTAGCATCTGCTGAAGTCATCTGGTGTGGGGCACATTACACATCGAAAGTGAGTTTTTGATTTGGATAGTGTCCTCTGGTTGGTTAATTAGATCAGGTCTTGTGCTTAGGAGTTTCTTTTGTATTGGTCACCCAGTAGTTTCAGAACGAATCCTAGTGAACTTCATAGAGCGAGATGTGAGAAACTTATTTCAAGTACTTTGGAATTATCCCAACCCTTAAAAAAAGTTATGATAGAAAACATTTTCCATTCAAGAAGGACTTCTGTTGCAAGAAAGGCATGCCAGTGGATCTAAAGGCAAGTGAAAGACATTGGCCAAAGACAGAGTAGGGAAATGTGAAGAGACAGGCTTGGGAGAAGGTTTAAAACTGAAGTAAGTGGGCCAGTCGTGGTGGCTCACGCTGGTAATCCCAGCACTTTGGGAGGTGGAGGCAGGCGGATCGATCACTTGAGGTCAGGAGTTTGAGACCAACCCGGCCAACATGGTGAAACCCCATCTCTAAAAGTACAAAAAATACAAAAATACAAAAAAAAATTAGCCGGGTCATGATGGCAGGCGCCTATAATCCCATCTACTTAGGAGGCTGAGGCAGGAGAATCCCTTGAATCTGGGAGGTGGAGGTTGCTGTGAGCTGAGATCGAGCCATTGCACTCCAGCCTGGTGACAGAGCGAGACTCCGACTTAAAACAAACAAAAAAACACACCGTTGTACATATCTCCTTTGAAAAGGGTGAGACCTTTCTAAGCAGAACTACCACTTAAGATTAATTTGTGGGTGTCAAAACTGTTTACTTACTGAAGAAATGGGATTTGATATTCTCATCTTCGAAAGGACTGTAACATTCAGACAAATGCTAAATGCTTTAGTGAACTGTCTACAGCTCTAGAAGAGTTAAGCTATCTTCTGAGCTTACATTGAGCCTAACACTGGGGAGGAAAACAGAAGACAAACACATTTTATTCGAGTCTCCACTTTCACCTCTAGAAGTCACTGTACTTCTGGAGTTGCATTTGAGCAAGTCCTTGATCTGCAGATCTTTGCATGACCTGCCCTTACATTACTGTGACCATTGTGGTATAATATTTACTATTTTACCTTTAGCATTTGATTCATGGATAGACTATCATGTTTTTTTTTATCTTACTTTAACTTTTTATAGCCTCTCTTTCATGCTCTTTTATTCTTTTGCCGCACCAAGTTGGTGATCTTTTCATCTTCCTGTCATGATTTTGTGCACTTTGTGTTTTTTTGCTTAATTCACTGACATTGTACCTTTTTGCTTCTGTTTAGCTGAAACCTTTTAGGGAATGCAAAAGGACCCTAATTTTCAAGATGTAGTCTTTCTTTGGTACCTAGTATCCAAGTGAGAGTTGTATTTCTTTCTCTCTCTCTCTCTCTTTCTTTCTTTTTTAAATTTTAGAAGAGGTGGGGGTCTTGCCATCTGGCCCAGGGTGGTCTGGAACTCCCCACCTTGGCCTCCCAAAGTGCTGGGATTACAGGTGTGAGCCATCACACCCAGCCTGACAGTTGTATTTCTATGTAATAAAGTTGTTATAAGAAGTTTTCCTTTTTTTTTTTCTTGAGATGAGTCTCTGTGTCGCCCAGGATGGAGTGCAGTGGCATGATCTCGGCTCACTGCAACTTCTGCCTCCTAGGTTCAAGTGATTCTCCTGCCTCAGCCTCCCAAGTAGCTGGAATTACAGGTGCACGCCACCATGCCTGGCTAATTTTTATATTTTTAGTAGAGATGGGGTTTCACCATATTGGCCAGGCTGATCTCGAACTCCTGACTTTAGGTGATGTGCGCACCTTGGCCTCCCAAAATACAAGCATGAGACACCACACCCAGCCTGAAGTTTTCTTTTACCTGAAAGTTTATTTAACATTTACTGCATTCTGGCCGGGCGTGGTGGCTCATGCCTGTAATCCCAGCACTTTTGGGAGGTTGAGGTGGGCACATTGTGAGGTCAAGAGATCCAGACCATCCTGGCCAACATGGTGAAACCCCGTCTCTACCAAAAAAAAAAATACAAAAATTAGCTGAGTGTGGTGGCATGTGCCTGTAGTCCCAGTTACTCTGGAGGCTGAGGCAGGAGAATCACTTGAATCCAGGAGGCAGAGGTTGCAGTGAGCCGAGATGGTGCACTGCACTCCAACAGAGCGAGACTCCCTCTAAAAAAAAAAAAATTTTTTTTTACTGCATTCTAGATATTTTGTCCTGGATAACTTTTTTCCTTTAACCTCTCAGTTTTGTTTTGTGAGTAAACTTTAAATGAAACTTTAAAGTTTTCATTGTATTTGTATTGTAAAATAAGTCCACCTCTTTTAGTTACTTAATATTTTATATTTAAACTACAAAGTATCTTACTCTCTGAGGTTTCTCATTAAGCTGTTCTGTAGGTAACATTTCTTTTGTTCTTTTGTTATCAGTTATGTAGTTTCCATCCTTCACTAGGCCCTTAGTTTGTTAGTCACTTGAAGCAAAATGGTCAACTTCCAAAATACTTATTTGTTGCCTGCAGGTTGCAGCAGGAGACATAAAACACTTAATTTATACCCATTAATTGTATGGTGTACTATAATAAAAATTCCAGCAGGCATAGATAGAAATTAGCCTGGCAGAGATAATTACTTTTTTTTTTTTTTTTTTTTTTTGAGACAGTCTCGTGCTGTTGCCCAGGTTGTAGTGCAGGGGTGCGATCTCAGTTCACCACAACCTCCACCTCCCAGGAGAACTGGTTCAAACAGTTCTCCTGCCTCAGCCTCCTGAGTAGCTGGGACTACAGGCACATAGCACCATGCCAGCTAATTTTTGTATTTTTAGTGGAGACAGGGTTTCACTATGTTGGCCAGGCTGGTCTTGAACTCCTGGCCTCGTGATCCACCAGCCTCAGCCTCCCAAAGTGCTGCTGGGATTGCAGATTACTGGCATGAACACCCGGCCAATAATTACTTTTACATTAGTCTTCAGGAGGGAAGGATCCAGGAATATATTTCAAGCAGTGGAGCAGTGTAGGGAACTTAAGACAACATTCTAATCTCTTCAAATTCAGATTCTTCTGTAGTTTATTCTCACTAGTTTATTTTACAGTTATGTGTAATTGTTAAGAAAGGGCTGACCTTGTCATTTAAGGAGTGAAATAGCCCTGATTTTATTTTCTTTGTATATTAATATTTCCATAGATATTTAATTTACATGACTTCATTTTATTTGTAGTTTATTTCATTTTAAAAAGATAATTAAATGGCATGCTACTGAAATTATCAGATAATTTCCAGGACTGTGCTTCATTGCTCCTTTGTATGTTAGCACCTTAAATGCGATAGTGCCAATCCGTTGGGTAGTGTCTCAATATTCCAGTGGTTAGTAATTTCCTAATAGCACCTTTTTGGTTTTAGAGTCTGTAATTCTTCTATGACTATGTCAGTAGCTTTCCAATAAAAAATATATAGTAACTGAATTCTTAATTTTATTTGAGAAGAAGGATACTCAACAGCTGTAAGCTCTTACACTTTTTTTTCCTTTTCTTTTCTTTCTTTTTTTTTTTTTTTCTGAGACACGATGTTACTCTGTTAGCCAGGGGTGGCACACAGTGGTGCAATTATAGCTCACTGCAGCCTCAAACTTCTTGGCCCAAGTAGTCCTCCTGTCTCAGCCTCCCAAATAGCTGGGATTCCATAAGTAAATGGAATACTTATGAAGTAGACACTGGCATATTCCTACAAACATATCACAGTGCTTAGCTGAGAGTTTCAAAATCTATAAGGTTTGTCAGATTTTCTCATGTGTCATTATGGAAACCTTTGAAACTTTCTGTTGTTTTCTTCCACTACATTCTTTGGGGATACACTGTATTTTTGGGGATTATTTCTTTGGGACATGGTTATTCAAAAGTACATTGTCATATTAGTGATATGGGAATTTCTTTTTGGTAAGTTCTAGAAGAAACTCATGATTTCTGTAGTTTGGCTGCCTATTTAGATAGACCCAAATCATAACAGAATTTCATGTATGGAACATGATTTTATCAGATATACATCTACCAGAGTAAACAGCATTAATGGTAAGATGCTTCTGGATTTTTGAATTTTTTTAATCTTTTTTTTTTCATGTTGTATTGCTGCTGCACAAATTAATGGATTTTTGAACAGGGGTTAGCAAGTTGCATGAACATTGAATTTTTTTTTTCATTTCTTCTACTCAGTACCTAGTCATTCTTGTTTTCCCCCCCTTTCCTGGGTGTGGGGCACATTAGTCAGTTCTTCCTTAATTTACATATCAATTATCCTATAAAATGTAGTGCTTTTGCCTGTTTTTTGAATATACCTCCTGTTGGGACCTTTTTTAAATGAAGTTTTAAATATATAGTATAGGCAATGATTACTTCCTTTCACTGGGCTCCGAAAGTCATGGGAGTCACAAGCTAAGTAAGCTGGATCCAGGCATGTGAACTACCAAGGGGCATTCTAGTCAGTTGGAAACAAAGTTACCACAAGCAGGTGTTGTGAAGTAAATGGAATACTTATGAAGTAGACATTGGCATATTCCTACAAACATAAAAGTGATTAGTTGAATTACCTGGGATGTTACTCTACATCATAAGTGCTGGTTGAAATCCATGGTTATGATGGTAAAGACTTGTACTGCTTTCTCAGCACGGTAGTACTGGAGTCCTTTCATCCCGCCCAGCAGTCCTGCTATTCTAATTGTGAAACTTTTACATCTATTTCGGTATCCCTCCATTTTGCCTAACAGATCAGCTCTGCCAAGTCTCTGAGGACTAATTTTGCTTTGAGGGAAGCCTTTAGTGGTCCTGTTTTAAAATACTGGATGGGGAATAATAAATTCCTTTTTATTTGCCTACTATGTGCCAAGCATTGTATGTTATCTTTTAATATTTAGAATAACCCTGAAATCTATGTGGTGCTAGTTTCATTTCACAAGGAAAATAAAAAAAGACTGTGAGGTTAGGTAATGCAACCAAGAGTAGGAGGAGCTCTGGTCTGACTTCAAAGCCCCAGTTGTTATCCAGCCTCTCTCCTTTTAAACCTTCAGTGCTGGGCTGGACGCTGTGGCCTACACCTGTAATCTTAGCACTTTGGGAAGCCAAGGCAGGTGGATCACAAGGTCAGGAGTTCGAGACCAGCCTGACCAATATGGATTTAGTCTCTACTAAAAATACAAAAAAAAAAATTAACCGGTTGGGGTGGCACATGCTTGTAGTCTCAGCTACTAGGGAGGCTGAGGCAGGAGAATTGCTTGAACCCAGGAAGTGGAGGTTGCAGTGAGTTGAGATTGCACCACTGCACTCCAGCCTGGGTGACAGAACGAGACTGTATCTCAAAAGAAATTTTCAGTGCTGACTCGTGTGTGTGAACTGTCTTTGACCACAGCACTAGATAGGTAGGCATTCAGTAGCCTGTTAAAGCTGTGCCTTTAGCAATTGTAGAACCTTGAGAATGTAACATTTCTTTTTGTCTTTTTATCTCTGTTAAAAGGAAAAAGAATAAATAGTTTGTTTCTTTTAACTTAGTTATTTTGAAGATAAGATTATGTGAAATACTTGAAGCTGTACAGGAGAAAATCACTTGGTCGGTCTTGCATGTAACTCACTTTTTTAGCCAATGCAAGTCAATTTCGTCCATTAAAATTTCATGAATCCCATGTCACTGGGGTCAGTTTTTAGGCACAAGTCTGATAATAACACTGCTTTATGATGTTTCTCCTCCCACACATACTTTTTTAGCATAATTGTTGCAATGAAAACAATCCCTTATAGCCTCTAGTTGAATTAAGTAAATATTTGTATTTTTCTATTAGACTGAATACATTTATGTGTACTTGGCTCAGTTAAAAGAGGGCATGCAGGAATGTATGTGGGGGGAGCATGAAGAGGACAGGAATCTGTTACCTAAATTAATATATATTGTTACTTATGTCGGATCCCTAAAAGTGGTAGTATAAGGTGAACATTGGCCCAGTTAGAGATTTCTCATCTAGAACACAAGAGTATTATTTTCACCTTAGTGACCATGAGCCAGTGAAGAGCAGTTTCTCCAGATACAGTCCAGACTTGACCTAAGTCTAATGTTCCCTAAAGATTAGGCTCTTATTTTCTGTCTTCAGACTTAGGCCAAAAAAAACTTGAGGGTTTTACTGGAAAAAAAAATCTACAATGAGGTTGACTTAAAACAACAAACAAAAATAAGCCGTGCTCTGTTTTTGAGTCATAAGGATATAGTGTCATCCGTCCAGGCGCGGTGGTTCACGCATGCAATCCTAACACTTTGGGAGGTTGAAGCGAGCAGATCTCCTGAGGTTGGGAGTTTGAGACCAGCCTGACCAATATGGTGAAACTCCATCTCTACTAAAAATACAAAAATTAGCTGAGTGTGGTGGCACGTACCTGTAGTCCTAGCTACTCAGGAAGCTGAGGCAGGAGAATCGCTTGAACCCAGGAGAATAGCTTGAACCTGGGAGGCGAGGTTGCAGTGAGTTGAGCTCATGCTCACTGCAACCAACTGCATTCCAGCCTGGGCAACAGAGGGAGAACCTGTCCCCGAAAAAAAAAAAAAAAAGGATACAGTATCATCCATTCACTTCTTGCCACAGGTTGAATTGGTCACCACTGAGGCATTATGGTCCTAAACTTAAAGGGATAACTAACATTTCATTACTGTCAATAGTGATTACGTCACTCTAGAAAATAGTCTTTTATATATAGTTCCTTACAACCCTTTTTGCTATATGTAAAAGCTGTGACTGCTACAGCTACTAAAAAGTAAAGGTGCTTGTGATTTTATGATACTTTTTCTGAATGTTTCTGGTAGGAAACTGTGCTACTGCCCATTTGCTGTCATGCAGTGTGAATGAGGGAAGCCATGGCTTTGGCTCAGAAACCTCTCTCCCACACACCTTCAGCTGGAAGTGCAGTGCATTCCTTCAACAAAAGTACACTGAATGCCCATTTCCACTGGAGAAGCAAAAGGAATACTTTAATGGACAAGTTATACACAAGCCCTTACCCTTGTGGAACTCGAATTCTAATGGGGGGAGAGGGAGTAGACATCAAACAATTAATTATATAATCAGTTATTCAATCTCTACAACAAAGGGGAAGTACTGGATGTTATATAAGAGAATTTATAATGGGGCATGTAACCTAGAGCATAGTATAGTAAGGTGGTTAAGAACATATCTTCTGGAGCTACACTGCCTGAATTTGAATCTGGTACCTCTTTTCACTAGCTGTAGGATGTTGGGCAAGGTATTATCCCTTTGCCTCAGTTTCCACATCTGTGAAATAGAGATAGTTATTTTAGTCTTGTTAAGAAAAATAAGAGGCCAGGCACGGTGGCTCACGCCTGTAATCTCAGCACTTTGGGAGAGATGAGGCAGGCCGATCACTTGAGGCCAGGAGTTCCAGACCAGCCTGGGCAACATGGCAAAACCTTGTCTCCACCAAAAATGCACCCAAAAAAAAAAATTAGCTGAGGGCAGTGGAGTGTGCCTGTAGTCCCAGCTGCTTGGGAGGCTAAAGCTTGAGCCTGGGAGGCAGAGGTTGCAGTGAGCCGAGATCACGCCACTGCACTCCGACTTGGGTGACAGAATGAGACCCTGTCTCAAAAAAAGAAAGAAAAGGAAGAGAAAAGAAAAGAAAGAAAATTAAATATGTTCATACATTTTCATTGCTTAGAAGAGTGCTTGGCATGTAATGTACATTCAGCAATTTTAGCTGTTACTAGTCTGGGAGATCAAGGAAAACATTTTGTTGAAATGAGCCTTGAAGGATAAGTAAGAATTAAATTGGCAGAATGGAAGAGAACCAGTTAGAAGGTAATTGCAGTAGTCCAGGGAAATGAAGATGGTAAATTGAGCTATCTTTTGAGCCAAAGGGTAATAAAGGCAGAAGTAGATGGATTTGAGGGATATTTAGGAGGTAAAGACAGGAATTTAAAATATTGGATGTGGGTAGTAAGGTAGGTTTCTGGTCTTTGTAACCATGACTGGATAGGAGATGCTGGAGAACGATTACCAGTTTGTGTATGTGCAGATGTGGTGGTGGGATGAGGCTGGGAGAACTGGAGAGTCTACCAAGAAAAGTTATGGAGTAAGCAGAGAGCTATACAGATCTAGAGTTCAGAGGTGACATCTTGCGCTGAGATGTAAATGAGAGACATAAGCATATAATTTATTGAAGAAAAGAATGAATAATAATTGAAGTGATGTATTGGAATTAGGCATCCTTGAAAAGAAGGTATAGAATGAAAAGAAAAGAAGGCCTAGGACCAAAGTGAACTTCAACTAAAGGGGTGGTATAGGAAAATAGTAGCAAAGACGTGGTGAAAAAAAAAAAGTGGTTACATAGGTTGAAGGAAAACTTGAAAAGTGTGGTATCCTGTAAGCCATGGGAATAAAATATGTTTGAGGGTGGGAGTGGTGATTTTGCAATTTTTATGACCCTTCCTTGGATCCTTGCGAGTCTGAAGTCTCACCACTCAAAATTGAATACTAGCGACATAGAACATCCAGAGCAGGCTTAGGTTGAGCAAAGCCATTTAGTTGAACATGATCTTCAGACTCTAGAATCTAGAATGTAGCTATTCCTGTTCACATTAAATTAGATTTAATATAAAAGGGGGAGAGAGTTAGAATGTGCACTCAAGCTCATAGGTATTAGCCAACTAAAACTATTTTGGAGGCCATTAATCTGGGTAGCAATCCTCTCTCAGGCTGATTACTATACTAGGTACAGATATTGGCAAAAACAATTTTTTGCCCCAATCTATCCAGCAACATTTGTCGGGTACCTGCAAGGACTTAGCAATTATGTGTCAAGTATTGTGCCAGTTGTTTTATTAATCCTCATAAATGTCCCTGAAACTTAATACTGTTATCCCCTTTCTATAGAGGATTGAGCTAGACTCAGAAAGTTTAATTTTCTTGATGGGACAGGAATTTGAACCCAGGTCCCTTGGACTTCAAAGCTCATTATATTTCCAGGTACAAATATAAGTAAAATACAAAGTGAAAGATAATTATCCTAAAAGAAGTCTACACAAAATGCTACGAAAACTCACATGGACAGATAACTTCTGGTTTGACAGTGGAAAGTAGGTATCAGAAAGGCTTTCAATTATTACATCTAATGGATATTTTAAAGTTCTTATATTTTAGGCTGGGCATGGTGGCTTACGCCTGTAATCCCAGCACTTTGGGAGGCTGAGGCAGGCAGATCACCTGAGGTCAGGAGTTTGAGACCAGCCTGATCAATATGATGATACCCCATCATCATTTTGTATTTTGTAAAAATACAAAAACTAAGCCAGGTGTGGTGGTGTGTACCTGTAATCCCATTTACTCAGGATGCTGAGATAGGAGAATGGCTTGAACGCGGGAGACAGAGGTTGCAGTGAGCCGAGGTCGCGCCATTGCACTCCAGCCTGGGCAACAAGAGCAAAAGTCTGTCTCAAAAAATAAAATAAAGTTCTTATGTTGTTGGACATTTTTACTTTGTTTGATGTAATTGATCACTCTTTTCCCCTGCAAATCTCTACTCTCTCTGCCTTTGTGACACTGCACTGTCTTGCTTCTCTATTTTTTCCCTACCTGCTTATGAAGGTATTATTCTGATTCTTAAATTCTGATGTTCTCCTGGGTTCCTCCTTAGCTTTTCTCACCTCACTAAAAATCTCAGTTGGGTCTCCAGCTAAGTGTTTTCTTTATCTGGCCAGGGGTAGCGGCTCACGCCTACAATCTCAGTGCCTTGGGAGGCCAAGGCAGGCGGATCAGATCATGAGGTCAAGAGATAGAGACTATCCTGGCCAACATGGTGAAACCCCATCTCTACTAAAAATACAAAAATTTGCTGGGTATGGTGGCATGCACCTGTAGTCCCAGCTACTTGGGAGGCTGAGGCAGGAGAATCACTTGAGCCTGGGAGGCAGAGATTGCAGTGAGCCGAGATCATCCCAGTGCACTTCAGCCTGGCGACACAGTGAGACTCTGTCTTGGAAAAAAAAAAATCTAAAAGATTTTACATAAAACTCTGCATTTCCGTCTTTTGAAAAATCTGGTTTTCTTTCAACCTTGGATGTATGTTTCCATTTGGCAGGAATTAATTGGAGGTGAATCGCATCTACATTCTTTGGAATGGATATGGGTTCTCCAGTTCTTCACAGACATTAACATTCTCTTGCCTCTCCCAACAGTATTTATGCAGTTTTTCTCTTTCTTCCATTCTTTCTTTCTTTTGTTCCTTCCTTTCCCTCCCTTCCCTTCCCCTCCCCTCTCCTTTCCTCCCCTCCCCTCTCCTTCCCTTCCCTTCTCTCTCCTCTCTCTCTCTTTCTTTCCCTCCCTCCTTCTCCCCTTCCCTCCTTCTCCCATTCCCTCCTTCTCCCCTCCCTCCTCCCCTCCCCTCTTTCTTGTTTTCTTTTCTCACCGGATCTCTGTCACCCAGGCTGTAGTGCAGTGGCATGAACAAGGCTCACTGCAGCCTTAAGCAATCCTCCTGCCTTAGCCTCCCAAGTAGCTGAGACCACAGGCATGTACCACCATGCCTGGCTAATTATTTATTTTATTTTATTTTGAGACAGGGTCAAACTCTGTTGCCCAGGCTAAAGTGCAGTGGCACAGTCTTGGCTCGCGGCAACCTCAACTTCCTGGGCTCAGGGAATCCTCCTGCCCCTCAGCCCTCAAAGCAGCTGGGTTTATAGGCATGTGCCACACGCCTGGCTAATTTTTGTATTTTTGTAGTGACAGGGTTTTGCCATGTTGGCCCAGGCTAGTCTTGAACTCTTGGGCTCAAGCAATCCACCTGCCTCTGCCTCACAGTGCTGGGATTGCAGCTGAGCCACTGCACCAGCCTAGTTTTTAAAATTTTTGTAGAGACAGTTTCCCTTTGTTACCCAGGCTGATCTCAAACTCCTGGGCTCAAGCAGTTCTCCAGCCTTGGCCTCCCAGTCTTGCAGTTTTTCTTATCCTTGGTCTGCTTTTCACATTCCCTGGGTAATCTCTACTTTTACTGCTACCACTTAGTTGCTAATAACTCTCAAAAATCTATCTCCAAGCCAGACTTTTAGACTCATACAGCCAACCTCCTATTGGATGTCACTGCTTAATATACTATAGGCAGCTCATTTTCAATATAGCTAAGCTAGTCATCTTTCCCTCTGAACTCCAGGCTTACTGATTTTTATCCCCTAAGTGTTTCTGGCTCTGTCTTTTCCTTCCCGTTATGATTTTTTAAACTTAATCTTAGCCAGGCCAAGAAACAATTCCATCACTATCCTTTGAATCATATTGCTGTAATTTAGGCCCTAATCATTGTGTTAGGATTCTTGGTTGCAAACAACAGGAATCATCCTTTGACTAACTTAAGCAAAAATAAAATTTATTGGAAGGATATTGAATGGCTTAAAAAGTAATGGGAATGTTAGAGAACCTGGTTTAGAGAATGGTATGAAATCAAAAGGAGGGAAGACCAAAGAGAAGGTCAAGGTCACACCACTGACCAGTCTATAGAGGATGCTACAGTTGGACTCTAGTGTCTGCCATTGCCAGATATTGTCTAACTGTTCGGTCCTGGGTCTTTGCATTACCCCTGCAAAGTCAAGACTTACCCAGCAGGAGTATCCACTTAAACTAGCCTAGGTCATGTACATACTTCCTCTTTGCTAGGAAGGGGAGGAGGTGATTGAGTCCTAATCTCCCCAGGATCCATATGGGGATATAAGATCTAGCTATCCATGGAAAATATAGAAAGGGGCCTTTTGGTTGCTGAGCGGAAAAAAAAATCAGCAAATATTCACTATACAACTCTTTTCTGGTCTCTCACAGCAGCCTCCTAACTGCTTCTGTGTCCTCTGTCCTCTTATGCTCTAAAGCCAGAGTTAGCTAACCAAAATGTAATTCTGATTATGTTATTCCATGTTTCAGTGGCTCTTCATCCACCTGTAAGATAATGTCTTAATGTGTTATTCAAGGCTCTCCCTGCTCTGTCCCTTACCTGTCCCTTCAGCTTCTTCCCCCATCCAATTCCTTCTTTGCGATTTACACTTTAGCAAGGCTAAACTATAGAACTACTTAGAGTTTCCTCTACATGTTTCATGCTGTTTTTCATTGCTATGCATTGTTTTGCCTTTCCTCTTACTGTCCCTGCTGCCTGAATATCAGTTTCTTACAGCCTTCCCACATGGTTTCCTTCCCACCTGGTAACTCTTCCTCATTGTTTAAGAAACGACTTTTGGGTAGGCACAGTGGCTCATGCCTATAATCCCAGCACTTTGGGAGGCCGAGGCAGGCGGATCAGGAGGTCAGGAGTTTGAGACCAGCCTGGCTAACATAGTGAAACCCTGTCTGTACTAAAAATACAAAAATTTAGCCTGATGTGGTGGCATGCATCTATAATCCCAGCTACTCAGGAGGCTGAGGCAGGAGAATCTCTTGAACCTGGGAGGCAGAGGTTGCAGTGAGCTGAGACCACACCATTGCACTCCAGCCTGAGTGACAGAGGGAGACTGCGTCTCAAAAAAGAAACTACTTTCTTGGCTGGGCGCAGTGGCTCACACCTGTAATCCCAGCACTTTGGGAGGCCAAGGCAGGCAGATCAGTTGAGGTCAGGAGTTTGAGACCAGCCTGGCCAACACAGTGATAGCTCATCTCTACTAAAATTACAAAAATTAGCCTGGCATGGTGGCTTGAACCTGGTAGGCGGAGGTTGTGGTGAGCTGAGATTGTGCCACTGCATTCTAGCCTGGGTGACAGAGCAAGACTCCATCTCAAAAAAAAAAAAAAGGAAAACTACTTTCTTGATGTTTTTTCCTCCTAAGCTCCTGCTGGTCTTACTGAATGTATCACCTTGTATTGTAATTGTTTACATTTGTCACTGTTGTCATACTGCCTACTCTTTACCCTCTTCCCACATATATACACAAATGCACTCTTACTTTCTGTGAGTCGAGGGTAGGGATTATGTCTTACTTGTTTTGGGATCCCTAATACTAGCAAATTACTTGCTATATTATATACTCAATACATATTGAAGTAATAAATTAGGAGGCATTTAATGTTGATCTTAGAGGATAATAAGTAAGATTTGGTAATGCAAAGAAAGAAATTAAAGATGTGTATAATTTGAAGGTAGCAGTATTAGGCTCAGATTAGAAAAAATATGACAATAGTCATATTTTTTGGCTAGCAAGTATACGTAGACAAATAGTGGAAACTAAGACTGGAAAGGTAAGATGTTGTCTTAAGATTTATGTCTTAAGTAATTGGGAGCCTTTGAAAGTTGTCAAGCGCAAATCTGATTTGGCAATACTGTGTTTCAGGATATTAATCTCGTAGCAGAATGGATTAGAAGGGTGAGTAGAGAGATCGTTTATGAGGCTTCTTTCTCTTACACAAGCAACTACTAAGTAAGGGAGATGGGAGCAGAAATAGGAGTCAGATATATGAATCTTAACTTGCCACTTAGTTTCACGGTCAAACATTCAACTCTCTAAGCCTCAGTTTTCTCATCTGTACAAAAAGAAGGTGAACAGAGTCTTTGGTAGCTCCAAAGTCTTTGTTATATATTGCAAGAGAATCAGTGACACTTGGCAAATGATTGGATGGTGGCTACAGCAGGAGGTTTTAGAGACTATTGAGGTTCTGAGCCACAGTGAATGGGAAAACAGTATTGCTGTTTACAAGAGTAGTAATTAGGTGTTTTTAGTGACAGTGGTAATGCTAGGATCTTTAAAAATAGGAGATCTAAAGCCAAGTTGATTTTCCTAATTTGTGTCCTTAGAGTATAAGAAAATAGGATTTCAATGTTGAGGATACTTTCAGAGGAAACTAATGGTAAGGAGATAAGCTGCTTTTTTTTTTTTTTTGGTGACAGGGTCTCACTCTGTTGCCCAGGCTGGAGTTCAGTGGCATGATCTTAGCTCAGTGCAAGCTCCACCTGCTGAGTTCAAGTGATTCTCATTCCTCACCCTCCCCAGTAGCTGGGACTACAGGCAGGTGCCACCACTCCTGGCTAGTTTTTGTATTTTTAGTAGAGATAGGATTTCACCGTGTTGGCCAGGCTGGTCTCAAACTCCTGGCCTCAAGTGATCTGCCTGCCTTGGCCTCCCAAAATGCTGGGATTATAGGGGTGAGCCACTGTGCCTGGACTTTTTCTTTTCTTCTTTTTCTTTTAAGAGGCTAGGTACAAGCGAGGTGCCCACCTCGACCTCCCAAAGTGCTGGCATTGCATGCATGAGCCACCACTGCACCCAGCCTAAACTGCTGTTTTTAATAACAGTGGGCCAGGCGTTTATGCCTGCAGTCCCAGCATTTTGGGAGGCCAAGGCGGGCGGATCACTTGAGGTCAGGAGTTTGAGACCAGCCTAGCCAATATAGTGAAATCCCGTCTCTACTAAAAATACAAAAATTAGCTGGGCGCTGTGGTGAGTGCTTGTAATACCACTGCTCAGGAGGCTGAGGCAAGAGAATAGCTTGAACCCGGGAGGTGGATGTTGGAGTGAGCCAAGATTGCACCGCTACACTCCATCCTGGGCGACAGAGCAAGACTCTGTCTCAAAAAAAAAAAAACAAAAAAGGAAAAAAAAATTTGGTTGATTTCAGCTTGCACATCGTCATTCTGGGGTTGACTAGTCTCGCTGGGAATAAGAGTGATCTCAAGTGACATTGCAAAGCGGACAGTGATTAAAATGTCAAATGGGCTGAGTTTCAAGAGATGGGAGAACAGGAAACCAAGTTTAGAGGTTGAGGAGTGTTTGTTTTGGGCAGGTTAAGGGTCGGGAATTTTTAGAGGGCCCCAGGAGTTAGTGTCTAAAAAGCCATATTCGTATCGAAGGGTCGGAGTGTCAAAAATGCACGGCAGCCTTATATGTTGTGGCAGAAAGCGTGCTTTAAAAGGCCCCATATTCCAACTGGGCTGACTCTCACGATGGAGGGGGAGATTTGGCCCCTTTTATTGGGTAGTGGGATATGGTGTAGTCACTAGAGGAGAGGGGTTGACAGGGCTGCTGGAAGGCCGGGGATCCAGAGGGAGGCGGAGCTGGCCTAGTGCGGACCCCCTCCCTCCCAAGTTTATACTCTTTAGGGTGTAGAATACAGTATAGACGGTAGGGAATTTAATCCCCAGTACTGGTTTCGCCCACTATGAGGCTGTTTTCTCTGGCCAGCCCTCTTCTTCAAGCAAGCTGCAGGCTTCACCTCGGCCCTAGAAACCGGATAGGCCTCTCCGTGCGCTCTCAACCTAACCTGCAGGGGGGGGGGGGGGGAAGGGAGGTGCTTCTAGTCCCACCCTTGCGCTGTTTTGCGTTTTTTCGCTTCTCATGAGTGGCAGTGCACTTCAGCCAATGAGAGTGTGGGGCGGGCAGGAGCATCAGGTTAGGTTGCGCAGGAGGAGGGGGAACTGGTGCTGGAGGGGACAGGGAGAGGGGGCGAACCGGCCCCCCCCACAGCCGCTGCAGGTAAAGCCACCTCTCTCCTCCACTGGGGTGAGGTACAGCTCCTTTCTCCTTCAGGGATCGTTGGGCCTTTCAGCCTGCAGCTTCCGCCCTAACATTGCTCCTATCCCGGGCATCCACACCCCCCAACCCCCGCATCTTCCCGTCTTGGCCATCCCCACCCTGGAGGGCACCCCCGCTAGCTCCTTCCCTCAAGTGCATGTACCTCATTTCCATTTTGGGGTCTCCAGTTGCCAGAAATCTCCCGCCTCTGCTGTATGGACCTTACTGGCACCAACCCCGGCAGTATGAGCAGGTAATGTACCCGGGTCCCCCCCCCCCACCCCCCACCCCCAGTCGCGTTTTCCTCTCCATCAACCCCTCACTTCCTCACCTCGCCCTTTCCCTTTTTTCATATGAGTACAGAATCTGTAGTTTCTTCTTTACCCCATGAGAATACCTATCTTTAGCTTTCGTAGTTACCTATTTTGCTTTTCCGATTTATTCATAAGGTCTTACTTTACAAGCCTTATTTTCCCCCAAATGTCCATACCCTTGATTGAGGTGTGAGTGCTTTCTCCTCCAGTAATTGGAAAACAGAAACAGAGTAGCCACACATTTGGCAATGAGAATGGTGAAGATAAAGAAAATGGCCTAGGATCTTGATCTTCTTAGGAAATCGAAGTGGCTCCAATTTGATCCTATGTCGTTCCATCCTGATCCTTTGCTGACCCTAAATTGTGATTCCATTCACTTTGGATGTTTATTTTTCATTTCTGTATAAGATTTGAGACCCTTTGTGTCTCACAAATGTCTCCATGGTACAATTTTAAAATAATTCCCTTTTAAAATTGTGTTAGTGATTTTCATTTTAGCCCTTTGGATTATTTTATTTTCAAGAGATTTCTCTCATTTAAATTAAGCTGCTTCTACCCATCTTGTGTTTCAATAACATGTGTTTATGTCTATCTGCAACTGATCTTCTTGAAAGGATGCAGTTTCCAACAACAAGATTTATACTTTGAAGTAAATAAAATAGTTCTTTTCTTTTCTGAACCTCTGAGCAGCTAGAGGTTAAGTGGTCATGAGTGGTACTTTCTAAAAGTACACATTACGGAAGAGGTCAGCATGGCTCAATACTGCATTCGTTCATTGTCTTCTAAGAGGATGTCACTACAGAGAAATCTATAAGTGGGCAATAGAAATCTGTAGCTCATTTTACATAATTTTCTCTATTAGACAACTGAACTAATCTCTTGCAGTGTTTCTCATCCATCATAAACAGTAAATTATGATAAACTCCTTTTGAGAGACTACAGGAAATCTTATCCCATCCCAAAGATATTGGTAACTCTGCCAAGCCAGGAATGTTTCTTTCTCTGCCCCTTACTCCTCACATGTGTCTTTTACGGATCTTCACTGGCCAAGAATGTTTTGTCCAGTGTTAATAAATACAAATAATCTGAACAATGAGATGTGGTTTTTTTTTTCACTTGATAAATATAAAATTATGATATTGAACACACCTTTAAGAACTACACATTTATGTCCACCCTCAGTTCCCAGAAACCCTTCTTAAGGGCCCTAGTCGCCGTACCCTGGTTGAGAATCATGACTTTCTTGAAAGGTATGGAGAGATTGAGATGGAGAAATATAGGGTAGAATTAAAACAAAATTCTTTATCATAGGACAGGCAGTTTATTATAGAAATGGGCAAGGGTGAGGAATAATGTAAAATAAGAACAAGAGAGTTGGGCCTCTAGATTTCCAAAAAAATTCAAGAACTATATTAAAGGTTGTAAAGTTGCAGAAGAACATCAGTTTGTACCTGCCTCAAGGGGAAGCAGTAGTTTCACCTTTAAGAAGGAGATGAAGTGAAGGGCTATACTGACATTTATAATGAAGTATTTTTCTACAGGTAACTGGATTGTTATTTGGAGATTATAGATAGGTGGCCTTTGATTTTAACCTTAACTGACTAGTTTGTTACTTTTCCCTTCCACTGCCATCCCCCCACCCCACACATGCCCTCCAAGATTCTGTCATGATTCTGGTCATTAGTTTGTAATTATGGGAAAGTGACTAAGTACAACCACTAAATTTTGTCTTTCCTTTTGAGCATATACATGTCTTTCTCTTTTGGGGAATGGTGGGCCAAGACTGGCTTTCCATTCTTACTATAATAAAAGTTGGTATGACTTCTTTGTCTAGGCAGTTGCTTTGCCTTAAAACCCACTTAACTTCTGTTTATTTTTGCTACTAGGGTTTGAATCAAGGAAAGAATTCATGAGATGGATGAGAGGATTCATGAGATGGATGAGCTTGGTAGAATAAATAGGCCATATGTCGATACAGCCAGGGTGACCCACAAGTAGTAGTAGAAAGAGGGTGTAAAAAAAAGTTAGATGTATGTTGGGAGAAGGTTTAATCTTGTAAGAATCAAGGACAATTTAAAGATGGGAGCTAGAAAAGCAGTAGGAGACTAGGATAAAAATATGAGATAAATTGGGTCAGTATAGGTGAGATGATGGGACTGAGAGGTAATGATACTTGGTGGCAAGGTTTTTGAATTATTAGGCATAGACCGACCCAGGAGAAGCAGAAATTCGGTTCAAAACTTGGGAAGGGAGCAATAAATGATATGCATTGACCTTTAAAAGTTTATACTTAAGTTATATAAGGGTAAGGAGATTCATCAGAAACCATTAGCCTTGTTTCTCCTATTTAAAAAAGAAAAACAACTGTGCCTAAGATTGGATCATTATTGGGGGAAAGAAGAGCATTAGAATTAACAAATAGCAAGGAATCATGGAAGGGACAAAATACTCCATGGAAGAAGAGGCAGGCTATAAACTATTTGCAACATAACCTTCTATTCAGTAGAAACTTTAACTGTTGTTTGTATATTACTCCTAGCTGTAGATACTTTAACTTCTGATGGTGAATAAAGGATGAAAGATAATTGGTGTCAAAGTAGGTATACTGGAAAAAAATTGATGATAATGGAGAAGAAAATTTATTAATATCAAGTTATTGAGTAGGTTTTCATTAAATCAGGCAACATAACTTTTCTGATTGCCATTTGAGTAATTTGGAGGCAAATATTTAGATATGAGAGGCTGGAATGAGCTGGTGGAATAGGGTAGCCAGGAATGGGAAATGGTATGGATCTTGGGTTGAGATATGAAAAGTATACAGTTACTAAAACAAGGAAGATCTTGTTTAACATTGTTGGAGATACTATGTATACTTTGTAATTTTGACTCCGTGTTTGTTCTGTTTGTGTTGGAGTATCTGAGCTATTTACCCATATTACATTGTTTTATAAGGATAAGAGTAAGATGGGTTGGGAAGGAAAAAAACATAACATGGGGGTTATATGGAAAAGTCTCCTTCAGTCAAGTCTTTGCTGTGCCCCTAATGAATTTCTTATCTGATATCTTCCAAAAGTTAGGAGACATCGTCTTACCAAGCAAGACTTTCCTCTATTGTCAAATATTGTCATCATATACAAAGAACATATATTTTTTTCATATATTTGGGTTATATGGTGATATAATTCCCTGTCTTTGATAATTTTTCCTTTTTCCGCTAGTTTCATGAACTTAAAACCCTAGGCGTATATTTTGTAAACCTACTTTCAGCCATTCATAAGACAGGTTTTCAAGATAGGAAGCTTTCTACCATCTCATGTTAGTATCAAAGAATGCCATCTAGTTTCTGTAAGGATCAAATGGTTTAATCCAGAAAATACAAGCAAGTATAATTCATTAACTGTTTTTGTTGTTGTTTTGAGATGGGAGTCTCGCTCTGTCACTCAGGCTGGAGTGCATTGGCGTGATCTTGGCTCACTGCAACCTCTACCTTCCAGGTTCAAGCCATTCTCCTGCCTCAGCCTCCCAAATAGCTGGGATTACGGGCTCGTGCCACCACACTTGTCTGATTTTGGTATTTTTAGTAGAAACGGGGTTTCTGTTGGTCAGGCTGGTCTCGAACTCCTAACCTCATGATCCGCCCGCCTCTCAGCTTCCCAAAGTGCTGGGATTATAGGCATGAGCCACTACACCCAGCCTCATTAACTGTTTTTTTGATTAGCTACTATGTGTGCTATGTCCTACTGGTTCTTGAGGGATCCACAGACAAATAAGACATAGTCCCCCACCATCCAAGAACTTTCTCCCAAAAAAAAAGAGGAGCTGGGCCACGGTATAGGGTTGCGTGGGGTGTACATTGCATGCATTCATAATCAATTTTATATGTTTAGTATGGCAGTTTTCTAGCAGATGACAGACAAGCATCTTGAGAAGTAGGCAACTTTTTACAATTTGTGCAAAGGAACTATTTGGGCCTTCAGAGGATATAGACAGACTTAGGTCACTATAATAAAATATTAAATATAAGTGCTTTAAATCAGGTATAAACAATGATGTGGGTCTTTAAAGGAAGTGGAGGGATCAAGCATCACAAGTTGCTCAGTTGTTAAAGGGTCAGAGGTTCAGGGGTCACTTAATGGAGCAGAAGACCTTTCAGGGTTGGTAGGATTTTAGCTGCGAGAGATTATTGTGATTGAGATGGAGAGGAGGTGTTCCAGGCAGAAAGTACAGCATCATAAGCAAAGTCACACAGGTAGGAATCATTTAAGGGAATTGTGTAGTCTAGTTGGACTGGAATGTAACATATCTGTAAGAGATAGTAAGAGAGGAAGTTGGGAATATAAATTGGAAACAAAATATTGAATCCCTTGCAAATGACATTTTTTATCTTAAATATGAGAAAGGTTTCTCGAGAGGGGGACTTCAGAACAAAAATCCTATTATAGATAACTCTGTTAACTAGAATAAAGTTTCCTGGGTAAAACTGTATGATCAGCTTGGTGAGATTGTACTATGAGCCTTGGTTAAAGGTGATTATTTTTGCTAATAGTAAAAATATGTAAAATACAAGAAAAAATTGATAAAATAGAATGTATCCAGAAGCATTTATCTATAGACTCACTGAAATTCTTGTGGCATATTTTTGAGTTCTACTAACTTAAAAACTGGAAATAGAAGGTAAATGAATATTAAATTTTTTATCTTTACCGAACAATAGTAGTTGTTAAAAGAAATGGACGAGACAACCAAATGCTCTTGACAGACAGAATCTTTAAAGTTTGTAGGTGTAAGAGCCCAAGAGGGAGTCATTGTTTTGTTTTCTCTTTTAGTTTTAGTTTTGAAGCAGAAATATGAGTGTTCTTTCTGCTGTATGTCTGTCCTCAGATTTCCTCACATTTCCTTATTCTCTTATATTCATGCTATTTGATATTAAGAACAGTACCTAAGAAAGAAAAATTTTCTCTGAGATCAGCAACTTTGCTTATTTTTCATTTGTATTTGTATTCCTACAACAGGAGTTCCACCATCTTCCTCTGAAGACCTAGCCACCTTGCTCCATGAAGGTCAGGACAATCTGACATGCACTTGTTTCTTGCCTCTATACTTGAAGAGTAGTCCTCTTCCATTGTGTACATTTTTTTCATAATAGGGGAGGGGAGGGGAGAGCCAGTACCCCCCCTCCCCTTCCCTCCCTAGACCTTGGAGAAATACCCTCCATTACTTTCCCAAGATGGCAGACCCTATCATGGATCTGTTCGATGACCCAAATTTATTTGGCCTGGACTCTCTGACTGATGACAGCTTTAACCAGGTCACACAAGACCCCATTGAGGAAGCCCTTGGACTGCCAAGCTCTCTGGACTCCTTGGATCAGATGAACCAGGATGGTGGAGGTGGTGATGTGGGGAATTCATCAGCAAGTGACCTGGTGCCCCCCCACCAGAGGAAACAGCTCCCACAGAACTTCCCAAAGAATCCACAGCTCCAGCTCCAGAATCCATAACCTTGCATGATTATACCACTCAGCCTGCCAGCCAGGAGCAGCCAGCCCAACCTGTCTTACAGACATCGACGCCAACATCAGGACTTTTGCAGGTCTCCAAGAACCAGGAGATCCTGAGCCAAGGGAATCCTTTCATGGGTGTCTCTGCCACAGCTGTCTCCTCTAGTAGTGCTGGAGGGCAGCCACCTCAATCAGCCCCTAAGATTGTTATCCTTAAGGCCCCACCAAGCTCCTCAGTCACTGGTGCCCATGTGGCACAAATTCAGGCTCAAGGTATCACCAGCACAGCTCAGCCCCTGGTGGCAGGCACAGCCAATGGTGGAAAAGTCACTTTTACCAAAGTGCTAACCGGCACGCCCCTTCGACCAGGTGTTTCCATTGTCTCTGGTAATACAGTGTTGGCCGCCAAGGTCCCTGGGAACCAGGCTGCTGTTCAGCGCATTGTCCAGCCCAACCGACCAGTAAAGCAGCTGGTCCTCCAGCCAGTTAAGGGTTCAGCTCCTGCTGGAAACCCTGGGGCCACAGGGCCCCCACTGAAGCCTGCAGTTACACTGACCTCTACACCTACCCAGGTGACTTGAGTGAAAGGGGGAGGTGAATTTTGGTTTCATAGAGGGCCCAGCAACTCTTTGAGAGAGAGTGAGCGCATGAGAGCTGTCTCTGGGAAAGCCTATTTAAATTCCGTCTTGCCTTTTATCAAGTTAGTGTGACAACCACATACTTAGTACTTGCTGGGTGGAAGCAGTTAATGTTAACATAGTTTTTGAGTTAACTCTTACTACATGTTTACATTGTACCTAGCTGGTACTAATAAGAAAAACATAGTCCCTGTCCTTACAGAGCTCACAGTCTGCCAGGAAAGACAGATATTAAGCAAGAAATCACAATCACTGTGTAATATAAAGAGAAATATGGGATGCTATGGGAACAAAGAAACATCTTTGAAGACTTATCTTTATATTTGCAAGACTTGTAAAAGCTATTTATATCTTTCTTGTATTCTTATTACTAAGATTGTCCACCTCCTACTTTGCTCAGTGAAAGGGTTAGTTTCTAGTAAGAAGGTAGAGGCTGTAGCATCTGAATACAGGACCAAAAGAGTTAGTAGGGGTAGGGGAGCAGCATTGAGAGAAGGAGGACCAGCCAGGCACAGTGTCTCTCACCTGCAATCCCAGCTACTCAGGAGGCTGAGGCAGGAGGATTGCTTGAGACCAGGAGTTCAAGACCAGCCTGAGCAACATAGTGAAACCTCATCTCTAAAAAAAGTAGGAATAGTGGGAAGAGCTACAAGGAGGCAGATTTCGATTCAATATAAGGAATTTTGTATTAATAGGTTTCCAGAAATGGACTGCCTGCATTAGAAGATAGCCTTCCATCAGGAGTTTTTAAAACATAGCTTGATACCTACTGAGCAGAAGCATTATAGAAAAGATACTATCAGGACAGCTGGGTGCGGTGGTGCCTGCTGATAGTCCCAGCGCTTTGAGAGGCTGAGGCCGGAGGATCACTTGAGGCCAGGAGTTCGAGACCAGCCTGAGAAACATAGACCTCATCTCTACAAAAAACAAAAATTAGCTGGGCATGGTGGCATGTACTTTAGTACCAGCTACTCAGGAGGCTGAAGTGGGAGGATCACTTGAGCCCAGGAATTATGGGCTGTGGTGTCCTATGCCCATCAGGTGTCTGCACTAAGTTTGATATCAGTATGGTGACCTCCCAGGAGCAAGGGACCAGCAGGTTGCCTAAAGAGGGATGAATTGGCCCAGGTTGGAAACGGAACAGGGCAGTACTCCCTTGCTGATAAGCAGTGGTGACCTCCCAGGAGCAAGGGACCACCAGGTTGCCTAAGGAGGGGATGAATTGGCCCAGGTTGGAAACGGAACAGGGCAGTACTCCCTTGCTGATAAGCAGTGGTGACCTCCCAGGAGCAAGGGACCACCAGGTTGCCTAAGGAGGGGATGAATTGGCCCAGGTTGGAAACGGAACAGGGCAGTACTCCCTTGCTGATAAGCAATGGGGTTGCACCTGTGAATAACCACTGCACTGTAGCCTGGGTAATACAGCGAGACCCTGTCTCTAAAAATAAAAAAGATTCTATCAAGACAGATAGGATGATGAACAAAGTGAATTGTACTGTGTCCTCTGACGTGCAGTTTTTATGATTCTAGGATGAAGAAACTGGTGTAAATATTCCAGAGTATACCATTCTTTAATGTTCTACTACTCTCGCAATTTCCTTTCTTCATTCTAGAGTGAATCGAAACGCATCACCCTGGTCCTCCAGCAGCCACAGTCTGGAGGTCCCCAAGGACATCGGCATGTTGTGCTAGGGAGTCTACCAGGCAAGATAGTGTTACAGGGCAACCAGCTGGCAGCCCTGACTCAAGCCAAGAATGCCCAGGGGCAGCCTGCCAAAGTAGTAACTATCCAGCTGCAGGTGCAGCAGCCACAGCAAAAAATACAGATTGTACCACAGCCACCATCATCGCAGCCCCAGCCCCAGCAGCCACCATCTACCCAGCCAGTGACTCTGTCCTCTGTACAGCAGGCTCAGATAATGGGACCAGGACAAAGCCCAGGACAAAGACTTTCAGTACCAGTCAAGGTGGTACTGCAGCCACAGGTGAGAGACTTACATAGTAAGGAAAAGAAAGAAAACACAAATACTTAGTCCATTGCTGTTGCCCTCAGTAACCACTTACTCTTGAATGTGGGGCCATTCTAGATTTCTATCTCTAAACTGAGATGTAGACTTAATTCTTTCATCCATGGAAACCTTATTTTAATTATATTATTAAAAGATTAGAGAATTATTGTTGGGTTTGGGATACGAGATTATTTAGTATTTGAATTGTTTTATTTACAATCCTTTCCTAATATTATTGTGAAATAAAAATGATTGGTGACATCCTTTAAGTGATATTTTAGAAATGATAAAAAGAAATAGTCAAGTGATCCGTCCTCCTCACAACCCCGCAGACAGATAAAAGGTAGGCCAAGAGTAGAATTTGAATGTTTTTACTGTTAGGCCAGAGACCAATATTGGCTATGTTAGTTGTAATTTTTCTGAAGTAATGGAGATGTGTATTGATATGAAAGCATAGTAAAAAGATGCTGAAGTTTATTTTGGCAGAATTCTTGCTTTTCTCACCCCTTTCCCACCAAAAGAATACATTTAAAAAAGTATGCGTAGGTTCAATAAGCTTTAGTCTGAGCTTAGTTCTTGAGGGATTAAATAACTAGTTTCTAGCCCCCTAGATCCCCTGCTTCAGAGCTGGATTTTATTTAGGCCATTTAACCACAAGCAAGTTGAAATTTTAGTGTCTTTTTTTCTGTAGGCTGGCTCTTCCCAAGGGGCCTCTTCTGGGCTCTCTGTAGTTAAAGTTTTAAGTGCCAGTGAAGTGGCAGCTTTGTCATCATCAGCAAGCTCTGCTCCTCATTCTGGGGGAAAGACAGGAATGGAGGAAAACCGAGATTGGAACACCAGAAAAAGCAAGAGAAAGCAAATCGGATTGTGGCAGAGGCCATTGCAAGGGCCCGTGCCCGGGGTGAGCAGAACATACCTCGAGTCTTGAATGAGGATGAGTTGCCCAGCGTTCGACCAGAGGAGGAAGGTGAGAAGAAACGCAGGAAGAAGAGCACTGGGGGAGAGGCTGAAAGAGGAAAAGCCAAAGAAGAACAAAACATCTGGTACCTCTAAAACAAAGGGCAAGAGTAAGCTAAAGTGAGTACTCCTTGCTATTTTGATGGGATATTTGAGGGCAGAGCACTCATTTCTAAAAAGTGTTGAGGAACTTATATGTATTTAGCAGCTACATAGTTCAAGGTGATCTATCGTAGAAAATAGTAAGGCCTTTCTTTTTTCTGTCCTAATGCTTACAGGATTTGTTAAACGGAAAATTGAAATTAGCATATTTTCCGAGGAAAACATGAAGGGACAGGAAAGATAGTCACTGTGTTAGGAGTTACCTTTAAAAGCTGTGACTCTGCATTCAGATATTTGTCCTGATTTTGTATTACTGTAGTGTGAAAGATTTCTCACTACCCGCTACCACCCACATCAGTAAAAAGAGAACTGCTGGAGACATAGCTGCCCTGTTTTTGCATCTCATCTGTGAATGGAGATTTCAGCATCTACTGTTAGCTTTAAGCAGCGTTGACAGAAAATTGATGGCTTGCCACATAATTCTTGTCATAATTGAGTGTTCTCTTTCCCTTCCATGCCTTGTTTTTCTTTCTCACTAGCTTTTATTCCCTGGGATTCTTCAGGCTTTGTGGTACAATTATAATAATGTTTTATATTTGTGTAGGATTTTTCAGCTTTTAAAAGATGGTTTTATATTTTTTATTTGAGCATCAGTAACTGTCAGGACAGGTGTTGTCTCTAATGTTTACAAATAATGAAATTAATGCCCTTGTAGTGACAGAAGTGGAATTGCAACAAGGTGTTCTAATACTTAATCTAGTATTTATTCTCCTATCTCGTACTATTTTCCTTCAGGTATTTGTGAACACAGTAGTAGCAAGGATTTGTCAAATATGGTATGGTATAAGAGTCAGTCAGTGGTTTACAAATTCTAATATCTTCTTTTTTTCAAGCACCCTATTTAATAGCTGTGTGTTCCACAGACTGAATATCTAAAAACTTCCGTCTGGAAGTTTTGTATGTGATAGTTTAGATTAATTATGTTTTTTTACCCCTAAATTTTCTTTGCCTTCACTGAAAATGAATTTGATTTTTCCTTTTTAGCACCATCACTCCTGTAGTGGGTAAGAAGAGAAAACGTAATACCTCATCTGATAATTCAGATGTGGAAGTCATGCCTGCACAATCACCTCGGGAAGATGAAGAAAGCAGCATTCAGGTAAAAGGATCCCAAAAGAATTTAGTAGAAAAAAATCATGTTTAATTATGGCTAACCAAGCCAAGAAGATACTGAGATACCATAAGTCTATACACATTTCTTTGGTGTTTCTAAACTGGACGTAGGCCTAAAAGGTGAATGCACCTGGTTAATGTCTTTTTTTTTTTTCCCTTTTTCTTGAGACAGAGTCTCGCTCTGTCACCTGGGCTGGAGTGCAATGGCATGATCTCAGCTTACTGCAACCTCTGCCTCCCAGTTTCAAATGATTCTCTTGCCTTAGCCTCCTAAGTAGCTGGGATTATAGGCATGCACCACCACACCTAGCTAATTTTTGTATTTTTTTAGTAGAGACCGGATTTCACCATGTTGACCAAGCTAGTCTCAAACTCCTGACCTCAAGACCTCAAGTGATCCACCTACCTCGACCTCCCACTGGTCAATGTCTTTACAGTTTTTGTCTTTTTAGACAGAAAGCATATTACTATAAAAATAGCGATACTTAGCTGGGTGTGGTGGCTCACGCCTATAATTCCAGCACTTTGGGAGGCTGAGATGGGCGGTTCACCTGAGGTCAGGAGATCGAGACCAGCTTGGCCAACATGGTGAAACCCCATCTCTGCTAAACATACAAAAATTAGCCGGGCATGGTAGTGTGCACCTGTAATCCCAGATACTTGGGAGGCTGAAGCAGGAGAATCTCTTGAACCCAGGAGGCAGAGGTTGCAGTGAGCTGAGATCGTACCTTTGCACTCCAGCCCGGGTGACAGAGTGAGATTCTGTCTCAAAAAAAAAAAAAAAAAGGCAATACTCATTTTCTCAAATTCCAGTGTTTCAAATACTAAGGAAATCACATGAAATCATGCTGCATGATTGCTTTTCTGGCTGTGTCAGAACTTGGCTCTCTCTTAGAACTCCAAGAATCCGTTTTGCCTTACCTTGTCCACACTTCAGGATTCTGACTCTGTGAACTAGGGTAGTTAGGCACAAAATTTCTTCCTGCATTTTGAAGATGAGGGACGTTGGAAGAGACCAAAAGAAGCCAGACCAGACTGCAGTCTTCCATCTCTGGTTTGTTGCTTTATGGTATCATCTTTGACTCTAATTTCTAACCATAGAAAAAACCTGATTCAGGAGACCCATAGTGCTTCTAAGTAGCTCTGTGGTCTGGCCAACTTACTTAACTTATTTGAGTCTCAATTTCTCATCTGTAAATGGAGGTTTGGACTAAATGAACCTTAAGTGTTTCTCTATTAATATTTGTAAGTGGCTCCCCCTCTTTCATAATATACGTTCAGTACATTGACAAACTGTTACTTGGGTTGTTCTGGGGGAAATTACTATGTGAGAATAGCCAAGAAAGTTTTAAAAAGGAAAATGAGGCCAAAAAAAAATTTTTGAATATATTATGAAATAAGGATTACCAAGACTTTGAAATTGGAGAAGAAAAAACAGATTAATAAAACACATTAGAGCTTAGAAATCAATTCAAATAGTTGTGGAAATTTACTATATATGATTAAAACACCATTTTAAATCAACAGGGAAAAAGATTAGTCAATAAATTAGGACAACTGGCTAACCATTTAGGAAAGCTGGATTTTTTGCTTTCTGAAAAATAAATTCCAACTGAACTAAAGCTGTAAACATAACAGATGAAATTTATTAACTTTTTAGAGACATGAATACATTTTAAAGTAATTATCAAGTAATCTTTGTAAAGAGGATATTAAAATTCAGAAGTGATAAAGGAAAATATTGGTACACTTGACAATATAAAAATTATATATGTTATAACAACAAATAAATTCCATGAACAGTATAGTTGTTGAGAGCACAGACTCTGGAACCAGATTTCTTACGTTCTTTTCTTAACTCTACCATTTACTAGCACTGTCATGAGTTACTTAGCCTCTTGGTGCCTCAATTTCCTCACCTCTAAAATGTAGGTAATAGTACTTATCAAATAGGGTTGTTACAAGGATTACATGTGCACATTTATAAAGCACATATAACAGTGTTTGGCTCATACTAAGAACATATATTAGGACTTATATGCGTATGCTGTTGATTGAATGTGCCCTCCAAATTCATGAGTTAGCCAGGCATGCTGGCTTATACCTATAATCCCAGCACTTTGGGAGGCTGAGGCAGGAGGATTGCTTGAGCCCAGGAAGTTGAGGCTGCAGTGAGCTGTGATCATGCCACTGCAATCCAGCCTGGGCAGCAGGAGAATGAGACACTATCCCTCCACCCGCCTCCCCCCGCCCACCTAAGAAAACCCCACAAAGTTCATGGATTGGCAGCTAAATCCCCCAGTGCAACAGTGTTGAGAGGGGGGGGGGTCTCTTAAGAGACAATTAGGTCATGAAGGCATTACCCTCATGAGTGGATTAATATCATTGAGAAAGTGTGTTTGTTATAAAATCAAGTTGGGCCCTCTCTTGCTTTCTCTGGCTTGTGCTCTCACCTCTCACCTTCCTGCTGTGGGGTGATGCAGCAAGAGGTCCTCGCCAAATGTGGGCAGCTTCATATTGGATTTACCAGCCTTCAGAAATGTGAGAAATAAATTTCTTTTTCTTTCTTTTTTTAATTTTTTGAGATGGAGTCTTGCTCTCTTGCCCTAGTTGGAGTGCAATGGCCCGATCTCAGCCCGCTGCAACCTCTGCCTCCTGATTCAAGTGATTCTCCTGCCTCAGTCTCTTCAGTAGCTGGGATTACAGGTGGCGCCACCACGCCTGGCTAATTTTCACATTTTTAGTAGAGATGGGGTTTCGCCATGTTGGCGTCGCTGGTCTTGAACTCCTGACCTCAGGAGTTGGGAGGCCTTGGGGTTTCGCCATGTTGGCGTCGCTGGTCTTGAACTCCTGACCTCAGGAGTTGGGAGGCCTACCTCGGCCTCCCAAAATGCGTGAGCCACTGTGGCTGGGCTTCTTTTTCTTTTCTTTTCTTTTTTTTCCTGAGACAGAGTCTTGCTATTTCCCAAGTTGGGGTGCAGTGGTGCAATCTTGGCTCACTGAAACCTCTGCCTCCCAGGTTCAAGTGATTGTCCAACCTCAGCCTCCTGAGTACCTGGGATTACAGGTATGCGCCACCACTCCCAGCTAATTTTTGTATTTTTTAGTAGAGACAGGATTTCACCATGTTGACTAGATGGTTGAACTCCTGGCCTCAAGCGGTCCACCCACCTCAGCCTTCCAAAGTGCTGGGATTATAGGCAGGAGCCACTGCACCTGACTACATTTCTTTTTTTTGGGGCGGGGAGGAGGGTGGAATGGAATTGCACTCTTGTTGCCCAGGCTGGAGTGCAATGGCGCAGTCTGGCTCACTGCAACCTCTGCCTCCCAGGTTCAAGCGATTCTCCTGCCTCAGCCTCCCGAGTAGCTGGGATTACAGGCATGCACCACCACGCCCAGCTAATTTTTTATATTTTTAGTAGACATGGGGTTTCTCCGTGTTGGTCAGGCTGGTCTCGAACTCTGGACCTCAGGTGATCCACCTGCCTCAGCCTCCCAAAGTGCTAGGATTACAGGTGTGAGCCACCATGCCCGGCCCATTTCTTTTCTTATCAAAATAAATTACCCAGTCTCTGGTATTCTGTTACAGCAATACAAAATGGACATGTTTTGTTGCAACAACATGTTTTTTAACTAAAGGTTAAATTAGGGTTAAAGGGTCATACAAATAAAGTATTTGTTAAGCAAAAACATGAAGGAAAATTTTCATAATACAAAACACAGAGATTAGTAAAATTTAGAAAGTGGTCTGTTAATTTGCTAAGACCAGCATAACACAATACCCCAGACTAGGTGGCTTAAGCTATGGACATTTATTTTCTTTCTTTTCTTTTTTTTTTTTTTTTCTGAGACCGAGTTTTGCTGTGTTACCCAGGCTGGAGTGCAGCGGTGTGATCTCGGCTCACTGCAACTTCTGCCTCCTGGGTTCAAGTGATTCTCCTGCCTCAGCCTTCTGAGTATTTGCGATTACAGGCATGTGCCATCACACCTAGCTAATTTTTCTATTTTTAATAGAGTCAGAGTTTCACCACTTTGGCCAGGCTGATCTTGATCTCCTGATGTCAGGTAATTCACCTGCCTTGTCCTCCCAAAGTGCTGGGATTACAGGTATGAGCCACTGCACCCAGCCTAGACATTTAATTCCTTATAGTTCTGGAGGCTAGAAGTCCAAGATCAAATGGTCTGCAAGTTTTCTCCTGAGGATTTTCTTGGCTTGCAGAAGGCCACTTTCTCATTGTGTCCTCACGTGGTCTTTCCCCTGTTGGTACACAACACTGGTGTCTTTTTGTGTGTCCAGATTTCTTCTTTCTGTATGATTGGATCAGGACTCACCCTGGTGGCCTCATTTTAACTTAATGACTGTTTGAAAGCCCTATTTCCAATTTCCAAATACATTCACATTCTGAGGTATCGGGGGTTGGGGGTTTAACATATGAATTTGTTGGGGACATACAATTCAGCCTGTGACAAGTGAGGATGACAATATTGGCAATGAAGTTAAGGAACAGACACACACAGTTGATGGGAGTGTTGATTGGGACAATCTTTTTGGCAAATCAGTGTTTCAACATATAGCAGAATTTAGAATGTTAATTTTATTTCACTCAGTGATTCTCTACCTAGGAAATTACGTTATGAATGTGTTTTCAAAAGAATACAGTGATGTTGATGAGCGGGGTGCAGTGGCTCATGCCTGTAATCCCAGCATTTTGGGAGGCTGAGTCAGGCAGATCACAAGGTCAAGAGATGGTCTCATCCTGGGCCACATGGTGAAACCCATCTCTACCAAAAGTTAGTGGGGCATGGTGGCGCACTTCTGTAGTCCTAGGTACTTGGGAGGCTGAGGCAGGAGAATCGCTTGAACCCAGGAGGTGGAGGTTACAGTGAGCCAAGATCGTGTGACTGCACTCCAGCCTGACAACAGAGCTAGTCTCTGTCTCAAAAAAAAAGAAAAAAAAAGAATGCAGTGATATATGTAGCAATATTTGCAATAGCAAAAATGTCCAAAAAATTAGATGTCCATTGGTGGAGAAATAGTTAAATAAAATAGGCAATACTCACACAATAGAATACTAGATGGCAGTTAAAAACAATGAAGTAGGTTGAGATGTGCTAATAAGGAAGACTTACTATTAATGAAAAAAGGTCTATATAGTATCTCTTTATAATGTTTAAAGTATGTATGTGTGTCTGTGTGTGTACATATATGTATATGCATCAATTTTTTTCTGGAAGGATATACAAGAAATGGATAAGAATATGTATCTTTGAAGAGAAGGGTTGAATGGTAAGTGGGTCATGATTATTGTACTTTAGTTTTTTATCCTTTGGCCCTGTGTGAAATTTTTTTAACTTGACCATTTGCCATTTTATTTTTTAGTTTAAAAATACGTATATGAGAAGAATTACAACAGTGCAATAAAGTAGATAGACACTGAAATGTTTCCTAGACCCCAGCTTCACAGTCTCCCAGTTCTCCCCCAGAGGTAGCCTCTGTTACCAATTTTTTATATATCCTTCTAGAAATATTTCTTACTTCCATGAACACTCTACTTCTACCTCCACTAAATATTAGTATTCCATACCTACTCTTCTCCACTGTGTGTTTTCTCTAATGATATGTCTTGAAGGTTGTTCTTTAGTGGAAAAGATAGATCTACCCGTTTTTCTCCTGTATTTTCCTTTTTTATTAGGAAAATTTTAGACATACACAAAAGTAGATTTTTAATGAAGTTACACATTCCCATTCTCCCACTTTAATATTTATCAACAGATGGCCCCTCCCTACTCCCCCCTGTCCTTACTCCCACTCTAGCCCTGCCCACCTTTTAGATTATTTTATTTTTCAGACAGGGCTCAACTCTTGGCTCTGGGATGAAAGTGACTTTTATTTCCTCTCTTGTGGAAGGAGGGGGGAGGAGAGCTTTCCCAGGCACATCAACCTAAAGATGGGGTGGCTGTGCCCCTAGAGCACAGGGATAGAAGAGCGGATCATTGGATTATTTGGAAGGAAGGGCTCATTCTTGTCCACTTCCTGGCACTGTGCTGCAGGGTATGCTGGCAGGAATCACTCCCCTTGAGGCAGCAGCTCCCCCATCAGTGGAGGCATTAGGAAATATCTGCTGGTTTTCACAAAGAGGTGGGGGCAGGTGCCCTGAGTAAGGGAGAGAAAGCTGGGGGTGGCCGACTCCACACCCAACGCCTGTCCAGTGTAATAACTTCATAAAGCCTGGCTGGTGTAATTCTTCCCAGGAAGGCCCAGAGGGGCCCGTAGGCAATGTGAGATCTGATGGCTGATCCTTTAAATGCCCATCTCAGATTGTGATTCTTCACTGCTCACCCACTTATTTTCTGGGCTATTGCACAAGTGGCTCTGGCTGGCTTCCTTTGGAGGCTCATCACTGCCAGGGCTGGTGACCCCAGGAATGGTGTGCAGATCCCTCGGGGGTGTTTTGGTCATGGCTGGGTGTGTTCCTTCCTTGGGGATGTTTTTGGTCATGGTTGAGTTCCGACACTCCATCAGGAATTTCTGATTGTAGATGTTCCTGGTACCTCCCAGGGTGGTGCTGAAGAGTATGCTGCTGGGAGGTCGTGCTGTAGCTGCATGCCTTTGCCCAGCACCACCCACATTTAAGTAAAAAAGTAAGTGGCAGAACAGTACACATAGTATGATTCTGTTTATTAAAAGAAAGAAAACCTTTAGAACTAAGACAAAAAAAGCAAAATTAGAACAAAATATTCTTGCACCTTTGCCCTTCAAGGTTGCTTCTAATGTGAATTATATTGCACCCTGCAGCCTGAGAATCTTGTTTGGATTTCCCAGAACTTCTTGCCACTAGTGTACAGGTTTTTCTCAGTGGATTCTTGACCTTTCATAAAGCAGTTAAGCCAATTGATGTATGATCAATTCATAGAATAAATCACATTGTTTGACAAATAATGTATCATTTTTAGTTTGTTTTTCATTAAAATTTTGGAGTAAAATCTAAGTATATGACCATGGGCAAATAATTTTAAAACTCTTCTTTATGAGAGACCTAACCAGTGACTGTACTACTTTTTGCTCTACAGAAGAGACGCTCAAACCGCCAAGTTAAACGAAAAAAATATACAGAGGACCTGGATATAAAGATCACAGATGATGAAGAAGAAGAAGAGGTGGATGTAACTGGTCCAATAAAACCTGAGCCTATTCTCCCTGAACCAGTGCAAGAACCAGATGGCGAGACTTTGCCTTCCATGCAGTTCTTTGTGGTAAGCTGTGAACTCAAGCAGTTTGAGAGGATTGCCTTGCTAGTCACAATCATCTGTTGACTGACTGCATCTTTTGCTGCAGGAGAATCCCAGTGAAGAAGATGCAGCCATTGTAGACAAAGTGCTTTCTATGCGGGTTGTGAAGAAGGAGGTGAGGACTTCTTAAATTTTTAAAAAATAGACAGAGTCTCACTATGTTACCCAGGCTAAAGTGCAGTGGCTATTCATAGGTGTGATTATAGCGCACTATGAACTTCTGGGCTTGAGCTGTCCTTCTGCCTCAGCCTCCTGTCTGGGACTACCATTGTGTACCACTGCACCTGACTTTTCTCTGTCTTAATATTAGCCCGTAATGCCATGTTCACAGGCTTTATTTGATGAGCACCTTTGGATGTCACGTGTATTGCTAGAGTGTAGTTGTGAGAGACGATGGAGGAAAGTTAGCTAGAAAACAGGAACTGGTTTACTGCTGCTTCTTTTACTTAGCTGTTTATAGACTGGGTAAAGGCTTACTTCTTCCAGCTATCAGGCCTCTATTATTGGAGTACCAGGCTAGTTCCTTAATCCCTGCATCATTAATATATTCAGGGATTACTGGTGTGAAGTTCTGCAATGTGTGGTTAAAATTAAAAAGTTCTTTCTTTTACAATGAAGGAACTGGTGACTAATTTCTTTCTTTTTTCTCAGCTTCCTTCTGGACAATATACTGAAGCAGAAGAATTCTTTGTCAAGTACAAGAACTAGTACGTGATCTGTGCAAAAAACTTGTCACCCCAAATTCCACAGGGTGGTAAAAAGTTCTCCTGTGTAGAGTATACTGGGTGGGAATGCGTCCCTTTTTTATAGTATTCTAGCCCAGATTGCTGTTTTTAATTGGGAAAATGGCTATTCAGAGAGAAATTCAGGAATTGACATGACTCTTACTATTTCCTTGTAGGTAAGTGGGGTGAAGGTGGTTCCTGACGAAATTTCTTGTGATTCTCTTTACCTTAGTTTAGCACTAAGATCTTGCTACTCAAAATATGGTCCATGGACCAGCAGAATTAGCATTACGTGGATGCTTTTTAGAAATGTGGGCTTTCAAGCACGTTCCATACCAGGTGGTTTGTATACAAATTAGAGTTTCAGAAGCAGTGACCTAAGAGATTGTCTTCCAACTTAAGCATGTATTTGTTATGTCCGCTTCTGGCTAATCCCAAAATTTCAGACAGTAGCCTGCCACCTTCTTTCACTTGCACCATGACTGGTTTTTTCCATCCCTCTTAGCTCCTATCTGCACTGTGAATGGGCTACTATCTCCCAACTAGAGAAGGATAAGAGGATCCATCAAAAATTAAAGCGCTTCAAAACCAAAATGGCTCAGATGAGACACTTCTTCCATGAGGTAATTAGGAATAGGTATTGCCTATTATTTCTTTCATAGAAGCACAAATTACTGGGGTTGTTAGCCTTGGCTGATTCTTCAAAATACTTATAATTGGTTTTTATATATGGGTATAAAGTTTTAATTTTGGTTATTGACTTTTCTTACTTAATTGTCCCATACTTTCTTTTCTTAGGTTTAAATATGGTTCATTTATTAGTTATAGGGTATTTTGAAATTGACTTCCTCAGTACACATGAGGTACTTTCAAAACTGCTGATAGACTGACTGCTGGTCCACTTGAGGCATTCTTCTTCCTCTAATGTCTCTCTTTAGCTATTGATGGTCTCTGTAGACATATTAAGAGAGAACATTTATTTTCTCAAATTTCTAATCCAGTATGACTAGAAACAGGGATAAAGCAGCTGAATTTCCGATATCCAGGTTTACTGGTAAACACTGGAGCAAGATGAGTGAAGAAATATGTCTGTTATATTTGCAGCATTCATCCTCGATAAGAGCAGTTTTGGTTGTGTGTTGCAAGTAGAAGAAAAAGTGGAATGGATGGACAAGTAAAGGAGATGAAGGAATGGAAATAGCCTGTGTTTAAACCCTTGAAAAAGAGGTTTAGGTATGGGGCCAGGCACAGTGGCTCACGCCTGTAACCCCAGCACTGCGGGAGGCCAAGGTGGGCAGATCACTTGAGGTCCGGTGTTTTGAGACCAGCCTGGCCGACATGGTGTATCCCTGTCTCTACCAAAAATACAAAAATTAGCCAGGTGTGGTGGCGGGCGCCTGTAATCCCAGCTACTTGGGAGGCTGAGGCAGGAGAATCACTTGAACCTAGGAGATAGAGGTTGCAGTGAGCCAAGATTGTGCCGCTGCACCACCCCAGCTTGGGCAACAGAGTGAGTCTTCCTCAAAAAAAAAACACGAAAAAACCTTTAGGTATGAAGCAGAGCAGAAAAATAGTTGCAGGGGATGTAGAGTCAAAGGAGGTCTTTTTTAAAAACGTGAAATGTAAAATGTGTGTATTTATGGCAATGACTCAGTAGAAGGAGTCCTAAGAATGCAAGAAGCGGTGGACACCAGAGCCTTTATGGAGAGAATGACCTCTGTTAGAGAGAAAGAGACACTCACTGGTAGCAGATGAGAAGTTGGGTACAGACCCAGGTACATTTATAGGATTTAATGTTATGAAAAAGGAAAACTCCCATCAGATAGCTTCTAATTTCTTTAAAATTTTGAAGTAGGGTTCTCTGCTGAAGATGAGGTAGAGGAGTGGGTTTATTGGACAGTGATCTTTTGGTCTTACTGTTTGGTTTCATAACTCATCTAGGATGAAGAGCCCTTTAATCCAGACTACGTAGAGGTGGATAGGATATTGGATGAGTCTCACAGTATTGACAAGGACAATGGGGAGGTGAGTTGTCAAGGCATGGAGTAACATGAACATCCTCTTAGATTTCTGCTGGTTGCTTTGCCAGTCTTTTCTTTTTCAGGTATAGCTGCAAAATCCCTTGGACTGAAAAGGTGTTTCTGAATTTTTCTGTGTGATCCTTAGATAATGGGAGGTAAGGAAGTAGGGAGAGATGCTAAAAGGAAAGATTTTGTAAAGTCAAACATGTAGAAGCTAAGTACTGAAAAGTCGTTCATCTGGGTTTCATTTTTCCTCAGATTTTAAATCGGAGTCTGTTGACATACAGTTGCAGGTAGAGTGTGGGGCAGGGGAAAGGGATACTTTATAACAGGACCTCTGAGTCAAATTCTTTCCTCTATAAAATTCCAAATTCTTAAATTTATGAATATAAAAATACTTCTACGGGCTACTTCTTGCACTCACCATTAGTTAAATGTCTGTTCATTTGTCATTAAAACAGATCTGCTGGCTGGTGCAGTGGCTCACACCTATTATCCCAGCACTTTGGGAGGCCAGGTGGGTGGAACACGAGGTCAGGAGTTTGAGACCATCCTGGCTAACACAGTGAAACCCCATCTCTACTAAAAATACAAAAATTAGCCGGGCATGATGGCACGTGCCTGTAGTTCAGCTACTCGGGAGGCCACGGCAGGAAAATCTCTTGAACCCAGGAGGTAAAGGTTGTGATGAGCCGAGATTGCAACACTGCAGCAAGACTCCGTCTCAAAAAAGAAACAAAAAACGATGTGCTACATTTGAATCTGTATTTTTTTTTTCAATTAAAATAAAAAAATTTTTTGAGACTATTTTTGCTCTGTCACCCAGGGTGGGGTACAGTGGTGTGATCTTGGCTCATTGTAACCTCCACCTCCCAGATTCAAGTGATTCTCATGTCTCAGCCTCCTGTAGGTGGGACTACAGGCGCACACCATCACACCAGCTAGCTCTTATATTTTTAGTAGAGACAAAGTTCCACTGTATTGGCGAGGCTGGTCTTGAACTCCTACCTCAAGTGATCTGCTTGCCTCAGCTTCCCAAAGTGCTGGGATTGAAGGCATGAGCCACCATACCTGGCATCATTTTCATTTTCAAATGTTCATCTATGTTTAGCCAGCAGTGAATTCAACTTTCTTTTAAATTTACTTTTACTTTTTTTTACTCTATAAAACATCATTTTCTTAGATTTTGTCTCTTTATTTTTACTTCAAGTAACACTTTTTGGTTTAGCTTTGCAGGGACATAAAGAGCATTTTTATCACATGTGACACTTTTTATACAGTGACCAGTAGAGAACAGCAGAACCTTTTTAAGATGTTAGTGCTGGGTGGGTGAGCTGGGCTTATTCATGAGATAAGTGACTTGCTCCTCCCATGCATCATTATAACAGGACCTCTGAGTCAAATTCTTTCCTCTATAAAATTCCAAAGTTTATTCTACTTTATAAGCCTTCAGATTCACTCAGATAGTCAGAATCTTAGATATCCAGGACCCAGTATATTTCATTGTCTTTAAATCTTAACAAGCACGCTTCAGATAACATATTTTGCTTTTGAGGTTGAGGGTGGTAGTCTTGTGTGTTCGTTTGTGGGAACTGAGTGGAGAATGGGCCGATTATTAGGGCAATTTGTTAGCTACTCTTAAATTCTCATCATTTTTCAGGATCTCAACCTTTCCAGCCTTGACAATCTTACGCTTTTTACCATACTTACCCTTCTAAAAGCAACTGGCCTTTGGTTAGGTCCCTTTGGAATGTCTTGCAAATGATATGACAGACGATAATGTTTTCATACTCAAATACTATAGTTTATGCTCCCAATATTGACTAATACTATCCTTAAGTAAGTTTAATTTGTCGTCTTTTTTTTTTTTTTTTTTTTTTTTTTGAGACGGAGTCTCACGCTGTCACCCAGGCTGTAGTGCTGTAGTGCAGTGGTGCCATCTCAGCTCACTGCAATCTCCGCCTCCTGGGTTCAATTCTCCTGCCTCAGACTCCCGAGTAGCTGGGACTACAGGCGTGCGCCACCATGCCCAACTAATTTTTTTTGTATTTTTAGTAGAGACGGGGTTTCACCGTGTTGGCCAGGATGGTCTCAATCTTCTGACCTTGCGATCTGCCCGCCTCGGCCTCGCAAACTGCTGGGATTACAGGTGTGAGCCACCGCGCCCAGCCCAATTTGTCATCCATTTTATATTACCTACCTAATAGTGGAAATAAATATTACAGTAAATATTATGCTGGAAATGTGTGACTTGGACAAATGGCTTTATATAGAGAATGACCTGAGTTACTGTGATAAAGAAAAAGATAAAAGAGCAGCTAGATCAATACCAGAGATTCGACATTTGTGACTATGTTGAGGCACTTTCACAAATTTTGTTGGCTATTTTAAGGAGTTTTCTATGAATTGATAATTATAGATTCTTGTTGATTACACTAGACCCAATCTAATCCATGCTTTATACTTCATAAGCCAAAAATGGAGATGCAGTAAGTGCAATGATCATCTTGAATAGTGAAAATAGGAGCCATTTGCTATTGGTCACTGCCCCCTCATTTTCAGTGGATGCCTACCTATACTAGTACTTACTGTAGTTGAACTTTTTAGCATTTTGTCGTCTTTACTCTTATTACCTGTCTTTGTTGATAACCTCTTATTAGCTCCTAGCTTCCTGGGACTCACAAGGACATTTCTTTACCACCATATAAGTGCTCTTGAGGTGCATTTGCACTGAGCTTTAGGAGCTCAGAAGCCAGTATATGCTGGTAGTCCTCATCCTAAAGATAGCCTAGCAACCAATGCGTCAGATTTGGTGCCAGGAGAATAGTACGGTACAGAAACACATCTTTAAATTTCAACATGGTATAGGAGAAGATTAGTCTTTTTGTTTTTTTCATCTGTGTAGTTGATGAGCATAATGTTTTAGTGCTTAGTGTTCTAGAAACTACTGGGTAGAAATTTTCCTTTTAGAACAGATTCTGATAAATTGCTTTGAAGAATGATCAAAGCCACAAATAGTGCATCAGAAGGTGAACCTTTGGTCAGTGTATTTGGCCTGACTTTTTCAACACCTTTTAGATATTGATACTTTGTGACCTGATTTTGCAATCAAATTCTTACTCTTTTTTGTTGTTGTTGAGACAGAGTCTCACTCTATCACCAGGCTGGAGTGCTGTGGCACGATCTGGGCTCACTGCAACTTCCGTTTTCCGGTTTCAAGCAATTCTCCTGCCTCAGCCTCCTGAGTAGCTGGGACTACAGGCACGGACCACCACGCCCGGCTAATTTTTTTTGTATTTTTAGTAGAGACAGGCTTTTACCATGTTGGCCAGGATGGTCTCGATCTCTTAACTTCGGGATCTGCCCTCCTTGGCCTCCCAAAGTGCTGGGATTACAGGCGTGAGCCACGGCGCCCCGCCCAAATTCTTATTCTTTAACCACAACAGAGAACACAGAATAAGTTTCTTAAGGCTTTGGTTTCTTCTCTCCTAGCCTGTTATTTACTACCTGGTGAAATGGTGCTCTCTGCCCTATGAAGATAGCACATGGGAGCTAAAGAGGATGTTGATGAGGGCAAGATTCGCGAATTTAAACGGATTCAGTCAAGGCACCCAGAACTCAAAAGGGTGGTAAGTACATTTGCATTAGAGTATAAAGGCCTACATAAGAAATGATTTAATTTTTTCCCCTATGGAAGTTTTTGTTGTTTTAGCTTTTTATTATGGAAATTTCAAACATATAAAAATTGAAGAAATGGTCTAATGTACCCATTATCCACTTAACAATTATCAGTACACATCCAGTCTTATGTCATATATTTTCCTACCCATTAATTCCTGTTACTCAGGTTATTTTAAATCAAATCACAGATTCATTTATTTCATCTGTAAATATTACAGTGTTTATGTCTAAAAAATTATTACACCTGAAAAATTTAATCATTCTTTAATATCATCAAATCATTGGTACCAATCATTGCATCATCTGTTAATTTTTGTTAAATCATTTAAATTTGGTTCTCAGTAAGGTCCATATATTGCTATCAGTTAATACGTCTCAAGTTTCTTTTAACTTCCCCCTTGATCTCCTCTCCCTGCCTTATAATTTTCTCTTGAAGAAATCAGGTGATTTGTAGAGTTTTCCGTAGCTGAAGTTTGCTAATCACATTACCCTTGGTACCTTTTTACATGTTTGCTGTCCCTGATATTTCACATGAATGCTTAGGTTGGAGCAACGCTGTCCAATAAAACATTTTAGAGCTGTGCTGTCCAATACAGTAGTCACTAGCCATGTTTTTTTTTTTTTTTTTTAACATTGTAGAAAGCTCTGTTAGACATCACTGTTCTACACGCTTGATCAGATGGGAGAGGGAGAGCCAGTAACTCTGCTTCATAGATGGTGTTGTGTACTTACATCAGGTTGTGTTTTGTGATGTCAGTCATTTGTTGTCATTCTGGATCCATACTTTAAGGATTTGAAAGTAGTGATATTTTAATTCTATCATTTCTGCATTTATTAGCCAAAATCTTCTATAAAAATAAATTTGTTTCACTTACTATTTGGTTTCCTTGAGGTAGAGATCATATAGAAAAGATAAGTACTTTATTATTTTCCTCTATTTCCCAGTTACAAAATAATGATGTAGTTCTCTTAAATTCTCCAAAAGTGACCAGAGTTTTTCCTCTTTATTTTTTTTTAAAGTAACATTGTGAACTCATGAATTTAAACATATTTGACCTGTTGTAATCCAAACAATGTTGTTTTGAATTGACTTTAACTATTAGAACTTACTTAGTAAGTCTTTTTGTTAACGTCTCCACTACATTTATTCAAACGTCTTGTTTTTTAGAATCGTCCGCAGGCAAGTGCCTGGAAGAAATTGGAGCTATCACATGAATATAAAAACAGAAACCAGTTACGGGAATATCAGTTGGAAGGGGTCAATTGGCTGCTCTTTAATTGGTATAACAGGTAAAGAAAAGAATGGGCCTGTAAGATGTAAGCTTAGTTCTGGGATTATTTTTATTTGTTTTCTATTGAAACAATTTCTTCCTACATACTCTATTTTTTTTTTAAAGATAGTATCTTTTAACATTTTTTTTTTCCCATGGTAAATCTGCAGGCAGAACTGCATCCTGGCTGATGAGATGGGATTGGGCAAAACTATTCAGTCCATTGCCTTCTTGCAGGAAGTATATAATGTGGGCATCCATGGCCCCTTCTTGGTCATTGCCCCATTGTCCACAATTACTAACTGGGAGCGAGAATTTAATACATGGACAGAAATGAACACTATTGTGTACCATGGCAGTCTGGCCAGCAGACAGATGATTCAACAATATGAAATGTACTGCAAAGATTCACGGGTGAGTTGTATGTCTTGGGATTACTCTGGCTTAGAGAAAGTCAGCCAAGGTACCTGGTATTTTAGGTGCTGTGTATGAATAGAAGACTTTCATTGAAAGTCTTCAGTATGCTTATGCAAAAATGTCTATGGCTTAAGGCATTTTTATATAGCAGTATGCATGTCTTTTTTTGACTTTGCTATTTTTTTGCCCAGTAGACATTTGATCCAGTAGAAATTCTGATTTTATTTGTGAACACATACATTTTAAGTAGAATTTTGCCAGTATCAATGAATTTTAATCACAGTATTTTCCAGAAATGAAATTCTTTTAGCCACTTAATCCATGTGGTGGTGAGCTTCTTTCTTTCTTTTTTTGTTTTTAAAGACAGAGTCTTGCTCTGTCACCCAGGCTGGAGTACAATGGCGTGATCTTGGCTCACTGCAACATTCACCTCCTGAGTTCAAGCAATTCTCCTGCCTTAGCCTCCCGACTAGCTGAGATTACAGGTGCCTGCCACCACGCCCAGCTAATTTTTTGTATTTTTAGTAGAGATGGGGTTTCACCATATTGGACAGGCCGGTCTCAAACTCCTGACCTCAGGTGATCCACCTGCCTTGGCCTCCCAAAGTGCTGGGATTACAGGCATGAGTCACCGTGCCCAGCCACTGAGCGTATTTCTTTTCCTCTTTTTAGTCTACTGAAATTTTCATCATGATCAGTTTCTTTTTCTAAATGGCCAGGTATAGTGACTCATGCCTGTAATCCCAGCACTTTGGGAGGCCGAGGTGGGCTTATTACCTGAGGTCAGGAGTTCAAGACCAGCCTGGCCAACATGGTGAAACCCTGTCTCTACTAAAGATATAAAAATTAGCTGGGTGCGGTGGTGGGCACCTGTAATCCCAGCTACACAGGAGGTTGAGGCAGGAGAAGAATAGCTTGAACCCAGGAGGTGAAGGCTGCAGTGAACCTTACCTATCTGCAAGTTAATTTTTAGTGAGGTACATATTTTGAGGCTACTGCAAATAAAATATATTGTTTCTTAATTATAACTTTCGTAACTTATATCCTAAAAACAATTGTAGTTATCATGCACTTTTAACTGAATATAAATTTCTAAAATAGTAAGCCTTGTATAATTGCATTCCAGCCGGGATGACAGAGCGAGACTTTGTCTCAAAAAAAGAAAAGGCCAGGCGCAGTGGCTCACACCTGTAATCCCAGCACTTTGGGAGGCTGGGGGAGATCATGAGGTCAGGAGTTCAAGAACAACCTGGCCAACATAGTAAAACCCCATTTTTACTAAAAATACACAAATTAGCCGGACATGGTGGCACACACCTATAGTCCCAGCTACTCGGGAGGCTGAGGCAGGAGAATCATTTGAACCGGGAGGCGGAGGTTGTGATGAGCCGAGATCAGGCCAGTGCGCTCCAGCCTGGTGACAGCAAGACTCCATCTCAAAAAAAAAAAAATCAATCAATCAATTTCTTTTGCTGTGTAAATTTGAAAACAAAATTGGAATTATCCATCATATATTAACATGAATTGTATTGTTTTTCTACTGTTAGTTTTCTTCTTTTTATTTCTACCAAATCAAGTTTTCCTGTCATATTTTATTTATAGCTCTATTTTTTTTGTTTTTTTGAGACGGAGTCTTGCTCTGTCACCAGGCTGGAGTGCAATGGCACGATCTCGGTTCACTGCAACCTCCACCTCCTGGGGTCAAGTGATTCTCCTGCCTCAGCCTCCTGAGTAGCTGGGATTACAGGCACGTGCCACCATGCCCAGCTAATTTTTGTATTTTCAGTAGAAATGGGGTTTCACCATGTTGGCCAGGATGATCTTGATCTCCTGACCTTGTGATCCACCCACCTCAGCCTCCCAAAGTGCTGAGATTACAGGTGTGAGCCACCATGCCCAGCCTGCAGCTCTTAATTTTGTTAAAATGATTTTATTATTTTGTCAATTTTTAGACATCAGCTAATATTATATTCTGTATTAGCTGTTTTCATTTTTACTGTCTTGTATGTTTCGTCATTGTCCAGTAGTTGTGGATTTCATTGTTACTCAACAAAATATCTAGGGCAGAGATATATGAGCTAGGCATACAGCAGAGTGAAAAACGTCTAGCCTCTCATTCAGTGAGGTCTGTCATTTTCCCAAAAAGTTGAATATGTTAAGGAAGCAATGTATCTTAGATTCAGTGATATGGCACTATTTTTCAGGAAAATAAACAGCAGTGGAGGTGGGTGGTAGTACAATTTCTATTTCCTATTAAATATGTCTTAATATAGTAGCCAAGTAATTCAGAAGAGCTCCTCGATTAGGTACATTTTAGTTTTTTTCTGACTTTGCTGCCTTCATGCTTAGGGACGCCTTATCCCAGGTGCATACAAGTTTGACGCCCTGATCACCACTTTTGAGATGATTTTGTCAGACTGTCCTGAGCTTCGTGAAATTGAATGGCGTTGTGTCATCATTGATGAGGCCCATCGACTGAAAAATCGTAATTGCAAGCTGCTTGATAGTCTTAAGCACATGGACCTGGTGAGTTCCACACTGACTTATGGGCAGAAACACCTGGAATTAACCCTAATTCCCTGTGGAATTAAAATAACCCTAGTTTAGCAGAGAAGAAAAAAGTCTGAATCATAGTATTGAACAGTGGGGATGGCCTGTGGGTGTGGTAACCTGAAAGTCATGTAAAAGTCATAAATTTTAGAACTGGGAAGTTTAGTGATTCTCAACCAGAATAAGAGATAGGAAACTACATTAGTTACCTATTACTGCATAACAAAATACTCCAAAACTTAGTGTCCTACAGTAACTATATTTTTCATGATTTTCTAGCTCAACCTCTTAGGCTGAGCTCAGCTGGTTGGTTCTTACCACGATCTTGCCTGGAGTCAATATTGCTACAACTGGCAGTTGATGCTGGTTTTTATCTGGAGCACCTGGGTTCCACATGGCCTCTCATCCTCCGTAGGCCAAAATGGGTTTCTTTGCATGGTAGTCTCAGGGCAGTACTCCAAGAGGGCAAAAGTAGAAACAGCAACCTTTGAGATAGGCTCTGAAGCTCACACAGTGTCACTTCTGCTACATTCTTGTTCTTGCAAGTAACAAGGCAAGCCTAGATTCACGGGGTGAACCTCGACAGGAGGAACAACAAAAAATTAATCATATTTAATCCAGCTCAGTTACATTCCCTAGAGGACAGCAGATTTTAGGATATCTGTGGGGGAGTTGAATATGGAGAGACATATGTAATTGGAATAAACATAATCTGAATTACTGTTTTTTAATTTGCTTATTACAAAATTTGTATTAAGTACATTAATGTCAGAGGGATTTCTTGAATGTTTTGTGTTTATCGAAAGAGGGTGTGGAAGAAAAGTTCATGGACCAGTGATCTAGTCCATTCTCATAATTTTATACATAAAGAAATTAAAGGTTATATACTTTAAAGATTATATACTTGATAGAAAACCTCAGAAGTCCTTTATATTTTTTAATTTTGTTATTCTTTTTTTCCTCCATTTCTAGGAACACAAAGTGCTACTCACAGGAACACCATTGCAAAATACTGTAGAAGAACTGTTTAGCTTGCTTCATTTCTTAGAACCGTCACAATTTCCCTCAGAATCAGAGTTTCTCAAGGACTTTGGGGATCTAAAGACAGAGGAACAGGTAGGAAATGCATCTGATGAGGTACTAACTCAGGACAAAAAAGATGAAGTTTGTACATGGCAGACATCTGTTGTCATTGGGCTCTCAAGAGCCCTTCTTAACTCCTTATATTCTTGTGCCTACATCATTTGTGGCATCATTCAAAGTGTACATTTCTTAGATAGTGGAAAACTCTAATTTTCCATGTTTCTACATAATGTGAGAATGTTTGTCCTCATGTTATTGATTTCTTTTTCTCTCTGTAATGGACCACAGGTTCAAAAGCTGCAGGCCATTCTTAAGCCAATGATGCTGAGAAGACTCAAAGAGGATGTTGAAAAAAACTTGGCACCCAAACAGGAAACTATTATTGAAGTAGAGCTGACTAACATCCAGAAGAAATACTATCGGGCTATTTTGGAGAAGAATTTCTCCTTCCTTTCCAAAGGAGCAGGTCATACCAACATGCCTAATCTGCTTAACACAATGATGGAGTTGCGCAAGTGCTGCAACCACCCATATCTCATCAATGGTGAGGGAATTCTTGGTACACACCTGAACTTCTGTAGTACCTGTGTTTACTTTCCAGATGATACTCCCTGGGGACAATGGATGCATTGACTGATCCAACCGAATTTGGTAGGGGGGAACTGAGGAATGGGAAATGGTTCTCCCTTTGCAAAAGAGATTCTAAGCCTGGGCAACATGATGAAACCCCACCTCTACAAAAAATACAAAAATTAGCCAGGTATATGATGGCACGCACCTGTGGTCCCAGCTACTCGGGAGACTGAGGTGGGAGGATCGCTTGAACCCAGGAGGTACAGATTGCAGTGAGCTGAGATCGCACCACTGCACTTCAGCTTGGGCGACAGAGTGAGACCCTGTCTCCAAATAAAGTAAATAAAAACGATTCTTATTTGGAATGTTTTTCTCTAGTTCTTTCTACCCCTTTGATCCTGCATAATCTCCAAAATTAAGATTTGCTATTTAAAATTTCATGAATAAGAGCTCAGATAAGCCAGGCACAGTGGCATGTACCTGTAGTCCCAGCTACTTAGGAGGCTGAGGCTGGAGGATCATTTGAGCCCATGAGTTTGAAGCTAGCCCTATCTCAAAAAGAAAAAAAAAATTCTCAGGTTATTCTGTTCCCTGGATAAAGGTCCTCATCGATACTTCATTTTGTTGTGTCTGTCTCTTTTTGGGTGCTGATAGTGTGTTCATCTTACTTAGTCCTTGTCCACATATTTACGTCTTTTTTTACCTAGTTATCATAGGCCTGCTTTACTTGGAATATTTTGTATGACACAACTGAGGGTAATTTTTTTTTTTTTTTTTTTTGAGACAGAGTTTCGCTCTTGTCACCCAGACTGGAGTGCAGTGGCGCTATCTCAGCTCCCTGCAACCTCAACCTCCCAGGTTCAAGTGATTATCCTGCCTCAGCCTCCCAAGTAGCTGGGTTTACAGGTACCCACCACCACGCCCGGTTAATTTTTTGTTTTTTTGAGACAGAGTCTTGCTCTGTTGCCGAGGCTAGAGTGCAGTGGCATGGTCTCAGCTCACTGCAACCTCTACCTCCTGCATTTAAGCACTTCTCCTACCTCAGCCTCCCAAGTAGCTGGGATTATAGGCACCTGCCACCTGGCCTGGCTAATTTTTGTATTTTTATTAGAGACGGTGTTTCAGATGTTTGGCAGGCTGGTCAAACTCCCGACCTCAGGTGATCCACTTGCCTCGGCCTCCCAAATTGCTGGGATTACAGTTTTTGTTTTTCGTTTTTTTTTTTTTTTAAGACAGAGTCTTGCCCCGTCACCCAGACTGGGGTGCAGTGGCATGATCTTAGCTCACTGCAATCACCACCTCCTGGGTTCCAGCAGTTCTCCTGCCTCAGCCTCCTGAGTAGCTGGAACTACAGGCCTGTGCCACCACGCGAGGCTAAGTTTTGTGTTTTTAGTAAAGACAGCATTTCACCATGTTGGCAAGACTGGTATCGAACCCCTGACCTCAGGTGATCCACCCTCGTGGGCGTCCCAAAGTGCTGGGATTACAGGCATGAGCCACCGTGCCCAGCTGATTTAAGATTTTTTGGTGCTGAAATTCTGTGTGTATGAAATGTTGGTCTTAAGTAAAATTACATTTTTTCCCTTTGCTTTCGTAATTAAATAGTCTACAAGCCTAATATGTTTCACTGGATCTCAATATAATTTGATTTTTCTTTTGGAAGGTGCCGAAGAAAAATCCTAACAGAATTCCGTGAAGCTTGCCATATTATACCTCATGACTTCCACCTGCAGGCCATGGTTCGTTGAGCTGGCAAACTGGTTCTTATTGACAAGTTACTTCCAAAGCTTAAAGCTGGTGGCCATAAAGTTCTGATCTTCTCTCAGATGGTACGCTGCCTAGACATCCTGGAGGATTATTTAATCCAGAGGAGGTAAGAAAAGAGTCATCCCAGCCTGTGGTTACTCTATCCTCATAAAGCAGCAAAAAGTAGGAGGGCCTGGGTTTAATTAGAGTTGACCGATTGCAGTAAGAGAAGTGTTTAAGATTCTCACTCTCAACTTGGTTTTTGACCAGCTTTGATAGGGAAGCACTGATACTGATCCTAGCTTGCTTTTTTGGTCTTCACTTCTGCTTGGCCTCTTACATTTTTTTCTGTGACTCCCATACAGGTACTTATATGAACGTATTGATGGGCGAGTTAGAGGGAACCTTCGACAGGCTGCCATTGACCGCTTCAGCAAACCTGACTCAGACCGTTTTGTCTTCTTACTATGTACCCGGGCTGGTGGACTTGGTATTAATCTTACAGCTGCTGATACCTGCATTATCTTTGATTCAGATTGGAATCCACAAAATGACCTGCAGGTAAAGGAATTCATTGTCTTAGGGACTAACTACCTAACTTGGGAGATTTTTCAGTAAGAATAAGATCTTTTAGAAAGAACTTTCAGATAATTTGGAATTGTTTCCTTAGCTAAGGGTGGCAGTTAGGTTAGGGAATCAGCAAATGTTTTCTGTAAAGGACAAGATGGTAAATGTTTTAGGCTTTGTGAGCTATCAAGTCTCTGTCTCACCTCCAAGTCTTTCAGCACTAAAGCAGCCATAGGTAATATGTAAATGAATGGGTAGTACTGTGTCCACATTGAACTTTATTTATAAAAAATAGATGTCCATACAGAATTTAGTCTGCTGACCCCTGGTCTACATGATGGGGTGATAATTTCATCTTGAAATTGACTCTTGGTTTTGAGTTTTTCTCATGGCTGCTCTATAGAAGTGAGAGGATCATAAATTGGTATTTTGTATTCTTTCCCCTGCTAATGTTATGTTATCTTTCTCCTTTCATTTTTATTTTCTTAAACCAGGCCCAGGCACGATGTCATCGAATTGGGCAGAGCAAAGCTGTGAAGGTGTACCGCCTCATCACTCGTAATTCCTATGAGAGAGAGATGTTTGATAAGGCCAGCCTCAAGTTGGGATTGGATAAGGCTGTCCTTCAGTCCATGAGTGGTCGGGATGGCAACATTACTGGGGTGAGTCTTAGTTTATAGATAAGTTTGTAGTGAGTCATTGTGATAGAGGAAACAAAAGCTATTTTTACACAGGAATTTGACTACCTTGTTTGGATTCTCAGTTATTCTTATAATAGCTAAAATATTATGGCATAGTTAGATAATATTCTCTTGATAGTCTTTTCATCTGTCTATTGGTTTTTATAGATCCAACAGTTCTCTAAGAAGGAGATTGAAGATCTTTTAAGAAAAGGAGCATATGCAGCCATCATGGAGGAAGATGATGAAGGTTCCAAGTTTTGTGAAGAGGACATCGACCAGATCTTGTTAAGACGAACTACAACCATCACCATTGAATCTGAAGGAAAAGGTTCTACCTTTGCCAAGGTATGTTCTGTGTGTGCCAGAGGCTAGAAAAGCAGAGATAGAGACCTGAGTCTCTAGGATTTAATTATGTTTTTATGCTGGGCACAGTGGCTCATGCCTGTAATCCCGGCACTTTGGGAGACCAAAGTGTGTGGATCACTTGAGGTCAGGAGTTCAAGACCAGCCCGGCCAACATGGTAAAACCCCATCTCTACTAAAAATACAAAAATTAGCCCGGAGTGGTGGCATGTGCCTGTGTTCCCAACTACTCGGGAAGCTGAGGCAGGAGAACCACTTGAAGAACCCAGGAGGTAGAGGTTGCAGTGAGCTGAGATTGTACCCTCGTACTTCAGCCTGGGTAACAGAGTGAGACTCCATCTCAAAAAAAAAAAGTTTAAAAAATATAATTGCTGAATTTTACCACTTTAAAAAAAAAAAGTCAGCTTTACCTCTACGTTTGTTTTTCTCTAGGCAAGCTTTGTTGCCTCTGAAAACAGGACAGATATTTCTTTGGATGACCCCAACTTCTGGCAAAAGTGGGCCAAAAAGGCTGACCTAGACATGGATCTGCTCAATAGTAAGGTGAGTTTCTTCTTACTTTAGGGAGGAAGTATCGCAGAAGACCATACTACTTTCAGGAGTCTTTATAGCTACTCTGATTATTTGAGCTAATTGTGGTTTATGATGGTGTATTGTATACAAGGGCTGTTGTGGCTGCTTTCTACCTAAGAGGCCCCAGAAAAATAGTTGGGTATCTCCCACCTAATTTTACTTTCTGTAGATTGTTTTACATGTCATTTAAAAAATCTCTGAGTATCTACACATGTTACATCCAAGGCCACTGTAATCCATAATTGTCTTATTCTTTTCCCATGAACAAATCAGGAAGAGAATTACTTCTTCTGTTCTCTTCATAGAATAATTTGGTAATTGACACACCTAGAGTACGAAAACAGACACGCCACTTCAGCACTCTGAAAGATGATGATCTGGTGGAATTCTCTGATTTGGAAAGTGAGGATGACGAGCGGCCACGCTCCCGCAGACATGACCGTCATCATGCCTATGGGCGCACTGACTGCTTTCGGGTGGAAAAGCATCTCCTGGTATATGGGTAAGAGCCCAACTTGCCATGAGAGGTAGTTCAGAGTGCATCTCCATCCTGATAGATACTCTTTGCCTTTCAAACTGGGGGCTATGATCAAGAAGAGATAATGTGAAACAATATTTGCCTTGGAGGGAGTTTGTTCTATTTATTCTGTTGCTATGTTTTTTAAGATCTCTGTTTCACATCTTTCCAGTGATATGATTCTGAGGGGCAAGAGACCATCATTTCCCAGAAAAATGTTAATATAGTTTCCTTTTCTGTTTTTTTAGTTGGGGACGATGGCGAGATATTCTATCTCATGGACGCTTCAAGCGACGTATGACTCAACGAGATGTGGAGACAATTTGCCGGGCCATTCTTGTGTACTGTCTTCTACATTACCGTGGGGGATGAAAATATTAAAGGCTTTATCTGGGACTTGATTAGCCCAGCTGAAAATGGCAAGACAAAAGAATTGCAGAATCATTCAGGTAATTATCAACTCTTTCCTTTATGTTTTTCTATAGGTTGTCTAATCCTTTTCAGGTCCAAGGGTTTTTCTCAATCCAAGTCTTTGATGTCCCCCCTTTCCCAGGTCTATCTATCCCTGTGCCTCGTGGACGAAAGGGAAAAAAAGTAAAGTCACAAAGTACTTTTGATATCCATAAGGCAGATTGGATCCGGAAATATAACCCTGACACTCTGTTCCAAGATGAAAGTTACAAGAAGCACTTGAAACATCAGTGTAACAAGTAAGGATAGAATTTAGCAAAGACGTTTTCCACCTCAAACTTTCTACACTGTTACTGAGCCAGCTCTTCCTTTGTCCCTTCTAGGGTACTGTTGCGGGTACGAATGCTGTACTACCTGAGGCAGGAGGTTATTGGAGACCAAGCAGAGAAGGTGTTAGGGGGTGCCATTGCCAGGTAAAGTTCTGCTATATTTTTTTGATTTCTGCCCTGCCTTATTTGAGGAAAGATGGATTTGCTTATTTCATTTTATGCTATCTTTGGGATATCTAATTTAAATCTATATATCAGGCCTTTAATTCTATCCTTGACACTAGCAGAAGGAAATAGGGTAGATGCATGAGTATTTAAATTGATAGATAGAGGAAGATACCTATAATAACCTTTGCAAGGATTCTCACTTTAATTTCCTGCATTTCTATGCTAAATCTGCCTTCTTATACCTTCAGTGAGATTGACATATGGTTCCCAGTAGTGGATCAGCTGGAGGTTCCAACAACATGGTGGGACAGTGAGGCTGACAAGTCGCTGCTCATTGGAGTCTTTAAACATGGTATGTACCTTCTCATATTCTATTCCTTTTCTACTGAAGATTTGTGTTCATAGATGGAACATTTAGCAAAATGCTCATGAGAAATAACTGAGTTATCTGATTGATCTTCAGTAAATTTGAGTAGGAAAGTAGTTCTTAAATATCCAGAGCAGTTAGTTCCTATAAATAGATGTTCAAGAAGGACCAGATGGATACGTAAATCTCAAGGTAGGGAGCCTCCCATCTGTTCTCTAATCACTGTCCCACGAATCAGGGCAGGTAATATACCCCCACTATTGTTAATAATAACCACACTTAATTTGTATGGCTTTCCTCTTGGTCCAGGCTAGCATAACAGTTGCAGCAGATCATCTTGTCGCAGTTGTATTTCTGGGCGAGTAGGCAGAGGGAAGGCTTAATAATGCCGTCTCAGAGGCCAAGCACCACCTGCAAAGGTGGACTCTTTCCGGATGTTATAGTCTGAAAGAGTATGGCCATCCTCCAACCGTCTGCCCACAAATATCAGATGCTGCTGGTCAGGTGGGATGCCCTCCTTGTCTTGGATCTTGGCTTTGACATTTTCATTGATGTCACTGGGCTGGCCCTCAAGGGTGATGGTTTTGCCTGTGAGGGTCTTTATAGAGATCTGCATGTCTGTGTCAGCTCGGCCACCTCACTGAAGAGAAAGAGCTGAAAAATCTTCTGTTTGCGTAAATGTCCTGTTTGCCTAAACGTTAGCATTCACTCTGCTATAGGTATGAGCAGCAGTGTTTGAGTGAAATAAAGCGTATAAGAAGGGGAGACTGACTAGCCAAAACAAAAAATGCAGTGGGGGGTAGGAATATTTCCTTATTCTTTTTGCTGTTTTGCCAAATAACCAAATCCCAGGCACTAAAAAGCAGTGAGCATTAACTTTTAGCCAAATGACTTCGTGAATTAGAATGTCTTTTTTTTTTTTAAGAATGTCTTTCTTTAAAAAGAATATTTTTATTTTCTATAAAATAAAAGTAATGGCACTTAAGCTACATCTTTTTTGAGACTTTTAATGGGATAAATAAAACTGCAGGTAAGGCATGGTGGCTCACACCTGGAATTCTAACAGTTTGGGAGCTTAAGACTATCAATCACTACTTAAAAACTCTTCTTGGACGGGTGCTGTGGCTCATGCCTGTAATCCCAGCACTTTGGGAGGCCGAGGCAGGAGGATGACAGGGTCAGGAGTTCATGACCAGCCTGACTAACATGGAGAAACCCTGTCTCTACTAAAAAAATACAAAAAAAAAAAAAAAAAATTAGCTGGGCATGGTGGTGCATGCCTGTAATCCCAGCTACTCGGGAGGCTGAGGCAGGAGAATTGCTTGAACCCAGGAGGCGGAGGTTGCAGTAAGCCAAGATCTCGTCATTACACTCCAGCCTGAGCAACAAGAGCGAAACTCCATCTCCAAAAAAAAAAAAAAAAAACTCTCCATGACCCTAAATTGCTATAAAAATATTAAATATAAATTAACCCCCCAAAAATAATAACCCAGTAGTTGTCCAAGGTAACATTGTAACTATGTTTTGCATTATGAGCAATATAGAAAGTAAACATAAAGTCAAAACAAGTCTCTCATTTTCTTCAACTATGACCCTTTTTCTTCTAGGCTATGAGAAATATAATACTATGAGGGGCAGACCCAGCCTTATGTTTCCTAGAAAAGGCTGGCCGACCAGATGACAAAGCAATTGCAGCAGAACACCGAGTGCTGGATAACTTCTCTGACATAGTAGAAGGGTAAGCATTAGTATTTATTCTTTTAAAGCTCTAACTTGTGCTGTGAGATAACATAACTCTAGCCTTGACTGAACCTAATGGGATTCTTAATTGTAATTATACTCATAAGTGATAAATCCTTAGCAAAAAATTGGACCAGCAGAAAGGACTCCATAAACTGCCTAAACCACATGTTGCCGTAAGATACAACTGAGGGTGAAAATGAATGTTAACTTGCAAATGGCTTACTTGATGTTCTGTTTGGTTTGGATTACAACACTCTTCTGTACAGCTACAGTAGTGAAGAGGATAACTGGTCTCTTGAAAGATAACAGCCAGCAGCTCTCACATGTTTCTTCTGTGGTAGAGCCTTAGGCACTTTCAGCCCTGGTTTATCATCTCCCAATGGTACCTTGCACGTAAAGGCATTCATTTTGCCTGAATACATGTCCCAATGATGAGTTGCCATGCTAATACTGAGCCACCAGGTAGGGCAGTGTTGCCCTAGTTTGGGTGCCAGTGAGTTTAACAAAACTTCTCACATGAACACCTGAGGGGCATGTGAAATAGTTGGCTTAATTAATGAATGCCTACCCATTCCACTATGACTGACAGATTTCTCTTTGATGATCACACACCCTCAGTTTGCCTAGTGTAGGACCCTCAAAGGAAATTGGGTTATTTATTCATTGCAAATCCATTATTATGCCACCTGTCTGCTCAGAAGAACAAAGTAATGAAAACAAAAAAGCACTAACTATTAAAATGAAATAATAAAAAGTAAATAGTTGGGGAGGAGGAAGAGTTACATAATAAGGGCTGTCAAGAAAAAGGAACTGTGTTGATCAAAGTGTTTCAAATTCAAGCAGTTACAAATGGTACATTGTCAATTTCTTGTAATTATTTTTATTCCATTGGACGCTATACCAGACTGACCCAAAGTTTAGCACCTGGCCTGCCATTCCTGTGAACATGAAATTAAAGACTAGGCCAGGCACTGTGGCTCATTCCTGTAATCCCAGCACTTTAGGAGGCCAAGGTGGGTGGATCACTTGAGCCCAGGAGTTTGGGAGGCCAAGGTGGGTGGATCACTTGAGCCCAGGGGTTTGAGACCAACTTGAGCAATGTGGTGAAACCCCATCTCTACTAAAAATACAAAAATTAGCCTGGTGTGGTGGCAGGCACCTGTAGGTCCCACCTACTCACGAGGCTGAGGCAGGAGAATTGCTTGAACCCAGGAGGCACAGGTGGCAGTAAGCCGAGATTGTGCCACTGCAATCCAGCCTGGGTGATGGAGCGAGAGTTTGTCTCAAAAAAAAAAACCATATATATATATATGTATGTATATACACATATACACATATATAAATAAGGCTGGGCATGGTGGTTCACGCCTGTAATCCCAGCACTTTGGGAGGCCGAGGTGGGCAGATCATGAGGTCAGGAGTTCAAGACCAGCCTGGCAAATATGGTGAAACCCCATCTCTACTAAAAATATTTTTAAAAAGTAGCCGGGAGTGGTGGTGCCCGCCTCTAATACCAGCTACTCGGGAGGCTGAGGTTGGAGAATCTTGAACCTGGAAGGCGGAGGTTTGAGCGAGCCAAGATCGCGCCACTGCACTCCAGCCTGGGTGATGGAGCAAGACCCCGTCTCAAAAAATAAAAATAGGCCGGGCGTGGTGGCTCACGTCTATAATCCAAGCACTTTGGAGGCCAAGGCGGGCGGATCACCTGAGGTCGGGAGTTCAAGACCAGCCTGACTAACATGGTGAAACCCCATCTTAAAAAACACAAATAAAAAAATAAAAAATAAAAAATAGGCCAGGCCCTGTGGCTCACACCTGGAATCCCAGCACTTCGGGAGGCCATGGCGGGTGGATCACTTGAGCCCAGAAGTTTGAGACCAACGTGGGCAACATGGCAAACCCCACTTCTACAAAAAATATAAAAGTTAGCTGGGTGTAGTGGCGCACACCTGTAGTCCCAGCTACTCAGGACGCTGAGGGAGGAGGATCACTTGAGTCTAGGAGACTGAGGCTGTGGTGAGCCATGATAGAGCCATGACACTCCAGCCTGGGTGACAGAGTGAGACCCTGTCCCGAAAATAAGACTGTTTCATGCTGGATATATGTGTGGCTAGGTCATCATCCTAGGTCCTCTTAGTGATAGAAGATATGTTATTAACACTTTCTTGTGCCTCTGGATAATTTTAGGGTTGACTTTGATAAAGATTGTGAAGATCCTGAATATAAACCACTCCAGGGTCCCCCAAAGGACCAAGATGATGAGGTAAGGAATTCTCATTTGAGTCTCACTTTTCTCTATTATTAAATGGTTTTAAGTCTTCTCCTATTCTCTGAATCTTGAAGTATATTGGTTAATTTGTAATACAAATGGAAAATGAATTATACCATTTGAGTATATAAAGTATTAATGGAAAGGATTGTATTGCAGCTGGGGGAGATCAGGGATGACTTTGTGGAGGAGGTGGCACCCTAGCTGGACATTGAAGGATATTATTTGACTAATAAATTCCTGGGTTCCATTATTTTCAAGTCATTAATAAGAACTGACCTTTCAGGTTCTACTTTCTTGTTCTTCTTTTAGTTGGTTGTTTCCAAGTTTTTGTGAGGGCTCCTTTCTTTAGAAATTTTTCTTGATCCCTTGGTGCCGTAGAAGGACACATAAGAAAGGGATTTCAGAGTGCCAACTTCCCCCCTTTCCCTCCCCCGCTCCATCCTATGGGGTGGATCTCCTTCTCTAGGGTGATCCCTTGATGATGATGGATGAGGAGATCTCAGTGATTGATGGAGACGAAGGTAAACTTCTAGGTCAACTAGTACAATTCTGTGTGGGGTGGTGGGTTGGGGAATTATTCACTGAATTCTGTCCTATCCTGGGATTTCTAAGCGCTTTGCCTTTGGGTGGGTTTAAATACTAGTATTATCTCTACTACCCTTGCTATACTTCCTATTCATTCTACTTTGTTTTTCACAGCCCAGGTGACCCAACAGCCGGGGCATTTATTCTGGCCTCCAGGCTCTGCCCTAACAGCTAGGCTTCGGCGCCTAGTAACAGCTTATCAGCGCAGCTACAAGAGAGAACAGATGAAGATAGAGGCTGCAGAACGTGGAGACCGGCGAAGGCGGCGTTGTGAAGCGGCCTTCAAGCTGAAAGAAATTGCACGGCGGGAGAAACAACAACGGTAAATCATAGCTGGGAACCTGTGCTGATCTGTGTCTTTAATTATGGTCCCTATACTGAAAGCCATCTCAGGAAGGATTTATTTGGAATTCTCTACAGAGGGACCATCTTTTCTGCCTTGGGTGGTTAAACCTGTAGAAATTAAAACCTCACTTTTGTGCAGTAATCATTAACTCTCAAGTAGGTCTCCTGTGTAGACATTCTCATTTATATTTTTGCCTGTGTCGTTTTCCCCCTTAGCTCTGTAATTCTTCCTCATTACAGAGAACCTTTCACTACCTCTTCTCGGCCTTTTTTTTTTTTGCATCTACTATAAGTTTTTGTGTTTTCAGTTATTCTAAAACACATTAAAATGTAACCAGTTTTCTTGTGTTCTTCTGATTATTGTTACACTACTTTTCCTTTTGTAGATGGACAAGGCGTGAACAAACTGATTTTTATCGAGTGGTGTCTACCTTTGGTGTGGAATATGACCCTGACACCATGCAGTTCCATTGGGATCGCTCCGCACTTTTGCTCGACTAGACAAAAAAACAGATGAAAGCCTTACCAAGTACTTCCATGGCTTTGTGGCCATGTGCCGCCAAGTATGCCGCCTTCCCCCAGCAGCTGGAGATGGTAAGCAAGATTGCAGAGTGGCTGGGGATGAATGCTAAAAGAACCAACTCTGTTAATTTCTTCGTCTACTCCTGTCTCTTGCAGAACCCCCAGACCCTAACCTGTTCATTGAGCCCATCACTGAGGAGAGAGCCTCACGGACTCTCTACCGAATTGAATTGCTTCGGCGCTTAAGGGAACAAGTTTTATGCCACCCCCTTTTGGAAGATCGGCTGGCATTGTGTCAGCCTCCAGGTCCTGAATTGCCCAAATGGTGGGAGCCTGTTCGGCATGATGGGGAGCTTCTACGAGGGGGCAGCCCGCCATGGGGTGAGCCAAACAGACTGCAACATCATGCAGGACCCAGACTTCTCTTTCTGGCTGCCCGTATGAATTATATGCAGAACCATCAAGCAGGAGCACCAGCTCCATCCTTGTCACGCTGTTCTACTCCACTGCTGCACCAGCAGTATACCTCACGCACTGCCTCACCATTGCCCCTGCGCCCAGATGCTCCTGTTGAAAAGTCACCTGAGGAGACAGCTGCCCAGGTCCCCAGTCTGGAGAGTCTGACTTTAAAGCTAGAGCATGAGGTGGTGGCCAGGAGCCGACCAACCCCACAAGACTATGAGATGCGAGTAGCCCCCTCTGATACTACCCCTCTGGTTTCCCGGAGTGTTCCACCAGTCAAACTGGAGGATGAGGATGATTCAGACTCTGAGCTGGACTTGAGCAAGCTGTCACCATCATCCTCTTCTTCCTCATCCTCATCCAGCTCCAGCTCCAGCACTGATGAAAGTGAGGACGAGAAGGAAGAGAAGCTAAGTGAGTGCATATGACAGGCTGTTGGCCCTCTTTCCTATTTCCTATTTCCCCCTCTCTTCTCTTCCCTTTTCTAAATGCATCCTCTTCAGAGAGATCTGGATTTTGATTTGATAAAATGTCAAAAGAGACCTGCTATTCTTTGGGCCTTTATTTCAAAGCCCATATAATACCATTACCATATGACATTATTCTTCCATCTTTTCTCACACATTCTGTGGGATCTCTTACCAGCTGACCAGTCCCGCTCAAAACTCTATGATGAAGAGAGTCTCCTGTCCCTCACTATGTCCCAAGATGGATTCCCAAATGAAGATGGAGAACAAATGACCCCTGAGCTTCTGCTACTGCAGGAAAGACAAAGAGCCTCTGAGTGGCCCAAGGTAACAAATAGCCTCATCCCTGGACATGTAGAGTCCAGAAATACAGTGTAACAATTATATCCAGGGAACAAGGAACGTATGGTTTTGGTTTTTTTAAATTGTGTTTATTGCTGCATGTTTTTTCAGGAAACTTCCCAGTGGATTTAGGAATCTTAATAGTATTACCTTTCTCCTTCCTGTCTTACGATTTTTACCTATCCTGGTAGTGATGGCACTATTGAGTATCACAGGATCACACAGACCCTAAAAATGGTGTTTCTTTCTTTCCCCATTCAGGATCGTGTCCTGATAAACCGTATTGACCTCGTCTGCCAGGCTGTACTCTCAGGGAAGTGGCCTTCTAGCCGTAGGAGCCAGGAAATGATAACAGGAGGAATTTTGGGGCCAGGCAACCACTTGCTAGACAGTCCCTCATTGACTCCTGGAGAATATGGTGACTCTCCAGTCCCCACACCACGAAGTAGTAGTGCAGCTTCCATGGCAGAGGAGGAAGCATCTGCAGTCACCACAGCAGCAGCCCAGTTCACCAAACTTCGCCGAGGCATGGATGAAAAGGAGTTTACAGTTCAAATCAAAGATGTAAGTTTGGCATTTGGACATTGGGTAGTGGGGAGGGAGGCTGTAATCTTGCTGTAATTAATTTTACTAATAGGTTACTAAACTCATTTGGTTAGCTAATTCAAAAAAATGAGTAAACTTTTATTAGAGCTTACAAAGATCCATTTAGGAAGAGTCATTTTTCCTGGTTGTTTTCCTTCTTGAACCCTACTGACTATTAATTCTATTAATAATAAAAAAAGAGAAGTTTCTTAAATTAGTATGCATAGGAATAGGAAGATTTTGCCCCTGTGATGAGTTGCCATGCTAATACAGAGACACCAGTTAGGGAGTTTTACCCTACATCGGGTGTTGTTGAAATAAACTCTTTCTCGTAAATCCTGAGGGGCACTAGGTAAAGAAGTGAAATCTTTCTAAGGAAAAATTGTATATGGTTTCTTGTATTTCTAATTTTACCCTTTAGTCAGATGGCCTTCTCACTATCATTGGGCAGGAGCATGACCCATAGCCTACATCCCTCAAAGTTTAATCTTTAGTTTTAAAAAACATGTACCATATGATGTCTTGGGTGGGTGGGTTGTCTTCCTAGGAGGAAGGATTGAAGTTAACATTCCAGAAGCACAAGTTGATGGCTAATGGGGTAATGGGAGATGGACATCCACTGTTTCATAAGAAGAAGGGGAACAGAAAGAAGCTAGTAGAGGTGAGTGGTAAAGAAAGTTTTTAATGTGATAATTAAATTGTCTTTTTATTCCTAATAATTGATGAAGGCAGTTGGGATTGAGGGGATGAAAGATACTAGAGTTATTTCATGACTACCATTGGCTCTGCTCCCCCTTCCTTCCTCCCTCAAAGAAGAGTATGTGCTTATGGGGGTGGATTCTGGGTTTGCAGCTGGAGGTGGAGTGCATGGAAGAGCCTAATCACCTTGATGTGGACCTGGAGACCCGGATCCCTGTCATCAATAAGGTGGATGGTACTTTGCTGGTGGGTGAGGATGCCCCTCGCCGGGCTGAACTGGAGATGTGGTTACAGGGTCATCCAGAGTTTGCTGTCGATCCCCGATTTTTAGCGGTGAGTGGCAGTCCCATATCCAGCAAGATTTAGTCATTCCATTGGTACTTAAGCTGCATGAGAAAGAGAAAGCATGACATATTATATCATTGCTTCTGTATCTGCAAAATAAGGGTAATAATTAATAATGCCCAGTCTTTCCAGCCTCACAATTGTGATGCCCAAAATAAACTAATGTTAAAGTACTTAAACTAAGTGCTAGGCAAATGTTTACTATTGAACTATTATGTAAACCACTTAATATTTTTGGAGAGATCCCACTTAATGGCAGTTTTCCACTAGGATTAATCCTTTATCTATGCAGTAAGCATTTATTATCAAACAAAAGACACATACTAATAATTACTCCAGAGAAGATTTCTCTTCCTCTAGGATAACTGATTTTTTTTTCTATTATAGTATATGGAAGATCGCAGAAAACAGAAGTGGCAAAGATATAAAAAAAATAATAAGGCAGAATTGAACTGTTTGGGAATGGAACCAGTACAAACAGCTAACTCTAGGAATGGGAAAAAGGTGAGACAAAGTGAAGCATTACCACTCTGTTCCCACACTAGATGTGACATTACAAGGCTTTCAATGATGATTGTGACTAATGTTATTTATCTTTTTCCTATGTATGTTTCTGTGAAGAATTATCTTCAGTTCACCAATAAGGAAACCAGAGTTTTTGTTTTTGTTTCGTTCTGTTTTTCTTTTTTTTGGGAGATGGAGTCTCACTCTGTTGCCCAGTGCAGTGGTACAATCTTGACTCACTGCAACCTCCGCCCTCCCAGGTTCAAGCGATTCTGTTGTGTCAGTGTCCCAAGTAGCAAGGATAACAGGTGCCTGCCACTGCGCCCAGCATTTTTAGTGGAGACAGGGTTTCACCATCTTGGCCAGGCTGGTCTTGAACTCCTCACCTTGTGATCCACCCACCTTGGGCTCCCAAAGTGCTGGGATTACAAGAGGCATAAGCTGTTGCCCCTAGCCCAGAGTATTATCAGTATTTTTGCAGTCCTGTGGTATTGTCATCTCTAGAAGAGCATAACATTCTAAAAACCCACTTTAGTACTTTATGCATATGAAAAGACAAGAATTAGTAAGATGTGTTAGAACATTAAGGGCTAACTCTGTTCTATTGAATAACTAAGGGATTTTGGACAAATCATTTAACCTTTTCAGTTTTTACTTCCTGAAAATTGTGGGTTTTAAAGCAATTTCTTAAGTTTTCTGTTTTTCTTTTTTTTGAGACATGGTCTCATTCTGTCACCAAGGCTGGAGTGCAGTGGCACGATCTCAGCTCACTGCAACTTCTGCCTCCCCTGGTTCAAGCCATTCTCCTGCCCAGCCTCTCAAGCAGCTGGGATAGCAGCGTGTGCCACCAGGCTGGGCTAATTTTTTGCATTTTTATTGGGGATGAGGTTTTACCATGTTGGTCAGGCTGCTCTGGAACTCCTGGCCTCAAGTGATCCACCTACCTTGGTCTCCCAAAATGGTAGGATTACAGGCGTAAGCCACTGCACCCAGCCTTTAGTTTTCAAATTCTGTATATTTTAGAAGTGTTTGGAGAGGTCTACTAAGGAAAATAGTCATGAGATTTCTCAATATATAAAAAGTTGAGAATCACTAATAATATGTCAGTAATGGAAAAAGCAGAGGAAACTATGTTTTATAATTCATAATAATAAATTCGGCCATTAAGTTATTCTATATTTTCAAATTTACTTACACTTTTATGATGGTTGATAGGACATTGGGTGGATTAAGTAACCATAATTTCTTCTTTCCAGCAAATTATAACTGCAAAAGTTTCTCTTGGCTATACTTACCTTACTTTCTGCAATAGTTGTATTTTTTATTTTTTATTTTTTATTTTTTTTTGAGACAGAGTCTTGCTCTGTTGCCCAGGCTGGAGTGCAGTGGCACAATCTTAGCTCACTGCAACCTCTGCATCCCCAGTTCAAGTGATTCTCCTGCCACAGCCTCCCAAGTAGCTGAGACTTCCACTGCATTCTACCATGCCTGGCTAATTTTTGTTTTTTGCGGGTTTTTTTGAGATGGAGTTTCACTCTTGTTGCACAGGCTGGAGTGCAGTGCCGTGATCTCGGCTCATTGCAACCTCCGCCTCCCAGGTGTAAGTGATTCTCCTGCCTCAGCCTCCCGAGTAGCTGGGACTTCCACTGCATTCTACCATGCCTGGCTAATTTTTGTTTTTTGCGGGTTTTTTTGAGATGGAGTTTCACTCTTGTTGCACAGGCTGGAGTGCAGTGCCGTGATCTCGGCTCATTGCAACCTCCGCCTCCCAGGTGTAAGTGATTCTCCTGCCTCAGCCTCCCAAGTAGCTGGGATTACAGGCGTGTGCCACCACGCCTGGCTAATTTTGTGTTTTTAGTAGAGACAGGGTTTCTCCATGTTGGTCAGGCTGGTCTGAAACTCCTGACCTCAGGTGATCCGCCTGCCTCGGCCTCCCAAAGTGCTGGGATTACAGGGGGCCACTGCGCCCAGCCGAATTTTTGTATTTTTATTAGATACAAGGTTTTGCCATGTTGGCCAGACTGGTCTCAAACTCCCAGCCTCAGGTGATCCACCTGCCCCAGCCTCCCAAAGTACTGGGCTTATAGGCATGAGCCACCATGCCCAGCCAATAGTTATATTTTTAAAGCATACATAAATCATTGTTCAGTAGAGTCATTTAAAATGGATTAGCACTTGTGTATACTTGACTTATCTAATCATTCCTTCATTTAATCTTCCATAGAAATCTTTATACATATATAGTCATCCCTTGGTATCTGTGAGAGATTGGTTCCAAGACCCCTGCAGATACCAAACTCCATGGATGCTCAAGTCCTTTATATATAAAATGGTGTAGGACCAGGTGCTGTGGCTCTTACCTGTAATCCCAGCACTTTGGGAGGCTGAGGCAAGAGGATCACTTGTGCCTAGGAGCTCAAGACCAGCCTAGGCAACACAGTGGGAACTTAGATCTACAAAAAAATAAAAAAAATTAGCTGGGCATGGTGGTGCAATCCTGTAGTCTCGGTTATGAGGAAGCTAAGGCACAAAGATCACTTGAGCCCAGAGGCTGAGGCTGCAGTGAGTTGTGATCATGCACTCCAGCCTGGGCAATGGAGTCTGAGACCCTGTCTCAAAGAAACAACAACAAAAAAACGAAATCATGTAGTATTTCCATGTAACCTACATACTTCCTTTGATATACTTTAATCTCTTGATTACTTACAATACCTAATACAGGGCTGGTTATGGTGGCTCATGCTTGTAATCCCAGCACTTTGGGAGGCTGAGGCAGGTGGTTCATGAGGTCAGGAGTTTGAGACCAGCCTGGCCAACATGGTGAAACCCCATCTCTACTAAAAATACAAAAATTAGCGGGGTGTAGTGGCAGACACCTATAATCCCAGCTACTTGGGAGGCTGAGGCAGGAGAATTGTTTGAACCCAGGAGGCGGAGGTTGCAGTGAGACAAGATCACACGATTGTACTCCAGCCTGGGCGACAGGGCGAGATTCTATGTCAAAAAACAAAAAACAAAAAACCTAATGCAATATAAATGCTATGCAAATAGTTATTACACTGTATTGTTTTAAAATTTGTATTATTTTCTATTGTTGTATTGTTATTTTTTAGTTTTTTGTTTTCAAATATTTTCAATCCACAGATGGTTGAATCCATGGATATGGAAGGCTATGTGCACACATGTATTTATGTGTCTATATAACCACATGGAATATCTTTTGACAAAATTAATTTTTTTCTCCCAATCAATGCATATTTGCAAAATAAAATTAATTTTAAAGTAATCTATGCATTTAACAAATTTGAAACACATAATACATGTAGATTTATGAGGCTTATTTTTATATTGATGGAAGTGTTACTATGGAAGAATATTTCAGTTTTCCCTGTTATCCTCAAGGAGAACAAGAGTGCAATAAACAGAATGGTTGATATGGGAAAGGCCGGTGACTAGAAGGCTAATGCCATCTCTGTCTTGAATTTATAGAGCAGCCTACTAGAAGGGCATTTACTTCACTGTTACCTATTTTTATCTCAAGTATTTCTGCTACTCCCTATAGTCAATTGAAACTCTTGAGAAATACCAGAAAATCACAGAAAAATCCTAATATGACTAGTACAGAATTCTTTTTTGTTTTTCATTTTTTTCTTTTTTTTTGAGATAGAATCTACCACTGTCACCAAGGCTGGAGTGCAGTGGCATGATCTCAGCTCACTGCAACCTCTACCTCCTAGGTTCAAGCGATTCTCCTGCCTCAGCTGCCTGAGTAACTGGGATTGCAGGCGTGCACCATCACATCCAGCTACTTTTTTGTTTGAGATGAAGTTTCGCTCTTGTTGCCCAGGCTGGAGTACAATGGCATGATCTTAGCTCACTGCGACCTCTGCCTCCTGGGTTCAAGCAATTCTCCGGTCTCAGCCTCTTGAGTAGCTGGGATTACAGGCATGTGCCACCACGCCTGGCTAATTTTTTGTATCTTTAGTAGAGACAGGGTTTCTCCATGTTGGTCAGGCTGGTCTCGAACTCCTGACCTCAAGTGATCCGCCTGCCTCAGCCTCCCAAAGTGCTGGGATTACAGGCATAAGCCACTGCACCCAGCCCAGAATTCTTAATATAGAATTGATAGTGAATCCAGCACTATGTTATTCCTGGGACCCGCAGGAATAACTTCGAGCTTCAATGAACGTAATCAGAATTGTTTAGTCAGAACATCTAGAGAAGCCATTTAAAATTCAGATATATGATTTTTATCAATGTGGAACAAAAATTATTGTATTAAATTTGTTGAGGAGTTAGTTTTTTTTTTTTTTTTTTTTTTTGGTGCTCTAGACATCTAGAAGTCTTTTTCTGACCTGTCTTGAATTTACCCTGCTTTGATGTGATAATAGAGGATATTATTATAAATGTCAATATAGTTGTGCTGCACTTCACATAATAAGAACAAGTGAACAACCTGACATCAGGAGACACTTAAATGAATTTTTTTATGTGCATTTACTAATTCATTCATTGTCTTACCCAGATCCCTTCATAACAAAGGTAAGCATTTGTGAAATGATTGACTGAAGTAAAGATACAATATAGTTATGGGGAATAAAAGCAAAAACTAGCTCATATGAGTTTCAGTACCAAATCATTGATCTTAACTTCAATATCAGAATGTTTCAACCAGCTAAACCCAGCATTTCCTCCTTCCCATTACCACCAATCAAGCCTAGGATGGCTGTACTTGTTTTGCCTGTTCTAAGGTGCATTCAGTAAAAAAGCATTGTAAGCTAGGACTCTGTTGGCTTTGGTTTCTTTTCTTTCTTCCCCTTTCTTTCCTTTTATTATCTTCTTCTATTCCCTCCTCCCAGGGTCATCACACTGAAACGGTGTTCAACCGGGTTTTGCCAGGGCCTATTGCACCAGAGAGCAGCAAGAAGCGGGCCCGTAGAATGCGACCAGACCTTTCTAAGATGATGGCCCTCATGCAGGGTGGAAGCACTGGGTCTCTATCTCTGCATAACACGTTCCAACACAGCAGTAGTGGTCTACAGTCTGTGTCATCTTTGGGTCACAGCAGTGCCACTTCTGCATCTTTGCCTTTTATGCCATTTGTGATGGGTGGTGCAGCATCATCCCCCTCATGTAGACTCCAGCACCATGCTTCATCACCACCACCACCACCCCCACCCCCACCATCACCACCATCACCATCCAGGCCTGAGAGCCCCTGGCTACCCGTCTTCACCAGCGACTACCGCCTCTGGTACTACCTTTCGGTTGCCATCACTGCAACCTGAGGAGGATGACGATGAGGATGAAGAAGATGATGATGATTTATCTCAGGGCTATGATAGCTCAGAAAGGGACTTCTCACTCATTGATGATCCTATGATGCCAGCCAACTCAGACTCCAGTGAAGATGCTGATGACTGAAGCCCCAGCATGGGCCCCATTGCTTGGGCGGCTGCTGTATTTTCATTTACTCTGGCCCTTGGACTATGGAAACGTGGGAGGGGCAGGGGGAGATGTGGGGAAGTCCAGGACTCCAGGAGGTGAAAAGGAAAAAAAAATGTACCTGATTGCTCCCACTTATGAGAGGATTGGGTGGGCAGGGGAACTCCTAAAATAATACATGACCACTTCCTCATTTCTGGGGAAGGAAAGGAGACTAGAGCAGCTGGTGTGCTCACCCCTCCCTAGTCACCTCCATTAACCACAGACTATGTAGCGCTGGCCCTAGCCTCTGGCAGAGCCTGTTCCTGGCCGAACTGTGGATACAGCTGGAGGGTCAGGAACTGTTACCTTCCTTCCCCTTGGCATTAATAAATTTAAGTTAATCCTTTTCCACTCTTCCTTTGTTCTATATTTGCTCAAACCCAACGTGAGTATTGATTTTGGGAGGTGGGTAATTTCAGCACCACTCTCCTGAAGTTCAGTACTATTCATACTAAATTACCTTGGATAGAGCAGATTAAGTCATTTGTATTTCTCTAAAGGCTATATGTAAATGTAGACTGTCCAGCTGGCTAAAGGCAAGGGAATTATTTAAGGTAAAAGGCGGACAAACTTCTGGATTCAAACTCCCAAGTTTTTAGAAGAAACAGGAAGCAAGAATTTCATCGGGAACCATGTACAGTTTGTTTCTGATTTACTGAAGTAACGGTTCTTGGGGGAAGGCATAGAATAGTGTCACCTTTCATGAACTGCAGCAAGGGGACTGGCTGACGGGAAGGATGCTGCCATGACGTGTGCTCAAGGGATTGGGGTTGCGGGACGGAACTACAGGTTTGTGAAGCTCCTCAAGTCATTTGTTTCCTCTGACTTCTCCTACCATCCCATTGCTCAGATAAAGCCGGGGCGTGTAATTTTCCTTTCGAAAGCTAGGTTCCTTCCCACAGCTTGGGTCGTAGTTTATCGCGAGGCTGGGCTCCATTTCCCTGGTAATGAGTTCTCTGTCCCGGCGGAGCGCTTGACCCAGCATCCTGGCACCAAGGATTCCTCTGGCCCTGGAGCAGTTAAAGGCTTTTGCACCCCCCATCGTTTCCAGGAGGGGCGCGTGCCGGGTTACACTGTAGTATTTCCATTTTTATCCCACGCTAGATCCCGCTCTTTCCGCTCCCCTTCCTTTGCTGATGGGGTGGAGCTATTACGCCCGCGCGCGGCAGCTCTTGTGGGGCTGCGCAGGCACCGCCTTCTGCGCTTAGCCTAGTGGCTGCCGCCTCGGCAAAAAGTCTGAGGTCCTGGAAACCGCGGCTGGGCTGAGAGTTAAGGGCGGAGGCAGAGCGTCACGTGACGACGTCGATTCGCGTGCGGCAGTGGCGAAGTCGACAAAACCCCGCGAAAATCGACTCTGCATTGCACATTTTGTTGATTTTTCCCCCGTTGTTCTTTCTCTCCGCCCCCTACCCATCCGAGAGAGGATAAAAAAAAAAAAAAATCCCTAACGCTGTCGGGACCCGGAAGCGGAAAGGGCATCTTTGAGGTCCATACTTCCGGGTCACTGGGAGAGTGCGGGATTCCTGGGCCGAGAGCGGGTGGCGGAGCCGGGACTTCGCGTGATTCTCGGAACCCGGGGAGAAGCGGCGTCCGGGGCTATGGCTGTGACTCTGGACAAAGACGCTTATTATCGGCGAGTGAAGAGACTGTACAGCAATTGGCGGGTGAGGAAGATCCCGTAATTTTTCCTAGGGAGCCCCCCCCTCAGCCATCCCATAATAACCCTGTTTCTCGGCGCCCTTTTTTTTTTTCGGTCGGGAATTCCTGGGTTCAGTGTCTCCCCCCTTTTCATTGCTGCCGAATCGTTCACGGGAGATGGCCACGAACGCTGCCCGGTAACAGGGGAATCCCCCGCATTCACCCTGTTCTGCGGCCATCACCATCCACCCCGCGTGCCAGCCTTGATCATGCATAACACAGCTCTCGCAGTCTCTTCCCGCCCTAGAAGAGGCAGCATCCTTCCCCTCCTACTCCGTGGTCACGTCTTGCTGCCCCCTCCTGCGGTGTTCTCACGCACCCACGCACTCGCTGTGTCCCTCCAGAACCACAGTATTCCACCCCCTGGTCCCGCCAGAATTATAACCGTCTTCGTAAAGGAGAGATGGGAAGGGCAAGGAGGATGTCAGTCGGGCTCTTATCCTTTATCGTTTGCGGGGCTTTTGCTGGAGTTAAAAAAAGAAATACTGCTCACGCGCAACCGCCTCCTGTTCTAGGCCCTGGTGTGGGTTAGAGAGAGAGACCTAACGCTGAAAGCCTGCAGAGAAAAGTAATACCAAAACAAAACGATGCCTAAAACCTTATTAGTTCCTTGGTAGCGTATCCGGGGCACGTGTTCAGAAAAAGAGCTGTGGCAGTTCTCGGTTTTTTAAAGATTAGGCAGTTTTGCTGCTTTAAAAACGCCCACAGTTTAAACATTTTTATGATACTAAGTTGAGCAAACATTGGGTTGCATTTTGTGATGCAGTCTGAGTTGACTAGCTTAAGTCTTGCCTCTGAATCCTGTCATCAAGGGAATATACAGCTAATAAAGATCTTTTTAAATTAAACCTGAAAAACATTTTGAGAAAAATGATCAGTTTTCATTTCAGCTTTGTAAGTTATGGTTGAAACTGATCCTCTACTAAAACCAAGCCATTGAAATTGGTTATTTCCTTGACATTCATATTAAAGATGCCTGTGCATGTTTCATCTTTTGAGGCTAAATACATTAGATAATTGAAAATAAAAAGGATTCTCAGTTACATTTTATGAAAAGCAAAAATAAGAACTCAATGCTAGATGAATGCTGAACGTTTTAATTTTTATTTTATTTATTTTTTGAGACGGTTTTTCGCCCTTGTTGCCCGTGCTGGAGTGCAGTGGCGCGATCTCAGCTCACTGCAACCTCCGCCTCCCAGGTTCAAGCAATTCTCCTGCCTCAGCCTCCGGAGTAGCTGGGACTACAGGCGTGCGCCACCACGCCCAGCTAAATTTTGTATTTTTAGTAGAGACGGGGTTTCACCATGTTGACCGGAATGGTCTCGATCTGACCTCGTGATCCGCCTCCTCAGCCTCCCAAAATGCTGGGATTACAGGGATGAGCCACCACACCCGGCCTAGTTTTTAAACTTTTTAATTAATTTCCACCAAATGATTTTTTACAGCTTGTCTCACTGTCATATTATTATTCAAACATGATCTATGTTAGAAAAACATTTTAAAACCTTGATACTTTCTAATGATCAGTAAGTACTAAAAATCTGAAACCCTCTTTTCTACCCGTAAACAATGTAACTATGCACGTTTGATATAAAATTGTTTCTAGTCCCAGTGATTCAGATTCATCAAATAATTTCATTCTCTCTATACCATTAGTGAAAGCTAATGTATGGCTCTAAATTCTCCTACATGACGATTAACTGTGGCCTGAAGATAGATTGGCAAACCTAATATAAAACAATAGTCTTTAAATCCATGAAAGTTATTCCCAACCCACAATTTTTTTGTTTGTTTCTCAAAAATCATTAAAATTTATTTTGGCCCTCTTATTATCTTAGTGACATCATCTTGGGAAAATGTTAGCTACTATAAGACACTGATGGTATAAATAAAGTTATGAGCCAAATCTGTGTAAAAATGTACCAGTTAACAAAATCTGTGGCTATTGTGAATAAGACTTTCTGCTTTTGTGTTAATATGTCCAGAACCCACCTGTAGAAGTTCTTTGTGTATGCAGTCTTCAACCAACAGTGCTTTCATTCTGATGTACTTAATCAGGGATAGTAGTTTTCTGGGATAAATCTGGTTTCTTATCCTCCTGGATATAGCAGAAACGTAGTGGGATATATAGGTGTGTTGTATAAGTTTTTTCTCTTTTACGCCTTTTCCTTTTTTAATAAGAAAACTGGGATTGAAATAGAATAAATTGAAGTTAATGGTAAAAATTCCAAGCCTGGCTGGGTACGGTGGCTCATGCCTGTAATAATCCCAGCACTTGAGGCCAGGAGTTCAAGACCAGCCTGGGTAAGATGATGAGACCCCCCCATCTCTACCAAAAAAGAAAAAGTAAATAAACAAATTAGTCAGGCATGGTGGTCTGCGCCTGTAGTCCCAGCTACTCAGGATGCTGAGTCAGAAGGATCCCTTGAGCCCAAGAGTTTGAGGCTGCAGTGAGCTGTGACTGCGCCATTGCACTCCAGCCTGGGTGAGACCTCATCTCTAAAAAAAAAAAAAAGAATCCCAAGCCTTGTGCTGTCAGCTTCCATCTTTTAAAAAAAAATCCCAATTATGACTAAAATTAACTAAAGAATGATTTGGGCTCCACACTCAATTTTTAATTTCAGATACTTTTGATTATAAGCCCTTAAAAGCTGTAGTGGCTGTACCTGGTAGTTCCAGCACTCCAAATACAAGTACACAGGGTTGTAGAGAACAGATAAGCTACTAACCTTTTTCTTTCCTTTGTTTAAAATAAGAGTAGGAAAATAAAATAAGAGTAGGAGCTAACCTTACCTCTCTGCAAGTTAATTTTCAGTTAGGTGCATATTTTGAGGCTACTGTAAATAAAATTATTTCTTAATTATAATTTTCATAACTTATGTCCTAAAAACAATTGCAGTTATGCACTTTTAACTGAATAGAAATTTCTAAAATATTAAGCCTTATATCTGAGTAAATCGTGTCATTTTAGAGATAGGAAAATGGAGTCAGTCAAAAATCAGCAGACCTTTAATAGTGACTAGAGTGTACTACTGTTTTATGACTCTTGGAGGTGTAAGTCTAGATCCAGTCTTGCCTCTTAGTTTTTAAGTTAGAGCTGCTAAGAGCAGAAAGGATTTCTGCACCTTATCAGAATATCCCAGGTGGTACTGGTGGATCGTGGAAGTGGGCTGCATGTTTCTTTGTCCTCTTGTGCTTACTAGATCCATAGTCAGGAATTGCCAGCCTTTTCATGATTATGATTATTTTTAACCAAGTAGTATGATTAGTGCTGCTCATTGGGAGAAACAAAAGAGGTTATCTACCATCCCAGGTTTGCACCTGCTTTGAGAGCTGAGGGGTACAATATCCAGGCATATCTCTTTATCATTTGAGACCTACCTGTTGGGAGATCCTGCTATGAGTGGACCTTGACTTCATTCATCTGCCTTTTATCTCAAAGAATTCCATAAAATGTCAAAAAGCATTTGTTTTCAGAAGGAATATTCACATTCATATACTCATATTCATATGAGTCTACACCAACTGTCCGGATTGGGATGTGGAAGATTGACCCCAAAAGAAACTTTATGCCTTTGAAGAAACTAAGGAATTAAAGTGTCGGTGCTTCTTTTGAGTGCAGCTTTGTGGTTCTTTGCCGATTTTTATGGTGGCTTTGTTTCTTGTTCTGGGTTGTTCTCTAAAGATTTCAGCAGCTGTCTTCAGTGGCTCAGGAAAGACTTTTAAAAATATGTAGTAGCTTATGCCTGTAAAATCCCAGCTGCTCCAGAGGCTGAGGTGGAAGGATTGCATCAGGAGTTTAAGACTAGCCTGGGCAACATAGCGAAAGAAATCCCATTTCTAAAAAAAAAAAAAAAATTTAATTCAGTCTCCTGTCAGTATCTGTGGGGAATTGGTTCCAGGACATACCTAGATACCTAAATCAAAGAATGCTCAAGTTCTTGATAAAAAATGGCATCAGATTTGCATAGCCTATCCTCTCATTATTTTTGATCTCTAGATTACTTATAAAACCTAACACAGTGTAAGCGCTCTGTAAATAATATACTTATTTTTTAGGGGGTAATGACATGGAAAAATGTTTGGCCATTTTAACTTTCAGTACTCAGTTGAATCCAAAGATATGGAAAGCCAGCTGTATAGGCATTTCCTGTTACTTCATTCAGACAGTGGATTACCTCCACTTGCACTCAGCCCTTAACAGCTCTGGAGTGGAATAGAGAAACTTACTTTTTTTTTTTTTTTTGGAGAGAGAGTTTCACTCTCTTGCTGAGGCTGGATTGCAGTGGCACAATCACATCTCACTTGCAGCTTCAACCTCCCCAGACTCCCAAGTAACTAGGACCACAGGTGCATGCCACAACACCCGGCCAATTCTTTTTTGTATTTTTTTGTGGAGACAGGGTTCCATCATATTGTCTCAGGCTGGTCTCAAACTCATGGGCTTAAGCAGTCTGCCCACCTCGGCATCCCAAAATGGTAAGATTACAGGTGTGAGTCACTGCACCTGGCCAAGAAACCTTTTAATAATGCTGAGTAGAAAGGGTTAGATGGAAATAAATGCTCAGGTAGATTGAGATTTTTATTTGTAAATGTTGCTGACTCAGCTGTTACACTCTAGTTCTCTGCTTTTTTCTTTTTCTTTTTGAGACAGAGTATCTTGCTCTGTCACCCAGGCTGGAATGCAGTGATGCATTCTGAGCTCACTGCAACCTCTGCCTCCCAGGTTCAAGCAATTCTTGTGTCTCAGCCTCCTGAGTAGCTGAGATTACAGGTGTGTGCCACCATGCCTACTAATTTTGTACTTTTAGTAGAGGCAGGGCTTCACCGTATTGGCCAGGCTGGTCTCTAACTCCTGGCTTCAAGCAGTACACCCACCTCAGCCTCCCAAAGTGCTGGGGTTATAGGCATGAGCCACCACACCCAGCCCTAGAGCTCTACTTTTTATTTTTACTTTTTATCCCTATTACCAACTATAGTGCCTGGTGTATAGTACTCACTCAGTGAACAGTGGTAACTGATTATATGGGTATTTAGCTATAACCAGACTGCAAAAACATTTTCTTTTTTAAGACAGTATCCGTTTGGTTCAAAAGAAGATAGTTGTTCTACTGTGATATTTCTCCAATTATTATCATCCAGATACCACCCTCACAATTTTTGTAGATTCTTTACCACCTGTATTATATTTTATTTAACTCTCACTTTAAAAATTATTTTTAATCAGTAGTAGATATACTTATTTTTTTATTTTTTTATTTTTTGTAAATCATAGTTCTAATAAAAGCCTTAAAGTCACCTGGGGCCGGGTGCGGTGGCTCACGCCTTTAATCCCAGCACTTTGGGAGGCCGAGGTGGAGGGGGATCACGCGGTCAAGAGATCGAGACCATCCTGGCCAACATGGTGAAACCCCGTCTCTACTAAAAATACAAAAAAAAAATTAGCCAGGCGCGGTGGCACTTGCCTGTGGTCCCAGGTACTCGGGAGGCTGAGGCAGAAGAATCGCTTGAACCCAGGAGGTGGAGGTTGCAGTGAGCCGAGATTGCGCCGCTGTACTCCAGCCTGGTGACAGAGCAAGACTCCGTCTCAAAAAAAAATAAATAAAGTCACCTGTATCAGAGGCAACCACTTTTGAGTTTTTTTGTTTCTTTCATATTTCTAAATAATACCTATGTATACTGCTTTCTTGATTTGTGAATTTAACAGTTATTAACTGTTATGGTAGATCTGAATTTAACTTTTTTGTATCATCACACTCATTTCAACTTCCCTACCTCCTGATACCTTAACATTTTTCTCTTGACACATTGATATGAAGAATTTTAAACACAGAAAAGTTGAGTTTTAAGTAAACCCTATATATCCACCACCTAGATCACACAGTTAACATTTTGTTACACTTGCTTTATCACACATCCATCCTTCTTAATACCTTTTTCCCTTAGTTTTTAGTAAAATCAGTAGTTACTATTTACATTCTTTATGTTCATATACATATTTTCACTGATGGGTGAAGTGATAAAGTATGATTAACTCCTTTTTTTCTACAGTTTTTTATTTTTCCTGGCATTAATGATTTCCTCAATTTTTTTACTTTAAAGAAAATCTCCGTAGCCTTAATTTTTTTCCAACAGGTTTTTCATAATGTTATCAATCTTTTATTCTAAATTTCTCACACTCAGAATTTTATTCTACTTCTTTTTAAGCAACCTCACTCCCCACTTCTACCCCCCCACATTATCCTGCTCCATCTGTACAGCTTGCTCTTTAAGCCTATTGAACCTTGGGACTTTCCAATATTGGGTTCCCCTATATCCAAGAGCCTGTGCTTTGTTTTTTCTTTAGTACATTTTCTCTAAGAACTTCCCAAGAAAGATGGGCCCGGTGCAGTGGTTCATGCCTGTAATGTCAGCACTTTGGGAGGCCGAAGTGGGCACATTCCTTGAGGCCAGGAGTTCAAGACCAGTCTGGCCAACATGGCGAAACCCCCATCTCTACTAAAAATACAGAAATTAACCAGGCACGGTGGTATAATCCTGTTATCCCAGCTACTTAGGAGGCTGAGGCATGAGAATTGCTTGAACCCAGGAGGCAGAGGCCATAGTGAGCTGAAATCGTCCCATTGCACTCCAGCCTGGGCAACAGAGTGAGACTGTGTCTCAAAAAAGAATAAATAGGCCGGGCACGGTGGCTCACGCCTGTAATCCTAGCACTTTGGGAGGCCGAGGTGGGTGGATCACCTGAGGTCAGGAGTTCAAGACTAGCCTGGCCATCATAGTGAAACCCCATCTTTAAAAAATAAATAAATAAATAAATAAACAGCTCACTACTACCTCCATTGCAACCTCATGCCAAAAAATAAATAAATAAATGTCTTGAGCCCTTGCATGTCTGCCCTCACTTTTGGTTAAGAATATAGTTGACCAAAGTCAACCCTATTGCTTTGTTAATGTAGGTATGAAATTCTGTGTTGAAAATCATTTTCTTCTGAGAATTTTGAAGCCAATGTTTGGCTTCAAAGCTTTTAGTATCACTTTTGAGAAGGCTGATATGATTCTGTTTCCAGTATACATATAAAGTCTATTCTCTCTGAAATTTGGAATCATGCTGTCTGTTTTGAAATTGCACAGCAGTGTGCTTTGATAAGCCTCTTTTTGGGGAAATTTTGGTCTCAAGCTCACGTTCTTCAGTCCTGGGGTGGTGTATTCTTTCATCATTTTGGTCCCTCCATTTCATTAGTGATGTCTTTTGTTTAGTTTTAGATCTTACCAAATAGGAATTTCAGAAACAAAAGACATGGGTTAAATCTGTTCATTGTTTATCTTTTAATTTGATTTCTCATCTCTTTGTCTTCTGATTCAGGGACTGTTTCTTAACTTTATTTTCTCATCTTCTATTGAAATTTTTTTTCTTCAGCTATTATTTTTTATTTCTATGAGTTCTTATCCTCTGTTCTTGAATCATAAATATACTTCTCTTATGTGAATGTTTTTATTTAAGGTTTTGTTTGTTTGTTTGTTTTTTCCTGTCTTATGCACTGTCTTTTTCCTTTGGGTTTGCTTTTTCTCTTACATATTGGAGACTTTTCAGAAATCACACTGAGGCTTGGCTACCCATCCGTATTAAGAATAAGGTAGTAAGAAACTAGATGCTCTGCATGAATAGGACCTCTCAACTGGTGGGTCCAATTATAGAGTGAATGGGCTGGCATATTCCATGCAAGACCCCCAGATAAGTGTATCTAACAGTGTTTTCTCTGAATTCGATCAGGATGTTCAAAGAAAAATGTGTCTAATTCTTGTCTTTAGGGCATTTGTTACCGGTTACTGTAATTCACTATGCAAGTTCACTTAATTCCCCAGTACTTAGCACTTGCCATCTGCTGGTCCTGCTATCTAAGTCTGGAGCCTTTCTGATCTCATTTCTCCAAAGAGGATTTTTACAGGTTTAATTATTTTGTGGCCGGATTAGGGATTGTGTCAGGGTTTATGAGAACTAGGAATCCGTCTCTTGATCTTGCTGACCAGACCTTACGTTTTTAGCCTTGAACACACCCACATACATACATGTACCCATTCCCCTCCTGATACTTAATGCCTCTTGAGTTTTTAATCAAGGAGGATGTATGTAGGTTATATGCAAATACTACACCATTTTATATAGGGCACCTGAGCATCCATGGATTTTGGTATCCATGGGGGTCCTGGAACCAAATCCCTTGTGGATACCAAGTAATGACTGTACACTTTATCAGTATCTTCCCACTGAGAGTGCTCATCAGTCACCTAGGGTGACACCACTGCACTCTGGCCTGGGCGATAGAGCAAGACTCGGTCTCAAAAGAAAAAAAAACCACAGTGAGATACTAATTTATACTCATTAGATGACTATCATCAAAAAGACATAAAAACTGTTGGTTAACATGTAACGTGGAAAAATTGGAGCCCTGATAGATTCTTAGAAATATGAAATAGTGACTAGTGCAGTCACGGTTAGAAACAGTCTGATGATTCCTCAGAAGGTTACGATATGACCCAGCAGTTTGTCTCCTAGGTATATACCCAAGAGAAATGTCCACACAAAACATATTCAGATGTTCGTGGCAAAAATAGTGACTAGTGCAGTCACGGTGAGAAACAGTCTGATGATTCCTCAGAAAGTTACCATATGACCCAGCAGTTTGTCTCCTAAGTATATACCCAAGAGAAATGTCCACACAAAACATATTCAGATGTTCGTGGCAACAGTTTTTGCAATAGCCGGAAAGTGAAAACCACCCACGTGTCCTCTAACTGATGAATGGATAGATAAAATGTGGTATATCTACATAATGAAATATTCAATAGTAAAAAGGAATGAAGTATTGATACATACCACAACACAGATGAACCTTGAAAACAAGCAAAAGAAGCCGGATACAAAGGCCACGTTTTATTTGTTCCCATGTATATGAATTGTCCCAAATAGACAAACCCATAGAGACAGATTAGTGGTATGTCTAGGGCTGGGATGGAGGTGGGGGGGAGTTGGGGAATGATTGTGCTCAAGGACACAGAGTTTGTTTTTGGAGAGATTAAAATGTTCCAAAATTGTGCTGGTTGCATAATTCTGCTAAAAATCATTACATTGTATACTTTTGAATTTCATGTGAATTCTGTCTCAGTAAAGCTTTTTAAAAAAAAAAACTCCCATTGCTCCATCAGCCAGGAAGGACGTTGGTGTTGAGGCTGACAAAACCTGTCAAGGACAGAAACTACCATGGCTTCCAGTGCTTTCATGAAACCTCAGATAGGTAGCCTTCTGGCCAGGCATCTGTGATTTCATGTTGTTGGAGTGTTTGTTTTACCCCTAGGGTTGCATCTCTCTATTAAGATTGCTGTGGCTGAACCAAAAAAGAAGGTGTATGTAGAAATTAGGACTCCTTGAAAGATTCTGAGATGAAGGTGGCTTATCTTTGAGAGTGCAAGATGATTTGGGAATATAAAAAATTACTTTAGGTTGGGCACAGTGGCTTACGGCTGTAATTCCAGCAGTTTGGGAGGCCGAAGCGGGTGGATCACTTGACGTCAGGAGTTTGAGACCAGCCTGGCCAACATGGTGAAACCCTGTCTTTACTAAAAATACAAAAACTTAGCCAGGCGTGGTGGCGGGTGCCTGTAATCCCAGCTACTCGGGAGGCTGAGGCAGTTAGAATTGTTTGAACCCAGGAGGCGGAGGTTGCACTGAGTGGAGATCGTGTCATTGCACTCCAGCCTGGGCAGCAAGAGTGAAATGCTGTCTCAGAAATAAATAAATAAATAAATAAATTTTTTTTATGAATAAAAAATTTCCTTTAATTACATGGGAAGTTTGTCACTGAGCTGTGTTCCTGAACTGTGAAACATAGATCTGGGACTAAAGAATAATTTCTTTTGATATTTATCAATAATTAATAAATACTATAAAAACAAAAAACAGAATAGCTGTGAGACTGCCAAGCAGGCGTGTACCTTAAACTTGAAATTTCTGTCAGGAAAATACTATGCATATCTTAGGTAAACATTGAACTCTGTATTCCTGTTTTGCTAGTGTGAAAATTAAGTGATGATTGCCCACTCTTTTCAGAAAGGAGAAGATGAGTATGCCAACGTTGATGCAATTGTTGTGTCAGTGGGTGTGGATGAAGAAATTGTTTATGCCAAATCAACTGCCTTACAGGTGAGAAATTTACAGCAATTTTTAGCCCTCGGAGTTGTTGGATTATCTGCTGCACTATTCAGTATGGTAGCCACATTAAAAATTCAATTTCTGGCTGGGCGCACTAGCTTATACTTATAATCCCAGTACTTTGGGAGGCTGAGGCAGGTGGATTGCTTGAACCCAGGAGTTCAAGACCAGCCTGGGCAACATGGCAAAACCCTGTCTTTACAAGAAATACAAAAAAATTAGCCGGGTGTGGTAGTGTGCACCTGTAGTCTCAGCTACTCAGGAGGCTGAGATGGGAGAATGGCATGAGCCCAGGAGGTAGAGGTTGCAGTAAGCCAGGGTTGTGCCATTGCACTCCAGCCTGGGCAACATAGTGAGACCCTGTCTCTATTTTTAAAATTTGAATTTCTCAGTCCCACCCGCTATGTTTCTGGTACTCAGTAGTGGCTACCATATTGGACAGAGCAGATAAATGGTATTTTCACCATCACATAAAGTTCCGTTGGATTTAGCACTGATTTAGGACATAAGGAAAAGGAAGTATTAATATCAATTAATACGGGTTTAGCTGCATATAACAAAAACCTAAGTAACAGTGAGTTAAACAGAATATTCTTTTCCTTATGTATAGTCTTCAGGGACCCAGGCTTTTTCCACTTCTCTGTTCTGCCACCCATAGAATGTAGCTCTCTTGCACATGGTGCAAAATGGCTGTAGAACTGCAGGTGTTTCACCTGCATTCCAAGCAAAAAGATACAGGGGAAGAAAATGAGAGTTCACCTTTCCTTTTTAAGAAGACTTATACCAGGCGCAGTAGCTCACGCCTTTAGTCCCAGCACTTTCGGAGGCTGAGGCTGGTGGATCACCTGAGGTCAGGAGTTTGTGACCAGCCTGACCAACATGGAAAAACCCCATCTGTACTAAAAATACAAAAATTAGCTGGGTATGATGGCATATGCCTATAATCTCAGCTACTTAGGAGGCTGAGGCAGGAGAATTGCTTAAACCCAGGAAGCAGAGGTTGCGATGAGCCGAGATCGCGCCATTGCACTCCAGCCTGGGCAACAAGAGTGAAACACTGTCTCAAAAAAAAAAAAAACAAACAAAAAAAAGACTTGCTTGAAGTTCCACACAGTACTTCCATTTATGACTTATTGGCCAAAATTTGATCTTAATGATCATACTTAGCTGTAAGGAAGGATGGGAAATAGAGCTTTCATGCTGGGCAGTATGTCCAGTTAAAAATTTCAGTTCCGGCCGGGCGCGGTGGCTCACGCTTGTAATCCCAGTGCTTCGGAAGGCCAAGGCAGTCGGATCACCTGATGTCAGGAGTTTGAGACTATCCTGGCCAAGATGGTGAAACCCCGTCTCTACTAAACATACAAAAATTAGCCGGGTGCCTGTAATCTCAGCTACTCAGAAGGCTGAGGCAGGAGAATCGCTTGAACCTGGGAGGCGGAAGTTGCCATAAGCAGAGATCGCACCACTGCACTCCAGCCTGGGCGACAGAGTAAGACTCAGTCTCAAAAAAAAAAAAAAAATCTCAGTTTTTTGAGGAGGAAAAATGAATAATTGGTAGGCAACTGGTAATCTTTCAGGAGGTAGTGACACACAGTCCTGTATTACTCTGTCCCTTGTTTTATGCATTTCTGTTTTACTAAACATTGATATAGTTCCTGTAAACACAAATTGTTCAACTGATTTGATGGTTTTAATTATACGTAGTTGAAGCATATAAAAATAGAGAAAATAATACATTGAACCCCATTGTCCTGTTCTAACACATTGTCAGCTCTTGGCAGATCTTGCTTAATTTGTGTCCACTCCAGGCTCCCCATCCTGATTATCTTGGAGTTAATCTCAGACATCTCATTTTGTCTATAAGTATTTCTGTATGTATGAGTTCATTAATGTTTCTCTCTGTAAATACCGTTGTCACTGTTGTCTTTTCCCGTAGACATGGCTCTTTGGTTACGAACTCACTGATACTATCATGGTCTTCTGTGATGACAAAATCATCTTTATGGCCAGCAAGAAAAAAGTGGAGTTCTTGAAACAGATTGCCAACACTAAGGGCAATGAGAATGCTAATGGAGCCCCTGCCATCACACTGCTAATACGAGAAAAGGTCAGGATTAATAAAGAGAGTCTCATAAATGTGAAAGAACCTTTAAAAGTGATGAACAGAAATGCCTTGTAAGAATTTGAAAGAATGCGCAGGGGAAATTATCGGTAGCTGTGGTTGTAATTACAAAGTTCTGTCATGTCTCCACTGTTAGGAAGAAAATAATTCGGTAATCCTGTCAGTTCTGCAGCAAAACAAATGGGCTGTGAAATTCTGGTGAACACTGACTTTATGTCTCCATTCTTGGGGACACTGTCAGTTTGTTTTCATCTGTGTGCCTTAATAAGAGCAAATAACCTTAAATATCCTTAAGGAAACTTAGACATAAATCATTTCCAATTTTTATCAAATGTGATCTTTTTTGTCATGCTGCCCACCTAACATAGGATGTTTTCTCAGAATATTGTTCACTTATGTGTTTGGGTTTCTTAACTGTTCCTGAAGGAAAAGAATAGTTGTGTCAGGCGTGGTGGCACACACCTGTAGTTCCAGCTACTCAAGAGGCAGAGGCGAGAGGACTGCTTGAGCCCAGGTGTTTGAGACCAGCTTTGGCAACGTGAGACTCTTTCTCTTAACAAAAAGGAATAGTCCGGTCACCTTAGGGCAGCACTTTCACCTGAGTATATAAAAATACCTAAAGAAATGTTTTGCTCACTTTTGGTATGTTACAATCTTCCTTAAAGATGGGAAGGCATCTTACAGGTGGGCCAGGTATGGTGGCTCACGCCTGTAATCCCAACACTTTGGGAGGCTGAGGTGGGCAGATCACTTGAGCCCAGGAGTTCCAGATTAGCCTGGCAACATGACAAAACCCTATCTCTACAAAAAATACAAAAATTATCTAGGAAAGCTGGGTGCAGTGGCTCATGCCTGTGATCCCAGCACTTTGGGAGACTGAGGTGCATGGATCGCTTGAGGTCAGGAATTCAAGACCAGCCTGGGCAAGATAGCAGAACCCCATCTTAACTAAAAACATGAAAAATTAGCTGGGCATAGTGTCACACACCTGTAATCCCAGCTACTTGGGAGGCTGAGGCATGAGAATCACTTGAACGTGGGTGGCTAAGGTTGCAGTGAGTTGCACCACTGCACTCCAACCTGGCGACAGAGCAAGACTCCGTCTCAAAAAAAAAAAAAATTATCCAGGCATGGTGTCATGTACCTGTAGTCCCAGCTACTTGGGAGGCTGAGGCAGGAGGATGGCTTGAACCTGGAAGTTCGAGGTTGCAGTGAGCTGTGATCACACCACTGGGCTCTAGCCTGGGTAGTAAAGCAATACCCTGTCTCTTTAAAAATAAAATAAAAAGTAGGTGGGGATGGGAGGAGAATTTATTTTTTCCATAATTTAGAATATTCCTCTACCTGTTACTAGTAAAACGTGTCTAATTCTAAAGCTAATTAACAGACCCCTTTTTTCCCTATGACACTGACAGAATGAAAGTAATAAGAGCAGCTTTGACAAAATGATTGAAGCCATTAAAGAAAGCAAGAATGGCAAGAAGATTTGGAGTGTTCAGCAAAGACAAATTCCCTGGAGAGTTCATGAAGAGCTGGAATGACAGCCTTAACAAAGAAGGCTTTGACAAAGTAAGAATACTACTGGAAAGTAGCAAATCAAGAGTTGAGAAGACAGAAATATGATGGGCTTCCGTAACAGTGCAGGATGTTTGTTCTGGGAAAACTGTATGTTTTTCACATTTTATCCCCTTTCGCTGAGCAGTGTGCCAGTTTTACTTTTCAGCCAGTAGATGGGACATTCAGGAGATAATCTAGCCACTTCAGAGTTGGAAACAAAATTTCTTTTTCAAAAAAAAATCGTTTTTCTTTTGTTTCTCTGTGTTTCTTCCATCTGCCTTTACAAAAGTCTAAAGGGGGCAGTTTACATTTTAAGTGGTACATTAGCTTAACACCTCTTGTAATACACACAGTGACCTGGCAGAGAGCTATTTCAAATGTATATTCAGTTCAAGAAGAGAATATTTGAATATTCTGCAAACTAGTGATGAACAGTTTGTTAAATAACAGAAATATCACTGATAATACTCAAATTGGAGAGATGCATTACTTTTGTAATTCTGTATTTGCATATTAGAAACTCTTGTCACTTTGACTACAGATAGATATCAGTGCAGTTGTGGCATATACCATCGCTGTAAAGGAGGATGGGGAACTCAACCTAATGAAGAAAGCAGCCAGCATCACTTCTGAAGTTTTCAACAAATTCTTCAAGGAAAGAGTCATGGAAATAGTTGATGCAGACGAGGTAAATGGAGATGGGAGGGTCTTTCTACTGTTTTAATGAAGCAGTGATAAGTGTATCGTGCACATTTGTTGGTGTGTTCTTAGCTTCCTTTGAAGTTAAGACTTTGACACTTAAGTTGGTGGTAATTATCATCTCCCTTTCAAAATAATGGTAAGCCTGCATTATGTTTCCTTGAGGTAACCCATTATTTTACTTGAGAATCCTTGGAATAGCTGTCCTACATTTTGTTCTCCAAATTTGCTTTGCCGCCATTGTCTGGTGCATAAATCATTTCATAAGACTTTTTTTTTTTTTTTTGACACTGAATGTCACTCTGTCACCCAGGCTGGAGTGAAGTGGTGCCGTCTCAGCTCACTGCAACCTCCATCACCCGGGTTCAAGTGATTCTCCTGCCTGAGCCTCCTGAGTAGCTGGGATTACAGGCGTGCGCCACCACACCTGCCTAATTTTTGTATTTTTAGTAGAGACGGGGTTTCACCATGTTGATCAGGCTGGTCTTGAACTCCTGACCTTGTGATTCGCCCGCCTCGGCCTCCCAAAGTGCTGGGATTACAGGCGTGAGCCACCATGCCCGGCCACGATTTTTTGTATCCTGATACGAAATACATTTTGTCTTCAAATCATGGTGTCCACGCACCCCTCTTTGCTACCCTGTAGTGTTACTTTATTTCTGGATGTTCTTATAGAAAGTTCGACACAGCAAACTGGCTGAGTCTGTGGAAAAGGCCATTGAAGAGAAAAAATACCTTGCTGGGGCAGACCCTTCTACTGTGGAAATGTGTTACCCTCCTATCATTCAGAGTGGTGGCAACTATAATCTCAAGTTCAGTGTGGTGAGGTAAGTGTGAAGACTTCATAATACAGCATTTTGACTTTAGCCTATTTTTTCTTTTTTTTAAAATTCGTACAAATGAGGTACATTGAAATTTGGCTACACGTACGTAACGTGTAGTGTCACCAAGTCATTGGATGTCCATCACCCAGGTGCAGTACATTTTTGTTAAGTGTAGTCACCCTACTCTACTATCAGACATTAAATTTATTCCTGCTGTCTTATTTTCTCTTTGTACCTCCTAACCCACTTCTCTTCATCCTTGCCTGCCCGCCCCCACACTTACCCTTACCAGTCTCTGTTACCTATTTTTTCACTATCTCCATGTAATCATCCAATTTTTAGTTCCCACATATAAGTGAGAACATTCAGTATTTGTCCTTTGTGTCTGTTATTTCACTTAAAACTAATTACAGCTCACAATTCATAGAGGACTAGTGGATAGGTGACTCCTCACAACCATACCGTTAGACTATAATGGATACAATACAGTGTATCTTTTGCATTTTTAGAATGCAGTACTCACTTTCTCACTGAATTTTTATCCTAAAAGTTATGGTCACTACCTTTTACTCCAGAGACTTTATAAACTGGTGTATGAAAAACAAAACACAAAAAAGTTTAGATCCTTATTCAGCCACAACTTTGGGATATGGCAGGGAAAAGTAGTGACTACTGATACTGTATGCCATTGATACCAAGGACTTTGCTAGTTTTGGTAATGAAATGTTTTCTTTCTTTGTTGGTCTCTAGTGACAAGAATCATATGCATTTTGGGGCTATCACTTGTGCCATGGGTATTCGCTTCAAGTCTTACTGCTCCAACCTTGTTCGCACTTTGATGGTTGATCCTTCTCAGGAAGTTCAAGAGAATTACAACTTTTTACTCCAGCTTCAAGAGGAGCTGCTAAAGGAATTAAGACATGGTGAGGTGCCTTAGAAAAGGAGGTTTGGAAGTTATGTAACAATAATGTCATTGGCCAGGAGCTGTGGCTCACGCATGTAATCCCAACACTGGGAGGCTGAGGCTGGAGGGTTGCTTGAATCCAGGAGTTCGAGACCAGCCTGAGCAACACAATGAGGCCCCCATCTCTGTAAGAAATTTAAAATGAAAAAATTAGTTGGGCATGGTGCTGCATGCCTGTGGTCCAGCTATTCAGGAGGCTGAGGTGTGGGGGAGGATCACTTGAGCCTGAGGGGTCAAGGCTGCAGTGAGTCGTGATTATACCTTGGCAGTGAGCCATGATTGTGCCACTGCACTCCAGCCTGGGCAATAGAGTTGAGACCCTTTCTCAAACAAAAAAAATGTCATTAGTGTTACGCTTATGTCTCTGAGACTCTCATATTAAAAACAGAGTAAGATTTACAAAATGTTGAATCATGCTAGCATGTAGGTCTTAAATCTGCCTTTTCTTTCAATTATGAATGGTCATTGTAGTTTACATTGATGTTTATAGAAACCTCTTTGACTTGTTAGGCCTTCTATGTCCAGATCTTCACAAAATATCTTGGCGTTATTACTATTCTTTAGTTTTAGAAAGTTCTGAAAATTTGTGTCTCTACCAACAGGATGTATAATGTTAATCCTACATCAAAACGATATGAAGGATACTGAGTTTCCAGACACCATTCTTCCACAGTGTCTCTAAGTCGGTCTTAAGAAGTCCTATTGGAAATTATAACCATAGATAGTTTAATGAAGATAAAGCTCCCTCTGAGGCCACGATATCTAGACTACTTTTTAGTTTGACATGAACCATTCATAGTCTAGATCCTGAAAAATTAAGCCCTCATAACAGTAATTCACCCATTTAGTGATAAATGGAACAGGCCCACCACAGGGATCTGTTTTTGAAAATGTGTAATAACTTTAATGTGATACCATTTATCAACTCTTAAAGTATTTCCTTGAGACCAACTGGTGTTCCACTGTCCTTCTGGATAAGTGATTTTCAAATAGTATGATTAAGAATGGGGCCAGGTGCAGTGATTCACACCTGTATTCCCAGCACTTTGGGAGGCCAAGGTGGGAAGGATTGCTTGAGCCCAGTTTGAGACCAGCCTGGGCAACATGGCAGACCGTGTCTCTACAAAAAATAAAAAATTAGCTGGGCATAGTGGTGTGTGCCTATAGTCCCGGTTATTTGGGAGGCTGAAGTGGGAGGATCACTTGAGCCTGGAAGGTCAGGGCTGCAGTGAGCTGTGATCATGTCATTGCACTCCAGCCTGGATGACAGAGTGAGACCTTGTCTCAAAAAAAAAAAAAGAAAAAAAAGGCGGGGAGTGGACTGTTTAGTTCACACTTTGAGAAACACTGCTTTAGGGGACATAAATTTTGATTTAAAAATGTTACTGAGTTTTTTTCCTAAAAGATACTTAAATGTCTCCTTTCTGTCTTGTTATTAGGTGTGAAGATATGTGATGTATATAACGCTGTCATGGACGTGGTTAAAAAGCAGAAACCAGAACTGCTGAACAAAATTACCAAAAACTTAGGGTATGCCATGATGTGTATTGTCACTCTTGGGTCAGTTTTCAATTAGACTGTCAGTGATTCAACCAACATTTATGGACTAGCAAACTTAACTATGCGCCAGGCACATGATGTTATCAGAGAAAGTGAGAACAGTTTAAATTCTCCCAAGTGTATGAGAGAGATTTTTCCAGACCAGTGTGGTGTTGCAGCCCATAGGTATTCCAGGATCTAATTACAGATGTTAGGAAATATTATTAATACATACTATATTTCCTCCATGCACATCAGCAACTTAAATACTCTGAGGTGTCCTAGTATTTTAAGGTTTTATTTATTTATTGAGAGACAGGGTCTCTCTCTGTTTAGGCTGGAGCTCAGTAGCGCAGTCATGGCTCACTGCAGCCTAGACTTCCCGGGCTCCAGCGATCCTCCCATCTCAGCACCGCACCCCCCCTCCCCCCGCCCCAGTAACTGGGACCACAGATACGTACCACCATATCTGGCTCATTTTTTTGTTTTTTGTAGAAACAGGGTCTTGCTATGTTGCCCAGGCTGGTCTTGAACTTCTGGGCTCAAGCAATCCTCCTGCCTTGATCTCCCAAAGTGCTGTGATTACAGGTGTGAGCCACCATGGCTGGTTGATTTTTTTTTTTTTTTTTTTTTTTTGGTTTTTGTTTGTTTATGCAATCCAGTATACTTCTCAAATGTATTTTATCACTGAACACGCAGAAATACCTAATAATGTGTTGTGGAACAAAGGACATTTTGGGAAACAAAGCTCTAGGCACTCTCTTTAGATGAAAACTAGTCTGTGGTATATAGTTTCTGGACTTCTCTCATAGACCAGAGGAAATTTATTGACCTACATACCAAGTCTTAGGAATCTGGTTACCAGTGTTCCACTGAAAATTGCCCCTGCTGTCTTGGTAGTGTCATCTCTGTGTTGTTTATTGGAACTCCTCTGACTTGATTTTATGGTAGAAGGTTAAGTTTAAATGTGGGCAAATTTAAAAGGCTTGATATAATCAATATTACACAAGATAATTAGGAAATTATTTTTCACCATGGGATTATACAGCGTATTTAGAGGGGAAAGACTGTCTTTGAATCCTCTTTTCTAACTGACTGGTCAGCAGGGGTAAATCATTTCAAGCATGTTTGCTTGCCTTATCGTGAAAGTTGAAATGAATTTATTATACTGATCCATGTTAGAGATCTTTTAGGCTTTTGCTGATGTTGATCTGTTTCTTTTCAGATTTGGGATGGGAATTGAATTCCGTGAAGGCTCCCTAGTAATCAATAGTAAAAATCAGTACAAACTGAAGAAAGGTAAGTTTCACGTACAATGAGAAAATACTTTTGTGAATTATTTCCTTTAGCTTTATCTTTTGTTGTGCATATGTCTTACACCTCTCCGCCTCGTCATCGCCACAGACTGATCCTTGTTTTGCTGTTTTAGGAATGGTTTTCAGCATCAATTTAGGATTCTCAGACCTGACTAATAAGGAGGGGAAAAAGCCAGAAGAGAAAACCTATGCCCTGTTCATTGGTGACACAGTGCTTGTGGATGAGGTGTGTATTGCCTCTTAAACGTTTGAGTGTTCATGAACTAACTTTTGAGGCATGTTTTGTGGACCCTGTGGTTTTTTTTTTCTTGCTTTGTTAAATGCTAGCTAAGGGTAAGAATCCATGTGACAGCCTGCCGTAGTACAGCTAGGAATAGAGACTGTAGTCCAGGTATAGGGAATGATTTAAACCATTAAATCATATTGTCATATTGTGGCTTGAACCTTGATAATGATAATATCAGAACTGATACTAATAATGAAACTAATTATTCTTTTTTTCATTTTAATGACAGCTTTATTGAGATACAATTCACATACCATACAATTCACCCATTCAACATGTACAATTTTAGTGATTTTTAGTATATTCACATTTGTGTAACCGTCACTACAATCTAATTTGAGAACATTTGCATCACCTCAGGAAAAAACCCTGAACCTATTAGCAGTCACTCCCCATCCCTCTTCCCTTCTCTCACTGGTCCTCCAGGCCTAGGCAATGACTAAACTCTGTTCTCTTTTTAAGGATTTGCTAAATCAGGGCAGTTTATATAAATTCAGTCATACCCTATATGGTCTTCTGTGACTGACTTCTTTCCCTCTAGCGGGAACTGATTTTTAATAATAATGAGCACAAATATTTCAGTGTTTTTATCATAAGCTAAGCAGTTTACATTAATTCATTGAAATAGTACCTTGTGAAGTAGATAACTCTTATTACCTCATTTACAGATAAATTGAAGGCACAGACAAGTCTAAGTAATTTGCCAAATGTCACTGAGCTAGAAAGCCACTGAGCCAGGCTTCAAATCAAATCTGTATTAACAATTACCCAGTGTTGCCTCCCATATTGTAGCTCCTGGCCAGGTGCAGTAGCTCACGCCTGTAATCCCAGCACTTTGGGAGGCCGAGGTGGGTGGATCACCTAAGGTCAGGAGTTTGAGACCAACTGACTAACATGGTGAATCCCCAGCTCTACTAAAAATACAAAAATTAGCCAGGCGTGGTGGTTGCGGACCTGTTAATCCCAGCTGCTCAGGAAGCTGAGGCAGGAGAATCGCCTAAACCTGGGAGGCAGAGGTTGCAGTGAACTGAGATCACACCATTGCATTCCAGCCTGGATGACAAGAGCAAAACTCTGTCTCAAAACAAAAAAAAAAGACAAAAAAAATAGCTCCTGATGAGAGGTTAGAAGTTAGAAGGATAAAAACTATATTCATTGTCAAACATTTTCGTGTCCAAAAGATTCAGAGCATTGCCCAACCATATACTAGGTTAGAAAATGAAATTGCCTCTTAAATTATGTGCCTTCATTCTCCTTTTAATTCTAGGATGGCCCTGCTACTGTGCTCACTTCTGTGAAGAAGAAAGTGAAGAATGTGGGGGATTTTCCTAAAGGTAGGAAGAAGATAGATGAGTAGTATAGGATGTTTAGGTTATAAAGAAGTTAAACAACATTGGCTAAAACAGTTAAAATTTCAGCTTTTGGCCATGCGCAGTGGCTCATGCCTGTAATCCCAGTGCTTTGGGAGGCCAAGGCGGGCGGATCACCTGAGGTCGAGTTCGAGGCCAGCCTGGCCAACATGGAGAAACCCTGTCTCTACTAAAAATACAGAAAAATTAGGCAGGCATTGTGGCGGTTGCCTGTGATCCCAGCTACTTTGGAGGCTGAGGCAAGACAATCGCTGGAGCCCGGGAGTCGGAGATTGCAGTGAGCTGAGATGGTGCCATTGCACTCCAGCCTGGGTGACAGAGTGGGACTCTGTCTCAAAAAAAAAAAAAAAAAAAAATCATTCTTTGATTTTGACTTTTTCCATAGAATGAAGATGAGGAAGAAGAAGAGGAGGAGAAAGATGAGGCAGAGGACCTTTTGGGAAGAGGTTCTCGGGCAGCATTACTTACAGAAAGAACAAGAGTAAGTTTACTATTTTAAATTACATTGATCTTATAGCTATCATATGGCTCACATGTTGTGATAAATTGGATTTTCCATTCACCAGAATGAAATGACTGCAGAAGAGAAGCGAAGAGCACATCAGAAAGAACTAGCAGCTCAACTCAATGAAGAAGCAAAGAGGCGATTGACTGAACAAAAGGGAGAACAGCAGATTCAGAAGTAAGAGTTTGCATTGAGCAGTGAGATTATCTGAAAGTTGTGTGACTACAAAAATTTCTCAGTTTTTTTTTTTAATCTCACACTCCAGAGCTCGCAAATCTAATGTGTCCTATAAAAACCCATCTCTGATGCCTAAGGAACCACATATTCGGGAAATGAAGATCTACATCGATAAGAAATATGAGACTGTAATAATGCCTGTGTTTGGCATTGCAACACCTTTTCACATTGCCACTATCAAGGTACTAACATTGAATGCATCAGGTTTTATCCAAACCATTTCTTAAAATAGGAATTGTATTTGCCATAAATAATCTGCATTGATCATGTCTCCCACAATGTAGGCTCCTTCAGACTCTGTTCAGTTTACTGACTTTGCTCTTACCCTGCCATTCTCTTTTCCTCTTCCAGTTTTTTTCACTTAGTAGAAAGTTCAGCTAGTCTAGAAACATAATTTGCCTATCTTTCTTTCAAGTTTACTCAAGCATTCTTTAACTTGTAGTTGTATTCATGGTACAAGGTACTTTGAGAATTCAGAGATTTTGGGGGGGGTAAAAAATACTTCATTTTTTAAAAGATGAATTATGTAAGTTTATTAGATTGAGATTAAGGTTAAGAGCAGTCAACTTGTAACTCTAACTTAATTTTAACATCTCTATAACTACTAATCTCTATTTAGGAAAGAAATCTGTTTACTATTTGTGCTTTTCCTTTGAACAGAATATAAGTATGTCCGTGGAAGGAGATTATACTTACTTGCGAATCAACTTCTATTGCCCAGGCAGTGCTCTGGGCAGGAACGAAGGCAACATCTTTCCTAACCCTGAAGCGACTTTTGTCAAGGAAATGTGAGTCCCCACAAATATAGTTATGCCCAGACCCATCCTGTCTGGAGTGGTACTCAGAAACATTTCATTCTCTGCTGCATTTTCCCCTACCTAGTAAATGGCAAAGCCTTCCTCATTGATACTTGTTTCAGATTGCCTTCTTGACTCTGTACTATTTTCAGGATGGTCAGTATTTTATATTTACTAAACATATTTTGAGCCTGGGTAATGTAGTGAGATCTTGTCTCTACTAAAAAAAAAAAATTTGGCTGGGCACAGTGGCTTGTGCCGGTAACCCCAGAACTTTGGGAGGCCAAGGTGGGTGGATCACAAGGTCGGAAGTTTGAGACCAGCCTGGCCAATATGGTGAAACCTCATCTCTACTAAAAATACATAAATTAGCTGGATGTGGTGGCAGGTGCTGGCAATCCCAGCTACTCGGGAGGCTGAGGCAGGAGAATTGCTTGAACCTGGGAGGAGGAGGTTGCAGTGAGCCAAGATCACGCCACTGCACTCCAGCCTGGGCGACAGAGCGAGACTCCGTCTCAAAAAAAAAAAATGATCCAGGTGTGGTGGTGTGCACCCGTCATCCCAGCTACTCTGGTGGCTGAGGTGGGATGATCCCTTGAGCCTGGGAGGTCGAGGCTGCAGTGAGCCCTGATGTTGCCACTGTATTCCAGCCTGAGGGACAGAGCAAGACCGTGTCTCAAAAAAAAATAGCAGTCATGAAAATAAATGTTAATAAACCTATTTTGCATTAGAACCCTCAAATAAGAAAATTGGTGCCACGTTGGATTCTATAATTTCATGGTGTGAAATGGAATAATTTGGAGATGTTAGGCCAGATTTGAAAAATGAAAATGTGATTTCTCCTGCTTCAATGGACTAGGTATTTGTAACATTTTCCATTTAAGAAAAAGGGAATGGGCATGCATGGTGGCTCACACCTGTAATCCTAGCACTTTGGGAGGCAGAGGCAGGCAGATCACATGAGGCCAGGAGTTTGAGACCATCCTGGTCAACATGGCAAAACTCTGTATTTGCTAAAAGTAACAAAAATTAGCTGGGCATGGTGGCATGTACTTGTAATCATGGCTACTTGGGAGGCTGACATGGGAGGATGGCTTGAACCCAGGAGGCAGAAGTTGCAGTGAGCTGAGATTGGGCCACTGCACTCCAGCCTGGGTGACAAAGCCAGACCCTGCCTCCAAAAAAAAAAAAGTAGAGATTAAAATGCTTATAAGATAAAGTAATCAGTACAGTTTCCCTGGCCTGAAAAGAAACGTCTATAAATGCTGCTGTTTTCGACAGTACATACCGAGCTTCAAATATTAAGGCACCTGGGGAGCAGACAGTACCAGCCTTGAACCTTCAGAATGCTTTCCGAATTATCAAAGAAGTACAGAAACGTTATAAAACTCGAGAAGCCGAAGAGAAAGAGAAGGAGGTGAGCCTGAACACAGACAAAATACTCTTCTGCAAAGAAGGACATGTATTTTTTGGAGACTTACAAGGATATGTGACAATTCACTTTAATTTTCTTCCTGCTTAGGGCATTGTAAAACAAGACTCACTTGTGATCAATCTAAACCGGAGTAATCCCAAACTGAAAGATCTGTACATTCGCCCAAATATTGCCCAGAAGAGGATGCAAGGCTCACTAGAGGCCCATGTCAATGGTATGGATGATCTCTCGTGTACTGGGCTTTGTCTTCAGGGGCACATTTGTAGGAATGACAGATCAGATAATTAAGTATGACAAGGAGTCATCGGCCAGTTAGCTGAGTTTGCTAGAGGATGGTGCCAAAAAGGTATGACAAGGAAATGCTGTGAGGAATCTACTTACACTGCTGTATGACTAGAAGGAAAGGAAAGCTCTATACAGTTGTTCATGTGTCCTCTGACCCTGTTCAAATCAGCCTGAGTTGCAGTGCCTTCTGGCCTAACCTAACTATACTACTTGGCATTTCTTCCTTCTTTTCCCCAGGCTTCCGCTTCACATCTGTTCGAGGAGACAAAGTGGATATTTTGTACAATAATATTAAGCATGCTTTGTTCCAACCCTGTGATGGAGAAATGATTATTGTCCTGCACTTTCACCTCAAGGTATACCTTTCTGCTTAACTAGCTATAAGCTCTTGGGCAAAACGCTTCATTTCTCTCAGCTTCTTTCCTATAAAATAGTGATGAAAAAATCACCTTTCACATAAGAACATTAAGATGGTTAAATGAAATAATGCAGCTAATGGCCACAGGGCCTGGCATCTAGAAGGTGCTCATAAGCATGTTTGTTCCTTTGGTATGTTATGGCATTGGCCAGCAAAATATACGATATCTCCAAATTTCTATTTCTAAAATAAATAGGTTTTGCTTTAGATAAAATTTGTTACCAGCTTAATTTCCAAAGTTACTATAATAAGTAAGAGTACTTTTTAAAATGTATACTGTTTTACATTCCCAAGCATCATAATTTGTGACGACACCAGGGATGGTTTAATTATTTTTGTGTGCATGCTGTGGAGGCCCAAGTTTGGATCACTGCCATTTCCATCACAGATACTTTTGTGTTTCTGACTTCTGTCTTCTTTCTGCTTTATGCCGACAGAATGCCATCATGTTTGGGAAGAAGCGGCACACAGATGTGCAGTTCTACACAGAAGTTGGAGAGATAACCACGGACTTGGGGGAAACATCAACATATGCATGACCGAGATGACCTCTATGCTGAGCAGGTCTGTGAAATTTAGTATAGTATTTGCAGGATAGTGAGGGAGGATGAGGCCAAATCCAAGTTCAGGGATTGTATTTTATAAACAACCCTGAGCTGGGCATGGTGGCTCACACCTGTAATCCCAGCACTTTGGGAGGCCAATATGGTGAAACCCCATCTCTACTAAAAAAATATAAAAATTAGTTGGGCATGGTGGTGTGCACCTGTAGTCCCAGCTATTTGGGAGGCTGGGACAGGAGACTCTCTTGGACCCAAGAGGCAGAGGTTGCAGTGAGCCAAGATAGCGCAATGCAGTCCAGCCTGGGCGATAGAGCAAGACTCCATCTCAAAAAATAAACAAACAACCCTAGATCTGTTTGTGCAGAGCAACTCAAGTATCTGCTGAGATGGTGTATTACAATAGGTTAGACTTAGGTTGCAGACTCAGCTTGACAGTTAATGGCACAGTGGCCTTAAATAAGGTATATGTACGTGTTAGTTTCGTAGTTATGAGAATTAAGTACTATAAAGCACTTCGGGGATGATCTGTGTAGCAAACCACCATGGCGCATGTTTACCTATGTAACAAACCTGCACATCCTGCATATGTACCCCTGAACTTAAAAGTTGGAATTTTTTTTTTTAAAGTACAAAAGCACTTCAGACTTTTTGAGGGGGAGTTACTATTAACAAATATGATGGCTATATTTGATATTTTTTTCTTCTACAGATGGAACGAGAAATGAGGCACAAACTGAAGACAGCCTTTAAAAATTTCATTGAGAAAGTAGAGGCTCTAACTAAGGAGGAACTGGAATTTGAAGTGCCTTTTAGGGACTTGGGGTAACATATCTTACCTTCTTTTTGGCCTGAAGTTTCACTGGTCTGCCTTTTGGTACAATAAATTCTTCCTTTAATAATAATTTAACATATTATGTCCTTTCTTCCTATGACTAGTAATCTTTGAGACATCCATTTCTTCTTGAAAATATTTAAGGGTTTAAGTGAGTGGCTAACTCTAAGAGGCTTCCTCTGGAGATGAGTCTCCAGTGAGTATGCTGGAGCTGTTTGGAATGGGGGAGAGGGGAAGAAATTTGTCTGTTGTGGCAGCAGCAGTCTCTTTTGTGATGAGCTCAGTCTTAAAATTTCTCTCTTCCAGATTTAATGGAGCTCCCTATAGGAGTACCTGCCTCCTTCAGCCCACTAGTAGTGCACTGGTAAATGCTACAGAATGGGTGAGTGTTTCTTACCTCCTTTTAGTAAGAAATTAAAGGAGGATAGATGCTTTTGATTCTAATTATTGTGATTTTCATTTTCGATATTTACTTAGACTTCAAACTCATTGAACAAATGACACTTTTCCCCCCACTCCCCGAGACGGAGTGTTGCTCTTGTTGCCCAGGCTGGAGCAAGATCTAGACTCACTGCAACCTCCGCCTCCCAGGTTCAAGCGAATCTCCTGCCTCAACCTCCAAGTAGCTGGGATTACAGGCATGCACCACTGCCTGGCTAATTTTGTATTTTTAGTAGAGACGGGGTTTCTCCATATTGGTCAGGCTGGTCTCAAACTGCCGACCTCAGGTGATCCACCTGCCTTCGCCTCCCAAAGTGCTAGGATTACAGACTTGAGCCACCGCACCTGGCCAAGTGATACTTAGAAAGTCTCTTTAGGGCAGGCATGATGGCTCACACCTATAATCCCAGCACTTTGAGAGGCCAAGGTGGGAGGAACAGTTGAGGCCAGGAGTTCAAAACCAGCCTGGGCAACACAGCAAGAACCTTTCTTTCTTTCTTTCTTTTTTTTTTTTAAGATAATGTCTTTTTAAATAGTTTCTTTTAAATAGTTCACAGTTTCCTCGAATTTCTTCTCCTTAAAGGATGATTTTGATCTTGTTGATCCTTATACTGTGGCTTCTGAGTATATTGTACTGCTTCGGTCTTTTAGTAAAGCCCATAAACAGCTTAGTTGTCTTTTGTGTAATGATTTAGATCATGAAAGTTACTTGAAATATTGCTTTGGCGGAAATATTTATGTGCTAATGCTTCCGTTTCTTTCCGACAGCCACCTTTTGTGGTGACGCTGGATGAAGTGGAGCTGATTCACTTTGAGCGGGTCCAGTTTCACCTGAAGAACTTTGACATGGTAATTGTCTACAAGGACTACAGCAAGAAAGTGACTATGATCAATGCCATTCCTGTAGCCTCTCTGGACCCCATCAAGGAATGGTTGAAGTAAGTAAATCGGCCATCAATCTCCTATTTATCCCATGAACCCTGTAGTATAGAATTTAAGTATGAGATTGCCTTTTGCACCAAGACTTGAAAACTTGAGATCAATTAGATAATGGAGCTGTTCACTTTTTCCCAAATTCCCAAAAATAATTTATGCACCCTTAAAGAAAATAAAAATCTAAGTTTTTTAAAAATTTTCATTGTTACCCAGGGTGGTCTCAAACTCCTGGGTTCAAGTAATCCTTCCACCTCGGCCTCCCAGTGTACTGAGATTACAGGCATGAGCCATTGCACCCAGCCAATGTGGAGCATATTTACAATAGCTTTTTTTTTTCTTTTTTTTTTTTTGAGAAAGAGTCTCACTCTGTCGCCAGGCTGGAGTGTAGAGATGCAATCTTGGCTCACTACAACCTCTGCAGTCTGCAACCTCTTCCTCCCAGGTTCAAGCAAGTTTGTTTGTTTCCTTCTTTCAGGAATGACGGTCTTGTGCTGCTTTGTATCCAGTGTTTGAAAACTGTTTCGTATTTTGTTTTGTAGTTGTTTAAGGTGGTAAGGTAAACCTAGTTGTTGTTACTCCATCATGGCTGGAAGCAGAAGTTTCCGTGTATGTTGTCTAAAGTGGATTTTTGCCAGTGGTGATCTCAGGCAGTTTTATGGTTGGTCGTTGTTATCCTTACTACTGTCATTTCTTTAGTGACAATAGTGCCACCACGCTGGTTTTTTCCTCTCCTCAGCAGAAGTGAATTAAGAGAAAGTCATTTGAGCATTTTCTAAACACAGGGCACTTTAGGTACTGGGAAAAAAATTCATTCCTACCTTCATATAGATATTGCATCAAGTAAATAACACATAGGAAAGCAGTGGAAGGTTGAAGAAGGAAGGCAAGAGCCATTGAAAATTGTCCCCCTTTTTTTTTGAGATGGAGTCTTGCTCTGTCATCTGGGCTGGAGTGCAGTGGTGCAATCTCGGCTCACTGCAACCTGCGCCTCCCAGGTTCAAGCGATTCTCCTGCCTCAGCCTCCCGAGTAGCTGGGACTACAGGCCCATGCCACCACACCCGGCTAATTTTTTGTATTTTTAGTAGAGATGGGGTTTCACCGTGTTAGCCAGAATGGTCTCGATCTCCTGACCTCGTGATCCACCCACCTTGGCTTCCCATAGTGCTGGGATTACAGGCGTGAGCCACCGTACTCAGCTGGAAATTGTTCATATTTCTTTAACTATAGTAGTGAAAAATAGAATCGCAGAAGTGGTCATGAGTTAAGACTACTTGGAAATAAGAATGGAATCAGTGACAGAGAGGGAAAAGCATGAGTGAATAGGAGAGAAGACTAAGTGAAGAATAGGGAAATTGTTGTTTAAGGAAGAAAATGAGAGAGGATAAGCTCTGACTTGGGTGAAGGACAAAGCTTGCTTCAGTTGGAGTGCTGGTCTGTTGTGAGGGCTAGTGTTCTAGGAGATCAAAGAGCAGCTCTGGTGGCATAGTACAAAGAATATCTGCTCCCAGGCTGGGCACAGTGGCTCCCGCTTGTAATCCCAGCACTTTAGGAGGCTGAGGCACGTGGGTCATCTGAAGTGAGGAGTTCTAGACCAGCCCCAGAAACATGGCAAAACCCTGTCTCTACTAAAAATACAAAAATTAGCCAGGTATGGTGGCATGTACCTGTAAGCCCAGGTTCTCAGGAGGCTGAGGCAGGAGAATCACTTGAACCCAGGAGGCAGAGGTTGCAGTGAGCCAAGATTGTACCACTGCACTCCAGCCTGGGTGACAGAGCGAGACTCTGTCTCAAAAAAAAAAAATCTGCTCCGAGATGTTTGAATACAGAAAATACGAAGATTGATTTTTCGCGTCATTTCCCTTAGTTCCTGCGACCTGAAGTACACAGAAGGAGTACAGTCCCTCAACTGGACTAAAATCATGAAGACCATTGTTGATGATCCTGAGGGCTTCTTTGAACAAGGTGGCTGGTCTTTCCTGGAGCCTGAGGGTGAGGTGCGTGAGTGTGGGGTTTCTTTTTCTGGTACACAGTGTTGCCCACTATCATTTGGTCAGTTAGAATGGCATATAAGTAGCACATAAGGGGCTAGGCCATCTGGGAGAGGTTCTGAACACAACTTGATATTGTTTCTTCAAATTAGTTTTACAGGTAAATGATAAATTGATTGCCCAGTGGTAGCTCCTGACAAGATTTTATTGAAACTACAAAAACTTTTCAATTTCTTAGTATTTAGGGGGAAAAGTCCTTCTGGACATTTTGCAAAAAATATTTTCTAAAAAATGGTCCACTTGATGTCTGTGTGATACATTAATACAGAAAGTGTTTTGTTAATGTCCCTGGGTAAGGAAAGCTAAAGTGAATTTTTCAGAAATAAAATAGCAAAATAATTGTACCTGACCACTGATTTTAAACAAGCTATTTTATCTCGATCAGTTTTTTGCTCTTGTTTTCTTCATGTAAATGCTGGTATACTGTGTGGGCAGAATTAATTCATCAAGTTAATATGGTAAATGTAAAAAATATGTATTTTATGCCCTAACTCACCAGGGGAGTGATGCTGAGGAAGGGGATTCAGAGTCTGAAATTGAAGATGAGACTTTTAATCCTTCAGAAGATGATTACGAAGAGGAAGAGGAGGACAGTGATGAAGATTATTCGTCAGAAGCAGAAGAGTCAGGTTAGTCTTATAAAGAAAAGTTCATCCTGGCATCCTAATGTCATTTCTGAAAACTTTTTTTTAGACTAAGAGAAGAACCATTCCATTTCATTCCTGCATGATGATTAATGCTTAATTTTCTTCCAGACTATTCTAAGGAATCATTGGGTAGTGAAGAAGAGAGTGGAAAGGATTGGGATGAACTGGAGGAAGAAGCCCGAAAAGGTTTTCAAAAATCTGTTTTTATTCTATTTATTCATTTGTCTACACACAAATTTCTAACACATTGCAGTATTTTGAGGTGTTACTATTGATGGCCTAATGAAAGTAACAAAAGAACACTATAAAACTGATTTTGAGCCACAGATACAACTTTGAAGGAGAAAATGAGGTCTGGAATTTGTCCATACTCCCCAGTGAGCAGTGCTCTGCCTAACTGCTGTTTTCATCTGCCCAAGCCCCCATCTTGCCGATAGCCACATATTCATGTAAGACTCAAGAATTAGCCTACTCAGTTTACAAACCTAAATCCTATAATTTCATTTTCTAGGCTTCTTCCAGGTTAGGAATGTCTTTAGAATGCTAATCTAGTACTTTGAAACCAAACCCCAAACAAAAGTTTAACGCTAGAAAGGAGGTATCTGTGTTCCAAGCATTGGGAATAGGTACTTCTCATAGGTTTTTAACCCTTAAACAATTCTCCCTTTTGTAAATAAACCAAGGCTCAGAAAGTACTTGCCCAAGATCACACAACTAGTGACTTAATAGAGATTAAAACTTGGGTCTAATTCCAAAATATGTTCTACTATCTCATGTTATCCAGTAACATTAGGTACCTAAAGTTTACGTATCGCTAACTACTAATCCCTTTTCTATTTAGCGGACCGAGAAAGTCGTTACGAGGAAGAAGAAGAACAGAGTCGAAGTATGAGCCGGAAGAGGAAGGCATCTGTGCACAGTTCAGGCCGTGGCTCTAACCGTGGTTCCAGACACAGCTCTGCACCCCCCAAGAAAAAGAGGAAGTAACTTCTGAACTTTGGCCCTGAGCTCCATTCTTCCTCCAGCCAACCCCTGAAAATTTTACATGACATAGAAACTGTATTTTTCCTTTTGTTTTCATTTGAAGTTTTGCCATTTGTGTTTATGGGTTTAGGGGGCCATTTGTGTGGACCAATCTACTTGGGGAATTCCAGGCCCACCAGGACACGTGCCAGTGGCCCCATTCAGATGGCAAGGGAGGAGGTGTTCTTGAAGACAGGAGGAGGATTCCGCTGTTAATAGTTTCATTCTTCTCTGTTCCTGTCACCTTCTGCCAGGACAGCGATGGCTTTTGACATCTTATTTGGTGTCTCAAAGCTGTATTTCCAAGACAGTGGTACAAGGTGACTCAATTACTTGTATCATGGTTCTTGACCAGCACATTCAATCCTCCATCTTACCCTTCTGCCATGACCTTCCTCACATCTCTAAGTTTTATCTATCTTTGCAATACTCAAGATTCTTGGAAATTTGCTGATGGTTGTGATAAACCATACAACTTAAGCTAGTGAGGCAGATTGGGCTGGTGCCTTCATCTGAGTTTTCCTGCTTTCTTACCTCATGCAGATCCTGAGGTATTTCTGCTGCCTTGGAAGACATAAAAAAGAAGCAGTGATACTCCCTGGCTCGGTTATTTTCTCCATACAAATGCACACATGGTACAATGATAGAAGGCAAAATTACCACTGTCGTCTTTTTTTTTTTGGTGTATCTAAGGAAGAATGTTTGTTCCTCGTGTACTGCTTCTAGTGAAATCTAGAGGAAAGCTCAAAGGAGTCAACATTTAGATCTGGAAGGGGCAAATCATGCCTTGGGCCTAGAATACCCTGATGAGAAAAGAGAAGAGGAAGGGAGGCCATGTCTACAACACAGCCTCTCAGCACTGCTGCTCCTTATTTTAACTTGTCTTGCATTGTCCCATATTTATCACAGTTTCTGTTGAACAGCTTTTCAAGTATTTGGGGAGTTTATCTTGCCATCCTCCCCTTCTGGTTCTCTGCACCCACCTGTCCCACTGCAGTTCCTTCCATGCTCTGTGACTTAAGAGAAGAAGCGGGGGAGGGGTCCCCGGATTTTATGTTTGTTTTTTTCTCCTTAGCAGTAGGACTTGATATTTTCAATTTTGGAAGAACTAAAAGATGAATAAACTGGGTTTTTTTTGTTGTTTGTTTTTGTAAATTCACCTTTTGTGATCATTCTTTTTCATTTCCTGAAAGCAAGCCTGCTTCTTGCCTGGTAAAGTGCTAAGGCATCAGAGAAAAATGCCTTGATCTAGCTAGCGGCACAAAAGAAATTTTGACCATTCTGAACTTTCATCATTAGGTTGAGAGATACTGGACATCACAGTAAAACAAATTCATGTTGTTGCAAGTTACTTTATAAGAGACTTTACTGTGGTTCCCTCAGAGATCTGAATAGCACTTGTTTCTTCATGAAAACAAATCTTCAGTCATCTCCTTGTAAATAGCATGGAGGGCAGCAGCTGCTTGAAGGGAAACCTTCAGCCTTCCTATTGGGGTAGCCAGATCTTCAGGATTAACAACTGTTGGGAAAGGTTGGGTGGGGGGGGGGAATGTCAGGCAGCAGTATCACTCAGTTAAACACTTTAGGGTATTTGTCAGGTTAAGTATTGGAGATGCTAAATGAATGAATAGTGGAGGAAAAAGGAAAATGAGGTCATTGCAACAATGTGTAGGTGCTGTAATGAAAGCACAAGGTGCACCTGCACCGGAATGGACAAATTGGAAAAGGATTTCTGGAGGTAATTCATGAGCTAAGTCTAAAAAGATGTTTAATGTATCAAGATACAAGAATGTGTTTAGAGAACTGCAAGGAGTGGCAGGAATGAGCCTGTAAAGGCCACATAACAGCCTTGTTTGTCTTGGAATGTGGTTTCAACTGAAGATATTAGAAGTGATTGTTCTTACGTGGGGGGGGCCTTGAAAGATGACTACTGTTTGGATAATACAGTCAAAGAGGACACAAACCAGGGAGAGTAGTTAGGATATTGCAGTAATTCAGGAGGAAGGGAGTAATGGATGAAGGTCTGAAGTACAATGGAGAGGTGGGGGACAGATTCAAAACGTTTAACAAGTGTAAACAATTTTTGTGATTGGAGTGAGGAATAGCTTGGAATCAAGGATAGCCATTCTAATTTGGATAAGAAGATAGTTGGTGGGTAAGAGGGAATACAAGGTACAAAGTTGTAATCAAGGGATTTTGAGGTACCAAGGGGACATAGGAAATACAAGTAGTGACATCTAGTCTGCACTAAGTCTAGATTGTATTTAGAATCTGGTCTAGAAACCTAGATTTGAGATTATTTCTAGACTACAAAACTCAGTGGATATAATCAGGAAGAGGGTATGTATAGAGGGGAAAAAAAAGGATTCAATGATGACAATCCAAAATTTGAAGAACAGACAAGAAAGAAACCTACAAAGGAAACAGAACATCCAGAGAGTGACAGTCAAAATTTCCAACCACGTGCAGTGGCTCATGCCTGTAATCCCACCACTTTGGGAGGCTGAGGCAGACAGATCAACTGACTTCAGGAGTTCAAGACCAGCCTGGCCAACATGGTGAAACCCAGTTTCTACTGAAAAACACAAAAATTGGCTGGGTATGGTGGCACATGCCTGTAATTCCAGATACTTGGGAGGCTGAGGCAGGGAGAATTGCTTGAACCTGGGAGGCGAGGCTGTAGTGAGCCGAGATCTCAAGACTGCACCCCAGCTTGGGCAACATCGAGATGCTCAAAAAAATAAAAAAATTTGAAAACAGTCATGAGATTTGCCAATTACGAAAACTGATAAGAATTCCTTAAAGTAGAATGGAAACAGTCTTATTGGAGGGAGATGCAGGAGGTAGTGAAATACAGGCAGGGCCGGGCCCAGTGGCTCTCACCTGTAATCCTAGCACTTTGGGAGGCCAAGGCAGGAGGATCACCTGCGGTCAGGAGTTCAAGACCAACCTGACCAACATGGAGAAACCCCGTCTCTACCAAAAATACAAAATTAGCCAGGCATGATGGCGCATGCCTATGATCCCAACTGCTTGGGAGACCAGGAAGAGCATAGCATGTTTAGGAGTGAATTGGAAAATGGCTTACAAAGATATGGCACTTGCCCTATGCCCTATGCCCCTTTAATTTTTTTTTTTTTTTTTTTTTTGGACACAGAGTCTTGCTCTGTCACCAGGGTGGAGTGCAGTGGCCTGATCTCAGCTCACTGCAACCTCCGTCTCCGAGGGTCAAACGATTCTCCGGCCTTGGCCCTGCCCCCGCCAGTAGCTGGGACTTCAGGTGTGTGCCACCATGCCCTGCTAATTTTTTGTATTTTTAGTAGAGATGGATTGCACCATGTTAGCCAGGATGGTCTCAATCTCCTGACCTCGTGATCCGCCCGCCTTGGCCTCCCAAAGTGCTGAGATTACAGGCATGAGTCACTGTGCCCAGCCGCCTTTGTTAATCTTCTCCCTTCATCCCTTTATTTAAGTGCTCCCTTAATCTTCACAACTCTATGAGACAGGGACTACTGTTACTCCCACTTTATAGGTGAGGAAACAGGTTAAATACCTTGCTCAAGATCATAGTTGGAAAGATACTAGAGGAATACAAGAAGAATCTTATCTAACATTTGAACTTTATAACCCTTAGGGTCTGAGGAGGAGTATTCCTCAAAAAATGTTTATAATGATCAGTAAGAATAATTTTATATCATGATTTATTAAACATTACATTTAAAAAGTTTCACAAAACAGTATGTGCAAGGTACTCTTAATTCCTGTTCTCTTTCCCACAGTTTTGGTTTGCTGTTTTCAAATTCCCGTTGTGATTTACGAATTCAATTTCACATCCACTAATGGGCTGTGACTGGAAATTTGAAACATTGGTCTAGTGGAAAATCTTAAGTGTCTAAAGATCCTAGCAGATAGACAGGTGACGTCCAGGTATGTAAGCTAATGGGAGCAGTGAGAACTGAACAGAGCAGGTCCAATTAAAGGTATTCAGGTACAAATGTTTTTAAAACGTGACCTATAGCAAAGTGTAAAAGGATTTAAAAAGAAGGCAGTGATTAAACTTATTACGTAGAAACATTTACTATAGTAGATGGAAATGGGTAGAACTCAATCTTCAGGCAACAAAATAAATAAAAAGAAAAAAAAAGTAGATGGAAATGGGGTGGAAGAAACCAGTGGCAGGAAGACAGTTCAGAAATTATGTAAGGGGGCCAGGCGCAGTGGCCTCATGCCTGTAACGGCCAACACTTTGGGAGGCCAAGGAGGGTGGGTTGCTTGGGTCCAAAAGTTCGAGACCAACATCGGCAACATGGTGAAACCCCGTCTCTACTAAAAATACAAAAAGTAGCTGGGCATGGAGGCAGGTGCCTGTAGTCCCAGCTACTCCAGAGGTTGAGGCAGGAGAATTGCTTTAACGTGGGAAGTGGAGGTTGCAGTGAGCCCAGATCACACTACTGTACTCCAGACTGGGCAACAGAGTGAGACTCCATCTCAAAAAAAAAGAAATTATAGAAAAAATTATAGTAAGAAGAGCATAGTCAGTTCACAAGTAGAATGGATAAGACTTAATGACCAGTGAATGTGAGCAAAGAGGAGAGAGTCGATGTCTTTTTCAAGAGACAGGATAGGTCAGGCATGGTGGCTCATGTCTGTAATCCCAGAACTCTGAGAGGCCAAGGCAGGTGGATTACTTGAGGTCAGGAGTTCACGACCTGCCTGGCCAACATGGTGAATCCCCATCTTTACTAAAAATACAGAAATTAGCCAGGCGTGGTGGCGCATGCCTATAATCTCAGCTACACAAGAGACTGAGGCATGAGAATTGCTTGAACCTGGGAGGCAGAGGTTGCAGTGAGCTGAGATTGTGCCACTGCACTCCAGCCTGAGCAACAGACTCCATCTCAAAAAAAAACAAAAGAGACTGGGTGCATGATAACACAAAGAATGGGTGTCAGCTGCCTATATAAACATGTTCAAGAGAGATCCAAAATTCTGATGTATAAATTTGAAATGAAAAGAACTTATCCCTTTTTTTCTTGAGATGGAGTTTCGCTTTTGTTGCCCAGGCTGGAGTGCAGTGGCACAATCTGAGCTCACTGCAATGTCCACCTGTCAGGTTTACACAATTCTCCTGCCTCAGCCTCCGGAATAGCTGGGATTACAGGCATATGCCACCACGCCCGGCTAATTTTGTATTTTCAGTAGAGACAGGGTTTCTCCATTTTGGTCAGGCTGTTCTCAAACTCCCAACCTCAGGTGATCCATCTATCTTGGCCTCCCAAAGTGCTGGGACTACAGGCATGAGCCACTGTGCCCAGCCAAGAACTTATCTTTTTAAAAATCCCCTTTTTCAACTCCATTGTAGATTCAAAGTCAATTCTAGTTGTAATCAGGTATATGGGGGCTAAAATACACAAGTGACTACTTTAGTGCTGGATCCAGAAATAAATCCAGTTGTAGGGGATAAGATTTCAATCCAGTTTGTGTCTCATCAACTTCATAGTGATAATTACGTATTGAAGGTAAAATGTAATTCATTATTAGGATGATTTCCTTAGAAATAATTAGAACTGAAAATCAAAAAAAAAAAAAGTTACTCACTGTCTAGTTCTTGCTCTAGAATATCTTTTCCTGACTCCAGGATCTGCCACAGTTTAAGATATGCGTATCCTACTTCTTCACATTCTTTCTCTTCTTCATCCAGAGGATCATTTACCACTGTAAACTTTAAACTAAAAAGAAATCGCATTTAATTCAGCACTGTTGATATCCTTTATGCTTCAAAAATAAAGGTAAAAGTAAGCAGAAACAATACAATGTCTTCTCTGAATCACTTTTCCCTTGCCTCCATTTTACAAAATGACAAACAAAAAAAGTGAGGAACTGGTTTAATTTAAGTAATAGTCCTTGAGGAACTAAAACTCAAGATAATGTAGTTGATTCAAGTTGTCTTAAAACTATCAGGATATAATTTCCAGTAAGATAGTTCATAATTTTTTTTTGTTTTTTATAAGAGACAGTCTCACTCTGTAGCCCAGGCTGGAATGCAGTACCACAATCATAGCTCACTGCCACCTGAAATTCCTGGGCTCAAGCAAAGTTCCCACCTCAGTCTCCTGAGTAGCTAGGACTACAGGTGCGCACCACCATGCCCAGCTAATTTTTATTTCATTTTATTTTTTGTAGGGATGAGGATCTCATTATGTTGTCCAGGCTAGTCTTGAACTCCTGGCCTTGAGCAATCCTCCCACCTCAGCCTCCCTCGAGCGTAACTGGGATTACAGGAGTGAGCCACTGTAGCAGACAGCTTACAATTTAGTTGAAAGATATGATATGGACAGTGAAGATGTTTCACAAAAACAATAACAAAACAATGGTATATTTAAACAAAACAAAACAGGATTATGGGAGTTAGAAGGAGAGGCTTTTTTTTTTTTTGAGACAGTTTGCTCTTGTTGGCCAGGCTGTAGTGCAATGGTGCAATCTTGGCTCACCGCAACCTCCGACTCTCAGGTTCAAGCAATTTTCCTGCCTCAGCCTCCCAAGTAGCTGGGACTACAGGCATGAGTCACCACACCTGGCTAATTTTGTATTTTTAGTAGAGACGGGGTTTCTGCATGTTGGTCAGGCTGGTCTCAAACTCCTGACCTCAGGTGATCCACCCGCCTCGGCCTCCCAAAGTTCTGGGATTACAGGCGTGAGCCACTGCACCTGGCCAGAAGGAGAGGCTTTAAATTTAAATTTGGTTACCATGGCAGAGCAAAGGAAACAGAAGGAATGCATAATTGCAAAATGAGTATAAAAGATGTATTTTTTTTCCCCCTTTTTGATTCTTTTCTTTTTGAGAGGGAGTCTTACTCTATCGCCCAGGCTGGAGTGCAATGGTACAGTCTCGGCTCACTACAACCTCCTTCTCCTGGGTTCAAGCAATTCTCCTGCCTCAGCCTCCCGAGTATCTGGAATTACAGGTACCCACCACCATGCCGGGCTAATTTTTGTATTTTTAGTAGAGACAGGGTTTCATCATGTTAGCCAGGGTGGTCTAGATCTCCTGACCTCATGATCTGCCTGCCTCGAGCCTCCCAAAGTGCTGGGATTACAGGTGTGAGCCACCCCGCCCGGCCACCTTTTTTTTTTTTTTTTTTGCTCTGTCACCCAGGCTGGAGTGCAGTGGCACAATCTCAGCTCACTACAACTTCCACCTCTCTAGTTTAAGCAATTCTCTGCTTCAGCCTCCTGAGTAGCTGGGATTACAGGCACCCACCAGCGTACCCAGCTAAATTTTTTTTTTTTGTATTTTTGATAGAGATGGAGTTTCACTATCTTGGCCAGGCTGGTCTTGAACTCCTGACCTTGTGATCCACCTGCCTCTCTCAAAGTGCTGGGATTACAGGCGTGAGTCACTGCACCTGGCCTATTTTAACCATTTTCAAGTTTATACGTAATTCAATGTTTCTTAGTGTAATCACAATGTTATGCCATCATCACCACTATCAAATTTCAGGACATTTCACTGGCCAAGTGCAGTGGCTCACACATGTAATCCCAGCACTTTGGGAGACTTGGGATGTGCCCATGAGTTCAAGACCAGCCTGGGTAATAAAAATTAGCTGAGCACGGTGGCACACACCTAGTCCCAGCTACTTGGAAGGCTGAGGTGAGAGGATCACTTGAGCCCAGGAGGTCGAGGATGCAGTGACCCATGATCATGCCACTGCACCTCATCTCTAAAAGAAAAAAAAGAAAAGAAAAATAAACCCTGTACTGATTCACTCCCCACTCTCCTTCCCTAGCTCCTGGGAAGCACGAATCTACTTTCTCTCTCTCTGGATTTGCCTATTCTTGACTTTTCATATTTTTATTAATTTTTAAAAGCAAATATTGGTAGCTAATACAGAGTGCCCAGGAATAGGACTAAAAATTCAAGCTCCTTAGCACACAAGTAGTCAGGAGTTTTGTAACCCCCCTCAAAAAAAAAAAAAAAAAAAAAATTCAAGCTCTTAAAAGCACAGCTAAATACGATTAAACTGAAACAAAGGAATTACTTAAAAAGGATACATTCTCTGCCCATTAGGCAATACTCATTTGTAATTATGTTTCTCTGTCATTACTGATAACTTCAACAATGCAAAGGGATAATGCTGACTCCCTCATCCCAATTTTCACTGGAAAGGAATGATACCTAGCATTACAATGTGCCAGGCACAATACCAAGTGCTTTATGTAAACTATATTATCTCAGTTTTATTCTCACAAGAGCCTTCAAATTAAGTTATATCTAAAAGATCAAGCCGGGCACGGCAGCTCAAGCCTGTAATCACAGCACTTTGGGAGGCCGGGCGGGTGGATCACCTGAGGCCAGGAGTGCAAGACCAGCCTGACCAACACGATGAAACCCCATCTCTACTAAAAATTCAAAAGTTATCTGGGCATGGTGGTGCACGCCTGTAATCCCAGCTACTCAGGAGGCTGAGGCAGGAGAATCGCCTGAACCCAAGAGGCAGAGGTTGCAGTGAGCCAAGATCGTGCCATTGCACTCCAGGCTGAGCAACAAAAGCTAAACTCTGTTTGGGGGTGAGGTGGGAGGGCAGGAAGGAGAAAACAAAAAGATCAAAGAGCTAGTAAGTCAAAGAGCCTGGAATAAATAAAAACAAGGTTGGTCTGATTACAAAGCCTGTTCCGTCTGCTAGACCATCCTGGCAGAAAGAAAGCCAAAGGTATTATCAATCAAAACCTAAAATTGAATAGAAAATAATTACCACTGTAAGGGAATAAAAGAAAGAGAGTGTTCTGGAAATGCTGGGAAAAAAAATGGAAAGCTAAAGTTAACACTGGCACAGAAAGGAAAGGACCAAATCACTTTCCATTTCCAAAAATTATCCGTAAGCTTTTATCTGTTTAAGCCCACTGTGATACTGAAGTTAGGTTCACTGTTTATTTCAGCTGGCTTCTTTTATTTTTGAGATGGGGTCTCACTCTGTCACCCAGGCTAGAGTGAAGTGGTTTGATCTCAGCTCACTTGATCTCAAGCAATTCTCCTGCCTCAGCCTCCCTAGTAGATGGGATTATAGGCATGAGACACCACACCCAGCTAATTTTGTATTTTCAGTAGAGACGGGGCTTCTCCATGTTGGTCAGGCTGGTCTTGAACTCCCTACCTCAGGTGATCTACCTGCCTCAGCCTCCCAAAGTGCTGGGATTACAGGCGTGAGCCACTGCACCCCGGCCGCCCCCACCGCCCTTTAAGCAATTCTCTTGTCTCAGCCTCCAGAGTAGCTGGGCTACAGGCCACCACACCTGGCTAATTTTTATATTTTTAGTAGAGATAGAGTTTCGCCAAATTGGTCAGGCTGGTCTTGAACTCCTGACCTCAGGTGATCCACCTGCCTCGGCCTCCCAAAGTGTTGGGATCACAGACCTGAGCCACCGCACCCCACCTCAGCTGGCATTTCAGTTCTTTCTATGATTAACCAAAGACAAAGTAAAAGCAGATTAAACAAATATATTGGGCCTTTCAAAAAGTAATTAAAACACTGGGTCGGGCACAGTGGCTCATGCCTATAATCCCCGCACTTTGGGCGGGTGGGGCAGGAAGACTGCTTGAGCCCAGGAGCTGGAGACCAGCCTGGGCAACATGGTGAGATCCTGTCTCTAAAACAAAAAAATTTAAAAATAAGATAAAACACCAGTGCCATATTATCTTAGGCACACACATGCAGAGGAGGTATGGATGCCAGATTTCAAAAACAAAAACCATGTGCCTACTTAAATTTGAATTTCAGCCAAACAACAAATAATTTGTGTGTGTGTGTATATGGAGGCAGAATCTTACTTTGTCACCCAGGCTGGAGTGCAGTGGCATGATTTTAACTCACTGCAACCTCCTCCTCCCAAGTTCAAATGGTTCTCATGCCTCAGCCTCCCGAGTATCAGGAATTACAGGCATGTGCCACCATGCCCAGCTAATTTTTTGTGTACTTTTAGTAGAGATGGGGTTTCATTATGTTGGCCAGGCTGGTCTCAACTTCCTGGTCTCAAGTGATCTGCCTGCCTTGGCCTCCCATAGTGCTGGGATTACAGGTATGAGCCACCACACCTGACCAAATATTTTTTTTTACTGTAAGTATGTCCACATTTTATCTAGAAACTCTAAAAGAAGGCCTTCTTTAGATTATTGGAATAATAAGGACAAGTGGCTTTCCTAAAACTTAAAGGAACATCTAAAATTTACTTAGTTATGTCCACATCAAAAAATTCCTGTTGGCCAGATGTGGCAGCTCATGTCTGTATTCCCAGCACTTTGGAAGGCTAAGGCGGGGGGAGGATCACCTGAGGTCGGGAATTCAAGACCAGCCTGGCCAACATGGCAAAATGCTGTCTCTACTAAATATACAAAAATTAGCAGGGTGTGGTGGTGCACACCTGAAATCCCAGCTACTCAGGAGGCTGAGGCAGGAGAATCACTTGAACCCAGGAGGTTGAGGTTGCAGTGAACCAAGATCGCACCACTAAACTCCAGCCTGGGCAACAGAGCAAGACCCCATATCAAAAAAGAAAAAAAAAGTCCTGTAAAGAAACCATTTAAAAAATTTAAATACAACATTAATATGACAAAAGCATAATATTTGGCAAACTAGCAATAGTACTGTGTGTATGAGAAATGAATCAAATCGTATTAGAATATGAACACTTTTTGTTCATTCCATTTGGGCACTGTCAGTATTCAAGTAAACTACTCCCACAAAAAAGGGGCCCATCAGGGTGGCATGGGTGAGAAATGAACTAAACCTGTAAGATTATGTGAGCTGGGCACGGTGGCTCACGCCTGTAATCCCAGCATTTTGGGAGGCCAAGAGGGCAGATTGCTTGAGCTCAGGAGTTCGAGACCGGTCATGGGCGACATGGTGAAACCTGTCTCTACTACAAACATAAAAAATTGGCTGGACATTGTGGCCCATGTCTATAATCCCAGCTACTTGGGAGGCAGAGGCACAAGAATCGCTTGAGCCTGGGGAGGCGGAGGTTGCAGTGAGCCGAGATCGCACCGCTGCACTCTAGCCTGGGCAACAGAGTGAGACCCTGTCTCAAAAATAAATAAATAAATAAATAAATATAAACCTATAAGATTATGTAATTGATCAGGGAGTCACAAACATAAATTACACTCAAGTACATAGGATATTCGTTAAGAGTAAATTAACTCAAAAGAAGTTATTAAAATATTCAGCATCTAGTTCTTGGAACAAAGGAAAGAAAAAAAAATTTTCAGCATCAGCACAATACCAAGCTTAAACTTTTGAATTCCTGACTCAGTATCTCCTGTCTTTCAAAGTGGAAAGCAGATGCTTACTGTCCTTGCTCAGGATCTTGTTCATTCAGCATGTCGAACAGAAACTGCCTTCGGCCTTGCTGCTCCTGTGGGTCCAGGTCTATTACTGTGTTAGGGGTAAGAGAAAAAAGCAAAGAATCATATACTGTTGCAATGTGAGCCCCAAGACTCACAAGTGGTATTCATGGTAGTTTTCATAAAAAGATTAGACTCCTTGCCTGGATCTGGAATAACATGGACCAACTGCTTTGAAATTTTTTTTTTTTTTTTTTAGATGGAGTTTCACTCTTGTTGCCCAGGCTGGAGTGCAGTGGCACGATCTTGGCTCATGGCTCACTGCAACCTCTGCCTCCTGGGTTCAAGTGATTCTCATGCCTCAGCCTCCCGAGTAGCTGAGATTACAGGTTCATGCCACCATGAACAGCTAATTTGTATTTTTTTTTTTTTTTTTTTTTTTGGTAGAGATGGAGCTTCTCTATGTTGGCCAGGCTAGTCTCAAACTCCTGACATCAGGTGATCTGCCTGCCTTGGCCTCCCAAAGTGCTGGAATTACAAGTGTGAGCCACTGCACTCCTGGCCTGAAATTCTTTTTGTGTTTGTGTGACAGAGTCTTACTCTGTTGCCCAGGCTAGAGTGCAGTGGTGCGATCTTGGTTCACTGCAGTCTTCACCTCTCAAGTTCAAGCAATTATCTTGCCTCAGCCTCCTGAGTAGTTGGGATTATAGGCGCACATCACCATGCCCAGCTAATTTTTGAATTTTAAGTAGAGACAGGGTTTTGTCATGTTGGCCAAGCTGATCTCCAACTCCTGACCTCAAGTGATCTGCCCACCTTAGCCTCCCAAAGTGCTGGGGTTACAGGCATGAGCCACTGTACCTGGCCTGCTTTGAAATTCTGAATAAAAATGTTTTCAACATTGATTTTTTTCCCCCCACTTGCTCTGTCACCAGGTTGGAGTGCAGTGGGGAGGTCTCAGCTCACTGCAACCTCCACCTCCCAGGTTCAAGCCATTCTCCTGCCTCAGCCTCCCGAGTATCTGGGACTACAGATCCCTGCCACCATGCCAAGCTAATTTTTGTATTTTTAGTAGAGATCGGGTTTCATCATATTGGCCAGGCTGGTCTTGAACTCCTGACCTCATGATCTGCCCACCTCAGCCTTCCAAAGTGCTAGGATTACAAGTGTGAGCCACCTCATCATAGGTTTCTACACTTGAATCGAATATGAGGGTAGGAAAGAAAGATTTCATGCATGACTTTCGCAAATTTTCATTTATGATATACCCTTTCTTTAAAAAATACTGGACAAAAAAACCAAAACCAGAAAAAAAAAAAAAGTATAAAAATTAGCTGCACATGGTGGTACACGCCTGTAATCCCAGGTACTTAGGAGGCTGAGGCAGGAGAACCGCTTGAAATCAGGAGGCAGAGGTTGCGGTGAGCCGAGATTGTGCCATTGCACTCCAGCCTGGGCAACAAGAGCAAAACTGTCGAAAGAGAAAAGAAAGAGAAGAGAAAATAAAGAAGAGAAGAGAAGAGAAAGAGGGGAGAGAGGAAGAAAGGGAGGGAGGGAGGGAAGGAATGAAGGAATAAAGAAAATAAGTACTGGAAAATATGATCCACTGAAATAACAAGTCAGAGGATGAACAGGAGATAGGAAATCTGGTACAGGAGAGAATTTGATCATACTCCCCAAGAGCAGCAGTAATCACGGAGCAGTGGGCTATAGCGGAAAAGAGGATAGAGATAGGTCTTCAGGAAAAATGGATGAGTAGATAATTTGACAGGTTTATTTTAAAATTTGGGAAGGCTGTTGGATGACATGAAAATTATTACAATATGTATTACAAGAATAAAGCAAATGAAAAACTGCAGCAAAAAAAGCGTAAAAAGAAATACAATCATTGCATACTACTTGGTTCTGCAAGAATATTTACATATTCATAACAACAGAAACAATTTAAATTGATTTAAATAAAAATTATGATACAATTATATGGGAAGGAAAGGGACATGAGTGTAGTGCAGAAGAGCTAAATTTTAAGGTCCAAGACAGGAAGTCTAAAACCAGTGAATCAGGAAATTGCAATAGAAATGTTACTCAGGGGCCAGGCGCGGTGGCTCACGCCTGTAATCCTAGCACTTTGGGAGGCCGAGGTGGGTGGATCACCTGAGGTCAGGAGTTCAAGACCAGCCTGGCCATCATGGTGAAACCCCATCTTTAAAAAAAAAAAAAAAAAAAAAAATTAAAAAAAAAAAAAAGAAATGTTACTCAGGGCCAGGCGTGGTAGCTCACGTCTGTAATCCCAGCATTTTGGGAGGCCAACATGGGCAGATCACGAGGTCAGGAGATCGAGACCATCCTTGCTAACATGGTAAAACTCCATCTCTACTAAAAATACAAAAAGTTAGCCAGGCATGGTAGCAGACGCCTTTAGTCCCAGCTACTTGGGAGGGTGAGGCAGGAGAATGGCTTGAACCCGGGAGGCGGAGGTTGCAGTGAGCCGAGATTTCCCCCCTGCACTCCAGCCTGGTGACAGAGCGAGACTCTGTTTCAAAAAAAAAAAAAAAAAAAAAAAAAAGTTACTCAGAAGCCAGGTGTGGTGGCTCACGCCTGTAATTCCAGCTACTCAGGAGGCTGAAGCAGGAGGATCATTTGAGTCCCGGAGTTTGAAACCAACCTGAGCAACATGTTCAGCCCCATTTCAAAAAAACAGGAAAAGAAGAAGAAAATAAATCAATACTCAGACTATGATGGAGGTAAATAACCAAAGAAATGGCTGAGATAGCATGGGCACCATGGCTCACACCTGTAATCTCAGCACTTTGGGAGGCCGAGGCAGGCAGATCACTTGAGGTCAGGAGTTTGAAATCAGCCTGGCCAAAATGGTGAGACCCCATCTCTACTAAAAATACAAATAAATTAACCAGGCATGGTGGTACACACCTGTAATTCCAATTACTTCGGAGACTGAGGTGCGAGAATTACTTGAATCTGGGAGGTGGAGGTGGCAGTGAGCTAAGATCACACCACTGCACTCCATCCTAGGCAACAGAGCAAGACTCCATCTCAAAAAATTAAAATAGGCCGGGCGCGGTGGCTCACGCCTGTAATCTCAGCACTTTGGGAGGCCGAGGCGGGCGGATCACAAGGTCAGGAGATCAAGACCATCCTGGCCAACATGGTGAAACCCCGTCTCTACTAAAAATACAAAAATTAGCTTGGCGTGGTGGCGCGTGCCTGTAATCCCAGGCTACTCGGGAGGCTGAGGCAGGAGAATTGCTTGAACCCAGGAGGTGGAGGTTGCAGTGAGCCAAGATCGTGCCACTGCACTCCAGTCTGGCGCCTGGCAATGGAGCGAGACTCTGTCTCAAAAAAAAAAAAAAAAAAAAAAATCAAAATTGCTGAAATGTAGAGCGTGTTGGATTGAGGAAGGATGAGAACAGAGGAAGTGATTTGTGAAGAGATAGAACAAAGGACTGCTTAATGTAAAAGATTTAGGCCCATTTGGTATTTTTAAACCATATGCACACAGCACTTTGATAAAATAATGAAGTGAAATGGTTGGATCCACCCTACAAAAATCCAGAGTAGTTCTGACTCTCAGTCTCAACGTTCATCAGACTCCTCTCCCCAGTAACCACACAGGGTGCCTCACCCTTGCTAAAGTGAAAGTAGATTTCTTCTCCTGCCCTAGGCTTCCTTAGGGATACTGGAGTCTCTGTCTCCGACAAGGGTAGGTCGTAGAATTTGTACTCCACATACACCTGCTTTACGTTCTCATCAGACGTCACTTCTGCCTCTGGGTAGAAGGTCAGGGAGACAATTTCAATGCACATCTTCTCTGAACCCTGATAAGGAAAGTATTTATTTAGTTCCTAAAGGTTAGTGAGGCTCCAAGTACCTATACTCCATCCAATTAACACATTACAGTACTCTCTAGAAATCAACCATAGGAGTAATCTATCTACTACATTACTCCCCCGAGGATCATTTTATAGGTAAAACTGGCATCAAACGACAATTTGACTGTACTGCCGCAGCTAATCGATAGGAAATTTATAAAGGGAACCCAGCTCTTCTCTCTCCCAGCTCAGTGCATCATTTCTCCAGTCCAGCCTTCCCCAGTCATCTCCACATATAAAAAGAATCAAAAAAATGTCTGATTCGGAGGGCTGGGGAGGGTGGATGATGGGGAGGTTGCTCGGTGAGAACAACGTGCATAGTTCCAGGTTTCACCACAGTGCAACAGATCGACGCACTTGCACCCCATGGTTATAGACAAATAAATAAATTTCTGAACAGATAGCTATTTTTCAACTTTTTTTTTTTTTTTTTTTTGAAACGGAGTCTCGCTCTGTCACCAGGCTGGAGTGCAGTGGCACGATCTCAGCTCATTGCAACCTCCGCCTCCTGGGTTCAAGTGACTCTCCTGCCTCAGCCTCCCGAGTAGCTGTGATTTCAGGTGCGCACCACCACGTCTGGCTACTTTTTGTATTTTTTGTGGAATTGAGGTTTTGCCATGTTGCTCAGGCTGGTCTCGAACTCCTGGCCTCAAGTGATCCACCCACCTTGGCCTCCCAAAGTGTTGAGATTACAGGCATGAGCCACCACGCCCAGCCCCACTAAAATCTACACCGAGCATCTAGTGCTTGGCACAATGCCTGGGACACAGTATGCACTCAGTACAACTGTATTAAATATTAACTTGAGCAAGTCCTTCTCCCTAGACTTCACTGCCCTCCTTTGAAAGGGGGAGGATAATAATATATATGTGACCAAGAGAAACTTTTTCTTTTGATTTCCCATACCTCAGGTAAATGAAACTCTTTCCTACCTCAGGGCCTTTACACCTGCCAATTTCTTTGCCTGAGATGAGTACGGTCTAACCAGTAGATGAGTAGCTCTTCTCTTCTCATTCTTTAGATTTCAGTTCAAACATCCCTTCCTCAGAGAAATCTTTCCTTAACATCTATCCTAATGCAACCCCTCCGGTTGCTATTATATCATCCTATGTATTTCCTTCATAGTACTTAGAATCTCAGAGCTATCTGCTTTACTCATCTGCTCACTGATTACATGTTTTCCCTCAGTAGTATGTAAGAGTCAAGAGAGAAGAGACCAAGTCTGTCTTATCCACCATTTGTGCTCACAAAGCCTGGCAGTTATTAAAACAGGCACTTCATAATTACTTGAAGGAATAACTCATAAGGCTGCTGTGATGCCTGAGAGAGTCACAGATATCAACCACTTGGTACACAGTATGAAATCTAAATCATTACCCATTGGAGTTCTCTCTAAATGAAAGATCATGTATGATTTTAATGTAATACTGATCAGCAGTTAAGAGGAAAGAACTATAAGAAGCTAAATATATCAACATGATGGAACTCCAAAACATTAATTGAAAAACACAAGTTTCGTAACATTACTAAAAGAGAAAAAGAGTAAAACTAAATAAACGATACATAGCGCCTTCTTGTACATCTAAAATTATTTCTAAAGAAGTTTTTAAGTAAGAATATGTGTAGTTCAGGCCGGGCGCAGTGGCTCACGCCTGTAATCCCAGCACTTTGAGAGGCCGAGGAGGGTGGATCACCTGCAGTCAGGAGTTTGAGACCAGCCTGGCCAGCAGGTCAAGCCCCGTCTCTACCAAAAATACAAAAATTAGCCAGGTGTGGTGGCGCATGCCTATAATCCCAGCTGCTCAGTAGGCTGAGGCGGAGAATTGCTTGAACCCGGGTGACAGAGGTTGCAGTGAGCCAAGATGATGCCATTGCACTCCAGGGTGGGCAACAGGGCGAGACTCCATCTTTTTTTTTTTTTTTTTTTTTTTTTTTTTTTTAAGACGGGGTTTCACCATGTTGGTCAGGCTGGTCTTGAACTCCCGGCCTCAGGTGATCTGCCCACCTTGGCCTCCAAAGTGCTTGGATTACAGGCGTGAGCCACCACGCCCGGCCAAGACTCCATCTCAAAAAAAAAAAAAAAAAAATGTGTAGTTCAGTGTCACTTATTTGAAGGAAAAAGAGGCAAATACAAAACACTACAAATGTTAAAGTTATTTTTTTAAGCCCTGAAAAGATATACCCCAAAATTCATAGCAATGGTTTTCTTGGGGAAATGGGGTGCAAAGACAGCAGAGGATTAAGGATAATGGTCAATCCAAGTGATTTAGCTTTATTTGTAATATTCCAGTATTTTACAAAAAAAAAAAGTATTCCTATCTTTGAGTTGTTTACTTTAAAATTTTTGAATTCACTAATAATCCTGGAACAAAAAAAAAAATATTCTAAACCTCATTTGTGTAGTTTAATTAATTTTTCAAGACAGAGTGCAGTGGCACGATCTCGGCTCACTGCAACCTCCACCTCCTGGGTTCAAGTGATTCTCCTGCCTCAGCTTCCCAAGTAGCTGGGATTATAGGCATGCGCCACCATGTCTGACTAATATTTTTGTATTTTTAGTAAAGATGGGGTTTCACCATGTTGGTCAGGCTGGTCTCGAACTCCTGACCTCCAGTGATCCGCCTGCCTTGGCCTCCCAAAGTGCTGGGATTACAGGTGTAAGTCACCGTGCCTGGCTAATTTTTTTTTTTTTTTTGAGATGCAGTCTTGCTCTGTCACCCGGGTTGGAGTGCAGTGGTGCCATCTTGGCTCACTGCAACCTCTGCCTCCTGGGTTCAAGCGATCGTCCCACCACAGCCTTCCGAGTAGCTGGGACTACAGGCACCCGCCATCATGCCCAGCTAAGTTTTGTATTTTTGTAGATGGGTTTTCTCCATGTTGGCCAGGCTGGTGTCAAACTCCTGACCTCAGGTGATTGGCCCGCCTCAGCCTCCCAAAGTGCTGGGATTATAGGCATGAGCCACCAAGCCTGGCAAAATTTTTAAACTTGCTAATAATCTTAGGACAATCATCAGAAGCCCATATTCATGCAAACTACATCAAGTTTACTCTGATAACAATGGCGAAATGGGAGGATGAATCAGATTAAAATTTGATCCAAGTATACACAGAGGCTTTATTTATTCCTATTAGATTGGCCTATACAGAATTAACAATTGTCAACCATTTTTAATCTATGAGTATGACAATATATGGTTCTATCTAATATTTTTTGATTCAGAATCCTTTCTTTACATGAGCTAGTTCCGTTATGTAATTTTATTGGGACTGAAGAGCAAAAAAAGTATGCAATTAGTAATATTAACCACTGAAATATATATCAACTCATTTGAACTTGCAGGCAGAAACCCTGCAAGGATTAGTGCCAGATAGCACCCTTTGGCTTATTAGCTCAGATGTGCTAGCTAATTTGGCTGGGTGACAGGGCTGCTAAAACTTACTAGCCGGCATACAAAAGGGTCAGGAAATCTCCGACACTAGAAATTAAGATGATATGAGAGGCTGGGCATGGTGGCTCACACCTGTTATCCCAGCACTTTGGGAGGCCAAGGCAGGTGGATCACCTGAGGTCAGGAGTTCAAGACCAGCCTAACCAACATGGAGAAATCTTGTCTCTACTGAAAATACAAAAATTAGCTGGGTATGGTGGCAGGCGCCTGTAATCCCAGCTACTCAGGAGGCTGAGGCAGGAGAATCGCTTGAACCTGGGAGGCGGAGGTTACAGTGAGCAGAGATTGCACCAGTGCACTCCAGCCTAGGCGACAGAGCAAGACTCCATCTCAAAACAAAAACAAACAAAAAAAAACTTTAAATTACATATTTTAAAAAAAAGATAAGAGAACAAATTTCGAGGTTCTCGATATTCACTATTGCTAAAGAAACAGTAATCGGAGGCCGTAGAGCAAATGAAAATGATTGTTCCCTCCTCATTGGTAACTGTTAAGAAGAAGGAGAGGTTTTCTATGATCCATTCATAGTGGGAGACTGACTTCTAGGACCAGGAAAGGGAGTTACTTCATCTGGAAGAAACCACGTGCTTTGGACTGAGAGCATTTCCTGAGGATTCTTAGATTCTCCTGGGTTCCAGTGATTCTCCTTCCTCAGCCTCCCACGTAGCTGGGATTACAGGCATGCGCCACCATACTCATACAAACGGCCTTTAGGAACCTTGTGCTGAGTAACAGACAGAGCCTCCTGGGGAACAATTTTATACACATTCTACTAACATAGGAACTATCCTAATTTTGAACCCAGAGACAGTAAAGACCCATTAGCATTGTTTTACTTTTTAGTGGTATAAGGAAAAATTATTTTGGAAAAGTCTTCTTTAAACTATACTGTAAAGATATTCAATTGACCTGACAGGCAGAAGGGAAAAGACACCCCTTTGCCTCAGTTCCCTCCCCTTAGGGCCTAGTCCTTCCTGGCAGGCACCACCATCAGATTATAAAAGGTTAACCTAGGCCAGGCATGGTGGCTCATGCCTATAATCCCAGCATTTACAGAGGCCGAGGTGGGTAGATCACCTGAGGTCAGGAGTTTGAGACCGGCCTGGCCAACATGGTGAAACTCCATCTCTACTAAAAATACAAAAATTAGCTGGGTGTGGTGGCACACACCTGTGTGGTCCTAGCTACTCGGGAGGCCGAGGCAGGAGGATCACTTGAACCTGGGAGGTAAAGGTTGCAGTAAGCCAAGATCACGCCACTGCACTCCAGCCTGGGCGATGAGAGCAGAACTCCATCTTAAAAAACAAAACAAACAAACAAAACACAAAACTTTGCTGATGAGCTTCCTTCTTTTTGGGTTACTTGAGAGATGGCACAGTTTAAAGACCTCAACTGGAGTTTCAGCTCTTTCACTAACTCAATAATCCCGTACACATCATTCAATCTTCTTTACCTTGGTAATATCTGAGGTGTTATCTAATTCTTTTTTTTTTTTTTTTTTTTAAAGATGGGGTTTCGCCATGATGGTCAGGCTGGTCTTGAACTCCTGTCCTCAGGTGATCCACCCACCTCGGCCTCCCAAAGTGTTAGGATTACAGGCGTGAGCCACCGTGCCCAGCCGGTGTTATCTAATTCTAACATTCTGTGGCTGCAATTTGTCTTACAAACACTTCTCAGTATATTAACTACATAATATCTAAAAAAAAAAAAAAAAAAAAAAAGATATGATAGATAAAAGTTCAGGCAAAGAGAAACTGGTTATCTTGTTGCTGTTGTATTTGAGACAGGGTCTCTCTCTGTCACCTAGGCTAGGCTAGAGTGCAGTGACAAGATCACGGCTCACTGCAGCCTCAAACTCCCAATCTGGACCAGTCCTCTCACCTCAGCCTCCTGAATACTTAGGACTACAGATGTGAGCCACCATGCCTAGTTTTTAAAATTTTTTGTAGAGACAATTGTCTTGCTATGTTGCTCAGGCTGGTCTTGAATTCCTGGCCTCAAGCAATCCTCCTGGCTCAGTCTCCCAAAGTGCGGAGATTACAGGTGTGAGCCACCACACCTGGCCTGAAATTGAACTATGTGTTCTATTAAATGTTTAAGTCTACTAACTTTGAGTTGTTTCTCCTCACTCCAATATCCTTCATTTTCCTGCAATTCTTCAGCGCAAGTTCCAGCTTTCAAGGAAGAGTTTTCTAACCTCTACAAAAGCAACTGTAATTTCCCTTTTCTAATTTCTTACAACAGAGTTTATATTACATAATCTACCCCTTTGGTTTTAGGTCATCCTACATTCCTTTTTTTTTTTTTTGAGACGGAGTTTCACTCTTGTTGCCCAGGCTGGTGTGCAATGGCGCGATCTCTGCTCACTGCAACCTCCGCCTCCTGGGTTCCAGCGATTTTCCTTCCTCAGCCTCCAAGTAGGTGGGATTACAGGCATGCGCCACCACACCTGACTAATTTTTGTATTTTTAGTGGAGACACAGTTTCTCCATGTTGGTCAGGATGGTCTCAAACTCCAGACCTCAGGTGATGATCCACTGCCTCAGCTCCCAAAGTGCTGGGATTACAGGCGTGAGCCACTGCACTCGGCCCCTACATTCTTATTTAATGTTTCTGATGAAGTTCATAATCATCAATTTGCTCTGAATCTTTTATTCACTCACTCACTCAACAAACATTAATTGAGCACCTACAAATGTGCCAGGAACAGTGGCTTAAGTGTAATTGTTTTGGCCAGGCACAGTGGCTCACTCCTGTAATCCCAGCACTTTGGAAGGCAGAGGCGGGCGAATCACCTGAGGTCAGGATTGAAGACCAGCCTGGCCAACATGGTAAAACCCCGTCTCTACTTAAAAAAATAATACAAAAAAAAAAGAGTAATTGTTTTCTACCTCATTGGTAACCCACGGGTTAGAATACAATGATTATTGACTATATCTGTGGATGTTTATTAATATATGTATGTGTCTTCAATTAGTTCTGCAAGAGCTTTGAGGTTGAACTATTAGTTACAGGTTGAGTGAAAAACTGCAGAAATGGAATGATCTCCATGAGCCCTCCCATGAATAATCCTGTCTTTTCTTCCAGACTCCATCTCCCAAAGCAAACCTACTCCCCCTTAGATGCACTTAATGATAGGGGCACCATTCAGGCTGGGCATGAATCACAGGGCACAATGGAAGATAAGGGATTGAGAAGAGGCAAGGGATCCAGACAGCAGTATTGAAGCAAGTCATCATTTACAGAATTTCAAGAAAACGATCCTTTTATCTGACTGTACAAGCTGACCTTCATTCACACAAAACATAAATTTAACTAAACAATTTGCATTTTCCATCAGGTTCATTAAACTGAACTGACCTTCACATGTGTGGCCACTAAGCACACTGTCGTTATTTACAGTCTTATCTCGCATGCAATGATCACTCCAGTGTACTTACAGCCTTAGGATATTTCGGAGACACGGGTGGCACTATGATTTCATCACTGTCGGTAGTTGGTGCTTCACTGACTTCAGAGCTTTGTTCAAAGGATTCTTTATCTGCTAGAGAAGAAGTTGGAGTTACAGAACTGTTTCAAAGCATTCTAGCCCAATAACAGACCCAGCACACACATCTCCAATCCACTGTCTGGTCACTAGTTCTGAGTGTCTAGATTTTGGCTTCACTTACTAAGAATGAAACCATCTCTTTCTTTTTTTTTTTTTTTTTTGAGACAGTTGAACCCATCAGTCCCCCAGCTGAGCTACCCCATCTAATGCCACACACAGAAAGGAAAAATGAGGCTTCCTCATGAGACTTCCCTAACTTGCAAAGTAGTGAGCAAAAGAAATGATTGTTTTAAGTCGCTATGTTTTGGAGTAGATTGTTACACAGCAATAGACTACTGGATGGCAAGCTGTGCCTCTTCTATAAAACATATATATATGTATGTGTGTGTGTATATATATATATATATATATTATTTTTTTTTTTTTTTTTTTTTTAAAGAGACGGGGGTTTCACCATGTTGGCCAGGCTAGTCTCGAACTCTTGACCTTGTGATCCGCCTGCCTCGGCCTCCCAAGGTGCTGGGATTACAGGCGTGATCCACCTCTTCTGTAAAATTTCAAAGTCTTGATTGTCTGTTTCACTGAGGTCTCAAAGGCAAAAGATCTGAGAAAACACAGGGGGGAGCAAAAGCAAAGGCTGCCAAAGGACACAAGGGTTTTTCTACGTATGTGGAAATGGCCTTAAAATCAGGCCCTTTCCATTTCTTGGTGGCGTTTACCTAGTAATCCTTAGATCTTTGTCTAAAAGACTAACAAGCTTCTTTTTCAACAACTACAGTATCTTGCCTCTGATAGTTCCACTCAGACACCTGAAACCAGGCAGATTTTAACTTTTTATGACTACTAACTGGTGGTTTTGATCTTTTTTTTTTTATTATGTTTGAGACAGAGTTTTGCTCTTGTTACCCAGGCTGGAGGGCAATGGCACAGTCTTGGCTCACTGCAACTTCTGCCTCCCAGGTTCAACTGATTCTCCTGCCTCAGCTTCCCAAGTAGATGGGATTACAGGCACCCACCACCACGCCCGGCTAATTTTGTATTTTTAGTAGAGATGGGGTTTCACCATGTTGGTCAGGCTGGTCTCAAACTCCTGACCTCAGACGATCCACCCACCTCTGCCTCCCAAACTGCTGGGATTACAGGCATGAGCCACCGCGCCTGGCCAGTCTTGATTTTTTGAAATTCATTGAGAACAGAGATATTAAAACAATAATTAACAATTAGGCTTCCACAGAAACAGTATTCTTATTTATGACTATAAATAGATGACCATATAGTACATGAGGTTTAGATTACCTCCTGATCTCATCTTTCACCTTCTGTAAGCAGAAAAAGCTAGTAGATACCGATTATACCCGCTCAGTCAAATACCTGAAGAAATGTAAATTGGGAATATGGAGATAACTGGAACCCTGCATTCAGGTCTGGATACACTGAAGCTATCTAGGTATATCATTACTATTGATGCTACTACTTAATGACTAAGGAATATTCCATTGTCTGCAAATCATAAGAATGGAATTACTCTCTAATAACCAGGATTTCTTGCCAGTCATGTAAATTTGGCCCTGGGAAATTGTGCGTTTGGTTATTCTTATTAATCTTCCTTACACTGAGTAAAATTTGACGGAAAAATGGGATTACACAATGAATAGAAAAATTCTTCTCATGAGAAAAATCATTTACAGTCTTTTAAGAGGTTATATTCAAAGCAGCTGTTTGTCAGAAAAAAGAAAAAAAAAGATTATGCCAAATACAGTCAAAAGCTTAAAAATTATACTTTAGGCCAGGCATGGTGGCTTATGCCTGTAATCCCAGCACTTTGGGAGGCTGAGGCAGGTGGATCACTTGAGGTCAGGAGTTGGAGACCAGCCTGGCCAACATGGTGAAACCCAGTCCCTATTAAAAATACAAAAATTAGCCGGGCACGGTGGCTCACGCCTATAATCCCAGCACTTTGGGAGGCTGAGGCAGGTGGATCACGAGGTCAAGAGATCGAGACCATCCTGGTCAACATGGTGAAACCCCGTCTCTACTAAAAATACAAAAATTAGCTGGGCATGGTGGTGCACGCCTGTAGTCCCAGCTACTCAGGAGGCTGAGGCAGGAGAATTGCTGGAACCCAGGAGGCGGAGGTTGTGGTGAGCGCAGATCGCGCCATTGCACTCCAGACTGGGTAACAAGAGCGAAACTCCATCTCAAAAAAAAAAAAAAAACAAACCAAAAATTAGCTGAGCATGGTGGGGTACACCTGTAGTTCCAGCTACTCTGGGAGGCTGAGGCAGGAGAATCGCTTGAACCTGGGATTGCAGTGAGCCGAGATTGTGCCACTGCAATCTAGCCTGGGTGACAGAGAGAGACTCTATCCCAAATAAATACATACATACACATACAGACATACATATATACTTTTAGAGATTTTGAAAAAAAGTTTAAGTAGTAAAGACTCCCCTTTCTCAGTATTTCTATATCTACCTTTATATTTTTGCTCTCATTAAATTTTTCAAGCACATAGAAAAGCCCATAAAATATAAATGTTCAACTTATTACATTTTTATAAAATTAATATCTGTATCACCACTCAGCCAATAAATAGAACACTGGTAGCACTCCAGATGACCAAAGGGTGCCCTTTCCTGATGATAACACTCTTTCCCTTCTCCTAGGAGTAAACACTATTCTGACCATGGTCAGAACTAGACTAAGGCATTTGAGGCACTGACCTTAGGCATAAAATTTGAAGGGTGCTAAAAACTCAATAATAAAGATAAACACTGTTTTCTTTTTTTGTTTTTTGAGATGGAGTCCTGCTCTGTTGCCCAGGCTGGAGTGCAGTGGTGTGATCTCAGCTCACTGCAAGCTCTGCCTCCTGGGCTCAAGCAATTCTCCTGCCTCAGACCCCCGAGTAGCTGGGATTACAGTTGCATGCCACCACCCCAGCTAATTTTGTATTTTTAGTAGAGATGGCATTTTGCCATGTTGGCCAGGCTAATCTTGAACTCTTGACCTCAGGTGATCTACTTGCCTTGGCCTCCCAGAGTGCTGGGTTTACAGGCGTGAGCCACCGCACTCAGCCAACACACATAGTTTTAATGAGAAAATCAAAACTAGTACAAAAAGCCATAAAGGAATAAAATGTCCAAGTTTTAAATAAAAACAGACTAACTTGAAATTCACTACCTTATTTTGCTTCCCATTTTCACTAGTGAGCTATGCAATCCCTATACACTATAATTTAGATTTATCTGTTTTTGAAATCTATATAGTCATACATGATATATTTTGTGTATGTTTGCCTTATTTTATCCACATTATATATTTATTTATTTTTTGAGGTGAAGTTTCGCTCTTGTTGCCCAGGCTGGAGTGCAATGGCTCACTCTTGGCTCACTACAACCTCCACCTCCCAGCTTCAAGCAATTGTCCTGCCTCAGCCTCCAGAGTAGCTGGGATTACAGGCTTGTGTCACCACACCTGGCTAATTTTGTATTTTTAGTAGAGACAGGGTTTCACCATGATGACCAGGCTGGTCTCAAACTCCTAACCTCAGGTGATCCGCCTACCTCAGCCTCCCAAAGTGCTGGGATTACAGGCGTGAGCCACCGCACCCAGCCCACAATTATATTTTTAAGAAGGATATATACTGTTGCAAGTAGTTACTATTTTTCTTTCCTGTATAGTATTATATTAATGCACCATAATTTACTTATCTAGTCTACTGCTCATGGACATTTGTGTTGTTCACACTGTTTTGCTCTAAGGAACAAATATCACGATACATGTAAGTACATATGCCTAGGAATAAAAGGGCTGGGCCACAGGGGAATACATACAATCTATTTGAGTAGCTAAGAAAGTTTTCCAAAATGATTATACAGATTTATATTCCCATCAGCAGTGTGAAAGCGTTTCCCTGGTACCACGACCTTATTCACACTTGGTATTATCAGACTTTTTAATTTCTGTCAGTCTGGTGACTCTTTAGTGGTTAATTTGCACTTATTTGATTTTTTTAAAATGTCGAACATCTTTAGTGGACGCTTGACTTTCCTTTTTGTCGAGTGTCTTTCAAGTCTTTTGCCTACTTCTTTTTTGAGACAGGGTCTTGCTCTGTCATGCAGGCTGGAGTGCAATGGCACAATCTCAGCTCACTGCAACCTCTGCCCCGTGCCCCACCCTGGGCTCAAGCGATCCTCCCACCTCAGCTTCCAAGTAGCTGAAACCACAGGTGTGCACCACCACACTGGCTTTTTTTTCCTTTTAGTAGAGATGGGGGTCCCACTATGTTACCCAGGCTGATCTCGAACTCCTGATCTGCTCTCCTGAGCCTCCCAAAGTGCTGGGATTACAGGCACGAGCCATGGTGTCCAACCTCTTTGCCCACTTTTCTGTTGGGTTGTCCTTTTCATCTGTAAAAATTCTGCATATTTTCTAAATTCAATCCCTTTGATAGTTACATGTGTTGCAAATATCTTTTCTACTCCACAGCTTGCCTGTTTAATCTCCTGATGAACAAAAATTCTGTCAGGCAGTCAACTTTTGTGTGTGTGTGTGTGTGTGTGATGGAGTCTAGCTCTGTTGCACAGGCTGGAGTGCAATGGCAGGATCTCGGCTCACTGCAATCTGTCTCCCTGGTTCAAGCGATTCTCCTGCCTCAGCCTCCTGAGTAGCTGGGATTACAGGCACCTGCCACCATGCCCAGCTAATTTTTTTCTATTTTTAGTAAAGACTGGGTTTCATCATGTTGGCCAGGCTGGTCTCAAATGCCTGACCTCATGATCCACCTGCCTTGGCCTCCCAATGTGCTGGGATTACAGGCCTCAGCCACTGCACCCAGCCAATATTTCTTTATGGTTAATTTTTTTTCCCCCAACATACTGTACATGTTTAATGCCACAATTTTGTTTCTTATTTAATAAATTTTTCCTTACATTGAATGATGAATAATGCTGCTATGCATACTTGGATACGAGTCTTTGGGTGGACAAATGTTTTTATCTCCCCTTGAGTAGGTACTTAAGAGTATAATTGATGGGTTAAATACAAAATATGTTTAGGCCAGGTGTGGTGGTTCACGCCTATAATCCCAGCACTCTGGGACGCCAAGGATCACTTAGCGCAGAAGTTTGAGATCAGCCTAGAAAACATGGCCATACCCTGTCTCTATACAAAAAAAAAAAAATTGAGACAGTCTCACTCAGTCACCCAGGCTGGAGTGCAGTGGCAAGGTCACAGCTCATTGCAGCCTCCCACCTCAGCCTCCCAAAGTGCTGGGATTGCAGGCATGAGCCACTACACCCTGCCCAGATGTTTTTCAGAGTGGAAGACTTATGGTAAGTCTTAAATTTCCATCTTACATTTCCATCAGTTATGTATAAGGTTCCAGTTTTTTCATGTCCTCACTAACCCTTGGTATTAAAAGCCTCTGAAATATAACAATTCTAGTTTCTATGTACTGGTATCTCATTGTACTGTTAATTTGCGTTTTCCTAATGACCAATGATATTGAGCATCTTTGCATATGGTTATTAGCCATAGAGATATCTTTTTGGTGAAATATCTCTTCAAACTAAGTTGTCTTATTGAGTTGTAAGAGTTCTTTGGAACTAAAGTCAAGAATTTTCTCCTGTTTTAGAAATTTTATAATTTTGGTTCTAATATTTAGATCTGTGACAAATTTTGCTCAATTTTTGTGTATGGTATGAGGTAAGGGCCAAGTTCTTCCCCCACCAGCCACCTCAAATATGAATATCCAATTGTCTCAATGCCATTTATTGGAAATATTAGTATTTCCCTATTGAATTACCTTGGAACTTTTGTGGAAAATCAATTGACTATAAATGTAAGATTTTATTTCTGATTTTCAATTCTGTTTCACCTATCTGTGAATCTATCTTTATGCTAATACCACACTGTCTGAATTACTATGTCTTTTTTTTTTTGAGACAGTCTCACTCTGTCACCCAGGCTTGAGTGCAGGGGCACGATCTTGGCTCACTGCAACCTCCCCCTCCCAAGTTCAAACAATTTTCTGGTGTCAGCCTCCCAAGTAGCTGGGATTACAGGCATGAGCCACCACACCTGGCTAATTTTCATATTTTTAGTTGAGATGGGGTTTCACTATGTTGGCCAGGCTTGTCTCGAACTCCTGGTCTCAAGTAATCCACCTGCCTCAGCCTTACAAAGTGCTGGGATTACAGGCGTGAGCCACTGCACGCAGCCCGGTTCTTTTTATTTCTATATAAATTTTGGGAAGAACTGTCATCTTAAATTGTCCAATCCATAAACATAGCACATTTTCCATTTATTTAAATCTTAATTTCTCTCAAGAACTTCCATAGTTTTCAGTATATAGGTCTCGAATTTCTTTTGTTAAGTTTATTCTTTTTTTTTTTAAAGATGGGGTTTCACCATATTGGTCAGGCTGGTCTCTAACTCCTGACCTCAGGTGATCCACCCACCTCAGCCTCCCAAAGTGCTGGGATTACAGGCGTGAGACACTGCGCCCGGCAAGTTTATTCCTGAAAATTTTATTCTTTTGTACGAAATTGTGAATATAATTGTTTTCTTGATTTTTAGGATTGTTTGTTGCTAGTATATGGAAACAAAATTGACTTTGGCACATAGATCCTGCAGCCTTATTCATTTGTTTTTATTCTAGTAGTTTTTTTCTTTTTGTAGATATCTTATGATTTTCTAAATGCAAGATCATGCCAATTGCAAATTAAGACAGCACTACTTCTTTCTTCCCACAATTTGTATGACTAATTTTTTTCTTCTTCTTTTTTTTTTTTTTTTTAAGAGACAGGGTCTTGCTATGTTTCCCAGGCTAGAGTGTAGTATCCTGCCTCAACCTCTTGAGTAGCTGGGACTACAGGCACATGCCACTCCACCTGGCTCTTTTTATCCCCCGCAAGATGGGGATTTTAATTTCTTTTTCTTGCCTTATTGCACTGACTAAAATCTCCACTACAATGTTCAGTAGGAGTGGGGAAAGCAAACATCCTTTGTTCTCAAGCTTAAGAAAAACAGTCAGTTTTCACCACTGAGTATGATATTTTTACTTTATCAGTTTGGGTTTTTTTTTTTTTTTTTTTTTGAGACAGAGTCTTGCTCTGTTGTCCAGGCTGGAATGCAGTGGCGAGATCTCAGCTCACTGCAACTCTGCCTCCTGGGTTCAAGCAATTCTCTGCCTCAGCCTTCTGAGTAGCTGGGATTACAGGTACCCATCACAACGCCTGGCTAGTTTTTGTATTTTTAGGAGAAACAGGGTTTCACCATCTTGGCCAGGTTGGTCTCAAACTCCTGACCTCATGATCCACCCGCCTCAGCCTCCCAAAGTGCTGGGATTACAGGCGTAAGCCACCATGCCTGGTTTACTTTATCAGTTTGAAGCAAGTTCTTTCTCTTTCTAGTTTTCTGAGAGTCTTATCACTAATGGAAATTAGAAATTACAAAATCCTTTTTCTCCATTTATTGAGATTGTCTAAATTTGGCTTTTTTTTTTTTTTTTTTTTTTTTGAGACAGAGTCTTGCTCTTTCACCCAGGCTGGAGTGCAGTGGTGTGATCTCAACTCACTGCAACTTCTGCCTCAAGGGATCAAGCAATTCTCTGCCTCAGCCTCCTGAGTAGCTGGGACTACAGACATGCACCACTACACCCAGCTAAGACAAAGGGGGAAAGTAAATAACTAGGTTGGCAAAAAAATTAAATGATTAAACAGGAAAAAATAGATTTTCTTTTTTTTTTTTTTGAGATAGAGTCTCACTCTGTCACCCAGGCTGGAGTGCAGTGGCAGAATCTCAGCTCACTGCAACCCCCACCTCCTGGGTTCAAGCGATTCTCCTGTCTTAGCCTCCCAAGTAGTTTGGATTACAGGTGTGTACCACCACGTTTGGCTAATTTTTCTATTTTTAGTAGAGACAGGGTTTCACCATGTTGGCCAGGCTGGTCTCGAACACCTGACCTCGTAATCCATTTGCCCCGACCTCCCACAGTGCTGGGGGAAAAAAATAGAATTTAAAAGACAATACCATTTATAGGATGTAGGGGTTCCTTCCGTTTCAGTGCTGAATGGGATAATGTCACTTCCTTTTCCTCATGCTGATTTTTAAAGGCATCATCTATGGAGCTCTTAGCCTCTGAGAATTTCCATTCAGTGTAGTTCACCTGCTTCAGAATAAAACAACAATACCACATAGCTGGTAATATCTTGGTTTTCTTCCTTCATTCCTTCCTTCCTTCCTTTTTAAATATTAGCTCTTTTTATTTTATTTTATTTTATTTACTTATTTAAGACGGAGTCTCTCTCTGTCACCAGGCTGGAGTGCAGTGGTACAATCTCAGCTCACTGCAACCTTTGCCTCCCAGGTTCAAGTGATTCTCCTGCCTCAGCCTCCCAAGTAGCTGGAACTACAGGTGCCTGCCACCATGCCCGGCTAATTTTTGTATTTTTAGTGGAGTCAAGGTTTCACCATGTTAACCAGGATAGTCTCTATCTCCCGACCTCGTGATCCGCCCGCCTCGGCCTCCCAAAGTGCTGGGATTATAGGTATGAGCCACTACACCCGGCCAGCTCTTTTTATTTATTACTTTTTTGAGACAGAGTCTTGCTCTGTTGCTCAGGCCATAGTGCAGTGGCACCATCTTGGCTCACTGCAACCTCTACCTCCCAGGTTCAAGTGATTCTGCCTCAGCCTCTTGAGTAGCTGGGATTACAGGAGCCCGCCACCACATCTCACTAATTTTTCTATTTTTGGTAGAGACAGGGTTTCACCATGTTGGTCAGGCTGGTCTCAAACTCCTGACCTCATATGATCTGCACATCTTGGCCTCCCAACGTTCTAGGATTCCAGGCAATACTAGCTATTTTTAATTTTTATAAGTTAGTACTTGTTGGCCGGACATGGTGGCTCATGCCTGTAATCCCAGCATTTTGGGAGGCCGAGGTGGGCAGATCACCTGAGGTCAGGAGTTCGAGACCAGCCTGGTCAACATGGTGAAACCCTGTCCCTACTAAAAATACAAAAATCAGCTGGGCATGGTGGCACGCACCTGTAATTCCAGCTGCTTGGGAGGCTGAGGGAGGAGAATTGCTTGAACCCAGGAGGTGGAGGTTGCAGTGAGCTGAGATGGTGGCATTGCACTCCAGCCTGGATGGTAGACAGAGACTTGATCTCCAAAATAAAAAAAAGGCACTGTGGCTCACGCCTGTAATCCCAGCACTTTGGGAGGCCGAGGCGGGCAGATCATGAGGTCAGGAGATTGAGACTATCCTGGCCAACATAGTGACACCTCTCTACTAAAATACAAAAAATTAGCTGGGCGTGGAGGCACATGCCTGTAGTCCTAGCTACTTCGGCGGCTAAGGCAGGAGTCGCTTGAACCTGGGAGCTGGAGCCTCAGCCTCCTGAGTAGCTGGGACTACAGGCATGTGCCACCATGCCCAGCTAATTTTTTTGTAGTTTTAGTAGAGATGTAGTTTCACCAAGTTGGCCACCAAACCTGGCTAATTTTTATATTTTTAGTTGAGATGGAGTTTCACCATGTTGGCCAGGCTAGTCTCAAACTCCTGACCTCGTGATCTGCCCACCTCAGCCTCCCAAAGTGCTGGGATTACAGGCATGAGCCACTGCCTGGCTAATTTTGTATTTTTAATAGAGACAGGATTTCACCATGTTGGCCAGGCTGGTCTCCAACTCCTGACCTCAGGTGGTCTGCCCACCTCAGCCGCCCAAAGTGCTGGGATTACAGGCGTGAGACACTGCGCCCGGCAGATTATTGTTTACCTTGTGTGTCTGCCTCTGCCTCTATCTGTGAGAACATCTGGGGACAGTACAACCCACAATGTAGTGCTTCAGAGTTTTTATGCTCTTACTTGAGGTGTATTTCCATTTAAGATGTTAAGGCTAAGATACTCCAATCTGTTCTTTCCTTGAATGCCTATTCTTTTGTCATGTTTTCTTCTTGAGTAGCTCACAACTTGGTGCTCCTTTTCCTTTCTTTCTCCCCCCATGAGGAGGTTTTCTTTTGCTTGATACCGGCCAGCTTCAATGGGAACCTCAGGAGATGCCATCTGGTCCTGAATAGAAGGATCAGAGACAGCCTTACAAGATGGTAGTTTAACAACCTAGAAATGCAAGAAAGGGATTTAGGAACTAGCATTAGACTTCATTTCCCTCCTCATGGAGCTGAGAGATGTTATCTCTCTCTCCTTTTCCACAATAAAACCAAGGTTTTTGCTCCATCGGTAGATTCATGGCATTATGGGGGATATATATTAAGTTCACAGGACATATGACATTCACAGAGGGAATTTTTTTTACTCCAACTGTCTTCTTCAAATCTGCTCCATAGGATTGGCAGCGATCTGCTACCTGTGGAGTCCTGGAGAGTTACCTGGGAAGGAACCGAAGGCTTTTCCTCTTTAGATGAGATCTTTGAACTGTCCTTGGTATCGTTCCCCTTAGTCTCAGCTTCCGGTTTCAGGAAACTCTCAGGGGGTATGTAGGGAAACTTCCAATCTAGTTGCACTTGAATAGATCCATTGGGTTTCTCTGCAGGGTCAGTGAGGTTAAAATCACCTGAGAGACAAACACATTAATAAGACCTGATCACATGAAATAAGCAAGTGAGCATGTGCCAGCAGCTTATCTACTTCCTTCCCATGTTTAATTTCATCACCAACTAATTAACATCCACCAATAATCACGATGATGATACACTCAGAAGTAACATCAAATAGCAGTGCAGCTAGAATAGTAATTGGGGAAGACAGGTGTCTCTAGGATTCAGGAATAGTGAAAGGTGTATGAAAGGGAGTACAGCTTGCTTGTCATGAGTCATCCAGCCGATAAACAAGATTGCATTATTATTACTATTATCAAATGCTTACTGCGCCTTAGGCATACCAAGGAAACTCATCTACACCCAAGTGGTCCCAAGAAAACTTAAGCAAAATGGCTTTTTCCAAATGTCAGACAGCTGTTTTGTAACACAGATTAATAGATAACTCATACTGCCTCCCCCTGTTTGGCGAAGGAGTTGTGTCCAGAAGTGTCGGCCTTTTTTTAAGCAGTTATATTCAGGAGAGAGCTGCACACATTTCCTAGAGTATCCAGAACCTTGTTAAATATGGTCGTTTCTGGCTGCAGCTATCCCACTTTCTAACGAGAACACAGAAACTCCCACCTCACTCTCCCAGGACTGTAGTCAAAGAGTTGCCCCCTCCTAGGTACATACCCACAACTCTAGGCATTAAAGTTAGGAAAGACAGTACGGAGTTCAGCTCCACACTGGGGGGGGAAAAAAAAACAAGAAATTTGCCTTTGTCACAGTCTGGTGTGGAAATCTCTCTAATTTGTGTCCAGTGTTTAAAGGAAGTAAGAAAATCATGGGGGAATGTTAAGGTCTCAGTATAATCAGGTATCTCTCTAGTCATGCACTAACAACAGGCCTTAAGTAAAGGCAGATACTAGACAGCATTGCAGAGCCTGGAAAAGTTTGTTGAGATTCAGAGGTATGGAATTCAGGTTGCTGGCTCTACCCACTTAGGAATGCTGTCTTTGTGGCTGAAAAGAAGCAGAAGAAGCCAGTGTTTCCACATGAGCAGTGAGACTCTAAGTCTTCTGCTCTGCTGCTCTTGACAATATTCTAAAGTCCTTTCTCTTCAGGTTTTAAAAGAGACTGCTTCAAGCAAGTAATCAAAGAAGAGTAGAATCAGGACAGGGAGACAACACTGGGAAGAGAACATGAAGATGTAATAACCTCAAACTCCCACCTTTAATAGATTTGTTTTTCGCAAGAGGCAGTAAAGACACTTGGGCTCGGCCAAGATACAAGCCAGGCTCTGAGTCTTCATCATCAAAAATGTATATAGACAGGGCCTCCCGCCTTAGATATTGGTCCAGGTCAGAGGTCACAAGCACTGGGAATCGAGCCTGGTCTCTAAAGTAGGGGTTGTTACTGGCTGGAATGATGGCAGTGTCATGGTCAGAAAAGGTGAAGAAACGGTACACAGCATATGGACTGGGTTGAGTTCCCAGCCATCGACTCCGGAGGCCGCAGCACTTGGTGATTTCAATCCGTAGCTCATTCTGAGGTTCCCGAGACTCTGATCTGAACTGGAAAGATGTAGGTGGTCATGGATTGAGGAAAAGGGCAGCCCGAGAGTGCTGTAGGTGAGGCCTAGGATCCCTGGCGAGGAAGAGCTATGATCTAGAGAACAGCTAATCCAACTGGGTCAGGAAGAAACCTAATGATCTTCACCTGCCTGCAAACTGGCTCTGGCAGTTATCTGAGGGGAGATACTACCCCTCATGACTTAGAGAATGGCAGAGAAGCTACTCTGTTCATAGCAAGGATGCAGCTGGCTTCAAGGCCTAATTTCATTTTAGACTCAAACCTGACCAAGGGAATAATCCAGACTAGTGGTGGTGTGACAGTTTTCTCTTTCATTCACATTCAACAAATACTTATTGAGAGTGGAAGACGGAACTGTTCTTAGGAGCTGTTTGGCTGAGGCTCCTCTGAGATGCCTCGGCACATCCTTTTTCTCACCTCATTCTCCTGGGCCTTCCAGCCTCCAAGCACATTGGTTGACAGGTAGACCTGGGCTTTCTTTCGTTTATTGCATGCCTGTAGGCTGGGTTTTATTGGGAAACGCAACCTCATCCAGTACTCTAGAACCCCAAACTCTTCTCCACCAGCTCCTGGGCAGCAGCAAGTATGAAAGCATGGAGAATACAGATGGTGTGGCAAGGATCAAGAACAAAGAAAAAGGAAGAAAATAAGAAACGACCAGAAAAGCAGCTATCGAGTTTGGGAAATTCTGCATTGGTGCTAGGAGCTGCGGGAAGCCGACAGCACTTACCCATCAGTGTGGCCAAGCCATGGACTTTCTCCACAGTCTCTAGCACCCTGTCAAAGCAAATCCATCCTGCAGCAAGAGTGTTGTGCTCACTGGCCACGGCCTGGTGGAGATCAAGCCGGGCTGAAGCCCCTTGAAGGTAGTGTAAGAAAAGGGAGTCTGTCTCCACCACATACTGGGAGGTGAAGTCGTAGAGGGGCTGTGGCCCCACAGATAATGGGGTACAATGGGTTTCAAAGTCATAGAAGGAATAGGTGCAGAAAGTGGTAGGTTGGGCGTCTCCAGCCTGAGCCAGGGCGGCAGATGTCAGGAAGGCCTGGTGGATGTGCAGTTCAAAAAGATTCTCACCCTGATGCAGCAGAGAAACGTCCACTTTATCCTCATCTCCATGGGCCGGCCAGTGTTTCCAAACATAATGACAACTGTCGGGTGCCGTAAGCAACATCTTTGAGCTGTTCTAGAGGGGGAAAGAAAACTGCCTATCCATTAAAGGGTAGGGAGCTCTTTCTTAGGGTAGAGGAGGGTGGACAAAATAAAAATAAAACACATGGTGGAAGTCCAAGTTGTGATTATTTCAAGAGACCACATGATTCAAAAGGAAAAGCAACAGAATGACAACCAGGAGCACTGGATTCTGATAGCCAGATAATCCAATGCCAGCTCTAGGGAGAAGGTACAAAAGGAGTGATTGGAAAGTAAATTCTAAACTTAGGAAACACTGGGGGCACATTTTATCTTACAGATGACATTGTTTTAGTGAACACTGTGGCCCTATGAATTACTTGGTAATTCCATAAAAGAAGTACTAGAAACACAAAAATATGAGTATTTCTATGTTTGGTATATTGACCATGGAGATAATGGCAAGTTGTAGACATAGTGTCTGTGACATTATATTGAGTCCCACCAAGAAATGTTTTTCCTTCTCCAGCCAGGTCAGTCCCAAGATCTCTCATTCTGTTCAGAATTTGGTTTCAACATGAGAAGGCAAAAAGTACTCTGTAAGTTAAAAAGTAACGGAGAAAAAGGTGGGAAAGGAGACTTACTGAAAGAGGTAGAAAATATTGGCAGTGGGATGAAAAGATGGGTAGACAGTCTAGCAAATCTGGGCACTATCTCCCAAGTCCAACCAATCAGAAACTTTGATATATAGCCTGCTTCTAATTAGGGAATATTTGAGTCGTCACAGTGTGCTGCTGCTGCTGAAAGTCCTACTTTAAGAGTTAAAGCAGTAAAATAAAATATTCTGGATGCATCAGAATGTCTTCATGTCCAACACACACACACACACACACACACACACACACACACAAATGAGACTATTTTCTTAATTAACAAGATTAATATAAATATGCTAAAAAAACAAAAATATATAAATATACTTAAAATTTTGTATTACAAAATGCAGGATGAATAGTCTTAGCATAAAAAAAAATTTCTATAAATCTGTAAGATACTACTAAGAAGTGGGCAAAGGATAGGAATGGTCAATTCTCAAAAAGAATACTACAAATAACTGGTGAACATAGAAAAACTCTTTAGCCTTACCAGCGATCAAAGAACTATTAGCTAAAAATAAAAAAAATTGGCCGGGCGCAGTGGCTCACGCCTGTAATCTAAGCACTTTGGAGGCCAAGGCGGGTGGATCACCTGAGGTCGGGAGTTCAAGACCAGCCTGACCTACACGGTGAAACCCCGTCTTTATAAAAAAAAAAAAAAAAAGAAAGAAAGAAAAGAAAAAAAATTAAAAAAAAGAACTATTAGCTAAAGCAAATAAATCTTCAGAAGTAGGTAAGAGCATTTATCCCACACTGTCCCAGGAGAAAGCCCCGATTCTGAAAACCATGAGAATTTCAATGCAAGGGAGGATTTCCTTTGTTAATATGGCAATGACCTTTTATCAGACTCACCTTGGCAGAGACTTATGTCCCTTTATTCTAGTCCATGCTCACTAAGAAACCTACTTACTGATTTTGCTTCCTGTAAGAGGGCTTCCCTAAACTGTGGCAGCAGTGAAATAGCCACTACTGTAAAGTAACAAGCATTCATGTTTAAATATCAGCTTCTGGTTAACTTGCTTTCTGTGAGTCAGATCTTTCACCACTGGGTATAATAACAAAGCCAGGCCAGGCGTGGTGGCTCATGCCTGTAATCCAAGCACTTTGGAGGCCAAGGCGGGTGGATCACCTGAAGTCAGGAGTTCAAGACTAGCCTGACCAACATGGTGAAACCCCGTCTTAAAAAAATAAAAAAATAAAAATAAAAATAACAAAGCCAAGTGTCTTGACAGACAAGGCTGAGACCAGGCTCTGGTCAGCAGTGACTATACTAAGTATAGGAAGCACCGCAATATGAAACTTGCATTCAGTATCCAGCCAGCTGCCCTGTCACTGTCGACATCTTCAAACTGCAACAAAGATTTTAGAGACTTTAAGAGAGAAATCACTGACAAAAATATAGGAGATGAGTGATGAAGTTCTATTATCTAACTAAAACTCCTTCGAGGAAACATTGACTAGAAGAGAGGGACAAGAAAGAGAAGCAAGAGAGAAAGAGATTGTATGTTACACCACCAATCTGAGGGCCAACAATGGCCCTCTCATTCTCACAACAGAATTAAGCCCCTGGAAGTAATTTCTAGCCCCTGTTGAAACTCTACAGAGAAACCAGAAAAACATTATGGAGGTAAAGAAGCTGCTAACATGCATTAAAACAACAAAGATAGGCCAGGTGCAGGGGCTCACACCTGTAATCCCAGCACTTTGGGAGGCTGAGGTGGGCAGATCGCCTGAGGTCAGGAGTTCGAGACCAACCTGGCCAACATGGTGAAACCGCATCTCCACTAAAAACACAAAAAATTAGCCAGGCATGGTGGTGGATGCTTGTAATTCCAGCTACTCTGGAGGCTGAGGCAGGAAAAACGCTTGAACCCAGGAAGTGGAGGTTGCAGTGAGTGGAGATCGTGCCCCTGCACTCCAGCCTGGGCAACAAGAGCAAAACTCCATCTCCAAACAAAACAAAACAAACAACAAACATAATAGACTAAAAGAACAAGAGGGATAAGCCATATGACAAGGATATGAGAGGCACCCTTCTTGACAAGTACACTAAGGGGAACACAGGTGTTAGCTGTGGAAGGGTCCCAAGGTGAGGAAAATAGAGGACTAGGACTTGCCAGATGTTGGAAGGCCATGGCTTCTTAAAATACCTTCCAGCTGCTTGATACGGTTATTCTTGAGGTCTAGCAGTCGAGTCAACCTCTCCAGCTTTTCTTTGTAATCTCTAGTATCACTGTCAGCTTTTGTCATCATTGCCTCCAGTTCCTCCTGAAACAAAATAATGTCTGAACTTTTCTGTCTCAGTGGCCTAAGACCAAAGAGCATAAAAATGTGGCACTGGCAGGGTCAAGAACACTGCTATCCTTAGCGGGGCAGGTTCATTCACTAGAAGGCTTGGTTTCCTCACAGACCCTTCCAATACTAGCCGTGTACTGTTGGTGCCATAGGGTAGTTCCTAGGGTTGGCAAAATTTGAACCCAGAAGCCGTACACTGGCCCCATCACTGGCTCCTAGTGCCAAGGTGCTATGGGCATGAAGAACTTGAATCCTCAAGTTCTTCAAAGGACAGCCATTCTGTGTTTGCTCAGGATAGCACATCACCTGGCATCAGCCCTGGAAACTTAGGTCTTCATTCCCAGTCCTGTGAGTGGTTCCCATGTTCCTACTATCCATTCCCTTCCTGTACCGTCTTTCCTTGCACCTGATAACACACGTTGATTTTGCGTTGCAGAATGAGCATGTCTCTGGTCTTTTCTAGTTCCAATGTGGTCTCTGCGTGTGATACTTGCAACTCATTTAGCACCTGGGACAGTTGCTTTTCTTCTTGGTTTTGGGGTTCACTTGGCTGTAGAGGGAAATGCGTTGGTAAAAGGGAGTATAAATATGACAGGTAAAGTAATAACTCTTCTCTATCAAACAGTTGTTGGTAGTAGTAAAATGCCAGCAGCAGAAATTACTCTAAAATGTAAAAGAGGACCTGTATTACTTCACAGGTGCTCTCTCCCTTAGTCCTCATGTTCCCTAGCAGCAGTGAAGGGAGGTTATACAGCTGCTAATGGCTGTTTGCTCTTCCACAGATAATTTCAAGTCCTGATGTGAAAAAGATTCTAAACGTTATGAGCCGCAGAGTGGAAGAAATGGGTGGAGCTCATGAAGCTCTCTATTCTCGGCCCTCTCATAGTCTTCCAAAGAGTGTCCTCCGCTAGGCGCGGTTGCTCACACCTGTAATCCCATACCTTTTGGAGGCCAAGGCGGGCAGATCACCTGAGGTCAGGAGTTTGAGACCAGCCTGGCCAAAATGGCAAAACTCTGTCTCTACTAAAAATACAAAAAATTGGCCAGACACGGTGGCTTATGCTTGTAATCCCAGCACTTTGGGAGGCCAAGGTGGGTAGATCACGAGGTCGATATATCGAGACCATCTGGCCAACATGGTGAAACTCTGACTCTACTAGAAATACCAAAAAAAAAAAAAAATTAGCCAGGTGTGATGGTATGCACCTATAGTCCCAGCTACTTGGGAGGCTGAGGCAGGTGAATCACTTGAACCCGGGAGGCAAAGGCTGCAGTGAGCTGAGATCAGGCCATTGTACTCTAGCCTGGGCAACAGAAATAAACCTCTATCTCAAAAAAAAAAAAAAAAAAAAAAAAAGCGTGTCCTTGATCAGGACAAATATTAGTTTTCTAATCTTGTCATCTCCCCCTAGGGATATTTGCCAGAGACCTTTCTGCATCGTCGACTACTTTGTTTAAAGAGGCACTTACCTCACTCTGAGTATTCTCTTGGAATACAGCTGGGGGAGTGGCTGGTTCAGATCGTCTGTCAGGAGGCTGGGAAACTTCGGCTGCCTTTTGGAGAAGCTCTATTTCCTGTTTATGCTTCTGAAGTATGTTGATGACTTCAAGCTTCAGATCCTCATTTTGAGCTGGGGAAGAAATAATCCAGAAATTTGAAACTCTGTAGTTATTTATAACCATGGTCAGAGTTGGATCAAGAGTGAATTGAATTTTCCCACTAAGGTTTAATTAATTTTATAAATTTGAGAAGCAATTCTCTATTATTTCTACAGAGGGAGCCCCTAGCTTATTGAGGCAGTAAACTGAGGTGATACTTGTACTCCAAAAATAAAACAAAAGGCACCTGCAGAATGGGAGCCTGGAAGGTAGAACACAAAACAGAAAGGGAGTCACCTGACTGACTAGGACAATCCAAACTTTTTGACAGCACCACTGAAACCAGTATCTCTTGATTTGCAGTTAAAAAAAAAAAAAAAAAAAAGAAACCAGTGTCTCACCAAATCCACCCCCACTCCATTCTGGCTTCTAGATTATTAGTTCTCTATGGCACCCATCTTCACACCCACCCTGGCCTGGAGGGAGGATGGGCATCTGTGTTCCAATGTGTGTGTTTTTCTTTTTCTCTTTAGATAGAGTCTCACTTCATCATCCAGGATGGAGTGCAGTGGTGCAATCTCAGCTCCCTGCAACCTCTGCCTCCAGGGTCCAATGATTCTTGTGCCTCAGCCTCCCAAGTAGCTGGTATTACAGGCACGCGCCACCACGACTGGCTAATTTTCAGATGGGGTTTCACTATGTTAACCAGGTTGGTCTCGAACTCCTGGCCTCATGTGATCTGCTGGCCTCAGCCTCCCAATGTGCTGGGATGACAGGTGTGAGCCACACCAGTCCATGTGTGTGTTTTTCCGGGAAGAAAGGTAATCAGTGTTTACTGGGCAGATCATTTCATCATTATGCATTAGAGAACAGATTAGATTGCCCTGAAGGTCCTTATAAGACTTCACATGTGCTTCATACATACTAATTGGTCCTTGGCATGTGCTCCAAAAATTTTATTCTTTTGTGGTTCTTGCCTCTATTTTTCTTGATATTTGTTTTCCTCTGGTTTCCTATTTGAATACACTAAAGCCTGATGAGATATAAATTTGATAAGACTAAAGATTAAGGTTCAGGCTAGGAAAGGTAGTAAGGTCTTTTTGACAATATTTAAAAATGTTCCAAATACCTATCTCCTGAGATCCAAGAGTTAAGATGGAAGTGAAACGGTAGTGGTAACCAAGAGTAGTAATTTGCTTCTCAAGTATTTGGTGGCCAAAAAAGAGTCTTCCAGTTACCTCTACAATGATTGATGAGAATAAAAGACAGAAATTCACTTTCAATACTTTCAGCCAGGTGTGGTGGTTTACACCTGTAATCCCAGCTACTTGGGAGGCTGGTGCAATAGAATGTCTTGACCCTGGGAGCAGAGGTTGCAGTGGGCAAGATCCGCCACTGTACTCCAGCCTGGGTGACAGAGCAAGACTCTCCCATAAAAAAACAAAAACAAAAAAACTTTCAATAAACTGAATGTTTAAAAAAAACAATTAAAAACTGGCATCTTCTCAAATAGAAAGACATTATATAGGAAAAAGTATGCATGAGTGGTAGGTGTCATGCTTTCCTGATTTAGATCTTATCTATTGCTAGTGTTCTCATTCTAGTTACCCACGACCCACAAAATAGGATCAAGTGAGGGGATTGAAGAAATGATGGCCCAAGTTCTCTTCTCCCAAACCAGATGTATAGGATGCCACATTTGAGAGAGCCCTTCAACGTCCAACCTACCTTTCTCCCTGGACAGCTCAAGAGAAACTTTTCTCTTCTCCTCCAGCTCAGCATCCAGCTGATCCTGCAGCTCAGAGACTTGCTGCCGTAGCTGTTCCTCTATGAGCCCATTGCTCCAGTCGGGCTGACTACTGCTGTCCAGCATGCTGACAACGGAAAGCAAGCTCTCAGATGGATACTCCGAGGTGTCTGACATGACATCTTTATTACACAGTTTCAGCATCTTCTAGGCCTAGTTCCCCATTCATTCCCCTACACGTTTTCTCTGCTGTTGCTTTATTTGTAACTGTCGTTTACCAACTGCCTTGGAACTTTTGAGTCCTATTAAGTTGTTGCTCAGTATCACTTCTGTTTAGGTCTCAGACATCTCACTGAGCAAACACTCCAAGTCATATCCATTTCCCAAGGAACTTCTCCAGCATGATGGCTTTCTTTTGTCAGGGAACTATGTATGTACCAAGACCTTCATAGGCCTGCCGGATTAGAAATGAGGAACAAAATCTTCCTTTTCTCACACCCCATTCCTCCATCTACTTTCACCAACAGTTAGAGAATATTTGCCATTGACCGAGATTATAAATTATTATGCTGAAGGGCAGGAATTAACTCCAACAACTGCATCCTCCACCCTGTCATATCTAGCTATCAGAGCAGACCCATTTTGGGTATAAAGTACATATGGCTGGCTGGGCGCAATGGCTCATGCCTGTAATCCCAGCACTTTGGGAGGCCGAAAAGGTGGATCACCTGAGGTCGGCAGTTTGAGACCAGCCTGACCAACATGGAGAAACCTGTCTCTACTAAAAATACAAAATTAGCCAGGCATGGTGGCGCATGCCTGTAATCCCAGCTACTCCGGAGGCTGAGGCAGGAGAATCGCTTGAACCCGGGAGGCAGAGGTTGCGGTGAACCAAGGTTATGCCATTGGACTCAGCCTGGGCAACAAGAGTGAAACGCCGTCTAAACAAAAAAAAAAGTGGCTTTTTTTTTTGAGAGGGAATCTTGCCTGTTGCCAGGCTAGAGTACAGTGGCACAATCTTGGCTCACCACAATCTCCGCCACCCGCATTCAAGCGATTCTTCAGCCTCTGCCTCCTGAGTAGCTGGGATTACAGGCATGCATCACCACGCCTAGCTAATTTTTTGTATTTTTAGTAGAAATGAGGTCTCACTATGTTGGCCAGGATGACCCTGATCTCCTGACCTCGTAATCTGCCCTTCTCAGCCTCCCAAAGTGCTGGGATTATAGACATGAGCCACTGCGCCTGGATACTTTTTCTTCTTCTCCGGTCTCAGTACTAAACCCTTATTTTTGAGACAGAGTCTTGTTCTGTCTCCCAGGCTGGCGTGAGGAGTGCAATCTCGGCTCACTACAACCTCTGCCTCCCAGGTTCAAGTGATTCTTCCTGCCTCAGCCTCTTGGTAGCTGGGATTACAGGTGCCTACCACCATGCACAGCTAATTTTTGTATTTCACAATGTTGGCCATGCTGGTCTCAAACTCCTGACCTCAGGTGATCCATCCGCCTCAGTCTCCCAAAGTGCTGGGATTACAGGCAGGCATGAGCCACCATGCCCGACCACATGGCTGGTTCTTGATCATTAATACAAATGAGATGACACTGATGAACAATTATTTCTGTTTATGTCTTTTTTTTTTATCATTTTAATAAATGTGGTTTAAAAATAACGTCTCTTGAATTAATTGCTTTAATTTTCCAGAAATAATAAATGACGTCTTCCCCCCTCCCTCTCCCTCCCCCCCCCCACAAAAAACAAAACAAACAAAATAAACAGGCCCAGCATCATGGCTCACACCTGTAATCCCAGTACTTTTGGAGGCTGAGGCCAGTGGATCACAAGGTCAGGAGTTCGAGACCAGCCTCACCAACATAGTGAAACCCCGTCTCTACTAAAAATACAAAAAAAAAAAAAAAATTATCCAGGTGTGAGGGTGCGCGCCCGTAATTCTAGATACTCAGGAGGCTGAGGCAGGAGAATGGCTTGAACCTGGGAGGCGGAGGTTGCAGTGAGCCAAGATCGCACCACTGCACTCCAGCCAGCGACAGTGGGAAATTTCGTCTCAAAAAAATAATAAATAATAAAAAAGTAACTTACTGGTCAGGCAGGGTGGCTCATACCTGTAATCCCAGCACTTTGGGAAGCCAAGATGGGCAGATTATCTGAGGTCAGGAGTTCAAGACCAGCCTGGCCAACATGGTGAAAACCCATCTCCATTAAAAATACAAAAATTAGCCAGGAGTGGTGGCACACACCTGTGGTCCCAGCTACTTGGGAGGCTGAGGAAGGAGAATCACTTGAAGATAGGAGGCAGAGGTTGCAGTGAACCGAAATCTGTGCCACTGCACTCCAGCCTCAGCAAAAGAGCAAGACTCTGACTTCAATGAATCAATGAATGAATCAATCAATCAATCTTAGGCTAATATTAAGATTTCTTGGCATTTTCTGACCATATACCATGTAATGACTCAAGAAGTTAGTATTTTGAGAGATAAAGGGGAGAGGCGAATAGTAACGTCTATCACAGGGTAATGTCTATCAAAGTGGATAATCCCCCACATTGCTTTATTTCATCGAGTTGAAGAACATCGCTTGTTCCCATATACTCCCGTAAGACTTCTTCAATCTAACCCTGCTGACTTTTACTAGGTCAGAAGGTACTTTTAAGTTTTAAAAACTTTTTTCTTACTTCCAGGTTGTTTGAGAGTCTCACTTTCTCACTGTACTGCACTGCACATAGCTCACTGCCACCTCAACTTCCCCAGCTCAAGCAATCCTCCTGCCTCAGCCTTCTAGGTAGCTGAGATTACAGATGCACCCCACTGTGCCCGGCTAATTTTTTATTTTTATTTTTTGAGTGTCTCGCTCTGTTGCCCAGGCTGGAGTACAGTGGTGTGATCTCGGCTCACTGCAATCTCCGCCTCCTGGGTTCAAGCAATTCTCCTGCCTCAGCCTCCTGAGTAGCTGGGACTACAGGCGCACCGCCACATCTGGCTAATTTTTTGTATTTTTAGTAAAGACAGGGTTTTGCCATATTGCCCAGGCTGGTGTCAAACTCCTGAGCTCAGGCAATCTGCCTGACTCAGCCTCTCAAAGTGCTGGGATTACAGGTCTGAGGCACTGTGCCTGGCCTCCACAAACCTTTAATGAGATAAGAGGATTAGAATAAGACAAAGGGCACCTTCACTTTTATTTTTATTTATTTTTTTTGAGACAAAGTCTCACTCTGTCACCCAGGCTGGAGTGCAGTGGCACGACCTCAGGTCACTGCAACCTCTGCCTCCCTATTTCAAGTGATTCTCCTGCCTCAGCCTCCTGAGTAGCTGGGACTACAGGCGCCCACCACCACGCCCAGCTAATTTTTGTATTTTTAGTAGAGACAGGGTTTCACCATATTGGTCAGGCCAGTCTCAAACCCCTGACCTCATGATCCGCCCCGCCTCAGCCTCAGGAAGTGCTGGGATTACAGGTGTAAGCCACCACACCCCACCATCTATCTATTTCATTTTTAACAGCTTCATAGCACTTCATTGTGAGGATGCAGCAAGTTTTGTGTAATCAATCTCTTATCAGTGCTTTCTGGTTTTGTCTGTTTTTAATAATTTTTTTTTTAATATTTAAAAAAAAAATATGGAACGCTTCACGAATTTGCGTGTCATCCTTGCGCAGGGGCCATGCTAATCTTCTCTGTATCGTTCCAATTTTAGTATATGTGCTGCCGAAGCGAGCACTTGTTTTTTACTATTACTAATAGGGCAGTAATTAACATTCTTTTTTTTTAATTTTATTTTTACTAGATTAGTGCAAAAGTATCCTTTTTGTAGACAACAGGATCTCACTATATTGCCCAGACAGGTCTGGAACTTCTAGGCTCAAACTATCCTCCCACATCTGCCTCCCTAAGTGTTAGGTTTATGGGTGTGAACTACAGCACCCAGCAACATTCTTACTATATACATATATTTGCACATATACGAGAATTTTTTAATTCCCCCCCCCCCCAAAAAACTGGGGGCCAGGCATGGTGGCTCATGCCTGTAATCTCAACACTTTGGGAGGCTGGAGTAGGCATATCACTTGAGCCCAGGAGTTCAAGACCAGCCTAGGCAACCTGGCAAAACCCTGTCTCTACAAAAAATAGAAAAAAATTAGACAGGTGTGGGAGCACACGCCTGTAGTCCCAGCTACTGGGGAAGCTGAGGTGGGAGAATTGCTTGAGCCTGGGAGACTCGGGCTGCAGTAAGCTGGGACCACCACTGTACTCCAGTCTAGGGGACAGAGAGACTATGTCTTAAAAAAAAAAAAAAAAAAAAAAAATTGCTGGTTAAAAAAAAGATACGCACATTTAACATTTTAACAGTGTCAAATTTCCTTCCAAAAAACTGCCAGTTTATATTCTCACTAACAATATTGAGTACTAATTTCCCCATATAGTTATCAATGCTAGGTATTTGGAAGGAACTTTCTATAATGGCTTTTTTTTTTTTTTTTTTGAGTTGGAATTTTGTTCTGACTGCCCAGGCTGGAGTGCAATGGCACAATCTCAGCTCACCGCAACCTCCACCTCCCCGGTTCAAGCAATTCTCCTGCCTCAGCCTCCCTAGTAGCTGGGATTAGAGGCATGTACTACCACACCTGGCTAATTTTGTAGTTTTAGTAGAGACGGTGTTTCTCCATGTTGGTCAGGCTGGTCTCGAATTCCCGACCTCAGGTGATCCACCCGCCTCAGCCTCCTAAAGTGCTGGGATTATAGGCATGAGCCACCTCACCTGGCCTCTTTTTTTTTTTTTAAAGATGGAGTGGTGGTCTGTTGTCCAGGCTGGAGTGCAATGGCATGATCTCAGCTCACTGCAACCTCCACCTCCCGGCTTCAAGCTATTCTCCTGCCTCATCCTCCCGAGTAACTGGGACTACAGGTGCATGCCATCACACCCAGATAATTTTTTGTGTTTTTAGTAGAGAAGGTTCACCGTGTTAGCCAGGATGTTCTCGATCTCCTGACCTCGTGATCTGCCCTCCTCAACCTCCCAAAGTGCTGGGATTACAGGTGTGAGCCACCGCGCCCGGCCTGTAATGTCTTTTACAGTAACAACGCTCTCGGACCCAATATGGTACTCACTTTTCTAAGAGTTTGTCATAATTGTCATTCAGCAATTCTCGTTCTTTTTCCAAATCTTCAACTCTCCCTGAAACTAAGAGTGATAGTAAAGTCCTTGAGATAAAATTTTAAAGGTAAAACCCTTCCTGCACAGGATTTCCCTTTCCGTGGCAGGGAGAGGCATGGGTGAGAGCCTCTCTATCCCCATCTCCAGTGTCCACGAGAAGCCATTCAACTAGAAAGACCTGAACCAATTGAAGGTGGGCTAGAAACTTTCACTGGAATTAATGAAGATTTTCTAAAATAAATCTTCATTGTCTCTGGGTTTCTACTATTATAGAAGCAGCAAAACATTACGAAAGAACAAGGACTTTGAAAAACAGACCTAAGTATAAATCCAAGCTTTCCCCCCTAATGGTATAATCTTAAGCAAGTGATTTAACCCCTTGGAGCCTTTTTTTTTTCCTCATTTGAAAAAAATGCAATACTCAGGTTGGGCACAGTGGCTCATGCATGTAATCCTAGCACTTTGGGAGGCCATGCTAGGTGGATCACTTGAGGTCAGGAGTTTGAGACCAGCCTGGCCAACATGGTGAAACGTTGTCTCTACTAAAAATACAAAATTAGCCAGGCATGGTAGCAGGCACCTGTAATCACAGCTACTTGAGAGGCTGAGGCAGGAGAGTCACTTGAACTGAGAGAGCAGAGGCTACAGTGAGCCGAGATCGTGCCATTGCACTCCAGGCCTGGGCAACAGAGTGCGATTCTGTCTCAAAAAAAAGCAATACTCATATTGTTGTTAAGATACACATTCTAGGCTGGGCGCGGTGGCTCACGCCTGTAATCCCAGCACTTTGGGAGGCCAAGGAGGGCAGATCACGAGGTCAGGAGATCAAGACCAGTCTGGCCAACATAGTGAAACCCTGGCTCTACTAAAAAAAATACAAAAAATTAGCTGGGTGTGGTGGTGTACCCCTGTAATCTCAGCTACTCAGGAGGCTGAGGAAGAAGAATTGCATGAACTCGGGAGGTGGAGGTTGCAGTGAGCCAAGGTCGCGCCACTGCACTCCAGCCCAGGTGACAGTGCTGTCTCAAATAAAAAAAAAAAAGATATACATTCTAACATACCTGAAGTTGGAATGCAGATGATATCTTTCAACTGTTATTTACCTCCTTCAGAGTCATCTGCAAGATAGACACATCTTCCAGTTGGCTCTTCAAGCTCACAGCCTTCTTGCTCTCTTCCTTCAGCTCTGCCCTGAGCTCATTCACTTGGTTGAGGAGGGCCTCATGGGCTGCACTTAGTATTCCTTGATTCTGGGGCAAAAGGAAAGTACCTCTGGGAATGGTCATGTCACTCAGCAGGAGTGGTCTCCAGACACCAGCAACCCTAGCACTCTCTAGTAGATGTCACAAAGGATTACTTTGATTAATAATGTGTTACCTTTGTACTGTAAATTGACCTTGTTTTTCACCCTAGCATTTTTCTGGAAGTGTAATTTCCCTGGTAGGTATGGTTTTCCATTCTGGGCAACTGTAAGTCATCACTTGAACCTTAATTTTCTTTTTTAAATTAATTTATTTATTGAGACAGAGTCTCACTCTGTCACCTAGGCTGGAGTGCAATAGTGAGACCTCGGCTCACTGCAACCTCTGCCTCCCAGGTTCAAGCAATTCTCCTGCCTCAGCCTCTCTTGTAGCTGGGACCACAGGCGAACACCACCATGCCTGGCTAACTTTTGTATTTTTCATAGAGATGGGGTTTCAGTGTTAGCCAGGATGATTTCGATCTCCTGATCGTGTGATGCACCTGTCTTGGCCTCCCAAAGTGCTGGGATTACAGGCATGAGCCACTGTGCCTGGCCCTTGGTGGTGATTCTTAAGCATAGACATTCACCCAGCTTCACATGCAGCCCATTCACAGTGGTGAGTGAGTAGGACCAAATATTTAAGACCATCTGAGAATATCTGCAACAACTTTGTTATATCTCATCACCTCACACATGCTAGAATACTCTTAAGTTTTGAGGCCAGGCGCGGTGGCTCACGTCTGTAATCCAAGCACTTTGGAGGCCAAGACGGGTGGATCACCTGAGGTCGCGAGTTCAAGACCAGCCTGACCAACATGGTGAAACCCCATCCTAAAAAAAAAAAAAAAAAAAAGAGGTTTTGAGCAAATGCTATAATTTGCTCCAATGATAGGCTTAAAAATACCAAATATTTCTCAACTCAGATCTCATATTTCTGTTTTTATGAAAACAGTGCAATAAATATCTTGATGTTAGTATCATTTTTAATAGAAACTATGTGACGTAACTGATTTAGTTAGCTAAATTCTGGTGTTATGTTACTTGGGAGATGAACACAGATTTCTTTGGGTTTGATTATTCTGGTTACTAAGAAAGACTCAAAACATTCTCATTAAGTACCTTCTGGAGCAAGGTTTCGTATGCCTGCAAGAAAGAAATCATTATTTTACCGATTTATCAATTTCATGATATATTTACACTGTAATATAAATCTTTAACATTTTTAAAGACATTATTAAAAATCTCACAAAACAAGTCAATTTGTGTACTTGTTTACTAATTGTTGCCATTTTTCCCCTGCCCTAGCCCAGTAGTCTGACTGCAGTCATTCACACCACATCTCAAAAAAGAATGAAGGATCTTGACAGGTACTCTACTTAGAATAAAAAACAAAAACAGGAAAAAAAAAAAAGACGGGTCATTTATTCACATTTGCATTGTACTTGGTGGATTACCCAAGAAAATGTTTAATCTTAAGCTAGGTACTATTACTTAGCGTGCTCAGAAAGGTCTCTTCAGTTTTGGAAAAATAAAATGATCATAACAGCTATTAGTTGAATAGTTTCCATGTGTTACATGTTGCTATGTGTTTCATTGCCTGCTACATGATGATCATTATAATCATTTGACACATATTATCTCATCTAATCCTTGTGGTAAATATGAGAGGTAAGTTTGTGTTTTGAGACAGTCTCACTCTTGTCACCCAGGCTGGAGCGCAATGGCACAATCTCGTCTCACTGCAACCTCCGCCTCCCAGGTTCAAGCAATTCTCCTGCCTCAGGCTCCCAAGTAGCTGAGATTACAGGTGCCCATCACCACACCCAGCTAATTTTTTATGTCAGTAGAGACAAGGTTTCACCATGTTGGCAGGCTGGTCTCAAATACCCCTCAAGGGATCCACCTGCCTCGGGCTCCCGACTTTTTTTCCTTTGTTCAAGGTTTATTGGGGGTTTTAGTTGGTTTAACACTTGGATAGTTAGTTGCATTGTTTATATGTAGGCCTTGTTACATTATATGGCAACATACACTACTGATTATATATATAGTTCACAAAATAAAATCCTTTGAAACAATTATGCACAAGACATGCGATACTGGATTTATACACTGGATCCCAGGATGTGACCCACTGGGAAAAAATGTTGGAGTAGGCATGTTCAGTGAAGGAGCCAGGAAGTTATAAAACACACTGTGAACATCCATCTGGCTTAAGGTGCAACTGCAGCATGTCTTCCTTAGTGCTCCTTGCATTTTGGAACAGAATGGAATCTCAGACCTTGTGAAGGTGACTGACTCCTGAGGAAGAGGCCCGTTTGAAGAAGAGTGCAGACACACTTTGGGGGATCCAAAAAGAGCTGCAATTTTAGTCTTCTGATGTCATATCCCTGCACTGTCTAGGCTACAACAGGATTTTAGTTGGAGGTTGTGCATATTGTCCTTTTTACCTGATCTGTGATTAAAGCAGTAATATTTTAAGGTGGACTGGGAAAAGCATCAATTCCTGAAGTTAGAAATAGGAATGGTTTCTAAAATCCTACAAGCTATATCCTGATGCTGGATGGTACTAATCTTGTGTAGTCCTAAACTGGTTAGTGTGAAATAGTTCTACCACTTCTGAGGCACCACTGCCAGTGCTGACTTTTTTTTTTTTTTTTTTTTTTTAAAGACTGAGTCTCCGGTGGCTCACACCTGTAATCCTAGCACTTTGGGAGGCTGAGGCAGGTAGATCACCTAAGGTCAGGAGTTCCAGACCAGTTCTGGCTAACATGGTGAAACCCCGTCACAAAAAAAAAAAAAAAAAAGACTCAGTCTCACTCTCATCTCCCAGGCTGGAGTACAGTGGCGTGATCTTGGCTCATGGCAACCTCCACCTCCTGGGTTCAAGCGATTCTCCTGTCTCAGCCTCCCAAGTAGCTGGGATTATAGGTACCTGCCACCACGCCTGGCTAATTTTTGTATTTTTAGTAGAGACAGGTGTAAGGTCTGACCATGCCATGAATGGCATGGTAATTTTTGTGACCTGCACGTACACCCCAGATGAGTTTCCTGGAAGAAATGATCAACCCCTGTGGTGTCTAACAAACCTGAGACATTCTTCTATTGTTTTTGTTCTGGCCTCAATTGACAAAGCCTTTGGACTTCGTAACTGACCTTGGCCAACCTCATGACTCCACACCCTACGACTCCTCTTCCCAGCTTGCAAACCCATGACCCCCCCTCCCACTTGCAAAACACTGCCCTAAAGTTAACTTTTGTAACTTTCCACTGCCTTCCCCACAACCTGTAAAACCAACTCCTATCCCACCACCCTTCACTAATGTCCTTTTCGGCCTCAGCCTATCTGCAACCAGAAGAATAAACAGCTACGTTGCTCACACAAAGCCTGTTTGTGGGTCACTTCATTCAGAATGCATGTTTTAACATTTGGTGCCAAAACCCAGGACAGGGGGTACTCCTTTGGGGGAGACCAGCCCCCTGTCCCCTCTCTCCCTCTGTGAAGAGACCCACCTGAGACCTCAACACATCAGACCAGACCAGACAAGCAGCTCACGCTTAGCATGCCAAACAGCTCTCTCGCCAGCTTCAGATCGGGTAAGCAGTCTCCCTCCTTTCTCTTTTCCTTTAGAGAACAGGAGACAAGTCACTCCCCCCGCTCTCTCTTTTCCTTCAAATCCCAAGGAGACAAGTCTCTCCCTCTTTCTCTCTTTTCCTTTAAATCTTTCTCCTTCTAGTAGAGAAGAAGAGATGGTCTTTATCCGTGTGGAGCCGGAGGAGAGAAGTCTCTTCCTCTAGCTCAAGAACTCCGATGTTGGTTATGGACTTGGGAAGACAAGACTCTTCCCTTGGTGTCTGGTCAATTGCAGGGACGCCTGCCTTACAGCCCAGGAATCAGTCAGGGATGCCTACTGAAAACGCTGGTAGCTGCTCGCTCCTCCTTGTCTCTACTCCTTTCCTTAAAACTTACCTCCTTCGCTATGGGCAACACTCAGCTCTCCATTCCTCAAACCTCACCTCTAGCCTGCATCCTAAAAAATCTACAACCTCTTCAACTGTTGCCCAATCTGAAACCTAAATGTCTCTAACACACAGCCTGACCTCAATCCAAATGGCCAGAAAATGGCACTTTCAATTTTTCTATTCTGTGAGACCTAAACAATTTTTGTTAACAAATGGGCAAATGGTCTAAGGTGCCAGATGTACAGGCATTTTTTTTTTTAATACTCTAATCCCTCCCTAATCTCTGCTCCTTCTCTTCCCTTCCATCCGCCCCTCCTGCCTCTGCCGGTAACCCAGAATCCTTCTTGTCCATTGATCTTTCTGAGCTTTCTCCTCCCTACCTGTCCAAACCAGACCCCAATTCCAGGCCCAACCCCTGCCCCCAGGCTTCCTCCTCTTCCTCTGCCCATACCCCACCTCCTTATGCCCCTCCTGTCACCTCCCCACCTCACACCCTGTCCAGCTTACAGTTTAGTCCTGCAGCTAACTCCTCCACCCCTGCCCAACAATTCTCCCTTTGAGAGGTGGCTGGAGCCAAAGGCATAGTTAGGGTATACGTTCCTTTCTTTTTATCCAACCTTTTCCAAATTGGCCAAAGGTTACGCTCCTTTTCATCAGATCATCCAATACTTAACCCAGTCCTATAATCTCACCTGGGGTGATTTAAATGTCATCCTAACTTCTACTCTCACCCATGAAGAATGCTTAATATGCATTTTATCACACAATCAGCCCCCAACATTTTTTTTTTGAGAAGAAAAAAAAAAAAAGTTTCACTCTTGTTGCTCAGGCTGGATTGCAATGTCGTGATCTCTGCTCACTGCAACCTCCACCTCCCGGGTTCAAGCAATTCTCCTGCCTCAGCCTCCTGAGTAACTGGGTTTACAGGCATGCGCCACCATGCCTGGCTAACTTTGTATTTTTGGTAGAGGTGGGTTTCTCCATGTTGCTCAGGCTGGTCTTGAACTCCACACCTCAGGTGATTCGCCCACCTCAGCCTCCCAAAGTGCTGGGATTACAGGCATGAGCCACTGCGCCCGGCCAGCCCCTGATATTGAAAAGCTACAGAAATTAAAATCTGGCTCTCAAACCCCACAATAGGAATTAATCAACTTCACCTTCAAGGTGTTTAATAATAGGGAAGGGGCTGCCCGGCAGCAGCGCACTCCAGAACTCCAGAACTTGCTTCTGCCGTAAGACAAATCCTAGCCACACCACTGGCTCATAAAGATTTCAAAGTGCCCAGACTGCAGCGTCCAGCCACACCTCCTGGACCTTGCTTCAAGTGTTGAAAACCCGGCCAGTGGACCAAGGAATGCCCTCAACCCAGGATTCCTCCTAAGCCCCGCCCCGCCTGTGAGGGGCCTCCATGGAAAGCTGGACTGTCTGACTCATGTTGCAGCTCCCAGAGCTCCTGGAGCTCTAACCCAAAGCTCCCAGACTGAATTGGCTTGGCAGCTGAAGATTGACATTGCCCAGACATCTTGGAAGCCCCCTGGACCATCACTGATGCTGAATTTCAGGTAACTCTTACGGTGGAGGGTAAAAGTCCATCCCCTTCTTAATCAGCATAGAGGCCACCCACCCTACGCTGCCTTCAAGGACCTGTCTCCTTGGCCTCCATAACTGTTGTGGGAATTGACAGCAAGGCCTCCAGGCTTCTCAAAACTCCCCAAGTCTGGTGTCAATTAGGCCAGCACTCCTTTCCACATTCTTTCCTAATCATCCACACTTGTCCAGTTCCCCCGTTAGGCCAAAATATCCTAGCAAAATTGTCTGCCTCCTTAACTATTCCTGGGCTATAGCCACACCTCATTGCCATCCTCCTCCCCGAACCTATACCTTCCTCAATAGCTCCCCCTTATGTCCCCCTACCTTAACCCTAAGGATGTGGGACACCACCTCCCCATCTGTTGCTACAAGTCACTCACCATCATCCCCTTGAACCCTAACCACCCTTACCCGGCCCAGCACCATAATCCCATCCCTTGCAACATGGCTTTTTAATTCCTACAAGCTTTCCTCACAGTTCTCCTGTCCTACTTGTCCAAAGACCAGACTAATTCTACAGCCTTGTCCAAGACTTCCGCCTCATCAATCAGATTATACTTCCCATCCAACCAGCTGTACCAAACCTCTAAACCCTCCTATCTTATAATCCCTTCCACAACTATTTTGTTCTCGACCTCAAAAATGCTTTTTTTTTTTTTTTTTGAGACGGAGTCTCACTGTGTTGCCAGGCTGGAGTGCAGTGGCTCAATCTCAGCTCACTGAAACCTCCGCCTCCACAACTCACTATTTTGTTCTTGACCTCAAAAAGGCCTTTTTTTAAAAAAATTTTAAGATGAAGTCTCGCTCTATTGCCAGGCTGGAGTGCAGTGGTGCGATCTCAGCTCACTGAAACCTGGGCCTCCTGGGTTCAAGTGATTCTCCTGCCTCAGCCTCCCAAATAGCTGGGACTACAGGCATGTGCCACCACACCTGGCTAATTTTTTTTTTTTTGTATTTTTAGTAGAGACAGGGTTTCACCGTGTTAGCCAGGATGGTCTCGATCTCCTGACCTCATGATCCACCTACCTCAGCCTCCCAAAGTGCTGGGATTACAGGCATGAGCCACCGTACTCAGCAAAAACGCTTTTCTAAAGCGCAAATTTCTTCCCCATCCATTACCTATCTCGGTATAATCCTTCGCCAGTATACACACACTTTCCCTACCAACCGTATCCAGTTAATTTCCCAAACCCCAACCCCATCCACTAAACAACAGCTTCTCTCTCTCTCCTAGGCGTTATAGAATACTTTGGCCTCTGGATACCAGGTTTTACCCTCCTAACCAAACTACTTTATAAACTTACAAAAGAAAATTTAGCTAATCCCATAGGCCAAAAATCCCTCTCCCATTCTTCCTTCCGTTCTCTAAAAAAGGCCTTTGAGACTGCTCCTACGTTAGCGCTCCAACTCCTCTCAACCCTTCTGTCTCTACACAGCAGAAATAAAAGGTTGTGTCATCAGAATTCTTACACAGGAGCCAGGCCCACGGCCTGTAGCCTTTTTATCCAAACAAACTTAACCTCACAGTCTGGGCTGGCCCTCATGCCCATGCACAGCAGCAGCTGCCGCCCTGATACTCTTAAAATCCCTTAAAATTACAGGCTATGCCCCACTTACCCTCTATTACCCTCTATACCTCTCACAGCCTCCAAAGTTTAGTTTCCTCTTCACACCTCACATACTTACTTTCAGCCCCTCACCTTCTCCAGCTTTATGCACTTTTTTTTTTTTTTTTTTTTTTTTAGATACAGTCTCACTCAGTTGCCCAGTCTAGAATGCAGTGGTATGATCTCAGCTCACTGCAGCCTCCACCTCCCAGGTTCAAGCAATTCTCCTGCCTTAGTCTCCTGAGTAACTGGGATTACAGGTGCATACCACCATGTCCAGCTAATTTTCGTATTATCAGTAGAGACAGGGCGTCACCACATTGGTCAGGCTGGTCTTGAACTCCTGACCTTGTGATCCGCCCACCCTGGACTCTCAAAGTGCTAGAATTACAGGCGTGAGCCACCACGCCCAGCTATGCTCTCTTAATTGAAACTCCCCAAGTAACCATTGCTCTTGGACCTGACTTAAACCCAGCCTTTCACTTAATAACTAATACAAACCCTGAACTCCATGACTCTATCTCCTACCCTCTTTGTGTTCCTTTACACTTCACCTCAAGAGCCCTACTACCCAAGTTAACCAAAAAATAGGAGCATACAAACTGCACATTACAGAAAAGCCCTCCCGTATTACCAGCAGCCTTAAAAAATGTCAATTGCAGTTTTTGCCTAGGTAGGCATTCACCCTGTCTCTCACTCCATCCTTGGCTGCCCTCCCCTTGCTCCTCAGACTCTCCTCCAGACCCTTCTTCCCGTCTGCTCATAACCAATCTTGTTAATGAAAGTAAATGGTTACTTATAGATACCACACACTTTCTCATACACCATGAAAACAAGAGCTCTACCTCCACAGTTACCCTACTAAACCCGCTTCAACCTTCAACAGCCGCAGCCCTTGCTGGTTCCCTTGGTATCTGGGTACAAAGTCCCAGCCCCCACCAGAACACTTTCTCACCTTTTCAATTTACACTTCCAATTCCGTCTAAGCCAAGACTTCTTTTTTTTTTGAGACAGTCTTGCTCTATTGTCAGGCATCAGGCTGGAGTGCAGCGGCACGATCTCGGCTCACTGCAACCTCCACCTCCCGGGTTCAAGCAATTCTCCTGCCTCAGCCTCCCGAGTAGCTAGGACTACAGGTGCACGCCACCATGCCCAGCTAATTTTTGTATTTTTTTTTTTAGTAGAGACAGGGTTTCACCATGTTGGCCAGGATGGTCTCCATCTCTTGACCTCATGATCCAACCGCCTCGGCCTCCCAAAGTGCTGGGATTACAGGCGTGAGCCACCGCTCCCCGCCAGCCAAGAACATTTTTTCCTCTGTGGCTCTTCTTACATCTGCCTTCCTACCAACTGGACAGGCACTTGTACCCTAGTTTTCCTCATTCCAAAAATTCAGTTTGCCAACGGGACGAAAGCCTCCCTGTTCCCTTTGTGGTCCCAACACAAGTGGGTCATTCCATTGATCCCATTACTTGTAGGGTTAGGAATGACTACTGCACTCAGCACAAGCATAGCAGGCATTACCACTTCAATTGTCACCTTCTGTAGCCTCTCTAATGATTTCTCTGCTAGCATTGCAGAATTAACTCAATCACTATCCCTTCTTCAAGCTCAAGTAAATTCCCTAGCCACAGTTGTCCTTCAAAACCGCAGAGGTCTTGATTTACTGACTGCTGAAAAAGAAGGTCTTTGCCTATTCCTAATTGAAGAATGTTGTTTTTATATAAATGAGTCCAGCCTCATATATGATGCCATCAATAAATTAAAAGACAGAGCCCAAAAGCTGGCTCATCAGGCAAATGGTTATTCTGGACCTGGCTGAACACTCTAGCTGGAGTCATGGCTTCTTCCAATCCTTAGTCCTCTGATACCTGTATTTCTCCTTCTCTTATTTAGATCTTGTATTTTCTGATTAATCTCTCAATTCCTACAAAAGTGTATACAAGCAATAACCAATCAGTCAATATGACAAATGCTCCTTCTAACCACCCCCACAGTATCAACCTTTGCCTCAAGATCTTCCAGCAGTCTAAATTCTTTCCCATTTTTAGGTTTCCAAGCCACCCCCAAGCCCACTTGAAGAAGCCCTGAGAAACATTTCCCCATCACCCCTCTGTGCCGGCCTTCCTAACATTCTACTGCCTCCACTCTTCATTTCTTTTTCCTTTATATTACTAATATAAAAAGACAACATGGTTTCACCATGTTGATCAGGCTGGTCTCAAACTCCCAACCTCAGGTGATTCGCGCCCTGCAAAGTGCTGGGATTACAGGCATGAACCACCACATCTGGCTTTTTTTTTCAAGTAACCTTTTTGAGAAAAAAAATCGATGTCAGACTTAAAACTGTTTCATGCAGCTCTCTGCTGTCTGTAGATAAAGTCTAAATTCCCAGTATGTTCTTTTTTTTTTTGAGACACAGTCTCACTCACTCACCTAGGCTGGAATGCAGTGGTGCAATCTCGGCTCACTGCAATCTCCACCTCCTGGGTTCAAGTGATCCTCCTGCCTCAGCCTCTCGAGTAGCTGGGACTACAGATGTGTGCCACCACACCCGGCTAATTTTTTGTATTTTCAGTAGAGAAGGGGTGTCACTGTGTTAGCCAGGATGGTCTCAATTTCCTGACCTCGTGATCTGCCCACCTCGGCCTCCCGAAGTGCTGAGATTACAGGTGTGAGCCACTGTACCCGGCCTGTTCTGTCTTTAATGACAAGAAGAAAAATGTTTAGTGTATCTTCCATGACCAGGTTCCTGATGTTTCTCACCTCTGCTCTCATGGAAAGCCCCCTCCTTCTTGCACACTTATTAACACATGCAAATCTTTTAGTATTTCAGTATTTAACTCAAGTCCATTCCTTTATGAATCCTTTTTTTTTCTTTTTTTGAGACAGAGTCTCACTCTGTCACCCAGGCTGGAGTGCAGAATCAGGATCTTGGCTCACTGCAACCTCTGCCTCCTGGGTTGAAGCACTCAAGCAATTCTCCTGCCTCAGCCTCCAGAGTAGCTAGGACTGCAGGCACATATCACAATGCCCGGCTAATTTTTAATATTTTTGGTAGAGATGGGGTTTCACTATGTTGTCTGGGCTGGTCTGGAATTCCTGAGCTCAAGTGATCCTCCCTCCTTGGCCTCCCAAAGTGATGGGATTATAGGTACAAGCCACCACAACCAGCCATTAATCCTTTCCTGATCTGGCACTGTTATAGGACTTATTAAAAAATAATTTTAGGCAGAGAAAGAAGAGGGGTCCTTGGAAATCTTTCATGTCCTTTAAAGCAGCTCCAGAAATGTTTCTTGTCTAGCAGGAAATCCCAGGCAACCTTTGATATGCAAATATAGGCCATTAGGAACTGGGTCCACCGGAACATGGCAATTCCCACCCGCTTCTTCCTGTCCTTGCCCCCATGTGTATCTGGCAATGTAGTCACCCCGACATATCCCCCCATGTGTGTAGATCATCACGGTACCCTTCATTTGCATATTAAAAGGCTAGGGTGGGTGGACCAGTTTTTCTGCAGGCCATGTGAGTAACATGCCTGGTCAACCCAATCCCCTAGACATATGCAAATAAAACACCACCTCCTCCAGCCTACTCATAAGCAGCCACTTTTCCCAGCACATGGGGTCTCCTCTCTCAGCTTTGGAGCCTTTCTCCCTGTCTTTGTACAGGGGAGCTGCTTCTGTCTTCTCCCTTCTTTCCTGCATATTGAACTCTCTAATCCTTAAAACCACTCCATGTGTGTCCACGTCATTTTATCTAATTCTTGTGAGACAAGAGCCCTGCTGTTCCTCTACTCATCAAAGCCATATCAGCACCTCACCCAGTGGTGGGTCTGACTACTCTCTCTCTGTCCTGCCCATACCCTGCATACAGATAGAATTTTTGTTTTTTTACTCCATAACATTCTTGGAGTAGGATGGTAGAATTGTTTACTTGTTCTCTCACTCCTATAAACTCCTTGAAGGTAGATGTTATCTTACTTATCTTTGCGATCTTTGTATCCCAGTGCTTTGCAATTCCTGGTAATCGATAAACATTTTTCAATAAAAAGATGGTGCATGCACACTCGCGTGTACACACACACACACACACACACACACATACACACAAAAGACAAATACAAGGATGGTGCTGACCTTACTTTGACTATTGATACGCTATTTCCACCATTCAGATATTAGTTTCTAATGTGTGATAATGAGAAAGAGCCTTGGTGCCATTCTAGATTCAAACCCTGCTCTGCTCCTTATTATTGTTTGTGACTTGAACAGGTTACCTAACTTTTCAGAGGTGCAATTTCCTCATCTGCTAAATGTACTTACCTTGAGGGCAGTTGTCAGGCTTAGAAAAGATCATGACTATATCTGGGACAGAGTCCAGTTCATAGAAAGTGCTAAGTAAAAGGCTAGTTTCCTTCCCTTCCCCTGTGACTGCTCTTGGCTTTCTAATTTAATAACATTCTGGTTGTGGTCTTCGTGGGGACCTTAACCTTGACACAAGTTAACTCTACTTTATTTCGCCTTAACAGGCAGAGCTTGAGCCTTCTTAATAGAGAAATAATGGAAAATACTGGGAAAAGAATAGACTGAGTTTGTAAGGCTTGGATTTGAGTATCACTTATAAATTGTGTGGCCAGGCAGTGTGGCTCATGCCTATAATCCTACCACTTTGGGAGGCCAAGTTCAAGAGATCAAGGTCAAGAGATCAGGGTCAGAGATCAGGGTCAAGAGATCAGGGTCAAGAGATCAGGGTCAAGAGATCAGGGTCAAGAGATCAAGACCATCTTGACCAAAATGGTGAACACCAACTCCACTTTAAAAAAATGTGGCAGGGCGCGGTGGCTCATGCCTGTAATCCCAGCACTTTGGAAGGCCGAGGCGGGTGGATCACGAGGTCAAGAGATGGAGAGCATCCTGGTCAACATGGTGAAACCCCGTCTCTACTAAAAAAAAATACAAAAATTAGCTGGGCGTCGTGGCTCTCGTCTGTAGTCCCAGCTACTCGGGAGGCTGAGGCAGGATAATTGCTTGAACCTGGGAGGCGGAAGTTGCAGTGAGCCAAGATTGCGCCACCACACTCCAGCCTGGCGCCTGGCAACAGAGCGAGAGTCTGTCTCAAAACAAAAACAAAAACAAAACAAAAAAAATCGTGTGACCTTAGACAAGTAATTTAGTCTTTCTGAATTGTGATTTCTCATATGTAAAATGAAAAAAATATGAATCTCTTAATTAACTAGGGTTTTCCCCCACCAACAAAGTGTAGCTGATGATGGCAACTCACCTCTTGAACTTCTGTTAATTGTGCTTTTGTCGTAACCAATGAGGCACTTCTTTCATGTAAGAGCTTCTTCAGTCGAATCAGCTCTACCTTCTCTTTAATGGAAGCTCTGCAGAAAGAAGGTGCTAAATTATTCTGTCTGAACATGGGTAGAATTAAAAACTTCTCCTTGACTGTGCCCAATAAGAATACCTCCCTCTTGTCTCTTGCCTTCCCCCTCTTCCCCATAATAGAACAGAAGTATGTGGTGTATGTACACTCTAGTAAATAATCTTTCTCCCATTTCTCCTCACACCAGCCAAGATTTGATAGAGATCACTAACCCTAAACTTGTGTTCTGTGAAAAGATAATTACTTTTTTTAAATGATGGTGCTCATAATTTCCCATAAACCTTGCAATGTCAAGCTAGGTCTCAGCCTTGTTTCCTTAGAGAAGTGAGTGAGGTTTGAATGCCATAATTTTTAAATTTTATCTATCTATTTTTGAGAAGGAGTCTCACTCTGTTGCCCAGGCTGAAGTGCAGTGGTGCAATCTCAGATCACTGCAACCTCTGCCTCCCAGATTCAAGCGATTCGCCTCCCGAGTAGCTGGGACTGCAGGTGCCTGCCACTGTGCCCTGCTAAATTTTTACATTTTTAGTAGATAGGTTCCACCATATTGGCCAGGGTGGTCTCAAACTCCTGATCTTGTGATCCACCCGCCTCAGCCTCCCAAAGTACTGGGATTACAAGCATGAGTCACCGTGTCCGGCCTGAATGTGATGGAGAATTTACAAAGAAGATTATGAACCAGGATCCATGGCTCACACCTGTAATCCCAACACTTCGGGAGGCTGAAGCGGGCAGATGGCCTGAAGTCAGGAGTTGGAGACAAGCCTGGGCCACGTTACAAAATCCTGTCTTTACTAAAAATATAAAAATGAACCGGGCATGGCATAAACCAGTAATCCCAGCTACTCAAGAGACTGAGGCAAGAGAATCTGCTTGATCCCGGGAAGTGAAGGTTGCAGTCAGCTGAGATCACGCCACCAGGCACTCCAGCCTGGTGACAGAGCAAGACTCCATCTCAAAGTAAATAAATAAAATAGTAAAATAGACCTGGCACGGTGGCTCACGTCTGTAATCCCAGCACTTTGGGAGGCCAAGGCAAGTGGATCACTTGAAGTTAAAAGTTCATGACCAGCCTGACCAACATGGTGAAATATCATCTCTACTAAAAATACAAAGATTAGCAGGGCATGGTAGTACACACCTGTAATCCAAGCTACTCAGGAAGCTGAGGCAGAAGAATGGCTTGAATGTGGGAGGTAGAGGTTGCAGTGAGCCAAGATCGTGCCACTGCACTCCAGCCTGGGCCACATACAGACACTGTCTTAAAAAAAAAAAAAAAAAAAAAAAAAAAATAGACCAGGTGTGGTGGCTCATGCCTGTAATCCCAGCATTTTGGGAGGCCGAGGCAGGCAGATCAGGAGGTCAGGAGTTCAAGAACATCCTGGCCAACACAGTAAAACCCTGTCTCTACTAAAAATATAAAAATGGCCAGGCACAGTGACTCAACGCCTGTAATCCCAGCACTTTGAGAGGCCAAGGCAGGCGATCACCTGAGGTTGGGAGTTTGAGACCAGCCTGACCAACATGGAAAAACCGTGTCTCTACTAAAAATACAAAATTAGCCAGGCATGGTGGTACATGCCTGTGATACCAGCTACTTGGGAGGCTGAGGCAGAAGAATAGCTTGAACCTGGGAGGCAGAGGTTGCAGTGACCCAAGATTGCGCCATTGCATTCCAGCCTGGGTGACAGAGAGACTTTATCTCAAAAAAAAAAAAAAAAAGGTGGCCACATACTGTATAATCCCACCTATGACATTCTAGAAGAGGCAATACTAGAGACAGTAAAAAGATCAGAGGTTGCCAGTGGCTGGAGATTAAAGACATGACTAAGTGGAACACAGGATTTTTAGGTCAGTGAAACTACTCTGTATGATACTATAATGACATTTGACAAATATACATTTGTCAAAACCCATAGAATGTACAACACCAAGACTAAACCCTAATGTAAACTATGGCTGTTGGGTGATAATGATGTCTCAATGCACCCCTCTGGTAAGGGGTATTAGTAGTTAGAAAGGCTGTGTGTGTGTTTGGAGGCAGTGGGTATACATTTCCTGTTTAGTTGTTATAAAACTAAAACTTGTATTAAAAATATATTTTGAAAATGTTATCCGACTGGGCACGGTGGCTCACACCTGTAATTCCAGCACTTTGGGAGGCTGAGGCAGGCAGATCACGAGGTCAGGAGATCGAGACCATTCTGGCCAACATGGTGAAACCCTGTCTCTATTAAAAATACAAAAATTAGCTGGGCATGGTGGCATGTGGTTGTAATCTCAGCGACTCGAGAGGCTGAGGAAGGAGAATTGCTTTAACCAGGGAGTTGGAGGTTGCAGTGAGCCAAGATCATGCCACCGCACTCCAGCCTAGTGACAGAGTGAGACTCCATCTCAAAAAAAAAAAAAGTTGTCTAGAAACTGATGCACAAAGAAGGTTAAGAATCCCATTTGGTGATGAGAATGAAGTATTTTCCTTCTGTATAGTAAAGCAGCAACTCTCCTATTTACATAAACACTTCTTTAGGTTAATCCTTTTTTATTTTTTATTTTTATTTATTCTTTTTAATTTTTTTATTTTTAAAGATGGGGTTTTACCATGATGGCCAGACTGGTCTTGAACTCCTTGAACTCCTGACCTCAGGTGATTCGCCCGCCTTGGCCTCCCAAAGTGCTGGGATTACAGGCGTGAGCCACCTCACTCGGACTTTTTTTTTTTTTGGGACAGAGTTTCACTCTTGTTGCCAGGGTGGAGTACAATCTGAGCTCACTGCAACCTCCTCCTCCCAGGTTCAAGGGATTCTCCTGCTTCAGCCTCCTGAGTAGCTGGGATTACAGGTGCCACCCACCACGCCCGGCTAATTTTCTTGTATTCTTAGTAGAGATGGGGTTTCACCATGTTGGCCAGGCTGGTCTTGAATTCCCAACCTCAGGTAATCTGCTCACCTTAGCCTCTCAAAGGGGATTACAGGTGTGAGCCAGTGTGCCTGGCAGGTTAATCCATTTCTTAACCTACTAGGGACTCCACATCTACTACTCAGATTGAATTGAATCCCAAACATTCTCTCCCCCTGCCCCACACCCAGATGGAGGAAAGATGTAAACAACAATCTCTTAGCTTTTTCAGTTCATTATGGTTTCAGGCATGGAGTGCCACACTCTCACCGAAGCTCTGCAGCCTTCTGAGCACGCTCCAAAGAGCTTCTGTTTTCAAAATTTTCATCTTTAGACCACACTTTCTCAGGAGACTTGGGTGGCTCTTCCACTTGCATAGTATTGCTGGCCATGATGGGGGCACTGTTAGGCATGCATACACCAATGGGATTAGCCATACTTATGACATTGCTGAAACAAATTATACTGTTAGAACCAGAAACACTAAATATAAAACGGATAATTAGAAACTGTTGTTACAGGTTTAGAATTGGGTTCTCACATATGTAAAAAGAAGTTAAATGAGTCCGTAATCTTGGTACATGTCAAGAAAAATCTTATAAAATATAGCTTTCAAATGTCAAAAACAAAGGAATTATGATCTAAGGAACAAAAATATGAATGGAAGAGAGGGGAATACCTTCAATTGAGAAAAGGATCTTTCTAAGGTCCAGCCCTACAGGGTTCTGAGCCCCTCCCTGCTGGTGCGGAGATGAGAAATTGTAGAAATAAAAGATGCAAGACACAGAGATAGAGAAAAGAGTTTGGGCCTGGGGGTCCACTGCCAACCAAATCGCGGAGTCCTGAAGTGGCTGCGAATGCTGGGATGCTCTCATTTTTATTGAGTTGCAAATCTGGGAGCAGGTTAGGTAGGGCGTGGTCTTGGTCAGAGATGGGGCAGGGTAGATAGGGTGTGGCAGTGATAGGGTCAAGTATATCACATGTCATTCAGGGAGGGGCTCAGGAATTTCTGGCACCGGAAGTAAGGTAAGGAACATAATGCATCAGCACTTTTTCCATACTTATCAAGAAAGAACTACAACATTAAGATTTATATTACTATTACTGATTATCTTTTCTAAGAAAAAAGGAACCAGGCGCAGAAGCAGAACATAAGAGTAGACATGTAACGTGACCACTGAAGCACAGCATCACAGAGATAGTTAAGCGCCCAGATGTCTGTGGGTTTACCTGACAGCCGTCAGGCCTTACCACAACAGCTTGGAGAAGCAGAGTTTTCTCCTAACTCCTCTGGGGAAGGAAGAAGTCTCAGCTATTTTGGACGTCTCCTTCCCTAGTTAGCTAAACAGTGGGCACTTTTCCAGCGCTGTCACTGCCGCACAGCCAAGGCACCCTCCAGCAGCCCTTATGCAGGTGCGTGACAGAGGGCTTAGAGCATCTTGCCTTAGTGTCATTCATTTCACAATGTCACCCCAGGTTCACACTTCCTACCTGAGAAGTATTAGTAAAAGAATTAAGATCACCTATGAATAACTAAGATCACATATGAATAACTACTAGAGTTATATATTTTTTTTAAGACAGGGTTTCACCATGTTGGTCAGGCTGGTCTTGGACTCCCGACCTCAGGTGATCTGCCTGCCTTGGCCTCCAAAGTGCTTGGATTACAGGCGTGAGCCACCACGCCCAGCCCTAGGGTTATATTTCTAATTACTTTCTTCATTATTTATATGGAAATAGGCTGAGGCTTTTTGCTCCTGCCTCAGAGCTTAGGGATCTTCCCCCTACAGAACTTTATTTTAATTTCCTCAGAGGACAGAGAGAAGCTTTTTTTCCATTTTTAAGCAATGACCTTGGAATTTGACCTAGGGTTGACTTTCATCTTCTCTGATCAGGCCGAAAGACTAAAATCACCAGCATTCACTTGTGCCCTAAATTATGCCTTTCTAATTAAAGTGGCAGGAATAACAACACGGGATAAATGAGAAGAACTCACAGTTCACTGGATTCACTGGCTATTTCACCTCTGGTGTTTTCACTTGTGGCATGCTCCTTAAACGACGGAGGGGCTGTGTAGCTTAGCCTGTCCCTTGGCCCTAAAAGTTTAGACAGAAGATGCAGACTCAGAGGTTCCCTCTCTTCACTTTGGAGCACCCCACCTTTGTCTCTGTACAGGGGAGCTTTTTTCTTCCCCCTTGTCTCTTGTCTATTAAACTCCCTGTTCCTTAAAACTGAAAAAAAAAAAAAGATGTAGACTCTGGCAATACCCTCCAGAACACCAAATGCTGAAACACAGGCTTGAGCGTAGAAAGTTTTGAGACCTGGGTGAAATCCTTATATGACAATTGGTCCCTGAGGAGATTTTTTTTTTTTTACTCTTGGAAAGAACTGCAACTAAAGTCAGCTGAACTACAGACCCTCAAGTGAGCAAGTACAAATAGGAAGAAAAAAGAAAGATGGAAGCTTGTCCAGGGCAGAGACTGTGTCCAACTGTAACCATCTTTATCTCTAGTGCCCAGTACGTAAGGGGTCCCCAGCTATGCTGAACTGTTAAATGGAACTGAAATTTAATTTCATGCAATTTTTCTACTTTCATTTGTTTTTTTTGCAAATGTTTGGTTGTCTGGAGTGCGCAACTTGAAATTATAGGACCATTCTAAGCAAAATAAGTATGAATAAGAGTACTTAATTAGCCTGGGGCAGTGGCTCAAGCCTGTAATCCCAGCACTTTGGGAGGCCGAAGCAGGCGGATCATGAGGTAAAAAGATTGAGACCATCCTGGCCAACATGGTGAAACCCCGTCTCTACTAAAAATACAAAAATAAGTTGGGTGTGGTGGCGCTCGCCTGCAGTCCCAGCTACTCAGGAGGCTGAGGCAGAAGAATCGCTTGAATCCGGGAGGCGCAAGTTGCAGTGAGCAGAGGTTGCGCCACTGCACTCTAGACGGCCGGAGCGAGACTGTCTCAAAAAATTAAATGCTGTGTGTAGGCTTTTTTTTTCCTTAGGATACTCATTGCTGATTTAGATCCATGAGAATGGGTGTCTACTCTAGAGATTCAACGTTGGGTTTGGTTTTTGAAGTTTTGTTTTTTGAGGCGGAGTCTAACTGTTGCCCAGGTTGTAGTGCAGTGGTACCATGTGGGCTCACTGCAGCCTCCACCTCCCAGACTCGAGCAGTCCTCTCGTGTCAGTGTCCCAGGTAGGTGGGACTGCAGGTATGTGCCACAAGGCTTGGCTAATTTTCATATTTTTTAGTAGAGATGGCATTTCATTGTGTTACCCAGGCTGGTCTCGAACTCCTGGGCTTAAGTGATCCACCTACCTCGGCCTTCCAAAGGGCTGGGATTACAGATATGAGCCGCAGCACCCAGTCATCAACGTTGGGTTTCACAGCAGCCAGAAAAGTCAGAACTCAGACGATTCCATTTGTAATACAGGAAGAGGAGAAATTTCAACTGATCCTGGTCACTTACAGCTTACTTCTAAGACCTCTATTTCAGGAATGGGCTTTGAGAAACTATGGACCCTAAGGAAACTGAATGCAAAGTATGTCTATGTGTGCCTATGTTTTTGTTGAGAGAAGGGTCTTAGCTTTGATCGTGGTTTCAAAGGAGTCCACTTTCCCAACAGGCTAAGAACCCCAGCTTTAGAAGCAGAGGTGTTCTGGAAATCCTGTCTTTCCAACCAATTAGCACAGTAGTGCTGTGGTGGGAACCCTGGTAAGGCCACTTATGATGGAGATTCGCAATGTTATCTAGGTTTATTTTCTAGACCTGCTCTAGAACTGACCAGCAAAGTTCCCATTTTCTGTTGTCTGATTCTGCCCTCAGCGGTACTCCATGGTGAATTGAGAATTTTGAACCTGATTGTCCCACTCAGGAAAAAGATCTTGGGGGAGGCAGACAGGAGGGAGTAAGAACAAAATGGGCAGAAGGCGGCAGTGAGGAAAACGTGGCTGGCACATCAGCCCTTCCCAGTGTCTTAGCCCTGTCAGGGATGTGGCCTTAAATCTCACCCCCTCTTTGGTTTCTCCGGCACCGATGCACCAGAGGTGTGGAGCTGTCTGTGTCCCACAGGGAAGCGAGGCTGGGCGCGGCGGGGGTGGCGGGGTTGACGCACTGGAACTGCCCTTGCAGTCGGTGCATCTGAGGGCGCTGGTGTATGTAGAGGCGCTGCCGCCACCCCGCGTTTTGCCGGCGCCTTGAGGTCTCCGAAAGCTGCGCAGCCTCCTCCGCTACCGGCAGGCTCCGGCCAGCAGTGGTCAACCTGAGCAAGGTCGTCCTCAGCCTGTGGACAAATAGAACACGTGGCTTCTCCTTTCATGAAAGTTACTATTTCTATGGTTTATTTGGACAAATAATCACGAATTGATCTGTGATATGTATTCATCTACTGTGGTCTATTAATCACAATTTATTTAGAGACTGAGTGTTGCTCTGTCGCTTAGGCTGGAGTGTAGTGGCAAGATCTCGGCTCACTGCAACCTTTTCCCAGGGTCAAGCAATTCTCCTGCCTCAGCCTCCCTAGTAGCTGGGATTACAGGCGTCTGCCACCACACCCAGCTAATTTTTGTATTTTTAGTTGAGACAGGGTTTCACCATGTTGGTCAAACTGTTCTCAAACTCCTGACCTCAGGTGATCCGCCTGCCTCCGCCTGCCAAAGTGCTGGGATTACAGGCTGAGCCACTGAGCCCGGCCTAATCACACTTTAAAAAGATTAATCTTTTTCTCTGAAAGAGTCTGAGAAAAAAAAAAAAGATTAATCTTGTCCCCAGTATACTGTAACTTTTTGATGACAGGGATATTGTGGTACCTGTCTTTATTCTATTGCAGTGATCATGCCTTCACCTTAGTCAAAAAAAAAAAAAAAAGTTGAGGCATTTCCCCAATATATTTGTGTGCATTTTAAAAAATTATGGATTTCTGTACTAATTACAGTCATTATAAAATATTTTTTAAAGGGATGACAAATGTTAAAATGTTAATGCTTTTTCTATCCCACTTGTCTGTACACCCTTGTATATGTGCTACAAACTAAGGATAACTCCTTTATTGCTTTTAGTAACATTATCTTGACCTAAAATCATGTTTTTTTTTTAACCATGACTATCTGATTCTATGCTCTCGTTGTGCTATGTCCTCAATCATATCCCCACTCAAAATTCATATCTTGAAGTCTTAACCCTCAAGGTGACTGTATCTGGAGATTGGGTGTTTTGGAGGTTTTGGTTTTTTTTTTTTGAGATGGAGTTTTGCTCTTGTTGCCCAAGCTGGAGTGCAATGGTGCAATCTCGGCTCAAGGCAACCTCTGTCTCCCAGGTTCAAGTCATTCTCCTGCCTCAGCCTCCTGAGTAGCTGGGATTATAGGTAAGTGCCACCATGCCAAGCTAATTTTGTATTGTAAGTAGAGATGGGGTTGCTCCATGTTGGTCAGGCTGGTCTCAAACTCCCGACCTCAGGTGATCCACCCACATGGCCTCCCAAAGTGCTGGGATTACAGGTGTGAGCCACTGCACCCGGCCTTCGGTGGTTAAGTTTGATCCTTATGCACGTAACCGTCCTCCCTTTGGTCAGGGCTATACCCAACCTGGACCTGGTTATCGATAAGGAGGCTTATTTATACCAATTAATGTAGCTGCTAGCTATTGGCCTCCCAAAAGACTCCAAAACTATTTTAATTTGTATTGAAGTTCAGAAATTGAAAAGCGGAGCATTTTTTATGGTATCATCATTGTTGCTATTAATTGAAAGTATAATTATTTGCTGGACCACAAAGACCAAAATGAAAGTTTTTTCCTCCCCTGCTTAAAAATGTAGCAGCTTCTTAGTTACTTTGGAACACTACTCTTACGTGTATAAAGTGATTGACTTTCTAGCTTCCCTTGTCCAGAGGATATTAAAATGCTAGGGTGAGGTTTAGCCATCTTACTTGGCTTTTTACTATTAACATGATGTACTAAAGTAGAGCCCTTTGAGAATACAACTAGATATTATGTACAAAATATAACACTGATAGATTAATAAAGATGATTGAATCCAAAAAAAAAAAAAAAAAATGAGTTCACAAGGGTGGGGCCGTAATTAGATAAGACTGTAGCCTTTTAACAAGAGATTTTTCTCTCCCCACCTCCCAAGACACAGGGAGAAAGCAAGTCAGCAAGCTAGAAAGATGTGTTTTCAGCCAGGTGCAGTGGCTCACAGCTGTAATCCTAGCACTTTGGGAGGCTGAGGCGGGTGGATCACCTGAGGTCAGAAGTTCAAGACCAGCCTGGCCATCATGGTGAAACCCCATCTTAAAAAAAAAAAAAAAAAAGAAAGAAAGAAAAAAGATGTGTTCTCCTTTCCATGTTGAAAAAAAAAAAACCGAAAGATGGCCTTCACCAGGATCCATGCAGGCACACTCATCTCAGACTTCCAGGTTCAGAACTCTGAGAAAACCAGTCTGTTGCTTAAGCCACCCAGTCTGTGGTAGTCTCTTAGGGCAGCCTGAGCTGACTAAGACACACTGCCTGCCTGTTCTGACATTTACTAACTGTAGCTTTGGGCATATCACTTAACCTTTCTGTGCTCAGTTACCTCATGTGTAAATAAAGATTAAAACAGTATGTACCTCACTAGATTGTTCTGAGGATTAATAAGCTAAAAAATATATATATGTAAAGCACTTAGAACAGTGAGGGTACTGTGTAAGGGCTTTAGGTGTTAGCTATCATTACAGATCATTATACCCAGATAAAGAAAACCAGGCTTAAAATAACTAAGTAACTTGCCCAAAGCCAGAGGCATAGAATCCAGGTTAACCATTTAGCATCCATCGTCTCAAGTACTCTTTGATTATCAACCAAGAAGCAAGATTTTTTTGGCCCATACAACCTTCTGACTTCACTCAAATCACTAGATTCTCAAGTCCTCCACAACATAGAAAAGGAAAAAAAAAAAAAATCACCAACTCTGAAGAGTACTGGTCCACAATGGAGGCCTACGATCCCGCAGATTCTAAATGAAGCTCTGAATCACTCCTGGGGGTTACAATGAGAAAGCAAAACACTGCCCTTAACCTTAGGAAACTGGTCTGACAACTAGTCCTCAGTGTTGTTTGAAGCTGGTCTGTGCTATTCTCCATTTGTTTTTGTTTTGAGGCCTAGTCTTACTCTGTCACCCAGGCTGGAATGCAGTGGTGCAATCTCGGCTCACTACAACCTCTGCCTCCACCTCATGGGTTCAAGCGATTCTCTTGCTGCAGCCTCTGGAATAGCTAGGATTACAGGCTCCCACCACCGCACCTGGATAATCTTTGTATTTTTAGTAGAGACGGAGTTTCACCATGTTGGCTAGGCTGGTCTTGAACTCCTGACCTCAGGTCATCTGCCTGCCTCAGCCTCCCAAAGTGCTGGGCCTATAGGCATGAGCCACTGCACCCAGCTGCTATTCTCCTTTTGGACACCTCACGGGACACCAACATGAAACAAGTTCACTCCAAAACCATGTTTTAAAAAACAAACCATGTGACACAAAATAAGTCCACTACCTAATATTTTCTATGTACAGACAAAATTAGTGTCACTGCCATCCACAAAATACCAAACATCCTTCTCTCCAGGTTAACATGAGCGACTGCAACTTCTTTACCAACCATGGCTTCAGCCTTGCACTAGTCTACCCTCCCTGTAGATACGATTTACTGATGCTTGAGTCCAGGAAGTTGAGGCTGCAGTGAGCTGAGATTGCAGCACTGCAGTCCAGGCTGTGTGCCAGAGTAAGACCCTATCTCAAAAAAAAAAAAAAGAGAAAGAAAGAAAAGAATTTATTGAGATACCCAAAGATAAAATTGTGCTTGCTTTCTGACAGGACCAAATCTGGAGCAAACCTGTTTCCTTGGATCCTCCCCCAAATCATCCAACCAACCAAAGCTCAGATGCTATAAGTTCTAACACATTTACTGAGATGCCTCTAGTTCCCCATGGTGTGCATTTTCTCTAGCTGTAATGAATAGTAAGCCCAACTTGCTCAACTGCAGTTTATGTTCCTGGTGGTCCTTGGCTAGAAGGCATTGACACCAATATCTTCAAATATCTCCAAGAGATAGACTCCAGACTTTCACAACTCCCATTCTTCCCATCTGTTTACCTTCCCTCACCTCCGTCTCAGATTTCTTTCCAAATCCCCATTTTCTAAAGTAAGTAATCTAAGATCATTGTATGTATTTTGAAATTAAGAGTTTTCACTTCTGGGGCAGGCACGGTGGCTCATACCTGTAATCCCAGCACTTTGGGAGGCTGAGGCGGACAGATCACTTGAAGCGAGGAGTTCAAGACCGGCCTGGCCAATGTGGTGAAACCCTGTCTCTACTAAAAATACAAAAATTAGTTGGGCACAGTGGCACCTGCTTGTAATCCCAGCTACTTGGGAGGCTAAGGCAAGAGAATTACTTAAACCTGGGAGGCGGAGGTTGCAGTGAGCCAAGATCAGGCCACTGCCCTCCAGCCTGGGTAATAGAGCAAGACTCTATCTCCCAAAAAACAAAACAAAAAAAACCACACACACTTTTCCACCTCTGCTACTCACTAGGTATGATCTCAGGCTAGTTATTTAACTTCTTTCTGCTTCCTTTTCCTCTTAATTATACCTCCTTCAGACTATTAAATGAACAGTATTTGTATTAAATTAGCTGGCTGGGCAGGATGGCTCACACCTGTAATCCCAGCACTTTGGGAGGCCGAGGTGGGTGGATCGTTTGAGACCAGCCTGGCCAACATGGTGAAACTCCGTCTCTGCTAAAAGTACAAATATTAAGGCTGGGTGTGGTGGCTCACGTCTGTAATCCCAGCACTTTGGGAGGCCGAGGCAGGTGGATCACCTGAGGTCAGGAGTTCACGGCCACCCTGGCCAACATGATGAAACCCCATCTCTATTACTTAAAAAAAAAGGAAAAAAAAAGATTAGCCAGCCATGGTGGTGTGTGCCTGTAGTCCCAGCTACATGGGAGGCTGAGGCAGGAGAATTGCTTGAACCTGGGAGGTGGAGGTTGCAGTGAGCCGAGATTGTGCCACTGCACTCCAGCCTGGGCAACAGAATGAGACTCCATCTCAAAAAAAAAAAAAAAAAAAAAAATTACCGAGACATGGTGGTGGTGGTGCAAGCCTGTGATACCAACTACTCAGGAGGCTGAAGCAGGAGAATCACTTGATCCCAGGAGGCAGAGGTTGCAGTCAGCTGAGATCATGCCACTGCACTCCAGCCTGGGAAACAGGGTGAGACTCCATCTCAAAATTAAATTAAAAAATATATAGATAACACTTACAACATGCCTACATGGATCAATATGATCTTCAGTTTTGTTTTGTAAATAAAGACCCCTTCTTTTACCTGCCCCTGCAGTCTTCGTTCCTTTGAGATTTTGATCATTCCTCCTGTCTCCATCCCCTCTTTTGTGACCAGGGGAGGAGCCTGCCCAGTCTCTTATTCTGTGGGCTGAAATAGTATCACCTAGGCTCTTAATGATACTCTGTGGCCTGTGGTCACAGTCTATCGACATGCTTGGCAAAAAATAGACGAAAGCAGTATTGCTTCAAAAGTTATTTTTGGCCGAACGCAGTGGCTCACATCCGTAATCCCAGCACTTTGGGAGGCTCAGGTGGGTGGATCATCTGAGGTCAGGAGTTCGAGATCAGCTTGGCCAACAGGGTAAATCCCCATCTCTATTAAATATACAAAATTAGCTGGACATAGTGGCAGATGCCTGTAACCCCAGCTACTTGAGAGGCTGAGGCAAGAGAATTGCTTGAACATGGGAGGCAGAGGTTGCAGTGAGCTGAGATCATGCCACTGCATTCGAGCCTGGGGTACAAAGCAAGACTATGTCTCAAAAAAAAAAAAAATTATTTTTGGAGCTCAACATCCTTGGCATTTGAATCATTTCCTGGTATAGACATCTTAGCAAAACATGTTCCTTTTTGTTTAGTGTGATGTAGGCCTGTTGTAGACACAGCTTTTAAAAATTTAAGAACTTTAAATACCTTTTGATCTCATCCTGTTGCTTCCAAGAAAGCTCCTTCACCAACATGTGATCTTCGCGAAGTCGAAAGAAACTGTCCTCCAGTTCCTCCCGGTTCATCCTGCTCAAAGGTGGTTGAGTTTTCATATTCTTACCTAAAGTCCCAGAAGACAGTAAATGGACAGTATTTTTACATGTTTTTTCTTTTTTTAAAAAAAGATGGGGTTTCGCTGGGCGTGGTGGCTCACGCCTGTAATCCAACCACTTTGGAGGCCAAGGTGGGCAGATCACCTGAGGTCCAGAGTTCACGACCAGCCTGACCAACATGGTGAAACCCCATCTTTAAAAATTAAAAAAAAAAAAAAAAAAGAAAAAGAAAAAAGAAAATAAAATAAAAAGATGGGGTTTCACCATGATGGCCAGGCTGGTCTTGAACTCCTGACCTCAGGTGATCCACCCACCTCAGCCTCCCAAAGTGCTAGGATTACAGGCATGAGCCACCGCGCCCAGCCTACATGTATTTTTTTTAACCCTTCTGGTCTCTCATCACATCTTGCCCAGAGAGCATAAATCTATTTTGAGTCAAGTATTTATGAGGAAAATCACAAAGTGTAAGAAATGACTCCAGCTGGGTGCAGTGCTCACACCTGTAATCCCAGCACTTTGGGAGTCTGAGGCAGGTGAATCACAAGGTCAGGAGTTCAAGACCAACCTGGCCAACATGGTGAAACCCTGTCTCTACTAAAAATACAAAAATTAGTTAAGCATCGTGGCGGGCACCTAGAATCCCAGTTACTCCGAAAGAGCAACACTCAGTCTCAAAAAAAAAAAAAAGGAAATGACTCCTATTGGAGGCTGTTTTCTCTATTATTACAGTATGAGGGTGTGACTCAACCTTCCATCTAGAAAATACATTCTCTAGATAAAAATATCAAACAAAGCTTTTATTCTACTTACTTTCTCTTTTTTTGAGACAGGGTCTCACTGTCACCCAGGCTCAAGGGCAGTGGTGCAATCTCGGCTCACAGGTTCAAGAGATTCTCCTGCTTCAGCCTCCAGAGAAGCTAGGATTACAGGCACCTGCTACCATGCCCAGCTCGTTTTTGTATTTTTAGTAGAGATGGGCTTTCACCATGTTGACCATGCTGGTCTCCAACTCCTGACTTCAGGTGATCCACCTGCCTCAGCCTCCTTAAGTGGTGGGATTACAGGCATGAGCCACTGTGACTTGTCTATTTTTGTATCCTTATTAGATAATTTAGACCTAGACAAGGATGGTTCCCATGACTGTCTTCATAAACCCAGTAAGGAAAAGGATAAAAACTTTTCTTGAGGCTGGGCATGGTGGCTCAGCCTGTAATCCCAGCACTTTGGGAGGCCGACGCAGGTGGATCACCTTAGGTCAGGTGATCAACCTGACCAACATGGAGAAACCCCGTCTCTACTAAAAATACAAAATTAGCTGGGCATGCCTGTAATTCCAGCTACTCGGGAGGCTGAAGCAGGAAAATCTCTTGAACCTGGGAGGCACAGGTTGCAGTGAGCCAAGATTGTGCCATTGCACTCCAGCCTGGGAAACAAGAGCGAAACTCCATCTCAAAAACAAAACAAACAAAAAAACAAAACCTTCGATTACCAAGAACCATCTTATTTTTCTAGTCAGGAAAAACTGTCCCCAAAGCTACCTCCTTAGATAAGATCCTTTGCTTGGTCTAAGCAGAGGAAACTAGAGCACACTTTTCAGTGTGAGTGTTCACCGGCCCTGGTCTGCTCTGATCTCATGGTGAATGGGAACCATGGTTTTTATTATTATTATTATTATTTACACAGTCTGTCACTTTTGCCCAGGCTGAGTGTAGTGGTGCAATCTCGGCTCACTGCAACCTGCGTCCCCCTGTCTCCCGGGTTCAAGGGATTCTTGTGCTTTAGCCTCCCGAGCAGCTGGGATTACAGGCACATGCCACCAAGCCCGACTAGTTTTTATATTTTTAGTTACCGAGTACCAGCTCGGCTGTAAAGAATCCCACCCTGGCAGCGCTGAAAGAACCAAGAGACAGACACTCAGAACAGCAAAGTGGAGCTATCTGAGGGGCCAGCAGCCTTCCGAGCTGAGAGCCTCAGAGGCTGACAGCATTCCAGACTAAAGGCCCCGAGAAGACGCTGACCCAGGCTTTTATTCTCTCTGAACAGGTGCTCATTATTAACAAACAGGTGTTCGGTATTTTCTCCTAACACAAAACATGCCAGGTAGACAGCTGATGCCCGCTTACCACTGATCACAAACAACCTAAAAAGTATTCTCCACGAGGGAGCCGTGGGGGCAGGGTCAGATAGCTTAAATAATTGTTTTAACAGGTGTATGATATCTATATATTGTCCTGCCACTTTGGAATGCCCCAAGTAGTTTTCTACTTGGGAGGGGGGGGCACTAGGTTTTCCTTGCCATCGTTCTTCCTAGCAAACAATATATTCTATCATACACTCAGCATTCATCAATATTCATAAACTTAACATTTCTCAACATCAATATTCATACACATTACATTTCTCAACATTTAGTAGAGACGAGCCTTCACCATGTTGGCCAGGCTGGTCTTGAACTCCTGACCTCAAGTGATCGATCCACCTCAGCCTCCCAAAGTGTTGGGATTACAGGCGTGAGCCACCACACCTGGCCAGGAACCATCTTAAAATCCCCAGAATACAAAAGACAGCTTAACTCTACACTGGGAAGAAGGAGGGCTCAAACCTTTGGTCGCAGAACCACCTCAGCCATCACCATCACCTCACTGATCTATCCTTTGGAAGATGACATGAAAATTTTCAAAGAACAGCTTTATTGAGGTATAATTGATATGTAATTCACTGTATATATTTAAAGTGAAAATTTGGATTAATTTTGACATTTGTGTATACCTGTGAAACCACCACCACAGTTAGGATAATGAACATATTCTACATCCCCAAGTTTCCTTATATCCATTTGTAATCCATTCCTTCCCGCTCTACCCCAACCTCGACCCCTGCCTTTGTTCCCAGGAATCAACAAATACATTTTATGTCATTACAGATTACTTTGCATTTTCTAGAATTTTACTTTATTATTTTTTTAAATTTTTTGAGAAAAAGTCTTGCTTTTGCCCAGCTGGAGTGCAGTGGCACAGTCTTGGCTCACTGCAACGTCTGCCTCCCAGGTTCAAACATTCTCCTGCCTCAGCCTCCTAACTAACTGTGACTACAGGTGTGCGCCACCACGCCCAGCTAATTTTTGTTTTGTTAGTAGAAATGGGATTTCACCATGCTGACCAAGCTGGTCTCAAACACCTGACCTCAAGTCATCCACATACCTTGGCCTCCCAAAGTACTGGGATTACAGGTGTGAGCCACCCCACCTGGCCACTGTTTTCTAGAATTTTATATAGATCAATTAATCCACTGTGTACCATTTTTTGGTCTGACTTCTTTCACTCATTATAATTATTTTGAGATTGATTCACGGTGTTTCATAGGTCAATAGTTCCTTTTTTTTTTTTTTTTGAGATGGAGTTTTACTCTGTCACCCAGGCTGTAGTGCAATGGTGTGATTTCGGTTCATTTCAACCTCCGCCTCCCGGGTTCAAGCAATTCTCCTGCCTTAGCCTCCTGAGTATCTGGGATTACAGGTATTCGACACCACACCCGGCTAATTTTGTATTTTTAGTAGAGACGGGATTTCTCCATGTTGGTCAGGCTGTTCTCCCACTCCCAACTTCAGGTGATCTGCCCACCTCAGCCTCCCAAAGTGCTGGGATTATAGGCATGAGCCACTGCACCCAGCTTCAATAGTTCCTTTCAATTGCTAAGTAATATTCCTTTGTATGAATATACCATATTTATTTGTCCATTCACTTTTTAAAAAATACTCATTTACTGTTGATGGGCATTGAATTGTTTCCATTTTTGGCCATTGCAGTTACAGCTGCTATGAACATCTATGTACAAGTCTTTGTGTGGATATGTTTCCCTTTCTTTTGGGTAAATAGAAAAGTATAAAACAGTTGGGTCACAAGATAGGTGTAAGTTTAACTGTTTTTTTTTTTTTTTTTTTTTTTTTGAGACGGAGTTTTGATCTTATTGCTCAGGCTGGAGTGCAATGGTGTGATCTTGGCTCACCGCAACCTCTGCCTCCTGGGCTCAGGTGATTCTCCTACCTCAGCGTTCCAAGTAGCTGGGATTACAGGCATGCACCAACACCCCCAGTAATTTTGTATTTTCAGTAGAGATGGGTTTTCTCCATGTTGGTCAGGCTGGTCTTAAACTCCTGACCTCAGGCGATCTGCTCACCCTGGCCTCTCGAAGTGCTGGGGTTACAGGCGTGAGTCACCGCTCCCCACCTTTTTTTTTTTTTTTTTTGAGATGGAGTCTGGCTCTGTTGCCCAGGCTGGAGTGCAACGGTATGATCTCAGCTCATTGCAACCTCTGCCTTCTGGGTTCAAGCGACCCTCCTGCCTCAGCCTCTCGAGTTGCTGGGATTATAGGTATGAGCCACCACGCCCAGTGAATTTTTGTATTTTTAGTAGAGATGGGGTTTCACCATGTTGGTCAGGCTAGTCTCCAACTCCTGACCTCAAGTGATCCATCTGCTTCGGCCTCCCAAAGTTCTGGGATTACAGGCATGAGCCACCATGCCCGGTCTAGATTTTAAAAGACTACCAAACTGTTTTACAAAGTGATTATACCATTTGCTATTCCCACCAGCAGTGTATGAGAGTTCCAGTTCCTCCACATCGTTGCCAACACTTGGTCTTTTTAAATTTAGACATCCTAGTGGGTATGTAGTGGTTGTAATTGTATTAATTTTCGTTATTATGTTACATTTCTCTAATAGCTAATTATATTGAACATTTTATGTGCTTATTTGATTACTGTACTTTCTGTTTGTTTTTTGTTTTTGGAGACAGAGTCTTGCTCTCCCAGCACTTTGGGAGGCTAAGGAGGGCAGATCACGAGGTCAGGAGATCGAGACCATCCTGGCCAACATGGTGAAACCCTGTCTCTACTAAAAATACAAAAGAACTAGCTGGGCATGGTGGCCTGTAATCCCAGCTACTCGGGAGGCTGAGGCAGGAGAGAATCGCTTGAACTAGGGAGTCAGAGGTTGCAGTGAGCTGAGATTGTGCCACTGTGCTCCAGCCTGGTGACAGAGCAAGACTCTGTATCAAAAAAAAAAAAAAAAGAAAATTCCCTTAATGTGCTGAACGTAGTGGATCATGCCTGTAATCCCAGCACTTTAGGAGGCTGAGGCGGGTGGATCGTATGGTCAGGAGTTAAAGACCAGCCTGGCCAACATAGTGAGACCCCCATCTCTACTAAAAACACAAAAATTAGCCAGGCATGGTGGCACGTGCCTGTAATCCCAGGTACTTGGGAGGCTGAGGCAGGAGAATCGCTTGAACCTGGGAGGTGGAAGTTGTGGTGAGCTGAGATCGAACCACTGCACTCCAGCCTGGGTGACAGAGCAAGACTCCAACTCAAAAAAAAAAAAAAAAAAAAAAAAGAAATTCCAGCTGGGGGTGGTGGCTCACGCCTGTAATCCAAACACTTTGGAGGCCAAGGTGGGCGGATTTCCTGAGGTCAGGAGTTCAAGACCAGCCTGACCAACAGGGTGAAACCCGTCTTTAAAAAAAAAAAAAAAAGTAGGGTCACTAGGAAGAAAATTGTAATATGACCGTATGCCTTTATGAAAATCTTTATTATGACAAATACGCCAGGTACGGTGGCTTATGCTTATGATCTCAGCACTTTGGGAGGCCATAGTGGGCAGATAGGTTGAGTTCAGGAGTTTGAGACCAGCCTGGGCAACACAGTGAAACCTCTCTCTACAAAAAACACAAAAATTATCCAGGCATGGTGGCATGTTCCTGTAGTCCTAGCTGGTTGGGAGGCTGAGGCTAGAGGATTGCTTGAGCCTGGGGAGGCAGAGGTTGCAGTGAGCCGAGATCGCACCACTGCACTCCAGCCTGTGTGACAGAGCAAGACCCTGTCTCAAAAAAATAAAAAATAAATTAAAAAAAGAGAGTACTTCACTTACTTTTAGTTATTTCATAAACAACAGAAGCGAAATCGGACATGTTTGTAATGAAACCTAGAAAAGCTTCTTTTTTCACAAAGTAAACTTGTAAATTTGCCCTTGCTCATCTTCCATTTTTCTTTTATGGTACTGAAGAAAAATATTGAATTCTTTTAGCTTTTTGGTTATGTGGGTGACTTCCAAACTGACTGGAACTCTCCAGGTAGGTCGTTCCTGAAAAAAGGTTTCTTGTCACTAGTTCTATGAGCCTTCCAGTTTGAAAAATTGTGTCAGTCAATTCATGTTTCATGGACTTTGTCTGCGGAACAGCTAAAGCTTTCAGAGGCACAAAATTCTCAATTGTGTAAAAAATATACAAAGAACTCTTACAACCAACAATATAAAGACAAATAATCCAATTTAAAAATTGGCAAAACTGGCCACTGAATTAAAAAGAAAATTGGCGGAGAGAGATCCAAGATGGCCGATTAGCAGCAGCTCAGGATTGTAGCTCCCACTGAAAGCGCAGAGAGTGAGTGGACGCCACATTTTCAGACAAATTTGTATTGCCCACGGACCAGAGATTCCCGGCGGAGGAGCCCCACGGATCGCCAGCGCGACTCTTTGGCCAGCGCGGCCCCTTTGCAGTCACCCCGGCGCGGCGGTTCTCAGTCCGGAGTATACGGGACTGAGTGCCCTTCTGGTTGGCGTTGGAGCTCCAGGAAGGCAGAGTCTCCCATTCAGCTGATTGAAAAGCGGACTGAAGTGGGGAACCAGACCGGGAGATTCCCCGGGCAGAAAAGCACCACGAATCTTAACGCTGCTGTTGCTGCTGTTTCAGCCGGCGTGGTGGGTCGCCGCAGGGGAAGGCTGGTACCCCCACCCCCCCACAAAAAAAAACCCAGCAATTGGAACTGCTGAGGATTGAGAGTTTCACAGCAAGTACAGCTGAACCCAGGAAGGTCCAGCTCTGTGGGGGGAGGGGCGTCTGCCAAAGGAAAATTAAGAAATAGAAAAAACTTTACCACCAACAAGCTGGACGTCCACTCAGAGACCTTATCTGAAAGTCAGCAACTACACAGACGACAGGTGGATAAATCCACAAAGATGGGAAGAAACCAGCGCAAAAAGGCTGAAAACACCCGAAATCAGAATGCCTTTCCTCCTACAGAGGATTGCAGTGCCTCATCACCAATTGAACAAGGCCTGATCGAGAATGAATGTGAGGAATCAACGGAATCAGGCTTCAGAAGGTGGATAATAAGAAACTTCTGTGAGCTAAAAGAACATGTTCTAGCCCAATGCAAAGAAACTAAGAACCTTGAAAAAAGGTTTGACGAAATGTTAATAAGAATGCACAATTTAGAGAGGAATATAAGTGAATTAATGGAGGCTGAAAAACAATACGAGAACTTCATGAAGTATGCGCAAGTTTTAACAGTCGAATTGATCAAGCAGAAGAAAGGGTTTCAGAGGTCGAAGACCAACTTAACGAAATAAAATGAGAAGACAAGATTAGAGAAAAAAGGGTTAAAAGGAATGAGCAAAGTCTCCAAGAAATATGGGACTATGTGAAAAGACCTAATCTACGTTTGATAGGTGTACCTGAATGTGATGAAGAGAATGAATCCAAGCTGGAAAATACTCTTCAGGATATTATCCAAGAAAACTTTCCCAACCTAGCAAGGCAGGACAATACTCAACTCCAGGTAATCCAGAGAACACCACAAAGATATTCCTCAAAAAGAGCAACCCCAAGGCACATAATCATTAGATTCACCAGGGTTGAAATGAAGGAGAAAATACTAACGGCAGCCAGAGAGAAAGGTCAGGTTACCCACAAGGGAAAGCCTATCAGACTCACAGCAGATCTCTCAGCAGAAACCCTACAAGCCAGAAGAGAGTGGGGGCCAATATTCAACATCCTTAAAGAAAAGAACTTTCAACCCAGAATTTCATATCCAGCCAAACTAAGTTTCATAAGTGAAGGAAAAATAAAATTTTTTACGAACAGGCAAGTACTCAGAGATTTCATTACTACCAGGCCTGCTTTACCAAGAGCTTCTGAAAGAAGCGCTATATACAGACAGGAACAACCAGTATCAGCCATTCCAAAAAACCCATCGGTAAGCTGCATCCAGACCCATCTCACATGCAAGGATATACAGAGACTCAAAACAAAGGGATGGAGGAAGATTTGCCAACCAAATGGAGAGAAAAAAAAAAAAAAGCAGGAGTTGCAATTCTCGTCTCTGATAAAATAGACTTTAAAGTAAGAGAAACCAAAAGAGATAAGAAGGACATTGCATAATGGTAGAGGGATCAATGTAATGGGAAGAGCTAACAATCCTAAGTCTATGCGTACCCAATATAGGAGCACCTAGATACATAGGGCAACTTCTTGGTGACTTACAAAGAGACCTGGACTCCCACACAATAATAGTGGGAGACTTTAACACTACATTGTCAATATTGGACAGATCAATGAGACAGAAGGTTAACAAGGATACCCGGGACTTGAACTTAGACCTGGAACAAGTAAACTTAATAAACATTTACAGAACTCTCTACTCCAAATCCACAAAACATACATTTTCTTCAGTAACACATCACATCTATTCTAAAAGTGACCACATGGTTGGGAGTAAATCACTCCCCCAGCAATTGCATAGCGTTTCATAGGTTTAAATGAAATATTGGTTGGCTGTTTGTTTGTTATTTTCCTCCCTTATTCCTTCCTGTCTCCATTGTATAACACGATTATTAGTATAAAAGAGCTTTTCAAACACCATTTTTAGACTGCATTCTAGCCTGGGCAACAGAGCAAGATTCCCGTTCACTCTCCCTCTTTTTCTTCTTCTTTTTCCCTTTCTTTCATTCTCTTGTTTTCCTTCTTTCTCTCTTTCTTCTTTTCTTTCTTTCAAAAAAATAAAAAAATAAAAAAAATAAAAAGAAAATTGGCAAAGCACCTGAATAGCTCCTGAAAAAAAAAACACTGCTATGAACATTCTAGTGTATGTCTCCTGGTACATATATGCAAGAGTTAATTTCTGCAAAGTTTTTTTTTGAGACGGAGTTTTGCTCTTGTTGCCCATGCTGGAGTGCAATGGTGCAATCTCAGCTCACCACAACCTCTGCCTCCCGGGTTCAAGCAATACTCCTGCCTCAGCCTCCTGAGTAGCTGGTATGTTACAGTCATGTGCCACCGCGCCTGGTTAATTTTGTATTTTCAGTAGAGACGGGGTTTCTCCATGTTGGTCAGGCGGGTCTTGAACTCCCGATCTCAGGTGATCCAATTGCCTCGGCCTCCCAAAGTGCTGAGATTACAGGTGTGAGCCACTGTGCCCAGCCAGTTTCTGCAAATTTTATACACAGAAGTAGAATTACATGTTTAACTTTACTAGATAATGGCAAATATTTTCCAAAATGGTTGCATCATTTATATACTCATGGGCAGTGCATAAAGTGCCCTATCCTCAAAAAATAATTTTATAGAAGTGAAGTCAAGTGAAAATAGAGTCAACAGTAGCTATGATTGGGATTGAAGAATGGGAAAGTGTAACAATATTACAAAAATAACTTCTTTGGTTGATTTAGAGATAGGGTACTGCTACGTTGCCCAGGCTGGTCTTGAACTCCCGGCCTCAGGTGATCCTCCTATCTCAACCTCTTGAGTAGCTGAGATTACAGGTGTGAGCCCCCATGATTGGCCAAAGTTACAAAAATATCTTAAATCATGTGTGGAAGAAGCTCTGGTAGGGCTAAGCCCTTTGATCTTAAATTGCATACTTCTGCTTAGTGGAAGTGAAGGGCTAAGGGCTAATCACATGGATAGATGAGTGAAACCCACTAGTTTGTTCTTAGCTTTGGTTGTGCTGTTTGTGGTGGTTGTATTTAGCTTTACCTTCTAAACCCACACAATAATAATTTTATTATAAGAATTTGAGAATAAGGCTGGGTGTGGTGGCACACGCCTGTAATCCCAGCACTTTGGGAGGCCGAGGCAGGCAGATCACTTGAGGTCAGGAGTTCGAGACTAGCCTGGCCAATATGGTGAAACCCTGTCTCTCCTAAAAATACAAAATTGGCAGGCACGGTGACGACTGCCTGTAGTCCCAGCTACTCGGGAGTCTGAGGTAGGAGAATGGCTTGAACCTGGGAAGTGGAGGTTGCAGTGAACCAAGATCAGGCCACCACACTCCAGCCTGGGCGACAGAGCGAGAGTGAAACTCCATCTCAAAAAAAAAAAAAAACGAATTTAAGAATAAAATGTGAGAAGAGGGCCAGGCAAGGTGGCTCACACCTGTAATCCCAGCACTTTGGGAGGCCAAGGAGGGTAGATCACTTGAGGTCATGAGTTCGAGACCAGCCTGGTCATCATCATGACACCCTGTCTCTACTAAAAATACAAAAACTAGACTGGGGCGGTGGGTACATGCCTGTATCCCATCTACTTGAGAGGCTAAGACGGTAGAATTGCTTGAAACCAGGAGTTGGAGAGTCGGAGGCTGCAGTGAGTGGTGATCTCGCCACTGTGCTCCAGCCTGGGTGACAGTGAGACTCCATCTTAAAAAAAAAAATAGCGAGAAGATTGAAGAAAAGAGCTGAAAGTAAATCAGTCTCTGTGAAGACTAGCAAGGTGTCCCACAATGATTGAGAGTTCTTTTAATTCTAAAAGGTGTCCATCCTCAGGCATGGGGGTTACCTTTTGAGGTGGGTAGCACCAGAGGTATTGCATCTATGTCTCTAACTGGCAAGTCTCCTGATGTAGGGTCCACCAAATGTGACATGATCTCTGTTCCCAAACCGTAAGAGATCCCAGAGGACACTGAAATAAAGGAGAAGTTCAGTCAATCACATGCAACTTTCTGAAAACTGTACATAACTTGTGGCAGGAATTTCTCAGCACTTTCATAATGGTATATGATATGTCAGAGTCATTCTTGTGGTAGTACGGACAACTCTATACTAGAGAGTAAGAACAAGTATTCAGTAGTAATGACGTTATTCAAAATGAAAATCAGGTTTTATGATTATGGAATGGATGGATATATTTTTGGATCATTTTTTAAGTGTTTGCTCAGCCTGGAAGCAATGACCATTCCTTTTCTCTGCGAAATAGGCCTCTATCCCTCTTGCCACTCAATTTACAGCAACTGACTCCCCAGGAATCAGTTTATACTCTATAACCCAGTCCCTGAAGTTGTTGCTGATTGGACCAGGGTTAGACAAATGACCCAAGCTGGACTAATCAGATTCTCTCTCATAGAAGGTTGAAAATAAAGCTGAGAGGTTTAAATTAGCCTCTGGGGATGGCTAGAACTATTATGTAAACTTGGGAGCTCTCAAATGACCATATTCAGCTCTGTGGCCCGAATACTCAGGAAATCCTATCTACAGAGTCTCGCCTCATACTCTGACCAACACTCTTTTTCCTGGATGAGAGTATCCAGTTTAGCTGGATTACAGGCACCCACCACTGCACCCGGCTAATTTTTGAATTTTTTATTTTTATTTTTATTATTTATTTATTTATTTATTTTTAAAGATGGCGTTTCACCATGTTTGTCAGGCTGGTCTTGAACTCCCGACCTCAGGTGATCCACCCGCCTTGGCCTCCAAAGTGCTTGGATTACAGGCGTGAGCCACCACGCCCAGCCCTAATTTCTGTATTTTTAGTAGAGATGGAGTTTTGCCATGTTGGCCAGATTGGTCTTGAACTCCTGACCTCAGGTTATCTGCCTGCCTCGGCCTCCCAAAGTGTTGGGATTACAGGCATGAGCCACTGCATCTGATCTCTTTCTCTTTCTTTTCTTCTTTGTCTTCTATTTCTTTCTTTTCTTTCCCTCATTTGTTTCTTTTCCCTTCCCTCGCTCCCTCCCTCTCTTCCTTTCTTCCTTCCCAGAAACTACCTTAATTTATTTATACTAGTTTATTGTCTGTCCTCTTTCACTAAAACATAATGACTTTTTTTTTTTTTTTGAGACGGAGTTTCACTCTTATTGCCCAGGCAGGAGTGCAATGGCACGATCTTGGCTCACCGCAACCTCTGCCTCCCAGGTTCAAGTGATTCTCCTGCTTCAGCCTCCCGAGTAATGGGATTACAGGTATGAGATACCACACGCTGCTAGTTTTGTATTTTTAGTAGAGACAGGCTTTCTCCGTGTTGGTCAGGCTGGTCTTGAACTCCTGACCTCAGGTGATCTGCCCACCTCAGCCTCCCAAAGTGCTGGGATTACAGATGTTAACCACCGCTCCTGGCAACATAATGACTTTTTTTTTTTTTTTTTTTTTTGAGACAGAGTCTCGCTCTGTCGACAGGCGCCAGGCTGGAGTGCAGTGGCTCGATCTCCACTCACTGCAACCTCCCCCTCCCGGGTTCAAGCAATTCTCTTGCCTCAGCCTCCTGAGTAGCTGGGACTACAGGCGTGTGCCACCATGCCCAGCTAATTTTTGTATTTTTAGTAGAGACAGGGTTTCACCATGTTTGCCAAGATGGTCTCGATCTCTTGACCTTGTGATCCACCCACCTTGGCCTCCCAAAGTGCTGGGATTACAGGCATAAGCCACCACGCCCAGCTGACTTTTTTTTTTTTGAGATAGGGTTTCACTATGTTGGTCAGGCTGGCCTCGAACTCCTGACCTCAGGTGATCTGCCCACCTCAGCCTCCCAAAGTGCTGGGATTGCAGGTGTGAGCCACTGCACCTGGCCATAATGACTTTTAAGGCAGAAAAATGGTTTATCTTGTTTACCTCTATAGATGCAGTATCCAAACAGTTATTGGCATAGAGCAGGACTCAAAAAATAAATATTGAGTGTATGTAAAGAATAATGAACGAACAAGAGGGAGAATGACACTGAGGGGCTGAAATGAGTCAAAAAGTTCTTAAAGCATTCTGTTCTTGATCCCAGTCTTTTCCAATTTTGTCTCCAAAATTTACATCTCAGCAGGAGCAGGGGCTCACGCCTCTATTCCCAGCACTTTGGGGGTGAGGCGGGTGGATCATTTGAGGTTAGGAGTTCGAGACCAGCCTGGCCATCATGGTGAAACCCTGTCTCTACTGAAAATACAAAAATTTTCTGGCCATGGTGGCATGTGCCTGTAATCCCAGCTACTCAGGAGGCTGAGGCAGGAGAATCGCTTGAACCTGGGAGGCTGAGGTTGCAGTGAGCCAAGATCACAGCATTGCATTCTAGCCAGGGCAACAAGAGTGAAACTCCATCTCAAAAACAAAAAAGGCTGGAGAAGGTGGCTCAGGCCTGTAATCCCAGTACTTTGGGAGGCCGAGATGGGCAGATCACCTGAGGTCAGGCGTTTGAGACCAGCCTGGCTAACATGGTGAAATCCCATCTCTACTAAAAGTACAAAAATTAGCCAGGCATGGTGGCATGTGCCTATAATCCCAGCTACTCAGGAGGCTGAGGCAGGAGAATAGCTTGAACCCAAGAAGCGGAGGTTGCAGTGAGCTGAGATAGCACCACGGCACTCTGGCCTGGGCAACACTCCATCTTGGAAAAGAAAAAATTACGTCTCTAGCCTTAACTTTCAGATTTGTACAAATTCCTGTTTTTTAAACATTTCTGCATGGCTACTAGACATCTAAAAACTCACCTTTCCCAAACAGGAATTGTAATTTATCTCACCAGTCTGATTATTTCCCAGTCTTTCCCTATTTCCATAAATGTCACTATCTGGCTTTGTTCCTACCTTTAGGTTCTACAGTAGAGTCCTGTGTCCCATACAACAAATTCTCCCTTTTTGTTGAAGCTAGCTTGACTTGTCAACTGAAGAAGGGTGTTCACAAGCTTATTTTGAACGGACAGAAATATAAAGAAGGAAGCAAAAGGTACATTGGAGAAATTCTATCACCTAGAGAAAATATAAACATTGTATTGATCTGCTTTCCAGTCTATTTAACTTGAATTGGATCATTTATACCCTGTTCTATAATGTTTCATTTTTTAAAATCACAATAAATGGAGAGAATCTTTCTAATGTCACAGTCTTTTTTTTTTTTTTTGTAAGACAGAGTTTCGCTCTTGTTGCCCAGACTGAAGTGCTATGGTGTGATCTCAGCTCACTGCTCTGCCTCCCAGGTACAAGCGATTCTCCTGCCTCAGCCTCCCTACTAGCTGGGATTACAGGCATGTGCCACCATGCCCAAATAATTTTTGTATTTTTTTTTTTTTTTTGAGACGGAGTCTTGCTCTGTCGCCAGGCTGGAGCACAGTGGCGCAGTCTCGGCTCACTGCAACCTCCGCCTCCCGGGTTCAAGCGATTCTTCTGCCTCAGCCTCCTGAGTAGCTGGGACTACAGCGCGTGCCAAATGCCTGGCTAATTTTTGTGTTTTTAGTAGAGACGGGGTTTCATCATGTTGCCCAGGATGGTTTCGATCTCTTGACCTCGTGATCCACACGCCTCGGCCTCCCAAAGTGCTGGGATTAAAGGCATGAGCCACCGAGCCCAGTCTAATTTTTGTATTTTTAGTAGAGATGAGGTTTCACCATGCTGGTCAGGCTGGTCTTGAACTCCCGACCTCAGGTGATCCACCTGCCTCAGCCTCCCAAAGTGCTGGGATTATAGGTGTGAGCCACGCGCCTGGCCTGTCATAGTCTTAAATAGATCTATACACATTTCATAGCATGCCTATCTTAAGAAAGCTGAATAATCACACCAAAGTTTATGTACTTTCGCATGTTAGACCTAGGATTACACGTAAATCTCAGGCCGGGCACAGCGGCTCACACTTGTAGTCCCAACACTTTGGGAGGCTGAGGTGGGTGGATCACTTGAGGCCAGGAGTTGGAGACCAGCCTGGCCAACATGGTGAGACAAAAATTAGCTGGGCATGGTGGCAGGTGCCTATAATCCAGTTATTTGGGAGGCTGAGGCAGGAGAATCGCTTGAACCTGGCAGGCAGAGGTTGCAGTGAGCCAAGATTGCGCCACTGCACTGCAGTCTGGGCAAAGCAGAGCAGCACTCTGTCTAAAAATAAAAAATAATAATAATTTTAAAAAGGTGGCCAGGTGTGTTGGCTCACGCCTGTAATCATAGCACTTTGGGAGGCTAAGGCAGGTGGATCATGAGGTCAGGAATTCAAGACCAGCCTGGCCAACATGGTGAAACCCCCTGTCTACTAAAGATACAAAAATTAGCTAGGCACGGTGGTGTGTGCCTGTAATCCCAGCTACCTGACAGGCTGAGGCAACAGAATCACTTGAACCCGGGAGGTGGAGTTTGCAGTGAGCCAAGATCACCCCATTGCACTCTAGCCTGGGTGACAGGGCAAGACTCTGTCTCAGAAAAAAACAAAAACAAAAACAAAAAAAACACGAAGTCAGAGAAGCTCTAAGAATGAAATGTAATTTATTGAAATGCCAGAGAAGAAAAGCTACTTGAGATGGTCAGTGAAGGCATGTTGAAGAAACATCCTAAATCCAGTGTAGATGTTAAAAGGGTTTATCAGTTGTTTTGAACTCAACAGGATGAAAGACTAAAGAAATTTCCTTGCAGTGATATTCAGAATTGCAGTGCACTTGGACAAGGGTAGGTTAGTAAGGGGGAAGAACCCTTTAGTAGTGATAGATGTATGAAGCCAGCTTGATGACATGAGCAATTAAAATCATCCTTTTTTTCTTTTTTTTTTTTTTTTGAGACAGAGTCTCACTTTTTCACCCAGGCTGTAGTGCAGTGGTGTAATCTCAACTCACTGCAACCTCCGCCTCCCACGTTCAAGTGATTCTCCTGACTCAGCCTCCCAGAGTAGCTGGGATTACAGACATGTGCCACCATGCCTGGCTAATTTTTGTATTTTTAGTAGAGACGGGGTTTTACCATGTTGGTCAGGCTGATCTTGAACTCCTGACCTCGTGATCCACCCACCTTGGCCTCTCAAAGTGCTGGGGTTACAGGTCTGAGCCACTGCTCACAGCCTCTTTTTTTCTTTTTTACACTCTGTATCATTGGGCAAGCAATTAAAATTTTGTAGCCAGTTCCCTTTACTCTGATTATTATTATTTTTTTGAGACAGGGTCTCACTTGGTCGCCCAGGCTGGAGTGCAGTGGCGTGATCTCCGCTCACTGCAATCTCCACCTCCAGGGTTCAAGTGATTTTCATATCTCAGTCTCCCAAGCAGCTGCAATTATAGGCGCAAGCCACCACGCCAGCTAATTTTTGTATTTTTAGTAGAGACGGGGTTTCGCCATATTGGCCAGGCTGGTCTCAAACTTCTGATCTCAAGTGATCCACCCACCTCAGCCTCCCAGAATGCTGGGATTACAGGTGTGAGACAACATGCCTGGCCAGAAAGTAGATTTTAAGTGTTCTCATCAAACACAAAAAATTGATGAGCATACCAGGTAATACATATGTTAACTAGCCCAAGGTAGCCATTCTCTGCTATATATACATATTTCAAAGCAACAAATTTTACACAATAAATATATACAATTTCAAATTGTCAATTAAAAATTAATTAGCTCTCTCTGGTGTGCCTTCAAGATGACAAAGAAAAGAAGGAAGAGCCTTCCTTCGGCCAGAACCGCCATCTTCCAGTAATTCACCAAAATGATGAACAGAAAGGGAAAGAGAAGAGGCACTCGATGTATGTTCTCTAAGTCTTGTAGAAAACATGGAGTTGTTCCTTTGGTCACGTATATGTGAATCTATAAGAAAGGTGATATTGGAGAGATCCAAGATGGCCGATTAGCAGCAGCTCAGGATTGTAGCTCCAAGTGAAAGTGCAGAGAGTGAGTGGATGCCACATTTTCAGATGAATTTTTGTTGCCATGGACTAGGAGATTCTCGGCGGAGGAGCCCCATGGGTCGCCAGTGCCTCTTTTGGCCAGTGCGGCTGTTTTGCCAGCGCCCCAGCGTGGTGGTTCTCAGCCCGGAGTATGCGGGACTCAGTGCCCTTTTGGTTGGCATTTGGAGCCCCGGGAAGGCAGAGTCTCCCATTCAGCTGATTGAAAAGGGGACTGAAGTGGGGGAACCAGACCGGGAGATTCCCGGGCAGAAAAGCACCACAAATCTCAACGCCGCTGTTTCAGCAGGCATAGTGGGTCGCTGCAGGGGAAGGCTGGTCCCCGCCCCACCCCCCCACAAACCCAGCAATTGGAACTGCTGAGGATTGAGAGTTTCATAGCAAGTACAGCTGAACCCAGGAAGGTCCAGCTCTGTGGGGGGAGGGGCGTCTGCAGAAGGAAAACTAAGAAACAGAAAAAACTTTATCACCAACAAGCTCGATGTCCACTCAGAGACCTAATCTGAAAGTCATCAATTACACAGACGACAGCTGGATAAATCCACAAAGATGGGAAGAAACCAGCACAAAAAGGCTGAAAACACCTGAAATCAGAATGCTTCTCCTCCAACAGAGGATTGCAGTTCCTCATCACCAAGGGAACAAGGCCTGATGGAGAATGAATGTGAGGAATTGACAGAACAGGCTTCAGAAGGTGGATAATAAGAAACTTCTGTGAGCTAAAAGAACATGTTCTAGCCCAATGCAAAGAAACTAAGAACCTTGAAAAAAGGTTTGACGAAATGCTAATGAGAATAGACAATTTAAAGAGGAATATAAGTGAATTAATGGAGGCTGAAAAACATAATACGAGAACTTCATGAAGTATGCACAAGTTTTAACAGTCGAATTGATCAAGCAGAAGAAAGGTTCAGAGGTCGAAGACCAACTTAACGAAATAAAATGAGAAGACAAGATTAGAGAAAAAAGGGTTAAAAGGAATGAGCAAAGTCTCCAAGAAATATGGGACTATGTGAAAAGACCTAATCTACGTTTGATAGGTGTACCTGAATGTGATGAAGAGAATGAATCCAAGCTGGAAAATACTCTTCAGGATATTATCCAGGAAAACTTTCCCAACCTAGCAAGGCAGGACAATACTCAACTCCAGGTAATCCAGAGAACACCACAAAGATATTCCTCAAAAAGAGCAACCCCAAGGCACATAATCATTAGATTCACCAGGGTTGAAATGAAGGAGAAAATACTAAGGGCAGCCAGAGAGAAAGGTCAGGTTACCCACAAGGGGAAGCCTATCAGACTCACAGCAGATCTCTCAGCAGAACCCTACAAGCCAGAAGAGAGTGGGGGCCAATATTCAACATCCTTAAAGAAAAGAACTTTCAACCCAGAATTTCATATCCAGCCAAACTAAGTTTCATAAGTGAAGGAAAAATAAAATTTTTTACGAACAGGCAAGTACTCAGAGATTTCATTACTACCAGGCCTGCTTTACCAAGAGCTTCTGAAAGAAGCGCTATATACAGACAGGAACAACCAGTATCAGCCATTCCAAAAAACCCATCGGTAAGCTGCATCCAGACCCATCTCACATGCAAGGATATACAGAGACTCAAAACAAAGGGATGGAGGAAGATTTGCCAACCAAATGGAGAGCAAAAGAAAAAAAAAAGAGTTGCAATTCTCGTCTCTGATAAAATAGACTTTAAAGTAACAGAGGCCGGGTGCAGTGGCTCACGCCTGTAATCCAAGCACTTTGGAGGCCAAGGCGGGAGGATCACCTGAGGTCGGGAGTTCAAGACCAGCCTGACCAACATGGTGAAACCCCGTCTTCAAAAACAAAAAGAAAAAATAAAGTAACAGAGACCAAAAGAGACAAGAACAACATTGCATAATGGTAGAGGGATCAATGTTATGGGAAGAGCTAACAATCCTAAGTGTATGGGCACCCAATACAGGAGCACCCAGATACATAGGGCAAGTTCTTGGTGACTTACAAAGAGACTTGGACTCCCACACAATAATAGTGGGAGACTTTAACACTACATTGTCAATATTGGACAGATCAATGAGACAGAAGGTTAACAAGGATACCTGGGACTTGAACTCAGACCTGGAACAAGTAAACTTAATAAATATTTACAGAACTCTCTACTCCAAATCTACAAAACATACATTTTTTTTTCAGTAACACATCACATCTATTCTAAAAGTGACCACATAATTGGAAGTAAATCACTCCCCCAGCAATTGCATAGCATTTCATAGGTTTAAATGAAATATTGGTTGGCTGTTTGTTTGTTATTTTCCTCCCTTATTCCTTCCTGTCTCCATTGTATAACACAATTATTAGTATAAAAGAGGTTTTCAATACCCATATTTAGACTGCATTCTAGCCTGGGCAATAGAGCAAGATTCCCGTTCTCTCTCCCTCTTTTTCTTCTTCTTTCTCCCTTTCTTTCATTCTCTTTTTTTCCTTCTTTCTCTCTTTCTCTCTTTTTTCTTTTCTTTCTTTCTTTGAAAAAAAATAATAAATTGTTAAAAATTAATAAAATAGTTTTACCCTCCCACACACCTCCCATCCCCCCTTCCCTGCTTTATATTCCTTCAAGACACTTAGGACCAGGTACAGTGGTTCATGCCAGTAATCCTGGCACTTTGGGAGGCTGAGGCAGGCAGGTCACCTGAGGTCAGGAGTTCAAGACTAGCCTGGCCAACATGGTGAAACCCTGTCTCTAGTAAAAACACAAAAATTAGCTGGGTGTGGTGGCACATGCCTATAATCCCAGCTACTCGGGAGGCTGAGAAAAAAAACCAAACAAACAAAAAGAAAGGTAATATTGTAGACATCAAGGGAATGGGTACTGTTCAAAAAGGAATGCCCCACAAATGTTATCTTGGCAAAACTGGAAGAGTCTACAATGTTACCCAGCATGCTGTTGGCATTGTTGTAAACAAACAAGTTAAGGGCAAGATTCTTGCCAAGAGAATTAATGTGCGTATTGAGCACATCAAGCACTCTAAGAGCCGAGATAGCTTCCTAAAACGTGTGAAGGAAAATGATCAGAAAAAGAAAGAAGCCAAAGAGAAAGGTACCTGGGTTCAACTGAAGCACCAGCCTGCTCCACCCAGAGAAGCATAGTTTGTGAGAACCAATGGGAAGGAGCCTGAGCTGCTGGAATGTATTCCCTATGAATTCATGGCATAATAGGTGTCAAAAAAAATAAAAGAACTCTGGACTGTAAAAAAAAAAAAAGAAAAAGAAAAGAAGGAACAACAGTCGTGCCAAAAAGGGCCTCGGCCACATGCAGCCTATTCGGTGCAGGAACTGTGCCTGATGCGTACCCAAGGACAAGGCCATTAAGAAATTCATCATTCGAAACATAGTGGAGGCCGCAGCAGTCAAGGACATTTCTGAAGCGAGTGTCTTCGATGCGTAGGTACTTCCCAAGCTCTATGTGAATCTGCATTACTGTGTGAGTTGTGCAATTCACAGCAAAGTAGTCAGGAATCGATCCCGTGAAGCCCAAAAGGACGGAACACCCCCACCCCGATTTAGACCTGCGGTACTGCCCCACAACCCCACCAAAATCCATGTAAGGAGCTGAGTCCTTAAAAGACTGAAGATGACTGTTCTCTGGAGAAAAATAAAATGGAAATTGTACTTTGAAAAATTAATTGATTTGAAAAGGAGTTTTATTCATTCTGCAGATAGTGGATACATTTCTCAGCATAAGAGCAATAGAATTAGAGCTTTGGAAGAGCTTTAGGAAGATTCATCTATTATTAGTGATTTGGAAATTGGGAAGAGGACAGTGTTAAGAGGATATTGCTATAATTTAGGCAAGAGGTCTTGAACTAGGGAAAGATGGAAGTAGGAGGATAGAAGAATAGGATGGATCATGAACATACTGAGGAAGGAGAATCAAAAGATTTGACAACTGGTTGGATGTGGGATAGAGTTACAAGGGTGACTGGATTAAAGATGATTTGGTAATGTTGTGCTGGATGCCTGGGAGACTCGTGGTACAATAGAAAATAAATAAACTAAGCCAGGCATGGTGGCTCACGCCGGTAATCCCAGTACTTTGGGAGGCCGAGGCGGGTGGATCACCTGAGATCAAGAGTTCAAGACCAGCCTGGCCAGTATGGTGAAACCCTGTCTCTACTAAAAATACAAAAATTAGCTGGGCATGGTGGTGTGTGCCTGTAGTTCCAGATACTCGGGAGGCTGAGGCAGAAGAATCGCTTGAACCTGGAATGCAGAGGTTGCAGTGAGCAGAGATAACGCCACTGCACTCTAGCCTGGGTGACAGAGTGAGACTCTGTCTCAAAATAAAATAAAATAAAATAAACTTGTTTCATTCTTCTCAAAAACACCCCTAGGAAAGATATAGGAAACTATAAATATGCATCAGCTAGAAACTTACAGTTCTTGCTTGCTCCAGATAGCTCTTGCTATTTCTTTTCTCTCAATGTTCTGGTGTCCTTTGGTAATCTAGGTTCCAATCCTCTTGTCCTTCTGGCTTGTTCACAGAGGAGTTAATCCAGTTCTGGTTAGCTTTCAAAATGTTAACTCTTTGTAGATCAAAGTGTGAAGGCTGTGCTTTTTCTCTATGCATGTTTCACTTGGAGAAAGAGCAGCTTAAACATTCCTTAACAGATCCACTTCTGAACTAAAATTAAAGCTGAAAACACATTTGCTTAATTTGAGATTAAAAGAAATTTGTTGGTGTTGAGAGGCTGATCTTCAAATCTTTACCTGAAAGGCAACAACAGTGGGAATTGTTCTAGAGCCCTGAGATACCTTTGAAGAAAACAAACACTACACTCGTTGGTAGAATCAACATGCCTTCTCAGTCCACATGTGCCAGAGCCCTTTCAAGTAAGAAAATATGGGCCGGGCGTGGTGGCTCATGCCTGTAATCCAAGCACTTTGGAGGCCAAGGTGGGCGGATCACCTGAGGTTGGGAGTTCAAGACCAGCCTGACCAACATGGTGAAACCTCGTCTTTAAAAAAAAAAAAAGAAAATGTATATCTTCCATTTCACCATGACCACAGTTTCCAAACCAAATTTTGGGATGTAATTATGAAGCCATAGGACTTGATATAAAAAAATTAAATGTTCTTTTTTTTTTTTTTTTTATTTCAGACCTCACTCCCTCAGAAAAAAATTAAATGTTCTTAAAAATTCTGCATGGCTGGCCACTGCATTCATATTATATATTAAGTGGAATATGGTCTCAATTGTTACATAAAATCCTCTCTTTAATGCAATGAGTGTGTGGATTGATAAAGCTCCATTCTGGTTATTGCCATGAGGTTCAGGGATTTCCAGGAGGATGAACACATAGTTAATGGGCCCCATGTGACCTCCTCTAAATCCCATAAAATAATAAAAATAAAGCTGAGGAGATAATCAGGAAGCAGAGAAAGTATCCAGGACACATACATTTTCCAGTGAAGAGAGGAAAATCCAATATAATATTTTCCCAGGTTTAAGTGACACATTTATAAAATATAAAAGCTGGGCTCAAGTATATATAAAAACAGAGAAAAACAAATAAAAAGCTGGGCTTTTATGCACTTAAGGTTGCTTCTTAACCAAGCTATTTCATGATAAATCCTGAATCTTCTCTCTTTTTTTAAATTTTATTTTTTTATTTTTATTTTTTTGTCTTCTCTCTCTCTCTCTCTCTTTTTTTTTTTCACATCGTGCAACTCTAAGGCACCAATTTCTTTTTTTTGTGTGTGTGTGACAGAGTCTTGCTCTGTCGCCAGGAGCCTGGCTGTAGTGCAGTGGCACAATCTGGGCTCACTGCAACCTCTGCCTCCCAGGTTCAAGGAATTCTCCTGCCTCAGTCTCCCGAGTAGCTGGGACTACAGGGGTGCACCACCACGCCCAGGTGATTTTTGTATTTTTTTTTTTTTAGTAGAGATGGGGTTTCACCATGTTGGCCAGGATGGTCTCGATCTCTTGACCTCGTAATCCGACTGCCTCGGCCTCCCAAAGTGCTGGGATTACAGGCGTGAGCCACCACGCCTGGCCCTTCTCTCCTTTTTTTAAGATGCTCTAGCCAGAGAAAGCGCTGCACAAAATTTCGAAGTAAGCCAAGTTTGTGTTTCATGATCATGTTTTCTCTTTCTGAACTTCTGACTTGTTAATTTTTTAAACATCTCTTCCTACCTCTTTCAGGCAACCAGTTTCCCTTAATATTCTCATTACATCTTAGAGTGAATTTATGTGATATATTTTTCTACTAGGCTTAAAGTACTTCTCAATGTAGACTGTAAGGCCTTGTTCTATGTTAAAGACATTTCAAGGCTGGGCACGGGGGGTCATGCCTATAATCCCAGCACTTTGGGAGGCCCAGGTGGGCAAATCACCTGAGGTCGGGAGTTTGAGATCAGTCTGACCTACATGGAGAAACCCCCAACTCTACTAAAAATACACAAATTAACCTGGCGTGGTGGTACATGCTTGTAATCCCAGCTATTCAGGAGGCTGAGGCAAGAGAATCGCTTGAACATGGGAGGCAGAGGTTGCCGTGAGCTGAGACTGCGCCATTGCACTCCAGCCTGGGCAACAAGGGCAAAACTCCATGTCAAAAAAAAAAAATTTTTTTTCAGTCATTGGCCAGGCACAGTGGCTCATGCCTGTAATCCCAGAACTTGGAAGGCCAAGGTGGGTGGATCACCTAAGGTCAGGAGTTTGAGACCAGCCTGTCCAACATGGTGAAACTCCATCTTTATGAAAAATACAAAAAAAATTAGCTGGGTGTGGTGGCAGGTGCCTGTAATCCAGCTACTCTGGGAGGCTGAGGCAGGAGAATCACTTGAACCCTGGAGGTGGAGGTTGTAGTGAGCTGAGATGGTGCCACCACACTCCAGCCTGGGTGACAGAATTTTGGGAGGGCAAGGCAGCCAGCAATTGAGGCCAGGAGTTCAAGACCAGCCTGGCCAACATGGTGGAACCTGTCTTACTAAAAATACAAAAAATTAGCTGGACTTCATAGTGGATGCTCATACTCCCAGCTACCCAGGAGACTGAGGTGGGAAGATCACTACTTGAATCGAGGAGGTGGAGGTTGCCATAAGCTGAGATGGTGCCACTGCAATCCAGCCTGGACCACAGAGCGAGACAGTGTTTAAAAACAACAGCAACAACAACAACAAACCAAGCCGGGTGCAGTGGCTCACTCCTGTAATCCCAACACTTTGGGAGGCAGAGGTGGGTGGATCAGTTGAGGTCAGGAGTTTGAGACCAGCCAGGACAACATGGTGAAACCCTGTCTCTGCTAAAAATACAAAAATTAGCTGGGCGTGGTGGTGAGCTCCTGTATTCCCAGCTATCTGGAGGCTGAGGCAGGAGAATCGCTCGAACCTGGGGAGAGGGAGGCTGCAGTGAGCCGAGATTGCATCTCTGCACTCCAATCTGGCCTAGAGCGAGACTCCCTCTCAATAAAAGGTCCCTAGATAAATTTTATATTTTAAAAGATGTGGGCCAGATAGTTCACACAGTATTTTTATACCATTTAGATTTGCTCAAAAGTTCAGTTTTACCGTAATAGTAAAATAAGTACTAACAATGAAATGTGACACTTATCAACTAAAAAGCATTTTGTAAGCTGTACAAAGATTAGCTTAATGAAAAATTACCAGAGGATAAAACCTTGTGCTTCAGAGCCAGAATGAGAACAGATGGCAAATACGTTAAAGAAGGCTTAACCTACAAGAAGCCAGATTTAGGTCACTGCTGAGATGAAAATTAGAAGAGGAGCACAGAAGACAAAGGAAAAGCAGGAGAAAAACATTAAGTAGAAAGAAAAAAGAAAAATTGAAAAAAAAAAAAATAGGAAGTTTTTTTGTTTCTTTTTTCAGAAACAAGGTCTCGTTGTGTTGTCTAGGCTGGAGTGCCCTGGCTGCTCACAGCAATCATAGCATACTGCCAGGAACTCCAGGGGTCAAGGGATTCTCCTGCCTCAGCCTCCTGAGTGGCTGTGGCTATAGGCACCTGCTACCATGCCTGGCTAGTTTCATTTAAAAAAAGTTTTTTTAAGAGATGATGTCTTACTCTGTTGCCTAAGCTGGAGGATGTTTTTTAAAAAAGTCACTTACTTTCACAGTATCTTCTGAGAGTACTTGAAGTCTCTATCATATAAGTCTCATAGCACCTTTTACTTATCTTTAGTAACACAATTTACTATAAACCATTGATTAATTATCCATTTAAGATTTCTGTTCTGCAGGGCAGGAGCCACGTCTGTTTTGTTTACTTCTAAGTTCTTGTGGCATAAGCTAATTACATAGTACATAATAAATACTGTTGAGTGTCATGCTTATAATCCCAACACTTTGGGAGGCCGAGGCGGATGGATCACGAGGTCAGGAGTTTGAGAACAGTCTGGCCAACATAGTGAAACCCCGTCTCTATTAAAAATACAAAAATTAGCTGGGCATGGTGGTGGGTGCCTGTAATCCCAGCCACTTGGGAGGCTGAGGCAGGATAATAGCTTGAACCTGGGAGGTGGAGGTTGCAGTGAGCTGAGATCCTGCCACTGCACTCCAGCCTGGGTGACAGAGCTAGACTCCACCTTGGCATATCTTATATTATTAATAATAGTGTAATGGTTATTTGCATACCCTCTAGAACCAGACCTCCTGGAATCAGAATGTTTTTTTTTTGTTTGTTTGTTTTTTTGAGATACGGTCTCACTGCTGGTAGCTAAATCCTGATCTCAAGGGATCCTCCTGCCTTAGCCTCCTGAGCAGTTGGGATTACAGGCTTCTGAGTGTCTAGCTACAGCATCAGAATCTTGGCGCCAACAAAAACTAGTTGTGTGACCTTAGGCAAATTATGTAACCTTTCTGTGCTTTAATTTCCACATCTTTAAAATGGGGGATAATAAAATTATCAAATGAACTAATTCATGTGAAACACTTAGAAAGCTTGACAAACAGTATCTGCTCAATAAATTATGTATTATTTTTACTATTAATATTTAATATAAGGGTAGTAAATAGTACTTAGAAGCAAATACTAATTGATTTCATTTTTTAAAATTTTTGTTACTTTGCAGTTATCATGACTGACATCTACTTGACTTCAAAACCACAAATAGATGTCATAATCCAGACGCTATCTCTCCTTTTTTATTTTTGAAACACAGTCTCACTCTGTTGCCCAGGCTGGAGTGCAGCCGCGTGATCCTGGCTCACTGCAACTTCTGCCTCCTGGGTTCTAGCCGATTTTCCTGCCTTAGCCTCCTGAGTAGTTGGGATTACAGGCACCCACCACCACGCCTGGCTAATTTTTTTTATTTTTAGTAGAGGCAGAGTTTCCCATGTTGGCCAGGCTGGTCTTGAACTCCTGACCTCAGGTGATCTACCTGCCTAGGCCTCCCAAAGTGCTGGGATTACAAGTGTGAGCCACTGCACCCAGCCATCTCTGCCAGTTTTAAAGTTTGGTGGACCAAGATTTTTTTATTTTTTATTTTCGAGACAGAGTCTTATTCTGTCCCTCAGGCTAGAGTACAGTGGTGTGATCTTGGCTCACTGCAACCTCCGCCTCCTGGGTTCAATCAAATCTCCTCACTCAGCCTTCCACATAGCTGGGATTACTGGTCCTTCCACATAGCACGGGCCACCACGCCCGGCTAATTTTTATATTTTCAGAGGAGATGGAGTTTCACTGTGTTGGACAGGCTGGTCCCAAACTCCTGACCTCAGGTGATCCGCCTAATTGGCCTCCCAAAGTGCTGGGATTATAGGCGTGAGCCACAACATTTGGCCTGTGATCAGAGGTTTTTTTTTTTTGCCTGTTTGTTTATATTATTTATTTATTTGAGATAGAGTTTAGTCTTGTTGCCCAGGCAGGAGTGCGATGGTGTGATCTCTGCTCACTGCAACTCCGCCCTCTAGGTTCAAGTGATTCTTCTGCCTCAGCCTCCCAAGTAGCTGAGATTACAGGTGCCGGCCACCACGCCCAGCTACGGGGTTTTGCCATGTTGGCCAGGCTGGTATCAAACTCCAGACCTCAAGTGATTCACCAGCCTTGCCTCCCAGAGTGCTGGGATTATAGGCAGGTGGATCACTTGAGGTCAGGATTTCGAGAGTAGGTTGCTCCAGAGGTTGCAGTGAGCCTTGATAGGGCCACTTCACTCCTGCCTGGGCAAAAAAGCAAAATTATGTCCCCTGCCCCAACCCCCAAAAAATTAAAATAAAATAAAATAAATAAAAGAATTGAGATATGATACTGAAAAACTAGAAACAACTTCAATGTCTTCAACAGGGGATTGGTTTTAAAAAATGATGTTGGCCAGGCACAGTGGTTCAGGCCTGTAATCCCAGCACTTTGGGAGCTAAGGCAGGCAGACTGCTTGAGCCCAAGAGTTCAAGACCAGCCTGGACAACATGGTGAAACCACGTCTCTGCTAAAAATATAAAACTTAGCCAGGCGTGGTGGCGGGCGCCTGTTTCCCAGCTACTCGAGAGGCTGAAACAGAACTATTTAAACCTAGGATGCAGAGGCTGCACTCCTGCCTGGGCAACAGGTCAAGACTCTGTCTCAAAAAAAAAAAAAAAAGTATAGGGCCAGCAGTGGTGGCTCATGCCTGTAATCCAAGCACTTTGGAGGCCAAGGTGGGCGGATCACCTGAAGTTGGGAGTTCAAGACCAGCCTGACCAACATGGTGAAACCCTGTCTTTAAAAAAAAAAAAAGTATAAAGCAGTGTTGGCTAAAATGAGAGAGCTCTGTAATTTCATTTCATTTATTTTTATTTCTTTTGAGACAGTTTTTGTTTACTTAAGTCAAGAGGACAGATGTGGGATAGCCTATAATCCCAGCATTTTAGGAGGCCCAGGCTGTTGGGTTGCTTGAGCCCAGGAGTTTGTGACCAGCATGGGCAAAACGGTGAAACATCATATCTACAAAAAATACAAAACTTAGTGAGTCTGGTGGCACACGCCTGTAGACACAGCTACTCAGGAGGCTGAGGTGGGAGGATCTCTTGAGCCTAAGAGATCTGGGTTGCAGTGAGCCCTGATGGTGCCACTGCACTCCAGCCTGGGCAACAGAGTGAGAGTCTATCTCAAATAATAATAATAATAATAATAATAATAATATAAATTACATGTTAACCTGACCTTACAGACTCCAGATCTCTCTAAGTGCTACATAAAATATACAACAAATAGCTTGGGCGTGGTAATCCCAGCACTTTGGAAGGCCAAGGTGGGTGGAGGTCAGGAGTTTGAGACCATTCTGGCCAACATAGTGAAACCCTGTCTCTACTAAAAACACAAAAAATTAGCCAGGTGTGGTGGCACACACCTATAATCCCATCTACTCAGGAGGCTGAGGCAGAAGAACTGCTTAAACCCAGGAGGCAGAGGTTGCAGTGAGCCGAGATCACGCCATTGTACTCTAGCCCAGACGGCAGTGCAAGACTCCATCTCAAAAAAAAAAAAAACATTTAAAAATACATACATATATATATATATATATATATATAACAAAGAAAGGACAGCGATGGCATGGTGCCTTACATTTGTAATCTCAATGTTTTGGGAGGCCAAGGAGGGAGGACTGCTTGAGCCTAGGAGTTCGAAACCAGCCAGGGCAACATGGCAAGACGCTGTCTCTACAAAATCTAAAAAAAATTAGCCAGCGTGGTGGGGCACACCTTTGATCTCAGCTACTCCAGAGGCTGAGGTGGGAGGATTGCTTGAGACTGGGAGGTCGAAGCTGTAATGATCTGGGATCGTGCCACTGCACTCCAGCCTAGGCAACAGAATGAGACCTCATCTCAAAAGAAAGAGAATAAAGGACAGTCTATCTGCTTGTCCTGGAAAAATAGCAATTTCCCCCGGTAAAAAGTTAATGGTTAATTAACACGAATTTCAAACACTTTCTGTTTAAGGTCCAGCAATTAATAGGCAGTAAACAAGGAAAATATATTGAAGGGTAAGAATGAAACTCTGCCATCAAAAAAGCTTACCATCCAGGAAGGGAGTAAAGAGGAGTGTAAAACTACCCATGGTGCTACGAGGTAATTTTTTATTTTTGAGACGGAGTCTCGCTCTGTCGCTGAGGCTGGAATACAATGGCGCATGACGGCTCACTGCGACCTCCGCCTCCAGGGTTCAAGCAATCCTCCTGTTTCAGCCTCTCCAGTAGCTGGGACTACAGGCGCCCGCCACCATGCCCGGCTAACTTTTGTATAGGGTTTCACGATATTGGCCAGGCTGTTCTCGAACTCCTGACCTTGTGATCTGAGCGCCTTGGCCTCCCAAAGTGTTGGGATTATAGACATAAGTCACCGTGCCCGGCCGAGGGAATTTTAAATAAACGGCAATGTGGCAATTGAGTCGAGGCTTTAAGCACTTGTAGGATATTCTCTCTCTGATTACTTGCTCAAAGTAGATGATTTGGAAAATGTAGAAAAGGACAAGAAGGTTTTTTAAAAAGTCACATGCAATTTTCCTGCCAGGAGAAAACCACTACTAACCCTTCAGTATATACTTTCTCCCATACTTTTTGTCTTTGCTTTTAAAAATAGTTTAAAGCGGCTGGGCTCGGTGGTTCACGCCTCTAATTCCGGCACTTTGGGAGGCCTCCAGCAATTTCGGAGACCGAGCTGCGAGGATCACCTGAGGTCAGGAATTCGAGACCAGCCAGGCCAAAATGGCGAAACCCCATTTGTATTAAAAATACAAAACTTAGCTAGGCATGGTGGCGTGCGCCTGTGATCCCAGCTACTAAAGAGGCTGAGGCAGGAGAATCGCTTGAACCTGGGAGGCGGAGGTTGCAGTGAATCAAGATGGCGCCACTACCCTCCCGCCTGGGCGACAGAGTGAGACTCCGTCCCCCGTCACCAAAAAAAAAAAAAAAAGGTTTAAAGCAATACATGCATATGGCAAAAAACAAAAAATCAATAAAGAAACGAATATCAATACAAAGGTAAAAAGTTCTCTCTCCAAAGGTAACAGCTTCCTTTTCTTTCTTTTTTTTTTTTTGAGGCGGGAGTCTCACTCTGTCACCCAGGCAGTGGCGCGATCTTGGCTCAGTGCAACCTCTGCCTCCTGGGTTCAAGCCATTCTCCTGCCTCAGCCTCCCAAGTAGCTGGGATTACAGGCACCGGCCACCACGCTTGGCTAACTTCTCTGTGTGTGTATTTTAGTAGAAATGGGGTTTCACCATGTTGGCCAGGATGGTCTCGAATTTCTGACCTCAAGTCATCTGCTCACACGACCTCCCAAAGTGCTGGGATTACACGCGTGAGCCACCAAGCCTGGCCACACAGCTACCTTTCTTGTGAATCTCTCTGGAATTCAAAATTAATTAAAAAGGAATACATAAAGTGCATCCACGTATTCATACATCCCTTACAAATGTATACAAATGAAATTACATGATTTAGTGTTTTGTACCTTGCTTTTTCCACTTAGTAATAATAAATGAGATATTTCCCTGTAATCCCAGCACTTTGGGAGGCCGAGACGGGGTGGACCACCTGAGGTCAGGAGTTCAAGACCAGCCTGGGTAACATGGTGAAACCCCATCTCTACTCAAAATACAAAAATTAGCCGGGTGTGATGGCGCCCGCCTGTAATCCCAGCTACTCGAGAGGCTGAGGCAGAGAATCGCTTGAACCTGGGAGGCGGAAGTTGCAGTGAGCCAGTATCGGGCCACTGCACCTCAGCCTGGGCGACAGTGTCTCCGTCTAAAAAAAAAAAAAAGAAAAGAAGACATCTTTCACTTAGTAGAGCTGATGCTACTCCATGGCGTGCAGTTCCTAAAATGTAATCCGAGGGACTGGCAGGAGATGACCAGGGTAGGTAGGAGGCAAGCCATTTTAAGTTGAGGGGGAATTAAAGGGATCAGATTCCGAGGGATGGGCCAATTTTGCTGGCACGTAACATATTAGTGAGATGCCTTGGGGCCAGAGGCCGGGATTTTGCACCTCCTTTACCTTTTATACTGGAGAGGAATAAGGAAGTTGGTTTGGGTGGAATACATGTTGTCTTTAGAAGGGTTTAATAGGCTGAGAAGCACAAGGTAGCTGACATTCGGATCTGGAACTGAGAAAGGAAATCTCGGGGTTGGAAAAACTACAGGGCTGGTTAGTTTTCTACACATTTTAAACGGCCTAGTCATCCCTGCTCCCTCGTCATTTTAAGAAAAGTCCTTTCTTTATTCACACTGCGCGGCAGAGGGTTCATTTCGCGCTTTTTTTTTTTCCTAGGCCCAGGGCTAGGGCGGATCCTTTGCGCCCGTCACCTAACTACGCCTCTCAATCCCTTCCTCGCCCCCGCGCCACCGGAAATCCGAGGTCTGGGAGGACCTTCTACTAGGCACTCTAAGGGGCAGTGATAGGACACCGCGGCCGCCAATCAGACCTCCCAGATACCCGGATGTGAGACGGTGCGCGATACAAAGGCGAGTTTCCACCCAGAGGGTCGTCCGGTACAATGACCAATAAGCATTCCTCAGGCGATAAGTGACAGGAAAGAGCACCAATTATAACCTAGCTTCTCTCACGCATGTGGAAATTCTCCTGCTTAGTCTAACCCACTTCTAATTGTGATTGGATAGAATTCTGAAGAGCGGTAGAACTGTCTAATTAGCAGCGGGAGCGAAAAAACGCACAGCCAATAGGAAGAGTCTCAGGAGTGGGGCGGGGACTAGGCCTTCGCCTCGGCGGCAGAGGAGACTCGGGAGCCATTTTGTGAAGAGACGAAGAGCGAGGGGTTGTGTCTGCGTTGCCGACGTCGAGCAGCAGTCAGCTTCTCCCCCATAGAACCCGGGAGTAGGAGACTCAGAATCGAATCTCTTCTCCCTTCTTCCTCCTGGTAAGTGGAGAGGGCGGACGCAGGGAGGGCGCTGGGTTTCTCTGGAAGCAGAGGGGGTGTGAGACAAAATGAGGGAACCCTTCCCCCTACTAACTAACCAGGCCCTCATTCTGTTTGCGTTGGGAGATTAGGTCTGAAGCGGGAGACAGTTTTACAGGCCTCAGCCTCTGCGTAGATTTAACCTAGTGTCCTCTAGGCCACGATTGGCAGGGAAAATGTCCTTTTTTCGCTCTTCCTGTGTTAACGGCTGCTTTCCTTTCATTTTCTACGACCGTGAGGACTCCGGGATCCTGAAAATGAAGATCGCGATGCTCATTAATATAGTCGAAGTTAACGTAGCGCCAATGCCTTCTCATTACCTCCATTCTTCTTACATGTAAAAATCGAGGGAGGGGGAGGGGGAAGGTTACCAACTAGATGCACCACGAGCCTTTAAATCCTGGATCGTGCCGCGTGGCCTACGAGAAAGGTTTAACAAAAGATTTACCATTGTACTGGTAACTTTTTATTTTATTTCTTTTTATGAGCAAATGATGGAGCTCGAAATAGTTATTTTTACTTATAGTTGTAAAAGGAAATATTGTGATCTGATTATATTAATTACAGCTGACTTTTCATCTGCAGGTTACAAAACACTTGAAATATATAAGTTAGTGGAACTTTGCTTGAGGTAGGTATTAACGCTCTTTCTCAGAAACTGAGGCAGAAAAGTGTTGGTTGCTAGGGGAATATTAGCCATTAGCAGAACTAGTGAGGAATTTGACCACGAGGTCAGTCCAGTGATTACCTAGTTAATGCAATACCGGGTTCTAAAAGTACTATATTTGAATCTTTGTAGGAACCTGATGACGGAAACCACGAGGTAACTGGAAATTCCCAAATTGCACTTAGGAAAAATACTACGAGACTTGAGAATTTGTTATTAATGTAACTTTCTAAGTGTAAGATGACAAAATTTGACTTTCAGGATACTCTGGCATTAGTTTTCCCGTCCACCTAAACTTCGGCAGAAATTCACAGCCACATTATATTAAGCAAATATTACGGTGCTTATTACTTGCTAGATGCTGAAATTTGATACAAAAATTTAAGTTAAAAAAATATGTAATCTTCAGTGTCACATTTATCTGGGAAATCGGTTTTTATTTCTCACATGAGATTTGGTTAAGCTTATTTTTCACAATCAATCTGTTAATCTCAAACTAAAGCTGTTGAGCACAGTTTAATTCTGCAGGGTAAGAAATTCATAAGGCAGCCTATCTGATGGGAAGTAAAATAAGGGTCAAAAACATCGCAACCCAATATGGCCTAAACATTTATATTACATGTGGACTTTAAAGTTTATCATTGTGCTGAACTGTTAGAAATGAAGGGCTAAAATTGATTAATTGGGAAATCGTATAGGTAGTAAAAATAATGTTGGCAAAGAGAAATGTCAGAAATTAGTATTTAAGAACAGTTAATAGTAATTGAAATTGATTGAAGGGCACTTTGCCTTTGAGACGTTAGAAATACGGGTTCCTTCCGGTCAATATGTATATCCGGGTACGAAAATTCTTTGAGTTAATATCAGGAACTGTTTGCCACGGGATTTAAATCGCAATTCTAGGTGTGTTCTAAACTGGATACGCATTTAGTAACATTTTCATATTCGCTAGAGGGAAAAGTGTAAGGATGGCCAAGTTGCCGGTCTTCTGACCTTTTTCCCCCATGCCTGTGCCACTCCTGGGAATACTTGGTGGTTGATAATTCTTCTGTAGAGAATTTAAACAGCTTACGTTTGTAATTAAATCTCTAGAGGATTTGACATGGCATTCGACCTTGTTTTGGATGGAATGACTGTGCGAAACAAGCAAAGAATAAATTCCAAAGTAGCTGGTTGCTCTAAAAGACTAAGGGGCGAATTATTAAAGCTTTTTTTTTTTTCCACATTGGACATTTGTACAATAAAGCTTAATATTTAAGTGGTGAATGTGAGAGGTGTTGACTGGGAGTGTGTAACAGTTTGCCTAGGAGTTAGAGGAACTAGATTTTAATCTTTGCTCACATAAGAGGACTTCGACTTTTTTTTAACCTATTTGAATTTTTAGTTTCTAATTCAAATTTTTTGTGGCCAGAAGACTAAAAATTGTACAGATACAGTTTTATTATAAGCAGTAAGCAGTATTTTTTTTTTTTTTTTTTTTGGAGACTGAGTCTCTTGTTGCCCACGCTGGCGTGCAGTCAATGGCACTGTCCTCCACCTCCTGGGTTCAAATGATTCTCCTGCCTCAGCCTCCGGAGTAGCTGGGATTAAGGCGTGTGCCACCACACCTGGCTATTTTTGTATTTTTAGTAGAGGCAGGTTTCACCATGTTGGCCAGGCTGGTCTCAACTCCTGACCTCAGTGATCCACCCACCTGGGCCTCCCAAAGTGCTGGGATTACAGGCGTGAGCCAGCTCACCCGGCCAGTTTTCTAAGTTAGTAGTTACTGCTACTATTCTAATTAGTATTAGAATAGTAATTAGTATTACTACTATTCTAATTAGCATTATCATAATACTAATTAGTATTACTATTTCAGTCTTGAAATAATTTATTGTCTCTGGGGAGCATTATTTGCTCTTACTTAGTATGTATATTCATATGTTCTCTTTGGAAACAGGAAGATTTTGGTTTTGTGCGTATTAGATTTACTAGAGGATTGAGTGGTGAGAACCAGAACGTCGAGGTGTAGCATAACTGCAGGTGTTCTCAATATTTGGGTTTATTAACATAACAGGAAAAAAGGTTTCTTTGGGACATTTATTGTGATAGCTTACGTTTTTTTCATTCATTTATATTGTATCAAAAACATTTGGTGCTCAAACTTGATTAAAGAATTGATTCTAAACTAGGGAATAATAGAGATTCCTCATTTAAACTTTTCACAGTGGTTCTCAAACATAGCTGACATCAGAATCAAAATAGTTAAAACAGATAGCTGTGATCTCTGCCACCACGGTTTCTAATTAAGTAAGTCTGGGGGTGGGGCTTGAGAATTTGCACTTCTAGAAAGTTCCAGTTGATGCTTTGTATCACTCATTCTGAGAGGTACCCCTTTAGAAGAAGGGATCCAAACCTCTGGCAGGTTTGACAAAGAATAACTTAGAGATGCTTTTATTTAAAACTGTCTTATGAGTTTTATCTAAGGATACTTTTTTTTAATTAATTTTTTTTTTTGAGAGTCTCACTTTGTCACCCAGATTAGAATGCATCTCGGTTCACTGCAGCCTGCTGAGTAGTACTGCTGTTTTGTATTTTTGGTAGAGACGGGGTTTCGCCATGTTGTCCAGGCTGACCTTGAACTCCTGAGCTCAGGTGATCCATCCTCCCAGCCTTCGAAAGTGCTGGGATCATAGGCGTGAGCCACCCCGCCCAGCCTCTAGGAATACTTTTGATCGAAAATGGTGCTGAAGTTGGTCTTTTTATGAGTGATAGCACCAGTTTAACATAAGTAACATGTTGGGAGATAACTTCTTGACATCAAAAGATAGACATACATGCTTTTCACATTTTTGTTTTTTAAGCTTATGTCTTGTGGCACATGTACAAAGGATTTGGTTGTGGTTGAGCTGTAAAGTTACATATCCTGAAAATTGTGTACCAGGTTTGGGTTCTGGCTCCAAGAAAATGGAATGTTTCGCCGTAACTATTTCATAAACGAGTATTCACATGTACATTTCCTACAATTCTGCACAAACTTTCTGCAGTTTGTACATTTGTACAGTTTCACACATCAAATGTAAAAACTAACCTGCCATTCCTATTCCTACACTGTTCTACTTTAAAACAATTTACGGTTTTAGTTACAGTACCTGTTGCTGCTGTAGTTCTTCATGTACAGTTGACTCAAGGAACACTTCTGAAAGCTCAGTTAAATTTTTTTGAAACAGGGTCTCACTGTGTTAGCCTGGCTGGAGTGCAGTGGCATGATCATAGCTCACCGCAGCCTCAAACTCCTGGACTCAAGTGATCCTCGCACCTCAGGTTCCTCCTAAGTAGCTGGGACTACAGGCCCCCATATCCTGCTAATGTTTTATTTTTAATAGAGATAGGGTCTCCCCATGTTTCCCTGGCTGGTCTTAAACTGTTGAGCTCAAGCCAAGTTCTACTCCACCTCCCAAAGTGTTGGGATTACAGGTGTGAGTCACCACCCCTGGCCTTAAAATACTTTAATTTCCTGAAATTTTCAAAGGAGAAAAAGACTTCCTGGCTAAATTGAAAAGTGAGTGCAGCTAGTTTGTTTGCACAAGGAGCTACAGTCTAATTGCAGTTCTTATTTTAGCTGATGAAACATTTGTCATGTAAATTTTTAGTATGGTATTATGTACCAGATGTTTAGAATCCGTAACTTGAAGTTAGCTATACATTCTCCTTAGTAAACAGTGGAATACAGAAACAAAAGTAGTGTTACACATAAGAACTGAAGTTTTTTTTTGTTTTTGTTTTTTGCGGCAGGGATTTGCTCTTGTTGCCCAGGGTGGAGTGCAGTGGCACCATCTTGGCTCACTGCAGTCTCCACCTCCCGGGTTCAAGCAGTTCTCCTGCTTGGGCTTCTTGAGTAGCTGGGATCACAGGCATGCGCCACCACACCTGGTTAATTTTGTAGTTTTAGTAGAGAAAGGGTTTCTCCATGTTAGTCAGGTTGGTCTCCAATGCCTGACCTCAGGTGATCTGCCTACCTTGGCCTCCCAAAGTGCTGGGATTACAGGCGTGAACCACCACACCTGGCAGGACAGTAATTTTTTCACCTATTTTATGACATGAAATATTCAGTAGCCATAAGTCTTTTTCTTCCATCTGTATGTTTTTTCGTTTTGTGAGTGAGTGGAATAATGTGCCCCTTATTTAAAACATCTTTTCCCCTAACAGGAGAACCTATTAGGTCTTACGGTTTGATCACTCACTGGTTTTGAGAATAGATGAGTCATTTCTAGAGCTTCATGGTAGGCCATTCACCTTCAGTCTGTTACTTAGTAAAAAAAAACTCCACTGAGTTTAAAACCCATGAATCTGCTTGCTTTTTATAATCTCAATATTCAACATTTGCCACTCTTTCATCTCTATTTGTTGGCCCGGTTTTCTGTATTTTCTTTGCCCAAACTGCACATTATCAAGATGAATATTTGAATGTAGATTCTTTTTGAGCCCCTCAAGGGCATATTGACATGGATTTAGTTAATTTTAGTCATTGATGTTGAAGAATTGTGAAAACAGTCACTGATAGAGGTGATTCTATGGAGGCTATCCCATCCCAGTGGAATGTTAATGCTTTACCAAAATGTGTTAGATGCAATAGACAGATGTTTCTGCCTTGGGGGTTTAGGGCACAACATTTCTGAGGAACTCTGACTCAATCTGTCCCTTCTCCTTTCACAGGGCAGCAAGGCGAACCCCATCCCTACTCACTGGAGCTCAGCTTTGATTTTTAACCTCCCTTCCCCACCCTTCCAGAACACACACATTCCCATTCCAAAACTGATTTTATAAAGACATTTTAAACATAATGATGCAACTTGGTGTGCACTACGCGGCAAATGTACAGGTGTTTTTTTTTTAATTGTTTCCAAGACCGGGACCTGGATTTAAGATGTAATTTTTAAAATTTCTATTTCTATTTTTTCTGCAGCAGTTGGGTTAGAGGAGGAGGAGCCTTTTAGCCTCTGATAAACTGACCTCTCTACTTCCTCGTGTATTTTTAAGATTGATTGATGATGTGGAAAGGGCTTTGCTTGTCTGCTACTGAGAACTTTATCCTTGCGGTTTTTGTGGAAACTGCTTTTGGAAAGAGAAAAGAAATGAACTTTACTGACTTGACATTTTTGCACCTCCCGTTTTTCTAATCTGGGCTATTTTTATTTTTGTTTTTTTACAGTGAGATTTTTTTGATCTTCAGCTACAGTAAGTTATTCCAATTTTTTTTTAACATTTTTCCTGACTTTCCGCTGATTTCCTTTTTATTGTTGTTACTAGTTACTATTACTTATTATTATTATATTAATACTTATGATGGTGATGATGATGATGATAATGACACTGATGATTTTTAACCGGATTAAAATCGAGTTTTTCTGAATGTTTCTAAGAATTTCTCCGGCCTCCTGATTGACTTTGGAGTTTTGCATCTTGGGAGAGAAAGCGAAGGCATTAGTATTTTTAAGTGGATTGATCACATAAACATTTTCTCTCCCAACCCCACCCTTGCCCTCATCCCCTTCCCCCACACTGAAAGAATTTTACTGGCTGTTAAGTCTGTGACCTTATTTTTCCTGATCTTTAACTTAACTGTTTTAGAGCATCTCTGGACGTCTGTATTTTTAATTTTTTTTATTTTTGTTTTTTTATTTTTAATCTTTCATTTGTTAAATTTTTAAACTGTGCTGCAATAAAATGTGTGTGGTACTACTTAACACTATGATCGTGATGGCATTTTCCCTGAAAGCCATCTTCCTCCTGTTTCCCTTGAAATCCCATCCTGCTTTTCCTGTACACTACCCCTCACAAACCACAAGCTGCAGCAACATGGATGCCCAGCCTGGAGCAGCAGCAGCCAGGATGACCTGGAGCCAGGGGGGCCTTCGGAACAGATGCACACCCTTCCTGGGTGATGGTAAGAGGTGTGAGGTCCACTTGGATTCATTACAAAGACTAGGAAATAAACCCGTTTAAGTTTAGTTGATGTGTATAGGTCATAGCCTCTGGAAGGATTTGGACTAAGCGTTTTATGTGTGCATCTTGAGGTGTTTCCCAAGGGGGACCACCTCAGTTATTTGTAAACTAATGGAATTTGAGTTTCTAATTAACTTGGGCTGATGTGAACATTTTGGATTCTTGGAAAGAGCAGCTGAAGTTTAAAATGAAAGTGGCTTGTTTTAGTGATTATCAACAAGACAACATATTAAGGAGTCTTTTTCTTAGATTATTACAGTTCAGTAAACATTTTCTGTCATTTGACCTATTTCTTGGGTTTGTGACATTTTTGGGTTGTATTCTATTTAGACTATTTTTATCTCATTAAAATTTCAAGAGTCAAACCATAAGAGATACGACATAATATTAAAATGCTGTCTTACTGGAGGGTAGGCTTTTTGACCTCAGAAAGCGGGGAAATCTGTTTAAACTCTACATCCAATCAGGAACTGTCTAAGGCTGTCCCCACTTACAATAGTGACTCAAGGCCCAGCTAGATTTTGGGGACTTTAATGTGTTCCTGATGGTAAGAAGGGATGCATTCTGTGTTACAGGAATGGTGTAGAGATTAATAAAGATGTGGATAGCCAAAGAGAATTTTAACAACCCATACTATTTTACTCACTACAGCAAAATGTTTTGATAAGCATTTTAGAGTTGCTGTGATAGATTTCAAACTGGAGGATAATTTTATTTTAAAATATTTCTATTTTTTGTAGAGACAGGGTCTCGCTGTGTTGTCTAGGCTGGTCTTGAACTCCTAGGCTCAAGCGATCTCTTGCCATGACACCCCAAAGTGTTGAGATTACAGGTGTGAGCCACTGCATCTAACCTGGAGTAGTTTTTTGAAGGCGTATTCGGTGCTGTTGTACTAGGGTAGATCACAAACTGACCCGCTTACCATACTCGGATGAAAAGAGTAAAATCTAGTTAAAGTGAACACCAGAGGTACACTCAAAACACTATGGGAGAACGTTAAAGCAAAAGATTCCTGGAGGATATCTAAAAAAGGAATGGGAATCTTTTAAATTTTTTAAATAGGTGCAAGCTTGATTGATTCCCTCCATTGTATGAGAGAAGTAGAAATAATGTGCTGCTGTCAGTGTATGGAAGCTGTTCACTACAGGTTTAGTTTGATTTATTCCTTGGTAATTCTACACACTTATGGGACATGTTCTGTTTGGGGATATAAAATACAGTTTTTTTAATTTTTTTTCTTGAAGATAGGTTCAGTAGAATATAGTTTAGTATGTTTTAAGGGCTTCACAGCGGGGATAATGTCAATATATGATGAAAGGCAAACACCGGTCCTTTTGAAGCATGCAGAAATAAGCTGAGGGTGTTGGTACCTGCCTATAAGCCTGCAGTCCCAAGTAATTGGGAGTCTGAGGTGGGAGGGTCCCTTGGCCCAGGAGTTTAGAGCCTGTAGTGTGTGATGTGAATATCCACTGCACTCTAGGCATGAGACCTGAGACCCCATCACTTTTTTTTTTTTTTGAGACAGAGTCTTGCTCTATTGCCCAGGCTGGAGTGCAGTGACAGGATCTTGGCTCACTGCAACCTCTGCCTCCCAGGTTCAGGCGATTCTCCTGTCTCAGCCTCCCGAGTAGCTGGGACTACAGGTGTGTACCACCATGCTTGGCTAATTTTTGTATTTTTAGTAGAGACGGGGTTTCACTATGTTGCCCAGGCTGGTCTCGAACTCCTGACCTTGTGATCTGCTCCTTCCAAAGTGCTGGGATTACAGGTGTTAGCCACAGTGCCCGGCCTTAATTTTTGTATTTTTAGTAGAAACAGGGTTTAGTAGAGGCGGCATCCATGTTGGCCAGGCTGGTCTTGAGTTCCTGAACTCAGGTGATCCACCTGCCTGGGCCTTCCAAAGTGCTGGGCTTAAGGGTGTGAGCTACCATGCCCAGCGAGACCCTATCCCTTTTATAAAAAAAAAAAAAAAAAAAAGCATGCAGAAATGGATACCTAAGTAACCCTAAGAGATCAGGGGATTCTTTTTTCTTATTTTTATTTACAATTTTAAATGTATAAATTTATCTCCTTGATCTAAATCACATAAGGGGATCCTTTTAAGAGAGATAGGGTACTAGAATGAATCTTAAGGCCAGATAATAAAAATTAAAATGCCATGCAAAAGAGTTTATATTTTATCCAGAAACCAATGGTGAGCCATTTTAAGAAAGATTCTAAACTGGAAAGTGACATCAGATTTTCCTTTTATTTTTTATTTTTATTTTTTGAGAAAGGGTCTTGGTCTGTCACCCAGGCTGGACTGCAGTGACATTAACAAGGCTCACTGGGAGATATTAAAATCCAAGGAAGAATATTATATATAAGGGAGATAGTATAATCCAAGGAAGAATGACCTGGTCTGGACAAAGGTAATGCTAAAGTGATTAGAGATCAGGAGGTAAATTGAGGAGCATCTCAGGATGCATTTGATAAGATGGACAAGAAGACAGATTTGGCATGATTGCTAGTTTCTAGCTTCTGTTTGGGAATGTAAATGAAGGAAGCAGATTATAGATTCAGAGGGTGGGAAAAGAATATTTTAAACATCTTGGAGGTGTTCAAGAACATTTAAGTATAAGATTTATTAAATATTTGAGTATTTATTTAGAAAATCATTATTAGGTTTGGGCATATAGGGATGAATGAAACATGTTCCCTGCCCTCTTTGATATTATACATCATTGAGGGAAGAAAGAAAGTAAACATGGCATTTTCACAGTCAGGATCAATGAAGGAAAAGAACAGGATGAATGAGAAGATAGCAAGGGAACCAAAATTAGAACAAGAAATTTGGGGGATGCTGCCAGGGAAGGAACCTTAAAGTAGCTAATGATGAAGCTGAATCTGTAAGAAAACCATATATGAAAGCACAGATAATGAGTGGGAAAAAAACCTACCGCCAGGTAAGAAATATTACTGGAAAATAATTACCAAGAATACGTAGATGAGGGATGGAGTTGGAGAGGTAGGCAAGGACCAAACATACATAGTACGGGACCTTATAGGGTCTTAAGATCTTATCTTGGACACAAGTAGAGTCTGTTGAAGGATTTTCAAGAGATCTGGTTCATCTTCTGGCGGTTGTGTGCGGAATGTTTTAAGAGGGCAAAAGTAGGGCAGTAAGGAGACTTACTAGAGTAGGCCACTGTCTCAGTCTCTTGAAGAAAATAATCATCACAGGCCTTACAATAACTTGTTCTGGTTTTTCAAATGAGTTTTTATTGTGTGTATCAAAGAGCAAAATAAATCTGAATAAGATTGAGAACTGATCAGGCACTGGGAAATTACTAATTATTTCTGTCACACTTTGTTGGGTCATATAATGGCTTTCTGATGTGAAAGAAAAAAGTAGCAGAACTTTAATTTCTCTCTCACAGAATATTCTAAACACTTGACTATGTGTCCACCACTTTTTTTTTTTTTTTTTTGAGATGGAGTCTTGTTCTGTCACCCAGGCTGGAGTGCAATGGTGGGATCTCATTGCAACCTCTGCCTCCCAGGTTCAAGCAATTATCCTGCCTCAGCCTCCCAAGTAGCTGGGACTACAGGCGTGCACCACCACACCTGGCTAATTTCTGTATTTTCAGTAGAGACGGGATTTCACCATATTGGCCAGGCTGGTCTCAAACTCTAGACCTTGTGATCCACCCACGTCGGCCTCCCAGAGTGCTGGGATTACAGGTGTGAGCCACTGCGCCTGGCTGTGTCCACCACTGTTAAAGTTCTTAGTTTGTGTTTTAATTATCATCAAAACCTTGAGTAGGAGTAAATACTATTATCATTCATGCTTTAGAGGTGAGAGTGTTAGAGTTCAGAATTTAATTAACTTGCTTAAAGTTAGACTGCTTAAGTGGTTTAGCATGCATTCCACCCAAGGAGTAAGGCTGCTGATTTCTTAGTAGACTCTTTTGATCACTTTATGTTGAACATTCTGGAAAAACAAATTTTAGTTTGGTTAAATTTCCAAAGAAAACTTTGGACTTTTATTAAAAGTAAATATTGTGTTGATAATTTTTGCCCTTGAATTCACACCACCAGTGTCTTGAAGATATGTGCATGTGCAGGATAGTACATTGTTTAGGTAGATGTGTCTCGGTGGTAAAATGTTACTGTGTGTGTGATTGCATTGTTAATAGGGAAGCAAGCATGCAGCAGTTTATGCCTGTAATCCCAGAGGCTGAAGTGGGAGGATAACTTAAGGCCAGGAAAGCCTGGCAACATAGCAAGACCCCGTCTACACAAAGCTGGATATGGTGGCACACAGCTGTAGTCCTAGCTCCTTGGGAGGCTGAGGCAGTAGAATTGCTTTAATGCAGGAATTTGAGGTCAGAGTAAGTTATGATTTTGCCACTGCACTCCAAACTGGGTGATAGAGGGAGACCTTGTCTCTTAATATAAAATGAAAGGGAGCTTTCCTTCTTTATTTTTTTAGGCTATCATAAAACAGTAAAAAGTGATTTTAGTTGGAAAAAAATTATTTGGATGTGTTAACTAAGCCCAGGTCCTTTTTCAATCCTCATCTCACTTGACCTGTTGGTGCCATTTAACCAGTCAGTGATCTCTTCCTTGAAATGCTTTTTTTTACTTTACTTCAAGGTTTTTGTTACATGTTACTGTTAAACCTCTTACTGTTGGAGTGCCCCATGGTTCAGTCCTTTTACTGCTCTTTTCTGTCCACACTCTGGGTCATTTCATTCATATGATATAATATACCATCTATAAGCTGATTTTCACACTTAGGATCAACAGCCTATACTTCTCTTTTGAGTGACATACCAATTCAGTTACCTACGTGATTGAATATCAAATATGTCAACTTAAAAGTGCAAAACTGTGCTCCTGTTCTTTCCTTAAACCAGTTTCTTGTGTACTGTTGCTTTTTTCCATTAATGAAACAATTTTTGTGTCACTTGGGCCAGAGATTTTGGCTAGTCATCCTTGACTTTTATTCATATCTCACCTTTGGCCTATTAGAAAATCATGTTAGAGTGTGGTAGCTCATGCCTGTAATCCCAGCACTTTGGGAGGCTGAGGCAGGTGCATTGCTTGAGCTCAGGAGCTTGAGACCGGCCTGGGTACAAGGTGAAACCCCGTCTCTACAAAAATATATAAAAATTAGCTGGGAGTGGAGGCACACACCTGTAGTCCCAGCTATTTGAGAGGAGACAGGTATGAGAGATGCTTGAGCGCAGGAGTTGGAGGTTGCAGTGAGTCGAGATTACATCATTGCACTCCAGCCTCCGTGACAGAGCAAGAGCATGTCACAAAAAGAAAGAAAATAAAATTATATTGTCAGCTCTTTGAAACGTACCACCGAGGAGGGAGGGAAGTAGAAAAAACAAAAGCAAAAAAACATACCACCACTCATTGTCAACACTTGGTCCAATTTCAAGCCACCCTTTTTTTTTTTTTTTTTGGGAGATGACGTCTCTGTTGCGCAGACAGGAATGCAGTGGCACAAACGCAGCTCACTGCAACGTCTGCCTCCTGGGTTCAAGCAATTCTTTTATCTCAGTCTCCCAAGTAGCTGGGATTACAGGCCTACGCCCGGCTAATGTTTGTATTTTTTTTTTTTTTAAATACGGGGTTTCAACATGTTGGCCAGGCTGGTCTCAAGCTCCTGACCTCAGGTGATCCATCTGCCTCGGCCTGCCAAAGTGCTAAGGTTACAGCGTGATCCACCGCACCCAGCCTCAAGCCACCATTTTCTTTTGTGCATTATTATATATAACAGGTTTGTGTTTATTTTGTCCCTCCCTGCTAGTTTGTTCTTGGTAGCTAGATTTCTTACTAAAATGTAATGTTTGAAAATGTTTTGCCTGAAAACAAACTCCCCTAATGGCTGTCTATTTTAGCACTGAAGTCAAATTTTTTTCAGTGATTTACAAGGCATCCTTCCTACATGATTCGTTGTGCCTCTTCCCTTAGTGTTACTATATTGTGCTTTAGCTACACTGGCCTTACCTATCTTGAACACATTGGATATGGTTCCACTTTAGGGCTTTTCCTTGGAATTTTCTCTGATTCATTCATAAGGTTTGGTTCCTCACTTCTTTTTTTGTTTGTTTGTCTTTTGAGGTGGAGTCTCACTCTGTCACCCAGACTGGAGTGCAGTGGCATAATCTCGGCTCAGTGCAGCCTCTGCCTCCCAGGTTCAAGTGATTCTCCTGCCTCAGCCTCCAGAGTAGCTGGGATTACAGGTGCATGCCACCAGGTCCGGCTAATTTTTTTGTATTTTTACTAGAGATGGTGTTTTCGCTGTTAGCCAGGATGGGCTCCGTCTCCTGACTTTGTGATCCTCCTGCCTTGACCTCCCAAAGTGCTGGGATTATAGTCATGAGCCACTGTGCCTGGCCTGAGATTTTTTACTCAGAAGCTACCACCTTAGTGACGTGTCTTTCCTTATTTAACACTTTAAGCTCCCCTTCTCCTAAATACTCTTTAGCACTTAACCACCAACTGTAGAATTTGTTTTCTACTATATAAAGACATAGAGATATATCTGGAAATATATATGCTAAATAACATTGATTGCCTCTGGGCAAGAAGTGGGATTTAGGAGATTTGAAATTTTTGCTCTATGTGCTATTATAATGATAAATGTAGTATTTTCCTTCTAATTAAAAAGCTTATGTATATCAGCTCTTCTAATTCTATGTGGGTATAAATAGGATAGTCAGTCTGTGTAATACGGGTTTAGTAAGCAGTGTTAATAGTGGAAAACAACTGCCTTAACAGGTTTAGCTGTGATAAAATAAGTCAGGTTAGCATTTGAGCACGTAGACTGCTGTGTTGCCTGTAATCAACATTTGGAAGAACTTGACTATTTTAAAAATATTTATTCTCTATTGAGAAAGCATGGCTATTTGTAAGAGGTGGCCATAGTGATTTAGAGAACATCTGGTTTTTAAAATTTTTACCTAATCTGATTCTGACTTTACAGTCTGAAATATTCTTCATGTTTTCTGATCATATTGTCCTATGGCTCCTGAGTTGATTTCAAAACTGAAAAAACTCTGGGAGTTCATTGAACCAGATTTAGGCTTTTCTGACTAGTCATGAGTAACAGGAGTTTAGTAGAATACAGTTTGAACAAAATTTGTCCTCTAGCCAATTCATAATGCATTGTAATTCCCTATATTGATCCATTAAATATTGTCATCTTCATATAAGTGGGTTTTCCAGCTTCAGAGCTAGAAGAAAAATTTTCTCTTGCTGTTTTCCTTAAAAGTTTGTGGACTTCATCCTAGAGTTATACAGCTATTTATGCTGTTTAAAATGAAGTTTTATTAAATATACCTATCTAAAGATAATATTTTGGTGTGTTCCAGGCTTTTCGGGGGCATATACAGTCTTCAGAAAGCCTTGTCTAGCACTGAAATATCCTTTGATGTGATTAAAAAAAAAAAGCCTTGTCATACAGCGTATATATTTAAGTAATAGTATTTTAAAATTTAACATACATAAAGCTTATGTTAGTAGACACAGATCTCTGAAAATTTTGTGGTAGCTACTACTAAATAGACTATTTAGTAGTACATGGTACATTGCATACTTGTACTGTATTTTTACAATACACTGTTGTTGTACCTTTCCCAATTTTTTCTTTGGTAAAAGCTTTGGACAATCTTAAAACTACACTTGTACATATTTTTATTTTATTTTTTTTAAGGGACGGGACTACAATTGTTCAAGGGTATGCACATTTTACTTTTTTTGGGGGGGTAGGGGAAGTATGTACGGTTCTTTATCGAGGTTTTCTCTCACCAGAAGGTGGTATTAAGTTTAGCAATTCATTGGCAGTGTTAGTGGCCACAAGTACTTAATTTCTGGTTTTGTGAATTACTTTGTATCTTTTGCTTTCAGGTTTGACCCTGTCTTATTCAGTGACTGAAGGGTTTGCTAAGTCTTTGAATTGAATAGTAAAATGTTGATAGAGGTATAGATTTTGAGTGAAACGTTACTACAATGTTGACTATATTTCTGTGTATAGTTTGAGATTCATACGTAATTTTCTTCGGCTACACATCTTTGGTATCTTTTTTTTTTTAAAGAGATGGGGTTTCACCATGTTGGGCCAAGCTGGTCTCGAACTCCTGACCTCGACTGATCACCTGGGCCTCCCAAAGTGTTGGGATTACAGGCGTGAGCCACTGCACCTGGCCGGTGATATATTTTAATTGTGAAAAATTTTCATACACACTAAAGAGAATAGTATAATGAACTTCCATGTACTTGACCCACTTTAATAATCCTTGGCCAGTCTTTTTATTTATACCTACAGCTACCCATCCACCCTCTTTCCATGTTATTTTGAAGCAATTCCTTGATATATTTCATCTGTGGATACTTTGTGTGTGTGTGTCTGTGTGTATACATATATGTGTATTTTTTTTTTCAATACTTGGGAAACAAAGCCACTTCAGTATCAGTGTATATTTTTTTTAAAAAAGGATTTAACCACAATTACCCCACCAAAAACATTTAATAATTTAAGTATTTTAATACTAAATGTATATAGAGAACTGGTGTGGTGGCTCATGCCTGTAATCCCAGCTCTTAGGGGGAGGCTCAGGCAGGCATATCACTTGAGGCCAGGAGTTTAAGACCAGTCTGGACAACATGGTGAAACTCCAACTCTACTAAGTATTCAAAAAAATTACCCGGGTGCGGTGGTGCACCCCTGTGGGAGGCTGAGGCAGAAGGATCACTTGAAATCAGGAGGCAAATGTTGCAGTGAGCCAAGATCATACCACTGCACTCCAGCCTGGGTGACAGAGCAAAACTGTCTCAAAAATCCCAACAAATCCATTTACTATCAAAATACTACTCTGTAAACTGAATAAGGCATCCCCCAATGCTGTTTTATTTCTATAGGAGTTTGGTGGGTTTTGTTTTTGTTCTTTTGCTAACATAGTAAGTTCTATCTGAAATTATGGAAGTGTTATTTACTAAAGGTCCATTTTAAACTTTTCTTAAGAGTGGGGGTCTTAGGCCGTGGCGGTGCCTCACCCCTGTAATCCCAGCACTTTGGGAGGCTGAGGTGGGAAGCTGAGGCGGGCGGATCACCTGAGACCAGCCTGACCAATATGGTGAAACCCCGTCTTAAAAAAAAAATTAAAGAGTGGGGGTCTTATGGTTAATCTCCTGTTTTAGCTGTTTAAGAGAATATGTAGTAACTTTAATTCAGATATCCTTATTAAAAATGATTCTGGACTGCTAAATTATTTTGTTACACCTGTCTAAAATCTTTTATCCATAATTTAGAAATTTTTAAATCTGACATTTTGCATTTGACATAGACTCATTTGGCAAGAAAACTCAGTCTCAATTGATGTGAGCTTATTTATGTTCTATAGGTGACATTTATTAAACATTTATGTATTTCTGCAAAAATACTTGAGGTGAATAGGTGTGTGCTTCTCCAGATCCTACTGGGGTGTTGCTGAGCAATAAGAAAAGCATAGTATTTCTAAAATCTCAGAAAGACTGTTTTTTCTAATACATGCGTCTCCAGAGATTCTTTTTTAAAAATTTCGAGACGGAGTCTCACTCTGTTGCCCGGGCAGTGGCATGATCTTGGCTCACTGCAACCTCTGCCTCCTGGATTCAGGTGATTCTACTATCTTAGCCTCCCAAGTAGCTGGGATTACAGGCACCCGCCACCATGCCCGGCTAGTTTTTGTATTTTTAGTAGAGACAGTTACACCATACTGGCCAGGCTGGTCTGACCTCAAGTGATCTGCCTGCCTCTCCCTCCCAAAGTGTTGGGATTACAGTTGTGAGCCACCATGCCCAGCCCCAAGGATTCTCTTAAGAGACCAGAGTACGGTCAGGTGTGGTGGCTCACGCCTGTAATCCAAGCACTTTGGAGGCCAAGGCGGGCAGATCACCTGAGGTCGGGAGTTCAAGACCAGCCTGACCAACATGGTGAAACCTCGTCTTTAAAAAAAAAATTAAAAAAGAGACCACAGTACGCTTTGTTACAGCTTGTGCTCAGTCTGAGGTCACTGACAAAATTGAAACTTTTATTTTAAAATTTATTTTATTTGAAATTTATTTATTTATAAAGACGGGGGTTTCACCATGTTGGTCAGGCTGATCTTGAACTCCCGACCTCAGGTGATCCTTCTGCCTCCGCCTCCAAAGTGCTTGGATTACAGGTGTGAGCCACCACGCCTAGCTGAAATTTGTTTTTAAAATTGGCAGTAAGGAAATGAAGTCTTGTGAATAAATGTTGGCCTTTCTATTCAGAAAATAGGCTGTGCTCCAGCATAGCATCATCACCTTCTGGGAGCTACATAGGAGTTTCACCCTACTACTATGTGAATGAAAGTAACAACATGGTATGACTACCTGTATACTTTAGAAATCCACATTTAAATATTCGGGGGTCTTGTGGATTTCACCATGTTGGGCCAAGCTGGTAAGCACATTGAAAAGAACAAATCTAGAACACTTTTCACTCCTTTTTTAATACTTTGCTTGTGAATTACAAATTGTGGTGAAGTTTGTGGCGGGAGTGGGGGAGAGTACTGAAGACCACAGTATAGCCACATTCAGTTTACATTGGAAATAATATAAAAAATGACATTCTATTTGCAAAATTTGAAATGACTTCTAAATTACAAATAGAATGAACAAGTAATTTCAAAGCTGGCAGGCTGGAAATACATATGCGATCCGGAGATGTGTGCTTTGAATTATCAGAACTCTTAGGCAGATCATATCATATCTTGGCATAATGTATCCATTCTTTAATTCTTGGTTATAAAAGCTAAGAAGATTAACATTCAAAAATACTTGGCAAATCCAGGTAGATCTATCATAGGATCATTTTTTTTCCTTCCATGTTTTCAAGAAAATATGTAAACATACAGAACAGTATGATGAGTTCTTACGTACCTTCCACCAGGATTGCCATGTGTGCTGCTTTTATTTTTTTGCTAAACCATTTGCAAGGAAATTGCTGACTGAAGACAAAAGACCCCTAAATATTTAAATGTGGATTTCTAAAGTATACAAGTAGTCATACTACGTTGTTACTTTCATTCACATAGATAAGTTATATTATAAATAATAGGACCTTCCTATATTATTTTTTGTATATTGCATGTTTTCTTGATATTTCAGTTCTCAGTCAAGATTTATTGACCTTAGTGAAGTAATTTTGAAATATTCTATTTTATTTTTTCTTACTGGCGTAGTTATTCTGGATAGGGTTGAAATATTAATTCTTAACATATGATCTCAGCTCGCTGCAACCTCCGCCTTCTGTGAATCCCAGGAGTGATTCTCCTGCCTCAGCCTCCTGAGAAGCTGGAATTACAGGTGCCCGCCACCACACCTGCCTACATTTTTGTGTTTTTAGCAGAGACGGGGTTTCACTTTGTTGGCCGGCCTGGTCTCAAACTCCTGACCTCGTCATGTGCCTGCCTTGGCCTCCCAAAGTGCTGGGATTACAGGCGTGAGCCACTGCGCCAGGCCACATCTTTTTAATGAAATATTAAAACTTTTAAAAAACTTAAAAAAATACTTATCATTAGTTTGGATTTCCTGTCATTAATTTTGTTTTTTACTCTTCTTTTGGGACTTAAGCAGTTTTTTTTTAGATGGAGACTTTGTTCCACTTATATTTATGTTAGGATATAGAGTGAAGTTGGATTTCAATATTTGTGCAAGATGGCTGCCTAGTGGTACCATTTATTGAATTACCCATTTTCCCCCCATGATTTACAAGGTCTTATGTATTCTTAGTTCTAATACTTAAACATAGCAGTTAGCATAATTATCTAAAAGTAGCCAACTTTGTTCATAGCCTGAAAATGTCTTAGTAATATCATCATGTACTACTACTTTTCCAGAGATTTCTCTTACAGTATTTACTTTGAGATACCTATTTTTGGTTAAATGAGCCAGTGATTCTTGGCAGTGGTGTAAATTAAAATACACATCTTTTCCCAGGCATTGGTTGGCCTCTGAAGAGGCCAGAGGGGGATAGTTGGAAGCAATAAAGATCCATAGGAAGCAGAGTACAAAAATGGTTACCAGAGACAGAGAGTAATGTGGGATGGGGTACCTGAACCTAAATAAGCAAAATAGGAGTTGAAGTGTTTTAAACAACATAGATCAAATGATGGAGAGCTAAGTATGCAGAAGAATTTATCGTATCCAAAAAGAGTATTGAGAAACTTAATGGGAAATCACGAATGACTGAAAACTTTGCAATACAGAAGATTTAGTAATGCTTTTAGAAAACTGAAAACTCATTGCTGCCATCTAGTGCCGCTATTGTCTGAAATTTTGCAAAGAAGGGAAATTTTACGTAGATAGCATATTTAGTATATGGAATTGACATTTAAGTTGAATCGAATGCAAGGAGTTGTTTAGGTCTTAAAATACAGTAATAAAGGAAATTGTAAGGCAGGGTTCTGAATTTTCTAATCTGATGTAATATGTATTTTCCTTTGTCTCTAGTATGATATCTGGTAAGTGACAGTAACAGCATCTTTAATTTTTTTTTTTCCTGGACCAGTGGATAATGTGTTTTAAGTATAATGTGATTAGCCTATGTGGAGAGGTGACCAGGGCTTGATAAAATAATTTCTCAGTAGAAACATCTTGTGTTTTGTTTACTTGTGTACTTTTGCAGTAAATAAGCCAAGATATACCGAAAACAGTTGGGTTGAGTGGCACTGAGGACATGTCCAGTAATCTAATTTCCTATGCCTCAAACTCTTTCCATCAAAGGTGGAATTCTAGTGACCAGATAAAAAGCAAGGATGCCGAAGGCTGGATTCCACATTAAATTCATCTTAGCTTATGTCTCGGAATTCCAGGGCTTTTGTATCCTGTTTGTGCACCACTTGAACCTTATTTATGTAAACAATCTTCAGATAATGCAAAGTGCCATACCTTTTCCAAATAGAATTACTTGAGATTTAAAGTCAACTTAATGGAAATGGAGTATTTTATTTTTCCAATTTTTAGCTAGATTGACAATCCAAGACTGGTTTGCCTCCATTAAAAGCGTGAAGAGGCATGGTAGCACCTCACACTTAGAATGTAACAGTTGAAAATAGCCGGGCGCGGTGGCTCACGCCTGTAATCCCAGCTCTTTGGGAGGCTAAGGCGGACGGATCACCTGAGGTCAGGAGTTCAAGACCAGCCTCACCAATATGGTGAGACCCCGTCTTTAAAAAAAAAAAAAAAAAAAAAAAAAGACTGGTTTGCCTCCATTAAAAGCATGAAGAGGCATGGTAGCACCTCACACTTAGAATGAACAGTTGAAAATAAAATTGACAGGTTTGCTTCTATCCCAACTAGATGGAGTTTTTACTTATGTTTTGATTTTAAGCTGTGGCTGGGATGGTGAGAGTGTGAGATAGAGACAAATTTCTGTATCCAAGAAACTTTTTGTCCTTCACACTGCTTAATAACCTCAGATTACTTTTATTGCTTCAGGATAGAGCACATGATAAAACAGACAAGTATAGCAGACAAAACAGATTTTTGAGCAGTAGAAATAACTCAGTATTTCCAGTTTTGTTTTCTAGATAATATAGGACTTTGATCCTTTGATTAAAAATAGGAATAAGAACCTGAAATGAAAATACCATAGTATATAATAACATACAAACACATTTATCCATGTGTATAATAGAAATTTGAGTGCTACCACTATTTTACCTCTTTTTTATTCTTTAGTTTTTTTGAGATGGAGTCTCACACTGTTGCCCAGGCTGGAGTGCAGTGGCATGATCTTGGCTTACTGCAACCTCCGCCTCTCGGGTTCAAGCAATTCTCCTGCTTCAGCCTCCCAAGTAGTTGGGATAACAGGCAGCCACAACCACACTGAGCTAGTTTTTTTAATTTTAGTAGAGACTGGGTTACACCATGTTGACCAGGCTGGTCTTGAACTCCTGGCCTCAAATGATTTGCTCGCCTCAGCCTCTCAAAGTGCTGGGAATATAGGCATGAGCCACCGCGCCTAGCCTAATTTTAGGATTTTAAAGTCTGTCCTTTTCAGGACAGAGCTTCTGTGTCGTTCAGTGAAAGTTTAAGAAAGAATTTAACTTAAATAGCACTTAAGGTTCTCATTTGATCAAGAAATTTTTAAAGTATGTGACTAGGTTATACTTCACTTTTGAAGAATTAGAGTACTTAGCCTGTGCCACAACCTTCTCATTTACAAATAGTGGAAGAAACTGGAATATTTGAACTGTATATTTGTTTTGAGACAGAGTCTCACTTTGTTACCTAGGCTGGAGTGCACTAGGGTGATCTCGGCTCACTGCAGCCTCCGCCTCCTGGGTTCAAGCAATTCTCCTGCCTCAGACTCCCAAGTAGCTGGCATTACAGGCACAGGCCCCCATACCTGGCTGATTTTTGAATTTTTAGTAGAGATGGGGTTTCACCATGTTGACCAAGGTGGTCTGGAACTGCTGATCTCAAGTGATCTGCCTGCTTCAGTCTTCCAAAGTTCTGGAATTACAGGCATGAGCCACTGTGCCCGGCGCCTGAAAAAGCTAGGAGAATTTGAATTGTCCTACCCACTCTTCACAGGATTACTCCAAAGTGTAGACCTTTATGTCCAATGAGACAGCCTTATGACCAATGAGAGAGCGTTAAATATGACCGATGTTATATTTACTTATATTTATAAAGCCTTAAACTTAGAGGTTTCTTCCTTTTTTTTTTTTAATCTAGTTCATAAAATACCAAAATTCGTAGAAAAAACTGAGTTGCTCTAAAACAAAAACCCTCTTACAATAACAAATAGGATTTTGCAAGCAAGATTTACGCTGGTTTTATTTTTAAGGCAGTCTTGTATCTCCCGGGCTGGAGTGCAGTGACCCCATCTTAGCTCTCTGGAACCAACCTTTGAATCTCGGCTCAAGCAATTCTCATGTGTCAGCCTCCCAAGTAGCTGGGATTACAGGCATGTGCCATCTCGCTCGTCTAATCTTTGTATTTTTAGTAGAGATGGGGTTTTGCCATGTTGGCCAGGCTGGTGTTGAACTCCTGGCCACACGTGATCCATCCACTTGGCCTCGCAAAGTGATGGTATTACAGGCTTGAGCCACCATGCCTGGCCAAGATTTTCCACTTTGGAATAGTCCCGTGACAACTAGAAAACCTTCCAGAAGTAAAGGGAGCAACAAGGCAAGAAATGTGTGACCAAGGATTTTATTTTACCCATCGAAATTGTTGTACAGCTGTAAAAGGATGCTCTCCACCCGCTACATGCAAGAACGGAGGGACTGTTCTTAGGATTTCTAACAAGAGTCTGCATAACATGATAAACGCGTTGCTCAGGAAACCGCACCATACTACCTAAGAGAGAAATGGTATTGTTGAACCATCAGTAACACCGAAAAAAGGTATTGCCACTTGTAGGACAAGGTAGTCTTGCCAAAAGATTGCATATGAGGCTGAATAAGCCTTTGGTCCCAGCTTCCAATTTCAGGAATTACAGAAGAATATATGGAAAGTGTACTAAGAGTATCAATCCTGGAAAATACAGACTAGGAAACTACTGGTCAATACCCTGGATTCTTCAGCAGATAAACTTCAATGCAATAGAAGGGAACTTACTACAGAAACACTTTAAATGCATCACATTTATTTTTCTGGAAATACTATAATGTTTATGGTTATACTTTAGGCATTAGATTTTTTTTTTTTTTTTTGACGGAGTCTTGCTCTGTCGCCTGGCTGGACTACAGTGGCAGAATTTCGGCTCACTGCAACCTCCGCCTCCTGGGTTCAAGCAATTCTGCTGTCTCAGCCTCCCGAGTAGGTGGGACTACAGGTGTGTGCCACCACACCCAGCTAATTTTTTTACTTTCAGTGGAGATGGAATTTCACCATGTTGGCCAGGATGCTCTCTTGACCTCGTGATCCGCCCACATCAGCCTCCCAGAGTGCTGGGAGTAGAGGCGTGAGCCACTGCACCTGGCCTGCCTTACTTTCAAAGTAAGAAAATACTAGTAAAGTCAGACTGGTGGTTAATTTTTGGTGAGAGGAAGAAGAGATTGACAGCGGAATCAGCCACATAGAGTTTGTTTAGTTAGGAGATTTTCCAGGGATGCAACTGTTCTTGCATCTTCACACATTTAAAATATCCCTTGTGCTCACTCACTATTGGAGCAGGTAAAACTTGGAAATTTTAACTGCTTATCTTAAAATTGGTTCTTCTTGCTTTTTAGTAAATACCTGTTGGGTATTTTGGTATTCTGGTATTTCTAACTCTTATATTCTCCAAATTCCTTATTATTATTATTTTTTATTTCTCCCACCGCAGTTAATGAAACCATATATACTGGCTGTTAGCTTGCCTTTACTGCTTTGCATTTTGGAGTTTTGTTGTAAATGCTGTCTGTAAGATAGCGATTTTGCCATCTTGGTGTCTTCTGTTGGAAGTCAAAGATTGAAAAACTGCTCTGCTGTTGCTGCTTCCTTCCAAGAATCCCAGTTCTTTTCCTGTAGCTTTTCTTGTGTTACAGTATTGGCTAACATTATGCCTTTATGGAAATTTCATCTAAGGTACCTAGGATGAAGTGTAACTTAACATCATTTGGTTATTTGTAAAACTTTGGGGAAACGTACCTCTTACATAAAATTTTAAATAGCAACACTACTAGAATTAAAAGGAAGCTCTGAAAATAGTATTTGTTACTATTAGTCTCCTGGAGTTGCCCCAAACATGGTACTCAGCACATGGTTATTAAATATTTGACCCTAAAAATGAATTAATTTGTAGCGACTGTTCATATCTTAGGAGGTTACGTTACTAAGAGTGGAATTAATCGGTATTTGTGAGTACATCTGTCTTTACTGTTGTTGCCTCCATCTTGAATTTAAATTCTCATAATTAAATATGGGTATTTACAGCTATCTTACTAAATTTAGGCAACCTTTTGAAGTTGGGATTAGTATATTTTTAAAATAAGTAGTTGATGACTTTGGAGCAAATTATAAAATAGACCATAAGGAAAATGAGAAAACGTATCTTTAAACTCAGAGATGACAACCATTGCTAGCATCCTTTTACTTGTATTCCTGGATGCTTTTCTGCTGAACTTTTCATGTGGGGATCTTTGAGAGAATTAAGCCCTGATACACATGAAAAATGCCTTGGGCTGTGAAAGTTGAGTAGATGATCATTTCAATCCGTTTCTCTTTTGTGTTTCAAAAGGGTACTACTTTCAGTCACATTTGTATTTTTTGCACATGTTCATTTGGAACATTGGACGTCTGTGGTTTGGTGGGTTTTTTCTTTTATGTTTAGCATGCTGGTAGCGTATAGAAACCCTCAGCCCTGGTAATTTGTTCTCATTAAACCTATGGAGATGATATTTTCTATTGATACACCTATTGCTTGTGAAAAATAATTTCTGAAAACCAGATTATACCTCTAGTTGTAATAATAGCAAATCTTGTTTTGTTGTTGTTCTTTTTATTTTTTTTAGAGATGGAGTTTAACCATGTTGGCCAGGCTGGTCTTGAACTCCTGACCTCAAGCAGTCCACCCTCCTCTGCCTCCCAAAGTGTTGGGATTACAGGTGTGAGCCACTGCGCCTGGCATAATAGCAAATCTTAGTAAACTGGCAGTAATATCTGAAACCGTTAGGCTTTTTTGTAGATTTTTGTTTTATTTCCTCTTAGTATTCTCAGACTTTCTGGCATACTTAATAGCCGAAAGGCTGCTGGTGGTTTTCAGTGGCGACTGTTTGTTAATTTTTATTGCTTAGTCTTAAAATATTAATAACTTTTTGTAAAGATATACTTTAGAAACTAACAAAGACAGACTTTTTTGAATTTCAGAAAGGTTTGGAAGGAAGTGAAGTTTGAGCTTTTAAATAGCCTGTTAAATGAGGATAGCCTGTTAAGCATCAGAATGGTAGGAGTTGTGTATAAATGAAATGGTGTTAATACTACCGGTTTTTTTATGTACGTATGTGTATACATACTAGACATTTTTATTTTCACATCATCCATGAGAACTAGTTTGTCATGATTCACTTGAGGATTGGAGGATAACATGCTGGAGTCTTGAGATTCCTCAGTACCTTTCAAAGGGTTGAAGGGGTAATTAATCTTAAGAATGTGTTTTTAAATCTTGTTAAATATTGGGGGTTGGATTGTGAAGAGGCAGAAGACAAAATGCTAAAAGAATGTGAAATGAAACATTTTTGCTTATGCAGGACCTGAGATGGTATTGTGATTCTCCACATTATTATGATAGGATTGAGCCTCCATCACATACATAAAGACAGATAATTTTTGGTTTTAAATCTGTTGAAAGTTGTGTATTATTTCTTTAGTTCCCCTGATCCTTATTTGATTCATGCCGTGTTTCACTGGCTCGTTTTATCATCATCACCATCCGATATTATTAAATGCCCTGTGTTTTAGGTTATATAAAAAGTAGGCTTGGAGTCATTGCGGTCTGTAAAAAGATGGTATGGATACGTATGCATCTAAAGCATACTGCAAATTAATTGAAGTACATGGAAACAGGTATTTGTAGTGGAAACAAATTGATTCTATTTATTGCCTTTTGAGGAAAATTATACTTGATAGGTAAGTGTAAGCTATCCATACTAATCTAGCTAATGAATGGCTTGGCACAGAATTTGACATACTATGTGTGTATATACATATATACAGAACTGGTGAAACTCACTAAAAGCAGTGTGAATGAAGATAGAGTTATTGATGGCAGGCAATAGCATGACCTGTAATTTGTGAAACAACAGAAATTGGTATCAGAGAATGTAGGCAATTCTAATTTGCTTGAGGACTTAGAGGAAGCCACATGGAATTAATATGTCCAAGGAAATTACATTGCCAATGATCTGCAAGGGAGGATTTTTTTCTCCTGAGACTTTATAGTTTAGTGATGCTGAAATAGAATGAAGAGGAAGAAGTTGAATTTCCGTAAGTGTATATTCAGAGGATGGAGGCTCTGAATTTATTAGCAAATACATATTTAATGCTGTGAGTCCCTTTAAGTTGCCTGATACTCTGGGCAGTTACCTGGACAGTGGTTCAGAGAGAGTGGAGAAGTTTTTATCAAGGAATATTATTTTTAGCATCTGTTCACCTGAGTCCTTTTTTTTTTTTTTTTTTTTTTTTTTTTTTTTGCTTTACAGTTCGGCTTTGTGAGAAACCCTATCATCAAACACAATGGCCAGCAACGTTACCAACAAGACAGATCCTCGCTCCATGAACTCCCGTGTGTTCATCGGGAATCTCAACACTCTCGTGGTCAAGAAATCTGATGTGGAGGCAATCTTTTCGAAGTATGGCAAAATTGTGGGCTGCTCTGTTCATAAGGGCTTTGCCTTCGTTCAATATGTTAATGAGAGAAATGCCCGGGCTGCTGTAGCAGGAGAGGATGGCAGAATGATTGCTGGCCAGGTTTTAGGTAAGGTCTCTGTTAAGTGAATTTTTTCATTCATGATATAATTCAGGCCTGAGTTTTTCCATTCAGGTTTTTTTTCTTTCTTTTCCTGTCTGTCAAACTGGCAGCCTGAGGTATTTTGGATATTGTGACTATTACTTCACCCTAATAAATACATTAGGCTTATACTTATAATTGGCTAAGTAAAGGATATTCTTCATTGTACCATTTGGTGTAGTTGAGATAGAACAACCCTCAGCTGGAAATCTTGAGTAAGGGGGAGCTGGGAGAATGACACTTTACAGTGTAGAAATGTTGCCTAAATGGTTATGTCCTGCCCACAGCAGACTGGAGGAGTCTTCTACTGTTGGGCACTGGAATCGGACTTCTTGGTTTCTCATTGGGGTTTCACTTCTCCACCCATTGAGCCTACTGCATAGTTTGGCTGAGTCTTAGATTGTCTTGTGGTTTTTTTATTTCTTTTTTTTTTGGAGACGGAGTCTCATTGCAACCTCTGCTTCCTGGGTTCAAACAATTCTGCTGCCTCAGGCTCCCAAGTAGCTGGGACCACAGGCCGATGCCACCATGCTGGATTAGTTTTTTGTATTTTTAGTAGAGACGGGGTTTCAGCGTGTTGGCTGGGATGGTCTAGATCTCCTTACCTTGTGATCTGCCCACCTCGGCCTCCCAAAGTGCTGGGATTACAGGCGTGAGCCACTGTGCCCAGCCCCTGTCTTTTAAAATACAATGACAGTTTAGAATACTTATTAACTATGATTTGATTTATTCAAGCCAGAATCCATTTTTCACATGTGTATTTGTGTATTTGATTAGTTGTGCTAGATGTCTTGGTTTTTTTTTTTTTTTTTTTTTTTTTAGACAGAGTCTGACTCTGTCGCCAGGCTAGAGTGCAGTGGCACCATATTGGCTTACTGCAACCTCTGCCTCCCCTGGTTCCAGCAGTTCTCCTGCCTCAGCCTCCCAAGTAGCTGGGACTACAGGTGGGTGCCACCGCACCAAGCTAATTTTTGGAATTTTAGTAGAGAGTGTTTCACCATGATGGTCAGGCTGGTCTCAAACTCCTGACCTCAGGTGATCCACCTACCTCAGCCTCCCAAAGTGCTGGGATTACAGGCGTGAGCTACCACATCCGGCCAGATGTCTGTTTTAACTTCTCATTTTATGTGTGCTTTGTGCCTCAGTTTCAAAAGAAACATAACTCTGTTTTTACGAAAATTAAGATGATTATTTTTCAATTTTATATTTGTGGTTTTGTTTATTCTTGGTATACTGTTGGCTCAAAGTATGGTAGCTTAGAGTAACATGAAAATAATTCTTTGGTAATGTTATATAACCAAACAGATAACATAATTTGGGTCTGTTTCATTATTACTGCATCTGAACGGATTACTTTTTCAGAAATTCTATCTTTAGTTTTAGAAAACTTTATATGGTTTTGAAGTCAAAATTGTAAATGAGGTTAATGTACCAAAACCTGAAGGTTATTCATGTATTGGTGTTCAGCAAATGGACAATATGAGTGAGTGAGGCTCATTTTAATAAAAGTAGTATATATTAAAATTGAATTACTGTTTACTGAGTAGTTTAGACCAGGTCAGTGAAAAACTGAATTTTGGAGAATTTTTGGCTTTCTGATACGGCTTTTTAGAACAAAGAAAAGATGAGTTCTTGTTTGTTAGGCAGTGGGTGGCAGGGTAGGTAGCTGGGAATAGGTGTTACAAATCATATTTGAAAACTTAGAATTGTTTTCCTTTGTTCCTTTTATTATTTTGTATGTGTGTGTGTGTATAAAGGTTGTTTACTTAAGCAATTAATGAAGTATTCACAAAGCAGTTTTTAACCCAGGATATTTTATGTACAGTACAGCCATTCCTTACCTACAAGGAAAATCCAAATTTGCCTTTGAGTATGATTTGGGGGTGTCACACTTTAACTATATTAATTCATGAATTGCCATATATTTTATTCTAATATATTTCATTTTAATATATCTGTAATTTAGAATGAACTGTACCATTTCTGGAAAGGCAATCATTGATAGTTTTCTCCTGTAATAGTAACTGAGTGTGCAGTCAGTGCCTTGAATGGTGAGAGTTAAGCTAAAGTGGGATGTGAGGGCGGAGAGTACCAAAGACAGGCTTAATGTTATGTCTCAGAACACTTTAATGGTACAGAACAGAGCACAAAGAATAGGAAGATGAAGTCCTAGACTTGTAACAATTTGTGAGTCTTTTTAATGTTAAAAGGAGACACAAAGCTGAGCATAGTATGGTAGCTCATACCTGTAATTCCAGCACATTGGGAGGCCAGTGCAGATCACTCAATTCCCAAGAGTTTGTCTATGAAAAATACAAAAATTAGCGAGGCGTGGTGGTCCCTGCTATTTGCGAGTCTGAGGTGGGAGGATTACCCACGCTTCTGAGGTCTAGACTGTAGTGAGCCATTACTGCATCACTGCTCTCCAGCTTGTGTGACATGAGACCCTGTCTCAAAAACAGAAAAGGAAAAACGAGATACATTGTTTCATATTTTCTAATTTTTGTGTCTGTGCAATTCTAAATGTTGTAGTTTGTATTAGCCAGGCTTGTTGGTACCTGCCTGTAGTCCCCTTACTTGCGAGGCTGAGGCAGGAGAATCATTTAAACCAGTAAGTGGAGGTTGCAGTGCTCCGAAATTGCGCTGCTGCACTCCAGCCTGGGCGACAAAACGAAACTCTGTCTCAAAAATAAAAAATTAAAAAGTAAACTTTGTTTTACCTGGATACAAAGTTGTCATTAAAATTTTTGCTTTTGTTTTTCAGACATTAACCTGGCTGCAGAGCCAAAAGTGAACCGAGGAAAAGCAGGTGTGAAACGATCTGCAGCGGAGATGTACGGGTCAGTAACAGAACACCCCTTCTCCGTCCCCTCTACTCAGGTCCGGACTTTATTATTTATAACTGCATTGTGTCCATCAGTGGGCATCTTCTCTATCTGTTTTCTGGATGTGGGGAGGTTTAAGTGTACTGTGTTTTATTTGTGTATAAATAAGTTTTTATTATTTTTGCGTTAGTAGTCTCTTTTTTTTTGCCCTAGGAAAAATTTCTAGAGAATTAAAAATCCCTGAAGTTGTTGCTATTAATATTTAAGAGTAGTTTGATATTTATAGCATAACCTGAAATACTTCTATGGAATTGTTGAGCTCGTAAGACACTAGAGAGAAGAAAGGGAAGAAGGGAGTGGTATAAGGATGTTTAGTTAACCGTTCTGTTTTTCAGTGTTCTTATTTTAGCTATGTTGTATGTGGAAATCTTAGTGAATTTTAACCTGAATTACCAGTTTGACCACTACATGTCTAGTGGTCTAAGGTGATTGGAATTGAGTGCTATATTATATGAATGTTTGGGGATCATTCAGTGCTAACCATGTTGATCTATTTGTTGTGGTTTATTTGGCGTGGTTCTCCCCCTCACCTACTGTTATGAATTAGTAGCAACATTTCCAAATTAACCCTCTTTGGTATTTATTTTTCAGCTCCTCTTTGACTTGGACTATGACTTTCAACGGGATTATTATGATAGGTATGTTAAGTGTTTTGTCATTCTGTTGAACAGCTATTTAGTGAGAATCATTTTGTTTTTCTAGTTTGTGGTGATGAACATCAAGGATGTTTTCAAACATCTTCCCTTTCCTCCAAAACAAAAAATACCTATTTCTAAATGATTAAGTAGATTATTAGGTAGGGTGATAGTGATTTTAATGTATGATTGCATAATGTCAGGAGGTATAGGTTTTCTGGATCACTTGTTTTCACCTTCCTTCTTGAGACGAGTCAGTCTTAAAAGTAAGAACTCTCTGGCTTGCCTCATGCTGAAACGGGGCTTATTAGCTGATCCATTTCCTCTTCATTATTTTCTTACTGCTCATGCATCACATGTTTCTATCAATGCCAGATCGCATATAAAATTGTGGTGCCATAAGATTGTATTATTTCCAATATTTAGATACATGAGTAGTTACCATTGTGTTAAAATTGCTTAAAGTATTCAGTACAGTAACAAGGTGTACGGGTTTGTAGACTAGGAGCAGTAGGCTATAACATATGGCCAAGGTTTATGTAAGTTCACTCTCATGTTTGCACAGTGATAAGAATGCCTAGTGATGGATGCATTTCTCAGAACCTAAACCCATTGTTAAGCGACATATGGCTGTAATTGCCACCTAACTTGTCATGGTAGATCACAGCAAAACCATAAAAAATGATTCCTGCCAGGTGCAGTGGTGGCTCACGCCTTTAATCCCAGCACTTTGGGAGGCTAAGGCAGGCAATCACCTGAGGTCGGGAGTTCGCGACCAGCCTGATTAACTTGATGAAACCCTGTTTCTACTAAAAACACAAAAAATCAGTTGGGTGTGGTGGTGCACACCTGTAATCCCAACTTCTAAGGAAGCTGAAACAGGAGAATCGCTTGAAACCTGGGAGGTGGAGGTTGCAGTGAGCCTAGATCAGCTTGGGCAACGAGCAAAACTCACACACACAAAAAAGATTCCTAGCCTTAAAAATCCTGTAGTGTCACATGCCAGACTGTAGGAAACCCCCCCCCCCCCCACCCCCCCCAAAAAGAATCCTGTAGTCTTTTTTGAGCTTCCCAGGTATACAAAACAGGAGACAATAAACAGTATATAATGAATTAATAATACCATGCTAGTTGCTTTAGGAGTTAATACGAAGTTAGTGTTGATTTGTACAGTAGATTGTACAATAGTAGTTGTAGGGATAGAGGTGATAAGAGTTCTAAAAAAAAAAGAAAGTAAGGAGATTGGAGTAATGATTATGATGTGTGCCTTCACAACACATTAGCGTTTTTTAGAGAGTCATAAGAAATGTATTTGAAAGCTGTGTGAATAGGAACTGGGTTATGGGTGGCTTTGAGTGATAGATTTAGAACTGATAGCAAATACCAGGAAATAGAATGATGTGCTAAAGAGTGTTACCACACTGACATTCTGATACATCTGTCTCAATTAACATTGAAGAAAATGTTAGACTTACTTGGATTGTCATTTTTAAACTAATGCAGTATGTGTAAGTGTATGGAGCAAACTGTTGTATACAATACACTTTTAAAATGCAATATATAAAGCATAGTACTTTATGTATATGAAACATAGTACTACTGTTCATCTTAGAATGCCAGTATTCCAGTCATTAGTTTTTTAATGTTATTACTGTATATGACAATTCAGTCTCTGATTTTGGAATGAAAATTACTGACTGTTGGAATAAAAATTATTTATTGGGGAATATAACATTTGAACTGAGTTAGTCATTGATGGGAGTTGTGTAAAGAAATCAAGTCAGCTGTTAAATACTGTGAAGTATACACTGAAAGTGTCAGACATGAAAGTATACATTTTGTGTTTGAGAAATACCTTATAGAATATGCTAGCTAGTCATTAAAAGGCTACAAGAGTAAGTCCAGTAAAAGAATTTTGATCTGCATTGTAAAGGGCCTTGAATGCCATATTAAGATGGTATGGTTGGGTATCCTTAATGCATCATCAAATGGTTTCTTCACTTGACATTTGTGATTTTCTCAGATTTTTTTTTTTTCCCAGGTTCAAGCGATTCTCCTGCCTCAGCCTCCCGAGTAGCTGGGATTACAGGCATGTGCCACTACGCCCGGCTAATTTTGTGTTTTTAGTAGAGACAGGCTTTCTACTAAAAAAAGTATATGAGTGACTGGAATATGAAATCCTTTCATTAGAGGTTTCAGAGTGCTGTTACTACTCCATAGCTAAATACATATGTTACTGTGTCAGTGGATCAGAAATAGATAAATCAAGAACACACATGTCAAAGACAATACATGAACTAACATTGATTTGTGAAGGGCCCCGATGTGTTTGGGGAGCAGCTAGCTGTAATAGAAAATTGTATAAATGATGGTTGTAAAGGGCTTTGTATGACATGTTCAGGGATTTTGTCCTATAAATGATATTTTTGAAACAGCCCTTTGGCTAGAATAGAGAAACTGGAGAAAAAAGGTGTTAAATGGTTAACATTGTAAATGTTGAAATGGAGAGGAGGTTGGGAGAATTTCTGTGGTGGGAGTATAGGTGTGAGCCACTGGTGCCAGGCTGGACTTAAATGATATTTATTTCTTAGTATATCTTTTAGACTAGTTTCTTATTGTGTCCTCGACTCGTTGAGTAGGTGGGAGATACTTATTTGTAGGAGAAGCAGAAGCATTTGAGCCTAGATCAGTCTGCTGTATGAGTCTGAATTGAGTGGTGGTCTGATTTCATTTTTACCCAAGACTACGGTATCCTATGGTGTTTTACGAATCTACTTGAGAGCATTCTTTAGGTAGATTTCGTCAGCCTCCTTGGCTTTGTTTTTTCTTTCCTTAATTTAGCTTTATTGAGATTTTATATTCTATACAATTCATCCATTTAAAGTGTTCAATTCACTTCAGTAAATTCAGGTTAGGACCATGATCTAATTTTAGATCATTCTGTCACACTAAAAATAAATTATTTCTGTACAGATTTGCCTATTTTGGGCATTCATATAAATGGAATCATATGTATTGTGACTGGCTTTGTCCACTTAGAATATTTTCATGGTTCATCTATGTTGTGCCATGTATCAATACTTTTTTTCATTTTATGGATAATACATTTTGTTTATTTGTTAGTAGATGTACTTTACAGTTTTTTCTACATGTTAAAAAATGATGCTATGAAGATTGGCATGCAAATTTTTGTATGGTCATGTGTTTTCACTTCAGTATATACCTAGGAGAATTGCTGGGTTGTACGGTGATTAATATGGTCAACCTTACCAGCAGCCAAACTGTTTACCAAAAATGGCTGTACTGTTTTGTTTTTTTTTTTGTGATGGAGTTTCGCTCTTATTACCCAGGCTGGAGTGCAGTGGCGCGATCTCGGCTCACTGCAACCTCCACCTCCTGGGTTCAGGCAATTCTCCTGCCTAAGCCTCCCGAGTAGCTGGGACCACAGGCATGCGCCACCATGCTCAGCTAATTCTTGTATTTTTAGTAGAGATGGGGTTTCACCATGTTGACTAGGATGGTCTCGATCTCTTGACCTCATGAGCCACCGCGCCCAGCCAGCTGTACCCTTTTTCTTTTTCTTTTTCTTTTCTTTTTTTTTTTTTTAAAGAAAGGGTTTCACCATGTTGCCAGGGCTGATCTTGAACTCCTGACCTCAGGTGATCCACCCACCTCGTCCTCCCAAAGTGTTGGGATTACAGGCGTGAGCCACGGCACCCGGCCCTCCGGCTGTACCCTTTTATATTACCAACAATCGTGGAAGTTTCCAGTTCATCCACTTACATTCATACCAGTATTTTGCTTTTATCCATTCTAGTCTAGTGAGTGTAGCAGGATCTCAGTCAGGTTTTAATTACATTTTCTTTAAAAATATTGAATGTCTTTCCATGTGCTTTCCAACCATTTGTTTACTCTTCCACAAATGCATTCAGATTGTTTGTCCATTTTTATATTAGATTGTTTTGTTGTAGGATTCATTATATATTCTGGAAACAAGACTCTGGGTACAACATCTGACAGTGACCTTTTAAAAATTTTTTAACAGTTTCTTAAAATTCCACCATCCTGATATATATGAGAAATATGTAGTAGCTATCCATTTGTACTAAGGCTGTTTAGCAGAAATTTTAAGGATTATGGGTTTTTAATAGACGGAGTAAATCATAGAATACTGGACTCTGGAAATTGTTTATAAGTGGTACATGGATGTCTGTAGAGACAACAGACTAAAATGGTGCTGTTCAATAAACTTCCTTTGATGTTAAGTGCAGTAGCCATATGTGACTTGTGACTTGGACTGGGGATAGTTGCAGGTCTAGAATGCTGCAAAAATCAGTTTTACTGGGTAGAATGAGTCTAGAGTTGCTAAGGTATAAGAAATGGAATGACTTAAGGCCTACTTTACAGGAAAGAAACAACCCAGACTGCAGTTTTAGAGCAAATCTTAAATGTTGGAAGAGTAAATAGGAGAAAGTCATCTGTAGAAATACATTTTTGTTTGTGATTTCCTTACAGCAAGCATATGATAGCAGCTCCAAATGCACATTCATCACGGGCACAGCTGGATTTTTTTTGTGTTTTTTTTTTTTTTTTTTTTTTGAGACAGAATCTGACTCTGTCGCCTAGGCAAGAGTGCAGTGGGATAATCTTGACTCAGTTCGCCCTTTGCCTCCTGGGTTCAAGTGATCCTCCTGCCTCAGCCTCTCCCGAGCAGCTGGCAGTATAAGCACGCCATCACGTCTGGCTAGTTTTCTGTAGTTTCAGTAGAGATGGGGATTCATCATGTTGTCTAGGCTGGTCTTGAACTCCTGATTTCAAGTCAAGTGATCCGCCTGCCTCAGCCTCCCAAAGTGCTGGGATTACAGGCATTAGCCACTGGACCTGGCCAGTAGTTGAATCTTTCTGGAAAATAGATTTAAGTTTTTGGTAAAGTATGATATTCAACTTTTATCTGATTTTTTTGGGGGGGGAAATCCTTTGCATTTGTGTTTATCAAGCTAGAAAATCAAAACACCAATCCTCTGGCTTTTTAGCTATTTTATAGATAATTTGGTTTGTTACACATTGTTGATTGTGTGATTTATGGACAATTATTTCCTAGAAGCCAGTCGGGAACATTTATTTATTCAACAAATACTGGTTATGAACTTGCTGTGAGGTGTTGTACATAGCAGAAATAGTATGATAAGAAATAAGAGGCCAGGCACAGTGGCTCACGCCTGTAATCCCAGCAGTTTGGAAGCCTGTGGTGGGCGGATCACCAGAGGTCAGGAGTTTGAAACCAGCCTGGCTAACATGGTGAAACCTTGTGTCTATTAAAAATACAAAAAATTAGCCGGTTATGGTGGCACGGGCTTGCAATCCCAGCTACTTAGGAGGCTGAGGCAGGAGAATTGCTTGAACCCAGGAGGCAGAAGTTGCAGTGAGCTGGGATCACACCATTGCACTCCAGCTTGGGCAACAAGAGTGAAACTTCATCTCAAAAAAAAAAAAAGAAAGAAAAAGTTGGCCTCAGAGAAAAGGGTGGGTTTAAGACATTACGTGAAGCGTAAGGCATATTCTTTAGCTTTTACTTTGAATGAGATGAAAAGCTATTAGAGGGCTTTGCAAAGAGGAATGAGATTACTCTTACTGAGAATAGATAATGGGTGACAGATTTATCCAGACAAGCAGTCATTTTTGGTGGGACCAGGGAAATGACAATGGGAGTGATTAAAAGTACTGTAGAAGGATTTTGAAGGTGATGGTGAGAAATTTGCTTATAATGTGAGGCCTGAGAAGAGGAATCAAGATGTAGCCAGATTTTTTGTGCTAGACAACTAGAATCATGGAATTTTCAGTGACACTGAGTGGGAGGAGCTAGGGTGAGGAGTGAATATCGTAGATCAGTTGTAGACATGTTAAAGTTGATCCACTTGGATAGAGGTCAAGCAGTTGTTTATATGGTTCTAAGGGAGTCATCTGCTTTATAGGTTATAAAAACCACAATACTGGATGAGTGGAAACAGAAAATGAGATTTTGGGAGTACTGTGACCTTTAAAAGAATGGGGCGATGAAAAAATGAGCAAAGAACATTGAAAGTGCCAAAATGGAAAAAGTAGGACAAAACTCAGAAGCATGAAGTATCCTAGAAGCTGTATGAATATATATCAAAAGAGTAGAGAGGTGAATGAACTTGTCACATGTCATTAATAGTTCAAGTAATACAAGAATTTAGAAAATGTCATATTGAATTAGCAGTGTCATTGGTGACCTTTGACAAAGGTAAAGTGAATGGGAAGATAGAAATGAGAGACAGCATAGAAAACATACAGTAAAATTCACTCTTAGTGTACAATTCCTATATCAGATTTGATCTACAAAATGCATAGTCATATAACCATCACTAATCAAGATAGAAATAGTTCCCAATGCTCTGAAATACACCTTTGTCTTCAGCCACTTTTCCTTCACTCTATTCACCAGCAATCATATCTGTTTTTATAGGCAACTCCTTAAAAAGAATTTTATTGTAAGTGAAAGGATAGCTTTTTACTCTAGCGATCTAGCTTGATAAAATGAGCATGCAGGAATCAATGGGCATATGTTCTTCTTTAAAATATTGTTACATAATTTCAGTTTTTTTTAAATTTTAAAAATAGACTTTTTTCTTAACAGAGACCTGGTCTCACAGGCTGGTCTCAAACGATCTACCTGCCTTAACCTTCCAAAGTGTTGGGATTACATATGAGAGCCACTATGTGTGGCTCAGTTTTAGGGTTTTTTTGAGACAGTTTCGCTTTGTCTACCAGGCTGAAATGCAGTGGTGCGATCTTGGCTCACTTCAAACTCCGCTTCCCAGGTTCAAGCAAGTCTTGTGCCTCAGCCCCGAGTAGCTGGGACTACAGGTGCAGGCCATCACGCCCAGCTGATTTTTTTTTTTTTTTTTTTTTTTGTATTTTAGTAGAGACTGGGTTTCACCGTGTTGGCAAGGCTGGTGTTTAATTCCCAACATCAGGCAGTCCACCTACCTCGGCCTCCCAAAGTGCTAGGATTACAGGTGTGAGCCACCGTGCCCAGCCTGAATTTCAGTTTTTTAAGAAATCAAAATTGCACCATTCTGTCAGTTTAAAAGTTTATCTTTGGTAAAGGTCCATACTGACATGGGAGTATGTGTATTGTTGAATATCATGACAAATGAGTAATGTTAAAATTCTTTGGGGCTGGGCACGGTGGCTCATGCCTGTAATCACAGTACTTCGGGAGGCTGAGGCTGGTGGATCACTTGAGGTCCAGGAGTTCAGAAGCAGCCTGGCTAACATGGTGGAACCTCATCTCTACTAAAATTACAAAAACCAGCTGGGCTTGGGAGCATGTACCTGTAATCTAAGTTATTTGGGAGGCTGAGGCATATACAGAAGGAAATCTAGGGATTTTCCCGCCGCTTAAAGCAGTCTTGGATCCAGTCAGGTTTCTGAGTTGTGGATGGATCTAGGACTCAGGCAACCTGCATATTATAGACTAGATTGTTTTTGACTCAGTTTTCAGGTGCCTTTTCAAATTGTCTTCCCATGAAATGTTTAGTTTTATGTGAAGATAGTTTCCGAATGAAATCATAAAGATACCATTTTTTCCCCTTAATATGCAACTTTTAATATTTTTAAATGTCAAATTTTACTTCTCTTAAAATAAGCATGTGTATTTAATGTATTTGTTTCCTCTTTCCAAGTAGTCAGTGGAACCATTTTCAATGAGATGTCTTAGAATTTGCAAAAATATTCCTAAATACTAACATTTTAACTCTTTCTGATAGAATGTTACAGAACCAATTATTGATTGATGCCATTGGCTCAATATAGGAGCTATAGTTACCTATTCAATAGGGATGTATGTCGTATTAATGCATATCAGTGACCTTTGGACAAGGTTAACCAACAATGTGGTAATAACCTGTTTCCATTTTTCCCCCCCCCTCAGTTACCAGAATTACATTTTGTTTATTATGTTAGGGTTTCCCCATGTGGTGAATGACCTTGTATAGCTCCAGTGGTGAACAAATGAGCATACTGGTTTACCATTTATAATCCTTTCATATTTTAAATGAATGGTGCTTGCAGTTGATAGTATTCAGTTTAACTGGTACTTGACTAGCCAAGACAGCATGTTTATGGTGAAGTACTTGGCAAATAACATTAGAAATCATCTCTTTCAGTTTAGAAATAAAACACAAGCTACAAAAACTTCGCTGGTGGTCTATTTTTTTTTTTTTTTTTTTTTTGAGACAGTCTCTCACCCAGTCCGTAGGCTGGAGTGCAGTGGCACGACCTTGGCTCACTGCAGCATCCGCCTCCTGGGTTCAAGCAATTCTCCTCCTCAGCCTCCTGAGTAGCTGGGATTACAGGTGCACGCCAACACACCTGGCTAAGTTTTGTATTTTTAGTAGAGACGGGGTTTCACCAGATTGGTCATGCTGGTCTCAATCTCTTGACCTCGGGGTGAGCCCGCCTCGGCCTCCAAAAGTGCTGGGATTACAGGTGTGAGCCAGCACCTGGCCTGGTTGATTCAATTTTAAACACAAAAGCAAAAATTCCAGCTGTGTTATGAACAGTTCTTACTGTTTTGGGTAACATTTGACATACTGTTTTATTTAGTTATTTTTGAGATGGTGTCTTGCTCTGTCACCGAGACTGGACTGCAGTGGCACAACCTTGGCTCACCACAACCTCTGCCTTCTGGGTTCAAGCTATTCTCCTGCCTCAGCTCCAGAGTAGCTGGGATTACAGGCCAGTGCCACTCTGCCTGGCTAATTTTTGTATCTTTAGTAGAGACGGGGTTTCACCGTGTTGATCAGGCTAATCATGAACTGACCTCGTGATCCTTCTGCCTCAGCCTCCAAAGTGCTGGGATTACAGACGTCAGCCACCATGCCCAGCCTATATTTAAATTTATTGTAAACTTAAACTTTTTTATATCAGTTTTTAAAAACTACATAGTTAAGGGTTTTAGGTAGATGGCTCTCATCAATTGTTAGTTCATTTAGTATTTACTGGAGCTAGAATGGGAAAAAACTACTTTGGCCCTCTTAATTTTTGTTTTGAGGCAGAGTCTTGCCCTGTTACCCAGGCTGGAGTGCAGTGGTGCGATCTTGGCTCATTGTGACCTCCGCCTCTGGGGTTCTAGTGATTCTCGTCCCTCAGCCTCCTCAGTAGCTTGGATTACAGGCATGGGCCACCACACCTGGCTAATGTTTTTTGTATTTTTATTAGAGACAGGGTTTCACCATGTTGGTCCAGCTGGTCTCCAACTCCTGGCCTCAAAGTAGCTGACCAACTTATCCTCCCAAAGTGCAGGGATTACAGGCGTAAGTCACCCAGTTAGGCAAAACAGATTATTTCAATCTGTTCACATTTTAAAGACAAGAATCAGATATGGTTTATTATGTTCATTTACCAGATGACAGCTTTATTAATAGATTAACTTTTAGTTTTTTTTACTCTTATGTAGTATTGACATGTATTAGATTTATTGAGACCCAGGAAATGGCACTATGTTAACATCTAATGTCTTATGTTCAGAATATTCATTTAAGAAGCTTCCTTTGAAAACTTGCCTTTATTGTCTTGTAATGTTTTTACTTTGGAGATTGTGGTAGGCATTTTTGTCTTTTTTTTTTTTTTCTTATTATTTTTTGAGAGACAAAGTTTTATTCTGTTGCTCAGGCTGCAGTGCAGTGGCTCGCTGCAACCTCTGCCTCTTGGGTTCAAGCAGCTCTTGTGCCACAGCCTCCCTAAGTAGCTGGGATTACGGGCGTATGCCACTACACCCGCTAATTTTTGTATTTTTAGTAGAGATAGGGTTTCACCATGTTGGGCACGCTGGTCTCAAACTGCTGGCCTCAAATGATCTGCCTGCGTCAGCTTCCCCACCTGCTGGGATTACAGACCTGCTTCTGCATCCAGCTGGCGTGTTCTGTCTTTTGGGGAGTGGGGTGGAGTCTCGCTCTATCTCCAAGGCTGGAATGCAGTGGCACAGTGTTGCGTCACTGCAGTCTCTGCCTCCCGGGTTCAAGCGATTTCCTTCCTGAGTAGCTGGGATTACAGGTGCGTGCCAGCACACCCAAGCTAGTTTTTGTATTTTTAGTAGAAATCGGGTTTCACCCATTGATCAGGGTGGTCTCAATCTCAACCTTAGGAGCCACCGTGCCTGGCTGGTGTGTTTTGTTTTAATTTGTTTAGATAATTGATGTCTCTAGAATGTTTTAATTTGTTTCAAGTGGTAGTTAATTACTTTTAATCTTACCAAATTTTATACCAACACTTACAATCCAGTTTGATTTTGGGTGCAGTTACAATTCTTCTAGAGTTTAGTCCTTGTTCCTCTGGTAAAAAAGACTTTAGGCTTAATCAGCAAGGAATTAGCACCTATTGTTGCTTTATGGTTTATTTTATAGCTTTCTCATACTGAGAATTGCTGCTTTTTAGCTGCTGCTTGAAGCAGTCATACTGAGCTTAATATGTATCCCTTTTACCTTCAAAGTTTACTGTTTTCACACTCATCCTCTTCAACATTTTTGGAGGCAAGGAGACTACTTCCTCAGATGTGAGAGAGAGTCCATTTCTGCCTGAGCAGTATTTTGTGTAAATGAAAGCCCTTTCAACCCTACTGGGTGAAATATTTTGAAAATATTTTTCTTCAGAAAAGTGGAGAATTTGACTCCTGTGTTCATGGTTCTGTTATAGATTTAAAACAAAACTGTATTACTTGCTTCATTTTGGTTATGTTCAGATGAAATCATAGGTTTTAAAAGGAAATTCCAGTGGTAGTATGGAACTAGCTAGCTAGCTCATTGGTTTAGATACGGGTGCCAGTAAGGGTCAGTGGCTTAGGCATTAGATTAGGTATTTATATGCAGTTGGACTGGGGCTTCAGCTCAGTTTAATGCTCATGGATATGAATAACTCATTTTGATTTACCTCCAGAAATCGTCTTTATGTAGTTTGGTTTTGTGAAGTGTTATCTTGCACAAAAGATGTGGTTTCTATACACTGATAGTTTATAGTTTCTGTATGATTATACTTTGAAGATTTTGGTCAAAAAGACCAAAAACTTTATGTCAAAATGTGAAGGTAGTAGTGATAATAAAAAGTTACTCAGTATCTTTTTCTTTGTGTTTATTCCCATGACTGGATTAAACTAACAGATTAACTATGTAGTTAATACTTACTCTTTTTTTTTTGAGACCCTGTTGCTCTTTCCCCAGGTTCCAGTGCAGTGGTGCAGTCATGGCGCTCTCGCCTCCTGCGCTCAACCAGTCTTTCCACCTCCGCTTTCCTTGCTCCCTATTAACTTAGGAAAATGTTCCTGTTCATAGGCTCTCCCAAGAGGAGATTAAATATTACATTGTTAAAACAGTATGGAAACACTTTAGGTTGACAGGGGGAGAGAATTAGCAATGAGATGTTGTAAATGCTTTCACTACGGGAAGATTGGAGACATTATATAACTCCAAAAACTCATCACCATTGTATATAGATAAATAAGTGAGAGAATCATAACAAAGATGATTCATAAAATTTTAACGTTCTTGACTATATCACATTTGTTTTTTTAAGAAATCTTTGGAGTTAGAGCAGTTGGTAGGTGTATTTTTGTAGAGTACCTTGGCCCATATGTTAAGTTGGTTGCATTTTTGAAAAGCTTGTATGGCTAGAATTAAAAGACCTTTTTATACGTTGCCATAGGCTTTTATATAGAAACGACAGTGTGGAATGTAGAAAGTCTAGAACTGATGTCCATGTAAGAAGTATTTTGTTAGGTTTTGAATTTTCTCTTTACAAATCAAAGAGTCTGCGAGCCACCACTTTGGTGTATCTTTATCAATCACTGGGGCAGTAAGTTTATTATAAGATACTTGAAATTAAGAATTCTAACAGAAACAAGCATTTAGTTGAGCAACCAGTGTTTGAGTGCTAAGTGTTTAGTGTGTACTGGCTGAATTTAGACACTGGTGAAGAGTGAACAAGATAGACAGTGGTCTCTGCCCTGTTGTAATTAAGCATAAATTCAGTTAGAAATGATACTGTTTTTTTTATATGAGATACTTTATATCAGTGGTATTTATACCTAGCCAACACATTTTGCTATGATTTGCTCAGTTTCATGAAATTGCCCTGTTTTTATAGGTCAGAAATGATCCATACTCACAATTTTTACATGGTTTAATCTTACATCACTAGGTGTAATAATTAGTGTGCTTCTATGGGTAAAAAGATCAGGGATTTGGCTAATGCTAAATACCTCTGTTTATATACCCAGTTAATTCGAATCTTTTTAAGAGTATTTGACCTTATGCGAATTATTTATTGTACCGTATATAGGAAAAGAATAACGAAACAAAGGCTAGTCATTATAAAAAAAAACGCCCTATTAATACTGCCACTAGTACAGAGGAACTATTTATATCCATTGCTAAAGGCCAGCCAACCATATAATTTGATACATGTATTGTTTCTTAAGGAAACGTTGCTGTAGTATTAAAACTATTTTATCAAATCATGGAGATTTTTGCTGGCCTTCTTAATGAAATTTAGTAAAATGAAACAACTGAGAGACAATGGATATTATGTATCATAAGGTGTGTTGAATTGTGCTGAGTTAATGTTACTTTTGAATGAATTTTATTTTCCTTTTGTCCAATAGGATGTACAGTTATCCAGCACGTGTACCTCCTCCTCCTCCTATTGCTCGGGCTGTAGTGCCCTCGAAACGTCAGCGTGTATCAGGAAACACCTCACGAAGGGGCAAAAGTGGCTTCAATTCTAAAAGTGGACAGCGGGGATCTTCCAAGTCTGGAAAGTGTATGTATTACTATTTCAGTATTGTGATTTTGATATCTCATGTGTTTTGTAATAGGGAAGCTAATGCAGTTACTAGTATTTTTGTGCTACCTGGCTTTGCGTCTTCAAAATGATGGAAGACGCTGGGTATGGTGGCTCTCAACCCTTGTAATACCAACATTTTGGGAGGCCAACTAGGGCGGATCACCTGAGGTCAGGAGTTCGAGACCAGCCTGGCCCAACATGGCGAAACCCTGTCTCTACTGAAAATATAAAAAATTAGCTGGACGTGGTGGTGCATGCATATAATCCCAGCTACTTGGGAGACTGAGGCAGGAGAGTCGCTTGAACCAGAGAGGCAGAGGTTGCAGTGAGCCAAGATCATGCCGTTGTACTCCAGCCTGGGTGACGAGCCAGATTCTGAGAAAAAATTAATCCAAAGTGATGGAAGAGACAGGATTGTGATTCAGTGGCCAAACTCTTGTAACTGGAAATATGGAAGGCAATAAAACATTACAGAAGGTCTGATGCAGTGGCGCATGTCTGTATCAGATGCTTCGGAGGAGGCTAAGACCACCGGGTTCTTAGGCTGTGGTGGGAGGATTGCATGAGGCCTGATGTTTGAGACTGTAGTGCGCTATGATCATTATCTGTGCATGGTCACTGGACTCAGGCCTGGGCAACGAACGTAGTGAGACCCCAGATCTAAAAGACATTAGAAACAAAACAACCATTACAGAAAGTGCTTTATAATATAATCAAGGTTTTTGACAAACTTAAAATCAAGGCCCTTCATTACTGGGAAATCTTTAGTGGATCTGTCTCTCCCCTGGGGAACTTCTGTCAGCTCCTGGTGTAGTCTAGTGTGAATGCATTTGCTAACTCATATCTTCTAGTACATTTGATTTTAATCCAGGATTTTGTTTATATTAAAGTGAAAGGAGATGACCTTCAGGCCATTAAGAAGGAACTGACCCAGATTAAACAAAAAGTGGATTCTCTCCTGGAAAACCTGGAAAAAATTGAAAAGGAACAGAGCAAACAAGCAGGTAAATGGGTTTTCTGCTTGTTGGGTATACAGTTGGGCTAGTTACATAAGGCAGTTGAAAGTATGTGTTTGAATAGTGGAATATAAAGCAATTTAATATATAACTTGGGGAGTGTGAATTGGGAAAGGCATTTGTGTGGGAGGATTTAGATTTGTGCTGCAGTTCTGTGATCCTTAGTGGGGATTGTCTACATCCTGTGGACATAACTGCCCCTAGACAGACTTGTCCTTCTCATCCCCAGTAGAGATGAAGAATGATAAGTCAGAAGAGGAGCAGAGCAGCAGCTCCGTGAAGAAAGATGAGACTAATGTGAAGATGGAGTCTGAGGGGGGTGCAGATGACTCTGCTGAGGAGGGGGACCTACTGGATGATGATGATAATGAAGATCGGGGGGATGACCAGGTGAAAACCACGGGAAAGGAAAGAAAAGGTGGTGGAGGGGGGCTCAGGGACACATGGAGTGCCTCTAACTCCATCCTATTTGTGTCTGTTTCTCACAGCTGGAGTTGATCAAGGATGATGAAAAAGAGGCTGAGGAAGGAGAGGATGACAGAGACAGCGCCAATGGCGAGGATGACTCTTAAGCACATAGTGGGGTTTAGAAATCTTATCCCATTATTTCTTTACCTAGGCGCTTGTCTAAGATCAAATTTTTCACCAGATCCTCTCCCCTAGTATCTTCAGCACATGCTCACTGTTCTCCCCATCCTTGTCCTTCCTATGTTCATTAATTCATATTTCCCTGCGCCTAGTCCCATTTTCACTTCCTTTGACGCTCCTAGTAGTTTTGTTAAGTCTTACCCTGTAATTTTTGCTTTTAATTTTGATACCTCTTTATGACTTAACAATAAAAAGGATGTATGGTTTTTATCAACTGTCTCCAAAATAATCTCTTGTTATGAAGGGAGTACAGTTCTTTTCATTCATACATATGTTCAGTAGTTGCTTCCCTAACTGCAAAGGCAATCTCATTTAGTTCAATAGCTCCTGAAAGCAGCTTTGAGTTAGAAGTATGTGTTACACCCCAACATTAGTGTGCTGTGTGGGGCAGTTCAACAGAAATGTAACGATGTATTTTTGTGAATGAGAGTTTGGCATGTCAAATGCATCCTCTAGAAAAATAGTGTTATAGTCTTAAGATTTGTTTTCTAAAGTTGATACTGTGGGTTATTTTTGTGAACAGCCTGATGTTTGGGACCTTTTTTCTTCAAAATAAACAAGTCCTTATTAAACCAGGAATTTGGAGAAAAATCACCCTGGTTTTTATTTTTGTATTATTGTTTACTTTAAACTCTTTGTTTTACAGCGTCCTCCACAAAACCTCTAGAATGCACTAGATATATTTTTCTTGGAGTCATAATCATTATGCATACCAACATAACACTACTCAAATTATATTTCATTGAGATGCGTGTTGCATTGAGGAGTCAACTTGACATTGAGTAGAGATTGTTTTCAAAATGGCTTTTATATCCTAATGAAAGTTTGGGAAGTATATCCTCTCTGGCTTTTCATTAGTGCTTTGTAGTCCAGCTGGTACCTTTTTTGAGGTTTTTGTTGTGTGCTAAATTGTTTCGTCCTTAAATAGGAGAGGCTCAAAAACATTAAGATTTCAGGAAAATTTCAATAGCTGGATAGTGGAACCCCTGCTTTCTTCTATTTTGTCCTTTTAATTATTTATAGCCCCAGTTACCTTCTGAATTCTGAAACCTCCATGTTACTGGAAAAAAAAAACCAAAAAACAATTTCCTGATAATCTATAGTCTGCCTTCCCAGGTGATTGAGAACATAATGTTACACATTTATTTTACGCTAAGTGATCTTTTACCCATATTAGCTAATCTTTGTGTATTCCTTCAACTGTACTTGCAGTGATTGCGCTTTTAGCATCCAATCTTAAGATGAATATATTAAACAGCTACCAGTGTTGACACCTCATCCTTGAAAGGCCTAGTTCATTTTTGTTTTATTTTTCAGCTTTTCCAGCACAGCAGAAAATGGCATTTACAATTTTTGTGCACACAAACCTTGGATTCCCCTATAAAGTTGCTAGTGTTTCATAGCATGCAGCACTAGCCTTTTTTCATCTTATGCATTACAAGGCAAATTTATATTTTATAGCTCATTTTATATAACAGGTGACAAAAGCAGAATAGAAGGAAGAGGCTGAACTTTGGACTACCCTTGGTGCCCAGACACATGATATAAAGGCAATTCCTTCTGTATGTTAATTTGGTCAGAAATACTACCCACTTGATGTTTTCTGATCTGACGTGAGCTCATGTTACGCAAACTTTTAGTAAGTAACCCATGACTAGAAAATAAACTGGATGCTTAGGAGAGTGTCCGATGTGTAAGACGCTAATAAAACCTGTTTAATATTACGCTGTTAGCTGCAAGTTTTTGGAAAATACTAGACAAATTAGTCCAGAATCAAGTGTCCACTTTTCTCTTCACTGTAGGACCCACACAGAGCAGTCTGTTAGCTGTGAATACCACAATCTGCAGATGCTCTAGTCCCTTACATAAAATGGCATAATGACATATTTATATGTAACCTACACATATTCTCCTGTATACTTTAAATCATCTCTACATGATAAATATAACTGATAAAATGTAAATGCTATATAAATAGTTGTAGCTGTATTTTTTTATTCGTATTTTTGTTAACTTTTAGTTTTCTTAGTATTTTCGATCTATAGTTGGTTGAATCTGTATGTGCAGAACCCATGAACATGGAGGGCTAGCTGTACATTTAATTTTGTAGTAAAGCAGGTATTGAAAGAAGCTGTGGAAAGCGCTTTTAAGTATTAGGTTGATACGAAGGTTAATTGTGGCTTTTGCCATTACTTTTAATTAACCGCAATTACTTTTGCAAATAGCTGGAGAGCATGATCACACATTGAAAATCTACACACACATATGGTAGGGTTATTGTTGGAATATCAGCATGTCTAGTTTGTCTTGATAGGAAAGTCATTTCACAGTCTTGGTTTTAGGCTACTGTGTCTGTAAGACAACAGTACTCTAGGTTTTCTATAATCCCAGGTATACTCATTTAACACTTTGACATTTAGGTTCCTAGGCTAAAACTGTAGCAAAGTAGAGACCAGGGTTGAAATACCATCTAGTAAGATGCTTTTTAGAATCTGATCCAATGCAGAGGGGTACAGGCTTTTTGGGAAAGGGGCTAGTGTTTTTAAAGGCCATTTATCAGATGATATGCTTATAGTCAGTGACATTACTTAACCCTGGGCCTTGCAAAGTAAGAAGTGGAGTTGGCTCAATAGAAATTTAGAGTAGTAGGCATGACAGTATAGGTAAAGGGGATAGGTAATGATGGTTTTAGAGTCAGGTAGTAATTGAGGGAGTTCAGATTGACAGTCTGATTAAGGGGTCCTATAGTATTTAGTGGAAGTAAAATTGAAAACATTTTAATTTGAAATAAAATTCAGAACACATGTTTCTCATGCTACGAAATCTAAACCGTCCTGTCATAAGAATGCAATTTTCGTTCAGGGTTGGAAAGCAGGAGAGGAAGTGGATGAATAAAAAATACTTAGTAACATTTCTTTCTGATGCTGCATAATGTATGGGAAAGTTCGGAGCACTGTGCATTGATTACTTACTAATTTGCTGCTGTCTCAGTGGGATGGAAAGCTGTTGTAAGGTGGGAATGGAGGCCAAATTTGGGATTCTCGAAAAGAAGGCTCCTCTTAGATTTCAGATGTTATTACTACTTAGTTGTGTGGCTTAAAGCCTCTTTTTCAGAGGGAACTAGGTGTAATAGAAAAGGAAAATAAATTGGAACGAAAAGGTGGTAAATTGGAAGGAAATGAACTAGTGTCAGAGTAGGATTGGGAAGAATGTAATAGTACAATAGACGCAACCTAAGCCATAAGATAACCATGAAGTGTCAACACATGCATCTACTATAACTCGGCAGTATGTTATTCAAGAGTTAGGGGGAGCAAAGCCCGGTGTATAATATAGAAAGTACAGAAGTAGAACAGTTGATGAACTATATACAAGTACTAGTGTTTTGCGGTAACCTTGATAAAACAATGTGCTTTGTGGAAGTAGTTGCAGAATAAAGAAATTGTGTATGTTCAATGAGATCAGTTGAAAGGTGTTCAGGAACATACGCCTGGCCTGTCATAGCGTTGACTGGGGAGAACCATTAAACATTTATTCCTACTGACAGTTGACCTTTTTATTTATTATGAGAATTCAGCTACACTGATGTCAAATGGGGTTTCTGTTTCTGAACCCTTGTTCAGATCACATTGACCAAGAAAATGCATTTCATTGGAATTTAGAAGCATCCAAGAAAAAGTACCCTGACCAGAAAACCAGCATACAGTAGTAAACATGACGTAGAAATGATTGACCGGTAAATGAATTACATATAATATCTGTACTATGAATATCTTTTAGGAACCTTTCACACTAATATGGAGCACTCTTTTGGAGAATTTTAGTGTTTGGAGGGAATTTGGTATAAAGTAAAAATGTAAACTGCAGAGTAAAAGGTGAGCATAGACATACCTGACCAGACAAAAGCTTTCCAAATGTTAGACAAAAGTAGAAAACTGCAAAATTTGTGTTTGCATTAGTAACTTTCAAGTTAAAGAAATTTCAATTTTGGAAAGCAGGGGTTTTTTAAAGAGGATTGGAGCTAACGTCCTTTGTGAGTTAGAACTACAAAGCATAGACGAGAGAATAGTGTAATGGGGTGAATCCAGTTGACAAAGACTAGTAGGAAGGAGTTGGAAGCGGAAAGCATGTTGGATTGTTTTTTTCAAGTGGCACACAGAAATGAAAGTTTTAGAAACATGTCCCTGAAGCGCCGACAAGTTTGCATTTGGAAAAATAACTCATACAGTCCTTTAACAAATCTAGAAAAATTGTGGCTTATGGATTATAGTTTATTAGCAAATTTTTGGATTTAGTAGGTTTCAGCTTTGTGTTAAAGTTTCCTGGGAGTGGGGGGGGTGGGCTTTTAAATCTGGATTTCAAGGTGGTGCACTCCAGGCCTATTAAATCTCTAGGATTGGGATCATTGATACTTTTTTTTTCACACAGCCAGATTGGAAAGATACTATAGACATTGATACATTTTTCAAGTTGCCATAATTCCAATTTTTGGCCCAAATTGTGAACCACTGCACGAAGGAGGAGAAGCAACTCTGTGTGATAAAGAGCGGTGAAGATTAGGAAAGGACACAGGGCTTTCAAGAAAGGGTGGCTAGGTGGCTGGCTAATAAATTAAGTAAAAAGATGACCATGTATATGTGAGAATTAAGGGCAGTAAGAGAAAGTGACTGGTATGTTTTCATCAAAGAACTGAAGTCAGCTGAAAGGGTCAAGGTGTACCTTTAAAGTCTAGGCCCCAGAGTAAAGAAGACACCTAGGGAGTCATCTGGTGGGTACAGAGGAAGGGGGAAAAAATTTCCTTGTTCTTTAACAAAGCCTGTTAAAGTAAGCTCTTAAAGCTATAGTACTGTCAGTAAAATGTCATGATGATGGAAATGTTTTATGATGTATTGGGCAATATGATAGTGACTAGTGAGACATATTATTGAGCCTTGAGATGTGGCTAGTGTGACTGAAGAGTTGGACTTAAATTTTTACTTAGAGACAGGACAAGAGACTACTGTATTGGATAATTCAGTGCTATAGAATATTGAGAAGTTTCCAGACAAATACTGCTAGTGGTTACTAACTCAAATGTACATGAACAAACGTGACTCCAAGATTTTGTGTCTTGAGTTGATTTTTCTTCCCTAGACTCTAGGCCCAAGGCTTTACTATTGAAGATTCCCTTAGTGAGGGCATCTATAATGGCAAGATTTTGCAGGCTTAATCCATGTTGCTCACACCTTCATTTAGCAGTGGCTCTTACAGGATAAACTATATTGTTAAATGGGAACCCATCTTGTCAGTTGCTTCATGCTCAGGGAATAGAGTATGTTTTACAGGCTTTGTATGTATGCAGCCTGCTAGGCAAGCATTGACATAGACTCAACAGTTCTATTACGTACATATGGAAGCAATTTCTGTGTTTCAGGGAGCTTCAGAGAGATTACCTTGTCACAGCCCTATGGTTATTCAAATAGTAGAGCCCAAAATTTGATCTAGACGTGACTTTACTCCATGGGGTTTTGGACCTTCAACAAGGAAATTATGTTTTTTGTCCTAGAAATTGAATAAACGATTTCCCAACTAGAGGTAACAGACTGAGGTGCTAGCAACTTGTCTCTTGAGTTAACAAAAGGGGGAAAAATACCACACCATACCATTTCATTTTCCTAGAGTCATTTATCGATTGAATAGTTGGAAGAGCATGTAGAGAAGTGCCTGACTAACAGCTGAAGAAAGTCTGCCATTTCAGGCGACTTTGTTGGGCTTTAGAAGCGAAGCAGAAATACAGAGAAAATACAGCTTCTCCCACCCACATGTATTTTTAAACCATTTCTTCTGGCCCAGAAGACACTTTTCCAAATATCTTGGAAAAACCACTCTGTCAGTACTCTCGAGTTTCAACTTTTTGTTTTGTTCTGAGACAGTCTTGATCTGACACCCAGGCTGTAGTGCAATGGCGTGATCTCGGCTCACTGCAACCTCTGCCTACCAGGTTCAAGTGATTCTCCTGCCTCAGCCTCCTGTGTAGCACGTGCCACCACACCTGGCTAAATTTTTTGTGTTTTTAGTAGAGATGTGGTTTTGCCAAATTTGCCAGGCTAGTCTAGAACTCCTGGCCTCAAGTGATCTGCCCACCTTAGCCTCCCAAAGTGCTGGTATTACAGGTGTGAGCTGTGGCACCTAGCTGAGTCTATGCCTGCCATGGCAGTGACATTGCAAGAGTTGTAAAAAGAGACTCCCACAGGGACATTAATGTGAAATAGTTCCATTGACAAGGATTCAGTCACTTGCAGACTCACAAACCACAATAATGAAGTTGGGGTGAATTTGAGAAATAGCCTTCCTCCCCAAAATTCTTGATCCAAGAATCCACCTGTGAAGTTCAATGACTGAGACTCCATTTCTAGCATGGTCCTTGGTTAACAACTAGTTTCCATCCAGGCTTACTCTTTCCATGGACTATAATGTCTTGGTGTCTACTGCACTTACTGTCTGTCCCTGTTTTATGGATACTAGCTTTTTAAAGAGGCATAAATACTTAAAAGCCCCCGTTGGCCCTTCTGGGGGAAATTACCTCAAACCACAGGGTAGTCTGCTAAATAACAAGTTAGAGCCAGCTGCCAGCCTAACTGCCCAGGTCTACAATATTTCTGTCGTTACTTTAGTTTCCTCATCCCCCGCAAACTTACCCTTTCCCCAGAACTTTATATCCACTTTCCATATATTAATACAGTTTGGCTGTTTCCCCACCCAAATCTCATCTTTAATTGTGAAGCTCATAATCCCCAACTCTGTGTTGAGGGAGGGACACAATGGGATGTGATTGGTTCATGGGGGCAGTTTCCCCCATGCTGTTCTTGTGAGAGTGAGTTCTCACAAGATCTGATGGTTTTATGAGGGGCTCTTCCCCCTCGCTTCCTACACAAACTCTGTCTCACTTTCTGCCACGTAAGATGTGCCTGCTTCCCTTTCTGCCATGATTTTAAGTTTCCTGAGGCCTCCCCAGCCATGCAGAATTGTCAAACTTCTCTCCTTTATAAATTACCCAGTCTTGGGAAGTTGTTTACAGCACCGTGAAGACAGTCGAGTAGTTGTTTTCATGAATGCTGGAAATGCTGTGATCTGCTCTGCCATTGCCATATCTCCCATCCTGGAGTGACCCTCAGTACTTTTCCTTTTAGGGGTGACCCAGCTCTTTGCGTTGAGCAGCAGGAGTAGCCCTTGGTAGAATCTAGTTTTCCAGGGAAAATCTAAGACTCTTAGTGTTTGCTCTTTTATGCCCTCTCACCTGGGAATATAGTCCTCTCTGCAACATAATGGCCCTACTGTTCCCTCACCCACTCCCCCAGCATGGGGATCAGGCATATGGTGAAGGTACTCCTTGGTGAAGTTTATGATGCTTTGTTTTAAGCACTCACCTGAATGTGTAAGGACATCTTTCCTCATTAGTTTCTCACTTCTTGGAAGTCTACAGTCTTCATTCAAACGTCTTGATAGCTCATTTTCCAGAGATCTCTGTAGGTCTTGGGAAGTGTCGTCTTAGCTTTGGTTTATCTGAATAGTCCTATTTTAACTTTTCCCACACAGATGGCAGCCTCTTGCCTGCCCTTCTATTTGTACACTTGTCTGTTTTCTCTTTCTCTAAATGGCTTTTGGGTATTAATACTTCACTGGTGGTTCCATAGCCTTGTCCCTACTTCTGCAACTTGAAGGCAATTCTCAATTCTCTTCTTGAGCACATTTTTGCTTAGCAGCTTATGAATATACCAGCCACAATTAAGGTACAATCTGGTCACATAACTTTTTCCCTAAGAAGAAACTTGCTGCTCAAGACTAATAGCCAACGTTAAGAAAATGCATACTCCTGTATCTGATGTAAATGCGTTATTGTTTGTTATGTTTAGAATAAAGATGAAACATCCTATTTTATAGCTACTTTTAGTACCCATGTGCCTTCAAAATATCTTTTGAATAGTTGTACTTCTTTCCGTCTTGACAGCTACCATCTCAATCCAAGTTTCCATCACCATCCAAGCTTCCATCACCTTGCTCCTGGCTTACTGCAGTATCCTTCTGTCTACCTTTCATCCACTTTTACCTTTTCCAATCACTTGTTCCTACAACAGCCATATTGGTTTTCTCAAAACACACATATAATCAGGGCACTTCTTAACTTAAAACCATTTCTGGCATTACTTGCCCTTAGGAGAATGACAAAACTTTTAAATAGAGTCCACAAGGCCAGAGATAGCCTGACCCTTTGCCCATCTGTTCAGCCTCTGACATATGTCCCCTCACGTTCTCTGTTCCAACCACATTGGACTTTTTCCTCTTACTACTCATGCTCCCCACCTATTTGGTTCCCTAGTTACCTTCTCTTCATCCTTCAGATTTCAACTTGTGCCACTTCCTCCAGAAAGCCCACCCTGCCTATCTTAACCAGACCAATAGGCTGTCAAAACCAGGAATCTCTTTGTAGCACTACAGTACTCATTGATTTGTATGCATATTTGATTAACGTGTATTTTTTTAAATTAGAATGAAACTCAGAGCAGGGACCACATCTGTTACTTGTGATTAATATATTCCTAGTGTTTAGCACAGTGTCTAAAGAAATACATGTTGAATGAATAAATAGAAAGGGGAGAAGAAAAAGGGGAGGATTGGCCCTCCGTGAGGCGGTCTTGCAAACAGCAGAAATGCAAAGCAAGGCTGAGGAAATAACTATTCACCAAACACCTAGAGGGGTATTGTAACGTCTTGTGCCAGTCTCAAATGGGTGCATTCTTATGGGTAAGTTTCACTACTCCAACTTTGCAGCTTTCACTATAATAGTTCACATTCCTTTTCTAATGTCAGTCTCCAACAAATCCCTGAGTAATTCATAATCAGTAATCTCATGCCAAGAGAGAGGGGCATTATCCAAAAAAGTTGGATGTGTCCATTGCAGTTCGTTTTTTTTTTTTTTTGAGATGGAGTCTCGCTCTATTGCCCAGGCTGGAGTGCAGTGGCGCAGTCTCAGCTCACTGCAACCTCCGCCTCCTGGGTCCAGGCAATTCTCCTGCCTCAGCCTCCCGGGTAGCTGGGATTACAGGTGCCTGCTACCACACCTGGCTAATTTTTTGTATTTTTAGTAGAAATGGGGTTTCACCATGTTGGCCAGTCTGGTCTTGAACTCCTGACCTTGTGATCCGCCCGCCTTGACCTCCCAAAGTGCTGGGATGACAGGCGTGAGCCACCACACCTGGCCACTCATCTGTCCTTCAGTACCTTTAAGTTCAGTTTCCCTTACAAAGCCCACTCTTTTCTTAGTGGGAATATTTTGTACCACTTAACACCTGCATTCCTTAATTTTTTTAAATTAAAACATTTATATGCTACAGAATGGACACATCTTAAGCATGCAGCTTGATGAAGATTTGCAAAGTAAACATGCCTGTTTAAACATCACTCTGATTAGGATGGGGAACATAACCAGCACTTCAGAAACCTCTCTCTCATCATTACCACCACTGGCTATCCTAACCACTCTTCTGACTTGTATCACCAGAGATAGGTTTCACTTACTTTGAAGCCATATATAAATGGTATAATGTATTATTGAAGTTCAGGTTTTCCTGAGAGCATATCTTCAGAGAAAAAAATTTGAGTGCAGTCATTTATTTGGGGTATGGCTCCAGGATGCAGGAGTGGGAAAGATGGGAGAGTGAGATAGAAGAATAATCAATACGAGGGTGTTACGGAGGTTGGATATATAATGCTTCCCAGAATTGCCTGACCGAACAGGAGGCTGAAATATTTATCCACTGGCTCCTGTTTCCAGTTGATTGAGGGATGCCACCAAGGAGGTTAACTTCATTGCAATTCTGAGCTTTAACTCACCTTAATAAGTTCCAGCAGCACTGAAGGACATTTGGGTTATTTTCAGTTTGGGATAATACTGCTATGAACATTCTTGTACATGTCTTTTGACAACTTGTGTGTGTACCTTTTTGATGGGTATATAATGGGGTGAAATTGCTGGTTCATAGAATATGTGTATATTCACCTTTAATAGAGATTGCCAACCATTTTTCTAAAGTGGTTATACTAATTTATATTCTCACTATCTGTAAATGAACATTTCACTTGCTCCACATCTTTGCTGGCACTTGGTATTGATTGATTGATTTCTTTTTTAATTTTAGGCTTTTTAATGAGTGTGTAGTGGTATCTCACTTGGTGTTTGTTTGCTTTTGGTAAATTTTTTATTGAAATATAATTTACATACAGAAAATCACACAAATTGTGTACAGGTTTGACTTTTCATACAGTGAACACATGCAAAAATCAGTATGAAATTAAGAGTTGAAACATCACCAGTACGCCAGAAGCTCCATGCATGTTCTCTTCCAGTTTCTATACCACTATCCCAAGGGTGGTCTATTAACCCAGCGCATAGATTTGTTTTGCCTGTTTTTCAGCTTCAAATAAATGGATAATATATTATGTATTCTTGTGTCTCGCTTCTTTGACTCAACAATATGTCTATACAATTCATCTATATTGTTGCATGTTGTAGTTTGTTCATTGATACTGTTCTATACAGTATTGCATTGTATAAATATATTCTATTCACTCTGTTAATATGCATTTGGGCTGTTTCCAGTTTTGGCTATTATGAATAAAGCTGCTTTGAACATTCTACAGTTGTCTTGTTGAACATATGTATGCATTTCTGCTGGGTATAAAGCTTAAAAAGGAAATTACTGGGAAATAGAGTACTGCCTCATGTCACCTACCTGCTGTTTTCACTCCAAGTTCAGCCATTCTGGTGGTTGTGTGATAGTGTCACATTAAAATTTTTTCTTTGCTTTTATAAAATGTTTTTATGTTGGAATGTTAGATTTACAGAAAAGTTACAAAGACAGTACAAAAAGTTCCTTATATACCCTTCATCCAGTTTCCCCTTAGGTTAACATTTTAATGTTACCGTGGTACCTCTGTCAAAACTAATAAACCAACACCAACTGGCACAGTACTATTAACTCCAGATGTTACTCAGATTTCACGAGTTTGTATGTGTGTGTAGTCGTGCACTTTAACCACCATCATTATATACAAAAGTGTTCCATTGCCACAAAGGAGCCCTTGTATTACCCACTTACTGTCACACCTCATCACCCGTTCTTTCACCACCTTCCCTAACCCCTGAAAACCACTGATCTTCACTGTAATTTTGTCATTTCAAGAAGTTATATGAATGGCTTTGTATATGTACAAACATAGCATATGTAACTTTCTGAGAATGGGTTTCCCCCTCCACAGTATGAGGCTCCTTAATTCCATCTAAGTTTTATTATATGTACCAATAGTTATTCATTTTCTAAAAAGTTGCCGTGGATTTACCAGTTTGTCTAACTGCTCACTCATCTATTGTAAGACGGGGTTGTTTCTAGTTTTGGGCTATTAAAAATAAGGCTGCTATGGACATTTGTGTGTAAGTTTTTGTACATTTAAGTCTTCATTTCTCTGGGATATAAGAAAGTGCCCAACTATTTCCCAGAGTTGCTATCTCATTTTACATTCCCACCAACAATGAGAGATGCAGTTTCTTTGCATTTTTGCCAGGATATAGGTTTGGCACTTGTTTTTATTTTCACTGTTCTAATAGAGATGCATTGATACTGTTTTGTTGTTTGTTTGCATTTCCCTAATGGCTGATGATGTTTAACCTATTTTCATATGCTTATTTGCCATCCATATGTTATCTTTGGTAAAATGTATCTGCATGCCTCTTGCCCATTTTATAATTGGATTGTTTTTAATCATTGTGCTTTGGGAATTCTTTATATATTCCAAAGTCCTTTGCCAGCTGATTTGCAGATATTTTCTCCCAGTCTATAACTTATCTTTTCATCTTAGCCTTTTGCTGAGCAAAAGTTTTTAATTTTTATAAAGTCCAGTTTATCATTTTTCTCTTATGGATCATGCTGTTAGTGCCGTTTCTAAGAACTCTTCACCAAGACCTAGGTCCTGATGATTTCCGCTGTTTTTTTTCTAAAATGTTATATAGTTTTACATTTAAATGTGTTATCTATCTTAAGTTATTTTTGTACAAGGTATGAGGTTCAGATTGAGGCGGTTTCTGTGTGTGTGTGTGTGTGTGTGTGTTTTTTTTTTTTCCAATGGATATTCAACTGCTTCTGTGAGTTCCCTGTTTTGTTCCATTAGTCAATGTATTTATCCATCTCCCCCATACAACATTTTTGATTACTGTAGCTATGTAGAAAGTCTTAAAATTGGGCAGGGTGACTCCTCCCACTTTCTCCCCCCAAAATTGTTTTAGCTACTGCCTTTCTATATGAATTTTAGAATGAGCTTGGCTATTTCTAAAAATCTTGATTAGGTTGTAAACTAACAGTCCCACAGGTTTTATAGTTTCATCTTGCCTGCTGTGTACATGGAGCCAATTTATCAAGACAGAGGAATTGCAATAAGGAGTAATTCAGAGCCAGCTGTGAGGGAGACTGGAGTTTTATTACTCATCACTCTCCCTGAGAATTTTGGGATCAGTTTTTAAGGATAATTTGGTGGGTGGGGAGAAAATGAGTCTGAGTTCAGACAGTGAGTTCTGATTGGTAAGAGATGAAATAATAGTGAGTCAAAGCTATCCATCCTCTTGTGCTGAGTCAGTTCCTGGGTAGGGGCCACAAAACCAAATGAGTCAGTTTATTGATCTGGGTGGTGTCAGCTGATCCATTGAATGCAGGGTTTCCAAAATATTTCAAATACTTAGGTTTTATAATAATGTTGTTATCCACTGGATCAATTTGGGAAGGGTCGGAATCTTGTAGCCACCAGCTGCGTGACTCCTAAACCATAATTTTGAATCTTTTGGCTAATTTGTTGGTCCTACAAAGGCAGTCTAGTCCCCAGGCAAGAAGGGGGTTTGTTTTGGGAAAGAGCTATTATTATCTTTGTTTCAAACTATAGACTATACATTAAGTTCCTCCCAAAGTTAGTTTGGCCTACTCTTAGGAATGAACAAGAACAGCTTAGAGGTTAGAAGCAAGACGGAGCTTAGGTCAGATCTCTTTCATTCTCTCAGTTATAATTTTGCAATGATGGTTTCATTATAATAGGAAATATGTTAGATCTATGTATTAATTTGGGGAGAATTGACATCTTTGCCATGCTTAGTTCTCCAATCCATGAACGTGGTATGTCTCTCCATTTATTTTGATCTTTGATTTCTTTTATCATTGCTCTGTAGTTATGAGTATACAGATTCTGTACAGGTTTTGCGAGATTTACACCTAAGTATTTTTTTAAATGATTGCACAGGATATTGTGTTTCAATTTTACTGTCTCCATGTTTATTGGTGGTCTATAGCAATATAATTCAATGAGACCAGCCTGAACAACATGGCAAAACTCTGTCTCTACAAAGAATACTAAAGTTAATCTGGTGTGGTGGTGCATGCCTGTAGTCCCATCTACTTGGGAGGCTGAGGTGGAAGGATCCTTTGAGTTTGGGAGGCAGAGGTTGTAGTGAGCTGAGATCATAACACTGCACTTCAGCCTGGGCAACAGAGCAAGACATGGTCTCTAGAAAACAAAAGAAAGAAAAAGAAATATGCTTCACTTTTATATGTTGATCTTGTATCCTGTAACTTTACTGAACTCTTTTACTGGTTCTACTGTTTTTTTCTACTATTTTTCCTGAAGTGCAATGGTGCAATCTCAGCTCACTGCAACCTCTGCCTCCTGAGTTCAAGCAATTCTCTTGTCTCAGCCTCCTGACTAGCTGGGATTACAAGCGCCCGCCACCATGCCCAGTTAGTTTTATGTATTTTTAATAGAGGCGGGGTTTCACCATGTTGCCAGGCTGGTCTCAAACTCCTGACTTCAGGTGATCTGCCCGCCTCGGCCTCCCAAAGTGCTGGGATTATAGTCATGAGCCACCGTGCTTGGCTGCAGCTCTCCGTTCTATTTTTTAGCCATCCAATTAGTTTTTAGTTTCAGTTATTGTGTTTTCAGATTTTTAAATTTCCATTTGGTTCTCATGTCTTCTATTTCTTTGCATACATTTTCTATTCTTTCATTTGTTTTATGCATATTTATAGTTGCCCATTGAAACATTTTAATGTCTACATTAAAAATCTTTGTCAGATGATTACAACATTTGTGTCATCTTGGTGTTGGCATCTGTTGCTGTTACGAGATCCCTGGGGTGTCACTTTTCTGGCCTGAAACCTCTGGCCAGTGGTGCCTTTGCCTGAGTTTTGCTCAGGCCTACCGGGCTCATTCTGCCCACTTGGACTTGCAGGCTGCGCTCAGCTCACACTACCAGTGTGGATCCCACACCTGCCAAGGGTGAGTCAGGCACGGAGTGGCGAGGGGTGTGTGAGCAAGCATGGGGTCTAGCCACTGTGGAGTCAGACATGCTAGCTGCTGCCGTGGGGTGGGCAGCTCCAGGTGCTGGCAAGGGACCTGGCTCTCTGTGAGGCTGTGGCCGGACCAGGTGCACTGCAAACAGCTTCCCTGATTGGCAACAGGAAATGCAGTGGTGCCTCGAAGCTTGGAGATGCCAGGCACTGTAGGACCCCAAAGAGGGAGTCACAGTCCTGGCTTGGGAAGCTCCCAGGTCTGAGCTCTCTGAGGAGTTGCAGCTCTTCTCTTCACCTGCAATGTGGCAAGCAAGGGACATGTTTCAGCCCTGTTTGTGTTATAGCTCTTTTAGCTCCGCCATTCAGTGGGTCCTGAGTTCTAGTCCTGTGATCAGGAAGAATGAGGTATGCAGACAAGTGGAGGGTGAGCAAGATGAAGAGGAGCTTTATTGAGCAATAGAATAGCTCAGAGGAGACCCACAGGGGGTAGCTGCTTTCTGTAGCCGGGGGTGTCCCAAGAGTGTTCAGCTCTTTGTAGAGAGGGGGCCCTAAAGTGGGTTTCTCCTCTCTGTAGGCAGGTCTTCCAGTCATCTTCCCAGCTTTCAACAGAGCGGAGGCCTTGGAGTGGGTAGTCCTCTCTCTGCTCAGCTCTGGCTAAACCCAGGGCTTTTATGGGCCTCAGAAGGGAGGTGGTGTGCACAGTTGGTCCATGGGTGGCCATGGGTGACCAGGACAAGGCACCACAGGTTCCCACTCCATGGGACTGGCAGCCCAGCCCCTAGCACTCCTTGGCCCTGAAGCACTCCTTGGGGTCTCACTAGGGACCCACCGCCTTCCACCCAGGAATCTATCTGGCTCCTGCTGTCATTCATGTTACCCTCCTAAACTTTGTGATGAGATGGGAAGGGAGGACAGCAGGGAGAAGCCAGGCAGTGGAAGTAGGCACTTCCGAGTCTATGAAGGCAGGGGGGGACTTACCAGGCCCCCAAGAGTGCAGGGATGTCTAAGTCTCCAGCCAGATTTTGGTGGCTGCAGCTGCATGTGGGGGTGGAGGTTAGGGGGGCAGGTCTCCTGCCTGCACCGCAGAGTAGGAGAGCCAGGTCTCCAGCTGCGTTTTTAGTGGCTGCAGCTCTGCCCTGGAGGACAGGAATCCTGCCTGCTCCCAGCCCCCAAAGAGCACAGGGAGGCTCGGATCTGCAGCCACAACTTGTGCAGCTGCAGCTCTGTCCAAGAGAGTGGGGCTCCTGTCTGCTCCATGGAGTGGGGGGGCCCAGGTCTGTAGCCACAGTTTGAGCAGCTGCAGCGGCACCCAGGGGAGCTCCCACCCCAACTCAGAAGGGGTGGGGCTCCCGCTTGTTCCCTCCAGCTCCACTGAGCATGCAGCCCCTGGGGCCTCCCTGCTGCAGCGGGTGTGGTGGCAGTGGCAGGCCATCTGGAGCAGCCGCTGCCATCAATGCCTCATTCAAATTGAGGTTTTTCTTGGTTCTTGGCATGACAAGTGATTTTTTCCTATTGTATCTAGGACATACTGGTATTATGATTTTTTTGGATCTTATTCAAATTTTATATTTTAGCAAGCCTCCACTGACACCTTGCTGTTGAGGAAGGAAGGGGACGCCATCTTGTTTTTTTGTTGTTGTTGTTTGTTTTTTGTTTTTGGAGACAGAGTCTGGAGTGCAGTGGCATGATCTTGGCATACTGCAATCTCTGCCTCCCGGGCCTCAGCCTCCCAAGCAGGTGGGATTACATATGCCCACCACCACATCCGGCTAAGTTTTGTAGTTTTAGTAGAGATGGGGTTTCACAATGTTGGCCAGACTGCTCTTGAACTCCTGACCTCAGGTGCTCCATGCACCTCAGCCTCTCAAAGTGCTGGGATTACAGGAATAGGCCACCACGCGGGGTGTGGACATCATCTTGTTACCACTGGGTGGAGGTGGAAGTCCATGCTCCTCCCTGAACCTCTGCTGACATGAGGAAATGTGCCTCATTTTTGCTGGGTAGGGGTAGAAATTCAGACATCCGATTCAGCGTCCACTGCTACCACAGGTATAGGAAGGGGCACATTGTTGCTGCCAGGCAGGAATGGAAATCTAAATAGCCAGCTCAGCTTCTGTGGACACTGCAGCGCGGGAGAAGGGTATTTCATCATTGCTAGGTAAGGTAGAAGTATAGGCTCCTCATTCAGCTCCAGTGACTGCAGTTTTTGCCACGAAGTTTGGCTGTAGCAGTGTAAAGGTCAAAAGATTTTCTCTCCTACTAGGCGACCCATTTTCCAGTTCTTTGGCTGGAGAAAGGATTGGGGTTGGGGACAGTTTTATCTGCCATATGATAATCAGCTGGCAATTTTAAAAAACAAACTGCTGGGATCTTAAGTGGGATTGTATAAGCAAAATGGAATAAATCTTTACAATTCTGAGTCTTCCAATATATGAAAATGTTACAACCCTCCATTTGTTTAGATTTTTGTTTTAATATTATTTAGTCACTTTTAGCATAGAGATCTTGCACATTTCATTAGAATTAATTTATTTTGGAGACTGATACAAATGCTATAATTTCTTTTTTTTTGGAAACAGGGTCTCACTCTATTGCTCAGGCTGGAGTGCAGTGGCACAGCCTCGGCTCACTGCAACCTCCACCTCCTGGGTTCAAGCAATTCTCCTGCCTCAGTCTCCCAAGTAGCTGGGATTACAGGCACTCACCACCATGCCCAACTAATTTTTGTATTTTTAGTAGAGACGGGGTTTCACCGTGTTGGTCAGACTGGAAATGCTATAATTTAAGATACTTTATTTTCCAATTATTTTTTTTTTAACAATAATTTGTTTTTATATGTTGATTTTGTATTCAGGTCCTTCCTAAATTTATTCGTTAATTCTGTAGATTCATTCTGAGTTTTTTATGTTGCCTGTGAATAACGAAAACTTTGTTTCTTCTTTTCCAATACTTATAAACTTACTTCTTATTGCCTCATTGCACATTGTTAAATATAAAGTGCCCAGTGTAATGTTGAATCCAAACAGTGGCAGAGGACAAACCCATTTCATTCCACATCTCAGGGGGAAAGCTTTTAATATTTGGCAATAAATATTTTGTTTGCTATGCTTTTTTAATCTTTTGTCAGATTAATTAAGGAAATATTCTTTCATCACTACTTAAAAAAGTTTCTTAAAAAGTTTTTGTTTCTATTGCTGCTGAACAAATTCATAGCAAAGATTTTTTTAAAAATCCTGAATGTGTATGGCATTTTATCAAGTGCTTATTCATCAATTGTGACAACTGCATTTTTATCCTTTAATTTAAATGTTAGATCAACTTTATATTTTTCAAATAAACTCAACATCATATAACATTTACCCTTTTATATACTGCCGGATTTGTTTTGCTAATATTTTATTTAGAATTTTTCTTTCTGTGTTTATGACAGCAATTGACCTATAGTTTCTTTCCTTTTAATGTTGTTTTCCAGGTTTTAGAATCAAGGTTATGCTGGCCTCTTAGTATGAATTAGGCAGTATTTTCTTTTTCTCTAATCCCTGGAAGATTTTGTGTAATACAAATATTATTTATTGTTTAAATGTTTGGGAGTTTTTACTTTCTTTTAATTTTTCTTTTTTTAAATTTGATTATACTTTAAGTTCTGAGGTACATGTGCAGATCTTGCAGGATTGTTACATAGGTATACACATGCCATGGTGGTTTGCTGCCTCCATCCCCCATCACCTACATTAGGTATTTCTCCTAATGTTATCCCTCCCCAATCTCCCCACCCCCTGCTATCCCTCCCCTAGCCCCCCACCCCCCGACAGACCCCAGTGTGTGATGTTCCCCTCCCTGCGTCCCATGTGTTCTCATTGTTCAACACCCACTTATGAGTGAGAATATGTGGTGTTTGGTTTTCTGTTCTTGTGTCAGTTTGCTGAGAATAATGGTTTCTAGATTCATCCATGTCCCTGCAAAGGACATGAACACATCCTTTTTTATGCATAGTATTCCATGGCGTATATGTGCCACATTTTCTTTATCCAGTCTATCATTGATGGACTTTTGGGTTGGTTCCAAGTCTTTGCTATTATAAACAGTGCTGCAATGAATATATGTGTCTTTATAATAGAATGATTTATAATTCTTTGGGTATGTATATACCCAGTAATGGGACTGCTGGGTCAAATGGTATTTCTATAGTTTTAGAACCTTGAGGACTCGCCACACAGTCTTCCACAATGGTTGAACTAATTTACACTCCCACCAACAGTGTAAAAGTGTTCCTATTTCTCCACATCCTCTCCAGCATTTATTGTCTCCAGATTTTTTAATGATCACCATTCGAACTGGCATGAGATGGTATCTCAATGTGGTTTTGATTTGCATTTCTCTAATGACCAGTAATGATGAGCATTTTTTCATATATTTGTTGGCTGCATAAATGTCTTCTTTTGAAAAGTGTCTGTTCATATCCTTTGCCCACTTTCTGATGGGGTTGTTTTTTCTTGTAGATTTGTTGTAGTTTTTTGTAGATTCTGGATATTAGCCCTTTGTCAGATGGGTAGATTGCAAAAATTTTTTACTCATTCTGTTGGTTGCCGGTTCACTCTAATAATTGTTTCTTTTGCTGTGCAGAAGCTCTTTAGTTTAAGTAGATCCCATCTGTCTATTTTGGCTTTTGTTGCCATTGCTTTTGGTGTTATAGTCATGAGGTCCTTGCCTATGCCTGTGTCCTGAATGGTATTGCCTAGGTTTTCTTCTGGGGTTTTTACGGTGAATTCATCTGAAGTTAATTTTTGTATAAGGTGTCAGGAAGGGGTCCAGTTTCAGCTTTCTGCGCATGACTAGCCAGTTTTCTCAACACATTTATTAAACAGGGGAATCCTTTCCCCACTGCTTGTTTTTGTCAGATTTGTCAGAGATCAGATGGTTGTAGATGCGTGATGTTACTTCCGAGGCCTCTGTTCTGTTCCACTGGTCTATATATCTCTGTTTTGGTACCAGTACCATGCTGTTTTGATTACTGTAGGCTTGTACTATAGTTTGAAGTCAGGTAGTGTGATGCCTCCAGCTTTGTTCTTTTTGCTTAGGATTGTCTTGGCTATGGCTCTTTTTTGGTTCCATATGAAGTTTGAGGTGGTTTTTTCCACTTCTATGAAGAAGGTCAATGGTAGCTTGATGGGGGATAGCATTGAATCTATAAATTACTTTGGGCAGTATGGCCATTTTCATGATACTGATTCCTCCTAATCATGAGCACGGAATGTTTTTCCATCTGTTTGGGTCCTCTCATTTCCTTGAGCAGTGGCTTGTAGTTCTCCTTGAAGAGGTCCTTCACGTCCCTTGTTAGTTGTATTCCTAGGTAATTTATTCTCTTTGTAGCAATTGTGAATGGGAGTTCACTCATGACTTGGCTCTCTGTTATTGGTGTATAGGAATGCTTGATTTTTGCACATTGATTCTGTATCCTGAGACTTTGCTGAAGTTGCTTATCATCTTACGGAGATTTTGGGCTGAGACAATGGAGTCTTCTAAATATACAATCATGTCATCTGCAAATAGAGACAATTTGACTTCCTCCTTTCCTATTTGAATACCCTTTATTTCTTTTTCTTGCCTGATTGCTCTGGCTAGAACTTCCAGTACTATACTGAATAGGAGTGGTGAGAGAGGGCATCCTTGTCTAGTGCCAGTTTTCAAAGGGAATGCTTCCAGTTTTTGCCCATTTAGTATGATATTGGCTGTGGGTTTGTCATAAATAGCTTTTGTTATTTTGAGATATTCCATAGATACCTAGTTTATTAAGTGTTTTTAGCATAAGGGGCTGTTGAATTTTGTCAGAGGCCTTCTTTGCATCTATTGAGATAATCATGTGGTTTTTGTCTTTGGTTCTGTTTATGCCATGGATTACATTTATATATTTGCATATGTTGAACCAGCCTTGCATCCCCGGGATGAAGCCTACTTGATCATGATGGATAAGCTTTTTGAGGTGCTGTTGCATTCGGTTTGCCAGTATTTTATTGAAGATTTTTGCATCGATATTCATCATGGATATTGGCCTGAAATTTTCTTTTTTAGTTGTGTCTCTGCCAGGTTTTGGTATCAGGATGATGTTGGTCTCACGAAATGAATTAGGGAGGGTTCCCCTCTTTTGTATTGTTTGGAATAGTTTCAGAAGGAATAGTACCAGCTCCTCTTTGTATGTCTGGTAGAATTTGACTGTGAACCCATCTGGACCTGGACTTTTTTTGGCTGGTAGGCTATTAATTGTCTCAACTTCAGAATTTGTTAATTCGTCTGTTCGGGGGATTCGACTTCTTCCTGGTTTAGTCTTGGGAGGGTTTAAGTGTCCAGGAATTTATCTGTATCTTCTAGATTTACTGGTTTATGTGCACAGAGTTGTTTGTAGTAATCTCTGATGGTAGTTTGTATGTCTGTGGAATTGGTGGTGATATCACCTTTATCATTTTTTATTCCATCTATTTGATTCTTCTCTCTTTTCTTTTTTATTAGTCTGGCTAGCAGTCTATTTTGTTGATCTTTTCAAAAAACCAGCTCCTAGATTCATTGATTTTTTTGAAGCATTTTTTTGTGTCTCTATTTCCTTCAGTTCTGCTCTGATCTTAGTTATTTCTTGTCTTCTGCTAGCTTTTGGATTTGATCTTGCTCCTCTAGTTCTTTTAATTGTGACGACAGGATGTCAATTTTAGATCTTTCCTTGCTTTTCATGTGGGCGTTTAGTGCTATAAATTTCCCTCTAGACACTGCTTTCAATGTGTCCCAGAGATTCTGGTATGTTGTGTTTTCGTTCTCATTGGTTTTGAAGATCATCTTTATTTCTGCTTTCATTTCATTATGTATCCAGTAGTCATTCGGGAGCAGGTTGTTCAGTTTCCATGTAGTTGTGCGGTTTTGAGTGAGTTTCTTAATCCTGAGTTCTAATTTGATTGCAATGTGGTCTTAGAGATTGGTTGTTATGATTTCTGTTCTTTTGCATTTGCTAAGGAGTGATTTACTTTCAATTATGTGGTCAATTCTAGAGTAAGTGAGACGTGGTGCTGAGAAGAATGTATATTCTGTGGATTTGGGATGGAGAGTTCTGTAGATGTCTATTAGATCCACTTGGTCCAGATCTGAGTGGATATCCTTGTTAATTTTCTGTCTCATTGATCTGTCTAATATTGACAGTGGAGTGTTAAAGTCTCCCATTATTATTGTATGGGAGTCTAAGTCTCTTTGTAGGTTGTTAAGAACTTGCTTTATGTATCTGGGTGCTCCTTTTTCTTTAAGTTTTCTGCTGTAACACAGACCTCAGGAGGTTCTAAGAACTTGTTCCTTGGATTTTTTTTTTTTTTTTTTTTTTTTTGAGATGGATTTTCACTCTTTTGCCCAGGCTGGAGTGAAGTGGTACAATCTCAGCTCACTTCAACCTCCTCCCCCTGGTTCAAGTGATTCTCCTGCCACAGCCTCCTAAGTAACTGGGATTAACGGTGCTCTCCACCATGACAGGCTAATTTTTGTATTTTTAGTAGAGAAGGGGTTTCGCCACATTGACCAGCCTGGTCTTGAACTCCTGACCTCGGGTAATCCACCCTCCTTGGCCTCCCAAAGTGCTAGGATTACAGGCGTGAGTCACCGCACACAGACCCCTGGAAATTTTACTGATAAATCTACCAGGGCCTAGAGTGTTCTTTGTAAGTTTTTTTTTTTTGAGACAGATCTCACTCTGTCGGGCAGGCTGGAATCCAGTGGTACAATCTTGGCTCACTGCAGCCTCTACCCTCTGGGCTCAAGTGATCCTCCCACCTCAGCAACCAAAGTAGCTGAAGCTACAGGTGCGCACCAACATGCCTGGCTCATTTTTTGAGTTTTCTGTGGAGATGAGGTCTTACCACATTTCCCAGGCTGGTCTCAACCTCTGGGCTCAAGAAATTCTTCTGCCTTGGCCTCCCAAAATGCTGGGATTACAGGTGTGAACCACTTTGCCTGGCCTGTAAGGAACTTTCAGATAAAAGGTTTAGATCTTTATTAGGTATAGGATTATTCAAATTATCAGTTTATTTGTCTGTTTTGGTAAGTCATGTTTTTCAAGAATTTATTTTTATTTTTATTTTTTTTTAATGGAGGTTAGCTCTTGTTGCCCAGGCTGGAGTACAATGGATGATCCCGGCTCACTACAACTTCTGCCTTCCAGGTTCAAGCAATTCTCCTGCCTCAGCCTCCAGAGTAGCTGGGACTACAGGTGCACACCACCACACCCGGCTAATTTTTGCATTTTTAGTAGAGATGGGGTTTCACTACATTAGCCAGGCTGGTCTTGAAATTCTGACCTCAGGAGATCTATCCGCCTCGGCCTCCCAAAGTGCTGGAATTACAGGCGTGAACCACCATGCCTGGCTGAAGAATTTTTAAATATTTTAATTAAATTCTAAACTTATTGACATAATGTTGATAGTATTCTCTTATGTTTATAATCTTTGTAGCATCTTAATGACATTGTGATTGATTTATTTAACAGGGAAGAATTGTGATTTAATTTGAACTCAGGCTACCTAAAAGTTTATTACTTAATTTCTATGCAATTGGGGATTTTATAGTTACCGTGATTTACAGCTCAATTCCACAGTATTCATGAAGAAAACATAGTCTGTACTATTTCAATCCTTTGAAATTTTTGGAGACTTATCATGACAGATAGGTATATGCTCTATTTTGGTAAATATCCATAAATCTTGAAAAGCATGTATATTTGGTGGTGGTTAGATGCAGTGTTCTATGTTTGTCAATTATGTCAAGTTTATTAATTGTGCTGTTCATATCTCTATATCCTTACCAATATTGTTGTCAGATTGTCCTATGATCTTCCAAGAGAGATATGTTAAACACCTCAACTATGATTGTAATTTTTTCTATTTCTTCTTTATGTTTGGTCAGATTTTGCTTTATATGTGTTTGAGGTTACGTTACTAAATGTATATGGTTTTATGATAACTATTTCCTTATGTTTGATTGGCCCCTTGGTATTATAAAATGTCCTTCTTTGTCTCTAGTAATGGCCTTCCTCTTTATGTGTACTATGATTGATACAAGCATAGCTATACTAGCATTCTTTTGGTTAATGTATGCCCAATACACACACACACACACACACACACACACACTTCGTATTTTTACTTTCAACTTTTTCCCTTATATTTTAGACGCAGTTTACAAACGTCATGCAGGATACATGTTTAATCCTTTCCTTTTCTTTTTCCTTTGCTAGTTTTCGAGATACTAAATGAATTTCTCCTATTACCTTCCATATCTGGCCAGGGTAGTGAGCACCCCTTGACCCTCACCATCCCTGAATAGGGTTGACCTGAGAATCAATAGGATATTGTGAAAATAAGTATGTGTGCCTTCTGAGATTTCCAAGGTCATAAAGTACATTGTTACTTTCTCTGTGGGGGAGGCAGTTGTCATGTCATGAGAAGACTCAGATAGCCCTGTGGAGAAAACCTGAGGCCTCCTGCTGACAGTCAGCACTGACAGCAGCCATATAAATTATCTTCTAAGCTTATCCTTTTGGTCTTCAATTGACTGTAGCCCTTGTTGATAACGTAACTGCAACCCCATGTGCCAAGCTACAGTTTCCTAACTATATGCTCCCAAATTTCTGATCCATAGAAAACTATGTGAATAGTAAATAGTAAATGTTTATTTTTTTTTCTGTTTATTTTTTTTTTTTGAGTCTCACTCTGTTGCGCAGGCTGGAGCGCAATGGTGTGATCTCAGCTTACTGTAACCTCTGCCTCCTCGGTTCAAGCAATTCTCCTGCCTCAGCCTCCTGAGTAGATGGGATTACAGGTGTGTGCCAACACGCCCAGCTAATTTTTGTATTTTTAATAGAGATGGGGTTTCGCTATGTTGGCCAGGCTGGTCTTGAACTCCTGACCTCAGGGTAATCTGCCCTCCTTGGCCTCCCAAAGTCCTGTGATTACAGGCATGAGCCACCACACCTGGCCAATATTTATTGTTTTTTTAAAAGCTGCTAACTTCTAGGGCAATTTGTTACACAGTAATAAGTAACGAATACAGATTTTGGTACATGGATGTGAGATGCTGCCATAGTAAAAATCTAAAAAGTTGGAGTGGCATTCACAGTGGGAGGAAGCTGCAAGAACTTTGAGGAAAGTGTCACTGAAAGCCTAACATTTACTGAGGAGACTGTTAGTAAATTCTGATAGCCTTTGAGAAGGCTGCAAGTGTGGACTTAAAGAAACATGAGGAAGGTGTTACTGAAAACTGGAGACCGGTTTAAAGCTCATAGGAATGTGCTTGCCTCTTTTAGTGAGTATTTTGGTGTGATCCACAGAAGCACTTCTGAGAATAATGTCTTTCTTGATCAGAATCAGGTGAAAGCTGATGAATTTCAGAAATAGTTGGAGTTTGCATACATAGAAATGTTAAATCTTGACAGAGATATTTATCGTTACAGGAAACATTGAATTGAACCAACAGACTTGTCTTTTTACTCTATCGTAAGATTGTAATAATTGGGAGAAATCAAAAGCATCTACAAATCTAGTTCAGGCAAATCTTGAACAAGAGCTTTGGCAAAGAAGTTACCTCAGACTAAAAAGGAAAAGGTCTTTCAACTCCCAGAAGACAAAGTAGAATAAAACTGTATTATCTCAGTGACATTTTAGAGAATGCATCTGTTGAATCATTCTTAGATGCAAATAAATTGTCCACACCCAGAGTAGAACAAGTTGCACAAAGAAATAATTCAGAACTTGAGCTGACATAAGCTGTGGAAAATTCTTTTCTAGCACAAGATGTACAAGCTGTTACAGTGAAACAAAAATGTGGAAAATCACAGCCAAATTGTGCTCTGAAAGAACACTCATGTCCAATATAGCCAGTGTACGAGATTATAGTAACCAAAACAACGTGGTATAAAAATAGACACGTAGATCAATGGAACGGATAGAGAACCCAGTAACAAAGCCAGATACCCCCAGCCAACTGATATTTGACAAAGTTGACGAAAGCATACACTGAGAAAAGGACGCTCTTCAATGAATGGTGCTGGGAAATTTTTTTTTTTTTTTGAGATGGAGTCTTGCTTTGTTGCCAGGCTGGAGTGCAGTTGGGGTGATCTCGGTCACTGCAACCTCTGCCACCCAGGTTCAAGCGATTCTCCTGTCTCAGCCTCCTGAGTAGCTAGAACTCCAGGCGCATACCACCATGACCAGCTAATTTTGTATTTTTAGTAGAGACGGGGTTTCACCATGTTGGCCAGGATGGTCTCCATCTCTTGATCTCATGATCCACCCGCCTCGGCCTCCCAAAAGTGCTGGGATTATAGGCGTGAGCCATTCTGCCTGGCCTTTTTTTTTTTTTTTGAAAAAGAGTCTCACTCTATTGCCCAGGCTGCAACCTCTATCTCCTGGCTTCAAAAGATTCTTATGTATCAGTTTCCCAAGTAGCTGGGATTGTATACAGGTGTTTGCCACCACACCTGGCTAACTTGTATTTTCAGTAGAGATGGAGTTTCACCAGGTTGGCCAGGCTGGTCTTGAACTTCTGAACTCAAGCCATCTGCCCGCCTTGGCTTCTAAAAGTGCTGGCATTACAGGCGTGAGCCACCACGCCCGGCCATGTTGGGAAAATCGAATTGCCATATGCAGAAGAATGAAACTGTACCACTCTGTCTCCACATTCAAAAATTAACTTTAGATTAAATACTTAAATGTAAGACCTGAAACTATAAAAACCCCAGAATAAAACCTAGGAAAAACTCTTCTGGATATTCACCTAGACAAAGAATTCATAACTAAGACCTCAAAAGCAAATGCTACAAAAACAAAAAATAGACGAATGGGACCTGATTAAACAAAAATGCTTCTACAGAGCAAAATGAATAATCAGCAGGGTGAACAGACAACCTGCAGATGAGAGAAAAAATTTGCAAACTAGGCATCTGAGTAAGGACTAATATCTAGAATGTACAAGGAACTCAAAGCAGCAGCAACAACAACAACATAACCGCATTAAAAAGTGGGCAAAGGACATGAACAGACATTTTGCAAAAGACATACAAGCGGCCAATGAAGATATGAAAAATAATGCTTGAAATCACTAATCACCAGAGAAATAAAAATTAAAATCACAATGAGAAACCATCTCACAGCAGTCAGAACGGCGCTTATTAAAAAGTCAAAAGATAACAGATGTGATGAGTATGCAGAGAAAATGGAACTTCTGTACACTGTTAGTGGTAATTTAAATTCGTACAACCTCTATGGAAAACAGTATGGAGAATTATCAAAGAACTACAAATAGAACTACTATTTGATCCAGCAATCACACTACTGGATATCTCTCCAAAGGAAAACAAATAATGATATAAAAAGATACCTGCCCTTACATGTTTATCACAGCACTAGCAAAGTCATGGAATCAACCTAAGTGTTGATCAATGGATGATTGGATAAAGAACATAAGAACATTATATATACATAATGTACACACCATAGAATACACACACACGTATATACACATACACACACATATATAACATATGTATACGTTATATATAAATATATATGTGTATGTATATATACACACATATATATACACACACACACCATGGAATATATACACACATCTATGTGTATATGTTATATGTACATATATACAATGTGTGTGTGTGTATATACACATATCATGGAATACTAATCAGCCATAAAAAAGAATGTAATCATGATTTTATTTTTTATTTATTTTTTGAGACGGAGTCTCACTCTGTCGGCTAGGCTGGAGTGTAGTAGTGCAATCTTGGCTCACTGCAACCTCTGACTCCCTGGGTCAAGTGATTCTCCTGCCTTAGTCTCCCAAGTAGATGGGATTACAGGCACACACCGTCGTGCCCAGCTAATTTTTGTGTTTTTAGTAGAGACGGGGTTTCACCATGTTGGTCAGGATGGTCTTGATCTCCTGACCTCATGATCTGCCCGCCTCAGCCTCCCAAAGTGCTGGGATTACAGGTGTGAGCCACCACGCCCAGCTGTAATCATGTTTTTGCAGCAACATGGATGGAACTGCAGGCCATTGTCTTAAGTGAAATAACTCAGAACCAGAAAGTCAAATACAACACGTTCTCACTTATAAGTGGGAGCTAAATAATGTGTACACATGGACATAGTGAAATAATAGACACTTAAGACTGGAGAGGTGGGGGAGGGTACCAGGGAGTGAGGGATGAGAAATTAACTAATGAGTACAATATACACAATTCAAGTGATGGCCGCACCAAAAGCCCAGACTTCACTGCTATGTAATATATTCATGTAACAAAATTTCACTTGTACCCCCTTAAACTATAAAAGTAAACTAAAAAAGCTAGAAAAACATAGATTCTTGTTACATAGTGGCAAAAAGTTTAGCACCACTATGATCTGCAGTAAAAGGGAAGGTAGAAAACATACCTAGTGAAATGGGTGATCTAAGCAGGTTTTCAGGATGGATGTAAAAACATTTCCTGATTCTTTTAGCTTCTTAGAGTAAAATATGAGAGGAGAGAGGTAAACTATAGAAAAGACCGTTATATAAAACAGTCTTTTTTTAAACAAAAAGGAGCAATAATTCATGGGTCAAAAAATGAATTTTTTTGCCAGATGGCAAGTAAAGCTAACGCTAACAAATGACAAGTGGGATCCATCCAACAGCAGCAGAACACACATTCTTCTCAACCACATATGGAATATTCTCTAGGATAGATCATATGTTACACCACAAAATGAGTTTTAACAGATTTAAGAAGACTGAAATTATATCAACTATCTTTTTTGACTGTAATGATATGAAAGTGACAGTCAGCAGAGTAAACAGACAACCCACAGAGTGTGAGAAAATCTTCACAATCTATACATCTGACAAAGGACTAATAGCCAGAATCTACAAGGAGCTCAAATTAGCAAGAAAAAAAGACAACAACAAACAATTCCATCAAACATTGGGCCAAGGATATGAATAGATAATTCTCAAAAGAAGATATACAAATGGTCAACGAACCTATGAGAAATGCTCAGTATCACTAAGGATCAGGGAAATGCAAATCAAAACCACAATGTGATACCATTTTATTCCTGCAATAATGGCCGTAACTAAAAAATAAAAAAATAATAGATGTTGGTGTGAATGCAGTGAAAAGGGAACTCTTCTGCACTGCTGGTAGGAATTTAAACTAGCACAATCACTATGGAAAAGTGTGGAGATTCCTTAAAAAACTAAAAGTAGAATTATTATTTGATGCAGCAATCTCACTACTAGGTATCTACCCAGAGGAAAATAAGTCATTATACAAAAAAGACACATAATAGTAGCACAATTCACAATTGCAAAAATAAGGAACCAGCCCAAATGCCCGTCAATCAGAGTGGATAAAGAAATTGTGGTATATACGTACATGATGGAATACTACACAGCCATAAAAAGGAATGAATTAATGGCATTCACAGCAACCTAGATAAAACTGGAGACTATCATTCTAAGTGAAGTAATTTATGAATTGAAAACCAAACGTCGTATGTTCTCACTCATAAGTGGGAACTAAGCTGTGAGGCTGCAAAGGCATAAGAATGATACAATGGACTTCGGGGACTTGAGGGAAAGGGTGGGAGGGGGTGAGGGATAAAAGACTACCAGTTAGGTTCAGTGTATACTGCTCGGGTGATGGGTGTGCCAAAATCTCACAAATCACCACTAAAGAACTTACTTGTAACCAAATGCCACTTGTTCTCAAAAAAATCTATGGAAATAATTTTTTTAAAAAAAGAAACTAGAAATGAATAACAAGGAATTTTAGAAAATTCACAACTATGTGGAAATTCAACAACATGCTCCTGAGCAACCAATGGGTCAAAGAAGAAATTAAAAGGGAAATTTAGAAATATCCTTCCTTTTTGAGTTCCAGTCTCTGAAAATCTTGACACAAATGCAAATGAACGTACAACATACCAGCCCTTATAGGATGCAGCGAAAGCAACCCTAAGAGGGAAATTTTAGCAATAAATGCCTACATCAAAAAAGAAGAAAGCTCCCAAATAAACAACCTAACATTGTACCTCAAGGAACTAGAAAAAGAAGAACAAAGTAAGCCCAAAGTTAGTAGAAGGAAGGGAAAAATAAAGATTAGAGCAAAATAAATGAAATAGGGACTAGAAAAATAAGAAATATCAACAATATTGAGTTGGGTTTTTTTTTTTTGGCCAGGCAAGGTGGTTCACGCCTATAATCCCAGCCCTTTGGGAGACTGAGATGGGCAGATTGCTTGAGCTGAGGTGTTCCAGGCCAACACAGTGAAATCCCGTCTCTACAAAAAAATGCAAAAATTAGTGGGGTGTGGTGACATGTACCTATGGTCCCAGCTACTCAGGAGGCTAAGGTAGGAGGATCACTTGAACCCACTGGTGGAAGTTGTAGTGAGCTGAGATCATGCCACTGCACTCCAGTCTGGGTGACACAGAAAGATCCTGTTTCAAAAAAAAAAGCTGATTTTTTTAAAAAAGATATAATCAATAAACCTTCATCAAGAACCTACAAGAGTTGAACGCCTAGAAGCAGAGAATAGCATGGCGGTTACCAGAACCTGTGAGGTGGAGGGACTGGGGAGATGTTGGTCAAAGAATACAAAGTTTTATCTGGACAGGAGGAAAAAATTCAAGACATCTATTATATATCATGGTGACTATAGCTAATAACAATACATTGCTAAGACAATGGATTTTAAGTATTCTAACCACAAAAATGGTAAGTATGTGAGGTAGTGAACATGTTAAGTAGCTTGATTTAGCCATGCCACTTATATATATATATATATATATATATATATATATATATATAAACATCATGTTGTACATCATAAATACATATACTTTTCAGTAGTCAAGTTTTTAAAAACAGCAAGTAGGAAATATTAAATTTAGGATACTTTTAGGAAAACTGTCTAAAGATGAAGCTGAGGATGATGTTGAACTCTTTTAAGACACGAATTTATTTATCATAAGTAAAGGATATGAGAAATTAACTGCATAAAGATACCTGCATAAAGAAGACACAGCAGTACTCTATCTATGTGGCAATTATTCTTGGTTTTCAAGTCTTCACAAAGGCATTCAGCTACCTATGATACAACTGATTGAAGTGAAAATTCTATTCCATCCTTAATAAAGTTTTCTTTCATAGGGTTTGTTTTATTTCTGCACAGTCATACCAGCTCTTTTGATAAAGCCTCAGTACATTTCTGAATGTTTGCTGTGAGGCGAGTTACATCTGAAATAAATGTTCAAGGTGTATCATCATCCTAGAAGCAGCAGGTTTGTCTGCTTGGGAAATTCTGCAAACATAATGGCACAGGAAAGTTGCACGTGAAGGAATAGGAAAAGACTAACCAAAATAGGCTGGGCGTGGTGGCACACACCTGTAATCCCAACACTTTGGGAAGCCAAGAAGGGCAGATTACCTGAGGTCAGGAGTTCAAGACCAGCTTGGCCAACATGGCAAAACCCCGTCTCTACTAAAAATACAAAAATCATTCAGGTATGGTGGCGCATGCCTGTAATCCCAGCTATTGGAGAGGCTGAGACAGGAGAATTGCTTGAACCCAGGAGGTGGAGGTTGCAGTGAGCCAAGATCGTGTCGCTGCACTCCAGCCTTGGAGACGGAGCAAGACTCCCTCTCAAACAAACAAACAAACAAAAACCTAACCAAAATAAAGCTGGTGTAGCAATATTAACATAAAACAAAATATAACAACATGAAAATCATTAATAAGAAATCAGTAAGAGATAGACTTCTGGCATGACAGCATGAGGCATTCTGTTGACCTTGTCTTCACTGAAACTGATGAAAAGTATTTAAATGGTCAGGCGTGGTGGCTCACACCTGTAATCCCAGCACTTTGGGAGGTTGAGGTGGGTGGATCGCTTGAGGCCGGGAGTTCCAGACCAGCCTGGCTAACATGGCGAAACCCTGTCTCTACTAAAAATACAAAAATTAGCTGGGCATGGTGGGGCACACCTGTAATCCCAGCCACTTGGGAGGCTGAGTCAGGAGAATCACTTGAACCTGAGAGGTGGAGGTTGCAGTGAGCTAAGATTGTGCCACTGCACTCCAGCCTGGGAGACAGAGTGAGACTTCATTTCTTTTTTTTTTTTTTTTTTGCTCACCCTCGACTGTCTTGATCAAGTTTTAGAGACTTCATTAAAAAAAAAGAGAAAAGAAAAAGAAAATTATGAACACACACACACACACACACACACACACACACACACACACACACAAACTAACCACATGAAACCTCTAGAAATGGTCCTAAGGGTAAGCAGGAAATGAACAAATATCTATTTGAGAAAATATACACAAGTTTGGCAAGAAAGGTGAGAGTGTGTGGTATTTGAAACAAGACTGCTCACTTCCAGCCAGGGCTGAACCCTGATTTTACACCAAAAATTAACTCAAAATAGACCAAAGAGTTACATGTAAGAATAAAAAGTATAAAACTGTAGAAGAAAACATTTAGAAGGTAAATATTCATGACCTTGGATTTGGCAAAGGATTCTCAGATATGACACCAAGAGCATTAACAACAAATGAAAATACAGGTAAGCTGGACTTCATCAAAATGTAAACCTTTGTGCTTCAAAAGACACCATCAAGAAAGTGAAAGACAAGTCATCTACTGAGAGAAATATTTGTAAATAATCTATATCTGATGAGTGACTTGTAGCTGGAATATATAAGAAACTCTTATAATTCAACAATGTAAAAACACGTAACCCAGTTTTAAAATGGGCAAAGGATCTGAATAGATGTTCCTTCAAATAAGACACACAAATACAAACAAAACAAAACGAAACCACATGAAAAGATGCTTGACATCACTAGTTATTAGGAACAAAAGTGAGTTACTGCTTCATACCAACTAGGATGGCTAGAATAAAAAAGTCAGAAAAGAACAAGTGTTGGTGAGGATGTGGAGAAATTAGAACCCTCTTACACTGGTAGTGGGAATGTGAAAGTCTGCAGCTGCTTTGAAAAACAGTCTGGCAGTATCTCAAATGATTAAACAGAGTTAGGATATGACCCAGCAATTCCACTCCTACGTATATACCTAAGAGAAATGAAAACGTGCACATAGAAACTTGGGCATAAATGTTTATAGCAGAATTATTCATATTAGCTAAAAGGATAAAACATCCCAAAGGTCCATCGACTCAAGAATGGATAAACAAGCTATGGTACATCCATACAATGGAATACTATCTGGCCATAAAAAGAATGCAATATTGATCCATACTACAACATGAATGAACCTTGAAAACATTATGCAAAGTGAAAGAAACCAGCCACAAAAAACCACAAACTTTATGGTTTCATTCAAATGAATGTCCAGAATAGGGAAATCTATGGAGACAGAAAGTAGATTAGCGTTTCTTTAAGGCTGAGGTGGGAATAGAAGCAGAGGGATAGGAAAGTGACAGCTAAAAGAGTATGGTGTTTCTCTTTCACGTGATAAAAATGTTTGAAAACTGGCTGTGGTGATGGTTGCACATACGTGTAAATATATTTTTAAAACCATTTCTTAAAAAATTTTGTTCTATCCATGTTGAGTTAATCTAAAAACCAGTTTTGTACATTTCAAATGTGTGAATTGTACGGTATATGAATTATACTTCAAAGCTGTTTTTACTTTTCTTAAAATTTTTATTTTAGGTTCAGGGATACATGTGCAGATTTGCTATATTGGTAAACTTGTGTCGTGGTTTTTTTTTTTTTTTGGATAGATTATTTTGTCACCCAGGTACTAAGCCTAGTACCTCTTTCCACCCTCCACCGTCAAGTAGGCTCCAGTGTCTGTTGTTATTCTTTGTGTCCATGTGTTCTCATCATTTAGCTCCTACTTATAAGTGAGAACATGTGGTATTTGGTTTTCTGTTCCTCTGTTTGCTAAGGATGATGGCCTCCAGCTCCATCTGTGTTCTAGCAAAGGATATGATCTCATTCTTTTTTTAATGGCTATAGAGTATTCCATGGTATATATGTACCATGTTTTCTTTATCCAGTCTACCATTGATGGCATTTAGGTTGATTCCATGTCTTTGCTATTGTGAATAGTGCTGCAATGAACATATACGTATATGTGTCTTTATAGTAGAACGATTTATATTCTTTTGGGTATATACATGGTAATGGGATTGCTGGGTTAAATGGTGGTTCTGTTTTTAGCTCTTTGAAGAATAGCCACACTGCTTTCCACAATGGTTGAACTAATTTACACTCCCACCAACAGTGTATAACCATTCCCTTTTCTCCATAACCTTAAAAGCATCTGCTATTTTTGACTTTTTTTTTTTTTTTCAAGTTTGAAGCTCCCAATATGTATTTATTTCCAATCACGGGGGTTTGGGGGATGTTCACACAATTAGTGTCTGGCTCAGATTTTGGACACTAGGACAAACTCCAGATTGCACAATCACTGGATTCACATGTTCAAGCAGACCAGAGTCACTGGCTTGCTTCTAAGCTTTAACAAATGTAATCAATGAGGTAAGGGTGGTAGGGACTATTTCTCCTCCCAGGCTGGGCTTGCACTTTAGGAGGACGACGTGGGCAGATCTTGAGCTCAGGAGTTGAGACCAGCCTGGACAACTAAGCGAGACCAGGTCTCTACAAAAATTAGCTGGGCATAAGGGTGTATGCCAGTAGTCCCAGCAACTAGTGAGGCTGAGGTGGGAAGATGGCTTGAGTGCAGGAGGCAGATGTAGTGAGCCACTTGTGCCACTACACTCCAAGCCTGGTGACCGACCTGTCTCAAGTATTGTCTTCCCGCTTTTACCCTGTATTCCTCTACTCAATCTCAGCTGCCACAATTAGACAGATGGAAAGCGCAAGGACATGTTTTTCTTGCAACTGTAGTGGAAACCTTAGCAGCAGTATTTTTGACTTTTTAATAATAACCATTCTGACTAGTGTGAAATGGTGTCTCATTATGGTTTTGATCTGCATTTCTCTAATGATCAGTGATATTAATCATTTTTTCATATGCTTTTTGGCCACATGGCTTCTTTTGAAATGTGTCTGTTCATGTTCTTTTCCCACTTTTTAATGGGGTGGTTTTTTTTTTTTGTAAATTTAAGCTCCTTATAGATAGATGCTGGATATTAGACTTCTGTCAGATGCATAGTTTGCAAATATTTTCTCCAATTCTGTAGGTTGTCTGTCTACTCTGTTGATAGTTTCTTTGCACAGAAGCTCTTACCTTTTTTTTTTGTTTTGAGAGGGAGGCACACCCTGTCACCTAGGCTGGAGTGCAGTGGCACAATCACGGCTCACTATAACCTCCACCTCCCAGGTTCAAGTGATTCTCCTGCCTCAGCCTCCAGAGTAGCTGGGACTACAGGCTCCTGCCACCACGCCTGGCTAATTTTCTTGTATTTTTAGTAGAAACGAGATTTCAATGTGTTGGCCAGGCTGGCCTCGAATTCCTGACCTCAAGCGATCTTCCCACCTCGGTCACCCAAAGTGCTGGGACTATGGGCATGAGCCACCATGCCCGGCCTGCCCTTACCTTTAATTAGATCCTGTTTGTCAATTTTTTCAATTTTTTTTTAAAAGAGATAGGGTCTCACTATGTTGGCCAGATTGGTCTTGAACTCCTGACCTCAAGTGATCCTCCTACCTTGGCCTCCAAAAGTACTGGGACTACAGGCATGAGTCACCATGCCCAGCCTCTGGCAGTTTTTGCTGTGACTGCTATTGGTGTCTTTGTTATGAAATCTTTGCCCATTCCTATGCCCAGAATGGTATTGCCTAGTTGTCTTCTAGTGTTTTTACAGTTTTGGGTTTTACATTTAACTCTTTAATCCATCTTGAGTTGATTTTTGTATATGCTATAAGGAAGAGGTCCAGTCTCAGTCTTTAGCATATGACTAGTCAGTTATCCCAGCACCATTTATTAAATAGGGAATTGTTTCCCCATTGTTTGTTTTTGTCAGATTTGTTGAAGTTCAGATGGTTCTAAGTGTGGCCTTATTTATGGGCTCTCTATTCTGTTCCATCGGTCTGTGTTTCTGTTTTTGTGTTACTACCATGCTGTTTTGGTTACCATAGCTCTCTAAGAATAGTTTGAAATTGGGGAACATGATGCTTCCAGCTTTGTTTTTGTTGTTGTTGTTGCTGTTTATTTTGTTTTTTGCTTAGAGTTGCCTTGGATACTTGGGCTCTTTTTCGGTTCCATGTGAATTTTATTTTATTTTTGAAATGGAGTTTTGCTCCTGTTGCCCAGTCTGCAGTGCAATGGCATGATCTTGGCCCACCGCAACCTCCGCCTCTTGGGTTCAAGTGATTCTCCTGCTTCAGCCTCCTAAGTAGCTGGGATTATAGGCATGTGCCACCAACCATGACTGGCTTTATTTTTATTTTTATTTTTAGTAGAGACAGGGTTTCTCCATGTTAGTCAGGCTGGTCTTGAACTCGTGACCTCAGGTGATCCTCCTGTCTCAGCCTCCCAAAGTGCTGGGACTACAGGCATGAGCCACTGCGCCCGGACTCTGTTCCATATGAATTTTAAAATAATTTTTTCTTGTTCTGTGAAGAATGTCATTATGAGTTTTATAGGAATAGCATTGAATCTGTAAATTGCTTTGGGCAGTGTGGCCATTTTAATGATATTGATTCTTCCTATCCATGGGCATGGAATGTTTTTCCATTGTTTATGCCATCTGATTTACTTGAGCAGTGTTTTGTAATTGTCATTGTAGAGATCTTCCACCTTCCTGGTTAAGCTGTATTCCTAGGTATTTTATTCTTTTCGTGGCAATTGTGAATGGGACTGCATTCCTGATTTGGCTCACGGTTTTGCTGTTGTTGGTGTATAGGAGTGCTAGTAATATTCACACACTGAGTTTGTATCCTGAGACTTTGCTGAAGTAGTTTATCAGCTGCAGGAGCTTTTGGACCAAGACTATGGGGTTTTCTAGATACAGAATCATGTCATCTACAAACAGAGATACTTTGACTTTCTCTCTTCTTATTTGAATGTGCTTTATTTCTTTTTCTTACCTGACTGCTCTGGCCAGGACTTCCAATACTATGTTGAATAGGAGTGGTGAGAGAGGGCATCCTTGCATTGTGCTGGTTTTCAGGGAAAATGCTTCCTGCATTTTTGCCCATTCAGCATGATACTGGCTGCAGATTTGTTATACGTGGCTCTTATTATTTTGAGTTATGTTCCTTCAATATCTAGTTCATTGAGAGTTTTTAACATGAAGGGATGTTGAATTTTATCAAAAGTTCTGTTTATGTGATGAATCACATTTATATCAATAATTATTTATATCAATAAATGTGTATGTTGAACCAATCTTGCATCCCAGGGATAAAGCCTACTTCAATGTGATGGATTATTTTTTGGTGTGCTGCTAGATTTGATTTGCAAGTATTATATCGAGGATTTTTGCATCAATGTTGATCAAGGATATTGACCTGCAGTTTTGTTTTTTCTTGTGTCTCTGCCAGGTTTTGATATCAGGATGATGCTGGCCTTATAAAATGAGTTGGAGAGGCCAGGCATGGTGGCTCACGCCTGTAATCTCAGCACTTTGGGAGGCTGAGGCGGGCGGATCACCTGAGGTCAGGAGTTTGAGACCAGCCTGATCAACATGGAGAAACCACGTCTCTACTACAAATACAAAGTTAGCTGAGGGTGGTGGCACATTCCTGTAATCCCAGCTAACTCAGGAGGCTGAGGCAGGAAAATCACTTGAACCCAGGAGGCAGAAGTTGTGGTGAGCCGAGATTGTGTCATTGCACTCCAGCCTGGGCAACAGGAGCGAAACTCCATCTCAAAAAAAAAAAAAAATGTGTTGGAGAGGAATCTCTCCTCAATTTTTTGGGATAGTTTCAGTAGAAGTGATACCAGCTCTTCTTGTGTATCTGGTAAAATTTAGCTGTGAATACATCGAGTCCTGGGCCTTCTTTGTTTGGTAGGCTATTTATGACTGACTCAATTTTGAAGATTGTTATTGGTTTATTCAGGGAATCAATTTCTTCCTGGCTCAGTCTTGCAAGGGTATATGTATCCAGGAATTTATCCATGTCTTCTAGGTTTTCTAGTTTGTGTGCAAAGAGGTGTTCAAAGTAGTCTCTGATGGTTATTCGTATTTCTGTGGGATCAGTGATAGCATCTCTTTTATTGTTTCTGATTTTGTTTATTTGGATCTTCTCTTTTTTCTTCTTTATTAGTCTAGCTAGTGGCCTATCTATGTTGTTATTAGTTTTTAAAAACCTAACTCCTACATTTGTTGAACTTTTGAATGGCTTTTTTCATGTCTCAGTCTCCTTCAGTTCAGCTTTAATTTTGGTTATTTCTTGTCTTCTGCTAGCTTTGGGGTTGATTTGCTCTTGCTTCTCCAGTTCTTTCTGCTGTAATGTTAGATTGTTAATTTGAGGTCTTTCTTTTACTTGGGGGAGTTTAGTGCTATAATTTTTCCTCTTAACACTGCCTTAGCTGTGTCTGAGAGATTCTGGTATGTTGTATCTTTGTTCTCATTAGTTTCAAAGAACTTCATTTCTGCTGTGATTTTATTACTTTCCCAAAGCCACTGAAAACTTTTAATTTCAATGTAATTGCATGGTTTTAGGTGATTTTTTAAGTCTTGATTTCCATTTTTATTGTTCTGTGGTCTAGAGAGTGTGTTTAGTATGATTTTGGTTCTTTTGTATTTGCTGAGGATTGTTTTATGTAGAATTGTGTGATCAATTTTAGAGTATGTGCCATGTGGTGATGAGAACAAGGTATATTCTGTTGTTTTGAGTGGAGAGTTCTGTAGTGGTCAATCAGATCCATTTGGTCCAATATTGAGTTCAGGTACTGAATATCTTGTTAACTTTCTGCCTGGAAAATCAGTCTAATACTGTCAGTGGCATATTACTGTGTGAGAGGCTAAGTCTCTTTGTAGGTCTCTAAGAACTTGCTTTATGAATCCGTGTGCTCCTGTGTTGGACGCATATATATTTAGGATAGTTAGATCTTCTTGTTGAATTGAATCCTTTATTGATTGATATGGTTTGGTTCTGTGTCCCCAGCCAAATCTCATCTTGAATTGCAGTTCCCATAATCCCCACATGTCATGGGAGGAAACTGGTGGGAGGTAATTGAATCTTGAGGGTGGTTTCCCCCATGCTGTTTTTATGATTGTGAGAGAGTTCTCATTAGATCTGATGGTTTTATAAGTGTCTGTCATTTTCCCTGCTGGGGCTCACTCTCCCCTGCCACTCTATAAAGAGGCATCTTCTGCCATGATTGTAAGTTTCCTGAGGACTCCACAGCAATACAGAACTATGAGTCAATTAAACCTCTTTTCTTTATAAATGACCCAGTCTTAGGTATTTCTTCATCACAGCACGAGAATAGACTAACACACTGATGTAATGCCCTTCCTTGTCTCTTTTGATCTTTGTTGGTTTAAAGTCTGTTTTGTCTGAAATTAGGATCGCAACCCCTGCTTTTTTCTGATTTCCATTGGCTGATTTCCAAAGGAATGAAGATTTTTCTTCATTCCTTTATTTTGAGCCTATGGGTGTCACTGTGTGTGAAATGGGTCTCTTGAAGATAGCCTACCATTGGGTCTTGCTTTTTTGTCCAGCTTGCCACTCTGTGCCTTTCTAAATGGGGCATTTAGTGCATTTACATTCAAAGTTAGTATTGATATGTGTGGATTTGATCCTGTCATTGTGTTGTTAGCTGGTTATTATGTTGGCTTGTTTGTGTGGTTGCTTTATAGTGTTACTGGTCTGTGTATGCAAATATGTTTTTGTATTGGCTGGTAGTGATCTTTCCTTTTCATATTTAGTGCTTCTTTCAAGATCTCTTATGAGGCAGGTCTGGTGGTAATAAATTCCTTTGGCATTAGCTTACCTGAAAAGGATCTTATTTCTCCTTCACTGAGGAGGTTTAGTTTGGATATGAAATTCTTGATTTTTTTTTTTTAAGGATATTGTATATAGGTCCCCAGTCTCTTCTGGCTTGTAGAGGTCTACTGTTAGCCTGATGGGTTTCCCTTTGTAGATGACCTGCCCTTTCTTTCTGGCTGCCTTTAACATTCTTTCTTTCATTTTGACCTTAGAAAATCTAACAATTATGTGTCTTGGGGATAATATTTCTGTGTAGAATCTTGCAAGGATTCTCTGTATTTCCTGAATTTGACTGTTGGCTTCTCTAGCAGGGTTGGAAAAGTTTTCATGGACAATATCCTGAAATATGTTTTCCAAGTCGTTTGCTTTCTCCCTCCCCCTTTCAAGTATGCCAGTGATTCATGCATTTGGCCTGTTTGCATAATCTCATTTCTCATAGGTTTTGTTCATTTCTTTTCACTAATTTTTCTTGATTTTTGTCTGTCTTATTTCAGAAAGCCAGTCTTCAAATTCTGAGGTTCTTTCCTCAGCATCATCTATTCTACTGTTAATACTTGTGATTTTATCATGAAATTCTTCTAGTGTGTTTTTCAGCTCTATCAGATCAGTTAGGTTCTTTTTTTATACTGGGTATTTTGTCCGTCAGCTCCTGTATCATTTTATTGTGATTCTTAGTTTCCTTGGAATGGGTTTTGCTGTTCTCCTGAATCTTGATGATCTTCATTCCTATCCACATTCTGAATTCTATTTCTGTCATTTCAGCCAACTCAGCCTGGTTAAGAACGCTTGTTGGAAAACTAGTGCAATCATTTGGAGGACATAAGACACTCTGGCCATTTGAGTTGCCAGAGTTCTTACTTTGTTTATTTCTTATCTCTCCATGTGGGTGTTCCTTTAACTGTGGTAAAGACTGAGTACAGTAAATTGACTTTTTTTCTAGATGTTTTCACAGGGTTGAGGCTTTGTGTAGGGTCATTATTTGTAGTTGACTTGTCTTTGGTTTTACAGAGGGGTATGTTAGTGAGACATTTTTGGTGTTAAATCTTTGGGGTGTGATCCAGTAGGTGGCACTTCGGTGTAGTAGTCAGTTGGTAGGCTCTTGCTCAGTCCTGTGGCTCCCCTATATTTCCTCACAGTTGCAGCTATGCTCCCTCTCAAGGCTCTGAAAGTGTGGCCTCCTCTCTCACTTGAACGCTGTCTGTAGATTGTGGCTTGGCACTCCCAGGCTTCCCTGCAGCTCTGAGGTGTTCTCAGGGTTTATGTTTCCTCCCTAACTTGGAGGCATCAGAAGAATGAACTTTAGCTGTCATTGTGGCTGAAGGTTTTTCACTTGTCTCCTGGGGGCCCTACCCCAGAGAGATACAGGTCAGCAATCACTCAGTGTAATCAGCCCTGAATGGGGGCTGTGGGCCCAAGCTGAGAGTTTGCTGTTGGGTGATAAGTGGGGTGGGGAGTGGTGAGGGGTAGGTGGGACTCATGGGAGATGGACTAGCCTCCTCTCCTTGGGTGGACTGCTGCTGATTGGAGGTATGGATAAGGTACTTAGGGCCTTTGCTCCTTCATTAGTCTCAGGGTAGCAAGGGCAGCTGAAACTGACCCAGATATTAGAGTTAGTACAGAAGCACATTAAAATAGTTATAATTGTATTCTATAAGTACAAAAAATGAGTAAAGACAAGATATAAAAAGAGACCAAAAACAAACTTCTGTAGATGAAACCTACAATGTCTGATATGAAAACCTACACTGGATGAGATTAATTGCAGATTAGAAAGAATTGAACAACAATACCAACCAACTTGACCTAACTGGCAGTTCAAGATAGAACACTCCACTCAACAAAACAATATGTATTCCTTTCAAGTGTACATAGAACATTCACCAAGATAGGTCCTATTCTGGGCCTTAAAGTAAGTCTCAATAAATTCAAAAGTATCAAGTCATACAAAATGTATTTTCTGACCATATGCTATTAAATTAGAAACTAGTAACAGAAAGATCCCTAGAAAATTCCCAACTATTTGGGAACCACATAACATACCTCTAATGTTACTATAATCTTGAAGTGCAGGAAGGTCCTCAGCTCTAATCTACAGCACAAATGTACATTGGGTAACTGGCATAGAAGAAAGAAAAACTTGCTTTCCAGTGTTGAGGAAATACAGATAATCAAGTAAGAGTTAAGTTTAGGGTGAAAGTGGAGTAGTGTTTTGGGGCAAACAATCAGCCTATTTGCAGGGATCTATGTGGATCTATTCCCCCCTCATTCCCAGTTTCCCAGCCACTTGGTTCCTCACAGGTAGACTCTTAAGAGATGCTAGTAACTTTTCAAACATTTTAATGGGCCTACATGGGGCCAATTAGTCCCACCTCCTCACCTGCCTCCTAAACTTTAATCAGTGAACACATCCTCCTCCCCAGTGGTGAGCTGCTGGGCTGCCAGGGGAAAAGACGGCTCTGGGGTGGCTCCTGCCAGCACAAGATCACTTGTGAGGAGCTCGCAGAGAGTGGGGCTGCCTCACACCTCTGACAACGTGAGAGACTAAAGTCAGTGGCAGCCTCTGATCCCCCAGTCTATGAACACAATGAGTCTGGCTTTGTCTTTGTTGTTTTTCTATGGAAGGTTTGTGTTCTGACCCTCAGAGCAACAGCTCTGACGTCAAGCCAGGAGCTTTGCTGGAATTCAATGGTTTGCTTAAGGACGTCTGAAGCAACTTTGAAGGAGGAGACACTCTGGTGTTAGAGTATCATCAGGTAGTAACCCAGATTTCTGGAAATTGTTAACCACAGATATGTCTTCTGGAGGGAAGAGCATGTCCAGGATGACCATTCTACCCACAGGCTGATTTCCCAGGACACAGACAAGTCTAATAAGCTGGAATAGATATTTATATGTGGCTCAGGAAGATCTGTCTGCTCCTGAAAGTACCCCATGGTTTAATACTTTGGGGGCAAGCTATAGACCTATTGGATCAAATTTTCTGTGGGTTGGGATCTGGAATCTGCACATATAACCTTGGGCAAGGCAGCTTACTGTTTAAGAACCATGGTTTTGGATCACTATTGCTCAAGGAATCTCACTGGTTGCTTTCCTTGGCTGCCTGCCCTTCATATCCACATGTGCTCTTACTGTGCTATCCCAGGAAGGGGGCAACGAGTCAGATACAAACAGAGCTTCTTCCCTACACCTCCCTCATCCACAGACCCCAGGCATTTGCTCTCACTCTTACGCACTTCACTCCATAATCCATTCCCATTTGATAAGATCATCTTTAAGTTTTCCTCCCCACATTTCATTCTCAGGTACAAACTGTAGCCAACAGAAATAGTGGCAATTTCAGCATCCTTTGAACAACTATCAGAGATGCCAGTTACTCCATAATCCTTTCCTTGAGTTACTCTATATTCTGAATAATTTTGAATTTAGTGCAGATTGGAGAAGAGAGATGAAAGAGGAAAGGGGAGGAGAAGAGAGAGAGTGGGTTTAAAGCAAGTGATAAATCTGAAGGCTCTGATCAGCTATCCATTGTATTACCCACCACCCTACCCCATCCCATCCCACCACTCTACCCCAGTGTAGGACCCCTGCCTCATCCACACTGTCCTGAGCATTGCTCACCTTCCTACTTTTCTCTTCTTTTGTTTATTCTTTTAATCAGAGAGATACTTGCAGACCTGTACCTAAACTGAAACAATCCATCAAGAAAAGAAGATGTAAGGCAGGGTCTCAAAATTCTACTCCACTCTTAATGACCATCTTTCTATTTTCTTGAAGTGCCTGTAAGTTATTTCCACTCTGGGAGTTTTACAGTCATTTATCTGAAGTCCTCTAATTTGCCTTGAAGTTGAATTGGCCTTTGTTATCAATGGCGTCAAAGACATTTGCAACCCAAATCTAGGACTGCCCACATTCTACAATAGTGGGATTTATTATAAAATGGCAGCTGTTAGATTAAGGATAGCCGAATGTTACATCTACGTGATAGGAAATAAGCCATAAAATTGCATTCTATGTGCTCTAAAAGCAGTTGCTAATGTTTTCTGTTCAAATTTGGACTTATATTTTGTGTCTCAATTTTAGTAGGGCATGTTACCTCTTTGGGCATTTCTAAAAGCATTTTTCTTGTCACTATTCAAAGTATTCTATCAACACCAATAGTGACTCCCTTCCCCTGCCTGGAAACTATATCTGTTTGTCCACAATCTTCTCCTGCCCAGGTAGTTTGATGATTCTGGAAATTATGCCATTGGAATTAGAATCTTTGCCTGCTCAAGCCAGCTCTTTCGTGTCCCAAATTCTCCCAACACTTTTCACAGGTGTGTTATTCACTTACTCTCCCCAGGGCAGGAGGAGGCAGCTCACTTTTGCCCTTTTTTGTCCTACTCAGTTGCATCTGCTGGCTTCAAAGTCTTTGTAACTGAGAGTCTTCCCCAAAGAGCACAGGGTGCTTAGCTGGTTCAGCACCCAGAGGTAACTACTTGGGAAGACATGGTAGAGGAGCCAATGGGGCAGAGGAGAGTGTGGTGTTTAGGTGATGCATTCACAGCCTTGTTCACTCTCTAAATAGAAAAGGCATTTTCACAAAGCCTCACTCTTGGAGATGCTTTGTTTCTTCCTTGCTGGCTGCAACAGCTCCTGAGTCCAGCGTGATTTTGTTCTCTGGAAATGACGGGCAGTTTTGTGAATGATGAGGGGCACCTCCCGTTGGTGGAGGTTCCCCATGCAGTCTTACATCACCTCCATCTCTGCACACTCTCAGCCCTTGTTTCCTTAAGTACCCACAGTACTGCCTGGCTAGTGCTAATTTTACAGGGCCAGCTGAGCCAATGAGCCATCGACAGCCTCTCTAAAGTCCTGTTTAGTCATGCTTGCTTAGCATGTGCGTGTCTGTCTATACTGTCAGGTGGTAAGTTGCTTGCTAAGCTTTGTTGTGAGTTCATCTCATTTATCATGTATATTTAGGTTTTGGGTCTATCTTCTTAGTGAGAATGCTCATAGTTAACCTTATTTGAACTTCCTCAATGTGCTGGAATTTGTTCAAGTTCTCTGCATGAAATAACTCATTGAATTTTATAATAATCTTTAGAGACAGGTGCTATCCTTATTTCACAGATGGAAAAATGGAAAATCAGAAAGGTAAAGTAACATTCTCAAGATTATACGACTTGTTAATGGTAAAGTCCCAGCTTTGAACCTTGGTCGTCTGACAGTATTTATGGCTGAAACATAAAACATACTGTCTCTAGAATATAAGCTTCCCGAGGTCAGGCACTCTTGAATTTCTGATAGGGAGAACACAGAGCGAAGCATATGGAAAACTATGAATTTATACTTGGTGAGTGACTGTTTCATTATTTAGAATTTTTAAGATCCCTCAGGACCAAATTGTGGATATTTCTCTTAAATTTTCCATTGCTGCTCAAATAATGCTTACCAACTAACCAACCAACCAAGGAGAGAAGACTGTCTCTGTGACAGGGTTTCATTTACAAAGCCAAATGCCCTTGAATAAGACTCATCTTCAGAAGGCTGTCCTTAGGCAGAGTTAAACTCAGTCAGAGCCCCAGGTAGTTCAGCGTCATTCATGGTAGTGCCTTCTTTCTCCACTCCAGAGCACTGGAGAAGCATGAAAGGGGGAAACCTGAGCCAAGGGATTGAGTTTGAGCTCTTGGGCCTCACCACCGACCCCCGGCTCCAGAGGCTGCTCTTTGTGGTGTTCCTGGGCATGTACACCGCCACTCTGCTGGGGAACCTGGTCATGTTCCTCCTGATCCATGTGAGTGCCACCCTACACACACCCATGTACTCCCTCCTGAAGAGCCTCTCCTTCTTGGATTTCTGCTACTCCTCCACGGTTGTGCCCCAGACGCTGGTGAACTTCTTGGCCAAGAGGAAAGTGATCTCCTATTTTGGCTGCATGACTCAGATGTTCTTCTATGCAGGTTTTGCCACCAGTGAGTGCTATCTCATTGCTGCCATGGCCTATGACCGCTATGCCGCTATTTGTAACCCGCTGCTCTACACAGCCATCATATCTCCTGGAGTCTGTGCCTCACTGATTACGGGCTCCTACAGTGCAGGATTCCTCAATTCTCTTATCCACACTAGCTGTATCTTTAGTCTGAAATTCTGTGGTGCTCATGTGGTCACTCACTTCTTCTGTGATGGACCACCCATCCTATCTCTGTCTTGTGTGGACACCTTACTGTGTGAGATCCTGCTCTTCATTTTTGCTGGTTTCAACCTTTTGAGCTGCACCCTCATCATCTTGATCTCCTACTTCTTAATTCTCAACACCATCCTGAGAATGAGCTCAGCCCAGGGCAGGTTTAAGGCATTTTCCACCTGTGCATCCCACCTCGCTGCCGTCTGCCTCTTCTTTGGCACAACAGTTTTTATGTACCTGCGCCCCAGGTCCAGCTACTGCCTGACCCAGGACCGCACAGTTGCTGTGATCTACACAGTGGTGATTCCAATGCTAAACCCCCTCATCTACTCTTTGAGAAACAAGGACGTCAAGGAAGCTTTAAGAAAGATTTGGGGTAGGAAAACAACGGAATGATTTCTCAATGCATTACCACATATCTTTAGAAAGCCAAGGGAACTTTTATCTTGGGTGGTGTCACCCTGAGCACATTCCCACGCCCGCCCCTGTGAATAGTGGGCATGCCCTCTGGTCTTCAGGTGCTTCTGCATCTACCTGCCACAGAAGAACTGATGGTGTCCTAGAGACTAAGAAGCAAGAGGGTGTGTCTGCTTGTTGCAGTAATTGAACCTGTTGGCAACACTTAGTTATCCATGTTGAGATGCTTCGTTCATTTTTCCAAGTTTGTGTATTTTCCTTCCTTCCTTCCTTCCTTCTTTCCTTCCTGCCAGCCCCCCTCTCCCCAACGCCTCTTTCTCTCTTTCTTTCTTTCTTCTCACTCTGTCACCAAGGCTGGAGCACAGTGGCATGAACATGGCTCAGGGCAGTCTCAACCTCCTGGCCTCAAGTGATCCTTCTGCCTCAGTTTCCTGAGTATCTGGGACTACAGGTGGGGTGCCACCACACCTGGCTAAATTCTTGATAGGGAGAACATAAAGCTAAGCATATGGAAAACTATGAATATATACTTGGTGAGTGACTGTTTCTTTACTTAGAATTTTTAAGATCCCCCAAGACCAAACTGTGGACATATCTCTTAAATTTTTCATTGCTGCTCAAGTAATGCTTGCCAACTAACCAACTAGCCAACTAAGAAGAGAAGACAGTCTCTATGACAGGGTTTCTACAAGGCCAAATGTTCTCAATAAGACTCATCTTCAGAAGGCTGTTTTTAATTTTTGTAGAGACGGGGTCTCGCTATGTTGCCCAGGCTGGTCTTGCCCTCTTGAGCTCAAGTGATCCTCCCACCTTGGCTTCTCAAAGTGCTGGGATTACAGGCATGAGCCACCATGCCAGCCTGTCATTCTTCTTTTTAAATATAGGCATTTAAGACAAATTTTTCAAATTCCGTTTAACCTGCATCCCACATGTTTTGAAATATAGTGGTTTTAGTATTAAGTTCTGTGTATATTCTAATTTTTGTTATCATTTATTCTTTAATCCATGAGTGGATTTTTTTCAATGTCCTAATATCTGGGGCATTTATGAAAAATCTATACCCAACATTATACTTACTAGTGAAATAATTGCTTTCCCCTTAAGATCTGAAACAAGGCAGGATATATGCTACGGCCATCTCTATTTAACATTGTTCTGAAGGCTGTAGCAAGTACATTGAAACAAATAAACAAACCAAGCATCTAGATTGGTAAGGGGAGAAGAAAAATTGTCTTTATTTGTAGATAATACAATCCCAAATATAGAACATTCCAAGTAATCTATTAAAAAACTCCACTAGGCCAGGCACAGTGGCTCATGCCTGTATTCACAGAACTTTGGGAGGCTGAGGTGGGCAGCCCATGAAGTCACGAGATTGAGACCATCCTGGCCAACATGGTGAAACCCCGTCTCTACTAAAAATACAAAAATTAGCTGGGCGTGGTGATATGAGCCTGTAGTCCCAGCTACTCGGGGAGGCTGAGGCAGGAGAATCACTTGAACCCAGGAGGTGGAGGTTACAGTGAGCTGAGATCATGTCATCGCACTCCAGCCTGGTGATAGAGTGAGACTCAGTCTCAAACAAACAAAAACAAAAAACAAAACAAAAAAAACTCCACTAGAACTAATAACCAATTTCAGTAAAATTACAGAATACAAAAACTATAGAAAAATTAGTTATATTTTTATATATTGGCAAGAAATAATCAAAAAATGAAAGAAAACAATTCCTTAACAATAGTGTTCCCAAAAATTAAATACTTAGGAAAAGTTTGACAAAATAAACTCAAGACTCATATACTGGAAATCATAAAACATTACTGAGAATAGTTAAAGATCTAAATAAATGGAAAGACATTCAATGTTTATGGACTGGAATAATCAATATCATTAACATGGCAATATCAAACTGTTCTATAGATTCAATATAATCCTTAGGAAAATCTGAGCAGGCTGTATCTTAAAAAATTGACAAGTTTGTCCTAAGACGTATATGCAAATGCAAATAAACCAGAATACCTAAACAATTTTAAAAAGAAGGACAGGTTGACTCACACTTGTAATGCCAGAACTTTGGGAAGCCAAGACAGGTGGATTGCTTGAGGCTAGGAGTTCGAGACCAGCCTGGGCAAGATGGAAAAACTCTGTCTCTACAGAAAATACAAAAGTTAGCTGGATGTGGTGGTGCATGCCTTTAATCCCAGCTACTAGAGAGGCTGAGGTGGGAGGATCGCTTGAGCCTGGGAAGTTGAGGCTTCAGTGAGCGGTGATTGTGCTACCACACTCCAGTCTGGACAACAAGACAAGATCCTGTCTTAAAAATGAAATTGTTTTTAAAAAGGGACAAAATTGGAAGAATACAGACCAAATCTTAAAGCTTTACATAAAGCTATAGTTATCAAAATAACGGGGGTAGTGGCATAAGGATGAGTATGGAGGTTAATGGAACATAATTGAGAATCAAGAAACAATCTTTTGGATTATGGTCAATTGACTTTTATCTGAAGAAAAATCTGACAAAAGATGTAGAAGACCTGTACATTGAAAACAACAAAATACTGCTTAAAGATATGAAACACCTAAAGAAATAAAGATACATGCCAAGTTTATTGGTACAAAATTTAATACTGTTAAGATGTAAATACTCCCCAAATCGATCTTGAGATTCAATTCTATCCCAATCAAAATCCCACCAGGCTTTTAATAGATACTGACAAATTAATTCTAAAATTCATATGAACATGCAAAGACAGAATAACCAAAGCAACTTTGAAAAAGAACAAAGTTGAAAGTCTGACTACCTAATTTCAAGAATTATATGGCTACAATAATCAAGACAGTGTTGTATTGCTGTAAAAATAGATCAATGGACAGACTAGAGCCCCCAATTAGACCACAAACAAATATGTGGACAACTGATTTTCAACAAAGGTACCAAGGTAATTTAATGGGGAAAGAATAGTCTTTTTAACAAATGCCATAGGAATATTTAGCTATCTGTATACATAAAAATAACTTTTATTCATATGTCACATCAAATAAGAACAATTATGAATGGATCAGAGACCTAACTATAAGACCTAAAACTATAAAACTTCTAAAAGAAAACACAGCAGAAAACCTTTGTGACCTCGAGGTAGCCACAGATTTCTGAGATATGACACAAAAAGCATGATCTATAAAATAACAAATGGAACCTCATTCACACTAAAATACATCAAAGATACAGTAGCAAAAAGGCCACGTGCCGTGGTGCATGTTTATATTCCTAGCTTTGAGAGGTTTAGGCAGGAGGATCACTTAGACCCAGGATTTCGAGGAGGCTGCAGTGTGATATAGTCTTACCTGTGGAGAGCCACTGCACTTCAACCTGGGCAACATAATGAGACCCTGTCCCTGAAAATATATATGCACACACACACACATACAAAGCCACAGGTTATAAGAAAATATTTTCAATTGTATACGTGATAAAGCACTTGCATCCTGAATACATAGAAAACTCCCAACACTCTATAAAAAACATCTCAATAAGAAAAGGGGCAAAAGATTTGAACAACCACTTCACCAAAGAAGATATACAGAAGGCAAAAAAGCACATGAAAAGAAGTTTAACGTCATAAGGAGATGCAAATTAAAATGCAAGTTAAATTAAAATGCAACAAGATAACAATACACCTAAAAATAGGTAAAATGAACAAGATTGACTATAGCAAATGTTGGTGAGAACATGAAGCAACTGAAACTCTAATACACTACTGGTGGGAATGTGAAATGGTACAGCTACATTGGAAATCAGTTTGGTGGTTTCACAAAATGTTCAATAGATACCTACCATATAAAACGACTATTCCATTCATTATATTCTACTAAGAGAAATAAAAGCATATGATATATATGCTTTATGATATATGCTTTTATTTCTCTTGGGATATAATGAATGGAATAGTTGTTTCCTATGGTAGACTATACAGAAGACTTGTGTACAAATGTTCTTAGTAGCTCTATTTGGAATACTCCAAAACTAGAAATAACCCAAATGACCATTAACGGGTAAATGAGGGGGAAAAGCCCCAGTCTGTACAAGGCAATACTATTCAGCAATAAAAGGAATGAATTATTTACATGTTACAACACAGAATAATCTCAAAATATGCCAAATAAAACAGACAAAAATGTATATATTGTACGGTTCCATCTATAAAATTCTAGAAGATGCAAAATAATCTGTAACGACAGAAGAACAACAGGTCAGGGAATGCTGATGGAACTGGGAGACCCACATGAAGGGAAGAAGGGAAGGTTACAAAGGGACATGAGAAAACTGTAGGGGATGACAAACATGTTTATTATCATGATAGTGGTGATGGATTCGTGGATATACATGTGTCAAAACTTAACCAAATTTTACACTATAAATATGTGTGTTTATTGCATGGCAGTTATACATCCATCCAGATGTTAAAATAGGGCCACCAACTCTTTTCTATTTCCTCAGTAAGAGATGATTTTAATTCTCTTTCCCCCTGAGTCCGGGGTGGCTTTAGTGTCTGGTTTGACCATTAGAATGCAGCAGATACTGGGACTTCTGAGCTCAGATCATAAGAGGACTTGCACCTTTGGCACAGCTATCTGGGAACAATCTCTGGGATTCCTGAGCTGCCACATAAGAAGTCTGGCTACCTTGAGGCTGTGACGCTAGAGAAGCCATGTATAGACACTCCAGTTGAAGCTCCCAGCTGAGCCCAGCCTTCTCCATCAAAGTGCCAGAAGTATGAATGACCAGCTTAGACCAGCCCAGATGCCAGCTCAATACCACCACAGAATAACCTTTGTTACACCCCAATTGAGCCCTGTTTGGGTTCCTGACCTCTGAAACTGTGAAATGTATTATCATAAAATACCTGTTGTTTAAAGCCATTGGAAAGTTTTGGAGCAGTTTTTTACACAGCAGTAGATAGCAAGAAATGAATTTGTCACTTGGAAGTCAGGAGTTCTTTATAACAAAAACATGTGGCATTGACATTGGTACTGGGCAGTCGGCAGAAACTGGAAGGGCTATGAAGAAACGGATAGTGAAAGCTTGAAGGACAATGAAGAGAATGTTATTGGAGCTGGAGAAGATGTGACACATTACGGGGTGATAAGAAGTTTTGTGAAACTGTTAATTTTGGTAAGATCAAAAATAGAATGTACCTAATGAACTGGTAGATCTGACAAAGAAGATTTTCAAGCATAATGCTGAAGGTGCCAAGTGGTTTATTTGGCTGCCTAGATTAAGAGATACAGCTACATTAGATACACACTCGAGATATGGCTACATTACAGATATGGCTAAAAAAAGATGAAATAAAAAGAAACTGTTCAGCATGCAAAATTTAGAGGGAATATAAAGTAGCCCGGGCTTGCTGGTATTAAAACTGAAACTGGGCCAGGTATGAAGGCTCACACCTCTAATCTCAACACTTTGGAAGGCTGAGGTCAGAGGATTGCTTGAGGCCAGGAGTTCAAGACAAGCTGAGCAACATAGTGAGACCCCATTTCTACCAAAAATTTTTTTAATTGAAAAAAAATCCCCAAACACTTTCTCTTTCCCATCTTATTCAGATGGCAAAATGTTCTCGAACTAAAAACAGGAACAGGCAAAAATAAAGACCTCAGAGTAAAGGTAATCTTAATAATCTGTTGCTGAGAGACCCTTCATTAAGACTTTCATCAATTCCTTACAGACTCTTTCAACTAGGAAAAAAAAAAAGACTTTAAAGAATCTTAAGGACACCCTGCAGCCTCCTCACCCACAGTCCAAGCTAGGAATGGCCTGTCTAGAAGAGATCGGAGAGTATGGCTTTTGACTAGTAGAATGAATCCAAACAAGTTTCCCAGGAACCCCATCACGTTTTTAGAAAGGATTATATTGGTGGGAGGATGATCTCTTGGGCTAAAAAGGGCAGAGTTCAAAATTAAAAGAGCCCTTAAGGCTCCCAAACTTCTACGGTCCAGAGGCAGTGTGATAAACTTGCAAAATGGGACATTTCTATCGCAAAAGGTAGGTGACAAAGGGTTCTTCCATTAAGGTCTTTGATCAATTTTGAGCTGATTTTTCTATATGGTGTGAGATAAAGATAAAACTTCATTCTTTTGCATGTGGCTATTCAGTTGTCCCAGTACAATTTGTAGAAAATAATATTTTCCACATTGAATAGTCTTGGAATCATTGTCAAAAATCAGTTAACTATAAACATTTGGGTTTATTTTTGGATTTTCTATTCTATTCCATTGATCTATATGTGTATCCTTATCCCTGAACCACACTGTCTTGATTACTATTGCTTTTAGTAAGTTTTGAAATCAGGAAATGTGAGTCTACATACTTTGCCCTTCTTTTTTCAAGATATTTTTGGCTATTCTAGCTTACTTGCAATCCGATGTGAATTTTTAAATTAGTTTGTCAATGTCTACAGTAAAGTCAGCCGCTATTTTGAAATGGATTGTGTTTGATCTGTATATCAATATGGGGAATATTACCATCTTAACAATATTAAGTCTTCTGATCCATTTTTTCTGTTTATTTAAGTTTTGTCAACAATGTTTTATAGTCTTCAAAGTATAAGTTTTGTGCTTCTTTTGTGAAATATATTACTATGCTATTCTTTTTAATTATAAATAAAATTTTATTTTATTTTATTTCATTATTGATATAGTGTCTCACTCTGTCACCCAGGTTGGAGTGCAGTGGTGTAATCACAGCTCACTTCAGCCTTGACCTCTTGAGCTCAGGCTATCCGCCCTCCTCAGCCTCCTGAGTAGCCTGGATTAGTAGGTATGCACCACCATGCATGGCCGGGTAATTTTTTTTTTTTTTTTTTTTTTTTTTTTTTTGTAGAGTCAGGGTTTCACTATGTTGCCCAGGCTGGTACTGAAGTCTTGGACTAAAGCGACCCACCCACCTCCACCTCCCAAAGTGCTGGGACTACAGGCATGAACCATTGCACTTGGCTGAAATTTTCTTAGTTTCATTTCATATTGTTCACTGCAAGTGTATAAAAACTTGGCCTACTGGTCTTATCTCCTACAAATTTGCTGAACTCATTTATTAGTCCCAACAGTTTTTGAGTGGATCCCATTGGATTTTCCATATGTAAGATTATGTCATCTGTCTATAGACATAGTTTTGTGGGGTTTTTTGCTTTCCCAATCTGGATAATTTTTATTTCTTTTTCTTGCCTGATAGCCTTAGTTAGAACTTTCAGCACAACGTTAAGTGGAACTGGTGAGAGTGGACATTTTTGTCATGTTCCTGATCTTAGTGGAAAAGTATCTGGCCTTTCACCAGTAAGTATAATGTTAGCTGTGCGGTTTTATCAGATTGAAGAAGTCCCTATCTAGTCCTAGTTTATCAAATGTTTTTAAAATGTATTTTATTTTACTTTTAGAGATGGGGTCTCATTGTTGCCCAGGCTGGAGTTCAGTGGCATGATCACAGCTTACTGCAGCCTCAAACTCCTGGGCTCAAGCAATCCTCCTGCCTTAGCCTCCTGAGTAGCTGTGACCACAGGAATGCACCACCATGCCTGGCTAATATTTTATTTTTTGTAGAGATGGGGGTCTCGCTATGTTGTTCAGGTTGGAGATTGTTTTATTTTTTGACAAGCTTAATCAATCTTATTATTATTTTTAATTATACTTTAAGTTCTGGGATACATATGCAGAATGTGCAGGTTTGTTACATAGGTATACACGTGCCATGGTGGTTTGCTGTACCCATCAACCCGTCATCCACATTAGGTATTTCTCCTAATGCTATCCCTCCCTTAGCCCCCCGCTCCCTGATAGGTTTTAGTGTGTGATGTTTCCCTCCCCTGGGTCCATGTGTTCTCATTGTTCAACTCCCACTTATGAGTGAGAACATGTGGTGTTTGGTTTTCTCTTCCTTTATTAGTTTGCTGAGAATGATGGTTTCCAGCTTCATCCATATCCCTGCAGAGGACATGAACTCCTCCTTTTTTATGGCTGCATAGTATTCCATGGTGTATATGTGCCACATTTTCTTTCATTGATGGGTATTTGGGTTGGTTCCAAGTCTTTGCTATCGTGAACAGTGCTGCAATAAACATGTGTGCATGTGTCTTTATAGTAGAATGACTTATAATCCTTTGGGTATATACTCAATAATGGGATTGCTGGGTCGAGTGGTATTTCTGGTTCTAGATCCTTGAGAAATCGCCCCACTGTCTTCTGCAATGGTTGAACTAACTTACACTCCCACCAACAGTGTAAAAGCGTTCCTATTTCTCCACATCCTCTCCAGCATCTGTTGTTTCCTGACTTTTTAATGATCGCCTTTTGAACTGGCATGAGATGGTATCTCAATGTGGTTTTGACTTGCATTTCTCTAATGACCAGTGACGATGAGCTTTTTTTCATGTTTATTGGCCACATAAATGTCTTCTTTTGAGAAGTATCAGTTCATATTCTTCACCCATTTTTTGATGAGGTTGTTTTTTCTTGGAGATTGTTTTATCATGAAAGGATGCTGGATTTTGTCAAATGATTTTCTGCATCTATTGAGATGATTCCATGATTTTTTTTTTTTTTTTTTGAGACAGTTTCTCTCCGTTGCCAGGCTGGAGTACAATGGCGCGATCTCAGCTCACTGTAACCTCCACCTCCCAGGTTCAAGTGATTCTCCTGCTGAGGCAAGAAGAGATTCTCCTCCCAAGTAGCTGGGACCATAGGCACATGCCACCATGCCCAGCTAATTTTTGTATTTTTAGTAGAGATGGGGTTTCACCATGTTGGCCAGGATGGTCTTGATCTCCTGACTTCATGATCTGCCCGCCTCGGCCTCCCAAAGTGCTGGGATTACAGGCGTGAGCAACCACGCCTGGCCCATTTTGTTTTTTATTCTGTCAATATGGGGTATTACATTAGTGTTCAGATGTTAAACTATTCTTTTTTTTTTTTCTTTCACATTGGACATTTGTACAAGTTAAACTATTCTTGCATTCCTAGTACAAATTCTACTCAGTTATGTCATACAATTCTTTTTATATGTTGCTGGATTCAGTTTGCTAGTATTTTGTTGACAACTTTTGCATTCATATTGATAAGAAATATTGGTCGTAGTTTTCTTTTCTTGCAATGTGTTTGTCTAGTTTTAGTATCAGGGTAATACTGGTCTCAGAGTAAGTTGGGAAGCATTCTGTCCTCTTTTTGGAAAAGTTTGAAGAATTGATATTAATTCTTTAAATGTTTGGTAGAATTCTACGATGGGTTGTCTGGGACTGGGCGTTTGAGAGTAGTGTTTAAAATTACTAAATTCAATTTCTTCACTTGTTATATAGGACTATTCTGATTCCTATTGTTTATTTAGTCGATTTTGGTAATTTGTGTCTTTCTATGAATTTGTACATTTCATCTAATTTATTGACATATAATTATACACCATATTTCTTTATAATTTTGAAATTTTTTATGTAAGGGCAGCAGTATCTTCACTCTTATTTCTGGTTCTAGTAATTTGAGTCTTCACATTTAATTAGTAAATCTAGCTAATGTTTGCCAATTTTGTTGATCTTTTCAAATAATAAAATTTTGAGTTCATTTATTTTCTCTATTTTAAAATTCTCTTTGTCATTAATTTCCAATCTAATCTTTATTATTTTCTTTCTTCTGCTTGCTTTGTGTTTAGTTTCCTCATGTTTTTCCAGTGTCTTAAGGTGGAAGGTTAGGTTGTTGATATGCGATCTTTTCTTCTTGCCTAATATAGAGCAGTTTACAGCAATACATTTCCTTCTAAACAATGCTGTGTATTCCTTCTAAACAATGTTGTGTATTCATTTTATCAAAAAATATTTACTAATATCCTTTTGATTTCTTCTTGACCCACTCATTTAGAGTGTGTTATTCAATTTCCACATATTTGTGAGTTTCCCAAATTTTTCTGTTATTTATTTCATGCGGTTGGAAAATATATTTCATATTATTTATATCCTTTAAAATTTATTGAGGTTTCATTTACAACCTAGCTTATAGTCTATCCTGGAGATTTGTGTCTTTCTAGGAATTTGTACATTTGTACAAAAATTTTCAAAATTATAAAGGAATATATGTATAATTATATGCCAATAAATTAGACAGATGAAATGTACAAATTCATAGAACGACATAAATGTCATTCTCTATGACATTGAGAAGAATGTATATTCTGCTGTTGCTGGGTGGAGTGCTTGATGTATGTCTGTTAGGTCTAGTTGGATTATAGCATTGTTCAAATCTGTTTCCATGTTGATTTTCTGCCTAGTTGTTCTAACTATTATTGAAAATGAGGTTTGAAATCTCCACCTATCATTATTAAATTGTCTCTTTCTCCATTCATTTCTGTCCGTTTTTGTTTCATGTATTTTGGTATTCTGCTTTTAGCTATATATATGTTTATAATTGGTATGCGTTGCAGATGGATTCAGTCTTTTATCATTATTGAATGATCTTATCTCCAATAACATTTTTGTTTTAAAGTCTATATTGTCTGATATTAGTATGATCACTCCAGCTTTCTCTGATTGATGTTTATGTAATATATCTTCTTCTGTCCTTTTTTAAAAATCTAGTTCTATCTTTAAATCTAATGTTTCTCCTATAGAGAGCATATAGTTGGATCTTAATTTTTAAATTAAATGAAGGCCAGTAATCTTTGGATTTTTTTTTTTTTTTTAAGAGATGGGGTTTTGTCATGTTGCCTAGGTTGGTCTTGAAATCTTGGGCTCAAGCAATCTACGCATCTCGGCCTATAATCTTTGGATTTTGATTGTATTGTTTAATCCACTCACATTTAATGTTATTTTTGATATAGTTGGGTTTACAACAACCATTTAACTATTTTCTATGTGTCTCATGTCTTTTGTCTTTATTCCTCTTCTGCTGCCTTTTTTTTTTTTGCATTAAGTGAATACTTTCTAAAGTAGCATTTCAATTTTTTTAGTAATTTTTTTTGAGACAGGATCTTGCTCTGTCACCCAGGCTGGAGTGCAGTGGTGCAGTCATGGCACACTGTAGCCTTGATCTCCTGGGCTTAAGCGATCCTCCCATTTCAGCCTCCCAAGGAGCTGGGACCACAGGTTTGTGCCACCACCACAGGCATGCACCCCCACATCCAACTAATTTTTAAATTCTTTGTAGAGACTAGGTCTCCAGGCTGGTCTTGAACACCTAGGTTCAAGCAATCCTCCTGCCTTGGTCTCCCAAAGTGCTGGGATTACAGGCATGAGTCACTATGCGTGGCCGATTTTTTTTTTTACTATATTTATATTTTATATTTTTATATATTTTTTATTTTTAAAGACAAGGTCTCACCATGTTGGTCAGGCTGGTCTCGAACTCCCGACTTTGTAATCTGCCCGCCTTGGCCTCCCAAAGTGCTGGGATTACAGGTGTGAACCACCATGTCCCACCTCTTTTTACTACATTGTTAAGGTTATTTCCTTGGTGGTTGCTCTAGGGCTTCCCATATACAACTTATCAGCTTCAAATTTACACTAAATTTTCCTGACTACTTTCATGATTTTTTCAATGAGATAGGGAAATATTACTCTTACATAGCTATATTTTGTTTCCCCCTTTTTACGATAGCATGATTATATATATTACATCTATACATTTTACAAATCCAACGATGTATTGTTAATTATTACTTTGTATATTTTTGTGTCTTTTAAGCTTAAGAATAGCAATTATATATTTATAGCTTTTGTCATATTAACCATCTTATTTTTCACATCTAGTTTTCTTCTTTTTTGAGATGGAGTCTCACTCTAGGCTGGAGTACAGTGGTGCAATCACAGCTCACTGAAACCTCCACCTCCCAGTTTCAAGTGATTCTCCTGCCTCAGCCTCCTGAGTCACTGGGATTATAGGCACCCACCACCACGCCCAGCTAATTTTTGTATTTCCAGTAGAGATGGGGTTTCACCATGTTGGCCAGGCTGGTCTCAAACTCCTGACCTCAAGTGATCCACCTGCCTTGGCCTCCCAAAGTGCTGGAATTACAGGCATGAGCCACTGTGCCTGGCCTGTTTTGTGTATTAAAAAGTCATCTGGGGCTGTGCTAGGTGGCTTACCCCTGTAATCCCAACATTTTAGGAAACCACGGCATGCAGATTGCTTGAGCCCTGGAATTAGAAACCAGCCTGGGCAACATAGCAAGACCTTGTTTCTACAAAAAATACAAAAATTAACGGGGTATGGTGGTGCATGCCTGTGAAGTGGGATGATCACTTTAACCCAGGAGGTCAAGGCTGGCTAACATGGTAAAACGCTGTCTCTACTGAAAATACAAAAATCAGCTGGGTGTGGTGGCACACACCTGTAATCTCAACTACTCAGGAGGCTGAGGCAGGAAAATCACTTGAACCTGGGAGGTAGAGGTTGCAGTGAGCCAAGATCGCGCCAGTGCACTCCATCCTGTGAGACAGAGCGAGAATCCATCTCAAAAAAAAAAAAAAAAAAAAAAATCTAAACTACAAGAACAGATGAGGATGAAAGAGTGGATAATAGTAAAAAAGGGAGGAAAAAGACGTAGAAAACAAATACTAACAAAAATAAACCCAGAATAGCTATATTAATATTAGAAAAATGCTATCTTTATGAGTCACATCTAAACCATAAATGTAACTGTCAAGGGGTCCAGCTGCTTGCCACTTGTAGAAAGAAGTCATAATAACAAGAGTGAGGTGTGATGAAAAGAGAGCGAGATTTTATTATCCACGCTAGCAAGGAGAAGAGTAGGTGGAATCATTTCCAGAAATTTCTACTCTTCAATTTGTGGAGGGAACGCAGGGGTTTTTAAAGAGAGGGTGTGAAATGCAGAAGAGACAGGGGTCTAGGAGGTGTCTGAGGCGACTTGCTTCAGTGGCCTCTCTTAAATCATTGTTGAGTCTGGTGAAGGAACTGGCACCATTATGGGCCCAATCAGGTTACAAATTAACTGCAGTCCATCTTGCAGTAAGTTTCTAGCTAGGAGAGGGTTCAAGACTTGATGTGATCTTCTGTTGAAGAGAAAATTCTGGAGGTGTCTGGTCCATATCAGGATCCAGCCCTTGAAACTTCTAAAGAAATATATGACCAGATAAATGAGTACAGTTTTTGCTTAACAAGCAGCTAGGTAAATAAATGTACATAGGGCATGAGTATAAAATGGGGCGGTGGCGGCAGGGGAAGGAGTGGAGGTCCACAGCACATTCCAAGGCTGTATTTCAAGATGAAAAGAAACACATATGCAGTTTGTCTCAAAGTTATATCTTGAGATTGGAGAGAAAGGAGGAAAGAAAACAAAGTTTGAAAATGCAGTTTGGGCTGGGCATGGTGACTCATGCCTGTAATCCCAGCACTTTGGTAGGCTAAGGCAGGCAGATCATTTGAGCCTAGGAGTTCAAGACCAGCCTGGACAACATGGCAACACCCCACCTCTGCAAAAAAAATATATAGTAGTGCATGCCTATTGTCCCAGTTACCAGGGAGGCTGAGGTGGGAGGATCACCTGAGCCCGGAAAGTTGAGGCTGCAGTGGGCCATGATCATGCCATTGCACTCCAGCTCGGGCAGCAGAATGAGTCCCCTGTCTCAAAATATGAAATGAAACAAAACAAAATGAACACAGTTTGAAACCAAGCTACATAAATATACAGAAAGGTTACGATAGAAATAAATTTCATGCAAACACTAACAAAAATAAAAAGGGGGCTGGGTGTGGTGGCTCATGCCTGTAATCCCAGAACTTTGGGAGGCCAAGGAGGGTTGATCACCTGAGGTCAGGAGTTCAAGACCAGCCTGGCCAACATGGTAAAACCCCGTCTTTACTGAAAATACAAAAATTAGCTAGGCGTGGTGATGGACGCCTGTAATCCCAGCTACTCAGGAGCCTGAGGAAGGAGAATCGCTTGAACCCAGGAGGTAGAGGTTGCAGTGAGCCGAGATCACGCCACTTCACTCCAGCCTGGGTGACAGAGTGAGATTCCATCTCGAAAAATAAATAAAATAAAATAAAATAAAGTAAAGTAAAATAAAATAGGTTGGGCACGGTGGCTCACACCTGTAATCCCAGCACTTTGGGAGGCTGAGGTGGGCAGATCATTTGAGGTCAGGAATTCGAGACCAGCCTGGCCAACATGGTGAAACCCCACCTCTACGAAAAATACAAAAATTAGCCGGGTGTGGTGGTGGGTGCCTGTCGTCCCAGCTACTAGGGAGGCTGACGCAGGAGAATCCCTTGAACACAGGAGGCGGAGGTTGCAGTGAGCTGAGATCACATCACTGCACTCCAGCCTGGGCAACACAGCGAGACTCCATCTCCAATAAAGTAAAATGGGTATAGTTATATTAATATCAAGCAAAATTATATTTAAAGCAAAAATCCTTACTAAGTTAGGGACAATTCATCAAATAAAAAGTTGAATTCACTAGGAATATATAATAAATCTAAAGTATTCATATAATTGCATGGCTTCAAAATGCATAAAAATAAAAATGGAAACAATTTCACGGTACAATAAACCCTCTATTCCTCTAAAATGTCTAGAAAGACTGATTGAAGCAAGGAGGGAGAGCAAGAGGAAGGCTGAGGGGAGAGCAAGTGTGTACATCTAAATAACATCAGAAATTAAAAGAGATTAATAATATAAAACATGAAGTCATTGAAAATATAATAAGGATATTATTAACAACTTGATTCCAGTAAAAATGAATAATTAGAGGGAATGGACACATTTCAAGAAAAATGCAACTAACCAACAGATAACCTGAAAGAAATTCTGAATTGTCCTGTAAATATAAAATATATTTATGCCATGATTTAAATTCCTCACATATACCAAAAAACTTCCAGGTACAAATGTCTTTATTGTCAAACTCTACCAAATATTTACAGAGGAAATAATACCAATTTCACAAACTCTTCCAGAGAATAGAAAAAGAAGGGGCCAGACATGGTGGCTCATGCCTGTAATCCCAGCAGTTTGGGAGGACAAGGAAAGAGAATTGCTTGAGATCAGGATTTTGAGACCAGCCTAGGAAGAGGCTGAGGCCCTTTCCCTCACAACCCCCACAAAAAGAAAAAAAAGAAGGAATAGGCTTCAACTCATTTTAGGAAGACAATATACCCATATCCAAATTTATGAGAAAGAAAAATTAGCATTTATGAACCTGAGGAAAAAATGAAATTTCTTTTCTGAGAAATCCAAGCCCCCTGTATTAGCCCATTCTCACACTGCTGTAATTGAGCGAGTTAGAAGGAATGTGTTACACACTGAGTTTTAAGGGACCCTGTCCTTCAGCATCCTCGAGTGGCGACAGAGTCCAGAGGGGTGCCCTTGTCAGGGCTGAACCCCTCTAGATTACACAGAACGGCAGAACCAGCACCCCGGGCACCGGGAGTCCAGAAGCAGAAGAACCAGGAACTCTAAGACCCCCAGAGTTCAAAGACAGAACCAGGACCAGGACTCTGGGGCACCCAGAGTCTAAAAACCAGAACCAGGGACTTTTCTAGAGTCCAAAACCAGAACCAGGACTCTTCCAGAGTCTAAAACCAGCCCAAAACCAGAACCCGGACCATGGACACTGGAGCACCCAGAGTCCAAAAACCAGAACCAGGACTCTTCCAGAGTTTAAAACCAGAACCAGGACTCTCCCAGAGTCCAAAAACCAGAACCAGGACTCTTCCAGAGTTTAAAACCAGAACCAGGACCCTTCCAGAGTCCAAAACCCAGAACCAGGACCAGGGACTCTGGGGCACCCAGAGCCCAAGGTCACAGGAATCATCGCAGTCAATTCCGGCATCCCGGTAATTGGATGTTCCCTGTAACTTCCAGGAATAACTAGATCAAGCCTGACTTACCTTCTCTGCGGAGCAGGACCAGGGACTCTGAAGAATAATTTGGTGGAGCGCGCAGGCAGTCAATCCGCTCTCCTCCGGCAAGGGGTGGTCTATGAGGCCCTGGAATGTCAAGGGACGCCTCCCCTATAGCCCGCCTCCTACCCCAGAGGAGCCCGGAACGAGCCGGGTCTGCACCTGGTGGCAAATAGCTCGCTGGGGCCTCCAGGTGTTGTAAATGAGCGAGTTAGAAGGAATGCGCCACACACTGAGTTTCAAATTAAGAGTCTTTAAAAAAAAAAAAACAGCAACCGAGAGACGGCTAACGCTCAAAATTTTTCTCAGCCTGAGGAAGGGGCTTAATTATTTTTTATACTTTCATTTAGGTAGGGAAGGGGAAGCCTAGCTAAAGCGGAATTTTACAAAAGCAAGAAAGCAGGTTAAAGGAAGGGGCTGCGGGCACAGGTGTTACCGAGAAGGGGGTATTTAGGGTCCTTCTACACAATAATTAAAGGGATTTTTTTTTCTTACAATGGTGGGGATATGTCAAACAGAATGCAGCTGCAATGGTTACAAGTGTTAGGACAGAACGCTTCAACACTTCTAAGTGCAGCATAACCCAGTTATACACTCAAAGGGGCTGTAGTAGGGAGGGAAAAGCCAGGTTAAAGTTTACAGCTAAAATAAAGTCAATAGTGCTAGCCCAGGGTAAGTTACTACAACACTACTATGAAGAAATACCTAATGCCATATGCTGGACACCATAGCCCATACCCTGTAGTTCAACAATGTACAGCCAATCACTAACCACTGTTACCTCTGTAAACTAATGAGAATTCTTGTCAAATAACTTTGTATCAGCTCATTCTCTGTCTGATTTTGCCCTTAAAAACCTGCAGGATGGTGGCCCTCTTCTCATAGCTTCACCTGGCGGTAACAAATGCGGAACAGAGCACTCCCCAAGGCAACTTGGAAGGGTGTCTAGGGCTGTAGTTCTCAACTTTGGCTCAAATACACTCTATATTAATTTTGCCTCAGTTTTTTTAGGTTCACATACCTAAATACAAAAATCCTAAGCAAAATATTAGCAATTTTAGAGAGGATCCTGTGAAGATGGCAGAGTAGGAAGCACTAATAACTTGCTCCCTACCTGGACAACAATTGCCCTGGCAGAATCTGTCTAATGTAATTATTTTGGAACTCTAGAGACTATTGAAGGATTGTAAATTCCTATGGAATGTTTTGATAGTAAGCTGTAGTTAATTTTGGTCAATTTCAACTCTTAGCACTATAGCAGATACCCATCCTGTGGCAGGTAGCTGTCCATGTGTTCTGGGAGCAGCTTGTACACAGCTTGTGGGAGTCAGGAGGGTAGGCAAAAATAACCCCATCCTCCAAGTATCTGTGCTCTGCTTGTGATCACAGAGATGCAGAAAAAGAAGCAGGCAGGCATTGTTGATGTACCCCTTCCCATTGTAAGTCCCACCTCCTCAGCTGAAATGAGTTCTCGGGGACTTAAAAGGTTGGCATTCTTCCCCACCTAAATTTTCTATTCTCTCCTTTTGGGAGACAGAAATTAAAGACTAGGACATTCAAAAGCAACTATATACACATGGGGGAAATTAGGAAGTGTAAATGCCAACGGTAAAGTACAGGCTCAGAACAAAACCCAAAAAGACCTTAAGTTTATACCTCAAACTTATCCTTGGCATAGAGACAGCTGACAACAACAACAACAATAAAAATACAAACAATAGTGAAAAATAGCAAACACTGGAGGAGGGGAAAGTCTGACTTCCAGGGTTGCTGCATTATTAAATTAAAATGTCCAGTTTTTAACAAAAATCATAAGGCCTACAAAGAAACAAAAAGTTATGGCCCAGTCAAAGGAAAAAATAAATCAGAGAAAATATTTCTGAAAAAGACCTGATGACAGATTTTTAAACAAGGGCTTTTAAGCAACTGCCTTAAAGATACTCAAAAACTAAAAGAAGAGATGGACAAAGTCAATCAAATGATGTATCATAGAAAACCTAAAAGAAACCAAAGAGAAATTCTGAAGCCGAAGAGTACCATCACTGAAATGAAAAAATCGCTAGAGGGATTCAGAGGCAGATTGGAATAAGCAAGAATCAATGACTTAAAGATAGGATAATGGAAACTATTGAGTCTGAGTAACAGAAAGAAAAAGACTGAAGAAAAATGAACAGAGTCTAGGGAACTCTGGGACACCATCAAGTGGACCAACGTATGCATTATGGAAATTCCAGAAGAAGAAAGAAAGGGGCAAAGAGAATAATTGAAAATATAATGATGGGCCAGGTGCGGTGGCTCACGCCTGTAATCCTAGCACTTCGGGAGGCCGAGGTGGGTGGATCACCTGAGGTCAGGAGTTCAAGACCAGCCTGGCCGTCATGGTGAAACCCCATCTTAAAAAAATAAAAAAATAAAAATAAAAAAAAGAAAATATGATGACTGAAAACTTCTCAAACTTGATGAAAAATAGGAACATAAATATTCACGAAGCTCACCAATCTCCTAGTAAGACGAGCTCCAAGAGACCCACATTGAAGAGCCTGGCACAGTGTCACATGCTTGTAGTCCCAGCTACTTGAGAGGCTGAGGTAGGAGGATTACTTGAGGCCAGGAGTTCAAGGCTGCACCATGCTATGATTATGCCTATAAATAGGCACTGCACTCCAGTCTGGGCAATATAGCAAGTACCAATTGCTAAAAAGACAGAGAGACTCACACTGAGACATTATAATTAAACTTTCAGAAGGCAAAGTCAAAGGCAGAATCTTGAAAGCAGCAAGAGAGAAGCTACTCATCACTAAAAAGGATCCTCAGTAATATTTTCATCAAAAACTTTGGAGGCCGAGAAGGCAGTAGGCTGATACATTCAAAGTGCTAAAAGGAAAAAAACCTATCAACCAAACTCCTCTATCTGGCAAAACTGTTCTTCAGGAGTGAGGGAAATTAAGACATTCTCAAATAAACAAAAGCTGTGGGAGTTAATTATCAATAGACCTACCCTGCAAGAAATACTCAAGAGAGTCCTGCAGAGTGAAATGAAAGGACACTAGATAGTAACTTGAAGCCATATGAAGAAATAAAGATTTCAATGAAGGTAAATACATGTATAATGATAAAAGCTAATATTATTGTAACAACAGTTTATAACTCCACTTTTTCTTTTCTACATGATTTAAGAGACTAATATATTCAATATATATTATTAGTCTAGAAACTAGTATTATTGTTACTTTGGCTTGTAACTTTACTAAAAAGTTGAAGAAGAGAAAACACTTTCTAGGCTATGTGCAGTGGTTCATATCTATAATCTCAGCACTTTGGGGGGGCCAAAGTAGGAGGATCACTTGAGCCAGGAGTTTGAGACCAGCCTGGGCAACATAGTGAGATCCCATCTCTACAAAAAATTTTAAAGATTATTTTGTTTTCTCATACTTGAAAAGTCTAATATATTATTTTAAATTATTAGTTTTGGGCACTGTATATATAAAGATACTTTTTTTGATATCAACAACTAAAAGGGGTAGGTATAAAGATAAAAAGGAGCATAATTTTTGAATATTATTGAAGTTAAGCTGGTATAAATTCAAATTAGGGTATTATAACTTTAAAATGTTAAATGTAATCCTTGTAGTAACCACAAAGAAAATTTGCTATAGAATATATATGAAAGAACATGAGAAATTTAAACATTTCACCACAAAAACTCAACTACACACAAAATAATACACTAATGAAGAAAATTAGGAATAAAAAACCCAAAAGGCCTGGAGAAAACAGGAGAAAAATGACAGAGGAAAATATCTCCTTATCAATAATCATAAATGGAGTAAACATAAATGGAGTAAACTAATAAAAAGAGATGGGCAGAATGGACGAAAACACATGATCCAACTATGTGCTGTCTATAAGACTCACTTTGGATCCAGAGACAAAAATAGATTGAAAATGAAAGGATGGCTGGGTGTGGTGGTGCATGTTTGTAGTCCCAGTTACCTGGGAAGCTGACACAGGAAGCTCACTTGAGCCCAGGAATTTGAGATCAGCCTGGACAACGTACTGAGACTCTGTCTCAATAAATAAATAAATACATGGAAAATGAAATGATAGAAAAAGATATTTCATAAAAATGGCAACCAAAGGAGAGCAGAAGTGATTTTTCTAGTATCAGACAAAATACACTTAAAAATAGGTTTAGGGGGTACATGTGCAGATTTGTTATGTGAATGTATTGCATAGTGGTGGGGTTTGGGCTTCTGGTATGCCCATCACCCAAATAGTGAACATTGTACCCAACAGGTAATATTTCAACCCTCAACTCTCTCCTACTCTCTCCCTTTTTACAGTCCTGAGTGTCTATTATTTCCCTCTTATGTCCATGTATACTCATTGCTTAGCTCCCACTTATAAGTGAGGGTATGCGGTATTTGAGTTTCTGTTTCTGAGTTATTTCACTCAGGATAATGGCATTCAGCTCCATCCATGTTGTTGCACAAGTCATTATTTCATTCTCTTTCATGGCTGTCTGGTATTCCACGGTCTATATATACCACATTTTCTTTATCTGATCATCCATTGATAAATACAGGTTGATTCCATGACTTTGCTATTACAAATAGTGCTGAGATAAACATGAGTGCAGATGTCTTTTTTATGTAATGATGTTTTCCCCCTTTGGGTAGATAGACAGTAGCGGTATTGCTAGGTCAAATGGTAGTTCTATTTTTAGTTCTTTGAGAAATCTCTATACTATCCTCCATAGAGGTTGTACTAATTTACATTCCCAGTAACAGTGTATAAGTATTCCCTTTCCTCTCCATCCTTGCCAACATCTCCTGTTTTTGACTTTTTAGTAAAGCTATTTTGCCTGGCGTGAGATGGTGTCTCATTGTGGTTATTATTTGCATTTCTCTGATGATTAGTGATGTTGGGCATTTTTCCATATATTTGTTGGCAGCTTGTATGTCTTCTTTTGAGAAATATCTGTCCATGTCCTTTGTCTACTTTTTAACGGGGTTATTTCTCTCTTGTTTAGATTTGAATTTCTTGTAGATTCTGGATATTAGTCTTTTCAAAATACAAAATAGAGTTTAAATTTAAAAAGTTATCAGGGACAAAGAAGGACATAATAATAAAATGTTCAATACAGCAAGAAGATATAACAATTGTAAAAGTTTATGTACCTAATGACAAACCATTAAAATATATGAAGCAAAAACTGATAGAATTGAAGGGAGAAATAGACATATTTACAGCAATAGAGACATCAATATTTCACTCTCAATAATGGATAGAACAACCATACAGAAGATAAGTAAAGAAATAGAGGACTCAATACAATAAACCAACTAGATCTAACAGACATACACAGAACACTCTACTCGACAACAGCATACACATTATTCTCAAGTGAACTCAGGACATTTTCTAGGACAGACTATATCTGAGGCCACAAATGAAGTCTCAGTCAATGTAAAAAGACAGATATTATAAAATATATCTTCTCTGAACACAATGGGATGAAGTTAGAAATCAATAATAAAAGTAAAACTGGAAAATTTACAAGCTTGTAAAAATTAAATAACACAGTTTTAAACAACTAATGAATGAATCAAGAAATCACAAGGGAAATCAGAAGATACTTAGAGACAAATGAAAATAAAAACACAATATATCAAAGCTTTTGAGACACAGAGAAAGTAGTGCTAAAGGTGAAAATTTATAGCTATAAATATTTATGTTAAAAAACAAAAAACTCTCGGCCGGGCATGGTGGCTCACGCCTGTAATCTAAGCACTTTGGAGGCCAAGGCGGGCGGATCACCTGAGGTCGGGAGTTCAAGACCAGCCTGACCAACGTGGTGAAACCCCGTCTTTATTAAAAAAGAAAAGAAAAAAAAAAAAAAAACTCTCAGAACAACAACGTAACTATACAATTTAAGGAACTAGAAAAAGTAGAACAAACTAAACCCAAAATTAGCAGAAGGAAAATAATAGTAAAGATTAGAGCAAACAAAAGAGAGAATTAAAAAACAAGAGAGAGAATCAATGAAACCAAAAGTTGGTTCTTTGAAAATAGCAACAAAATTGACAAACATTTAGCTAGATGGACTAAAAAAAAAAGAGAGAGGATTCACATTACTAAAATCAGAAAAACAGAGACAATACTACCAATTCTATAGAAACAAAAATGATTATAAGCGACTATTATGAACAATTGTACACCAACAAATTGTATAACCGAGATGAAATGGATAAATGCCCAGAAACACAATTACCAAGCTAAATCACAAAGAAATAGAAAATCTGGATAGGACTTATAACTACTAAAAAGATTGAATCAGTAATTAAAAAATCTTTTAACAACAACAAAAAAAGCCCTGGGCCTGCTGGCATCACTACTGAATTCTACCAAGCATTTAAAGAAGGACTGATAATGGTTTTTCTCAAACTTTCCTGAAAAGTTGAAGAAGAGAAAACACTTTCTAGGCCAGGTGCAGTGGTTCATGTCTATAATCCCAGCACTTTGAGAAGCTGAAGCAGGAGGATCACTTGAGACCAGGAGTTTGAGAGCAGAATGGGCAATGTAGTGAGATCCCATCTCCACAAAAAAATTAAAAATTACCTGGGTGTGGTGGCACATACTTGTAGTACTAGCTACTTGGGAGGCTGAATCAGGAGGATCCCTTGAGCCCAGGAGTCCAGGGATGCGGTGAGCTATAATTATGCTCCTGCCCTCCAGCCTGGATAACAAAGTGATACCCTGTTTTTAAAGAAAAGAAAGAAGAGGCCAGGCGCGGTGGCTCATGCCTGTAATCCCAGCACTTTGGGAAGCCAAAGCAGGTGGATCACCTGAGACTGGGAATTTGAGACCAGCCTGACCAACATGGTGAAACCGCGTGTCTACTAAAAATACAAAATTAGCTGGGCATGGTGGCACACACCTGTAATCCTAGCTACTCGGGAGGATGAGACAGGAGAATCGCTTGAACCCGGGAGGCAGAGTTTCCACAAATATAAAACAAATATGTTTTAGCTTTGATTTTTCGATTGTGATTTATCTTATAATTTTTAAAATTAATCTGTTCTTAAAATTTTATTTAAAGTTGATAACATTGACTTATAGGATAAAGCCTAAATTCCTTAGGATTGCCTACTCATTCATCTCTTGTACCTTTCTCAGTATTTATGCTCCAGAAACACTGATCTATTTGTATTTCCCAAAATATGCTGTATTTCCTCAAACCTTTTTTCTTTGCATCATATTGTACTCTTGGCCTGTAACATTTTCCTTCTATTTGCTTTCTTTGAAAATCTCTATACATTCTTCAAGTTTTCTGCTGAAATGCTGCCTTCCTGTGAAGACATCCTTTTGCTAAGCGTCCATACTCCTAATAACTTTGTTATTGGATACTTCTATTAAAGCAATTATCTAAATTTCCAGTATTATAATTCCTCTCCTTTTCCACTAGAGGGCAGAGACAGCTTTTCCCCCCATTTTTATTTCCAGCGCATCATACCATGAGAGACTAACTGTATTTGTCGAGTTAATTAAGATGACTCTTAATCCATGATGCATTATAGATCCCTTCCCAGGGTTGCAATTATTGCACTGGTGGCAGTAATCAGCTTTCTATAAGTTGTGCAATTTGGGTTTAAACATATCTCCAAGCTGACCCTTCCTTTCAGTAACCATGCATCCTCCAATGACTGCGGGCACTTGTGAAGAATCGGAACACATCTGTGACTGCTAAGATGGCAAGTGAACTTAGGTTGTTGCCTCCTTCTTCTGAAATCAGTCCTGCAGAAAATACAAATTAAGAGGTAAGCACAGGCTCCAGGAATTAACCATCATTACCACCACCTCTGTAAGAAACCCCGGGGAAAACTAGTCTGTCTTGCACTAAAATATGTGAAAAGGGGTGGGAGAAGATGGGGGTGGAGAGAGCAGGGGAAAGTAGGGGAGACTATGGTCTGGGCAGAGGGTGGCAGTGAGAGTGAAGAAAGCCTTCTTCTTTTTTTTTTTTTTTGTTTTTTTTGAGACGGAGTCTCACTCTTGTTGCCCAGGCTAGAGTGCAATGGTTCGATCTCGGCTCACTGCAACCTCTGCCTCCCGTGTTCAAGCGATTCTCCTGCCTCAGCCTCCCGAGTAGCTGGGATTACAGGCGTGTGCCACCATGCCCGGCTAATTCTGTATTTTTAGTAGAGACAGGGTTTCTCCATGTTGGTCAGGCTGGTCTTGAACTCACAACCTCAGGTGATCCGCCTGCCTCGGCCTCCCAAAGTGCTGGGATTACAGGCATGAGCCCCACGACCAGCCCAGAAAGGTTTCTTAAAATTTTGCTTTCCCCTTTCTGCAGGTTTGCTTTGGAACAGTTTTTTTTTTGCTTCACAGTAAAACTACTGGCAACATCCTAGACCTGTGGATGGTATCTATGGAGGCTGTGTCAAGTACCTCCAATACTTGCTTCTAACAACTGTATAGTACTCAATTATTTTATCTGCTGCACCCCACTATAAACTTTACCAATGCTGTACACAGTTTGTCCCCCAAACTCCTTGCCAGTATTCCTCCAAAACTTTTTTTTTTTTTTTTAGACAGGGTCTCCCTCTGTTGCCCAGGATGGAGTACAGTGGCACAATTATGGCTCACTGTAGCTTCACGCCCCTGGACTCAATTGATCCTCCCACCTCAGCTTCCCAAGTAGCTGGGACTACAGGCATGCACCACCATGCCTGACCAATTTTTAAAACTTTTTGTAGAGACGGGGGTCTCACTATGTTGCCCTGACTGGCCTTGAACTACTCCTGGACTCAAGTGATCCTCCTGCGTTGGCCTCCCCTGTTGAGATTACAGGTGTGAGCCACCACACCCAGCTTTATCTCTTTTTCTGCTTAAATGAGCCAGTTAGTGTTTGTTTTTTGTAACTATTAATGCTGACCATTAGTGGAAACAAAACTGGAAGAAAAGTATTGGGAGGTTATTAAACCAGACAAAACACAGTGATGATGTGGGCAAGAACATTTGAGGTATAAGAGTTGTTGGGCTAGGGATATATTTTGGACATAAAGAGGACAGGAAAGGGAGGAAAATAAGTAATCAAATGTGAGTTCTAGGTTTTGGCCACAGCAACTGTAATGAATGGTGGGTCATTTATTGAGATGGGAAAAAATAAAATGGAATTTTTTATTTTTATTTTTAGGATGGAAATGTAAAGTTCTGTTTTGGGGATGGGTGTGGTGGCTCATGCCAGTAATCCTAGCACTTTGGAAGGTCAAGGCGGGTGGATCACCTGAGGTCAGGAGTTCGAGACCAGCCTGGTCAACATGGTGAAATCCCATCTCTACTAAAAATACAAAAATTAGCTGGGCATGGTGGTGCACCAGTAATCCCAGCTACTCAGGAGGCTGAGATGGGAGAATCACTTGAACCTGGGAGGCAGAAGTTGCAGTGAGCTGAGATCGTGCCACTGTACTCCAGCCTGGGTGACAGAGTGAAACTCCAAGTCAAAAAAAAAAAAAAAAAAAGTTCTGTTTTGGTCATGTTATGTTTCTGGAGACCCCTATAAGATACCCAAGTAGAGATGACATATGTGTCTGGAGTTCAGCACAGAAGTCTGGACCTGCAGACTTATAAAATCAGCAACATAAGTATTTTTTTTTTTTAGAAACTCGATGTTTATTTTCCATCAGTCTTATTTCCATGTTGCTTAAGAGCCCATGCAAGAATAGCTTAAGACCATTCAGTGGTTGCTCCTACCCATTCAGTGGCCTGAGCAGTGGGAGCTGCAGACCAGTCTTCCGCGGCAGGCTGGGCGCTCCAGTCTTCAGTAGGGAACTGCTGGATAGGCACAGAGGGCACCTGTACGCCTTCAGATCAGTCGGCAACCTCAGGCTGAGTAGCAGTGAACTCAGGAGCTGGAGCAATCCATTCGCCCTGAAATTCCTCCTTGGTCACAGCCTTTTCAGCAGCAGCCTGCTCTTCTTTTTCAATCTCTTCAGGATTTCTGTAGAAGTAGAGATCAGGCATGACCTCCCATGGCTGTTCACGGGAAATGGTGCCACGCATGTGCAAAACTTCCCAAGCCAGCATCCACCACATCAAACCCACTGAGTGAGCTCCCTTGTTGTTGCATGGGATGGCAATGTCCACATAGCGCAGAGGAGAATCTGTGTTACACAGAGCAATGGTAGGTAGGTTAACATAAGATGCCTCCGTGAGAGGCTGGTGGTCAGCCCTTGGGTCAGTAACCGCAAGTAGCTGTGGCTCCCGGAAGGCTGCCTGGATCTGGTTGGTGAAGGTTCCAGGAGTGAAACGGCCAGCAATTAGAGTGGCTCCAGTGGCAGCAGCAAACTTCAGCACGGCCCTCTGGCCGTGGATATAACACTGACATCAGCAAGGTTTTCAGTGGCAACAATGGCACGAGCTGCCAGGAGAAGCTTCTCCCAGGTCCTCTTCAGATTTATGATGTAATGCCATCACTTTTCCTTTATAGATATACTGTTCCATCTGGAAGTCAAGGTTGGTCCCACCTAAATGGGTTCCTGCTGCCTCCCAGGAACTTAAGGACATCCTCTTCCTTCATTTGCAGGACACCAAGGGCTCTGGACATTGTGAAAGTTTCCCTTTAAGTTATGATGGGAATCTGAAAGAAAAGAGCAATCCAGAACAATGCCATATGGGGCCCTCGGCAGGTAGCACGGAAAGGCAGCAACGTAAGTATTTAACATCATGGGCCTGGATGAGATCACTAGAGAAATAGTGTATATAAAAGAGAGGAGCAAGAAATGAAGCCAGAGGCAATTGATATTTAAATTGGGAAGACAAGGAGGATCCAACAAAGAAGACTAAGAATAAGTCGCCAATGAAGTAGGAAGAAACCAGAAGAATGTGGAGTCTCTGATACCAGATGAAAGCATTCTTTCAAAAAGTGTGGTGAGGTCAAGTATATCACATGTCGCTGAGAGTTCTATCAGATGAGAACAGAACATTTAATATGAAATACAGGGAAACGAAGGTAATTAATAAAAATATTTTTAGGAGAGTGGTGTGGAAAAAAGCTGGGGATTAATTTCCTTTGGCACTCCCTGCCCTCTACTTTCTCCTTTTTCCTCTCTGGAACTAAGATAAAATGAAGACTGAAGTTAGAATTGCCATGTTGGGTCATGAGTGACCTTGAGGATGGAAGTTTTGCCCTAAGAATGGGAGAGCAGGAAGAAGAAGGAGCCTGGGTCCCTAGTGACTATATGGAACCATATCTACTTCTGGACTTCTTTCATATAGAAGAAAACAAATCCTATTTTATATATGCTGCTTTAATTGGGTTTTCTGTTACATATGTCTAGACCTAATTCCCACTGACACAGAAGGAGAGAAAATAAAAGAGGCAACGCCATGATAGAAAAAAAGATGTTTTTTAAAAAAATTGACAGATAACATTGTATATGTACAACATGATGTTTTAAAACCTATATATATAGTGGAATGGCTAAATCAACCTAATTAACCTGGAATTTCTCACGTAGTTGTCATTTTGTGGTGAGAACACTTGAAATTAACTCTTTTAAAATGTTTCAAGAATACAATGTATTGTTATCAACTGTAGTCACCATGCTGTACAATAGATATTTGAACTTATTTCTCCTATCTAACTGAAATTTTGTATCCTTTGACTGACATCTCCCCCAACTCCCTTTCTACCACAGCACTAGCCCTTGGTATCTGCCATTCTACTCTTCTCTACTTCCATGAGTTTAATGTTTTTAGATTCCCCATATGCATGAGATCATGTGAGATTTGTCTTTCTGTGCCTGGCTTATTTAACTTAACATCATATCCTCCAGGTTCATCCACGTTTTTCAAATGACAGGATTTCCTTCTTTTTAATGGCTCGGTAGTATTCAATTGTATATATACACCACATTTTGTTTATCCATTAATCCATGGATAGCACTTGGTTTATTTCCATGTGAGTGGTACTACCATGAACACAGGTGCACACAAATATCTCTTTGATATCCTGATTTCAATTCTGTTGAATTTATACCCAGAAGAGGATTTTCTGGACTATATGGTAATTGTATTTTTACATTTTTGAGGGACCTTGATATGGTTTGGGTTTGTGTCCCCAGCTAAATCTCATATGGAATTGTAAACCTCAGTGTTGGAGGATGGGCCTGGTGGGAGGTGATTGATCATGGGGGTGGATTTCCCCTTTGCAGTTCTTGTGATAGTGAGTTTTCATGAGATCTGGTTGTTTAAAAGTGTGTAGCATGTCCTCCTTCACTTTCTTTCTCCTTCTCCAGCGTGCTTTCTTCCCCTTCACCTTCTGCCATGATTGTAAGTTTCCTGAGGCTTCCCCAGCCATGCTTTCTGTACAGCCTGCAGAACTGTGAGCCAACTAAACCTGTTTTTCTTTATAAATTACCCAGTCTCAGGTAGTTCTTTATAGCAGTGGGAGAAAGGACTAATACAGACCTCCATACTCTTCTCCATAATGGCTGTGTTAATTTACATTTCCACCAACAGTGTGCAATGGTTATCTTCCTTTCACATTCTCACCAGCACTTATCTTTGTCTTTGATAACAGCCATTTTAACAGATGTGAGGTGATAGCTCTTTCTGTGGTTTTAATTTGCATTTCCCCACTGATTAATGGGATGTTGAGCATTTTTTTTTTTCGAGATGGAGTCTCGCTTTGTCCTCCAGCCTGGAGTGCAGTGGCACAATCTTGGCTCACTGCAACCTCCGCCTCCCAGGTTCAAGAGATTCTCCTGCCTCAGTCTCCCGAGTAGCTGGGACTACAGGTCCATGCCACCATGCCCAGCTAATTTTTTGTATTTTTAATAGAGATGGGGTTTCTTTGTGTTAGCCAGGATGGTCTCTATCTCCTGACCTTGTGATCCGCCTGTCTCAGCCTCCCAAAGTGCTGGGATTACAGGTGTGAGCCACCACATCTGGCTGGGGAGCATTTTTTCACATACCTGTTGACAACTTGTAGGTCTTCTTTTGAGAAATGTCTATTCAGGTCCTCTGCCTATTTTTCTCCTGTTTCCTAGGCTGGAGTGCAATGGTGCAATCTCAGCTCACTGCAACCTCCGCCTCCTGGGTTCAAGCGATTCTCTTGCCTCAGCCTCCTGAGTAGCTGGGACTACAGAGGCGTGCCACTACGCCTGGCTAAGTTTTGTATTTTTAGTAGAGATGGAGTTTCACCATGTTGGCCAGGCTGATCTTGAACCCTTGACTCCATTTCAGGTTTGATAATTTGTTAGAGCAGCTTCCAGAATCAGGGAAGCACTTACTTAATGTTTACTGATTTATTAGAAAGAGTATTACAAAGTATATAGATGAACAGCCAGATGAAGAAGTACACAGGGCAAGGCATGGGGAAAGGAGCATGGAAACTACTTGTCTCCTGGGGCCACCCCACCCTTCAGTGTTCAGCAATCCTGAAGCACTCCAAGCACCATTCTTTTGGGTTTTTATGAAGGCTTCATTACATAGGTATGATTGATTCCTTGACCATTGGTGATCAATGCAACCTTCAGCTCTTCTCCCCTCACAGTGGTGGCAGAGGCAACGGCTGAAAGTTCCAACCCTCTAATCACATGGTTGGTTCCCCAGCATCCAGACCCCATCCTAAGGCTGTCCAGCCCCCAACCACCAGATCTCATTAGCACATGAAAGACACTTACCATGTTGGAGATTCTGAGGGTTTCTTTCTTAAGTCACCAGTATTCATCAGTTCCTCTTGGTTCTTGTTATAATTCCCTACGCTTAGAGGTCTTATGGAAAAATGTCACATCCAGTGTCTTTGGGATGGCTCTCTAGAAGACTCAAAATTTGCAGTTGGTTGGGAACCCACTGCCTCAGCTGAATGACCATTCCTAATATTAGGTGGAAACCTGTCTTCAGGTTAGGTTCTACCTATTGGTAGGTATTCTGCTCTCTGGAGTCACATAGGTCTTTTTTATTTTTTTTATGGAAGTCTCACGAGATCTGAGTTTTTTTTTTTTGGTAGGTCTTTATATATGGTAATCATTTTCATTTCACCAAGTTTTCTCTTCAGGCTAAACAACCACTAGAACAATGTTTTTCAGCGTAGGTTCTTTTGCTTCAGGATCAACTAAACATCTTGTTAAAAAAAAAAAAATTCCTGAGTTCTATCCCCTTAAAAATGAATCAACATCTCTGGGATGGAGCTCCAGAATTTGCATTTTTAATTAACTTACCAAGGGATTCCTCTGACCCCTACTGTTTTAGAACCATTATGGTCCTTAGACTTACTAAACTATGTAAGTCTAGGGACCATACCACTCTTGCTCACCACTGTAATCCCCAAACTTAGCACAATGCCTAGAATGTAGTGCTTGATAATTATAGACTGACTGAATGAATGAATGGATGAATTCTGGCAATTGGTATTGATTATCTCTTGAGAATCAATCAGTTGGTATTGATTATCTAATGTTTCCTTTATCTTAGGGCAATGATTCTCAAACTTTTTGGTTTCAGGACCACAAAGAGTTTACCATAGAAACTTCTAGAAAATACAAGACTATACAATCACATTTTCTGTTAGCTCTTAAAGTCATGATGTTATCACATGTCTTGTAGCCTCTGGAAAACTCCTCTGCATATTCAGAATGAGAATAAAATAGGCAAAACAAAACAAACAAATAAATTGGGTATTAGGCAGGGCACCATGGCTCACACTTGTAATCCCAGCACTTTGGGAGACCAAGGCAGGCAGATCACTTGAGACCAGGAGCTCGAGACCAGCCTGGCCAACATGGAAAAATCCTGTCTCTACCAAAAAAATATGAAAATTAGCTGGGCGTGGTGGCACATGCCTGTACTCCCAGCTGCTCAGGAGGCTGAGCCATGAGAATCACTTGAATCCGGGAGGTGGAGGTTGCAGTGAGCTGAGATCACACCACTGTACTCCAGCCTGAGCAACAGAGCAAGATTCTGAAACAAAAAAATAAGAAAGAAAAGAAAAAAAGAAAAGAAAATCTTGGCATTATTATGAAAATAGTTTTGACCTCCTAGACTTCTTGAAAGGACTACATTTTGTGAACTACTGCCTGAGGGGATATTTTGGCTGTAAAGGCAGCATAACATAGTGGTTAACAGCATGAATTCCAGAGTAAAGTCACCTGGATACAAACTGGCTCTGTCACTTACTAGCTATGTGACATTAGAAATCTGAGACATTACTCAACCTTCCTGTGCTTCATTTTTCTTATCTGTGAAACAGAGATGATAACAGTGCTTGTTTCTTCAGGGTACTGTGAAAATGAAATGAGTTAAAACTCTAAAATGCTTAGGACAGTGCCAAATATGTAATAATACTAAGCACAGCAAAGGTCTATGTAAATATTGATATTAACAATGAGAGTATCTTAATTATTATTATATATACTACATGATTGTGCATAACTGTTATTACTTAAGGTCCCGTCTGAAGGCCTTTTCATGAACACAAACCACATTTGCAGCTCATTTTTCCTGCAACCCAGTGGCCAGCCAAAATCAGAGGACACAAATTTGGACAACAGCTTTCTTATTCCTTTTCTGAGTTATTTTTAAACTCCCTGGCTCTGTGTTTCGCAAAAGCAACTTTATTGCAAAAGCAACTTTTAGTCTGTACCTCCTATTATAATTTTGTGGTGTCCTCATTCTCTTCCATTTTTGAAAGATACTCCTCAGCCAGACATGGTGTTTGGCACCTGCAGAATCAGCTACTTGGAAGGCCTAAGTGGGAGGATCCAGGCAAGAGGAACTCTTGAGGCCAGGAGTTCAAGGCTGCAGTGGACTATGATTTTGCCACTGGACTCCAGCCTGGGTGACAAAGGGAGACTCTGTCTTTAAAGCAAAAGATACTTCTCTCTTAAAATAATAACATCTTTGACTTGGCTAGACAACTATGCAAGAAGTTTTTTTTTTTAACTTTCTTTCTTTTCCCCTAGCCCTTTGAACCACCATGCCTGGCTTATTTTTATTCTTTAGAGGCAGAGTCTCACCATGTTGCCCAGGCTGGTCTTGAACTCCTGGGCTCAAGTGATCTCTCTCCTCAGACTCCTGAGTAGCTGGGGTTATACATGGACAACACCACACTTGGTCAGCATCTTATTGTTTTCTTTATTTTTTAGAGATGTTGTCAGGGGGAGGACTTCTTACTGTGTTGCCCACACTGGTCTTGAACTACTGGCCTCGATGGATCCTCCTGCCTTAGCCTCTCAAGTAGTTGAGATTACAGGTGTGAGCCATATGCCCAGCTCAGATTTTTATAACATGTCTAAGCACACGTTTACTGGTCTCTCCGAACATCCTCCTCCTCACTCTTCATCCTTCATTTTAATAATTTCTAAATAGTTTAGTTATTTATCTTTAAAACTCTTTCAACTTTACCCCAACTAAAGGTTTCATTTAACCCCTAAGAATTTTTGGGTGAGGCACAGTGGTTCACGCCTGTAATCCCAGCACTTTGGGAGGCTGAGGCAGATGGATCACTTGAGGTCAGGAGTTCGATGTCAGCCTGGCCAATATGGTGAAAACCCATCTCTACTAAAAACACAAAAATTAGCCAGGTGCAGTGGTGCATACTTATAAACCCAGCTACTTGGGAGGTTGAGACAGGAGGATTGCTTGAACCTGGGAGATGGAGGTTGAAGTGAGTCGAGATTGTGCCACTGCACTCCAGCCTGGGCGACAGAGCAAGACTCTGTCTCAAAAGAAAAAAAAAAGAGAATTTTTGGCTCAATATATTGATAATATTGAGCTCAATATATATATAAGAGAATCTTTAAAAAAATACTTTAAACTCAGATTAATATATTAAAAAAATATATTTAAAACTCGGCCAGGTGGTGGCTCGCCTGTAATCCAAGCAGTTTGGGAGGCTGACGTAGGTAGATCACCTGAGGTCAGGAGTTCAAGACCATCCTGGCCAGTATGATGAAAACTCGCCTCTACTAAAAAAACAAAAATTAGCTAGGCGTGGTGGTGGGCACCTGTAATCCCAGCTACTTGGGAAGCTGAGGCAGGAGAATCGCTTGAACACAGGAGGAGGAGGTTGCAGTAAACTGAGATTGTACCACTGAGCAACAAGAGCAAAACTCCACCTCAAAAAAACAAAACAAACAAACAAAAAAAAAAAAGAAAAATATTTAAAACTCAGATTATGAAAGTAATATAGGGCCAGGTGCAGTGGCTCGTGCCTATAATCCCAGCACTTAGAGAGGTTGAGGTGGGTGGATTGCTTGAGTCCAGGAGTTCGAGACCAGGCTGACCAACATGGTGAAATCCCATCTCGACTAAAAATACAAAAAATTAGCTGGGCATGGTGGAGTGTGCCTGTTGTCCCAGCTACCCAAGAGACTGAGGTGGGAGAATCACCTGAGCCCCGAGGTCAAGGCTGCAGTGAGCTGTGATTGTGCCACTGTACTCCAGAACCTGGGTGACTGAGGGAGCCCTTGTTACACACACATACAAATAAAATACAAAAATTAAAATGAAACAACAAAAAAAGTAACGTATATTCACTAGAAAAATTTTGAAAATGTTTTTTAAAAAGTAAATAAAATTCACCTATGATCACCCCTTTGAAACATAATCACTAGTAACATATTGGTATATATTCTTTCAGTAGGTTTTTTTCTATTCAGTATGTGTATTTTTGCAATAAAATTGGAATCACTCAAATACAGTGTTTTGGTTTAATAATATACAAATATATGATTGCCGCTTCCCCTATTTTATTAGATATTATTCTACAGCATGTTTTAAAAGGACTCAAGTAATCCAGGACTGAGATAGAAAAATTAGAATATTAGTCCTAAATGACCACCCATGGTCAAATTACTAGAGTAATTTGATATTTATTTTTCCACACCTTTTTTTTCTGTGCATATACTTCTAGAAAAACAAGACCAACTATTTCTACTATTTATTTATTTATTTATTTTTTACAGTCCAGAGGTCTTTTTTTTTACACCTATTATGCCATGAATTCATAGGGAATAGGTTCCAGCAGCTCAGGCTCCTTCCCATTGGTTCTCACAAACTATGCTTCTCTGGGTGGAGCAGGCTGGAGCTTCAGATGAACCCAGGTACCTTTCTCTTTGGCGTCTTTCTTTTTCTGATCATTTTCCTTCACATGTTTTAGGAAGCTATCTTGGCTCTTAGAGTGCTTGATGTGCTCAATACACACATTAATTCTCTTGGCAAGAATCTTGCCCTCAATGCCAACAGCATGCTGGGTAACATTGTAGACTCTTCCAGTTTTGCCAAGATAACATTTGTGGGGCATTCCTTTTTTGAACAGTACCCATTCCCTTGATGTCTACAATATTACCTTTCTTACAGATTCGCATATACGTGGCCAAAGGGACAACTCCATGTTTTCTACAAGGCCTAGAGAACATATATCGAGTGCCTCTCCTCTTTCCCTTTGTGTTCGTCATTTTGGTGAATTACTGGAAGATGGCAGTTCCGGCCGAAGGCTCTACTATTTATTTATTTTAGAGACAGGGTCTCACTCTGTTGCCCAGGCTGGAGTGCAGTGGCACAATCTCAGCTCACTCCAACCTTTGCCTCCCAGATTCAAGCAATTCTCCTGCCTCAGTCTTCCAAGTAGCTGAGATTACAGACGTGTCACCTAATTTTTATATTTTTGGTAGAGATGGGTTTTCACCGTGTTGGCCAGGCTGGTCTTGAACTCCTGGCCTCAAGTCATCTGCCCACCTTGGCCTCCGAAAGTGCTAGGATTATGGGCGTGAGCCACCGTGCCCAGCTCTCTACTGTTTTGTAAGATGCTTTTTCTTTCCCGTGATGAAATTAACATAATATAAAATTTACCATTTTATTATCTTAAAGTGCACAATTCAGTGTGGCATTTAGTACATTCGCAATGTTGTGCAACATCACCATTATCTACGGTAGTTCAATACAATTTTCATCGTTTTAAAATTCTGTAACCATTAAGCAGTTACTCCCCATTCTCTCCTTTCCCCAGCTCCTGCTAACCCTAATATGCTTTTCCATTTCCATGGATTTGCCTGTTTTGGATATTTCATATAAATAAAATTACACAATATGTGGCTTTTTGTGTCTGCTTTTTTCACTTAGCATAATATTATAAGGGTTTATATATGTTGTAGCATGGTGTAATAATAAATATGTCATTTCATCCTATGGATATATGCCACATTTTGCTTATCCATTCATCTGCTGAAGGATATTTATGTCATTTCCATTCTTTGCTATTGTGAATAGTGCTGCTATGAATATTCATGTGCAATTGAGCACCCATTTGGTATATACCTATGAATGGAATTGCTGGTCATATGGTAATTCTGTGCTTAACCTATTGAAGAACCACCAAACTATTTTCCACAGTGATTGCAGCATTTTACATCCCTACCAGCAATATAAGAGGGTTCCAATTTCTCCACATCCTTGTGAACACTTGTTATTTTCCTTTTTGTGGAGACGGGGTCTCTGTTGCCCAGGCTGGAGTGCAGTGGTTTTTAAAAAGTTTTAAAAAGATCATGGTTCATTGCAGTCTTGACCTCCCTAGCTCAAGGGCTCCTCCAACCTCAGCCTCCTGAGAAGCTGGGACTAGAGGCACATGCCACCACACCCAACTAATTTTAAATAATTTTTTATAGAGATGGGGGTCTCACCACATTACTGGCCTTGAACTTCTAGGGTCCAGCAGTCCTCCCACCTTGGCCTCTCAAAGTGTTGGGATTACAGGCATGAGCCACCATGCTGGCCTAGTCTCCATTTTTAAAAAATATCTCTTCTAGTGGGTGTGAAGTGGTAAAGTGGTATTGCATTGTAGTTTTGAACTGCATTCCCTACTCAACATCATTATCATGTCCTTGTTGGCAATCTGAATATCTTCTTTGGAGAAATGTCTATTGAAGTCATTTGCCCATTTAAAGATGGAATGCAGTATGCTTTTCACTTAAAAATATACTATGGGCGAGACTAGCGAACAATACAGTCAGGATGGCTAAAGGTGACCCCAAGAACCAAAGGGCAAGATGTCTACTTATGCCTTCTTTGTGCAGAGAAGAACATAAGAAGAAAAACCCAGAGGTCACTGTCAACTTTGCAGAATTTTCCAAGAAATGCTCTGAGAGGTGGAAGACAATGTCTGGGAAAGAGATATCTAAATTTGATGAAATGGCAAATGCGGATAAAGTGCGCTATGATTGGGAAATGAAGGATTATGGACCAGCTAAGGGAGGCAAGAAGAAGAAGGATCCTAATGCCCCCAGAAGGCCACCGTCTGGCTTCTTCCTGTTCTGCTCGAACTCCGCCCCAGATCAAATCCACAAACCCTGGCATCTCTATTGGAGACGTGGCAAAAAAGCTGGGTGAGATGTGGAATAACCTAAATGACAGCGAAAAGCAGCCTTACATCACTAAGGCGGCAAAGCTGAAGGAGACGTATGAGAAGGATGTTGCTGACTGTAAGTCGAAAGGAAAGTTTGATGGTGCAAAGGGTCCCGCTAAAGTTGCCAGGAAAAAAGTGGAAGAGGAAGATGAAGAAGACGAGGAGGAAGAGGAAGAGGAGGAAGAGGAGGAGGAGGAGGAGGAATAAAAAAACTGTTTATCTGTCGAAAAAAATATACATATGTATATATATATATATATATATATATATATATACACTACGGGCTGGGTGCAGTCGCTCATGCCTGTAATCCCAGCACTTTGGGAGGCCAAGGCAGGTGGATCACTTGAGGTCAGGAGTTCAAAACCACCCTGGCCAACATAGCAAAAGCCCATCTCTACTAAAAATACAAAAATTTGCCGGGCCTGGTGGTGCACACCTGTAATCCCAGCCACTCAGGTGGCTAAGGCTTGAGAATTGCTTGAACCCAGGAGGCGAAGGTTGCAGTGAGCCGAGATGGCGCCACTGCACTCCGGCCTGAGTGATAGAGTGAGACCCTCTCTCAAACAAAACAAAACAAAAAAAGTAAGCTACCTTACTGTTGGATATCTAGACTGTTTGCCTTTTAAGCTTTTAAAATTAATCCTGTAATGTACATTTCAGTAAGTAACTCCTTGCACACGTCTAAGGTTATTTCTGGGAAAAGTTTCTCTTTTTTCTCCCAAGTTTCAGATATAATCGGTGTCATCCCCAACACAATACATCAAGGTGATTTTATGCATTTAGAGGAGAACTATTTCCTGGTTAAGTGGAAAATTGAAAGGCTTCTGGAAGACCTGCATTGTAAGCAGCTTTATGGTGAAACATGCCATTTAGAAGTCTGGACCTCTTTCTTCAGTTTGCTATAATCTATATTCACTGAGTGAAACCTGTATTGATTATTGGGACCCAGTTTCTTCCAGGGTTCTGGCTTATGTCTTCTGTCCCAACTAACATCTTGATTGAACAATGCCAGATGCTGGACATACAGCACTGCTCCAGTACCTCCAGATTTAATAAATACGAACGGGGATCAAGCGTGGATGCTTCTTGACCCCACCGAGGATCCGGTGGAGCATGTGAGCGGTGGTAGCCTCCGGTCTGAAAGGAGGGAACAAACCTGCCTGCCAGGCCCTGGATTAAGTACTCCCGGCACTCTATTCCTGAGAAAAATTCTTAGAAGCACAATGGCTGGGCCAATAGTAGGCAATTCTTAATCTGTAGATACAAGTCATTAAATTGCTTTCCATTAAAGTTATACCAATTTATAGTCCTACCAGAAATATAAGAAAGTGCCCATTTCCTTGCATAATCATCAACAATGGGTTTTATGCCTTTGAAAATGTTAATTATCTGACTGGCATAAAATAGCACCTTATTGTTTGAATTCTTTTTATTTTTTTAAGAGATGGAGTTTCACTCTATCCCCCAAGCCATCGAGTGTAGCGGTAAGATCATGGCTCACTGCAGCTGAAGGGCTCAGGGAATCTTCTGCCTCCTGAGTAGCTGGGACTATAGGCATGTGCCACCATCTCATCTAATTTTTTTTTTAATTTTTTTATTGTTATTAAAAAAAAAAAAATTTCTAAAAGTCCCTGCCTTCTCTCCACCCACTTCCTACTTCCCAAAGGCAACTTTTCTCTATATTTGTTTTTTTTTTTTTTTTTTTCAGAGACAGGGCTTCACCATATTGGTCAGGCTGGTCTCGAACTCCTGACCTCAGGTGATCCACCTGCCTCAGCCTCCCAAAGTGCTGGGATTACAGGCATGAGCCACTGTGCCCGGCTCTCATCTAATTTTTTATCTGTAGAGATGGGATCTCACTATGTTGTCCAAGTTGGTCTAGAACTCTTGGCCTCAAAGAGATCCTCCTGCCTTGGCCTCCCAAAGTGCTGAGATTATAGGCATGAACCTCCATGCCTGACCTCTTTTTATTTTTTAGAGACAGAGTCTCAGCATGTTGCCCAGACTGGCCTCAAACTCCTGAGCTTAAGCCATTAGCCCTCCTGAGACTCCTGAGTAGCTGGGACTATATGTGTACAACACGGTACCTGGTCAGCATCTAATTGTTTTAAATTGCACTTATTTAACTACTATGAATATAAATAATCCTTCATAGAGTTATTGGCCATTTAAATTTCTTTCTTTTTGGTAAATTGGCTTTTTAAAATCAATTTTTTATTCTTTTCATTAATACTAACAATCTTTTAGCTACGTTATTCTCTGTTACCCTTCCTTCCTCAACTTTTCATTTGAACTTCACCATTATTGTGATTTTTTTTGTGTGTGTACAAAGGCAGGAGAATCGCTTGAACCTGGGAGGCAAAGGTCACGGTGATCTGAGATCACGCCATTGGACTCCAGCCTGGGCAACAGAGTGAGACACCATCTAAAAAAAAATTTTTTTTTTACTGTGTATAGAGTACTAAGGGAGCACTGAAGACCATAACCATGATGGTGATTGAAGAGGTCAAGGGAAGCTTCCCAAAGTGGGTGAGTACTGAGCAGAGGGAGTCCTGAAGGACAGGCATAGGGCTAGGACTAGATACAACAGCCTAAATAAGGCATGGAAGTAAGAAATATGTATCCCGAAGTAAGAATTTTGACTCAGTTATTTTGACATCATATGACTTTGACTTCCCGCTAGTGGTTTTGTGGCAGGCCACGTGTCACTAATGCAGGCCTCTATCACAACTGTTTCAGTATTGACTGAGTGGTTTCGTTAAATATTAAAAACTAAAAAAAGCTGGTGACCTTATACAAAGGCTGGAGTGTAACAAAAGCCCACCAAGAGTTTTGCCTAGGTCTTTCCTGGGCCTTAAAGCATGACAAAATAATGAAGGAATTCTTAACAGGACCTATATTTAGGATTAAACAAGTTTTATTGTGGGTCTGAAGAAACTCCCCCAGGCCTCCATAAACAAGTTTTTTGGAGGTCTTAAAGAACTCCCCCAAACTTCCGTGATTTAGCAGGAAACAAGATAAGCGTAATCACCCCAAGACCTGGACCCATTTAGATTAAGTAAATTTACTGAGGCTTCAGAGGAAGGCCTTCAGGACTCAGACCTTAGGTATGGATTAAAATAAGTTAATCACTTATGTCTTTAGATGAATGTACACTTAACACATTGACATATAGCTTAGAAGGTATATAAGCTCTGGAAAACTGTAATTTTGAGTTGGTCTAGTGATAATTTCCAGGCCTTCTCCCTGTAACAGGTTACAGAAATAAAACTCTCTTCCTCCCTGGTTCATCTGCATCTCATTATTGGGCCATCAGAAATAGCAGCCCAACCCTCAGTTTGGTCCAGGAACAGTTTTTTCATTGATATCTCACAAATGTGTGCAGCAAACAGCTTTGACCCTCACCTAACCCATCACCGAGTCAGTGCTGTTATCATCATCATCCCTGGGATAATAAAAAAGGACAAGGAAAAAAAAAGGAGGGGGGAGGGAGAGACTGAAATGCAAGGATGAGATGAAGGAGTGTCATACATATTAATTAATAATTTAGTCGTCGCTTCAGCAGTACATATGCTAAGACTGAAACAATACAGAGAAGATTAGCATGGGCTGTGAGCAAGGATGACATGCAAATTCTTGAAGCATTTCATATTTTGTGCAATACCAGAGATCATTTCACTAACTGCTGACTGGCACTAAGGAAACGGTGTGAATCAAAGCAAAATGGGTGCCACCCAGTATTCAATTGTGATTTTCACTACACGAGAAAAACAAATAGGCAGTGTTCACTGGCTCTGGCCTGAAGGAGTCAAAGCTGAAGACGGATCCCCTCACCTCAGGCTGTGACAAATACCCAAGCCATGTCTTGGGACCTGCAGTGGCCCCTGAAGCCCAATTCGTAGTCAAAGAACAAATAAGACAAAGACTCAAGAGTCCTCTGTTAAGAAGAAAACCATTTTTTTGCATACAAACATGAAAATCAGAAAATCAGATAGTGTTCAGGCTTTTTGCATCTAAGAATGATAAGCACCTGGGCTGGAATCTGTAAGTTGGCTACCATAGCCGTGTAATGTCAATAGAGGCCAGAGAGTGGTGACATTTGAGGACCAGTTCCAAGAAAAGACAAACATTTTGAAACTTAAATCAGAAATGGCTGATAAAGAAAATGTCAACAGATTCATGAGGAGCAAAAATAATACAATGGTGATAAAAACTGCATTCCTTTAAAAGCTTCTAATGAACTGACCAATTCAACTACAGTAATTGTCACACATAAATTTGAGGATAATAAACTCGGAAGTTGTTACCAACTGAAGATGACCCCCAACATCAACGTATGGCATTAATATAAGACATTTCACCTTAACAATAATAGTAAACAGAAACAAATAATTGCAGAAAAACAAAAGCAAGAGGCTGACATACCCAAGAATTCTGTGTTGGAATCTTCTTGTGGCCAAATTGTTCAGTCTAAGATTAATTCATTTAGAAAACCTCTACAAGTCAAAGATGAGAGTTTTGCAGCAACAAAGAAATTTTCAATTACTATTCCTAAAGCCACAGAGCCTCAGCCTATAAACACCAGCAGTGGAACAGCGAAAAGTAATAGAGCCTCAAATATGACTGCCACTGTTACCCACACAATGGGTGAGTTCCGTCACTTGACCAGTGACAGTCCAATGACCACAACCAAGGAAAATTTAACAAGGGGATTTCATTACTTGCAACAAGTAAGGAGAATACTGGGGATAATTCCCAAAGCAGTCCCTCCTAGAACAAAGCTGAAAACAGGGCTTGTATTGGGCTGCTTAACTAAGTCATCGTATGCAGAGGTAAAGTCATCCATCGTGCTTCTGCATACATCACATGTACAGACAGTGGCAAATAAATTCCTCCTTGGGTGGGATTTTTTTGTATGGTAATGTGGGGGAGTTTGCCAAATTAATCTCCAATTCAGAGGGCATCTCTGGATCCAATGAGTTTTGGTTTGTTTCTTCCTGGAACTTTTTGAAACAACAAAAATTCAAGGTGCAACAGTTATAAGTGTATACTTGTTCACAGTGTGTGCAAGGACCTTGGGTTGCACTAAATGTAACCTGGGGTACACCAAATGTAATGCTAACTTTGTGCGATCTCTTATCAGAAATCATCCAATAAGGCTGGGCGCCGTGGCTCACGCCTGTAATCGTAGCACTTTGGGAGGCCAAGGTGGGTGGATCACTTGAGGTAAGGAGTTCAAGACCACCCTGGCCATCATGGTGAAACCCCATCTTTTAAAAAAAAAGAAATCATCCAGTAATACCCAGGACACTGTGAAAGAAGGCATCAGTAGAACTTCAGCCTTGTTTATAATTAGGAAGAGGTCTCATAAAAAAGAATTATTACAATCAAAATCAGTTTTATCTAGTGTCAAAACCAGATCTTCTCAGGACATAGAAAAGAAGGCACAATCAAGAAGCATAGCATCTGATCTATTGGGCAGAAGGTTGCCAAAATAAAGTTTTAAAAAGGAAAAAAAAAAGGAGCATAGAATGTGAAATTGTAGCCAGACCTGCTTCATCTTACTTTTTTTAATTTATTTTTTTAGAGACAGCGTCTCATTACGTTGTCCAGGCTGGTCTTGAACTCCTGGCTTCAAGGGATCCTCCTACCTCAGCCTCCCGAAGTTGTGGGATTACAGGTATGACCCACCACCCCAACTCCTGCTTCATCTTCTAATGCCAAACTGATAGAAAAATCCAAACCTATTGACCAGTGAAGACATACTATAGCAAAACCAACTGCTGATAGTAGATCAACTCAATCCAAAGAAAATCCAGAAGACAGAAAAGCTCATCTGAATGAGTGGAAGCTGGCAAAGAAACAGTGCTGAAAAGGCCTCCTAACTCAATAGTTACCTAGTGTGAGTCTTAAGGACGAAATGAAAAACGATTTGGGTCCTTTTGGACTACCATGCCAGAAAATGAACAAAAACTATTTACTGAAAAGGTAAGCAACACATTTTCTGAATGTCTAAACCTAATTAATGAGGGATGCCCAGAAGAAGAAATATTTGTCACACTGAACAATCTGATTAAAAATATTCCAGATGCCAAAAATCTTTTAAAATATTGAATATGTCTTACGCACACTGAACCAACACCAAGTCCTATTTAAAGTATTCTAGCAATCTATGAGAAGGCCATTCTGGCAGGGGCTCAGCCTATTGAAGAGATGCAACACACAACTGTAGATATTCTAACAATAAAGAGTTAAGAAAATGTCAGTTTTGGAGAAAATATTGAGGAGGCTTGTGCAACCAAGGAACAAGTCCAAGAGGTCAACACGGAAGACACAACTGTTAATCTGGAGTCAGGAAAACTAGAAATGGGGAATATACATATTTTTTTAATGCTTCCACAGACACTGAAGAGAACAGACATCAAGGAAATGTGCTGTTTCAAGATTCTGAAAAACAGCAAGATGACAAAACAAAAGATCCAACCGATAATGTTAAAATCCCCAATACAGAAACTAGGGCAAGTTCCTTAATTAATATAATGTTATTTACTATGCATACTTGCAACATGTAAAAAAAAGAAGGTGCAATTTGATTAAACAAACATTTAAAGAGCTGAAGTTTTTAACACCAGTGAGATGTTCTCAATGTCAACATAAAACTTTAACATTGCCAGGTATGTTGAAAGATCACTGGTGTCCTTGCATGTCTTCATTGGAAGAGTTAACAGAGTTGGGAAGTGATACTGATGCCATTGTATGCTGTCCTAATGTAGCACAATGCTGAACGTACTCTGAGACTGAAATAACAGATGAAATAGAAAGCTCTGGTAATGAAAAAAATACCAAGGCCACCTCCCTCAAACTACTATCACCAAATCGTGAAATGCAAGAGAGGGGACATGGGAGATGATGCTGGAAGCAGTGGGCAGGAGCCAAATCACAGAGGTCCATGCACCATTTAAAAAGGCTTCGACTTAACCTTGTGGGTGATGGGGAGGACTGAAGAGCTTTTAAGCAGGGAAGCAGCATGATTCAACTGCCAAGGAGATAAGAGGAAATGCTCAAACCTGTCTCTCTGAGCTGGGGGTTGGGTTTTATAAACATAGGGTAATAAGGTGTGATCTGATTGCATTTTGCAATGAGATGATGCCAGGAGGCATGATATGATTGGATCCTGCCATGAGGTGATGCTAGAACTCATCTGATTGGATTCTGGATCCTGCTATGCAGTATCTGCTTCTCAATTCAGTCTCCCCCACGCTTCTTGGTCTGAGCACTCAGGTTTCCCATGTGGTAGCACATGTGTTCATCTGCGCATGCTCAGGTTACATGACTTTCAACCTGGGGTCCATGGCAACTGAGAAATAACTCACAACTTTGTTACATAAAAGTTGAACCAGATTGGCCTGATGTGGTTGCAATAATGCAAGACAGAAAATTCAGAAAGAGGAGTAGAGGGCAAAAGCAAGGGCAGGAATTCAGATTTTGGTTGTGCTGTTTGGTTACGGTAGGTCTTTGTAGGTCTTTTTAAATACAAGGATCTTGAGAAATTAGACATTAAGTTCTTAAAACTTTTCTTATCATATCCTTTAAAGGCATTGTTTTTCAAAGAAAGAAGTAATTTTGCATCCCAGCAGACATCTGGCAACGTGTAGAGATATTTTTGGTTGTCACAACTGGAGGGGAGGGGTGCTACCGACATCAAGTAGGTAGGGCCCAAGGTTGCTGCTTAGCATTCTACAATGCACCAAACAGTCTTCCATAAAAAAGAATTATCTGGCCCAAATATCAATAGTGCTAAGATTGATACACTTGGTTCTGGGGACTACAGGAATACCAGCATCCTACTTTATAATTTTGCCCAGGGCCAGACATTGGAGAGTATGGATGGGTCAATTAAAAAACATCACCACCAGTGAATAGCCAATGAATGGAATCTGAGTGTTGGCAGAGAAATCAAAAGGTATCTAACTCAACCACTCAGCTGATATTTGAATATGTGCTTCAATAACCTGTCAGTGCATGAGGAAGTTCATTACACAAAACACCTCTAACATATCCACAGGTTGAGAGCCTAACTTTAAAGAATCTCATCTTTCGAAAGGTGTTCAGTTTCTATTTTTCAGTCTAAAATTGGCCTCTCTATAACAAGTAACCACTGGACCCAGTTTCACTTCTTAGGTTTGCAAAGAACAATTTCTTTTCATCATAATTATCTTTGAGATTTACAAAAGCATAAATTCTGTTTCTCCTGTGCTATGACTTTAGCTTTACATAAAGAATAAGAGTGGGCTGGGCACAGTGGTTCACCCCCTGTAATCCCAGCAATTTGGGAGGCTGAGGCGGGTGGATTGCTTGAGTTCAGGAGTTGGAGACCAGCCTGGGCAACATGGTGAAACCTCTTCTCTACAAAAAATACAAAAATTAGCCAGATGTAGTGGCATACATCTCTAGTCCTAGCTACCTGGGAAGCTGAAGTGTGAAGATGGCTTGAGCCCAGGACGCAGAGGTTGTGGTGAGCCAAGATCATGCCACTGCACTCCAGTCTGGGTGACAGAGCCAGGCCCTGGGCTCAAAAAAAAAAAAAAAAAAGGGAGTAAGAGTGAGTGAGCACATAGCATTTTCTTTTCTCTTTTTTTTTTTTGAGATGGAGTCTTGCTCTACCACGAGGCTGGAGTGCAGTGGCCCAATTCCGGCTCACTGCAACTTCCATTTTCCGGTTTCAAGCAATTCTCCTGCCTCAGCCTCCCGAGTAGCTGGGACTACATGCACGCACCACCACGCCCAGCTAATTTTTTATATTTTTAGTAGAGACGGGGTTTCATCATGTTGGCCACAATAGTCTCGATCTCTCGACATCGTGATCTGCCTGCCTCAGCCTCCCAAAATGCTGGGATTACAGGCGTGAGCCACCGCTCCCGGCCAGCGTTTTCTTTATACATAAAGAGAGGAGCACATAAAGAGGCAAAGCAAATAAATTATATCTTGGAAGTTTGGACTTGGGTAAAAACATTTTAAAGAAAACTTTACAATGGCAAGGGAAAACTGTCAAGAATCAACAAAGACAATTCATTAACTCTGGACAGAACTTAGGAAAAGCTTCTGATAAGAAAAATGAACCAAAGATTCAGATGCTAAGAGGAACGAAGAAAAACAGGGAACACAAAATATAAATAAGTCAGGAAAAATAAAAATAGGCAAACAAGAACAAACATAAAAGAAACAAGATGATAGTAAATGGCATCTGAATTTTAAGAAGAAGCAACACACGCCGGCTTAGTAGCAATTTACCTGTAAGTATGGCTCTCTCTGGCCTGAGGCCCTAGGAAATTATATGAGGCCTTTCCTTCTGAATTATTATAATGGGGACATCAGGTTAAAGTAAACACCAAAAGCAGTCTTCTTCCACCTCCTTCTCCTTCTCTTTCTCCTTCCCCTCCTCTTCCTTTTTTTTTTTTGAGAAGGCTGGGATTAGGGGTTATGGGAACTGGGTGGAGTCAGGGGAGTGGGCTAACAACTAGGGGAAAGTTGTACAAATTTGTATTAGCAATGGGAAGGTTTTTAACCATATATAACATGTATATACACAGATATATGTATACACATACATACACACACACACACACACACACACACACACACACACATTATCACAATGAAAAAAATAGCAACTAAAAACATTTTCCTGCCTTCTCTCTTCCTGCTCAGTCACCAGCAGCAGCAGCCCAGGTCAGGGCAGTCTTTCACATTCCCAGTTCCCTGTAGATGGACCTCTCATCACTGTAGTACATAGATCCTGTCATATTTATAGGAAACACAGTGACTCAGCAACCACACCACTGCCACTGTCCCGCTCAGTCCATCAGTCAAACATCAAATTTGAGACAGCACTGGCTGGGCCCACCAGGATGAAGGGTGTGGACACAGAGCAACACACCCTTCTGTTTCTTGTCTAGGCCCATTTTGTGTGGGTTTAGAATCTAGAAACCTGATGGGAGAGTCTTCATTTCTTACTGAAATTAAGAGCATCACAGCCCCTGGTGGCAAGTGGCAAGAGACTGCATTCTTCAGGCCAAACAGGTGAGGTCAGCTTCAATTACCCCTGGGCAATTGGGTTCACTGAATTTGGTGGTTCCTGGCCAGGACTGCATAACAGACACAGAGGCCTAAGGGGGTGCAGACAACTGGGAGGGGCTCTCTGCCTCCTGCCTCATTGTGAGGCCCAGGTTTCCAGTCAGGCCGAGTGTGCTGCTGCCCTCAGGGACCCACTGCAGAGGAGGAACTCTGGGAGCATCCCACACCAAGGAGAGCAGTCTTTCCCCCAACTAAGCCACTGCCCAACGCCATTACCTTAGGAAAGGTGCTTTGTGATACCTTGACCTGGACAGCCAAGAGACCACGAGATGGCAGCAGAGGACACAGCCCTGGACACGAAACCTGAGCCATCTTGCCAAAAAGCAGATTCAGAAACCGAAAAGAGTTCATTTGTGAAATATCGTCAGTTATCTATAATCATGTGTTAAAAGCCAGAATAAATGACAGAATTTCAAAGAAATGAGGGTCAAATTTATTTGCATGGATAATTTCCCAACCACCAATGTGCCACAGCTGCATATGAAGCCACATATCATGAACCAAATTTCTCTAATGTTTAAAAGAAGAGATAGGGGTCACGGCCTTTAAACACTGACGTCAGCGGAAACCTTGTCAGTTTCTTCTTTCTGTGAAGTTCTCATTCAAGTAAAATGAGTGACCTCCACAGAGGCTGCCAAACTGATGAAGAAAGAGGCAGATACAGTGGTTGCTGGGAACCACTGCAGCAAAGCAGAACACTGTCACGGAGCAGCCCAGGACTCTGACAATAGGCAGTGTGGAGGGGGAATAATAAGGAACACAGGACAAGTCTCAAACAGTCTTTGCTTGCAGCTGGCAGAGGATAATGCACAGGAAAGCGGCATTAGTGGCACTGGAACTAAATCCCAAATCTGACTTCTCATCTAATGCGCCTTCCATTGTTACATATTTCCACCGCCCCTACTCCTCAGCTGTGACTAACAAATATGTCTCCAGACATTGCAAAATATCCTCTGAGAAACAAAATGACCCTTCTCTCAGAACAAAAATGCCCTAGAGGCTATGATAAAAAGTTTTATCAGAAAGGTTTTGAGAATTTAATGTTTAATCTAAGACTCTTGGACTTCGCAAGATCTATGTGAACTGTATCATATATCCAAAACCTGAATTGCTACTACGTTTGTCTAACGCAGACTGATGATTGAAGGGCTATAGCTGAATCTGGCTCTTGATTTTTTTTTTTTTTTTTTTTTTTTTTTAAATAGAGACAGGGTTTCACCATGTTGCTCAGGCTGATCTCACTGGCTCTTGATTTTTAAGAAATTATCATTTAAACCACTTCTACAGGCAATTTATTTTCAACACCTGAAGTGGTTTACAGTTTCAAACTACTTTTCCTTGTGTGATTTTATTTTAGCCTTGATACTCTAGTAAGGTAGAGAGAATAAATATTATTACTATAACCTTCAAGTGAACAAAAGGTAGTTGAGAAAGGTTTGACTTGCCCAAGCAACAGAATTAGAATCTACGTTTCCTGATTCCCAGTCCTATTATTTTTTTGAGGAAAAATTTCTAGTAAGAACTTCACTTAGGGGTTCATGAAACCAAACCAAAAAAGTAGGTATGGGCATAACTGCTGGAACAGATAAATTTCAACTGCTAATTTGTTAAAAAATCATCAAAAATGATTAACTCTGTTTCTTTCTCTTTTTTTTTTTTCCCAGAGACAGAGTCTTGCTTTGTCTCCCAGGCTGGAGTGCAGTGGTGCAATCTTGACTCACTGCAACCTCCGCCTCCCGGGTTCAAGCAATTCTCCTGCCTCAGCCTCCCAAGTAGCTGGGATTACAGGCACCGGCCACCATGCTCTCCTAATTTTTTTTTTTTTTTTTTAGTAGAGACGGCCACCATGTTGGCCAGGCTGGTCTCGAACTCCTGACCTCAGGTGACCCACCCACCTAGGCCTCCCAAAGTGCTGGGATTATAGGCATGAACCACCGAGCCCAGCCAACTATGTTTCTTTTAATGAAGTATTTCTGCTTCCCCCTCTCCTTGCAGGCACTGCCCTTCTGGCTTTCCTTAAGTTGGGTGTAGCTATATGACTTGGTTTGGCCACTGAATGAGTGGAAGTGACATGAATGTATCCCTTCAGGGCAGCATTTAAGAGTCTAAGAACAGTTCTTCATGCTTACTTCACATTCTGACCAGACATAACCTCAACCCTCATAGTGACAGGGCAGGATCTCAAAATGGTGGCACTCCATGAACTTGGGTACCTGAAACACTTGCAATGAGCAGAACCCCTTGCCAGCCTACTTTGGACACGCAGTATGAGAAATAAACCTGTGTGGTTTTAAGCCACTGTGGTTTTGGCATTTACCACAGCCTAGCCTCATCTGACTGATGCAGGTTAATTTCCACCGCCATCAAGCTTGTCTAGGAACTAGAATGCAGTATCTAATCTGATCACATTACTAAAGCCTGGAAAACAGAGCAAATTGTTCATTTTCTTCCCTCAGCTTCCTCATCTACCACCTTCTGACTTTCAAGAAAATTATTCTTTTCTCAGTCCTGCACACATGAGCTCTCCATTACTCTGGCAATTAGACTGGGGGAGAGGAAGAAATGCAGAAGGCCTAGATCTTTTCTCATTCCAGAGCCTGATCCCAGAACTGTCCCCACCCACTAGTACTCACACTTAACCCTGTCCTAGGAAGATTATTACCGCTCTTCCAAGGTGTTATAGAGGAGCTGCAGCAGGCGCCACTGCAATGCCAAGGCAAGGCAGCCAGGCTGCGCTCCGTACTCACTGGTGCCTGGGCCTGGCTAGGCCAGGAGAAGCAGCATTCTCTAGGGAAAGAAGCCTTCTCAAGTGGGAACAAAAATAAGAATGAGGCGAACAGCCATCCCGGGCACTATGTGAATTTGGGGTGAGTTCTCTTGGTACTCCAGCTCTGGTCAATTTCTAGTTTCTAGCGGCTAGTAAGCTGCCCAGCGGCTGCTGCTACTGGGACTCCCAGTTCTCCTGGGCTTTTCCCAAGCCCACGCGAGCCTGTTATCTTTGCACACTTGCAAAGGTCACAAACGGTGGGGGTTGAACGCAGCCAGAACTTCAGCAACCCGATCGCAGCCGGGATCAAAGGTCGGCGGGTCCGACCAGACGCCGAGCCTGCGCAGTCCCGCTCCCGCGTTGAAGAGAAAGGGTGGCGACAGCACGGGCTCGTTACACCGGCGTGCTCGCAAGAGGCGGGAAAGCGGTAGGGAGAGACGCGGGTCGCAGCGTTCCTCCCTCTGCCTACCCTATCTAACCGCCTCCCCAGCAAGCCTGTTCCTCCTTCGGCGCCCAGGCCCCAGGGGGAGGGGACAAGAAACGCCCTGCGTTTCTGACTCATCATCTCCAACCCCTTTCTCGCGCGCGCTCCAAGTCTCAGGACTTCGGACCTGCGCCCTCCTACGAGGGGGTGCGACGACAGCATCTGGGAAGTCTCAGCTCTGCCAAGCGCCAACTCCGAGCCCTCGCCAGTCTGTGAAGCTGCCAGCGCAGGGCTGGCAACCCAGAGCTAGCTGTCAATTGCCGTGGCTGGGGGAGCGGCACGCCAGTGCAGGACCGCCCGCCCGGCTCCTCCCCGAACGCGGGGCCAGTGGTCGCGTCCGAGGAAGCGCTAGGCTAGGCCCAGACTACCCCGCCTTGCGTCACTCAGCACATCCACAGCGCCCCCACCGCCCCCCACCGCGGAGGGAAGGCTCTTTCCCAGTCGGTCACGGGCCAGCAGGGCATCCTGGGACTTGTAGTCTCCGCAGCAGTAGAAAGGAGCTGGATCGAAAGGGGAACTGGAACACTTCTGAATTGGATTCAGGGAGTTGGCGTGTGCAGGGTCCGGGGTTTGGAGTGGATGGGATTATAAAAGGTGGACCGAAGAGAAGAGTGAGATGAGGCAGATGTGAAGCTCTATAGGGAGGTGACGGGGAAGGAGGATATGGATGGAAGGGAGAAAGCAGCTTTTCAGGGTGGTGAGGTGAGGATATATTCTCGTCCAGGTATATCTTCCCTTAACAGGGAAGGAACAAAAAGGGGCCTGCTCTGAGTGAAAACTGAAGGCACTCCCGGACTTCATATTTGACTCAAGGGATCCCAGCTAACTTCTGAGTTTGGTGGGGTGGGGATGCAGGAATGTCTGGAGAGCATTCTCTCAGGGTGGAAGGAGAGCAACAGGTGTCTGCTCCCGCTGTCCCGCCCTCTCATTTGCTCCTGTGTTGGCCACCATGGGACCATTCTCCAAACCAGGAACCTCCTCCAACTCAGAGAAGCCCTGAAAACCAGAGATAGGTGTGAGCAAATTGTAGAGGTGAGAAGAAACTCCAGACAGAAGCAACTGCTTTCTCCTGCCCAATTTTTTATCCTGTTTCCCGTAGTCCTTCCAATATTTAGGCAGCTTCCTAATGCTTCCCCACTCTTTTAACCTCAATCATTTGGATTCCCAATTCCCTCTTACCCACCATTAGGGGAGAAATGTCCAAAGCCAGCGAATGCCAATCAGTTTCATTCTAGGACCTCTTCTTTTCTAGGACCTCCTGCCCCATTGTTTTCCCTTAAGTGCCACTGACCAGGATAGCCAGTGGAAAAATTAGTTGGCAGCTAGCTATTCATTCTTTCCTCCCTGCCGCCATACCTCCTGCAGCTCCTGGTAGTGTAAACTCTGTCTCCTGCAGCATCCCGGTTTCCTCTGGCTCAGCAAGAATAGGGCGTGCACTGAGACCAGCACTCCCCCTAGGGTGAAGGCCTCAGCACTGAGCTCCAGCACCAGCAAGCCAGCCTGCTGCAGGTAGACAGGGCTGAGAATGCAGGGATCCCGCACAATGATTGCCCCTGCCCTTTTTGCTTTCCATCTCTTGTCTCCTCATCTTCCCACCTTCTCCTTTATTCGCCAGTACCTTGGAGGGGCCAGTTGGGGCAGGCCCCAAGGCTGTCTTCATCACCTCGACCACCACCACGATGAAACCCAAGATCAAGTTGAAGGTGTTGAATATCATCATGGCCCGCACCTGCCAGTGAGCCAGCTCAGTCCTGTCCAGCCTCAGGGACTCATTCCAATCTCAATCCCCACTTGCAGCCTAGCTGAAGACAAAACTCACCTCCTGCTTCTAAGCCTCCAAACAGGGCCATAAGCCCTCTAACTTTTTTGCTTTCCCTCCTCAGTCATTGAGGCCAGTCAATGGTGACAGCTGAGAGGGCAAGTTTCCCAACACTTAGCCACTTACTTCCTAGGCTGAGGGGTGTAGGTGTCTGTTTTAGGGAGTGGGAGGACAGTACTCTATTCTCTTCCCTCTCACCTTCCAGAGGCGGGGTGCTCTGCGAAGCTCAAGGGTGACAATCCCAGTGAGGAGACCCTGAATGGTGAGAAGGGCAAGTGTTGAGCTCTGGTTCTGTTAGGAAGGGGCTCTGGGACTTTCCTTCCACCCTCCCTTGTGGTGGGTCTTACTGAGACTCCAGGCCCAAGAGGCAGCGCTGTAGCCATGTGACAATCAGAGTTCAGGCAGGCGACTGAGAGGACAAAGGGCACCACAACCACTGCCAGCCATAGCTGGCTCACCTGGGGGGTCAGGGGAGGGTAATTGAGGAGGAACTGTCAGAGATTCCCTTCCCTTCTCATAACTCCTACCTCTTTAGAGATCAGCAAATAGGATTTTATGCAGGGTGGAGGAAAGCAGTCAACCCAGAGCAATGAAGGAAGTGATCATTAGAAATTAAGTATCATTTAATTTTTTCTGCCTCATATTGTGGTTTAGTTACTTACCTGTATGTTTTCCCCACAAGATGGAAGCTACTTGGAGATTAAGGGTCTTGCCTTGTTTATTTCTATGTTTTCTCCACCCTCCTCCCATTCAGAACCTAGCACAGTTTCTGGCACATGGTAGGTGCTCACTCAACATGGATGGATAAATGGACGGAACTGAATTGGGTACAAGTGGACATTCTGAGACCTGGGATGGGGTAGCCTGGCCTCACCGCCAGCACCAAGAGGTGCCCACTCTGCCTGTGCCTTGCCCAGCGTTGTAGCTTTTCCAGACGAAGGCTGTGTCTCTCCTGCTCTTGCCGACCAGCTCTATCTTCCATGGCTCCTTTGCCCGCAAGAACTAGGTGCTTCCTAGGCTGGGAAAAATGCATTATGCGTTCTGCCTATTAGGAGACAGGACATGCAACAACGTGTCTTTCAGCTACACCTCTGCCCACTCCCAATATCCAGGGATTTGAGGTCCAGGGCCTCACACCTACCTTGTCTGAAGCAGCTACTCCAAAGGGATGGGGACCCAGCTGGGTCCTAGGACTTCTGAGGGGCTTGATAGCTCAGAGCAGACGACAAACTTGTCCTGGCAGAGAAAGGCTGTCAGGGATGGGGTGTGGTGGGGCAAAGGTTTCTATGAAGGCCTAAGGATCTAGGGAGTGGCCCTGGGTACATATCAGCCTCAGTTCACTCCACAAGACATCTAGCCTGACCCCACTCTGTTCCCATTTCTCATTACCCCCATTTCTGCCCATCCTGGGTTCCTCTTCTGGTTTCACTTAACCTCATCCCCAGGAACACTATCACTCTGGACCTTAATTTCTCCTCATTTCCATATAATCTTACTCCTTTCTCATAATTAATAATTATGAGAGAGAAGGTACCTCATAGCCAGACAGACCTGGACTGGAATCTTAGTTCTGCTGCTTTTCCATCTGTGTGATCTTAGATCCATTATTATTAGAGATGGAGTTTCACTCTTGTTGCCCAGGCTGGAGTGCAATGGCTTGATCTCAGCTCACCGTAACCTCTGCCTCCTGGGTTGAGGCAATTCTGCCTCAGCCTCCCAGGTAGCTGGGATTACAGGCATGCGCTACCACACCTGGCTAATTTTGTATTTTTAGTAGAGATGGGGTTTCTCCATGTTGGTCAGGCTGGTCTCGAACTCCCAACCTCCAGTGATCCACCCGCCTTGGCCTTCCAAATTGTTGGGATTAGAGGCGTGAACCACCGTGCCCAGCCTATTATTATTAATATTATATTGAGACAGGGGCTCACTGTTGCCCAGGCTGGAATGCAGTGCCACGATCATGGCTCACTGTAGCCTTCATATTCTGGGCTCAAATAATCATCCTGCCTCAGCCTCCCAAGTAGCTGGGATGACAGGCACATGCCACTGTGCCTAGCTAATTTTTAAATTTTTTGTAGAGACAGGGTCTCACCATGTTGCCTGAGCTGGTCTTAAACTCCTGGGCTCAAGAGATACCCCTTCCTTGGCTTTCCAAACTGCTGGGATTACACGTGTGAGCCACTATGTGTGGCCTATTAGATACATGTTTCTACCTGTTTGAACCTCAGTTTGTTCACTGATAAAGGGGGCTAACGATATGACTGTGAAGAGTTGTTGATTTGGGGGTGGGTGCTTGATAACTTTAGTGGTGCTGATGAGGTCACACTGATAAGCCTGATGCCCATACACTAAAGGTGTTATTCAGAAGCTAAGCAGGGGACACATTTCTACAGTCAGAAGCACAATCAGCTGGGCCCAAATATACTCTATAGATTAAAGATATAATAGGAAAGGCCCATCTTGGTACAGAGCCTGAGGTCTGGAGGCAACCAGATCTCTGTAAAATCCCAGATCTACCCTGGGGGCCCTTGGCAAGTTGCTTAATCTCTCTGTTCCCTTATCTATAAAAGGAAGTTAAATAATACGAGCCTCAAGGGGTTGCTTTCAGCATGGAAGAAGAGCTTAGCCCCGTACCTGGCACATAAGTGCTCAATGTTAGTGTCTATCGTCATCATCACTATTATTATTTCTTGTTGCTGACGATAAGAGGGGACTATGCCAGAGGACCCCAGAAGTTAGTACCAGGAGGCAGGGCCCTGGGAAGCAAGTGACCTTTTTGTAAGCGGCTTCTGCCCCATCCGTGCTGTGCTAACATGGGGGGGGGGGGCATCGTATCTACTCTTTCTTTCCCAGCGAGTGGGAGTCACATTTTAAAGGGATCCAGAAAACCGTTGTGTGTCTACTCCTCCTCGATTCCCGTGTGCATTATTTGCTGGCGATGTGAGATGTTGGGCTTGCACTGAGGATCCCAGAGCCTGCAGGCCATTGGAGAACGAGATTCCCTGAAGCCTCATTTTTCTTACTTGTAAATGGGGACTAATTTTATTATAAAGGGTTATTGGAAAGATTATATACTATTAGATAGGTGAACAGGCATTCAGTACATATTGGCTAAATCTGAGTATACTACTTAGCAGTTTGTAGTCTAGACTACAGTCGCCTGGAAGGAAGATACCACTTCTCTTTCATCCCCCCACAGCGCTGAGCCCAGTGCCTGGCACTTAGTAAGCACTCAGTAAATATTTGTTGTATTGAAGAGCCCATGAAAGTGACTTGAGGAATGGAAAATAGAATTCGAGAGGAAGGAGCAGGAATTGTTTATCAAGAACGGAAAGGACTGAAGAGTAACTTTAATAATGTTTCTTATACGGCCGACATTAACTATCTCTATAATCGCCCCCTCCCTCCTCCCCCAAAAGAGAGACAGAAATTGTAAGGGAGAGGCTTTAAGATAAAACCCCAGGAAGAACTTCCCGAGTCTGTGCATGTTGGGGCAGAAAGAGCGGCAGAGCCAACTCCTTCCCTGGTATGTCCGGGTTTAGGGTGGGAGGGGCAGTGCTGCTTGGAGGCTGGGGGAAGGACGAGATGACCTTTCAAAATCTCTTCCAGTCTCCTGTTGGAATCGTCTGTGCGCCCCACCCCCGCTCCCTCCCTTCCTCCCTCCCTCCCGACAGTGCCCCCCGTCTCCAAACCGCCTGCACCCCGCCCCTGGCGGCCGCCTCTCGCGGCTCCCGGGGTCCCCAGCTCCCAGTCCCTGGAGCCAGAGCCCGGCTCCCGCGCGGCTCCCAGCCCCGCCGCGCCGCCCCCCGCATGCTAATGGCCGGGCCGCCTCCCGCCGCACACAATGCGGGCCAGGGCCGGGGGCGGGGGACCGGGGGAGGGGGCGGGGGCCGGGCCGGGGGCGGGGGGCCGGGGCCCGGCGCATCTCCCCGGCCCCACGTAACGCTGACGCCCGCGCCGCCGGCCCGCCGCCCGCCGCCGCCGCCGCCGCCCGCTCCGCCGCCGCCCGCCCGGGGCTCGTGAGTAGCCGCTCCCCCACTCCCGGGCCCCCCCGTCCGCCACCCGGCCCCCGCCCCCGGCCCCCTCCCCCCTCCCGGAGGGGGGGCCCGCTCCGCGCGCCCGGCTCGGAGCAGGTGCAGGGGGCGGGGGCGGGGAGGGGCGCCGGCTCGGCCCCAAGCAAACTTCGCCCGGAGCTCCTGGGGGGGCGGGGTGGGGGTGGCGGCCTCGGAAGCCTGGAGAGCTGGGGGGGGCCCCGAGGGAGGGGGGGGCCAGGTGGAGGAGCTGGGGGAGCAGACACCAAAGGGAAGGGCCAACTGGGGGGGGGATGTGGGGGCGGAGGTGGCGGGTGTCTTTGTAGGGGCCCGAAGGCAGGGCGCGAGGGGCCTGGGGGTGAGGGGCGGCAGAGCCGCGAGCCTGAGTGGATGTGCACCCCCACAAACCCCGGCCCAGGTAGGGCTGGTGGGGGGAGGGGGAAGGAGCCCAAACTCTCCGGGAGCACGGGGTGGCGGGGAGGGGGAGAGGATGGGGGGGTGCTTCCCTCTTTGCGTCCCAAACAAAGTGTCACAAAGAGCTCGGCCCGCGGCAGCAGCGGAGGCGGCTGTAACTCAGCTTTTGTTCTCCTGGCCGGGGGTAGCTGAGCCTTGCCCTCCCTATCTCCCAACCCTGCCCCCCATCATCCTTCTGGCTTATCTTCCTGGGGAGGGGTCTGAGGTGCTGCTGGAGAAACCTCTCGGGCAGATTGCAGGTCCTACCCTACTTAGCAATGTATTTCTGGGAGGGGGATTTTCTCAGAGGCTCTCTCGATCACCCCTGCTTCCCAGTCTGAAGACTGAGGCTCACGTGGGTGCTAAGACTGACTTTTCTAGGGTTAGCTCCAGTTAAGGGGACTTAGGGCTGGCTACATGTCCCCCTTCCTCAAACCCAGGTCCTCCAGAACTTTCAAAATCAAAATCGGGTTGTGTTAGGACATGCCTCTGGGATAAGATTCCCCATGGTGGGGTGGCAGCAGGTGAGCAGATGTGCCTTCCTCTCGCCTCCTGCTGTACCTTTGGAGTCCATGGCTGAGGTCCATGTCCTCATCTCAGGAGAGTGAGGACAGAAAGAAGGAGGGAAGGAGGCTTTACCAAGAACTCAGTCCAAAAAGGCTAGCGAGCTGCACAGTGGAGTGGGTTTGGAGAAGCTATCTGAGCAGTGAGGTTCACAAGGCGATGAAGAGGAGACCATAAAAGCAAACTACTGGTGTGCCTGTGTGATCAAGGTGTCTTGACTCTAGACCAGCTAAGAAGCTCCCTTTCCTTTTAACCCCATCTAGTGCAGTGGTAATCATAACTGTGAGCAGATTTGGGAGGTGTAGGATTCTCAAGAGGGAAAACTGTGGTGTTAGAGGTGACAAGAGACAATTACAGCTGGACCCCAGAAGTCCTGAACCCTTGCTCCTTATATTGTGACCCTAGAAACTTTTGAATTACAAAACTTGAGGGACAGTCTTTGTGGTCCATTTAGGAGACAGATACTTCTATGTACCTGTCCTTGTTGTTTCTAAGTTTTTTCACCAACCATTCCATCCTTCTTTACTAAGGTTTAGTGGTCCACACCCACTTCCCTACCAGCTGCGCCAGAACGTAAGGATAATTGGCCTGTTGCTTTTGAAAGGTTTCTGATATCTATCCCTGGCCCTGCATCCTTATAGAATCCAAATAAGGGCAAGATAACCCCTGATTCCCAGTGGGGGTGGAAAGTAGGTCAGTGCTGCTGTCTGGCCAAGTCTCGAGGATGGTGTTTAAGTCCTGACTATGGAAAACTCTGTGATTATTGCCCAGGGGCAATACACACATGACCTCAGTTCCAAGGCAGTTCATAGTATCCCAGTCCCTGTCAGTTCTTTCCCCTACTAAGAAAAATCATGGGATCAGGTGTCTGGAACCTGGTTTGACACAGAGATGATTCAGGAGATCTTGATCGGGCCTAGGAAGGTATCTCAGTGAGTTTTGTTGATTTTAGGCCACCCTCTGGGAAAACTTTCCCTGCTGGGGAATTCAGCTTCAGTCTGGGCCTTCTTGTGTATCACTCTATTTCTGTTTTGGAAACTGCTATGTGCAAAGTGGTTTATCGTTGTTTTGTTTTGGGAGAGGAAGCTTTGCCCTATTCCCACTCTTCTTGCCTCAGGTATGAGGCCAGCTTCATATGAGATTTTGCTTGCTATCCTACAGATAGTTTTAGGGGCCCTAGAATCTTCTCAGAATCAGAGTATGTGCCCATAGGTTAGTCAGCTATGACCATGCAGTATTCCCAGCATCCCCCCCCCCACCCCCCCACCCCCCCCCTCCCCCGCCACCACCATCTGCTTCCTCTGAATATACCAGATTGGCTGTACACCAGGATGTTCCGGGAATCCCCAGGAGAGCAACAGAATGTGATGGACCCAAATATGATGCCTCAGTAACTCATTCCAGGATGTACAAACTGTAACTGTCAGGATGCTCCTTATAGCTAATTAAAATTCTTCTAGTTACATCTATTTTCTATTAGCTCTTTCTATTTTCAGTGACATCCAAAAGGCCAAAATAATCCCTCTGGTACCACTGGGTTTTTTCTATGGTTTCCAGATAGGAACGAAAAAAAAAATGCTCTAGCTTTTCTGTGTTGTATCGGTGATGCTAAAATGGCAAACAGCCCCTCTAGCACCCCATAGCTCTATCTATGGTACTGAGGTGGCCAAAGTGGCTTCTGTGGTAGCCCACTGCACTCTCCATGGTACTGAAGGGATGACCATTTGTTTTAACATCTCACTGGGGTCCAAAAGAGTCCTGTGACTTAGGACCACAAACATTTTTTTTTGAGGAGGAAGGGACTAACAATATAAATTAGTCCAATCCCCTATTTTACTGATGAGTAAACTGGGAGGTTAAGTGAATTGGTGAAGGTTGTAGCGTTATCAGTGTTCAGACTGGGCCTACAGTAGCCTTGTACACCTCAGTCCTATTCTAATTCACCTTTTGTGACCCTATTCAGTGAGCCTGGCGCAAGGCTCTGAGTCCCAGGAAAAGATCCAGAGGATGAGAGAGGGTGCCCTAATTTGAAGCTACAGAGGTACACATATTAAATGGTAGTGGAGGTCGCCTAGTGACCCTTGGCCAAGGACACTTTGTTAATTAATTGTCTGCTAATAATAATCCTATAGCCCAGATTCCACATGTAACAGGTACCTGCCCCTTCATGGAGTCTTAACACATACAATAAATGTCAAAAATTGAAGAAGCCTTGGACCTCCAGAGCTTTTCTCTCTGCTGACAGGCAGGTTGACTCCTGGCCCAGTTCTTTTCCATTAAAGATCTTTAGGCAAAGTAATGCTTGCATCTTTTTCTTTCTCAGTAACCCATTTCAGTTTCATGATGCCTATTGTAAGGAAGTTCTTTATATCTCAAATATTCTTTCTTAGGCAAAAAAAAAAAAAAAAAAACAAGGTTAGGCCCACATTCATTTAGCCTTGACCAGATACAATTCTATACGAGGCAGAAAGGTAGACTAGATGACTTCTGGTCATCCTTCAGGCCTACTTCCATGAATCTTGATCTGGGGTTTCTTCTAAGTCCTCATGCTGAACTCTCTGCAGCTTAGGATCAGTACCCACCTCCCACCCCCCATCCTCTTCCTCTCATTGCTCTCTTCCCCAGCACTGGAGCTCTGCAAGTCCCAGGCCTAGGGAATTTTAGCCTGGAGAATTTTAACCCCTTCCTGCTCAGAGCATGTGCTGAGTCCCTGTCTGTGCAGATGGCCCAGCCCCGCCCCCCGTCCCTCACTCCAGCCTCTTGAGCTCAGAGCCAGTGTAATCCTCCTCTTGTGTGAGGGAGCCTCTCCCCTGCAGAGAGGAGGAAAGCCTGCCTCAGAACAGCCCTGGACAAAGGGGCTCAGATGCCCCATCATACTGCAGGCTCCAAGGTTTGAAACAAGGGGATGAATCCTATACGGTATTTGCAGTTTTTAACCCCTTCCCCAGGCTAGCTGTGCCCCTTAACTTCCACTCCTCCCCCAACTCTCTCTTCATTCCTTCTCCCTCTGGCTCCCTCCCCCTTCATGCCCCTCCCCCTCTGTCTGTCTTCAGACTCTGCTGCTGGGAGGTGTTTCTCTCCCATGCATGAATGAGTCTCTGTAATGAATGGAAATGAATGGATCAGGAATCCAGGCAGAGGGAGGGAGAATGAAGGGGGGAAGACAGAAAGGGTAAAGGCAGAAGGAAGCACTGTGGAACCTGGAAGGATGTGTGGCTGGCTGGTCAGGGTTCTCAGAGCAACTGGTCACAGTTGGATAACTGGGGAGCATGTCAAGCCCACACCATTTGCTCACCACACCGCACAGCCCAACCTACATGGGAGGGCGGCATACTGTGATGGTCTTCCCCCACCGCCAGGGGGTAGGGTGGTAGCTGTGGTTGTTCTGGACCATGCATTTAAAATACAGAATTTGGGGAAGAAATCTGGATTATCTGGGAGGCTGGTGGACTTGGGAAATCAAGGGGTACAGTTTTTGAGTACAGCAGCCCCTTCGTGCCTCAAGATGCAAGTAGGGAGAAGGGATTGGTTTTTGGAATACAGAGTGCTGAGAGTCTAGGGGTAGGGAGTGACTTTACTGCTGAAAACTAGGGCTCACCTTTTCCTCCAAATCTGTCTCTCTTGCTTTAGCTCCACAGCACCTGTTGCCTTCATTAGCAGCCTTTCCTCCTCTTTCCTGCACTCCCCAGAACCAAAGAATGTGAAGGGGGTCCATGGAGGTGAGTGAAGCTCTGACTTCAACCTACAAGTACCTACAACTGTATACGCCCTCTCCTGCCTACCTCTCTTTCTCTTTGACCTCCCATTGTTAGAAGTTAACTCCTTGGCCCTGACATCTCGATTCCCACACAGCCCCCCCAACTTCCCGAGGTGAGTAGCACCCTGTGTTCCTAGTTCAGACCCCAGCCCACCTTCCCTCGTGTCGTCTTTCTGGCCCTCGAGGCGACGCCCTTGCTTCCTTTACAGCTCTACCTTCACCCTTTGCTCTACGCAGATCTTTCTCCACAGGGCTCACGTCCCCGCGCCCCGAGCGGCCACTTAGCGCCGTCGCCGCCAGCTTTCGACGGCGAACTGGATCTGCAGCGATGCTCCAACGGGCCAGCCGTGAGCACAGGGTCACCTGGGATGGGAGCAGTGAGCTGGTCTGAGAGTCGTGCAGGCGAACGGCGCTTCCCCTGCCCTGTATGCGGGGAAGCGCTTCCGCTTCAACTCTATCCTGGCTTTGCACCTGCGGGCACACCCAGGCGCCCAGGCCTTCCAGTGCCCTCACTGCGGCCACCGTGCGGCACAGCGGGCTCTGCTGCGCTCGCACCTGCGCACACACCAGCCCGAGCGCCCACGTAGTCCTGCTGCACGCCTGCTGCTGGAGTTGGAAGAGCGTGCGCTACTGCGCGAGGCCCGACTGGGGAGAGCCCGAAGCTCAGGGGGCATGCAGGCCACCCCTGCCACTGAGGGCTTGGCGCGGCCCCAGGCTCCTTCATCGTCTGCCTTCCGTTGCCCCTACTGCAAAGGCAAGTTTCGCACCTTGGCGGAGCGCGACGCCACCTGCACATCCTGCACAGGCCTTGGAAGTGCGGCCTGTGTAGTTTCGGCGCCAGCCAGGAGGAGGAGCTGCTGCACCACAGCCTGACCGCCCACGGAGCTCCCGAGCGCCCTCTGGCGGCCACCTCCGCTGCGCCCCAGCCTCAGCCTCCACCCCAGCCCGAACCCAGATCGCTTCCCGAGCCGGAGCCCGAACGTGAGGCAAACCCGGCCCCTGCTCCTGCCGCTCCCGAGGAGCCCCAGCGCCTCCGGAGTTCCGCTGCCAAGTGTGCGGCCAGAGCTTTACACAGTCTTGGTTTCTCAAGGGCCACATGCGCAAGCACAAGGCCTCGTTCGATCACGCGTGTCCCGTGTGTGGCCGCTGCTTCAAGGAGCCCTGGTTCCTTAAGACCACATGAAGGTGCACGCCAGCAAGCTGGGCCCACTGCGCGCCCCGGGGCCTGGCTCCGGGCCTGCCCAGGCTCCCCAGCCTCCTGACCTGGGCCTACTGGCCTATGAGCCCTTGGGCCCAGCGCTCCTCTTGGCTCCGGCGCCTACCTCGGCCGAGCGCCGTGAGCCCCCGAGCCTCTTGGGCTACCTGAGCCTGCGAGCTGGAGAGGGCCGGCCCAATGGTGAGGGTGCTGAGCCCGGGGCCGGCCGCAGCTTCGGAGGCTTCCGCCCGCTATCCTCTGCTCTCCCGGCCCGGGCTCGCCGGCACCGTGCGGAGGAGCCCGAGGAGGAGAGAGGAGGTGGTGGAGGCCGAGGAGGAGACCTGGGCCCGGGGCAGGTCAATGGGCCCTCTGGCTTCCCTGCACCCACGCCCGGGTGAGGGACCGGGGCACTCTGCGCCTGCTGCTGGGGCCCAGGCGAGATCGACTGCCACGCAGGGTATGTAGGGACCCTCCTCTCTGGGGGTACGCTGTGTCCTCCTCTGACTCTTAGGCCGCCACTCCCCTTGTAGCTTCCTTTTTAAAAGAACCTATCTTTTATTTCTCCTTTTTTTTTTTTTTTTTTTTTGCTTTTTCCTGGAGGCTTTGCCATCATCTGAGAACACTTAACTCTTTAGTCACAACAAATCTAACCGCTCAGGTTCCAGTTCCCCCATACCTGCTGTTTCCTCCTGGACCCGAGGGGGAAGCAGCCCTATGGGGTGGGTGTGGGGTGGGTGCGCGGGACCTGGACAGAGTGAAGGGCTCTCTGACTTCCCCTTAACGTATGTGTTGCAGAAGAGAATGGGCTGTTGGTTGGAGGGACCAGGCCTGAAGGGGGCCGGGGCGCCACTGGCAAGGATTGTCCCTTCTGCGGAAAATCTTTCCGCTCGGCACATCACCTCAAAGTGCATCTGCGAGTGCACACAGGTGAGGGAGGCAGCCTCCGGCGTGGGGAGGGGACTGGGGGGGCCAGAAAGGTGAGGGCTGCCGAAACACCGGGAGGTGAAGTTTGCTCCGAAGCGTTCAGTTTGGCTAGATATCACTTGGGAAACGCTCCTTTATTCAATCAAAGTGGGTGGGAGGTTCTGAGGTTGAGGTCTGTAAATTGGGCGAAATTCGGGTGGCTGCGTGCAGTGATCGTGACCCTGTGACCCTATCCCACCCACTCTCCCCAGGCGAGCGGCCCTACAAGTGTCCGCACTGCGACTACGCGGGCACCCAGTCCGGCTCGCTCAAGTATCACCTACAGCGCCACCACAGGGAGCAGAGGAGTGGGGCCGGCCCCGGGCCACCCCCGGAGCCACCGCCCCCTTCCCAGCGGGGTTCGGCCCCGGCATCTGGAACCAAGCCGTCTCCGCAGCGAGCGACCTGGGTGGAGGGCGCCTCGAGCCCCGGCCTCCTTCTAGCGGTGCTGGGCCGGGGTCCCGTCGGAAGCCCGCCAGCCCTGGGAGGACCCTGCGCAACGGGCGTGGCGGTGAGGCCGAACCCCTGGACCTGTCCCTGCGGGCAGGGCCGGGAGGCGAGGCCGGGCCGGGGGGTGCCCTCCACCGCTGCCTCTTCTGCCCTTCGCCACTGGAGCCCCGGAGCTCATGGCCTTGCACCTTCAAGTGCACCACAGCCGCCGGGCTAGGGGCCGCCGGCCACCCCAGGCTGACGCGTCCCCGCCCTATGTCCGAATACCATCAGGAGAGACCCCTCCCAGTCCTTCGCAGGAAGGGGAGGAGGGTTCTGGGCTGTCCAGACCGGGAGAGGCAGGGCTCGGGGGGGCAAGAACGGTAGTGAGCCCTCAGGGCGATTAGCTTAGTGAGCTTACCCCGCCGGAGCGGGGGAGCGCTAGAGGTAGTTGGGTAGAGACGCCAGCAGGGGGCAGCGTGGGGACCCATATCCCAGCCCCAGGCGGACCAGAGGTGGAGGGGGCGGCGGGCGTAGGAGGGTGGGCTGGTGGTACCCACCCAGCCCAAGGGAGTCACAGTGCCTTAGAAGTGGCAGAGGTGAGGGTCAAGAACGGGGTCCCAGGGCTGGCAGAGAGGGTTTGTGTCCCTGTTGAGGAGCCACTCTGCCAGTCTTTGCTGGTCCATAGGCGTGAGAGTTTATTTTTGTACAAGGGGTGAGGGTGGGGGGCACTGTACCCTTCTAGCCCCATCAGGGGCCCTGTAGACGTTGCTATTTTTGGTACGATTCCTGTCATCCCTGTCGCAGAGTCGTGTCCCCAATAAACAGGTGTCTTGAGGCACAGGGCCCTGTGTCTGTCTGGCTACCCATGTCCTGCTCTCCTCCTTGGGCCCTCTGCTCAGGAAACAGTCACCTCTTCAGACAGTTATCACCCAAAGAGTTTGATAAGAAATGCAGAATATTGGGTTTACCCCCCAGGTTTTGATGCAGCAGCTCTGGCGGGGTCCAAGAATTAGCGTTCAACAAGTAGCCAAGCAGGTTCTCCTCCACTGTGGCCTGAGGACCTCATTTTGAGAACTGCTGGACTGAGCTGGATCCCAGTTTGTCTGGGACCAGTTCAGCCTCAAGGAGTAGGTATAATGTGGGAGAAGGAGCTTCTGAGAGTGTGTGGACCCTCCGGGAGCCACTGTGGAGGAGGCACATTCTCCCAGGCTCATACACAGTCAGCTCTGGGCCTGGGAGGGGTAGAGGGGGCCTTCCAGTCTTGGTTTTATTTTCTGTGTTCTAGTTAAGGGCTGGTTGAGGGAAAGCGCTCAAGTTATTTATCACCTTAATCCAGAGGACTAGTGTAGCTCCTTGGAGGCAAAGTATGCGTAAATACATTTAATATAACAATAGTATTATAATAACAGTAATTACATATATAAAGTCTACAGTTCCCCTGTCATACCCTCCTATTATTGTTTGCATAGCTCCATGTCCTGTGGCATCTCAGAATGGAGTCACCAGGAACTCCAGTTGACCTGGCAGAGATGATTCTTCTCAGGGAAAGTCAGGGGGTGAGAAAAGAGGAGTACACAAGCTGCCAGGGAGGGCTGGCATGGGAGTGATGTCCTGGATTCGGTGGCCCAGGATGGGAAAGCACCGGAAGAGGGATAACTTCCCCACCTCCAGGGTATGAAGGCAAGCAACGTGGCTGCTCTGGCTCCTGCAGGAGAAGGCACCAAGCTAGGGAGACTAGAGAGAGTGGTGGCAGGGCAATGCTCTGGTCCTTAGACCTCCTCTGTGTCCAGGAAGCAGAGGGAAGAAATTCAGTGATCACCCAGGGCTCCATTATGCCCCACTGCCATCCCAGCCCAAAGTGTGCTGAGAGGAGAAGCTGCAGGCAAGTTCTGGATCTCTCTAGAAGCCAGGAGAGAAGAGAGAGATGAGTTGGGAGAGGGAGAGAGCTGACTCCCACATAGCCAGGGACAGGAAGAAGGTACATGCAAGAGGGAAGGAGTGTTGGCTGTGGTAGAAATTAGGGATGCTGACTCACCCAGGTCACAGAGGCGTGGTGGGGTCACTTAGGGCTCGAGCATGACTCTGGGGGGTAAGGAAACTACGGTGAATTTAGGGACTTATTTCCTGTCTTTCTTTCCTCCCTCCATCTCTCCCCACAAGCCTGTCAATTCACCTCTCTTTCCTCCCTAGAGTCCTTGAATTTTGCTATTTACTTTTTTTTTTTTTTCAGAGACAAGGGATCGCTGTCACCCACACTGGAGTGCGGTGGCACAAACATAGCTCACTGAAGTCTCAGCTTCCTGGGCTCAAGAGATCCTCCTGCTTCAGCCTCCCAAGTAGCTGGGACTATAGGTGTGCACCCCTCAAAAGTCCAGCTAATTTAAAAAATTATTATTATTATAATTTTTTAGAGACGGGATCTCATTACATTGCCTAGGCTGGTCTTGAACTCCTAGGCTCAAGTGATCCTCCCACCTCAACCTCTGAAAGTCTAAGATTACAGGTATGAACCACCTCACCTGGCATGAGTTTTGCTATTTTAACCCTAGTTCAAGCCAGGCCACTGGCATTCTCCCCTTTCCATCCACTCCAGCACTATACTCCTTGTTCAAGACTCCTTTAACCTATGACCTTGATGCCTCTTAGCCAGGTCCCGGGAAGAGGAGAAAGGTAGACAAGATAACAAATCCAGTCTGTAGCCTCAGCTGGGAGCACAAGTTCAGTTCCCAACCTCCCCCCGGGATTGAATGATCAGAAAAGCCCACCCAGAAAGCTGCCAAAGAGATCACCCCATTCCCAGCCTCACTGTAGGAACTCACCTGCCGGGATAGCCCTAAGATCCCTCCACTGGCCAGGGTGGGAGTGCTGCTCCCAGCGTCGGGGGGGGGTTGCAGGCTGGGGCTGTTTCTTGGTCCTGGGGACGCATCTCCAGAAGAGTCAAGTGTTTCTGGGGCTGAAGGGGAAGCTAGGGTGAGAGCAGAGTATAGAATCCCTCCAGATTACCTTAAGCAACCAAGCTGCTCCATCAGGGAAGAAAAAGCTCCATAGCAACAGGAAGCTGTGAGTCACCATAGCGATCCAGTTGCGAGGGAACCCCCTACCAAGAGGCAGGAAATTGTCAGCAGCATCATTAGAGCAACCAGGGAAGAAGCGACAGGAAACTATAAGGATTGCCTTGGTGAACCAGGAGGGTACAACAGGAAGCTGAGGCAGTTTCCATAGAAACCCAAGGAGAGCTAGAGAGAGAGGTACAGAGGAAGTGCTTCTTAGCAACAGGCTGTTGTAAGCATCACCCTAGCAACCAGAAGGCTCTTTTAGCAGTGGGGAAGCTGTACATAGTTGTCATGGCAACTGGGCTACTTGGCTAGAGAAAGGAATTGCTCAGCAGCAAGCAGCCTGAACATCACCACCATGACCGAGCTGTTGGGAGCCACCCCTTGAGAGGTGCCTCACCCAGGGAAATTTGCTTGACGTCCAGATCCCAGGCCTCCTCCTCGACGCGGGCAGGCAGGGAGCAGGCTCCCGGCGAAAGGCCGGGAAGGGAGGGGCCGGCATGCTCAAAGGATGACACGGCCACGGAGGCCCGAGTGCGGGCGGCTGCAGAGAGTGGGGAGTTGGGGGTGGGGTGCTGGTGTGGGAAAGCCCTCTTGGCTCCCTGGAATGACCCTCAGTCTCATAGAGGGCCTCCCAGTCAGTCCCACCGATTTGGGGACGAGATGCCCTTCCTGACTTTCCACCACACCTCCCCTTTGTATCCTCATTGTCAAGGTCTTCACTCCTGGGGGCCACCCCCCAGCACCCTGGCCCTCACCTCTTCCAGTGAGCAGGGCACTCAGCGTCCGCTCCCCCAAGGGCTTTGATGTCCAGGAAGGGTTTATTTCCAATGCCCATCGAGACCATCTGCTGCACTCGGAGCTCTGGGGAACAGGGACACTTGTTATCAACTTCTTCCTGCCCCTCCCTCTAGCTCTAGCATGTCACGGTTGACTCTTTTTTTTTTCTCCTTCCTAACCCTCATTCCTCCCTCTCATTCCTCTGGTATCTCTTGTTACTCCTTCTGTTGACTATCACAACATGGATGGCGATGATGGTATGACTTCCTCCTCAGATATCTGGCTCTTCTCCCAAGTATGTTGCATCCTGCCCATTCGGCATCCAGCCGCCTGATTTCTACTCTGCATCTTGGGTGTTAAGAGCAAACAAAAGCTCACATTTTTACATACGTTTACAGTTTACAAGTGCTTCCATATAGCTCACCTTACTTAATCATTCCTGTTACACTATTTCATTTTCAGATGAGTGGAATGAAGTTCAGAAAATTAAAACCACAGTGAAACCCAGCAAAAAAACAAAAACTAAAAACAGAACTAACAAACAAAAAACTAGTCCAGGTCACACAGCAAGTAGCAGCAGTTCTTAAATCCAAGTGAGCAGTTCCTCACCTTCTTTTCCAAGCCATTTGCTTTATTATTATTATTAATATTTTATATTATTATTATTATTATTTTCTGTCACCCAGGTTGGAGGACAATGGCGAGATCTCAGCTCACTGCAATCTCCGCCTCCCAGGTTCAAGCGATTCTTCTGCCTCAGTCTCCCGAATAGGTGGGATTACAGGCGCCCGCCACTATGCCAGGCTAATTTTTGTATTTTTAGTAGAGATGGGGTTTCTCCATGTTGGTTAGGCTGGTCTCGAACTTGCAACCTCAGGTGATCTGCCTATCTCGGCCTCCCAAAGTGCTGGGATTACAGGCATGAGCCACCACTCCCAGCCAAAAAATTAAAAAAAAAAAATTCTTTAAAGACAGGGTCTTGCTCTGTCACCCAGGCCATGCCTCTTGTGCACACTGCCGCTGAAGCCACAACTCGAAGCAGAGTCCGCTGTTTCATCGAGGTTCAAGTGCAGTGGCACCATCATAGCTCACGGTAGCCTTGAACATTTGAACTCAAGAGATCCTCCTACCTCACCCCTCAAATAGCTAGGAGTATAGGCACACACCACCATGCCCAGTTAATTTTAAAATTTTTCATAGAAACGGGGTCTCACTATGTGCACAGGCTGTTCTTGAACTCCTGGCCTCAAGCAATCCTCCCACCTCGGCCTCCCAAAATGTGCGGGGGATTACAGGTGTAATCCCCAGCCCCTACTTGTTCTTGCTTCCCTGAAATTTGCCAGCTTTCTCTTTGTTTTTGGTATATCTTAGGCTCATTTCTACCTCAGTAATCTCTCTCAAGCCAGATCTTCAATCTTATTGTAAACCATTCTTTCTTCACCCTATACACTGTTTTCCCAAGCAGTCTGCACACTCTCCAGAAAACTTCCTGTTATAACCCTGACTCCAAGCACCCCCTCCCTCAGCTCTCCAGTACCCTTGTTGTGGGCTGCCTGTCTCCACAGCAGCTGGGCAATAGAACTTGTCCACTTGAGTTTGATCTCTGGCGAGGTTGCCTGCAGAGTGTATGCCTCCCGTGCACGCCGCCGCCGAAACCACAACTCGAAGCAGAGTCCGCTGTCCCCCGATGTTTTCTGTCAGCCCCATGTCAGCAGTCTGAGGAAGAGCAGAGGGCAGCGGGTGAAGACAGAGCGAGTCCTGGCTGGGTGGCACCAGAAGGCAAGCACTGGGCTTCGCCTGGCATCTGATAGATGTGCAGTAAACGTTTGCTCAACCCCTATCATGTGCTGAGGGCTCTACATTTAGTCTTTGTAACAACCATAATTTACAGAAGGGGAAACGAGGCCCAGAGACGTGAAGCAACTTGCACAAAGTCTTCTCACAGCTTATTAAAGCCAGAATGGGACCCAGCGTCTATGGTATTCCAAAGCCAGGCCTTTTCTTCTATGCAATACTCCCCGCTGAATAGCTGGAACTAGTGCAAAGGGTACAAAGTCTAGAAACTCTTAGAATTCATCCCACACTGCCTGATCCAGGACCACAGGTTGCTATAAATGTTTATCTGGATATCAAGGCTGTTTCCCTAAAGCAAGGCTTCCCTCTTCTTGGATTCTTTAGTCAAAGTATAGTGTGCTTTCTCCTCATGCCCTAGCAACCACCCCTAATTCCAGAAGCATGTGTGTCCTTAGTGGGAAAGTTCCTCTTCCAGTCTGGTTTGGAATGTCTCCTAAGTCTCTTTCATGAATGATAAGGAAAACCTCATGAGGTAGACCAATGACAGGGACTTCTAACATCCCCTGACACCCTAACTCGATGGTCAATTACAAGCCAAAGCCTATTCTAGATGATGCAGATTCTAAACCTGCGTTGAGGCTGAATTTCCAGAACATCCTGAGTTCTCAAGAAGAGAATGACTTCCTGTCACCTCCACCACCCACTCCAGAAATTGTACCTTAAAGGCCTGCTTGTAAACAAACATCTCTGACCCGCCTTCAGGGCCCTTGAGCTTGCTGAACAGGAGGAGATGCTCAAAGAGAAAGACATGGCGAAGGCACTTCTTTCGGCCACAGATCACAGTGAAGGGGTCTCGATGCAAGAGCTGTCCCTGCTCCTTCAGATCTATCTGGAGAAAGGAAAAGGAAAAGTGGTTGGCTCAGGGGCCCTTTGTTTGTATTTTACAGGGAGCAAAAATAGATTTATAGGGCAAGAGGCCTAATGCACTGGTTCGCAGGCAGAGTCAGGAAGTCAGGGAAGCCCTCAGCCTAGAGTCCATCCACTGGACGCCACGTACAGCACACCTGGCCGAGAAGCACAGCCCTGTCTCTGAAGATGGGAAGGTGCATTGCACAGCAGGGTTTACAGCCTCCTGTGGGGGAAGCCTTTGCAAGCTGGGGATCCAGGAAGAGAATCAGTGAAGAACTGAAAGGGAAATAGGGCTATTCCAGAGGAGTATACAGGATTCCAACATATTCTGGAACCTCAGGGCTGGAGAAAGACTAGGTAGAGGAGAATAAGGTATGTGTTGGGTGTTGAGATGCAGGAGAAAGTATAGGGTAGATGGGGAAAGATAACAATTAGGAAAGGAACGGGAGAGTTAAGGTGGATGTAGGAACCTGGGGTGTTGGGAGGAAATAGCTTCTTTATTTATGAATGAGAAAAGCGAGGTCCAGTGAAGTTCAGTGACTCAATCAAGGCCACCCAGCTGGTTAGAAATTAGAGCCTGGGCCCTCTGACCTGGAGCCTGGTTCTCCTGTCACCAACCTACACGGCTTCTAAGGCCAGGGCTGGGCAGTTTGAGTGGGAGTGACTGGAGCCAGGGCCTCACCTCACAGCCACGCACTGCCTCCACGGCCAGCAGGTCTCTGCCACGGGCCTCTTGTTCCCGGAGCAGCTGCACAGCAGCCCCGAGGGCCTGGCGCTCAGAACTCAGCTCAGGCCCAGCTTCCCTCAGGAGCTCCTCCAGGAGCCGCCCATACCGAGCCAGCTGTTCCAGGGGCTGCTGCAGGGCTCGGGGCAGGTAAGGGCCAGCCTCCATGGAGCCCTAGGTTGAGGACACAGACAGGTATGAGGGGGAGGGCTGGAGCCTCTGGGGGCCAAGCTCAGGGGTTGGGGGGTGGATGGGTGATACGCTAGGCTTTTGGGTATATATGAAGCCCAGATGCTCCCTAAAGTAAGGCAAAAACCCTTCTCCCTGGAAAGAAAGCAGGTGGGGGCCTGCAGGCCAGCAATCATCATCTATATCTTGAAGGGAAATGGAAGAAGAATTAAAATAGTAATCCCCTATACTCTCTAGCTTTGAACTTTTAAAGTCACTTGTCCATCTTTTGATGTGAGCTTTTCTGATCCTCAGAGCCTCCCTGTGAGCTGACTATAGTGACTAACGCCCCCATTTACCAGATGTGGAAATAGAGGCCTAGAGGAATCAGGAGTCCTGCCTAGTCCCTCAGGTGGCCGGGATAGGAACCCACCCTCACCAGTCCAGTGCTTGCCCCACCCTCGGTATTTCTAGGAGGTGACTGGTAGGTGATGTTCCTGGGCACATCCAGGAAAGTTTTTTTTTTTCTCTGAGGGATTTTGTTGGGTGGGTTTTTAGGTCTTCCTGGCCCTCTTTTCTTCTGAAGGTTGGAGAAAGGGTTACCTTGGTGGAGGGACTGAGCGCAGCCAGAGCATTCTCCAGTTTGTGCCGGTGCTTCACGTACTGGGCGTAAAGGCTGAACTGGTCCCCCTGCGCCGGTAAAGAACAGATAATGCGTCCCTTGTTAGCCCCTGCAGACAAAGGTCTCCCTTCCCCCTCTCCATCCTCTCTGTATCCCAAAGGAGGGATGAGTCACCAGGGAGCACTCAGCCTGCCAGGGAGTGAAGGGCTCCCTGTGGAGAGAGTATAGTCCCAGCAGCCCTTGAGAAGAGGGACACAGAGGCTGGTAGAGGCAGAGGTGCCTACAGAACAGGGCTGGGCCCCAGAGTCATGAGGGCAGTGGGTACTGAGAAGGAGGGACAGATGGATGAGGCTGGAGCAGAGAAGGCAGAGCACTTGGAAGAAGTTGAGGGGATCACTCACGTGGCGAAGGAAGCAGGCCCCAATGCGCAGGGGGTGGGTGGCGCAGCCCTGAAGCTCCCGCAGAAAGTGTGTCCGGTGGAAGCTGCGAAGCCTTTCTCGGGCACTCAGGGCGGCAGCCCAAGTACCCCGAAGTTCAGGAGTCAGCTCAGGCCCAGGGGGTGGTACTGGCTCACTCAAGGTGGTCACGTAATCCTGTTCACAGGCAATCAGCTCAGACACCAGACGCTGCTGGGCACTGCAGGCACAAGAGGAGTGGCAGAGGAGGTGTCATCTGGGCGTGGGAGGGGCCGCTACCCTCAACAAGGTCATCTTCTTTTCCTACTGGGCAGTGGGTCTGCCTCTTGGGCACCAGTTGGGCTGGGATCTCACCTGATGCTTCGCTTGCGCTCCATCCGGGGGGTGCCTACTCCCCAGGGTCCGTCTGGCCCCCCGGCCCGGCCCAACAGCACATGTTCCCGAGGTGAGCACGTCCTGTCTACCACCTCAGTGCTCGTGACCTCCAGGCCTCGGATCAGCACAGCCCGTGGGGGCCTGCCCTCTGCTTCTGGAGCCAGCTCAGGGCCCTCCTCCTCATAGTCCTCTCCACATGGGGCCAGGGAGCAATGAGATGGGGCTGCCCGTGGCCCAGGACTGCTGGGGGAGCAGCAAGGAGCTGAGGCTGGATGAGGGGCTGTGGGGGCCCCACTGGGCCCCTCCGCTGCTGGCACTGTCTGCTCGCCGTCGCCGGTACCCCTGCGGGCTTGCCTCTTCTCCTAGGTGTTGCTGAATCCTCCTCTCCAGCTCTTGGCAGCGTGCCCGGCAGCGGCCCCATTCTCGAAGGGCTGCTGGGCTGCCCAGGTCCAGGGCCAGGGCCCGCATCTCCTGGAAGGTGCCGGCACTGGGCTCTGGGGCCCGCCGCAGGGCCAGTGCAGCCAGCACGGCCTCCCGACCCGGCCCAGCTCCTGCCAGCCGAGCAAAACCCTCATCCACCCATTCATGTGCCTACAAAGTCAAAGGGGTTGGGGATGGGAGAGAAAGGGTAAGGCCCCGTGCTGCTCACAAAGGATGCCCAACAACAGCCCGTGTCCTGTTGCCTGTGGCTTCCCAATGCCCATCACCTTCCCCGTTTTCTCACTGTTCCAGCATCACTGCCTAACCATGTCACTTGGAGTTGGTATGGAGATGGAGGAGCCTTATGAAAGAATAGCCAGTATGTATACGAAGTATATGAGTGGCAGGCTCTGTACTAAGTGCTTTTATATATTGCCTCATGTAATCCCCCACAGCAGCCCTGTGGGCCAGATCTATGGAGGCACAGTCAGGTTTAGTATCTTGTCCCAGGATATTCAGCAAGGAGGTGGCAGAGCTAAGAGTCAAAACCAAGGAGATGGGCTCCTCAGCCTCTGCTTTTAACAGCTTGATCAGCTCTCCAGGCAGAGGGGGAAGTAAATAAATGGAAATGGTGGGCACAGAAGGAAAAGACTCTGCATGCACCTGCTGGAAGAAGCGCTGTAGCCGCAGGGCCCGGTGGAGGCCACTCTCAACCTGCTCCAGCCTCTGTTCAAAGATATCCAGCACCTTCTGGGAGGTGGCATTCTCCTCCAGAGCCAGGGCCTCCCGTGCCTGAGCCAGACGCTCCTGGAGAAGGGAGGCTGTGCTCAGACCTGGTCCTCACTCCCAAGTAGTCTCCGCCTGCCTCCTCTCACCTGCCCTCCTGCCCTTTCTCACCTGGACCTCAGCGCTGAAGGCCCGGAATCGAAGCTCTGTCTCCTGCAGGGCAGACAGGGTATCCCCAGGCACGGTAAATCTCGCCAGCTGCTCCTCTCCTGGGCCCGAGAGCCACTGTAATACCTGAGGCAGATGGGGCAGGAGGGCATGGGGCCATGGAGTGGAAAGGCAAGGAAGGGCTGAGATCCAGAGTCGGCCCCACCACCCCAATCTGTAGAACCTTGAGCAAACTATTGCATCTCATCTGCAACATGTGAGTGACAACAGTGAACAGCTTCCACAAGGGTCAAGTGAGAAACCGAGTAAGAAGTCTTTAGTAATGTGCCAGATGAGAGGGAAGCTGGGCTGATGGGAAGTACTGAGGGAGGTGGGTCAAAGTTTCAGGGCTATGCCTGAGGGTGAAGTACATCACACTGGGGTGAACCAAAGGGAGGATGAGGGTCCTATGGACGACTGAGGACCTTCACCAAGCCTTGGCAACTGATGGGCAAGGGTCCCAGGGACCAGGCCTGGAGGAACAGCACAGAAGGGGTGTGTGTCGGGGTGTGTGTGTTGTGTGTGCTTGTCTGGCTTTAGTTGCCTATTATGGGCCATAAGAACTCTCATGCTGGTTCTGAGATGTTTGACCAAAAACGGATGGTAATGTTTTCCTCTGAAGAAAGGCTGGGAGCTGGGGGTGGGACAGCCCGAGGATGAGAAGTCTCAGACTGTTTCTAATAGCCAGTGCCAATAATAACAACCACTTTTATAGTCCTTTGCTAAACTCATTTGACCTTTCTAACCACCTTGTCAGCCAATTGTTACCATCCCCATTCTACAGATGAGGACTTGGGAACTCAGAGAAGCTTCAGAACTTGTCCAACGTCTTACATAGGGCAGAACTAGAACTCAAGCTGAGCACTTTAGACTCCAAATCTCGTTTTTAAACAGTCGGGGGAAACAGCTAATAAGCAGGTAAGCAAACGGGAGGAGATGCAACCCACCTCTAGGATATTGGCTTAGAGGAAGCCAAAATGAAGGAATCCTGGGAAACAGAAAGTCTTGGCCCCTGCTTTAGCACTGGCCCTGAGATGACCTTTCCCCTGATGCCCACATGCAGGTCCATGAAGTGTTCAGTCACCATGCTTGGGGCTAAGGAGGAGCAATCATATTTCAAAGCCCCCTCTACCCCACATGGTAGGGTGAGAGCAAATCTGTATGGGGCTCTTAACCCCCAGGAGAGAAGAGTCAAGGTTAAAAGAAGCCAGCCTTATTCCTGAATCTTCCCCACAAAGAGGCCTATATTTGCTCTTTCCTTCCAAGGCGAAGGGAGGTGGGACCTTTCTGGCCTCAGGTCTGAGGGATGATATTGCATAAGGAGTTAAGGGTGCCTGTGTGGCAGTGTAACTAATGACCTGGTATCAATAAACATTAATTATTTTTCAGCTAAGGAGGTAGGCACTCCAGGGTCAATCAGCTCTTTTCAGAATCCCCTACGGCACCTGAGCATCTCTCATAATCTCTCAACATCTTCAGTCAAGCATGATATACGGAGGGCAGGGGGAGATCTGGCTTCTTTTCTTTACTGGTGCTACGATACTCCCACCCTCTTGTTGAATCTTACACTTTCCACGATCAACCTCCAACAAAGGTGAGGAGAGAGGGGAGGGGGCATTCAACCAAGCCAGGACAGGAGAACATCATCAACTATACACACCAGCGGGGAAAGGTGCTGGGGGCCATGCTCCCAGGCTGAGTAAGAGGGTCCTGGGAGTTCTGGCTTACCTGCTGGAGTCGCCGCAGGCACTGCCGCTGCTCTTGCTGCTGCACGTGCAGGTTGGAGAGGCGTACGAGCTGGTGAATGGCCTCGTCCACTTCCTGATACAGCGTAGCTGGGCCTTGGCCCTCCAGCCTGGGGGAAGGAGCAGGGAAGAATGAATCACTGCCCTTGCTGAGCCCCTCCATTCTGTCCTCCCAATCCTCCAAGAGATGCAAACATGAGAGGTTGCATAGCAGCATGGATCAAAGCACGGGCTGGACCCCGACTACTTTGGTTTGAATCCTGACTCTTTACTGACCAATGTTGGCCAAGACAGTTAACACTCCTGATCCTCCAAATCCTCATTTGTAATGGTAAATGGCACAGAAGGATGTCGTGGGGGTTATGAGATAGTAAGTGTAAAAGCATGGTATCTTGCCCAGATACACGCACAGTAAGAATGGTCTGGCAGCTAAGTGCTGGCAGCCGTTGGCTGTGTCTCCACCTCCCACTTCCACCTGCCTCCACACACCCATCCCTCGTACTTGCTGCTGTGAGTGGAGCGCAGCCTCATCAGGATGGCCCCCCCCATCCCTCTGCAGTGCCGTAGCCGGGGATCTGCCAGCACCTTCTGCAGGGGCTTGGGCATTCCCACTGCCTCCTGGGGATAGGGAGCAGTTGCCAGTTGGGGTTCCACCAGTGTCTCCACCCCAGCCCCATCCCAATCCCATCCCCCGCTGTCCCGTTTCATTTCATACCTCTCCCTCTGGCTCTGCTGCTCCCTCCAGCTCCTCAATGGCCTGCCGTACCGAGCCCAGCACACCTTGGCACAGGTGGCACAGCCTTACCACTTCCTGAAACCCACATGCAGGGATGGAGTTGAGGATCAGAGTTTAAGAAGGAATCTAAGCCCTAGGGTTGGGGTGAGGTAGCCCCAGAGACTTTTATGGAGGCAGTGCTGAATTCAGTTCTTGACTTTGTTGCTTACTATGATGTATGATGTTGGACAGGTCCAGAAACCTTCCTGAACTTCAGTTCCTCAACTGTAAAGTCAGGATAAGCCAGGCTTCTGTGATTTTTAAGATGATGCCAGCTCAGCAACTAGCATGACCCTGGCACATTGTACAGCTTGGTAACTGTGACTTTCCTTTCCCTCTGTCTTCAGTGGGGCTTCACCCTGTCAAACCCCCCCCCTCTCTGCCTGTTCATGTCTGCTTCCCCTTTGACACTAATGGGGACACTTAGAGACCATCTACAGATCCCTCTTTTGTATTCAGCTCAGATCATGTTTATTTCTCTCTTCTTGAATACTTACAGCACTTATAGTCATAGAATCACATAAGTGCTGGAAGGACCTTTAGCAATTATATTATGATTGCTACACTTCGCTGATGAGGATCCTTAGGGCTGGACATTGGTACAAGGAGCAGGTACAGAAAGGGCACTATTTCTGCAAATGAGGTAAAGTAATTTGGAACAAGAACCAGCCTTTTGACTGTCAGTGCTTTCCAGAAACCCAATGACACTATCTTGCACTCTTCTTTACTTGTTTCATGATTTATCTCCCACCAAAGCAAAGGGCTACTTAATGTCATATTAAGAATATATTTGGCTGGGTACGATAGCTCACACCTGTAATCTTAGCACTTTGGGAGGCTGAGATGGGCAGATCACTTGAGTCCAGGAGTTTGAGACCAGCCTGGGCAACATGGCAAAACCCCGTCTCTTCAAAAAATACAAAAATTAGCTGGGTGTGGTGGCATGTGCCTGTAGCCCCAGCTACTCAGGAGGTTGATGTGGGAGGATCGCTTGAGCTCGGGGGGTCAAGCCTGCACAATAACATGCACTCCAGCCTGGGCAACAGAGTGAGACTGTCTAAAAATAATAATAATTTGTTTAACATACTCCTCCCATCTCCCCCAGTAGACCATGGCACAGTGGACATATTTTCCTCATGATTTGGAATCCATAAATACTTGTTGAACTGAATGGAATGGAAACCACTTTTTTGCAACCCCATGGTATGTCCTTGATCTGGCTTCTCTCCTAGAATGTCTTCAGCTGGGTCATTCGTGGCTCCCAGCATGCCTGGTGGTAGAGGGGGAAGCTTACCTGGTGTACCTCTACCCAGTGACTGGGAGAGGGATCCCTGTGACCTCCTAATTCCCACTGCAGCTCCTCTGGCTTGGCCACTCTTTTCAGATCGTTCTCTGACAGCACCTCAGCACCCTGTAGAGGGTAAGGCAGGGGGTTTCTTCCTGGGCACCCAAGGACTCAGAAACCAGCCTGGGGCTCCAGCCAGCCTCTTCACCTCTCTCCACTACTGATGGGAAACTAGGTGGGAATGAAGGGCTCAAACCTGAAATCCACAGAGTTCAGTTGGAGGGTCATCATGAGTGAGAATCAGCAGTCGCTGAATGAGGGGAGGATCTCCTGAGTCCTAAGGGCAGAGAAGAAAAACCCTAAACTGGGCAATTGGGAGTCCTGGACTGGCCACCAGTGAAGAGTTAGGATCTAGGGGAACTGCCTGTTTAAGGTGTGGTTACCTGAAGTTGGCTTAAGACAGGAAGGAGTGCTGGAGGCAGTGGAGGTGCCTGGCGAAGGTCCAGCAGGATGGACAGCCCCAGTATCTGTAGATCAGGCCTGTGGGGGGCAGGAAGAGCCAAGGATGCTGCTGTGTGTGTGTTCTGAGGAATAGCAGATAAGGCAAGGCAGACATACAGGGTCTGTTCTCAGTTAATAGTCCTCAGGAGAAATTAGTAGCTGGTACATTTGGGAAGAAATGGGCAAGGGCCAAATTCTGGGATGTGTGTACAAGAAGTGACCTAGCAGTCGGGAGTCTATATTCATATTGCTACTAGGTCAAGGGATTAAGGTCTGGAAAGTTAACAATTCTGTTTGGAATGGTATGAATTCAATGTCAGCCTGTAGTATGGTGCCTAACAGGAACTCAGTGCTCAATAAATATTTTGAATATTTATGTTGAATAAGTGAACCAATGTCCTGATGATCTAGGTAGTAGTGGAGGAGAGTGAAAGTCAACAGTGTTGCTTTTGAGGATCAATGAAGATATGAAGCTGGAGGTTGGGGTCAGTAAGGCCAGAAGGCAATGAGTTGAAATCTGAAGGCTGAAGAAGCAGGTGTCCTTAGCAGTCAGAAGGTCAGTGTCCTGAGAAGGAGGTGAGGGTCCTCATGAATCAGGAGTTTAGTGTCCAGGGTGCCAGGACTGGGCCTCGGTTACCTGAGCAGTGAGTGGAGGTAACGAAGAGTAGTGCTCAGGGTGTCTCGGGAGGGTGGAGGCTCCTCAGGAGGGCACCGTGGGGTGATGGTCAGCAGAGCTCGCCCACTCTGGTCCACCCCTCCTGAAGACACAAAATGGCCAGGCTGTCCTGGCTGGGAGCAGTCCACGCCTACCTCCCTTCCACCCTGCTTTCCCCAGCCCCCAAGCCCACCCAATTGCTTCTCTTTCCCCAATCCTTTTTCCCTTCACCCACTGATGCCCACTGACCGGTCAGGATGAGGAATCCAGATGCCATCAAGTCCCAAGCTACATCAGCGTCATCAGAGATGGAGACTGGAAGGCCCTCTTCCGGAATGCTGTCCCCTTTTCCTCCCTGCACAGTCTCCAGCGGAGGTGTTGGAGTGTCAGACAGGAGGCCTTCGGGGTCTGTGTGTCCTGCACAGACTCAGACAGAAAAATGGGACTGAAGTTAAGATGCTTCTGGTTGTTCTGCTCCCAGCCTAACCCTGCTTCTCCTCCTGCTCCCTTCCCGAGGCCGGACCTGCTTTGGCCCTCACCCCATGGGACTCAGTGTCATCTCACCTGCCATACACACCAGACCTGGCCCCTGCTGCTCTCTCTCTCTGGCCTCCTCTTCTGTTGGCTCACAGGCTTCTGGGGGCTGAGGCTCTTTTTTATCTGCTGGTTTGAGCTCCTCTTTTGGCTCAGATTCTGGCTTCCCTGCACCTTCATATTCCTCCTTAACCAGGCTGCATTCTGGAAGCTTGTGCTTACTTGGTGAGGGCACATTGCCAGGGGCTTCTTGGTGGCTGGCCTCTTCCTTGTCCCCAGAGCTCACTGGGGCACTGTCCCCCTCCTCGGCTTAGAGCCCCTCTGCCTGCAGCTCGCTTCTTCTTCTGTTTCCTTTGCCTGTTCTCCGAGGAGTACCAGGTGGTCCTTCAGCCCCTTGGCCTCCTCCTCCTCCTCTAAGCTCCCCTGGCCTCAGGGGGCAAGATTTAGAAACTTCTCCCAAGGCCTCTGCTGGGGCCTCAGACCCCTCCAAGACTACTGCCTCTGGGACAGCCTCAGCTCCTGGGGGGAGACCCAGGGGAGGCTCTGGTGCTGCTCCCCTCGCCGGGTGGGCGTGCTCCATCCTGGTCCCGAGGTCCCAGGCCCTTCTGGTGTATCCATGCCCGGTGTCTCCGGTGGCGGCCTTTCCCTCCAGCACCCTTTCGGGTGGGTATGTCCGGACTCTGGAGAGGCCCGGGGAGCCTTCAGCATCTGTTGGGCTCCCCCTCACGGGCAGCGTCACCTCCAACAGCTCCACGTACTCGCCCTCAGGTCCTTCCACAGGGGCATTGTGCCCATCCCCAGGACTCCGGGTGCCTAGCGCCTCCTCAGGAAGTGGAGGGCTGGGAAGCCCTGGAGGTCCAGAGGGCAGTTCTGGGGGCAGTGTACTTGGCTGATGTCCAACCATGAGGCCCTCTTTGTGCACAAATCGTGGGCAGATGAGCTCAGCCCAGGGCAGCCGCTCGAATCCCAGAGGGCGCAGACAGTAGGCAGGTACTGAGGCGACCTGTTGGCCGGTCCTTGTTGATGCCTTGTAGCCACTCAGGTGTGAATAGGTAGGCACAGGCCTCACTGGGCACAGGAATCTCCTGCACCCGCCCACCCCCAGGGGCCAGACACTTGAGTGCTAGTCGTGGTGCTTGGGCGGCTGAGGGTACCACTTGCAGATAGAAGTCTCCTGGGCGCAGCAGCTGCCAGGGTAGGGCTGCTAGCTGCACCACTACCTGTTCATGCAGGCAGAGCGGCCACCCCCTCATGGAAGAAGAGGAATCCACTGTATTGGGCCTGGGGAGAGAGGGGGAGGCTGCACTCAGGCCTCTGCTGAAGAAACCAGCAGGAGAGGGTAGTTAGAATGGACCCACCCTAGGCAGGACTGGCTCTTTGCCTGGAAAGTTATACTCTCAGGGGAGCAGGAGGAGAGATCTTGGGGTATTCATGTAGCAGAGAGGAAGGGATTGGGACTGATTGGTCTCCTGGTGGTAGGAAGCTTCTCTAGGAAGCTAGTTCCATGTGTGGGAGGGTAAGAACTGAGTCATTACCAAGACATGGTCAGCAGATGCCATTGTCTTGGAGAAATTAAAGACTCTTAGGAGTCTTTATATCTGTACAAATGAAGGATCTCTGTTGAGTCATGTACGGGGGAGTCAGTATCTTGAGAAATTCACATGAGGGGGAGAAAATGTCTGGAATTGGGTCTGGAGGGTTAGGGTCTTGGGGGTTAGTGTTTCTTAGGGGTCAATATTTGGGGAAGATGAATGTGTGTGTCTGTGCGTTAGTATCTGAATGGTCAGTGCCTATGAAGGTCAAACTTTGTGGGAGGTCAGAGAATGAGGCTGAAATGACTCTGGGGGAGATCAGCATTAGGGGAGGCTGTATCTCCAGGTTAGTGGGAGCATTAGTTAGCCTGGCTAGTCTCTAGAGTATGGCAGTGGATCTTGGGGAAGGCAGAATAGTTATGCACGGCCACTCACACAGGCTTCCTGCTGGACTTTGGCAAGCAGGTGCTTGGCCGGTACCAGGAAGTCCAGCGTGTACCTCAGTGCATCTTCCCGATAAGTCCTCTCCACCACCTGGAACACCTGGCCCAACAGGGTGGGGGCTGTTGCCTCGAAGGGTGGATACAGGGCGGCGAGAGTGCTCTGCACACAGTCTTCCACTGGTTCAGGCTCCTGTAGAGATAGGACCAGGCTAGAGATCACCCAATCATGGCTCCTTGGGAGCTGTACTGGTCTAGGGGTGGCTGTGTTCCCCACTGCCCCCATTGTACAATGTGTACAAAAAAGTGGGCACTCAGGAAATGCTGGCTAATGAGCCCAGAATGGGAGTGGGGCTGGGTCAGAGTGCACACACCTGGCAGGGCACTCAACACTCAAACTCTGAGACCTTGGCTTTGGAGATCGGGGAGAATTTGTTGCGAATGCCTCTGATCAGGGCTGTTCTGGGTGCTTGTGAGTTGGGGTGATGGCATAGATCTTTCCCAGGAGAGAAGAAACAGGCTTCTGGGCTAGCAGGGGACTGAGCTTACGGCTGAGAACTCTAGAGGGTGTGAGGAAGATTTCCACACAGTCATCCTGCAAACCCCTTCTCATAAGACCCACCATCCAGAGCTCCCCATCTTAAGTGGAGATGCCATCACCCACAATTATGTCCTAGAGATGATCATTTTGTGAAAGAGAGATGGTCATTTATATGCTAGAGATGGTCATTTGGTGGGGAAGAGGAGGATGGAAAGACTCTCTGTGATTGTCTTGGGTCTTTCTAGCATGTCTCTTCCCTCTCCTGCAGTGGCTCCAAAGCAATCACCCATTCCTAGAGCATGTGGGATTGGGTTATAAAAACTGGGTGGGGGCAGTTGAAGAGAAAAAAGTCACAAAAGGAACCTGTGGGGGAAGGGAGGAGGAAGCCTTGATGGCATGCTTTCGAGCTGGTCTTTTCTGATTCCAGTGGGACCTCTCTCTGCCAACCTCCACTAGGAGTCTCGAAAGACTCAGCCCCGCTTCATCCAGACCCCGCTCCCTAAGTGAGTCAATGAGACGTCTTTCTCCATCCCATAACCTAAATAACCATCCCTTGGGCTTTTCTTTTGCAAACTTCTCTTTCAAGACAGTCTTTGAAGTTCCTTTTACTGGATTTTTTTTCTTTTTGCTGTAAATGGGGAAGGGGATACTCAATGCAGCCTATACCTTGGTCTCTACCGGCCCTACCCCCCATGTCTTGCCTTTGCCGTAGGACAAAGAGCTTATTTTTCTCTTAGCTCCTCCATCCAGAGTTGCCCGTTTGTCTCGACTGTCTGTGAAGTTAGGGCAACCACTGCAGAGACTGGGCATTCAGTGCGTCAGCGCGCAGACCCCGCCCCAAGGTGTGTGGGCGAGCAGACAAGACCCCCAGTGTTCCCCGAACCAGGCGGACGCAGTGCGCGTGGGTGGGGGGAAGGTGGAGATGGGCGGGGGTGAGGCAGAGTAGGACAGTCTGCTCCAAGGCCGGGAGTGGGGAGCTAGAGCTTGAGCAGCGAGGCAGCTGCAACCCATTAGGGGCGGTGAGCTCATGGCTGAGCGAGAGTCTCAGCCACAGGAAACGGCAGAGGCAGGAGGGGGAGGAGGGGTCTGGAGAGGGAGGCGGCGGGCGGGAGCACGGAGACCCAGCCTCCTGCCGGCGGGGGACCAGAGAGGAGACCAGAGAGACTGAGTCAGCTCTCCCTGGCCCAGTTCCTCTCTTCTTTTTCCTCCAGCCTCCCTGCGAGAGGATGCCCTTCCCTCCGTAGAGGGGCGGCCGCAGTAGTGCCCCTGCCCCTCCTCCACTCCCTGCGGTGAGCTCCCCCCTGGCAAGGCCTCTCCCCCTCCTCCACTCTGCAGCGAGCACCCCTTGGCCATGCCCCCGCCCTCCTTGCAGTGGGCGCTTCTCCCTGGCAGTGCCCACTCTCGCAGTGGTGCTTCAGAGTATTCTGGAGTGAAAGTTGCCAGGGCAGTGTTCACTCCTGTTGGTGTGGGCTTCTCAGCGGTACCCTCCTGCTTCCAGCGCCCCGAGTTGCAGCTACCAGGGTCGCCTACTTTCTGCAGGGAGCTCTGGCTCGAGCTCCCTCTCCTCTGCAGCAGGAGTGCCCTGAGGCAGCCCTTCGGTTCCCTGCAGCAAGAGCTCTGGGGCACTTCCCTCTCCGGCAAACTCCGGTCGGCTCTGGCAGTGTCACGCCCCCTGGTACTGTGAGCTCCCCCAAGCACCCCCAGCTACCCCGAGGCAGCCCTTTTTCTTTGCGGGAATTTCCCTCTTGGCCATGCCCCTGGCCCCGGCCCAGCCACAGCTGTGGCCAGTCCCCCAGGGCCGGATGGGTGGGCCTGCCTCACCGGGTTGGGGACCGGGATGGAAAATGGTGGTTCCAAGCAGGTCAGTTCTCATGACCCGAGGGGCCGGGCCTCTTCCAGGGCCACTGCAGGTCCAACCCGCAGGGGTCTCCCCGCGGGTCAGGTGATGGGACCAGGAGGGGGAGGGGAGCTCCAGGAAAGGAAGGCAGGGGTCAGGAGCAGAGGAGGGCGGGGGAGGGGGGAGGTGTGCGGATTAGGGGAGAGACCCGAGGGAGGATGGGGGAGGAGGCGGAGGGAGAGGAGGAAGAAAGGGTGAGGGCAATACCCTGTGGGGGACGGAGCTAAACAGTCGGGCAGACGGACAAACAGACAAATGGAAGAAGGGGGATGGGGAGGGAGGAAAGCCCCCGGGAGCGCTGAGCAGTCCGAGGCAGGCTCGGGAGGCACCAGGCTGGGGAATGGGGGCCCGGAGCGGGCTGCGCGAAGGCCGAGGGGACTCAGGGGCTGCGACGCTGGACTCACCATGGCTCGGCGCCGGGCCGCGTCCGACGCTAGGTCGGGCGGGCGGGCGGGGCCGGGTGCGCCACCGCCTCCCTCCCGTCGCTCGTGTGTCGCCGGGTCTGGCTAAGGGACAGCTCCGGCCGCGGTGGCGGCTCGGCCCGGCTCAGGCTTCCAGGCCGCGGGGCCCCGCCAGGGAGGGCCTAGACGGCCGCCCCCTCCCCGCCCCGCCCTTCAGCGCCCGCCCCCGCCTCGGCGCGGGACCCCTTGCTGGGACTCCCTCTCCCGCGCCGAGGCTCTCTGCAGCTCAGCTCCCCGGGCGTCCCCAGCCTACCCTGTCCCGTTCACCCGCAACCTTCTTTTCTCTCTCCGCCCCGCCCTCCAGCGGGTAACCCCGACTCTGACCCTCGGAGGCCGGCCCAGCAGAGGATGCCCCTCTTTCCCGCTACGGCCTCGCTCCCCGCGCGATCAGTTTAGCCCCGGCAAGGGACGCTCCAAAGGCTGGGGCGTGCGTGAATTCCCCTTGGGGCTCCCCTGTTCAGAACTGGGGTCTTCCTAAGGCTGGAAAGCCTCCCGTCTCTAACTGGCTCGGGACCCTCTTCTCCCATCGGTTTCTAGACTTTGGCAGGACCCGGGGCTCAAAAGAGACCTTCAGGTCCCTGCCGGTTTAACATAGTGCAGAGGGCCGGGAAATCAGGGGATTCCCCCAACCCCCAGGAGCCTGCCCGCCCTCCTCCTTTCCCTCCATCTCCTCGGGCCTCGAGCCTCCGGGCTGACAATGAGCTCCTCTGTGCTGCTTGGGGAAGGCGGGAGTGTGCGGGAGTTAGGGAGCAGCGGAAGACTTGGGATAGGGGGGCGGACAGCGTGGCCGAGGGGGCAGGGTTCCCGCATCAGGATGCTCAGGTTGGGGCGTGCATTTCGCCGGACATTTTCTGAGTTCTCTCCTCCGTGGCCCTTCCCTTCCTCATCCCTTATCTCTCTATTCGGCTAGAAGAGGGAAGGCACCAGGCCTCCACTTCGAGGACAGGGTACTGGACGCCAGCGCCTTCCTTCTGGTGCGGTGGCTATAGAGTCCCTCAGGGCCGCTAGGGCTCGTGGCGATGGGGAGGGGTGTCTGGCGCAGGAGACAAAGCGGAGTGGGCTAGTTAAGAAAGTTCTAGCCTCATCTCCCTCTCCCTCATCAAACCCCGAGCGTCCCCCCCCACCGTGTCTGAATGGGAAAGGAAGGCCGGGTAGGGGTCTCCCAGGAGTCCGGGGGAGGCACAGGCACGGCGGGGAGATGCCCCGCCCGCCTCTGAGCAGGCACCGGGAAGCCCCGCGGCTCCGCGAGTCCTTCCATAGGGTGGACGCAAAGGAGAGGAGAGGAGATGGGAAAGCGGAATAGTCCCCGGAGGGGCGTGAACGTGTGTGCCCCTGCAGCTGGAGGGCGACGGGGAGAAAACGTGCGGCCTCGCCCGCAGTTCCTCAGAGGCCGACGCCTCTAGGCAGTAGTTGGAACAGCAAGAGGGGGAGGCGGGGGCGTCGCCCAGGTAACGTGCTCTTCTCTCACCTCCTCTGGACGCCAACCTCCACCTTTTCTCCGCTCCGCTGAGCCTGGAAAAGGAGAGAGCAAATGTTCATCCTTTTTAGAGGCAAGAAAAGTCCTCTACTCCATAGAGTCAAAAAAGAACCTAAGGCAACAAGCCCCAGCAACCATCTTCCCCGCACAGTTACAGCCCCGTGGAGTTAGAGCTCTTTCCAACACCGGGTTATGCGACCCTCGAGTCACCGACACTCTCCAGCTTCCTTATTACGAGGGCCCACGAGCTAGGAGGGTGAGATTTTGCTACCCCCTGGTGTCCATTCCGTAAATACTGCCCAGTGGCCGGTTACAGGGGCCAGTGTTTAGGAAACTTTCTTAGAGGATGTTTTATGAACCTTATTCACTTGTCTCAAACCCAACTCATCCATTCTCGGTGTTGAGAGAGTCTGAACCTTTCCTCACCAGGCCTTCCATTCCTTACACGGCAGCAAATTGTTTAGGGAACCCTTGGTAGTGTCCAGGGTTGTCCACTGGACTCCAAGGCTCGCTACCCTTAGGTAGTGTAATATAAGTTAATCTGGCCATGGGGTCCACAAACTCCTGGAAAAGGGAGTGGATCTCTTTTTTTTCCCATGAAAAAAATGGGGAGCCACTGAAAGTTTTTGAGCTGGTGGGGTGAGGAAATTTGGATACAGAAACAGGGATGCAGTTACCCTTTCTTTCCAGGAGTTTTAAAACCTGTGCTAAATTACAGTGGTTTATTTTAAGTAAGTGACATGTGGTTGCAGCCATTAAATACCACTTTCTACGAAGAATGCAGGCTCTTACCTAAAAATGTGTGTGTATGTACGTGTGTGTGTACACAACAGAGTATGTGTTGGTATGTGTGTTTTTAGTGGGGGATATGAAGGGGTAAGGTTATAACGGAGAAATTAGAGGCTGGGAACAGACCAGTCTTAGAAGCCTTTTCTTTCACAAACAGTTCTTACCATATTTCACCCATTTAAGATTCTTTGGGGCTTCTTGAACTCCTGTTTTACAGATGAAATTGTAGCTTATTGAAGTTAAGAAATTCTCTCTAAGCTACACAGCAAATGAGAAACCAGGATGTGAACCCAGGCTGTCTGACGCCAGAGCCTTCACTCTCAACCAGTAAGTTAGAGGGTCTCATCTAAGCTGTCAACGTTCATAAAAGAAGAGTTTTAAGCCGGGCGCGGTGGCTCATGCCTGTAATCCCAGCAATTTGGGAGGCTGAGGTGGGCAGATCACCTGAGGTCAGGAGTTCAAGACCAGCCTGACCAACAGAGTGAAACCCCGTCTCTACTAAAAGTACAAAAATTTGCTGGGCGTGGTGGCGGGCGCCTGTAATCCCAGCTACTCTTGAGTTGGAGGCAGGAGAATCGCTTGAACCCAGGAGGCGGAGGTTGCAGTGAGCCGAGATTGCACCACTGCCCAGGTGACAGAGCGAGGCTCCATCTCAAAAAAAAAAAAAAAAAAAAGAGAAGAAGAAGAGTTTTAAACACCACATCACCATTTCTGCCACCTAACCATCACTCTAAAAAAATTGTTAAATTTGTTTTTGTAGAAGCCAACACTGAGATTTTAAAAGTGATAGATATGTCCCTGTGGGTGAGAGAAGAAAAACTGCCTTTTTTCTAGACTTGTTATAGAGTAATAGTTAAAACAATTCTGAAGACATTTCCAGTATGCTTCTTATGGAAAACTAATGTTATCCTAATATGAGGGAAGGTGGAAGAAACACCTGTGTCTGTACTGTTTATTGCCTGGTTTAAGTGCATCAAGAGTTATGACTGCCACTTTATAGAGGGTTGGGGTTTTAGGATGCTCACTATTTCTCCCTTGGAGAGTAGCGGTGACTAGGGCTGTGCCTCAGCCCCATGCCTCAAGTTAAGGGGGAATTAATGAAGGACCACAAGGGAATTTTAGGGACGGACTTGAGAGAATATGTTCTTGTTAACTGTGCCTTCCAAGGAAACTGGCGGCCAATATCCTAGTTATTTTAGGGTAAAAAGAAAAATCTGTGTGACATGTAATATATATCGGTTCTATTTATGGTTTAGTTTTTCATGAGTTTTGGTTTTATTCGCTTGGTAATATTTTTTAGAATTTACAACTTGTTTTCTCTGAACTAGGTGTCATCAGGGTCGATACCACCAGTATCTTGCCTGGGTTAGCACATTAGTTTCCGGACTGGTCTGCCTGTTCCACTCCTACCTTCTGATGAGCCATTCTCTGCACCATAGCCAGAGTAATCTTAAAAAATCCAAATAAATCTCATTGACCCTGTCTAATGGCTTTCCATTCGCATCATGACTCCTTTTCTGCCTGTCTCTCCTTTTCTCCCTCATATTTTACCATAGCCCCGTGGTGACATTATGCTAAGCCACTAGTGACCCTGCAGCCACAGTAGCCTCCTTTCAGTTTTTTGGTTTGTTTTTTGGAGACAGGAACTTTCTCTGCTGCCCAGGCTGGAGTGCAGTGTCACAATCTAGACTCACTGCAACCTCTGCCTCTCAGGTTCAAGTGATTCTAGTGCCTAAGCTTCCCAAGTAGCTGAGATTACAGGTGTGCACCACCACACCCAGCTAACTTTTGTATTTTTAGTAGAGACGGGGTTTCATGTTGGCCAGGCTGGTCTCAAACTCCTGACCTTAGGTGATCCACCTGCCTTGGCCTCCCTAAGTGCTGGGATTACGGGCTTGAGCCACTGCACTCAGCCCCTTTTTTCAGTTCTTTAAACATGCCTTACTTATTCCTAAAGATGCTCAATTTGGCACCTTTTTCCTCTCTTTTCCTTCTGTCTGGAGCTTTCTTTTTATTCACAATTCTAGTGGCTGGCTTTCATCTGTTCTTAACTAAGGTGTTACAGTCTCAAAGGTCTTCTTCCCTCACCACCCAGTCTAACGTGGTCTCTCACTCACTGCCTTTCTGAATAATGTTATTCTGTTTTATTTTCTTCACAGCATTTATCTCTACTTGATTATGTATTTATTTATTTTCTATCATAATAGACTCACCTTTCCACCACATAAAATTTAAAAATAAACTTTATGAAATGAAGGACCTTGTCTATTTTGTCACTGCTCTTTTTCAGCTAGTGTCCAGACAGTTCCCAAAAGAGATCATAAATCCAGGTGAAGACTGAAAGGAGGGCAGAAAGCTACACAGAACAGAATGGTGTTGGGAGCAAGTGAGAGGTGGGAATGGGGAGGCAGAGGCTTGGGGGTCAGCTGCTTTCCTGTCTTCCTGGAATCGGGCCTCATAAGGTTTTTTTGTTTGTTTGTCTGTTGGTGGATATTTGCAAGTGGAAGGCATGCAGGACAGAATTTTTTTGTTTGTTTTTTTGAGACAGAGTTTTGCTTGTCGCCCAGGCTGGAGTGCAGTGGTGTGATTTCAGCTCACTGCAACCTCTGCCTCCTGGGTTCAAGTGAGTCTCCTGTCTCAGCCTCCCAAGTAGCTGGGATTATAGGCACCCACCACCATGCCTGGCTAATTTTTGTATTTTTAGTAGATATGGGGTTTCACCAAGTTGCTCAGGCTGGTCTTGAACTCCTGACCTCCGGCGATCCACCCACCTCGGCCTCCCAAAGTGCTGGGATTACAGGCATGAGCCACCGTGTCTGTCCCTCGCAGGACAGAATTTAAGACAGATGTGGACCATCAACTGTCTTAAATGTAGGTTCATTGTAATAGAAGAGTGGAGGATGTATGGTTTGGAGGGGGACTTCTGGAAAGGTTCCAAAGTCGCTCACAGACGTTGTCGAGGTACAAACCCAGACTCTTTTTATGTAGTTGTAACCCATTTGAAAATAACAGTTTTGTGTTCTGCTTTCTTCATATAGCATTTTCCGTATACATTTCCATGCATCAGTAAAATTTTTGCCTATGTGGTCTTCAGTTAAAGCATCAAGTAGGCCGGGTGCAGTGGCTCACCCCTGAATAATCCCAGCACTTTGGGAGGTCAAGGCGGGCGGATCACCTGAGGTCAGGAGTTCGAGACCAGCCTGACCAACATGGTGAAACCCTGTCTCTACTAAAAATACAAAAATTAGCCAGGTGTGGCGACGTGCGCCTATAATTCCAGCTACTCAGGAGGCTGAGACAGGAGAATCGCTTGAATCCAGGAGGCAGAGGTTGCAGTGAGCCGAGATTGCGCCACTACACTGCAGCCTGGGTAACAGTGAGACTCTGTCCAAAGAAAAAGAAAGAAAGAAAAAGCATCAAGTAGTTGTTCATTATTCACTTAGTCTCTCTCAATTTTAGGGAATTTGTATTGTTTAACTTTTCTCCGTTGTACAAAGAAAAGTTATAAAAGCTTTGTAGAAATTTACTCCTCCCCCACTTTGAATTATTCCCATTTGGTGTATTTTACAAAATGAAATTATTGGGTCAAATGGTAGGAGCCGTTTTATAACTTTTGTTATTGCCAGATGTGGCAATATGTGGAGGGCGGAGGTCATGAAATGCTCTTAAAACATTTAAAAGGTTGATTGTGAAGAGGGATTGGGCTTATTCTGAATGGCTCAAAGCAGTAGGGCATCAGTGAATTGTTGCAGTTATAGAGAAGCAGATTAGGTTCTATGTAAGGGAGTTTTAAATATTTAGAGTTGTCTGAAAATGGGACAAGCTGTCTCCATAGGTATATTCCCTCTCATTGAAAAATCTGAAGCATAATGAGAGAGTTTTTAAAGAAATTGTTTATAAGCTTTCCAGATTTGTGATCTGTACATTTTCCTAGCCCTAGCCCTTTGTTCCAAAACCACATTTTGTTAAAGGAACATTTATTAAGACGTAACCTGTGCCCGTTATAGTTAGCAGTGGCCCCAGCTCTCACTGGCAGATCCCCAGCAGAGCCAGTCTCCTGGGCAGGCAATCGGGAATTTCAACAGGATGAAATCACTCCCATCCCCTAGGCTTCAGCACTTCCAAAAGTTAGCAGCGGGTAACTTTGTCTCTAGTTCCATGACATCTCCTTTTTTGTACTCCGTGTCTACCTCCAGGTCTCTGCCGATGTTGAACCTACTCATAAGACCCCCCTATTACAAAACCTATATGCTTACCTTGCCTCCAGATAACCCCAAGTCAAACCCAACACCTAAGTGATTGATTCCAAGTAATTGTTACATTATCTTGTTTTATTTGTGCCAATAGATATTTGCACTTCAAATGAGGAGTTTGGAATACCAAAAGATCTGTAATTGGTGGAATATGGCACTCCTAATTCCACTAACATAACTTTACTTCCTCACCCTAACATGTGTGTGCTTACATACACACACATACACATACACACCACTTTCAGGCAGGCACTCTGATTTATTGAAGAAACTGGTTGCTTAAAATCCGTTTTTTGTTTTCGTTTTTGTTTCTTTTTTGAGACAGGGTCTTGCTGCATTGCCCAGCCTGGAGTACAGTGGTACAATCTCAGCTGACTGCAACCTTCACCTCCTGGGCTCAAGTGATCCTCCCACTTCAGCCTCCCAAATAGCTGGGACTACAGGTGTGCACCACTAAACCCGGCTAATTTTTTTTTTTTTGTAGAGACGAGGTCTCACTACACTGCCCAGGCTGGTCTTGAACACCTGGGCTCTATTGATCCTCCTGCCTCAGCCTCCCAAAGCGTTGGAATTATAGGCATGAGCCACTGCGCCCAGCCTGTTTTGTTTATATTTTAAAAGCTGCTTTACTTAGTAAAAGTAGTCTCAAAACTCTGGCCAAAGAGGAAAAGTCCCTATAGAGGATGGAGACCTGACCGCAGTCTTTGAGTTTTACTTTTTTTGGAGTATATTTTGCTGAATTCCTCTGCCACCCCTACACTGGCCTTAGGGAAATCCTGCTCTTCTTTTTCAGATTCTCTAGGATATAATACTCCCATTCTCCAGTCAGAAAAATAACCCAACTGAAGGCAGCACAGTGCAGGGAAGAGAATGCTGAGGAGAGACAGAGATCCAGGTTCAATTCTGAAGACTCCACTGACACTTGCATGCCCTTGAGGCTGAGCCTTGCGTTTCCCTCCCTGCTAATAAATGGCCCAGCAAAATCAACAAGCATGCTAACACCAGAAAATATAATTACCAGAGCCCACTGTGCAGTATAGATGAAAATATCATAGAAAATGATTTGGTCTTGCAGCATCAATGTGAGTTTTAAAAATGTTTCTTTTGTGCCTAGCAAATAATATTTAGAGGACCACTTGGCTTTTTAAAATTTATGTTTCCTATGTTGAAGTTATAAATCACCCCAGTTCTTCCTTAAGCTTTTATGTTTAACTTACAAAGAAATGAATTCTAATAATCACTTTAAAGAATTGTATTCACTGACTATTTGATCTTATTTGTAAATAGTTAATGAAACTCTTTAAATATTAAAAGATATACTTTATAAATTCAATATATATTCCATGTCCTTATAATTTGGCCATTTGAGCTAACCAACAAAATATTCCTGAATACATAAAAACCTTTATAAATGTAACAATTTATAAATAGGATGATTCAATTTCTATGTTTTCTTAAATGATCCAAAACTAATTTTAAAGGAAAGTCCCATTTCAAATCATGCCCGTTTTAAATGAGAATGACAAGCCTAATACAAATTCCTTAATACAAACATATTAAAGCTGCCTTGATTCCATTAAACATTTCTATACTTAATTCTAAATTTTCTGGATATTAAAACATACTTACCCACTAGAAAATACGTATGTCCTCCCAAATGGCTGAGGAGTCCCTTCTCAAGTGATTTTTTGGAAATACGTTCTCAGGGGCCCAGAGAGCATACCCAGTAGAGATTCTGTCCCAAGGCTGTTGGGCAGCTCCTTTGTGGCCCCAGCTGCCCCACTAAGCCCTGTTTTATGAGTGCTGTGCATTACTCTCAGAATGAGCCAGTTTTACAGCCCATGACCCCTAGATTCAAGTTACACTCCATCTAATTCTTCAGCCTACGCAAGGAAGTCAGAAACTCCTACCCAGATTGCTACCCCACTTGTTTGGATATAATTAGTCTACTTAACGATTCATTCTATTCTGAATTCTTTTCACACTCTTCCCAGCTTCTGGGGCCACAACTCTTAGAGATATTGAATGGATGAACGCCTCCTGGTGTTCCCTAACCCTGGCTACAGACCTAATGCTATGCCAGAGATATGCAACAGGAAAATTAACATTCAACAGAGAATGAACTTCAGGTTAGGATAAATGAACTTCAGGATGAATGAAACCCTAAGGGAGGTGGGAAAAAAATGTTACAGACTCCATTTGATTTATTCTTCTCTTCTATCTTATTACTTGTTAGTTTCATAAGTACTGTTCAATCTTGCTCCCTAAACAAGACAGTGAATCTGTGGTTGTACCAATCTACGTATATTTGCCTAGCTCCAAATCACGGCCCCCTCCAAGGCCGTAATGTGTATTGAGCACATGTTAGGAGCCCAGTGCTATTTGGAGAAAAGAAAATAAAACTCAATAACTTTTATGCCCTCTTGAGGTAGTTTCTGGGATAAAATGGGCAATTACTGGAGAAACAAACAAACAAGAATGAGTTGACACAGGTGACTTTTAGATTAGGACTTTGAATGATTGAGTATGATGTTTCCACTAACGAACACTAAGAGGCTACAGGAGTAGGGAGGGGGCAGGTTTTGAAGCCAGGCAGATTATGAGCTTAGTTCTGAGTGTTTTGGGTTGACATGTCTGTGGGACGCTGACGGGGCTAGTAACAGCATGAAGGTGGACATGTATGCCTGGACTTTGGAGCTCTGGGCTGGAGATACACCTGTCTTTGGGAGTAGGTTAATGGTGGTTGGAGCCATGGAAGTAAATCAAGCCACTCAAGGAGCATACAGTGTGGGGAAGAAAACAGAGCTCAGAATAGGACCCTAAAAAACACCATCATTGAAGGTGCAGCCACAGGAAGTGGAGCCTGCCCACAACACTGGGAAGAAGCCGGGGGATGGAAGGATGTTCTCTCTCTCACTTCCAGATGTTTTCTCTGGTTATAAGCACAAGTGTGGACAACATCGTGGTAGTGATGGGCAGAGCAGTGTGGAGGGGCCTGCAGGCTGTGGGGGAAACTACACTTGGGGGTGAGATGGTGTTGCTGTGAGCTGCTACATTGAGCTCTTGTTCTAGAAAGCATAGAACGGGGGCTGGGATTTGGAATTTCTGGATTCTATGCTTTCTCTACCACTTCACGTTTCACCAAACATCCTTTCCTTACTCTGAGTCATAGTCTGCGTAGGAAACTCTCATTTCAAATATGGGAAGGGAGGTGTAATAAGGAAGAAGAAATTGCCTGGGGAAGGAGAGGGGGTGTCTTGTTGAGTGTGAGTGCATGTGTATGTCTGCGTCTTGTGCATGTAGGTGCATACTGTGACTATGTGTGCCTCTGTGTGTGGTGTGTATGTGTGTGCCTTATGTTGGTATGTAGGTATGTATGTGTGTAGATGTATATAATATGTGTATGTTTTTCTCTCTGTGAATATCTATTAATACAAGTGCAGAAATTGAGAGGAAACATTAAGAAACTTTTATGGGCTGGGTGCCATGGCTGACACCTATAGTCCCAGCACTTTGGGAGGTCCAGGCAGGTGGGTTGCTTGAGCCCAGGAGTTTGAGACCAGCCTGGGTAACGTGGTGAAACCCTGTCTCTACAAAGAATGCAACAATTAGCCAGGTGCAGTGGCGTGCTTGCACGTGTAGTCCCAGATACTCAGGAGGCTGAGATGGGAGGATCACTTGAGCCCAGGATGTTGAAGTCGAGGCTGAAGTGAACTGAGATTGCACCACTGCACTCCAGCCTGGGCAACAGAGTGAGACCCTGTCTCAAAAAAAAAAAAAAAAAGAAGCAACTTTTATGGCAATTTGACAGAGTAGTTTATATTAATTGAATCTAGCAATAAAAAATTGGGTTTGTATTTTTTATATGTTCTATTTCATTTTCTAGTAATTCATTTTATCATATTTTACAAAAGTATTGGTCTATGACTGATTGCATACAAAACTGCTCCTTTACCACAGTTAGTCTTCAGCAATGATTAAGACCAGATCAAGATTCTTGGTAGGTCCAGATTCTGAAATTCCCAGGGAAGGGAAATTCACTCCAGAACAGTGAGGATCCTGCTCTGGGTCGCGCTAACGAAGCATGAACTCAGGTCTTGTGCACAAACAAGGGGGTCAGGCCTCAGACCTGACTGGCATCCCAGGGCTGGAGGACAGAATTAAGTCAGTTTCTCAGACTGTGCCTGCTCAGGGTGCTGCTTTCCTTCCGACCTGCAAAGCAGGTGGAGCTGATGTCTCACGGAGATAAGTGTTTCAGGACCTTTTCAGGGCTTCGGAATTCGAGCTCCAAGCCTCCCCATTTACCCCAAGACAGTAACACACACTCCATCAGCAACAGCAGAGTCTTTATTACAGCAAGATCAGATGCATTTCTTTCCCCAGCACAGGGGGCACAGCATAGATTCCACTACCTTCCTTCCTTCCTTAGATAATCACCCCTGTCTGGGATCTCCCTGAACTGTCCAACCACAGCCCTTCCACGGATCTGACTTATTTTGGATTTGTAATTTTATATTCTTTTTCTTTAAGGGGGTCTTCAAAATTGGATAAGCCACAGGCCTCACCAAACCCTGATCCATCCTTATGGGGATCCTGAGTGCTTGACTCTGGAAGGGCTTCAAAGCAAGCTGCAGTGAAAGGCTGAAGAGAATCTGTCCTCTTCCCTCATCATTTGGAGCGTCCATAAAACCCCCTAAAGAACCAAGAATATGTGAGGTTGGGTGTATGGGAGAGAAATGGCATTTGCAATGGGAAGCAAGGATTAATAAAGAACTTGAGGGAGGAAAAGCAGCAGCATAGTCTGCAGAGCGTGGGGTGGAGCGCGGGGACCAGACCTTACACAACTTTATCCAAGTGCACAGGAACGAGTGAGTACTCTGGGTCACCCTGTTGTGGAGGGTCACAGGCCACTATGTAAAACTTGTTCTGGTGCTCCTCTTTGTACCTGCAGTTCGGGTACTTCCCTGAGGTGAGCGCACGCATGGTCAGGGACACGGGCCCATGGCTCTGGTGGCAGTTTTTACGGCCGTTCTTGCAGGTTATATTGGGGGTCTGGCAGGTGGCGGCCACACTGGAGAAGGGCCGGTGCAGGAAGGTGTTGAGGTCTTTGCACCGTTTTGTGTAGTTATTGATGTTTCTCATGGCTGAGCCGCATGCTTGAGGGCTGGGCTGCATGTGCTGAGTTTTAAACCACTGAGATGAGGTCATGCCCTTGGGCTTGGCACTGATGGGGGATCTCAGCCACCCCACAGCCCCAGCAGCAGGAGCAGCAGCAGGGGGCAGCATCCTTCTCTGGCCAGTGCCATCTCTCCTAAGGGGGACAGTGGAATGGAGGGAAGAGATAGGTGGGTGAATAGGTCATCATGGGGGAGCCCGGCTAGTCCTTCTAAGAATTTCATACCCTAAGTCAGTTATTGCAGGGCAATGTGCAGCCTAAGATAGTTCTGAAGAATACCCCCTGTATTCTATTGGTTAGTACCAGCAGATAATGTGCCTTTTTGTGCCTCTAATAAACACTTATCTTGTTTATCCCTCACAATAGTTTTATGAGGTATGAATGAGGTATGATTATCCTTCATATATATATATATATATATATATAAAATGATTATCCTTCATATATATATAGGAATATATATATATTTTTAATATATATGATAAAAAATTCCTATATATATATATAGGAATAAAACGAGGCTCAGAAAATTTAAGAAAATTCCCCCATCATCCCACAGCTAGGTCAAATACAAGATTTTAACCAAGACCTCTCAATTTCCCTAACTCGTCTGTTTCCCACACTCCCAGGTGGCTTTTCTGAAACTGTGAGAAATCACAAAGAGGAACTAGATCTTGAAGAAAAACATGTGAAGGGTCCATGTTGGACCAGCTTAGGTGTTCTGCTGGGCTAGCTTAGGTGTTCCCGAAAGAGTTGATATTAAGGTCGTGGAGTCAAATGCGTTTCTCCCCCATTCTGTGGCCCAGTTTGTCACTGAAGTTAGAAAAAATGGCCACTCCTAGTGAAGGGATGGCTGCTCCAGCTGGCAAAGCAGCATGGCAAGTTGTGTCTTTCCACGCCTGACATTTTGCCTTGCTGGAGAATGTCTTGGAAGGATAGAGGGTCATGGCTGGAAGGGACCTTAGAGGTCATCTCAGTTGACTTCTTCATTTTAAAGATGAAGGAGCTCGAGTTCCTGAAAGGGCAAGTGCCCTTCCCACGGCCGCCGAGTGAGTGGCAGAGCTGGTGCTAAGAGCTTCCTGATGTTCAACCCATCCCTTTGGGCTGGCGCCAAGCTAAAGAGGGAAGAGGAAAGAGTTTCCCATAGGAGCAGAGCACAGTGTGTTTCTGTTTGCAGTTTTAGGTGGTGTGTGCACATTGCCTTAAGTAGTTTTCTTCAGACCCTTCTGATAACATTTAAGAGAAAGTCTCCTCTGAGAGCAAGAAGGTGAGTTCTTTTACACTTTCCCGTGTTTGCTTCCTCCTTTTCAATAAGACAACAGGCCTCAGGCTGCGTCTTCAGCTGAAAACAGTATCTGGGTAGGATTTTTAAAAGTTGGGTGACATTCATTACATTTATTTTTACTTCTGTTTATGAAGTAACACTAGCATTCTTTGAAAGGTGGCATTACTTAGCTTCATTTTAAAAGAATTATTTCAAATCAATGAGTAAATGTATAGTTAGCATATTATTAATATAATAGGGGTGGGAGGCAGACGTTGTGAAATTGTCCAGGGTTCCAGAAAGTGACTGAGTTGAGGAATTTGTTCTGCACTGCAGTTTCTCAGGTTGGTGATAGTGTGTTGGCCTCCGCTCAGTCTCTCAACCTCTGGGATTTGTGTCACTTCTCTGTCGTTGGGATAAAGTCCTCTCCCAAGTGGCAAAAATCACTGAGGCTCCTAGCATCTGCATTTCTGAATGTAAAAATTCTGAGATGTTTGTCATCTTAGGCAAACATGGTGGAGGAGCCCGGTTTGCCAATAGAACTCACCCTTTCCACAGCAGGGATCCCTTCATGCACTCCTCCCCACAAAGCAAACAAAACATTGAATTTTGACCCAGGAAAACATTACCCAGCAAGCAGTTGACTTGGGCACCAGGGAACAAATCTTTCCCCCTCCCTCTCCACTGCTCCCTCCCACCCCCCTGCCCCAGGAAGTCATTTCTGTCTTGCAGGCCCTCAGCTGAGCCTCTCGCATTGGGATGGAAGGGTTACCAAGTGATTATTCATTAACAGTTACATACCCGAGCTGCAAAGCTTTGAAGTGAGAGGGTGGGGATGGCAGGAGGAGCCGAGGGCTGGCCTAAACATTTACTGCCAACCAAGATGACTGATCCGAGACTTAGCAAACTCTGATTCCAATTAAGTTTCAAACATGCTTTCCCTCAAGTAGGTGCTGGCCCATGCAGCTGGCCAGCCTCACTCAGGGAGGCCTGGGAAAGGGGTTCCTTTGATTGTGTATTTTGATCCTAGCCATTCATCATGAGTTTTCCCAACTGCTACAGACTCAGGGCTGTTTTATCCATTAAGCACTAGAGGCTCAGTGCTTAGAATCGGGGAGGTTTCCAAGGGCCTAAAGTATTTGAGACTGGGAAAAATATATTGGCTCCAATACAGGAAAAGTCAAATATAGAATCAAGTAAAAAATATTTACTTACCTGCCACTAAAGTAGCATGAAGTTGATCTCACTTATTTTGAAATCTGGCACACACAAAAGGCTCACGACATTGGGAAACAATCTTTTGTTAGTTTTCTCATTTTGTAGGAATTCCCAAGTACCTTGAATGCAGAAGGAGCAGTGCCCTTCACAACTTACTTGCAGTCAAATAATTTCAAAAGTAAAACTTTAAAAATCTTTTCAGATACATTTCTGCAAAAATGATATTGAACGAGGAATATATATCTTACATATTCAAGGTGGTGTCGTGAGTGGTAAACTGCCTAGGAGTATGGTAGTATAGAGTATAATATTTACTACCTACTAAAGGCACCAGGATAACATACACCACATGACATATGGTCCAGGTCAGCACAGGGCTGGACAGCAGCAGCAGGAGGAAAGGGATGCTACTAACCACCATTTAGTGGACATCTCACATGTGTTCCGTACAGTGCTAGGTTCTCTGTGGAAAATAAAAAAACCTCATTTTAGAAAGCACTTCATGGGCCAAGGCAATGTGCTTTGTGTACAACTTTTTATACAAACTGTTTTGTGTGTTCCATGATACTATCCCCCATTTCATAGAAAAGGAAACTAAGTTTCTGGCAGGTTGAGATCACAGGTTTATTAAGTGGCAGGGCCAGGATTAGAAATTAGGTCTGTTTGGCTCTAAAGTTCATGTTATCTTTCCTTGCCACACTGCTTTCCTGTTTATTGATAATTCATTAACAGTTACAAACCCAAGCTGCCAGCCTTTGAAGTGACAGAGTGGGGGATGGCAGCAGGAGCCCAGGGCAGGCCTAAACATTTCCTCCTCTTGTGGACTGAGTCACCTTGTGTGCACTCGTTTGGAGATGAGCCAGTCTTGGCTCTGATTGGTCGATGCCTGTTCCTACCAGATCACAAGAGAAGCAGACTGAATGTCATCTCTAATATCTACTATGTTCTTGACACTGAACTCAGCAGTGTGTGTGTGTGTGTGTGCGTGTGTGTGTGTGTGTGTGTGTAATCTGTTTTATGGTCAATCTATCTAAAGACATCTCCTTACTTACCTTGCAGCATCCCCATTAGATGGAAATATTTATGCTTATTTTATAGATGAGGAACCATGTCCACGTGTGGGGAGGTGAGTAACTTGCCCATAGCCGTACAGGAGTGAGTGATAGAACCACTTCGACTGGACTCTCAAATTTACACTCTGTACACTGTATCAGGCTGTGCTGCAGCTTTGTTTCATTTCAGAACGAATATTTGCTGATCTTGTTCTTATATGGGGTTTCTGGTCACCCTTCAGAATACAACTCAGAGTACAATCAAAGTTAAAATAGTTTAGTGGTAAGAATACTGAACCAGACATGAATAGCCAGCCCTAAATTCTGGTCCCACCTCTGTCACTAATTAGCTGCATGATCTTGGGCAAGGCACTTCACTAGCTTACAAGGACCAAGTTTCATAGAATACCAAAGCAGGAAGGCACTTCCGAGTTCATAGAATCTTATCTTTTCCACTGATCAGAAGCATATATTTTTTTCTCTTTATGACAGGGTCTTGCTCTGTCACCCAGGCTGGAGTGCAGTGGCACGATCAGGGCTCCCTGTAGTTTCTACATTTCGGGCTCAGGTAATCCTCCACATCAGCCTCCTGCGTAGCTGGGACTACAGGCCTGTGCCACCACACGTGGCTAATTTTTCTATTTTTTGTAGAGACAGGTTTTGTCACGTTGCCAGGGCTAGTCTCAAACTCCTGGGTTCAAGCGATCCACTCGCCTCGGCCTCCCAAAGTGCTGAGATTACAGGTGTGAGCCAGTGCGCCTGGCAATGATGTTACCAAGAGTTGGGTTTTGTGCTTGAATACTTTCAGGGACAGGGACCTTCACTACCCACCAGTTATATCAGGCAGCCAGTTCTGTTGTCTGAGAATTCAACTTTTCTGAAAACCCTATTTTCCCCTTGCAAGGCCCCTGTTTCTGTTTTTGGCGCTTCCAGTTGAAAATATTGGTCTACTTTGAGTTTTTCTAATCTTTCATCCCCATATCATTTAGTAGGCTAACAGACTGAATAACTAGCATGGTCAAAGCATGGGGGCACTTGAGTCATTTATTCTGATGGGTTTTCTTGTATATATTTCTTTCCCTTTCCACTGCCTGTCTGGATGACTCTCACCAGCTTCTAACTGCCTCCTTGCCTACCCTTTCTCCTGAGTTTAATTAGGCACATATAATAATATTGGGTGGATCTTATTAAAATATTCATTTTCCTGCATCATTTCTCTAAAGAACATCTGTTTATCTCCAGTGGTTCTCTTGTGTGCAAGGTAACATCCAACCTTCCCAGGCTGGAATCAAAGCCTTCTCCTACCCACCTCGAGTCCGGTCTAGCCATCTCTTTCGAATGGCCTCCCCATCTTCCCTCCAAACACAAACAATTCTAACAAAATTCTATCCTAATAGCCTGATTTTCCTTTTGTTTCCAGCACATGTTTTGCTGTCTTCAACTTTGCTTCTATGTTTCCCTCTTTCCTGCGAGTCCTCCCTCAAATATTATCCATCCTTTAGAACTCCTGTTGATCATATTAGCTCGCTCGTGATCACATTTACGGGCCTTCCCATACAGCTCCTGACCTCCTTTAGCATTAGCTGTTTCATAGTATCACTCACTTGGTTTCCAAATCATGTACTATCTTGTTTTGCTATTTAACTCTTTCATCCAGTAAGAGCATCCAGTCTTCCTAACTAGATGGTAAACTCATGGGACGAGAACCAGGTCCTTCGGTACTTCTCTATCTTCATAGTGCCAGGCACATGGCTAACTCGTAGGAGCACTCAGTAACTGTGTGTTGAACTCAGTCATTGCTCTGGTCCTCTCATTCTCCTTACTATTTATAATACAAGCAGTTTCAGTTGAATAATTTCTGAAATGCCCCCTGGTTCTGACACTAGTGTGACATAAGGAAAAACATCAAAGTGCTAGTAGCCAGCACCTTACTAGAATGAAAGAAGGTGTCTTGAAAGAAGGGGGATAAGCAACCATCCCCCAAAGACCAATTCTTTAGGATACCCCAGGAGGGGGTGGGTGACGGTGCCAGAGAAGTTTTCCTGGGTTGATGGCCTGAAGGACAGCAGCACCATGAGGGTAGTCTTTGAACTACAGGTGCCACACCCGCAGGGTTTTTCAAGCTTCAACCTTCAAACAGCCTCCTGGTGGTGAGAGACCTGTGGCGTGCACCCTGGTTTATAGCTCTGAGCCGGAGAGCTCCATCACATGGAATCCAGTGGCCACACTCCTTTCGGGAAGCCCTGCTCTGTTTCCAGTGGCTAACCTTGTCTCCTGCCAGGTCCATTTTTCTTTTCAATGTAGCTCTTTGAGGCCTTCCCAAGGTGCCCATTTATGCTGTGAGTTTGTCTCTGTGGATGGACTGTCTCCCTTTGTCCCTCACTCCTGGATTCATCTTCACGAGGGAGAGGATGTAGTCTTCAACACAACCAGAGCTGAGACATGTGGCTCCCCGGATATGCCAGCTCCCCCTCATAGGCTGGCTGCCTTTGTAAGACCTCTGACGTCCCACAACAAGCCTGTGTGCAGCCTTCAGCCCTCCCAGGAGTGATAAGGGCCACAATGATAACAACAATCACAGTTAACATTTACTGAGGATTTTCTATGTTCCAGTCACAGTTCCAAGTGGTCTATGTCTATTTTCTCATTTTCAGCATAAGAATGACCTTTCCAATGCCCCAGCCTCATGACTGTCCTGTCTTCCTCATCCGGTTCTTGAAAAGAAATACTGGTCATAGATAGAAACCCACAAAGAACAAGTTAAGGAAAACATTAAAGCCAGCGTACTCTACCCCAGGTGGAACACAGATGTGTGCAGAGGGTACACAAAGACAAGATAAATGTCGTCTTTACATTTTACTAAAACTATCTTTTTAGGGGGTGAGGAGTAATTTAAGGCATTTTTTTTTTTTTTTTTACAGAAAATAACATTGTATGATAGAAAAATTCAAGTGAATTACATGTTTAAAAAATTTGAAATATTTCCACTTTGAAATAATTTTAAATGTATATAAAAGTTTCAGAAAGCACACACAGAGCTCCCCTATATGCTTCACCCAGTTGCTCAATTGTTAACATTTCTGAGCCATTTGAGAACAAGTTACAGACATGATGCTCATTACGCTTTAATACGTCAGTGACTATTTCCTAATTACAAGTACTCTTGCCTGCATAACCACAGTGCAGCCACCAAAACCAGGAAATCAACATGGATCCATTATTGTTACCACAAACGAAATTTTAAGATAGCGTATAAAACACTCATATGCGTGGCTATTTTATAAATATTAGTTAAGCGAAAGAAGGAGACTTCAGAGAAAGCCCAAGCTCATTGGGCACTACTTTGGGTGTTTAGTTAATCTTCTTCTGCAGTTACCAGCACTTCAGGGTAAATTACCTGGGAAACATTGCTCTTCAGGTTCTAATTGACCATGAAGATCCTGTTCTGGGTATGCCAACTTCAAGGGTAAAAAGTGGTAACCCTTACCAAAGATAAATGCTTGGGATATCTCAGGCCCACATGGAGCTCCACCAGACAGGATCTCTGTAATGTTTCACCCTGGTCCTGAATAGCAGATGAAAGGTCCAGGCCCTTTTTATTGTTGCATATCCTTATTTATGTTTCCAGCAGCCAATGGCATGGCCAGGGACATGCTTGACTAGTTTGCCATCAATTACTCATGTACTATTTTTTTTTTCTCATCTCAATGATACAATATGAGCATTCAGGTGGAGGTCAGAAATGCAACATGTCAGGATTATGGGCACTAAATACTCTTTTGGATGAACACGCTTTTGTCTCAAATCCAGGGGTCTGCCCATTTGCAGATCGATTTGCCAGTCCATGTATGGTAAATTTGATCTTGAAAAATATCTGAGATCCACTTGATATTATTAGTTGGAAGGCCGCTTTGGAAATATCAAAGGCTTGTTCAAAAAAACCTGAATTCTTGCCTAAATTATCCATGTAATCTTGGGCAAGGTGTTTAAGTCCTCAGGGTCTTACTTTGCTCATTTGCAACATGAGGAAGACAGGACTAGATGATCTCTGAGATCACTGGACAAGATGTCTTGCAGCATTGCAATTTTATAATTATCTACTTGAGAGAGCCCTAAAGCCATGCAGATAGGAAGTATCATCTTGTGCTAAATGCCATGACCCAAGCAGGAATTGGTACTAATTCACACCACAGTTAGTTTATGTTTTAAATGTGTAAGTTTAACTAAGTTTCTCCAAAAAAAAAAAAACACAGAAAATAATGACCACAATGTTTTTCTGCTGTAATCAATCCCCTGGACATGAGTCACAGGCATTGGTGGAGGTTTTGAGTGATGGAAAATGAGCCAGAAAATGAAGCTGAATCAGAGGGTGGGAAAAATATAAGAGGTTTCCACGATGGAGGCAAGGAGATAGTAAGCCTTCCTAAGGACTAATTTAGATATCTCAGGAGGAGAAGTTGGAAATGTCACTAGAGCCCTGTCTCCATTGATTGCTACGAAAATCAAACCCTCTGGATGGGAGGGAATACAGAGGGCACCCACAAAAGTTAGTAGTTCTAAGTCCTCCAACTTATTTTCTTATCTTTGTACTCATAAATTCACAGAGGGTGGAGAGGAGAAAAACCTTCCTTAAGTAAAGTAATCTTAATAGAAATTCTCCAAAGCCTTTTCTTCCCCTTCAACCCGAAGTACCCATTCCTTCCTCCCAAGTTACCTTATCTAGAGAAATTAATACATATTGTCCTTTTTGTCTGACCTTGAACTTTATCTACTCTTGGCTAGGAGCTTTATGGCAAGAAGAGGATGAGGAGTTTGGCCTCCCTTGTTTAAATCCTTTGTTCTTCTGTCACGGAAGTCAGGCCTGCTCCATTCATCACAGGTTTGGCCACTCAGCATCTGACACCACAATGATAAATATAAATGCTAACACCTCTCAGACTTTCCCTACATGCTAGTCAATGTGCTAAGCGCTTTACATGTATTGTTACTTTTAATCCACATTATACCCCTGTGAAGTGGTAGTGAAGATCCATGTCCCTGAACGTGTTCAAGCCCCAAAACCATCTATTGGTAATGTTATTGCCAGGCACATTGGCTCACACCTGTAATCTCAGCACTTTGGGAGACCAAGGCTAGTAGACTGCTTGAGCTCAGGAGTTTGAGACCCTTTTATACAGATGGGGAAACTCCCACCTCCCTAAGCTAAGAGGCCTTCTATCACAGTGTGTATTTTCGTCATGACCATACATTTTTCTTTACCCCTCCTCTTATGAACTATGGACTTCTTACAAGATCTCATTAGCAATGGTGGGCTTTCTCATGTCCCTGTGGCTCCATGGATGTTCCCAAGTTTACTGGTTTTGGAGTCTTGCACAGGTAAGCATCCTGGTAAAAGCTATAACTGCTCTTCTTTTTGCCCATTCGTGGTGGGGTAGGGGGAGGGGGAGGACATTGGAATGAGATTCTGAAGTCTTTGAAGCACTTTTGGAAGCCCAGTTGTGCAGGCGCATGGAAGAAATGTGATGAAATGAGTCGAAGCTCTCCCAAGGAGAAGAGACGCTCCCTGGATGTTGTTGCTGCTGGTATCTTTTTTGGTGCCATAGCTTGAGGGTTATTCCCCAGAGCCTTAGACACTGTGAAGAGGGCCAAAGGGTCCTGATCTTAACGGCAAGATGTAGGCATAGGAAATCCCTGCAGCTGAGGATCTTTCTCTTTCCAGTGATTCAGTTGGCCCTCTTCATGGTGTCTAGGGCTCACTTACTTCAGTATGTGGAGACTTCTGGGAACCAGAGTCATGTAGAAAAGTCTCCTTCCCAGTCTACCCCAGATAGGCTCCCTCCTAGGTGAGTCAGCTCATCTGGCTCCAGTTCTTGGGTTACTGTCTTTACTGAACTCCATTTCCGCTCCTTTGGTCCAATGTTGAAACAATTCTCTTTAAGTCCAGCTGCATAAGACTGGGCGCTCCCCTGGACACCATCCTCTTCTCTCCATGCTCCCAGCCCCAGCAACAGAACATCTTATAATTAAGCATTCTCCTTTTCCAATTCTTCAGCTTTCAAATAGGAATGCATCACAGTTCAACCAGCCTTGGTATTTGACCCAAATTATTATTTTCTTGTATCTCAGCTTTGGCTTTTGGAAGACTGAATCACCAAATTCCTATTTCCTCACTATTCCTGGCATCCTTAAACTTGGCTGTGATCAGGATCATGCGAAGGACTGAGTGACTGTCAAATCTAAACAGGTAGGGCACCAGTAATGAAAACAAGCCAGGCCATTGGGATTTATTGTTAATATCTGAATAGTCACTTCCAAATATCGGTGAGCATTCTAGACGTAACTTGGAGTGAAATTTTCCTTGTGAACTTAAAAAAAATTCTTATGTTGAAATTCTGTCCGTCACTGGAAGTATAAATGCATATTTATTATTTTAAGAAAGATGCTATTATTAATGGTTGTAAAAGCTTGTATTATCTATGAAATGATTATCAAAAATTTCCACACGGTTAAAAAATAGGAAATTACTTGACAGGTAATATAAAAATAGGAAATTCGTTGGCAGGCTGCAGTGCAGATCATGGCTCACTGCAGCCTCGACCTTTGGGCTCAAGAGATCCACCTACCTCATCCTCTGGAGTAGCTTGGACTACAGGCATGTGTCACCACGCCCAGCTAATTTTTGCATTTTTTGTAGAGATGAGGTTTCACCATGTTGCCCAGGCTGGTCTCAAACTCCTGGGCTCAAATGATCTGTTCTGGTTAGAATTCCCAAAGTGCTGGGATTACAGGTGAGAGCCACTGTGCCCGGCTGACCCAAGGTATTTATAACAATTTAATAAATAGCACAAGTAGTATTTAATTTAACAAATAGGACAAAGCAGAACAATAGAAATTAGATCTTATCATAATTCTATCTATGATTTAATTATGTCATAATCTTTTTAGAATTGGTTGGTATATTATCATTTATTATGTAAATAAAATAATTCCTTAAGAAGTATACATTTTTTTAAAGATTTTTTTGAAATTGAGATATAACTTTACATAAAGTACACAAATCTTCTTTTCTTTTTTCTTATTTATTTGTATGACCACCTGCTGCTTCTTGAAACAAATCTCAAGTGTATATAGTTCAATGAGCTTTCACACAGGAAACATAACCAGACCAAGAACAGAATGTTTCCAGGTCCCCAGAAGGCTCCCCCATACCCCTTCACAGTCAGTACTTCCCCAAGGCTACAACTATTCTGACCTCTATCACCACAGACAACTTCAGGACTTTCTGGTTATTTAATGCTATTTAGGTCATGAGTCTTTCAAGAAAAAAGTTTTATTTGGAAATTCTTCTTATTTTGGGAGGATGCATTAAAAGCATAATTTTAGCTACTTTAAATTTTGTGAGGAGAATGTCTCTAAAACCATATTATCCACAAGAAAGATCATCAATAAAGTAGATTGTGAAAAAATAATAAAATGAAGAGAAAAATCGGCTGCCCCACGTATTTTGCTTTTCCATGCACCTCAAGTGAAAATCATCCCTGAATGGCGAATGTTGTGTAGTGATCACAGGAGTTCAAAACAAATTCAGGTTTTGGATAAACTTCAGATTTATTCAAGAATCCCAGCAGTCCATTCAATAATTTCAATGTTCTGTTTCCAGGTAATAATTATTTTTACGCTAAGTCATTTGGCTGTGGTGGCCAACTCAACTTGTTGGCCCTCATTCTGTTAGAATTGTTTAATAATCTACTCTCCCTTCCTTCCTTCCTTCCTTCCTTCCTTCCTCCCTCCCTCCCTCTTTTCCTTCCTTCCTTTCCTTTCTTTCTTCTTGCCTTCTTTCTCTCTTTCTTTCTTTCCTTTCTTTCTTTCTTCCTTTCTTCTTTCTTTCTTTCTTTTTCTTTCTTGTTTAATGGACACTTAATCCTTTAGTGGAACAACCTCTACACAAACAAAATGTATAACTTAAGATCTTTTCTTGAGAAGACATTTAGGTTTCAAGAACTTTTATGAACTTGCCATGAGTGCTTCTTGGAAATCAATTAGCGAAGCCTTCTGAAACCCGCAGAGAAGATAGGAGAAAATGGCTTCAGAGAAATGAGCATTTAAATTAAGTCAGCAAGGTCAGAATTTGAAATTGGTCAATTCCTTGTCTACATTTTCTTTACACTCGAATTCGCCCTGGAAAATAGTGGCCTAGTCTCCTGAAAGACATGACACAAACAGAAATGCAATGTGGTGGTATACTTACAGTGAAAGTGGGCGCACAAGTGATGGCCCAACTCTGTGGAATGGTAAGGATTTTGGGGGTAGTTTGGCCAGGAATAAGAGAAATTACTGCAGAAAACACATACGGTTGGAAATCATGCACTTGTATGACTTTTCCTGAAGCCTATGGGAGTGGACAGAGTGGGTAACCCAAGATATTTTTAAGACTGACTGGACTAAGAATGAGGTACTTATAGTCAACTACTTTCCCCCCTAATGTGACTGAAGGGATTCATAATGTTCACAAATTAGTGTTACGGTTAAGTATTTTAGGGTTGACTTCTAAGCTCACACTTGAAAGGCATTTATCTAATGGCCACTGGCTTGCCAGCTTCCCACTCTAGCATTGATCACTGGCTTACCAACCTTAAGGCTAATAATTTTATCTAACATTCAATTTCAAAATATACCAGTGTTAATACCACTGCCACTCATCATTGAATGTCATGAAGCCATAACGCTGAACCAGGAGCTTTCACCTTTTTTTGTGGACTTAAAATGGTACTGTGGAGACTGAGGCAATTTTCTTCAGGCTAACTCAGATTTGTGCACATAATTATCTAAATATAATCATGACATAGTTAAGATGTCCTCCTCCCACCCTACAATTTCTAAAGCAAAGCCCAGTTAAAAAAGTCTGCACCTGTCAAACTAAAAAAACCCTCGCCACTTGAAAGTAAACCAGCAGAGCAATGCCCTCACCCCAATAAAGCTACAGATTTCATCACATGCACTAGACAAATCTACAGGGCTAGTTTCAGTACTCTTCTTTTAAAGAGTTTATTTTAAACCTATTACACCACACAGTACGTTTTATACACTGACATCTAACTCCCTAATAAGATAAAGCAAAGACAAAAAGGTTTCTTATTAGAAACAAGATACACCATTACCTATTGTCTTCAAAGATTATTGCACTTTAACTTTCTTAATTTGACAAAGCATTCACGAAACAATCTGTAGACTAGTTTTAAGAGACAAGTAACACTGTAAGCAGACATGACTGTCCTAAATTGTTTATTAGGTATGAATTTTAAAAACTTTACTTATATTTAGTGGTAATGGTGGAGCTGGGGAGTATCATGTCTTCTCCAAGCTGCCCAGTGAGAACCACCAGTGGAACTTACGGCTCTTTCCAAGGCCACAGCTCTCTGGGCCCAGGACTCTGTCTGCAGCCTTGTACTCTAACCCACTCACGAACATCACTCGGGCAGAAGAAATTCTCTGGGGGAAACCTCACTGGGGAGGTTTGCCTTGGATCTGTGTGTTTTCCAAAGATGGATATTGCTACTATTAGTTATCATGATCTAATGCCTGTCAGTACTTGAGGCTGACAAGAGTTTCATAGATATCATTTCCATATCTTCATCTGCAATCCTGTTTGGCAGGTAGGATTACTCTCATTTTGCCGTAGAGAAACAGACCAGCCGATCGCTCGAGGCGGGGGAGTCAGGATTTATACCTGATTCTGTCTGGCTCCAAAGCTTACTCTGACTCTGGCCAGTAGTGAGAAAGCACAGGAGTTGGTGGGGAGGGATCGGTAGAGTGGAATCCTCAGCAGGGCCGGGAATGTCTTATAATAAATTTGGGTTTGAAATAGGGTGGAGGATACAATGCTTGTTTGAGACTGAGATAGAGGAAGAAAGAAGGGGATGGTGCTGGTCAGGTAATGCTGGAGGGACCATCAGGACTGACCAATATCAAACCAAACCTTCTCTGCTCCACTCACCAGAGAGGGAGAAGTGGTATCTGTAGCCCAGGGGGGACAGGGAAATGGCATTTTCACATCTCAATCCCTCAGGCCTCGGCGGACTGCCAGAGTGGAGAGCCAGGGAAGCAACAAGGCAGGGGAGATCATTATCAGGAGGAAGGAAGCTCTGGCAGCTCCCGCCAGCCTGTGACAAGCAGGCTCAGGGCCACGGAAGTCCCTTAAGGTCAAGGGAAATGTGATCCTGGATCTGGGGGCTGAAGCTGAGACAATCCCCTTGCCTTATGTCTTCAGGCCAAGGGGATCTAGCCAGAGCCAGGCCCAGGTCCTAGGTTGGAAGAGCAGTGGGCTAGAGAAGCGGGAGGGGCAGTTACAGAGACGAGAGAGAATGAATAAGATGCCAGAGCACCTCATAAACAATCTGTTGGCTAGAGAGGTAATGAGCTTTATTGCAGCCAACACAGGGTAACTGGCTCTTCAGAGCACTATCTATTCTTCATGGGTGAACTCTCACCTAGTTCACCTCTTGCCCCGGTAACAGTATCTGCTTTCTTGCCCAACTAATAGAGTAGAAAGTATGCTATATTTAAGTAAGGAGACCTAGGTTCAAGTCCAGGTTCTGCTACTCACTAATTAGACAACCTATTTAATTAATTAAGCTTTCTAAAATCTCAATTTCCTCATCCATAAAGAAGGCATACAATCCCTGTCAAGTCTATGTCACAAGGGATTACAGGGTTCACGTGGAAGCACTATATAAATATGAAGTGGTATTTCTTTATATTTTTCTTTGCTTCAGGTCACCTCACTACTACGTCAGAGCTGGGGAAGACTTCTAGTTCAGGAACAGAAACAGCTCTATCCACAAATCACAGGCTCCTTTTCCATGTATTTCCTCCCCTTTTTTTTTTTTTTTTTTTTTTTTTTTTTTTTTTGAGACAGAGTCTCACTCAGTCACCAGGCGCCAGGCTGGAGTGCAGTGGCACGACCTTGGCTCACTGCAACCTCCGCCGCCCGGGTTCAAGCATTCTCCTGCCTCAGCCTCCCGAGTAGCTGGGACTACAGGCGCGCGCCACCACGCCCAGCTAATTTTTTTGTATTTTTAGTAGAGACGGGGTTTCACCATGTTGACCAGGATGGTCTCGATCTCTTGACCTTGTGATCCGCCCGCCTCGGCCTCCCAAAGTGCTGGGATTACAGGCGTGAGCCACCGTGCCCGGCGTATTTCCTCCCCCTTGTCATGCTGCCATAATGCCAGGGGACAAGGGAGACATGTGCAAAGGCAGAGACCAGGGAACCCACAGCCCTGAGCTTGCTCAGTCCCTTTCTTGGGGATAAGCATCTGGGAAAACAGCAACAAAAAGATGAAAGGCCATGACTCTACAGTTCAGGTCACCAGAGTGTCAGCTTCAGCCTCCCAGCAGAGGCTGAACCAGAGTCCCAAGAGATGAGGGGAGGAGAACGCTCTGGGTGTAGGAGGAGTGGTGCAGAGCCCAGGAGAGGGACTTGAGGCTCAGCTGAAACGTGAGGAGATCTGGAAACCTAAAGGACTCTGTCCAAGTGCACAGGAACCAGGTGGAATTGCTGAGGGTCCTTTTTCTGGCGAGGCTCACAGGCCACGATGTAAGACTTGTTCTGGTGCTTCTCTTTGTACCTGCAGTTCGGGTACTTCCCTGAGGTGAGCCCACACATGGTCAGGGACACGGGCCCATGGCTCTGGTGGCAGTTTTTACGGCCGTTCTTGCAGGTTATGTTGGGGGTCTGGCAGGTGGCGGCCACGCTGGAGAAGGGCTGGTGCAGGAAGGTGTTGAGGTCTTTGCACCGTTTTGTGTGCTTGTTGATGTTTCTCATGGCTGAGTTGCATGCTTGAGGGCTGGGCTGCACGTGCTGAGTTTTAAACCACTGAGATGAGGTCATGCCCTTGGGCTTGGCACTGACTGGGATCTCAGCCACCCACAGCCCCAGCAGCAGGAGCAGCAGTAGGGGGAAGCATCCTGCTCTGGCCGGTGCCATCTCTCTTAGGGGGGAGCAGTCAGAATAGAGGGCAGAGGTCACTGGGACAGTGTTCAGTCGAGAAATTAGTCCTCCTATACCTGCTCATGTGAGCTAATCACCCCTCTCCCTATCCGCTTTTCTCCTTTCCTCCCTTTGTGTCTCATCTCTGCCTCTTCTGCGTGTCCACATCCACTGTGGCCCCATCTCTCACCTTGTATTTCTCCTCCCTTCATTCTGTCCCTGCTGCCTGTCACTCTTTGTCCTCTCCCCTTTCCCTCAAGTCTCATCTCTTTTGTGTTCCCATGTTCCTGTGTCTGTGTCTCATCCCCTCCCGCTCCCCATTCCCATCTCCTCTGTGTTCTCATTCTTTTCCATTATTCGCCTCCATCCCCAACATCACTCTCCCCCTTTCCCCAATGTGTGTCCTCATCTCCCCCTAAATCCAGTGCCTCCTTGATCCATTTTATCACTTACCCGAGTGTACTCTCATCTGATCAGAACCCATCCCTCCTTCTCCGTCCTCACTCCTCCCCAGCTCCTGCCGTAGCCTCACCTTTGCACTTGGTCTTCTTGCTGTGACTCCTGCTCAGTGGGCTGGGGCTGCATCCACACACTGCTAGGCTGTCAGAACTCTGAGGGCCTCTTCTCACTCCTGAACTCCTTAAGAGCTGGCCCGGGCTGTGCTGCCTCTGTTTGGGGGCAGGCTGGGGAGCATGACTGGATCAGGAAATGAATCAGGTTCATGCCTCTCCACTTACATGTCTCAAATACATGGATACCTAAGGACACCTGTACCTGCCTAAACGTGTTCAGCAATGAGGAAGCTTGAATCGTCACATTCAAAGACTACATCTGTCCTCTGGTCACATGGTTTTAATGACTCTTTAATAAAGCACCTGACCCCGTGTCACCTGAAATCAGTTTCAGGAAGAGTTGTCATTTATGTCCTCTCATACACACCTCTGGCTCAGGATCCTGGGAAAAGTCAGTCACTGTGGGGTTAAGGGTTGTTTCTTCTCTGACCTGAGGTACACATAGAACAGCCTAGAAAGATACTTTGTCTGGTTCTTTGTCATGTGAAGATATTGCTTATCTTTCAGGAGGAGATGGAAGAGACACGAGGGAAGTGGGTGAATCATCACGGTCATGATACCCAGCACCATCCCCAATAGCGAAGCCATTCCACAGTGATTCATTCCTCCGGGCATGTCCAGTTCCAGGTACCAACCAAGGCCACATGGCTTTACCGGGAGAAGGCAGCCAACATCTGTCAGTTCCATTTGTTCCCTCCCCTCTTTATTGAAAATTGCACAACTTTCATACTGCTCAAATGTTTGTGCTTAGAACGCTGTTGGTGTTGCCGCTCTTGACACCCTACCTTAGTGCTTCCTTCACCTTGTATGTCCTGTTCTTGTGCTGGTTACAACCGGGTGGAGTGTCTGGGTCAGTGCTACTCTGGGGGCTCCTGTGAGCTTGGAATATCACACTCAGGAGAACTGAGACACAAGGCAGAGCATCGCCCTCTGTGGCTGAGAAGGAATAGTATTTTCGTTTTCAGAATTTACCTATAAGTAGTAGATAATCTCAGAATCTCAGGCATGCTTCATTACGTAGTCAACAAACATTTATTGAGCACCTACTAAGCGTCAAAATACTTGAGATAGATTACTGAACAAAAAAGGCAAAAATGGTCAGGTACAGTGGCCCACACCTGTAATCCTAGTACTTTGGGAGGTCAAGGCAGAAGGATTGCTTAAGGTCACGATTTCAAGACCAGCCTGGGCAATGTGACAAAACCTCGTCTCTACAAAAAATTTGAAAAATTAGCCAGGCATAGTGGTGCATGCCTGTGGTCCCAGCTACTCTGGAGGCTGAGGTGGGAGGATTGGTTGAGCCCAGGAAATCAAGTCCGCAGTGAGTGTGATTGCACTACTGCACTCCAGCCTGGGTGTCAGAGTGAGACCCTGTCTCAAAACACAAACAAACAACAACGACAACAACGAAGACCAAAATCCCTGCCTTCGTGGAGCTTACATTCCACTGGAGAAAGACAGTTAAAAAAAATGTATACTTTGCTCAAAATGATAATTGCTAGGGAAAAAAGTAGGATAGGATAGGGTTGGCGGTCAGTAATTTTATGTAAGATTGTTGAAGTCACTGACTCTGGGGCAGAGACTTGAAGATAAGGGTGAACTTTGATTATCTGGAGGAAGAACGTTCAAACCGAAGACAGTAGAACTGCAAAAGCCCCAGAGCAGATAGATGCCTAAGGTGTTGGAGGAACAGCAGTGTCTCCAGTGTGGCTGCAGTAGGTGACTGAGAGGTCCAGAGAGGGACCAGAGACCAGGTCATGGGAAGACTTAGAGACCATTTGAAGGCCTGTGACTTTTACTCCAAACACAACAGGGAACGCTGGGAGGGTTCTAAGTAGATGAATAAAGAACTTGTCCACTTAAAGGATTATCTGGCTGTTGTGTGGATTATAACAGTGGAGAAGTCACACAACCCATCCTGATTATAAGGTTTGTGTTCTGGTCCAGAATTTATGATTCTGAGTTAGGAGGATGGGGAGTTGTTTTGAGGCCCGGAGGATATTATTTTAGTAGATGGACAGCACAGCTGTGGGTTGCGGGGTCAGGATCTTTAGAAGAAACAGTGATGCTGGAGGTGAGAAATGCCACTAGATGGCAAAAGAGAATTGAGAGCAAGTTCACACAGGCCTCTGGCTCTTCTGGTTTGCCCTTAGCAAGGCCTTGGCTGGGGGAACAGCTGTTCACTTCTTTGTTAAGGTGTCTGAAGCCTTGCAGGCTGAACTTCTGGATAGAGAATTATGCCGCTGCTGCCGCAGAAACATGAATGTTAGGAGATAAAAGCCACGTTTTAAAGCAGACTGTGTATCAAGTGTGTATCGGCACAGGCCAGTCCAGCCCTGGAGTGGAGGCTGGGCGGGAGGCTGCTAGCTCATCTGAATGCCTAGCTCGGCCTCCTTTCCACTTCTCATTATCCTAGAGTGAGATGTTTTCAAGCCACGATTTTAACCTCCCCTCTGCACTTGCGTTTTCCTATCATTATAATTATCCTAGTTTGCTCTTTAACTCCAGTATGCTGGGCTCTATAGAAGGCTGCCTTAGGACTGTGTGAAAGTGAAATAAACATGGCCCTACTGCCTCAGATCAAAGGGAAAAGAGAGTAAAGGTTTAAGTTTGCACATGAAAATCGAAATAGAGTGGAACCTACCACATGTGCAATTCAGCTGAAACCTTTGCTTTGCCTCAATTATTTGGATGAGGGAGGTGATTTTGTTTGTGTGCCTAAACCATCCAGCTTCCAAGATGTGCTTCACCTTGCACTTGGTAGGCTAATTTTGCTATTTTGCCTTCACTGCATTCATGGGGCAACAGAAAAAGATGGAGGAAAGGGGATAAAGTTAGGAAGAACAAAAAGATTCAGGCATCAGGCCAGAGACTGGTTCAGGAGTTTCACAGGAGGAAGAAGAGAGAGAGAGCAAGAGCAGAAGATGAAACGGTGGGAGAAAGGACAGAAGAAAAGAAAAAGTCCCTTACACCAGCAGTCTCTACCCCTGCTTCCTTCTCACTCTATCACCGAAGTCACTGCTGTTGGCCCAACTTCTCCCTGGGCTGCTGTTGTGTGTGTGTGTGTTTAAGTTGGGGCGGGTGTTGTGAAAATCCCAACAGTGCCAGGTGGACCTCTGCCTGTCTTCTCCACAGGACAACAGCTGCTGCTTCCTCTTGCCTGGCTGGGAGGGAGCGAAGGGGGAAGGGAGGGAGGAGGACCGGGCCTGGATTGGTGCCTACCCTTCAGAGCCAAGCCTCTCTGTCTTCCGGAGTTCCACACAGCCTCTGGATACCAATGGAAAGCCCATGAAAGTTTCCCTCCAAGCAAGAGCAGATCCAACTTCTGTTATCCGAATTTTGTTGATCCTTTGATAAACAAAGGTAATGGGCTCATTTTTGTAGACTGAGAAAGTGAAACATACACAGGTTGAGGTCAGATGTGGGACTTGCTTCAGGTCCTTGAATTCCCATGACCTTTCCTGGAACAGCTGTGGGTCAGGAGGAGGCAGCACTGACAGGAGTTTGGAATCCTTGGCTCCCAGGCCAATGCCTTTAGACAAGCCAGGATGGGGGAAAGAGGAAACTGATTTGGAGGTGAGAGGCTCCACTGGGGCCTTGTCTCTCAAGCCAGTCCAGCTCTCCATTTATGTACAGAGTAAGTGTCCCTTCCTTAGCCTGGTAATCAGGGTCTGCCATAATCGGGCAGACCTGTCTTTCCGACTTTATCTCTGACTTTTCTCTCACTGAGTGCCTCAACCGCAGCCAGACTGGTTTCCCCCCATTTCTCAAGCATGTCTTCTATAACCCTCTTTATCTCCACTTAACTTCTAACTTCACCATGAGACCCATTCCCAAGCCAGGGTCCTTCAGGGCACCAATTCAGAGACATCTTTCTCACCTCTAAATTCCTACAGCATTTACTGTCTTCAGAATGTATAATTTTCTGCCTTGAATCATTGGTTATTTCTTCATATGTATGTATTAATTTTCTCTTATACTGTCAATTCCCATAAGATGAGGATCTCCTGTTACACTTCTTTTGCACATTTCACAGTACATAGCATAGTACCTTGCATATAAGTGACCCTGATTCAACTTTTAGAAGGCATTCCATCTGCTCCTGAATGATCCCACTCGAAGGTGGGGATTGCTACCAACCCACAGAGGTGGTTAGCAGATGAGGAACTGACAGTGCAGCTCCTGGACTTCAGCCCTGGGTTTGAGGTGACACTATGGGAAGAAGGTTGAGAAGGCTGAGGCAATCCTTCAGAGGTTCAAGGACAGCCCAGGAACTGTCCATGACACAGTATATTATTTGAGCAACTTGAATTGGACAGGGCAAAAAGTAATGCCACTAAGTTCATGGCGAGTGCACTCAGGGCAAAATTTTGGGGGTTCTCCTCAGTCACAGAGAGTCACCCTTGTACCTGCCACCCTACTGGGGAGGACAGGGAGAAATTGTGTAAATGATCACATGCAGAGGGTCATCTTTACAGGAAAAACAACTCCGTTATTGTTTCAGTGGTGAACTATCAACACACATTTTGCTGGTAGAATCAATACCATCACAATCAAAATCTGTTTAGCAAAATATTTTGAAGTCCCAGATGTTTGTTGATTCTTTTAATACATAAGACACAAGTAAGTCTGCTTTTGTTAAGAAATTGGATTAGCTAATTATTTAGACCAGGGCTTCTCAACCTCAGTGTTATTTACATCTTGGTCTGGATAATTCTTTGTTATGGGAGCTGTCCTGTGAAATGTGGGATGTGGAGTAATATCCCTGGCCACAGGCCAGTAGCAACTCCTGGTTGAGACAACCAATGTCTCTGGACATTATCAAACTGTCCCTGGAACTACTGAATTAGATATATGACCTTGAGCAGGCCACTGTCCCTCTAGAACTTAGTTTTTCATTCCTAAGGTAATGCTTGTGTATGTAAAGCCCTTCCTATTCTCAAGGAAGCTGCAGCCTTGAGGGACCGGGGGAAGAAGTAGTGTGATTCAAGGCAGGGATGACAATGTGGTTGGCTTCCTCAAAGCAAAGGCTTGAGTCAGCACTTGGTAGGCTAATTTTGCTATTTTGCCGCTCTTCACTCCCCCGATCCACCACCACTCACTTTGGCATACACAATTACAGAAACTGAACAGCACGTTATAGAGGAACGCATTCAGGACTTAATGATTTAATAATGATGAGTCTTCAGGTTATCAAGTGCAATCCTGGTGATCTACTCCCTAAAATCCTATCCTAGAGGTGCTGATGCATAAGATTACTTCATCCATTCTGACATTCTCATCATGGTTTCATGTGCTTCCCAAGCCTGAGATTTGTGGGATTGTTACTCCATTACACTGGAGTTGAAGAGCGGTGATGGGCATGTGGGGGAGTGAAGGAAGAGGAAGCCCAAAAGGTATAAAAAAAATCCTCAGGAACCTGGTGCCCACGCAGTGTTGCCTTATTGAGCATCCTGAAGAATACAGATGAACCACCTGCCCATGTGGGCTTTATCCTCACTTGCTTGACTGTGCCCACTTCCTTGGGGAGGTCTGTGAAGCAAAGGCTTTCTAAGTGGGACCTCTGGGTTGAGTCTTTCTATGAGCTAGCACCATGGAATAGATGAGGGTAAGGAGTGGAGCAGCAGCAGCATTCCAGATAGAGGAGACAGCAGGAGATAGGGCGTGGAGGAGGTGGGGGGGACAAGGTGGGAAGCAGGCACGGATGCAGATGCAGTTGCACACATGGGCAGGTGCAAGATCATGGGAAGTCTTATGTCCCGTGAGATGTAGTTTGTACTATACCCTATAACAAGCTTGTCCAACCCATGACCCACAGGCCACATATGGCCCAGGATGGCTTTGAATGCAGGCCAACACAAATTTGTAAACTTTCTTAAACATTATGAATTTTTTTTCTTGCATTTCTAAGCTCATCAGCTATCGTTAGTATATTTATGTGGCCCAAGACAATTCTTTCAATGTGGCCCAGGGAAGCCAAAAGACTGGGCACCCCTACCCTATGAGAAACAAGCTATTACAGAGTTTTAGACAAAAGAAGGGACTAGGTTTTTTTCTCTTGAAGTTGTATAAGAGAAATATTTGAGTTGAGTCTTACTGGAGTTGGAGAATGTGTGGTGTCCAGAAGAGACAAGAGCATCTGCTGAAGAAGAAATAGGAATGGAAGAGATGGGCTTGGGAAAGATTTAAGATTGTCAGGGCTGTGTGACTGATGGACTCAGGCTCATATTGAAGACTCACCATGTGCCAGGCACTGGGCTAAAAACTCTTGATACACATCTTATTGAATCCTAATATTGCCGTGAGGTAAAAAATACTATCCTCATGAAAGATGAAACAAGGAACCTTTCAGTGGATTAGTAAACAGATAGATGGTATGCAGCACGTAGGCTGCAGAGCCAGGTTTCAATTCCTGGTCTGTTTTACTCAAAAGCCTTGATCTTAACCACCATGCAGAACTGCCTCCCAGTAGCTGGGATTGGGGAGGTGGAGGGGTGTAGGATCACTTTCTGGTTTCTTGCATAGATAACCGGGGGAAACTGAGACACACAACACAGGAAGAGAAACAAGTTGTGGGGAGCATGGATTCCATTTTGGACTGTAGTTTGTGCTGTCAGAAAGTGCCAGTTTAGGGGCTGTACATGAGGAACACCAATCTGTCTCTGCAGCTTTCCTCCCTCCTCCTGAGCTATACTGGGGGCCTTGGAGCACTCAGCTTTCTGTGTTCTGATTCCCCCTCTTTTGCTGTCCAGCGAGAGTGAAAAGGCTCTTCTAAGAGGAAGCCGTAAATCTGGAAGACACCCTGCAGACAGACAAGGCTGAGTGACTTGTGGAAGTCAAGGGCGAGGGCTAGCAGGCTCCAGGGGAGCTAGCTCTTTGATTCTGATGAAAGGCGAGATGTTGACGAAAAGAGAGGAGTGTGACCCGTTCCCCAGCATGGCAAACCACTTAGACACAACCCAACAGCAAGAAATGGATCACGCCAGGCTCTGGCATCCACAGCCCCTCAGGTTCAGGTTATACTTTCAAATCCAACCTGCTGAGTTTGAGGCTTCAGAGTCAGCATGCAGAGATATCCAGCAGTGCTCAGACTCGACAGGGCCTGAGGTCACAGGTGAGGGCTGTGGGTGTGACATGAGTAAGGCTGATGGGGGCTGTGGGGAGTCCACATGGAGGTCTTTGATTCTCAGCCCAGCACTTTGGTGGGAGGCACCTGAGTACATGCCCTCCTGGGCTCCCGTGAGTGGGGATGACAAAGTGGCGAACCCTCTGTTCTCTGAGGGTCAGGAATAAGAAGCCCTTTGTTCCTCAGAAACATAACAGTGCTTTCCTACTCACCTTGCCTCGAGAGCAGAGCCTATGGAACAGAGAAAACATCAAAGGAAGCCCAGGCACTTAGGAACTTTTGGCAAGGAGGTTGGAACTAAGTGTTCTAATGACAGTAGAGGAGGAAACCAGATAGCAATGCCTCTTTCCTCCCACGCATCCGACCCCCTCAGCACAGGGGACCATCAAACTGGGGACACCTCCCTCCTCCCAGACTGATCTTTACCCAGAAACCTTTCTAGCCTCTCCTCATCTCTTGGCTGTCTTGGCCTCAGGCAAGCTGTCCCCAACCAGCTGTCTTCAGCTCCTGTCCTTCCTCCCAGCTGCCAGAGAATTATCAGGTCAGCCTGCTCCTTCTTTCCTCTCTTCATCTTTTACTAGCAAGGATGCCAGGGGCCCAGGGATAATTGGGAAGAGTCTCTTACCCAAGGACCAGTTAGAGCTCTTACTCTGCAGAGGCTGAGATTCTGTGGTGGACCAAGGGAGCAGGAAAGGCTGAAGGTGGCTGGTTGGCTGGGTGGCCTTGGGCAAGCATCTTCTCTTTCAGGGTCATGAGGACTGGGTTTTGGGTGAGATGATCTCTGAAGTAGTGTTGAGTTGGGAATGCTGGAGGCTCTGAGATGGGGCAGACAGCCACTCTAGGCCTGCTGCTGCCTCCAACCGCCTTAACTCTACCAGCAGGAGGAATGGCACCAGCTGTGACCCAGCTCCTTTTCCTCCAGCTTGTTCTAGGGCCAACTCTGGCCACGGACATCAAGATACAGTTTGGCATCAGGAACTTCCGTATCCTAAACATCGACTATCCCAAGGTTATCTACCCAGATGGTTTCCAGGGCTATTGTAATGGTCTGATGGCCTATGTGCGGGGCAAGATGCAAACTTCACATTGCCCAAAGATCCATTATGTGATGCATGCCCCTTGGAAAGTCATCCAGAAGGTCTGCAAGCAAAGTGAGAGCTTCTGTGAGAACTACAATGAATACTGCACACTCACCGAGGATGCCTTCCCCATCACAGTCTGCTCCCTGAGCCACCGACAGCCACCCATCAGCTGCTACTACAATAGCACTGAAACCAACCAAAGGGCCCACCTCCTCTGCTCCCGCAGGTATGAAGCTGAGCCAATAGGTATCATTGGTCTCTATTAGGGCACTTAATTCCTGAGCCACTCCCCAACCTTTACCACCACAGGCCAGTCTGTCTCCATTTCCAACATTCTGATCCCTGTAACAAGACTTCCTTCCTGACTTCCAAGTCAGGCAAGGTCCCCTCCCAAGAGACCAGGTGGGTGGGAAAATGTCCAGGGTTTTGATCGCCATGCAAAGTGGTGATATCTTCTAGGTTCTTTCCAGCTTGTTTACCCCCTCTTCACTCCCATCTCCTCATCATCCTCGCTCTCCCAGAGACAGTAAAACCCACCCAAGAAGCTGATTCTGTCCAGTTGGCAGTGACTGTCCACCCACTGAGCCAGACCCTAAGTCCTGGATGGAGGCCCAGGGCCTCAGCTCACACCATGGCAACAGGCATCAGCTCTGAGTCTCACCTCCCCATCCCCCAACACCCATCTCATCTAAGGCTCCCCCAGTTCCCTTACAATTTCCTCCACTCACCCACCTACACAGGGGGTATGGCTAGCTATGGGAACCTCCCTGAGGCCCTTAGACTCACATTAGCCTCACTTCCCCCGCAACCCCCCAGTTTCCAGCCTGCTTCTCTCTGTGAATTCATTGCTTCTACCCTCGTATAACTGTCCTCTCCTCCTTTCTCTTACCATGGAGCCTAGGGCTGTCTCTCCCCCCACACTCTCAACCACCTTAGTTATGCTGCCTTCCTTTTTCCAACTTATTTTTCTTCCAGTCTTCTTATCTTGGCTCACTGGCATTTCAAGGTATTGTCTCTCACCCATTCCCCAGAGGTTCCTGCTTCCTTTCTCTTCTAGCAGCTCCTCCCAAATCCCCCAGACTCAAGAGTCTGCCCCTGACCAGGCAGGGAAATGAGGCAGGCCCAGCTCTAATCAAACATACATTTCTAAAACCACATCCGAGTATGTAAGATGTAACCACTGGGGGAAACTGGGTGAAGGGCACATGAGACCCCCCCTGTACTATTTCTTTGTAACTTCCTGTGAATCCATAATCATTTCAAAATAAAAAGTTAAGACCACACATCTGGCTCCTTTGTGATTTTAATTCCTTTTTCTTCAGTGCACCAGAACTCCTACTCTTGGAATCTTGGCAGCCTTCCCCATCTGGCCGTCTTCCTGGGCTACCCATAGTAGTCACTAAGATCTTCTGTCCCATGTACACCATGATGGAGGTGACGTGGGGCAAAACTCAGTGCTGGGCTGGGTGTTGAAAATAGACTCTCCCCCTTGCCCCAGCTCTGGAACAAATTTGCAACAGAAGTCAGGCCATGTTAGCTGGCTTGATGTAGAAACATCTCCCCCAACAAAACCTGAATTGCAACAGATGAGGAAGGTGGAGGGACAGGGAAGGGTCTAATAGGTGGTATCTTGTTCATAGTCCATCACATCAGGAATTGCTACACCCTTTTGGGGGGTGGAGTGGAGAGGTGAATACCAGTCATGTGTGAACAGAAGTAGCAAATACTTTTACCTCCACAACTGGTTCGTCTCTTAACTCCAAATATATTCTTCCACCCTGTTCTTGGAAGGAGCTATTGAGGGGGAATGCTAACTGATGGCTGGTAGGCATAAGGCTAAGCAGAGTGAAGGTTGTGTGGTTGAGAACCCACACTCCTGCAGCTATCTCTTCTCCTCTCTCTCTACACTAGTAGGCCCATTTGTCCCTCATAGACAGAGCTTTTAGCTGCTGCACACACACAGATGTTTATTGTTTTCCAAGCTCCCTGGTGTTAAACATGCAGGGTCAGGGGGCTAGCAGGCTAAGACGAAGCTCCTCTCTACTTGGTTTTCTTATCATAGGTGCCAGCACCCTTGTAGCCACTCACGTAGCCTGTGTTGTCAGTCATCTCTTCCCGTCCCGCAATGCCCTTGCCCTTGCCGCTCTCATCAAAGCGCTCCTTGTGGGTGCCGGTGTACTTGCTGGTGTCCGTCAAACGGTCCACTGCACCCACTGTTGCTGCTTTCTGCAAGCCAGAGGGTGGATTTGAGCCCTCTTCCTTCCCTTACACTGTCACATCCCTTCCCCAAAGACGGCCAGAGATACTTAGAACAAGTGCTCGGAGCTCTTGCTCTGCTGCTGGCATGGGTGCTGCTTTCTTAGGGCTCAGATGCAGCTGTGGGCAGGAACTCTGGCAAGAGCCATTCACCCGTGGGGGGAGAGGAGTGTGGTGTGGGAATGAGTGTAGTGTGTGCAGAGGGAGGGTGGGTTTTTTGTTTCCAGAGGAGTTATTTTGACTAGGCTGCCGCCAGAGGACTTCACCTCCATCCCCCTACCCAATATCCATTGTAGAAAGAGCTTTTAGTTCAGAGGGGGACAAATCGAAAAAGGGGAGTAGGTGAGAGGCAGGAGGCCTGAGATTAAACCCTAAATAAGAACTGGAAGAAGAGTGGGCATCAGATACCAAATCCTCTACACGAATGTCCTCCAAAAGCCACCAAGCCCTAATTGCCTGGCTCAGCTACTGGAGACTTGGGAGCGAGTCTAAATCTACTATTAAAATAGCCATGGACCTTGGGCAAGTCACTTCCCTTCTCTGAGCTGCATTTTCTTCACTTCTGGAATATCTAGACAATCTCTAAAGTCTGTTTCTGCCCCGTCTCTACAGTCACATGTTGGCAGGGTTAGCGAGGCCAGACTGGAACAACGGGGGATTTAGGGAAGTGGGTCAAGGGGTAGGGATGAAGACTGTTACTCACAGTAGCGCCAGTGGTGGCTGGGTCCTTGCCCCGCATGAGTCCATAAATGTTCTCCAGGACTTCATCTGGGCTCTTCCCCTTGAAGCGCTTCTGGCCCAGTTCCTTCATTGCCTCTTTGAACTGTTGAAATGTGATGGTCCGGGCGTTCTTGGCCCTGGTCAGTTAGACAGAAATCCAGAAACTTTAGAGCATGAACACATTATCTTCTAAGGTCCAACTCTTGCCTCACTCAGATCTGGCCCTTCTGTCCTATCAGTGAGTGTCTCAAAGACTAAGAATAGCACAGTGCCAGGTACCCTGCGGTGCTCAGTAGGCCCACTGCAAATATTCCGCCACATGAACCCTTCCATGGCCAACTACCTTGCACGTTCTCTCACTCCCAACCCCATATCTTTGGCTCCTCACTTGACTTTGCTGAACACAATGTCCACATCCGTGGAGGTGACCGCCTTGCCATCCATGATGCCACAGTCTTTGCACAGCTTGGAGAAGTTCTTGTTGTTCATTTCAGTGCCACTGCTTGATGATTCACCGAAGGCAGCGAACCGATGGAATGTTTTCTCTGCCTCTGATTCCATGGTCGGCTAGAGGTGAAGGAGGGCGGCCGTGGGAGAGACTTGGGGGTGAAGGAGGACGGGGGAGGGAGGACTGTGGAGTAATGAGGATGAGTGTTAAGGTAAAATCAGTCAGCAACAGGAACAGCTCCCCTCTTTCCTGTTGCTCTCTCCTCTCTCCCTCCCCGCTCCCATTGCACCTACACAGCTACAGCATGAGTCTCCCCTTCTCAGCACTGGAGATAACAGTGTGAATCCTACATACTGAATGGTCCTCTCTTTCCCCCCACCTCTTCTGTGTACCTAAGAGTACGTGGATGGTGGTCTGACCCTTCCAGCCTTTGTATTTAAGTGCATGCAGATATGTGGGAGCCCCTTGGCTGTGGCAATGAGGAGACAGAGGGAGGAGAGGGAAGCTTCTATGACCTCAGCAGTGTTTATGTGACATCACTTCTGGCCCCAGCTACAGTCCTTGCCTTCAAAGGAGGGGGCTTTTGGTCTCCCTACCTTGCCTGTTGAATTGGGCAAACTGCCAACTTTCTGACCTTTTCAGATGAACGCATTTCCATCATTTCAGCGCAGCTTACCCATCCTCAGGGTCCTAGTCAAATTGCCTATGCTCTGCCCCACCACAGAAGCTGACGTGAGCCCAGGGAAGGCGTTTTAGTCTGTTTGGGCTGCTATAACAAAATATCTTAAACTAGGTGGCTTATAAACAGTAGACATTTATTTTTCACAGTTCGGAAGGCTGAGAAGTCTAAGATCAAGGTGCTGGCAGATTCAGTGTTTGGTGAGGACTGCTTTCTGCTCTATAGATGGCACCTTCTTGCTGTGTCCTTGCATGGTGGAAGGGGTGAATGAGTTCCCTTGGGCCTATATATAAGGAATTCTATTCAGGAAGGCTTTGTCCTCAGAAAACTTGATCACCCCCCCAAAGTACCCCATCTCCTAATACCATGACTTAGGGAGTTAGGATTTTATTTTATTTATTTCTTTATTTTGAGACAAAGTCTTGTGGTCTGTCACTCAGGCTGGAGTGCAGTGGCATGATCTTGGGTCACTGCAACCTCTACCCCCAGGGTTCAAGAGACTCTCACGCCTCAGCCTCCTGAGTAGCTGGGATTATAGGTGTCCGCCACCATGCCTGGCTGATTTTTGTATTTTTAGTAGAGACAGGGTTTTGCCATGTTGGCCAGGCTGGTTTCAAACTCCTGACCTCATGTGATCCACCTGCCTCAGCCTCCCAAAGTGCTGGAATTACAGGTCACCTGTGAGTGAGTCACCGAGTGAGTCACCGTGCCTGGCTGGGAGTCAGGATTTTACTATATGAATTTTGGGAAGACATAAACATTCAGACCACAGCAGTTAACGAAAACAGGGGTTAATGAAAACAGACTGGCATTTTTTTCCTAGACTCTAGGCTCACGTGTAGTGACCAGCCTGGAGAATCCCACCGGCTTTAAAAGGCCAGACTCGATGGAAACTTTAAATGGCTTCCAATGTTGGGCCCAGCAGGCCTTGGAGTGTAACAGATGTGGACAGGTCAGGATAAAACTGGGTCAGACTGAGGGTGAGGCTCAGACTGTGAAAATCTTCAGACAAGTTTCTATGCAGGTCAAAGATGTTCCTCAGGGTTTTCTCTCTTTGGCCTTTTCTCTGGCCAGAAGCCCTATGGATAGATGAACCTCAGGGGATCCTAAAACAGAACAACAAGACTGGTGACTCTCCTCCTTTTCCCATCTAATAATGCCACCAATTTCTATTTTTTTCTTTGTCTTACAAATCTATTCCTTTCTTTCTATTCCTATTACTTCCACTCTTATTCCGGTTCTTATCATCTTATATCTGGATGACTACTCTGGCTTTTAAATGATCTCTTTCCTAAATCTAATTCTTCTCTCCCACCCACCCATAATCCATCTCTATTACCTCCTCCCCATCAGATTAATTTTTCACAAAACAGTATTTTTTATTACTCCTGCTCAAGAATATTCTATGGCTCAAGATATACTACAGCTTCTCATTGCCAAATCTTTTTGCTTAGCATTCAAGGACCTGTACAACTAAGTAGGCCCTAATCTACCTTACCAAACATCACCCATCTCTCACCAACATTATTCTTGGATGGGGCATGGTGGCTCACGCCTATAATTCCAGCACTTTGAGAGGCCAAAGTGAGAGGATAGCTTGAGCCCAGGAGTTTGAGACCAGCCTGGGCAACAAAGTGAGACCTTGTCTCTAAATAAATAAATAATAAAAATTAGTTGGTAGTGGTGGCATGCACCTGTAGTCCCAGCTACTCAGGAGGCTGAAGTGGGAGGATTGCTTGAGCCTAGGAGTTTGAGGCTGCAGTGAACTAGGTTTGTGTCAGTGTGCTCCCACCTGGCTGACAGAGTGAGACCCCATCACATAAATAAATAAATAACAAAAAATCTAAGAACCAGATTATTCTTCAGCTGGGGTCATATGGCCTAATTGCTATACACTTGACAGGCTATCTGGTAGTGGAAGGAGCGTAGTCCTGAGAGTGGAATGGATCTGGGTGGGGCAATGAATCCTAGATATGTCATTTACTAGCAGAGTGGACTTGGGCAAGTCCCTAAGCATTCCTGAGTTTCCATTTTCCCATCTGTACAGTGAGGACAATAACACTAACCTTATGGTCTTAGGGGATAACATATGGGAAGCTACTATTCAGTTCTCCAAAGTAACCTGGTGTTTCTGCCTCCACACTGTCCATCATGCTCTCTCTGCCTGGATAGAATGCCTCTCACTCCCACTCAAATATTCCATGGTTGCACTTCTCATCTGGGTGGTTCACCCGGGAACAAAGCCCTTTTCCTTCTCTGAATTATAGTAAGATAATGGTTTCTAGACTGTGGACCACAGCCTGCTGGCGTGAGGATTTCTGAAATCTTGCAAAGGGCCCTAGAATCTGTATGTATAAAGAATGAGTGTGAACTGAGTAAATAATATGCCTTGCATGTGTAGGTATTACTACATTTACAGGTGTTATGACAGAAACTTACTTCAAAGTATTGATGAATTCATAGTTTGTATTTTCTCCATCAGGAGATACTAAAACTATTACGTGAGGATGGAAATCTCTGATCTCCCACTTGAGAAGGGTGGGAAACTACTGCTACAGGACTTATTGTCCAAATAATTGATCTTATATATACATACTTTTTTTTTCTGAGATGGAGTCTCGCTCTGTCACCCAGGCTGGGGTGCAGTGGCATGATCTCAGCTGACTGCAACCTCTGCCTCCCAGGTTCAAGCCATTCTCCTGCCTCAGCCTCCCAAGTAGCTGGGATTACAGGCCCGCGCCACCATGCCCAGCCAATATTTGATATTTGTATTTTTAGTAGAGACGGGTCTCACCATGTTGGTCAGGCTGGTCTCCAACCCCTGACCTTGTGACTTACCTGCCTTGGCCTCCCAAAGTGCTGGGATTACAGGCATGAGCCACTAGGCCCTGCCTACATAATTTTTCTTAACTTGTCCTGTGTTTGTACCTTCTCTTGACTACCCCATCACAAACGTCTAGAGATGGTGTGACCAGACTCATACTTTGAATTTCATCTACACAGTGGCTTGCACATAGCAGATACTTAAAACTGTTGCTTAGTCAAAGGTATAGTTTGAAGCTGCTCTGGCCAAAGGGAAAGAGTTTAGAGAGCTTGTGCTTACGATACTTATACACTGGTCGGGTTGGGAGCTGCCCTGACATGGAAGAACCCTATCTTGGGGTGGTACCAGCCTTACTTCTGCCTGCAGCAGGCTGGGTGAGACCCCTAGGTCTAGAAAGCCAACGGATCTCAGTGGAAATTTCCCACCTCCTGCCCGCCCCGTGCCCCTGCGTGGGCCCCTTATCAGGTTCCCCCTGAGTCATCCTGACCCAGAGACGAATTTAGATGCTGGAACCTTCAGGTCCTTCCCTCCCCCCACTCCAAGTAAGACTACTTTCCGCAAAGAAAAGCCTGCAGGCAAAAGCCCTCACTTGAGGCGCTCCTTCTCCCCAAGGTCCTCTGCGGCTGGTGAGATCTCTCGTGTCTTGCGCATCTTTGGCTTTGACCCTCATTCCTGCAGGGTTTTCCTTGTCCAAGAGAGTGTTAAACTGGCATCCAGAGGGAAGAGGGGGACTAGGAGAGGAGCCAGGGTGCCCAGCTTCTGTTCCAGTTTCTGGGGGAAAAAGTTATAAAGGGAGTGGGAGAAAGGAACAGAGGAAAAGTTGGATTCTCCAAATTGGGGGGATGTAGGGGGGCTCCTTAGATTTGGGGTTGTTGAAGGCTGGGTTTTAGCCCGACCAGTTCTCCTACTCTGGGTCACCTCCTCCCTCTTGGCCTCTCCTTCTTTCCAGTAGACCCTGCCAAGTGGGGGATGAAAGGGGCATTGATGTTCCTTGGATGGGAGGGGTATTGCGGGTGGTGAGGGTGGCGGTGGGAGGGTGGTTCCCAGGCAGGAGGGGGGCAGGGAAACTTGGGGGTCTTGGGGGGGGGCAGTCGGTGCTGGTGTTGCAGTTGGCAGCTCAAGTTCCATTGGCCATTGTTCCTGACTGGCCTGGCGCCCAGCCCCCGAAATGGCAACTCAGGAACCAGGCTGAAGGGGGGATGGGGTGGATATGATCCTGGAACTGGGGGAGCTACAAGGGGGGGCAGGTGGGGAGAAATTTCGTCGGGTTTCCTTTTGCCTAAACAACTTCGAATTCCTTTAGCCACATCACCCAATCAACTATCCCATTCCAGGGAGCCTTCCTCTGATGGGCACAAGGAGGGCTCATCTGGGGTAGTGTGTATGTGTGTGTGTTTGAAGTCTGGAGTGGCATACCCACTCAGGCATCGAGAGGGACGCGGCAGTCCCTAAGACCATCGCCTGGGCATTGCGATTCAGCGGGTCTGAGCTGGTCTCCTTTTCTGGACCGGACTGGGAGGGGTTAGCGGCGAAGCCACAGGGTCTCTTGGGTCCCAGCCCGGGACACTTCGTTCTCCCCAAGCCCCTACTCCACCCCCCGCAGGGTTAACTCCGCCCCTGGGCCTGTTTATCCAGGAGTCAGAGCCTCTGGGGGTCTCCGGCCCCTCCCCTGTCCCCCCCTCGAGGCCTTGACCCCGGAGTCCCGTTGGCCATCCTCTCCCCCACCCCCGCCTGCGAGCGCCCTCTATTTATAGCGGCCCCCCGCATTCCCCGCCCCCCCCCGCCCTCCTTGTTGTCCAACTTCTCCCGGAGCAGCCGGAGAGCAGGCGTCGGGACGCAGCAAAGAGAAGAGGTACCAGGACTCTGGGAGCTAGGGAGTCGGAACTTCTGCGCCCTCGACGTCCCCCCGTGCCCCCTTTCGGCGCCGGCACACCTGCCCTTGCCAGCCGGCGAGACCCCCGCCTCCTCAGCGGCGGTCCCGCCCACCTCCTCCTTCCTTAATCTAGCTCTCCGTGTTCGGGAGCGGGGACTCGAACTCATGGGTTGTCAGTACCCCGGGTTCGTCTCCCCACTACTGGTTCCCACCACTGAGTCGGTGGGCGAAGGAAGGAGCCAGAGTGCGAATCCCAGATCCAGGTCATGGGTGGGGGCGGTGCTGAGGGGCAGCCAAGGGATCCCTCCCCCAGGCTGAGGGATCCCGGTACTCCCCACACCGACCCAATGCGCGCGGCGCGGGGTGTTGGCGGGGGGCGGGCAGGATGTTATGGTGAGTGCCGCGGAGCCTGGAAGCGTCCAGCCGCCCGTCCCCAGCACCCCCGGCCCCAGCACCACCCTTCCCTGAGCTGCAGTCTGGGCGGGGTGAACGGGGGGCGTGTTTACTGGGGGTCTGGGGCGGGTCTGCAGGGACCATGCGCCCGTGGGCGGGCTGGGGGAGGGTGGGCCGGGCCGGGGGCGGGTATGCAGGGATCCCGAGTCTGGGCGGGCCGGAGTCAAAGGCAAGTGAAGGTGGAAGCGGCCGCCGCGGCAGCAGGTAGGGGGAGGGGCAGGCGAGGGGCCGCTGGGCCTGGAAAGCGCCAGCGGGCCCGGTGGGCTGAGTGATCCCGGTTCCCCTGGAGCTGACGGCTACGGGGAAAGGGCCCGCACGGAGGAGGCGCTCGGCTGCTGCGCACAAAGGCAGAGGCTCCGCGAGCGGCAAGGAGTGTTTGGGGTGCGCGCGAGGTTGTGTGCAAGATCCGGGGCGCTTGGCACTGGCTGCTGATGTCTGTCTCCACGCGGATGGGCAGCCTAGGGACTCGTAGGGACGGGTTCCGGGTGCTGGGCCTGAACAGTCTCCTATCTCCCACCCATCCCTTCCCGTTGGCGCTTGCCCTCGCGGGCCGTCGGGGGAGACCGGGGAAGAGATTGTGGGACCGCCCTCCTTTCCCTTTCTCCACTCGTGGGACCTACACAGAGACTGCGTAGAGGAGAGAAGCGACGGCACCAAGCTTTTTGTTTGTTTTTAAATGGTGGAGGGAAACAGCCATGCTCTGCTACCCTCATCTTACTGGAGAGATGTCAAAAATCTTGGGGATCCCCTAGTCCCCCGCGTTTAGTCCCCCCTTCAGATAGAAAATTGAGGCCAAATGTAGTAACTAATTGGGGCAAGGCCACCCTGGGAGTGGCAGAGCCGGGATTCGAATCCGGAGGTTCTGACAGGGCCACCCTCTTTCCTCCACATCAGCACTTCCTTCTCTCCTCCCCGCGGCCTAAACGGATGCCCCCTGCAGCCTGTATTGATTCCACTTCGAGCCTAGAGAGGACGTGTTTTCTGTAGACATTGGGGAGGGTTAGTGACCCCGGGAGGTTGGTGACCCTGGCAGTCTGGATCTTGGCTGAGGCTTTCTGTCGCTAAAAGACCCCGGGTCTGTCTCCCATGTCATTCACCTCGTTGCTGTGTTTTCTCAGACCCCAGAGTCAGAAGGAGTGAGAACCCTGATCCCTAATCCCACTGCATCCAGCCAATAGGAGCCCAGTAAGTGACCCCACCCCCCCAGGCTGCAGGCTCTTCCTGTGCAGGTCTGTCCAGGTGCTCTGCTCCTCACCTGCTCCACTAATGTTGAACTTAACGGGAATTTATTCAGAGCTGGGAGGAAGAGTCTTGGGAGGAAGAGTGGCACTGGGTTGGTTGGACAGATGTCCCTTTTATGTTGTCTTCCCCACCTCTCCCATTGGTCATGTTGCTTTGGTCATTTTTAGCCCCCTTTTCTTTAAGCTAACGACCTTGGGGCTCTAACTGAAGGTCATGTTCAATTGTGAACTCTCACAATCCTGTCTTTTGGTACCCTGTCCATTAAAATACTCAGTCACTGAGCTACGAGTTTCACTCCCTACCTGAGAGTGTGGGGTGGCCCCCTAAATATAGCCTGGGAAATCTGAGCTACACTGCTGCCCCACCCTGGTGTTTTGGTCCAGGACAGAGGAGGGAGGGGGTCTGGAGGTGTGGGTGTTGAGGGTGGCGGTGGCGATGGTGAGTATCGAGAGAAGCAGTGTCCTGATTCCTCTTCCAATGCTTCCTCCAATCGGCCTGGAAATGGAGCTGGGGGCAGGAAAGGCCCTCTGTTTGTTCTGGAGTAGTCTTCCACCCCTGGGTCCCTCTGCTCCCTGCATCTTCCCATGCTGAAAGAGGAAGCCTGAGATTTGAGGAGATGTGGGGATGTGGGAGACAACCTCCCAGTCCCCTTGTTTCTTCATCCTGCCAGGCCACCATGGCAGAGCTGCAGGAGGTGCAGATCACAGAGGAGAAGCCGCTGTTGCCAGGACAGACACCGGAGGCGTCCAAGGTTATCAGAGAGCTTTTGACTCCCAGGCCCAAATTCCAGACCTCTAAGCATCCCCTCTGACTTCCCAAACCTACTGATCTTACTCTAACCCACACGCCTACTTCCTCCACCTCTACCCTAGTCGCTCTCCACAGACACTACAATTGGGAGTCAGGCCCTTGTCCTGTCACTGCACTAACCTTCCTTCTTTCCATGTCTCTCTGTGTCAATCTCTCTCTGTCTTTGGTCTCTGTTGGTCTCTCTTTACCTGCCTCTCTTTGTCTGTCTTTCCATCTGTGATGCCACATGGTCGTGTGTTTTTGTGTGTATCTGTGTGTGTCTCTCCAGGAGGCTGAGTTAGCTGCCCGAATCCTCCTGGACCAGGGACAGGTAACAGTGTGGGGGCAGTCCCAAGGTGGGAGGAGGGGGCTCTCCACTTCCCCAGTAGAGAGATCGGCTCTGCTTGGCCCTTTCTTCTCTCTTTACTTTCTTCCCTTCTATTCTAGTCCTTTCCCCTCCCCGTCTCTCTCCTTTCCTTCCTTCCCCCTCCTCTTCTCTCTCTAATCTTCATTATTCTTTCTTATCCTCAAACTCATCTTCCAGTGTCACGTTCTCCTCAATTCTTGCTGATCGCGTTTTTAATTCTTTGTTCCCCTTTTCCCCTTGCCCGCCCACCCCCAGCTCCCTGATCTTGGTGTTGCTCCTTTTTCTGGCCTCATCTCCTCTGGGCCTAGCTCCTACCTGATGGTGCCCTGTTTTCCTGCAGACTCACTCTGTGGAGACACCATATGGCTCTGTCACTTTCACTGTCTATGGCACCCCCAAACCCAAACGCCCAGTGATCCTCACCTACCACGATGTGGGACTCAACTGTAAGGACCTCCATTCATCTCCACTCCTGTCTGGGAAGACGGTGGGGGAAGGGTAGAAACCCAGAGGGAGGGGACAAGTGGGAAGGAGAAGTTCTCTCCTAGTCTGACTGTGGCATGAAAGAAAGGGTGAGTTCTGACGGGGGGGACACGTTTCCGTGTCTGATTCTATTGTTGGGGTGATGTGGGTTCTCTTTAGATAAATCTTGCTTCCAGCCACTGTTTCAATTTGGGGACATGCAGGAAATCATTCAGAACTTCGTGCGGGTTCACGTGGATGCTCCTGGAATGGAAGAGGGAGCCGCTGTGTTCCCTTTGGGGTAAGAATTAGCTCTTTACCACTTCACCAGACTGTGAGGCACAGGAGAAGGTAGACTGGGGAGGAGGAAAGGGAGGGCAGTGGTGATTCCGGGAGAGAATGAGTCGGGCATTCGAAGGTGGGGGGATGTGAGGGCAGGTTCGTATCTTCCTTAACACGCCTCTCTTTTCCAGATATCAGTACCCATCTCTGGACCAGCTCGCAGACATGATCCCTTGCATCCTGCAATACCTAAAGTGAGAGGCCTGGGAACCCCTCCAAACCAGAGTTCTCTTTCGAGCACAAGGAGACCCCTAGAACTCCCAGGTTCACCATGGTTCCTGAGCCAGTTTCGGCTTCTGACTTCAATATATCCTCTTCCTTCATGTTCCCACCTTGATTATGGAAAGAAAAGGTGGTGGGTTTGGAGAACTGGCCAGAGTCACAGAGTAGCCCCAGTGGATGGAGGGGAAGGAAAAGGGTCTATGCTTGGCCCTGCCTCAGGCTGAGGAGGGCCTTCTCTGATCAGAAAGCCAGGGAGGAACAGAAGGGGGTGACATAATCCCTGAGGAACCAGATAGACCTGTCTCTTCCCCTCCCACTCCCACCTCCATGCCCACACCTGGTGGATGGGGAGCTCTGTGGGTGAGAGTGGGGGGGAAGGAAGAGAACACCAGACCAGGTGTCTTTGGTATTCAGAGGGAGGTGCCGACCCCTCGGTGCTGTTCTTAGCTTGGCTTCTAGGCAGCAGGGCTCAGCACCTCTGGTTCACCTCTTTGCCATTCTTTTCCTAATTCTCCCGATTGTTCACTAAAGTCGTGTCCGTTTTCACATTTGCTTTAAGTTCCATTCTTCCCGTTCCTCTAGAGGAACCAGGAACTAAAGTAAAACAAGTTGAACTAGCTGTTGGAAATTGAGAATACACAAAGAGCTAACTACGTAGGAAAACAGTGTGTTGGTTGGCTGCTATATGGGTGTTTGTTTTTAAGACAATAGCTCTCTAGGAGAAAGTTGGGGATAGACTTCAGGGATCTACCCTGACTACCCATGGCAACCTTTAGCTCCTTGGGCCTTTCTTTTTCACATCCACCAAAGAAAGGTCTGTGTCTGCCCTTCTTTGTGCCCATGGACTCAGGAGGGAGGATGAAGAGTTTGAAACGATGGGCTGTGGCAGGTTTTGAACAGCAGAGCCCATGAGGCATATATTTCTTTCTCTTTCACAGTTTCTCTACAATAATTGGAGTTGGTGTTGGAGCTGGGGCCTACATCCTGTCGAGATATGCTGTAAGAAATAAAAAGCCCAGACGAGGGAAAGGAGGTCCAGACAGATTAGGAAAATCTGTTTGTTAGTGCTGTTTGGGGGAGGAAGTGGGCACAGGGTGCAGAGTCAGGCCCTGTGGGGAGTCCAAGAGTGGGTAGAGCTTAGTGGGGAGGTCTGTGGCCTGCTTCTCATTTCCTTCCTTCTGCTGTCCCTCAGCTTAACCACCCGGACACAGTGGAAGGCCTTGTTCTCATCAACATTGATCCCAATGCCAAGGGTTGGATGGATTGGGCAGCCCACAAGGTTTGGAGGGGCCTGCGTACTGAGACCTAGGGTGGGGGTTCCCCTCGTATGGAGCCAGTTAGGCTCTACCAAAGTAACTGATGGACTCCGAACTTTAAGGAGGGGAGTCTGGGCAGGGAAGGGAAGCTGTCACTTTGCCTGAATCTCTTATAATATCCTGAACTTTCTTTCTTTCTTTTTTTTTTTTTAATTGAGCGGAGCCTCACTCTGTCACCCAGGCTGGAGTGCAGTGGCGTAATCTTGGCTCACTGCAACCTCTGCTTCCTGGGTTCAAGTAATTCTCCTGCCTCAGCCTTCTGAGTAGCTGGAATTACAGTCACCCGCCACCACGCCTGGCTAATTTTTGTATTTTTAGTAGAGATAGGGTTTCACCATCTTGGCTAGGCTGGTCTTGAACTCATGACCTCGTGATCCACCCACCTTGGCCTCCCAAAGTGCTGGGATTACAGGCGTGAGCCAGCACGGCCAACATCCTGAACTTCCTCACCTGCCTCTTCCTCGTAGCTGACGGGCCTCACCTCTTCCATTTCGGAGATGATCCTTGGACATCTTTTCAGCCAGGTAAGTGGTTATAGAAGAAGTAGAAGAGTCGATGGGAACAGCAGGGGAACTTGAATGCTTGGGGTAACTTCCTTAGCTGGGACAGGATTTGGGGGAGGCAAGAAGGCTTACCTCTTTTCCTCTGGTAATTGTTGGTTTCTCTTTCCATCTGTAATTTTTCTCCTTGCTCTCTCCTTCAGGAAGAGCTCTCTGGAAATTCTGAGTTGATACAAAAGTACAGATATATCATTACACATGCACCCAACCTGGATAACATTGAATTGTACTGGAACAGCTACAACAAGTGGGTGGGCTGCGTGTGTATGCATGTGAGAGAAATGTAGAAGCAGTAATTGGGGGGTTGTGGGGAGGCACAGAGGAGGAGAGGGAAGTCTGGGTCGTATACAATGTGCAAGGAATGCAGGGCTTAGTGTGCAATGCGGGGCAGCTTCAGGACAGAGCCAGTGGGAAGGATTGCGAGGGACTGTCCCCCCTTCTCTTGTTTATCTCCTCTGGATTTTTGGACTCCCAGAAATAAGATGAACTTGTGTCCTGTGCCCTTCCTCCCCCTTTGCCACCCTCTGACTAGGGCACGAGTGACTGTAGGGGCTGTACCTGGGGCCTGCCTGCCACCTTCTTCTTTGGTTCCCACTTTTAATAACCAATATTTGACTGTAATTTTTGGGAAGAAGATAGTTCCCTCATGGGGGAGATAGCTTATATCTGGTTAGATAGCCGTGCCCACCTAAAATTCCTGCTCTTTACCCCTTTCTAGCCGCCGAGATCTGAACCTTGAGCGTGGAGGTGACATCACCCTCAAGTAAGACTTTAAGAGATAATGCATTGCCCGTCTCCCTGATCTTCCCTAGGAGCTTGTATCCCTTAGAAGAAGGAGGATCTTTTGCCAGGGAACTTCCTTGTCATGTCTCCCCCATCCTATCTGGTAAATCACTTCCCTCTAGGTCTTTCCCCTTTGAATCCTCTTGCTGGTATCAGTAGGGGAGACACAGAAGGCTCTTTCCTCTTTGGAGCCAGACATTTTTCCAGCTGCACTTCTAGGATGAGGCCAGTGAGGGAGTGCCGGAGGCTCACTGCCTTCTCCCCCAACGCTATGCCTTTAGGTGTCCTGTGATGCTGGTGGTAGGAGACCAATCACCTCATGAAGATGCAGTGGTTAGTAGGGAATTTTGGGGGGGAGTGAGGGAGGAGAGTTGGGGTCCTAGGTGGTGGTCAGAAGAGTATCTTGCCAAGGGGATGCCCTGTTTGGCACAGGGAGATCAACTTTGGGGCACTAAGAATTTGATTCCTGGTACGGAGGAACTGGGCAGGGAGCTGATAGAAAAGGGACTGGGGTTTGGGTTCCTGGGTCCCTTGCAGGGGGAGGGGCCACAGTAGGTGTGACCTCATTCATTCAGCCTCCTGCTTACTCCAGGTGGAATGTAACTCAAAACTGGACCCCACCCAGACCTCGTTCCTCAAGGTCAGTAACCTGCTCCTGGCCCCCTGTCTAGAGCCGTATATCCTCTCTAGATTCAGCTGCTAAGCCTCCAGGGCCCTGCATGGGAGCAAATGGGGTGAATGAATAACAAAACAAAGGGGCTAGAGTGAAGAAGCTAGGGAAGAGAGACCCTTTCCATCTCTCCACATGGCTCATTTATGTATGTATCACTTTTTCTGGGTGGCGCTCTCCTGAACAGATGGCTGACTCCGGAGGTCAGCCCCAGCTGACTCAGGTGAGTACCCCCTGCCGTCCATGGGGTGGGGAAGAGGCTTAGGATACCGGTGGCACTGAGCTCTGCCCTTTGCAACACACCCCGTCCTCACACTGCCTCAGCCTAGGCTCCAGCTCTGCCTCTAACCTCATCTCACTGTCTCCCTTGCCTCTTCTTACTCCCGTAGCCAGGCAAGCTGACCGAGGCTTTCAAGTACTTCCTGCAAGGCATGGGCTACAGTGAGTATGGGGACAAGAGACTGCTGCACTAGAGGAGAGATGGGCACTGAGTGGGGGTGGAATCATTTTAGGTTAATGCCTGGACTCACTACCATCTGCCCAACTGAGCTCATTGATCCCCCTGGCTTAGTTATAACTAGTCATAATCCAAGAACTGTGCACTGAGTTGCCAGCCCCCTTCCCTTCTTTCTCTCTGACTTGCTTGTGCACCCTTCTGTCTCCACAGTGGCCTCGTCCTGCATGACTCGCCTGTCCCGGTCCCGTACAGCCTCTCTAACCAGTGCAGCGTCCATTGATGGCAACCGGTCCCGCTCTCGCACCCTGTCCCAGAGCAGCGAGTCTGGAACTCTTTCTTCAGGGCCCCCAGGGCACACCATGGAGGTCTCCTGTTGAATGACCCTTGTTGCCCTAGTGTGGATCCCAGCCCTCACCTCCCCCAGAACTAACCTGGGAGGTGCTGAAGGGGCACTGGGCCAGAGTAAACAAGGAAAAAAGGGGCAGATCATGTGGGGAGATGACCTTGATCTTTGATTGCTACCCTAACCTTGACCTTTAACCTGTGATTCCTCCCAGCTCCTGGGAGAGATGTCCTAATATCTCTTAGGGACCCAGACCCCTAAATGATCCTCCTCTCCCATTTTGGTGTTAAGGTGGAGAGGGCATGTATCTTCTGTCCTGATCTAGGTGTCTGTATATGAAGGATAAGAGGTTGTTGTAGCTGTCATGGTGCCTCCATCAGATTCTCCCTGCTTTCCCCATATTTGCAAGGGGAGAGGATTTGGGGCTGGGGCTCCGTTCACCAAAGCTGATATGGCTTCTCATTAACCCTTTAGGACTCTGAAGGGTGTGGACCTACATGAATGTGTGTCAGGGGAGACTTGCTGGTGGGTTAGCGGGCCTCAGGATGTGATAGAAACATCCAGTGTATAAAAAGGAAGTTGGAATGGGAGGTGGTGGGCAATGAATGAGTATGGGGGGAAGGATTGGTGCTGGGGCAACAGGAAGGGGCCTGGGGCCATCTGGCTGCACTAACTTTGGTAGCTCTCAGCATCTAGAGTGGGGCTGGGAGGGAGCTAAACTTGGGCTGGGCTGCTTGGGGCTTGGCATAGTGGTAGAAAGGGCTACCCTTGGGCTCTGACCACACTGTATTATGTGTGGAGAGTGCCCTCCTGTCTCCCACAACTTCTGCTCTAACAATAAACTGTAGAGGAATCTGAGTACCATTATTATTCTTTGTCTAGGTATGCCTGCATCATGCTATCCTCTCCCTGTCCTAGTCTCATGTTCTCTTCTCAAAGAGATATAAACCCTGGGGAGAGGGCCTTTGTGGCACAGATACTTCACAAAATATGACCACATAGAAATAGGCCCTGTTCCAATACAGTGGTGTTGCCTTGATATTGTTAATATTTTTAAGCTTGGGAGAGAGGAACCGTTTAGATGTTAGGAGACTTCCTTATCAACTATGGGTAACTGACAAAGGCCACAGGATTTCAGAGATGCCACCAACATCACAACCTTCGAGAAAGAATTGAAGAGGGTGGACATGGTGGCTCACATCTGTGATCCCAACACACTTGGGAGGCTGAGGTGGAGAGATCACTTGAGCTCAGGAGTCTGTGACCAGCCTGGGCAACATGGTGAAACCCTGTCTCTACAAAAAATACAAAAATTAGCTGAGTGTGTTGGTGCACACCTGTAGTTCCAGCTACTCGGGAGGCTGAGGTGGGAGGATCACTTGAGCCCAGGAGGTGGAGATTGCAGTGAGCCAAGGTCACACCAGTGCACTCCAGCCTGGGTGACAGAGACTCCATCTCAAAAAAAAAAAAAAAAAAAAGTAATAGTTGAAGAAGACTGATGACAGAAGTGCCCAAGGAGATCTTGAGACCCACCTTCCTGTAGAATCTTCCCCAGGGGGTCACCTAGATTCCATTTTGGATGTTTCAGTCCAATCAGTGGACCAGGGCACCTGAACTTACCGTAAGGATTGGGCTGCTCATAGTTCATTCCGATCTGAAGACTCTTTCAGGAGAGGTGCAGCAAAAAGGGGATTTCTCTTGGGAATTCCTCTTCCCTCACGGAATCCAAGGGATCTGAGAGCTAATTAAGTCTATGTTTGTGGTTTACTAAGAAACTTTTTAATAAATATGAACAACAATCAAGAGGAATTCATATTTTGCAGCTGTTGCAGGCTGATCCTTAGGCTCTTGAGGCGCAAGAAGAAAAACGAAGAGGCACCTTGTAGCATGTTGGCAATGCTATTGTGAAGGAATATTTCAAGGTCTTTTCCTCGATTGTTTTATAGAAACTCCACGGGCAATTATACCCTTTCCTCAGTGAAACTGAGCTGAGGGCTAACGCAGCTTGATGCCTGGTGCTGACACACTGATTGACATGGAAATGGGACATAGAATATGCTCTTGATTCTTGAGCACTTTATCACTCTCCCCCACAGAACTGGGTCTATATTAAATGTGGTAGCCAGGGTCAGAAGGGGAAGCAGAGGTATTGGGTAACAAAGAGGGTTATGGAGCTCGCTGTTGGATGGTGAGGGTGTTGGGTGACCACAAGCAGGGCAGGCAGCAGAGTGCTGAAGTACCACACTGAAGAAAAGAAGTGGCATAATTGGAATCATTGGGGGACCAACTAGCTTCTTGGAAAAACACAAGGAAAAGGCAAAAAATTACAACCAGCATCAGTCTTTGCTGGCAATAGCTGTTCTTGTGTATTATGGACGGGAAGGCAAGTCTTTTCTGCATATCTGCCTACATAGGTAATACCGTCAGCAGGACAATCTCTGGAAATGGGAGCATATTACATGTATGTGTATGTAGCTGAGTGCGTACATATGTATCACGTAGGTGGGCGTGTCAAACGGGTGATGGCTGTGTGTGTCTCTCCTGTAGATGTCTCTGCATCAGAAATCTGAGTTTTGTAGAGAGAAAGATGCCCTCTGCTGGGAGCTAGTCGTGGGGTGGGGGTTTTGCCCGTGACTCACCCCCCTACTCTGTTCGAGAGTGATGAAATACTCAAGAATCAAGAGCATATTCCATGTGCCATTTCCATGTCAATCAGCTGAACATTCTAGTTTAGCCCATGAGGACACAGTGCCCCCCCTGTGGTTGACATGGTTCTTAATAACTCTCTCTAGTTCCCATGTCCCTTGCTGTTTCCCCCAGTCTTACAGCGGCATTGTACTTTGTGGTTCTGTTTAGTAGCTCTGTAGGAGGTCCTAATGTCATGGTTGGAGTCTCCTGTCCATTTTCAAGATCAGAGCGGGGAGGCTCAGAGGAGGGGGGAGGTGATTTTACAGAAGCAGAACCACAGACTCCCTACTTTTTGTCTCTGCTTTAGGCTTAGGACTCCTGTTTTCTCTCTTACCCTTAATGTAAAGGAATGTGAGTATTTCCCCAGACTTTAGGGACAGAAGTCAAAGATAGCCAAGAGAAGATTCAATGGGAAAGAGAATAAAACAAGAACAGAATGAAAAGAGGCTTATAGTTTCAGCTTAAAAATTCTGGATCTCATAAAGAGATTTTAAAGGGTGAGTCTCTGAAGGTATGCACGAAACAATGAACCTGCAGTGGGAGGAGGGATGGATGTGAAACATTAGAGAGGATATTAATGGTAAGGGAAAATACTGGAGTGAGAGACACCACCTTTCTTTCTTTCTTTTTTTTTTTTGAGATATAGAGTCTCACTCTTACCCAGGCTTGAGTGCAGTGGCGCGATCTCAGCTCAACGCAACCTCTGCTTCCGATGCTCAAGCGATCCTCCAATCTCAGCCTCCTGAGTAGCTGGGACTACAGGTGCATGCCACCATGGCTTGTTAATTTTTTATATTTTTGGTAGAGACAGGTTTTCACCATGTTGCCCAGGCTAGTCTCAAACTCCTGAGGTCAAGTGATCCGTCCTCCTCAGCCTCTCAAAGTGCTGGGATTACAGGCTTGAACCACTGCACCTAGCTGGGAGACACCTCACCTACCTACCTCTCTTCCTTCCTTCCCTCCTTCCTTTCTTCTTTCCTTTCTTTCTTCTTTCTTTCTTTTTTTTTGAGACGGAGTCTCACTCTGTTACTCAGGCTGGAGTACAGTGGTACAATCTCAACTCACTGCAACCTCTGCCTCCCGGGTTCAAGTGATTCTCCTGCCTCAGCCTCCCAAGTAGCTGGGACTGCAGGTGCTTGCCACCACTCCCGGCTAATTTTTTTTGTGTGTGTTTTTTAGTAGAGATGAGGTTTCACTATATTGGCCAGGCTGGTCTCCAACTCCTGACCTTGTCATCCGCCCACCTTGGCCTCCCAAAGTGCTGGGATTACAGGAGTGAGCCACCGTGCCTGGCGACACCCTACCTTTCTAGAGCGATTTTAGGACTAACTAGAAAGTGAGAGTCAGTTCGGACTAGTGGCCAGGATATGGTGAGGGCAAATAGTGCCCAGAGCAATGTCATTTGTACCTTCTCACTAACATCAGAATTTCCCACAAATTGGATAAATATATAGTAAAAGTAGAATCCTTTGTGTATTTGACATTCAACGACTCTAAAGACAGCAACAAAGAACAAAATTTTAAATTTAAAAAAATCCAACAACAAGCCTTTTGTAAGCATTCCCATACTGGTGCCTGGGGCGTCATCCCTCTCTGCACCTCTTTTGCTTCCCCCTTGCTAGGGGCAATGGGCTCCCCCCTTCAGGTCAGTGGGGGGAACGTGAGGGTGTCTGGCTGGTTGCCACACTCACATACACAAACTCACTCAAACTCTGGCAGCTGTTCCTTGTACCTTATCAGACCAGAGGTAGGAGCAAGGGACCGTTTCCTGTGGCGAGGGTGAAGTGGCACAAACTCTCGTAAGAGTTTTTCTGGAGCTTTTGGTTTTTTGTTGTGAGATGTGTCTTGTCCCTATGTGTTGATCTCTGACTGACCTCCCATACTACTGCTGAAACTCTGGTTTCTCACCGATGCTATTCCCTGTCTCTCTTCTTTACGCATTGTCATCCTACAACTGCAATATTCAAATCAAACCCTCAGCTTGAAAGCAAAGGGAAGATGAATTTCAAAGGGTTACTTTAGAGAAAAAGGTACTGGTGGCAGAAATGGAAAGCTGGCTCTAGGAGGGCAGCTGGAAGTATCATTGTTCTATTTTCTTCCTCTTTAAGTATATACAAAATACACTGTGGGGTGGAGAATGAGGGGTAGGGACGGAGGACAGGGATTGCGGAGACTTGAGAATCGCTCTACAAAAATCTTCTCCTGACTATTTCAACTAGTTTTCCCTCATCCCTTTTCCCATCTTGCTTGCCCTTCCTCTGATTTTTTTTTTCAGAGACAGAGCCTCACTGTGTTGCCCAGACTGGAGTGCAGTGGTACAATCTCAGCTCACTGCAACCTCCATCTCCTGGGCTCAAACAATCCTCCCACTTTAGCCTCCTTAGTAGCTGGGACTACAGGTGCGCACCACCATGCCCAGCTAGTTTGTGTGTGTGTGTGTGTGTGTGTGTGTGTACATATTTGCCACATTACCTGGGCTGCTGTTGAACTCCTGAGCTCAACTGACACACCTGCCTTGGCCTCCCAAAGTGCTGGGATTACAGGTATGTGCCACTGTGCCTGGCACTGTGCCTGGTCTTTTCCTTCTGTTTTTATTTTTTCAGTGCTCATCATTCTAGCTATTCTTTGTTATAATCTATCTCTTAGGGCTGAATGAATCAAGGCTTACTGCTGAATCTGCTTTGTAGTCACCATACCCCAGGCATCTCAGCTCTCCTTCCTGTCTTATGGTTCTTATTCCTGTTCTTATTCCAGCCTTTCTTGTTTTAATCTCATTCAGAAATCACATTCATCTTCTGTTCCTATACAGCCCCCTCTGGCTCCTTGCCGGGAATTCATATCTTCTGAAAACAATCCAAAGATCATTTCAGTTTCCTGGTCCTGATGTTCTCCCTGATATTCTCTACCTGGAGCCGTTCTCTAGCTTTATTCTAGCTCTTAAAACAATATGGTTCCAACTAAAGATGGTTCTGTTCCTGGTCGGTAAGAATGTTTGGAAAAGGAAAGGCAATAGCCATGGAAAAGAAAGAAAGCATGGAGGGCTGAGGACAGAGGAGGCTAAAGGGGGAATGCAAGTGCTTCTGGGATAGAAGGAGGCAGAAAAGTCATAACTCATCCACCTATGCTTGACATATCCCAAGCTCTACCTCATTTACCTCAAATGCTGATAGCATCAGTGACTCAGAATGTGCTGAAGAGCTCCAACGGTCTAATGTGCTTCTTCTTAAGTCTCCTTTCTGTAGCCCTACCAATCCTCTGTGCTAGAAGTAGCTCTCTAGCTTTCACTTAAATTTGTACCTTTCAATTCAGCCCTCCCAAAGTCCTAGTAAGGTCATGCAAGTTGAAAGGAGCAGAGAATGGATGGTACGTGCAACATCTTCTGTTTGCCCCTTTAGATCTGGGTACTATGCTCTGTGCCCCATGAGGCTTACCTGGCTGCAATGCGCCAACAGATATTTCTATTATCTGGCTTCTGTTTGGGTTTGGCAGGAGATCAAAGAGTAGAAGAGTCAGCATTTTCCCCTGGTTTCTCCTTGTTGGGTCCCTGCAGGTTGGCTGCATCCCTCTACCGAAGGCCACAGTCCTTACTGGCCAGGCCCTCTCTAGTTTCTGACAACTGCTCCCTTCTCCTCAGCCTAGGTAATAGCGTTGTTTTTATTCAGTCCCAGGGTGTTGCCCCATGATTTGCTACTCTGTTCAAACCCACACATTCCTAAATATTCCCTTTATTAATCTCAGCTCAATCATCTAATGTACCATCTACTTTCTTCTGGGATCCTTTCATATAGGTTGGGGGAGATGGTAAGGAAAAAGTAAGGAGGGAGAAGAGAATCTATACATTGAAGTTTTCTTAGAATCACAGAAACATGGGCTTGAAACTCAGCTAGTTATGTGATCTAATTTTTTAACTTTTCTGAATGCCAGTTTCCCTGGACTTACTGTAGAAGTAATGTCTACCTGTTGGGGTTATGAAACATTGAGTCAATCAGGTACCTTTGGGCATTTGTCCATCCATTTACATTCCAAACCCCCAGATATTGTGGATTGCCTAAGAAAATTATTGCTAAGAGTTTTAAATAGTCTTTCACGAGAACTAGAGGCAAGAAATGAGTGTGTAGCTGTGTGGTATTTAGCATTCTATACACAGGGGATCATCTCCTTCTTTCATTATTTTATTTTATTTTAGTTCTATTTTTTTTGAGACAGAGTCTCACTCTGTCACCCAGGCTGGAGTGCAGTGGCACGATCTCGGCTCAGTGCAACCTCCGCCTCTTGGGTTCAAGCACTTCTCCTGCCTCAGCCTCCCAAGTAGCTGGGACTACAGGTGCATACCACTATTCCTGGCTAATTTTTGTATTTTTAGTAGAGATGGGGTTTCACCATGTTGGCCAGGCTGGTCTTGAACTCCTGATCTCGTGATCTGCCTGCCTCGGCGTCCCAGAGTGCTGGGATTACAGGTGTGAGCCACCACACCCGGCCCCCTCCTTTCTTTAAATAAGCACTTGGTTTGGTGTCATTCTCAATAATAATGTATGTGAAAGCAATACTATAATGTTCCTGGACCAAACTAAGGATCAGGCTGCTATTTCTTGTGGCCCAATAATGAAATGCAGATGAACTGGGGAGAAAGAGAGTTTTTATTTCTGTAACTGGTTACAGGGAGGCCTGGAAATTGTCTTTCAGACCAACTCAAAATTACAAAATTTTTCAGAGTTTATATACTTTCTAAGTTATAGAAAGTGGTTTCATAATCAGCTACAAAGCTCTAACAGGGCTAGGCATGGTAGCTCATGCCTGTAATCCCAGCACTTTGGCAGGCCAAGTAGGGCGAATCATCTGACGTCAGGAGTTCGAGACGTGTAAGTGTGCATTCATCTAAAGACGTAAGTGATTAATTTCTTTTAATCTATAACTAAGATCTGAGTCCTGAAGACTTACTTCTGGAACCTCAGGAAGTTTACTTAATCTAAATGGGTCTAGGTGCTGGGGTGATTACCCTCATCTTGTCTCCTGCAAAATCATGGAGGTTTGGAGAGTTCCTTCAGATGTCCATTGAACTTGTTTGTGGAGGCCTGGGGAGTTTCTTCAGACCCCCAATAAAACTTGTTTAATCCTAAATGGGTCCTGTTAAGAATTTTTTGGTTATTTTGTCATGCTTTAAGTTTTGCCAGGAAAGGCGTAGGCAAAACTCTTGATGGGCTTTTGTTACATTACAGCCTTTGTATAAGGACACTGGCTTTTAATATTTAACTTAACCACCCAGTCAGTACTAAAACAGTTGTGATAGAGGCCTGTGTTAGTGAAGCCTGGCCTGCCACAATCCCCCACTGTCAATTTGCATTATTTCTATCATGCTTGTATTTTTGTTTATCATGAGAATCATAGGGAGATGGGGCATTGTAATCTTTCTGGCTACTTCCTGCTGAGAGAGGGTCATCGTTATGAAGCACCAAATGCAGCACTGGAGTGGAAGAGGTCCATTTGTTTCCAGTAGCCCTGAATGTTTTTCCTCTATTCTGATGTCACTGTCTCGGCTCACTGCAACCTCTGCCTCCTGGGTTTGAGCAATTCTCCTGCCTCAGCCTCCTGAGTAGCTGGGACTACAGGTGCATGCAGCCATGCCTGGCTAATTTTTGTATTTTTAGTAGAGATGGGATTTCACCATGTTGGCCAGGCTGGTCTTGAGCTCCTGACATCAGGTGATCCACCCTTCTTGGCCTCCTACAGTGCTGGGATTACAGGCATGAGCTACTGCACCCAGCCCTGTTAGAGCTTTACAGCTGATTATAAAACCACCTTCTAAAGAGATCAAAACAAAACGGCAATTGTTTACAGATAACAAAATGTTTTAGGGTAGCCGTAGTTAAAGACACAATTGATTGCCAGCTGTGGTGGCTCATGCCTGTAACCCCAGCACTTTGGGAAACTGAGGTGGGCGGATCACGAGGTCAGGAGGTCAAGACCAGCCTGGCCTACATGACAAAACCCTGTCTCTACTAAAAATACAAAAATTAGCCAGGCATGGTGGCACATGCCTGTGATCCCAGCTATTTGGAAGGCTGAGGCAGGAGAATTGCTTGAACCCAGGAGGCGGAGGTTGCAGTGAGCCGAGATCATGCCTCTACACTCCAGCCTGGGTGACAAGAGTGAGACTCTGTCTCAAAACAAAAAAGAAAGAGACACAATTGACAAGGAAATCTGTTACCTCTGTGCCACACAATAATTTAACATAACAATTATAATTATTACTGATAACATACACTAAGATATATCAGAATTATAGGAATCCTCCATAACTTTGGAACACATACCAATAACATAGTTACACAAATATAGCCCAAAGAGAGCCAAACACTATTTTATATTTGACAATACTTCCTGTATAATTTTCATGCCAAATAAGCCAAATTTCACCTTTACATTAGTGTACTATTAATGTCAAACCCAATTCTTAATAAATCCTTATAGACATATTTACCCAAATTTAATGTTTGACCATAAGGTAAGATTTTTATAGACTTTTTATAACCCTTTACAATTTCTGTTAGAGAGCCAGTTAGTGCTCTAAGAGAAACCCATTGTGCTTTTATTTCAATGCTCAATTTATAAGAAACTGGATGATACCCCTCTAACTTTAGCCAATATGTTTATACACAGAGTTTTCTCTACAATTAACCTTCTACAACTTGCTTAAACCTTTAACTTTATTGTATCCAACTTAAAACAATCCTTTAACCTTTTAATCTAGGCAAAAACTCACATTCTCATGCCTCCTTATAATCTTTTAACAAAAAAGTATATTTTACTTTACTTACACACCTTGCATGTAAATTGTTTCTTCAGTAGTCCCAAATACATGTTACACTGTTAACTCTTAGCAACCTTCTGGTCAAAACCTTGGTAAGTTTGGGTTTAACTATGTACTAGGTGTGGAGCCTTGGACCTAGACAGAAGTGCAGATAAGGTCTGACTTATTCCAGCATCTAACTGCATGTGTCCCAGGCCTTACCTAACTGTAAAGCAGGGGTGAGTACGCTTATCTATTTTTTGAGACAGAATTTCACTCTTGTAGCCCAGGCTGGAGTGCAATGGCAGGAGCTCAACTCACCTCGACTTTTGCCTCCCAGGTTCAAGCGATTCTTCTGCCTCCTGAGTAGCTGGGATTACAGGCATGGGCCACCACATCCTGCTAATTTTTTTTTTTTTTGTATTTTTAGTAGAGATGGGTTTCTCCATGTTGGTCACGCTGATCTCGGACTCCCGACCTCAGGTGATCCATCCGCCTTGGCCTCTCAAAGTGCTGAGATTACAGGCGTGAGCCACCGTACTTAGTCTTTTTTAGCTTTTAATACTTAACCACTCAGTCAATACTGAAACAGTTGTGATGGAGTCCCACATTAGTGACACCTGGCCTGCCATAGTAGTACCTGGCACATAGCAGTTGTTCAATGTAGAAACTATTACAGTAGAAACTACTACACAGTGGACAACTGTTCTGAGTGTATTACATGTTACTGCATTTTAACACTAAACAGAAAACAATACTATGGTGCTTTAGGGAAATGATTTCCTGTGTTCGACATTATCTATCTATCTATCTTTTTTTTTGCCTGAAGCTTGCCTTCTTGCTGATCTCTGGGTGTGTAAACTGGGCTTGTGAGGAGGCTTATATTTCTTACTTTGTAGAGAGGGGGAGCAGTATCAAAAGGAGACAGAGACTGAGAAGAAGAATGAATATCCATGTTAAGCCTACTTGGACTTTCATGCTAAAAATACTAGAAAGGACCAACTTGTGAGGGTAATCAAACTCACAGAGCACACTTTCTCTTCCCCATATCTCCACTAAGTTTGAGATATTCTTCCAACTCATAAGTTGGGGGGCTACGCAATAGCTATCCTGTTCCTACTCAATTCTAGCTAACCTGCTTTCGTATTTGTCCTCAGCAGTTGTTTTTTTTTTAGATAGAGTCTCACTCTGTCGCCCAGGCTGGAGTACAGTGGCGCGGTCTCGGCTCACTGAAACCTCCTCCCACTCGGTTCAAGAGATTCTTCTGCCTCAGCCTCCCAAGTAGCTAGGACTACAGGCGTGTGCCACCAAGCACAGCAATTTTTCTATTTTTAGTAGAGATGGGGTTTCACCATATTGGCCAGGCTGTCCTTGAACTCCTGACCTTGTGATCTGCCTGCCTCAGCCTCCCAAAGTGCTGGGATTACAGGTGTGAGCCACCATGCCCAGCCGTCCTCAGTAGTTTTTAAGAGAAGCAACACATTGTAGGGGTTACTCAGATGGAAAGACAATTGGTAAGTCAGACAGAAAGAAAGCCAATAAGTCCTGCAAGAGTCAAGTAATTGGCCCAGGCCTTTATTTTAGTATCTGGCACCTTTCTCCCTCTCCAAACACACTGCTTTTTAATCCCTCAGCACAAGGCAGCTGGAAGGAGATAGAAGCTCAAAGAAGAGCAACAGTGTCCCTGAGGCCACACGGCTCAGTGTGAAGAAATAGAAACCTGATGGAGCTGGGCTCCATTCTGCCTGATCTCCATTCAGCCTGGACGTGTCATGGGTGGCTGATAGTAGGAACTGGGAGCCAGGTGGGTATGTTAAGTGTAGGAACATAATCCATCCACATTTCAGTTTTTAAATTTCTTTCCTTTTAAATGCTGGAAACTGGCTCATTTTCTCAACTACGGCGGGTAAGATGGGAGGGGGTTGTTGGAATTTTAGCAAGGCTCCATGTCCGGAGGTGTGGCTGGTAACCGACAGAATGGCTAGGGGTTCTAATTCCAGAAGAAAATACTGCATTCAACATTCATTCTTCCCATTCCCTATTCCACCGCTTCATGTGCCAGGTAGCTTCTAGGCAACCAGGAGAAATAAAATCCAAAACGGCTGAGGGAGGGTAAAATGGGCATTTTATTACACACAGTAGCATAAATGGACAAGAACAAAACCTGAAGGGTCTCTGTACCAATGCTCCAATTAATAGCTGCTCAATCTAAATATCTTTTTCTCAGTCCTGGGTGAGAAATGGGATCTCAGGTAAAGGAAAGCTGAGGTCTAGTCCAGTCCTACTGAATGTTATTTAGTCTCAGTAAAGAAATGTCTGAGGGCCAAAGCCATTTGGGAGGTGTCCCTGGGGGATAGAGAGGTCATCGCATCATAAGTAGGTCCATCAAAAAGCCAGGACTCTCTCAGGCCCATAAGGCAATAAAGGCCATGAAGGCAAAACCAGCGGCTACACAGCTCCACTTAGTTAGAGGGGCCTCAGGACTAGCTAGCTCCCATGGAAGAATTTCTAGGAAGGTGACATACAGGAAGGTGCCAGCTGCCACACCCTCTAACACAGCCTGGGCTAAGCCCCACCCTCCTTCAGAGTCCCCTCCAGTGATAGCCAGCCCTACGGCTAGCCCTAGGGGGGGACATGAGAGCTAATAATAGTATGGAGAACACGGCCCATCGTGATCTAGTACCTAACTGCACCAGCCGCATTCCTACACCAAATACCACAAGCCCCTTATGAGCCAGGACCGCAAGGCAGAGCTGCATGGTAGCTGCTACTGTCGGCTGCAGCCCCACAGCTAGCCCTTCAAACACTGAGTGAAAGGAGAGTGAGAGCAAGAGGACAAGGGCTCTGAGGGGGACTCTTTGAGGGTGAGGGTATATGTCCATGGCTGTGGAGTTCGAAGATATGAGCCCCACCCCATTCTTCCTCCTGCACCGTTGATCCTCCGGCAGCCCCAGGACAGCACTGCAATGCCAGTGACTCCAAAAAGAAGACAAAAAAGAAGCCCAGGGAGATGATGAGCTCTCCATAGGGATACTCCGTCTAGGAATAAAAGGAGGGGTGTGAGATGAAAAGGAAGAGTAGGCAATGCATTGGATGGACATGGAATTGGGAGATTGAAGAGAGTGAGAAAATGCGGTAACAGAACACAAAAAAGAATAGGGGAAATAAAGCCAAGAGTAGACTTGGACATGCAACAACAAGCAACAAGAATGCCAGAGTGGGCCGGGCCCAGTGGCTCACGCCTATAATCGCAGCACTTTGGGGGATCGAGGTGGGAGGATCACCTGAGATCAGGAGATCAAGACCAGCCTGGCCAGTATAGTGAAACCATGTCTCTACAACAAATACAAAAACTAGCTGGGCGTGGTGGCGTGTGCCTGTAATCCCAGCTACTCAGGAGGATGAGGAAGGAGAATCACTAGAACCGGGGAGGCAGAGGTTGCAGTGAGCCGAGACTGCATTACTGCCCTCCAGCCTGGGCGACAAGAGGAGATTTTGTCTCAGAGAACAAACAAAAACAACAACAACAAAAGACTGCCAGAGGGATTAAGGGACACAATCTCAATAGAGTTAAAAATATGGGAAAACAACGTGAGGTGGATCAGAGGATCTAGGGAAAGAATGAAAGAGTAAAGCAAGAGCTTTTTCTGGGGTTCTATACACTCAGAGGGATTGGGTTTGCCCCTCTTTTCCTCTACAATTTCTGAGCTAGGGAGCAGAAGGGATTCTTGGTACTCCTCATGTATTCCTACCAAAAGGGTCTGGATATGAAAGGGCTCTCTGGTTTTCCTCACCCTCCAGATAGGGGATGGTGAGAGGTACTTACATGAGTTGAATTGGCATCACCAGAAGAATTTCCCTCACTTGCTGATCTGTTCTAAGGAGAGAACAGCAGAAATTAGACGTGGGGTGGAGCAGCGAAGCTTCCTGCCCTGTCCCTTCAGCAATTCTGTTTTCCTTAAAGCCTAATCTGACTTGCTTTCATCATTCCACACAAGAGCTTCATCTTCCCTGTCGTTCCACCCATGTCCTTGGCTCCATCCCTGTCCTGCTCTCTTCCCTTTGTTCTGTTTATCCTTTTGGCCTCAGAGACCCGCAGCTTGGTATCTTTGCTCTCACCTGCACAATGAACTTCTGGATCTGTGATTCAATTTCTTCCAGGGCTTCAGCAGTCATGTGCATGAACCCTGCTCCCAGGAAAACACCAGCAGAAATACAGCCCAGGAGTCTGAGGACCCGCCGGTGATGACCTAATAAAAAGCAGAAGTTACAACCCACCTGGCACTGAGGAGACAGACAAAGGTGAGTAAAGAGCAGCAGGCAGCACTCAATATCCCAAGGTTGGGGGTGGTGAGAGAATCAGAGCAAGGTATCAGGACTGGGTTGAGGTGAGACTCAGGCTATGGAACAAAGATGGGGTAGAGCTATACCTCCGGCTGCATCAATCTGGAACCATTTGAAGCAGAGAGGAATAAGGCCACAGCCCAGAGTGAGAGCCAGCAGGGCAAACAGGCAGCCAAGTTTTACTCCTACTAGTTGCTCCATCTCTGGGGTATAGAGTAAGCCCAGGAGTCAGAATGACAAGGTACTTGTCCTCTTTGGAGCAGGAGTGGTATCTTAGGTGGTCAACACTGCAGTGTCCACTCTTGTGAGTTTCAGGAGGCTGTTGGTATCTTCTGTGTTGTTTCTCCTTGTGCAGCATTGCAGAGCTGATGGGTCCTGCCCCAGCTTCCAGCCCTCCCACTGCATGGCAGCCCCTCCCCCTGGCTCCGCCTTCCTGAGCTTGGAAACCAGAAACTCCAGACTCCCCTGTCAGGCACAGCCCAGTGGCGTCTTCTCCTCCTCCTCAATGCCATGACTAATCCAAGGGCTACGGATAGTCTCAGTTCATGTGCCTAGGGTTGGTCTAATCCAAAATAGGAAAGTCTATGGTAGCTGCTTCCCAGCTATTTTGTATTGGGGACGATCTGGTCCTGTCTCACTCAGGACATTTGATCTAAGCCTTCCCTACCCTCTCCACCCCATCCCAAGTCTTATAGGTTGCAATGCTGATACTTGAACCACCCTCTTTTATTTGGGGCCACCTGGAGTACGTTATCTTGTAACCCCAGAAAAATAGCTCCAGGCATGGAAATGTCTAGTGGTAAATAATTGATTTATTTTTTCTTTCTCTTTTGATTGGACCAGTTTTGAGAGGAATGAGTTATTTCTGGTATTACATTGATACTGTCACAATTTCTGATTGTGCCTGTTTCCTGCTAAGAACTGTGGTTAAAAAGACATTTAAGTTTTAAGACAAAGGAAGCTGCCCTAGCCCTGAAACAGCAAGGCCTAGGAGAAAACAAATGAACTGAGTAAATGGGAGGATTCTACCTGGATATAGAGGGGTGGGGGTAGAAGATTCAGTTCTGATGGGAATCATTTTTGATGGAAATGTATGGGAGATTTCCCATACATACTCTAGGGTAGCTGAGGGACCCTGGGAAAAACAGAAGGGAAGGCAGTAGTAACAGACAGTCCAGGCAGTTGCTGATTCCCCTATTCAGGTGGCCCACATAACAACCCTGAGACCTGTTGAGCCAGTTCTCAGAGCTCTGGAGGCGGCTTTCCTTGCTAACTCCAGATTATCTTCCTAGGGAAGTCCTGGCCTCTGGTAGAAGCACTATTCTTACAGTGTTTCTGGATGAATGGGGTCCAGCTGCCTGTTCTTGTGGTCTAATAATGAGATGCAGACAGACCGGGAAAGAAGGCAGTTTATTTCTACAACTGATTACAGGGCGAAGGCTGGAGTAGCCCATCAGACCAGCTCAAAGTTACAACTTTTTCTTTAGCTTATATATACAATTCGAGCTCTATGTCTACCTGTGGACATGTTTCCTAATCAATCTAAACTAGGGATCTGCAGATAGAAAGGTTTATTAATCTTAAGTTGGTCCTGGTATGGGTCTTATGTGCAGGACTGCTTTTATCACTCAACTAGATCTGAGGTCGAAGAAAGTACAGATGGGGCTTGCTTTTTTTGTATTCCAGCCCTCTTACTCAGGCACCCGATTCCCCCAATTCATTATCCATTTTCTTGCTTCTGCTTTAATATACATTCATCATTACAGCAAAGGGCTTATGGAAATCTGGTTTTTCTCCTTCTGCTTTAATGATGAGCTTATACATTCATCATTACAGTGAAGACCTTATGGAGATCTGGCCTGTCACAATAGAAGGTGAGCTTGGGATTTGTGCGGGAAGCGTGGCACCAAAAATCTGAGGAAGCTCTTCATTACAGGATAGGCCAGGTTAATTAACTATACCTTTTACGTATTCTTATTTATTTTTTTAAGAGAGGAGGTCTTGCTGTGTCATCATGTATGCTAGAGTGCAGTGGTACAATCATAGCTCACTGCAGCCTTAAATCCTGGGCTCAAATGATCCTCCGCCTCAGCTTCCTGAGTGGCTGGAAATGCAGGCACATGCCACCATGCCTGGATTCTACACTTAAGAATCACGAAATCCACTTTCATTCTTTAAAAATTTATTATTTATTATTAAAAATCTCAAACAAACACAGACATATGGGGATGCCAGCATTCCCCTCCTGGATACCAGGTAGCTTCAGCCCTGGCAGGCATGATAGAAGAAAATACTTGTTACACATCCTTGTCAACTCTCAGAGGGATCTTGAGCAGGGGATGGAGGAAACGCAGATGGAGTAAACACAGGTAAAAGATCTCCCCAGGAGCTGACTCGGGCGCAACGATACAAATCCCTATGGAAATGAGATGTTAATATGGGCTGCAGGTTCTTGCCACATCCCACTAATTTTGGTCACATCCCCTATACCTGCCATGCTGGCGGGCTGTGATCACGGCATGCTGCATATGCCCATCTGGACAGCACAAGTGACAATGCACATGGCGAGGCCGTTTAAGGACAGGTTGAGTGATACGGGGGCCAGCGATTAGCCTCCTCTGGAGACCCCCGAGCAAGGATCACCATAGAGAACTTTTCTTCCTTCGGTTTCTTGTTCTAAGATAAGGAACATAGAGACTGCTTAGAAGAAAAGATACGGGGAAAAAGTTTGTAAAGCGCCCCCGTTTCCCATTCCTGCAGTCCTTTTTTACAATGTATAAATCATATACATGTAGGCCCTAAAGTCTCTAGACTGTTCTATTAATTATTCAACTCCTCCTAACTCTGATTCTTTTTCTTCCTGTTTTTCCAGGATGTTTGCTCCCTGCTGCAATATCCCCAGGTACATACCCCAGCTGAAGGGGATGGGATGGTACGCCTGTGAGAAGCTACAGGCCAAGGGCTTAGAGGTTGTCAACTGGGGACAAGGGAGTTCATGGGGACACTGTGAACACAGAAAAAAATGAGGTAAGACAAAAGAGCCATCAATCACAAAACTTAAAAACTAAGAATGATAGAGTCAAAAGGCGCCAGGGAGAAGGAAGCACAGGAACAGGTGGTAGGAAGAGCCAGGTGAATCATTAGGTAGGAACTGGAGAGGAACACAAAGTAGTGGAGAGTGGCTTAGCTTTACCCTCTTACTTTTCCTGGCCACACCTGAGTTCAGATCTGTGTGGTGGGACAGGTAGAAGTAATACTCACTGGGGCAAAGACAAAACCAGGTCGAGGGTCCAAAGGTGACTTCTCATTTCTCTGAAATCAAAGGAAATAAAAGAAATAAAGCTGGGCCAGGGGTCTATTTTCATAACTCAATCTCTGCATTCAGTAAATTGAGGACTCCTGTAATACTCAACACTAATAACGATTAACTATGTCCTTTGAGTTAAGCTGGCTGCATCTTTAATACTCTGAACAAAGAACTTTCTCTTTGCTGTAGGAGAAAGGCAAGAACTTGGCACATAGTACGGTGCTCTTCCTTGTCAGCAACCTCCACTCTCAAAAAAAATCCCACTCCAGGACAATTAAATTTATGATTATACACTGGCTCATACTCTTCCCCCAGTGACAAGGTTCTTGGCTCAGCAATGCCCTAGATTAGGAGTCAGCAAACTTTCTTTTAAAGGGCCAGTGAGTAGGCAAATTCTATCTCTGTCCCAACTATTCAACTCTGCTTTTTGTAGTTTGAAAGCAGTCACAGACAACAGAGGCACAAATAAGCATGGCCTATATAAAAACAGGTGGCAGGTCCGATTTGACCCACAGGCTCTCATGGGCCAACCACCGCTCTATATCATGATGACTTTATATGCCCAGTTTCCTGAGAGTCACTCTTGCCAATGTGTGACAGTCTCTTTAGTTTTTTCTTTCTTTTTTTTTTCCAAATCTCATCTTGAATTGTAAACTCCTGAATTGTACAGTCTCTTTAGTTTTCAAGAGAGTAATAGTAATTGGTGGCATATGGGTGGGGAGTGAGGGAAGAAGAAGTCTTACGTTAAGGACCAGATCCCTGGCATCCATGAGAAGGCTGTGCCCAGCTTTTGTTCCATTTTCCACCAGCACCTGTTTACAAAAGGGAATAATACGCAGAAGTCTTAAATTACATGAAGGTGTAAATGTCAGTAACTCTGTAAGAACAATCATAGTTGGAGAATGAAGACAATGAGAGAAGAAAAGGCATGAAATCCATCAAGCTGCTTTAAGACTTAAGGGAACAAGGAATTTTAACTCACCAGGAAATGATGTGTCTTACGCCATAAGGTTTGAACTACTTCATTACGGTCAGCCTCGCTGGGCAGTTCACTTAAGGAAAAGGCTGATACGACTATATCAAACTGCACCTGAGGACCAAGACAAGGACCATGACAGAGCCAACATCTCTGCATCCCAAGAATACAACAAAGTCCTAGCCGCTAAATTTCTTTTATCTTCTAACACTCAGTGTGGGGTTGCAAAAGCTCAAGCCACAGTTTTCTATCTGTCACATTCCATGTTTAGAATATTCTAAACTCTGCCACTTGCCTTGGGTGATACAGGTAGAAACTGTCTGAAAAAGACCCCTGGAATATAAGGCTCCCCAGATTCTGAACCACCTGTGGAGAAGAAGAAGAGGCAACTGTGAGTGTGTAGGAAGTTACACATAAACTGAAGAGATATCCAGGTGAGAAACATGGCCCAGAGAATAGGGAAAGTGTATATCAAGAAGGGCAGAGATGAGCCAGGCATGGCAGCACATGCCTATAATCCCAGCTACCCTAGAGGCTGAAGTGGGAGGATGAGGATGGCTTCAGGCCAGGAGTTTGAGACCAGCCTGGGTAACACATGGAGACCCTATCTCTGATTTAAACAAAAAAAGTCCAAAAAAACAAAAAAGGCATGGAGAATATTAGGCCTCCCGTCCTTTGAATCTTACCCAACCCATCCTCAGTCCAGCAGAAACCTCTAATACCACCCTTTGCTTGACCATAACTTTATAAGTAGCCCAGGTTCATCTTAATTTTTACCCTCTTCTCTACTTCCCAGTAAAACGCTTTTACTAGTATCCCTTTGCTTTCTTAACTCCCTCAACTTTGGAAGTGCTCTTGCGCTCACCTTTCAGTAGTTTTTCTGCCAAAACCAACATGGCAGTTGATCTGTCCACACACAAATATTCACGTAGGGTCTGGCCCCAAACACTGTGAGCAGCCCTAAGATGGCAAAATTATTATAAATCACCAATTCCCATGACCAAGAGTCATCTCTACAAGAGACCCATTTATACCAAACCCCATCACTGGGAAAAGAGAGTGTTATGTTAAAATAGTTGGAAAAACTAAGTGTTATTCTCTTGTTTTATTTATAACTCCTTAAAAAAAAAAGGTAGACTTGGTCGGGTGCGGTGGCTCATGCCTGTAATCCCAGCACTTTGGAAGGCTGAGGCGGGCAGATCTCAAGGTCAGGAGTTCGAGACCAGCCTGGTCAATATGGTGAAGCCCCATCTCTACTAAAAATACAAAAATTAGATGGGCATGGTGGTGGGTGCCTGTAGTACCAGCTACTTGGGAGGCTGAGGAAGGAGAATCGCTTGAACCCAGAAGGTGAAGGTTGCAGTGAGCCGAGATCGTGCCACTGCACTCCAGCCTGGGTGACAGAGCGAGACTTCATCTTAAAACAAAACAAAACAAAAAAAACCCCCGAAAAACAAAAAATAAACAAAAAAAAGTAGACTCAAAATACTATTTGTAGGCAAAAAAAACTTTGATAATTCCTTTTCTTTTTAATATTTCTAAAAATGGGCCTTTTTTTTCACTTGACATTTCTTTAAGTTCTGGCCCCAATTCAGATACCTTCTTCTGCCTTGCCTAATCTGATGGGAGAAACATCATAGATTCCCAAATTGCCTATTCTCCCTCTGGTTTTCCAGTCTCTTGATTTTGGAATTGTGTAAGCATGGCTTTCTAGAGCTAAAATTGACCAAGACAGGGCTGAAGAAAGCTACTCACCAGGTGACAGAACCAGTACCTGAGCCAAAGTCCATTAAAGTTTGTGGCTGAAATGCTGGATTTGGAGCCCGGATCTGAAGAAATATACAACATTGCACAGCAGGGTAATTAGATACTTATTTAGGACCTTGGTAAATATGAATTAGGAGCTATCACAGAGATGTGAGAGGTAAATGCCTTTTGAGATTCAATATAAATATCTTATGGAATAAGAATCTCCTAAAATAGTGATTCTAAACCTTTCTTGGGTCATAGAATGCTTTCACAGGATAAAGAGAATGCCTTTATTTTTTATTTTTTTAAGAGATGAGGTCTCACTCTGTCACCAGGCTGGAGTACAGTGGGGATCACAGCTCATTGCAGCCTCAAACTGGGCTCAAGAAATCCTCCTGCCTCAGCCTCTCAAATAGCTAGGACTACAGGCAGGAGCCCACCGTGCCCAGTGAAGATCCTCTTTAAAAAAAACAATGCATATGTAATGTCCCAAGAATTCCCATCCCAGAAAACTACTTTATGAATAGGGAACTGATGGTCAAAAAGTTCAGGTTGGAAGTTAAGGGACTTTCACCTCATGGAATGCTCTGGAGACTGCTGCAAAGCCACCATCCAGTCTTGCTGCCATATACACCAGGCTCAGTCCCTCACTGTAGCTGCCATTAAAATCAGAGAGTCATACATACTAGTAAATAATCTTAATCCTATAGTTAGCTTCTAGATTTAGAAAATGACATCTTGGAAAGGGCTCTTCCAGCTCAGGCCTTTCGCTCCCCAATACAGAAGGGTCCTGGGGGAGCCTTACAAACACTGAATTTTCAAACTTTAGTGTTCAAAACTTTGAACTTCAGCTTTTTCAAATACTAAATTGATCCTTTTAAGGTCAGATGATTAAAAAAAATGCTAAATTGATTGTGTAATTGTATTCCCCCAACTCTCTTTCTAAAGTCTACCTTTTCTTTCTTGTACACCTTTTCCAATCCCCCTTACCTCAGTTCTTGCCAATGGTAGGTAGTTTTACGTAGTGCATGAAGCACTGCTCCACGAAGTTTCTCCTCTGTCTGAAATAAGTCTGTGGTGAGAACAAGGACTGGAAGTCAGGACCTAGGGAGAACAGGGCTCAGATCCAATATTTGAATATACTGCCCACCCAGTCTTCCCCAACTACCACCTAAGAAAAGCCTTAAAGCTCGAGAGAGACGACAAACCTAGAGAAAAGCTTCAGGTAAGAATTAACAGTAGCGACTACCACTAACAGAATGTATCAGATAGCATTTTCCTTCTAAGAATGGTTTATTCAACTTAACCAATTCTGTCCCACAGGTTTGTTTTATATTAAAGGAAACTGTGATAAAAATTTAAAGGGTAGGACAAGGACATTATTTTTTGGATTTCCTCACTTCTCCAAAATTTAAGGTTTTGATGATCTCCACTATTCCTATGGAGAAGAAAGGAGACTGAAAATCTAGGTCTCATGACTGTGTTCAGTTCAGTACTATTTAGCAGGTATCTAACAATCACCTACTGTGACCCAGGTACTGTGAGGTGTGCAGGGAATGTAAGATGAATAAATGGCAGGTCTGTAGTGTCAAGGAGCTCACAATCATGAAACTAATTGATGAATTATATTTATCCTCTTATCCCAGAAGAGGGTTTCAGTACTGGGCAGGGGCCATCCAGGGACTTTATTTTCACCTGAATAAAAACTTAGAAGGTCCTAATCCAGTGGACTTGCAGGAAAAAACCAAATATCTAGATTTTAACAGTATATTGGCTGGGCGCGGTAGTTCACGCCTGTAATCCCAGCACTTTGGGAGGCCAAGGTAGGCAGATCACCTGGGGTCAGGAGTTCAAGACCAGCCTAGCCACCATAATGAAACCGTCTCTACTAAAAATACAAAAAGCAGTCGGGTGTGTGCGGTGGTGCACACTTGTAATCCTAGCTACTGAAGAGGCTGAGGCAGGAGAATCACTTAAACCCAGGAGAAGGAGGTTGCAGTGAGCTGAGATTGAGTCATTGCACTTCAGCCTGGCAACAGAGCAATACTCTGTCTCAAAGCAAAAACCAAAACCAAACCAAACCAAACTCAGTATACTGGGACACTCTCTAGCAATCTCTAGAATAATCTACCTTCTTTTAGTAAGGAATCATTGTAACAACTGCTGCTGTGGTCAGAAAGTCAAATAGAGACTTCAGTATCTGTTTGAGAGACTTATTTCTTGCTTTTCATTTCTCACTGATACTTCAATCTGGCCTACTTTTTAATTATTCTTAAATCCTACCTGGGTTTTCCAGGAATTTTTTCTCAAGATGCATAGCCCGTCTTTGCAACTTCTCTGACTCTACAGGCAAATGTCTGCTCCAGAGATAATTGGTCAGTGCTTGCACCTGATTCTCCATATTGGGCTCAGCGATCTCTATGGGCCAAAGATGAAAAGCGGAATCACTTACATGCAGGTTCAGTCCTGTTTCTTCTCCCTTTCCCGCCGTTACTCACCACGTAGCAGTAACTGGGCACAGTTAGACAGTGCCTGTGGCAGCCGCACGTGCGGTAGTTTCCGGATGCCAGGGTGTTGGCGATGGGGCCTCTTCTGCAGAAAATCGGACTTGTTATCTACCTGGGTCACTCCAGGTACTACGGCGGCGAGCGCCTGCAAGCAGATAAAGAAAGGCTGATTGCCTGGCAGAAAGGCAAGTTGCGGGCGCTCGCTAGGGCGGGGACTGCCAGGAGCGCTCCTCCTCCGCGCCGAGATGTCTCTGGAGATCTAGAGTCTCTCCGAGAGCAGGGAATGTTGGCACTCACCCGGGTCTGGGGAACTACTCCAAGGCCGGGGCACCATCTTCCTAATGTCAGTAGATACCTCAGAGCCCTCGCCATGGTTCCGGAGGCGAACCGGAAACGGAAATGTGGATGCCCGTGACCTTCAGTTCCAAAGCCGCAAGCAGCAGCCTTCGCAGAACTTCTCCCGGCAGTTTCAGCCAACGAGAAGAGCGAGTGTTTGCCAGCAGCCAATAAAGCAATGGCTATGTAAATATTCTTGAGGCGGAAACCATGTTTGGGCTGACTTGGAGGCTGGGTTGGGCCTGGTTGCCGGCGCCAGAAATTAAGAGGATGGGGCGGGACCGGGGCGGGACGGGGGCGGGATGGAGTTGGGTTGCGAGCAAAGACTGGCAAAGACTGTTTCTCGGAGTATTGACTTCTGTGTTCTTTGCTTTCCTCCGCGGATAACTGAGCCTTAGGTTGTTTTCCCTGTGTGAAAAAGGGAGAATGCAGTAATGGAAAGAGGAAAAGAGGAAAATCAGATTTCAGCGACTGAAGATAACAGAAATTAATAGTTAAATAATTATTGAATAGTTAATAGTTTGACAAATATTAAACCTAGTTAATAGGTTTTTATTTTATATTTGTTATTTTCTCTTCAAATTAGACCAGTCTTCTTAGTAATAACACTTGCTGAGAACACCTATGTGCCAGGTACATCAGGGAAAGGGAGTGATCCCCATTTCACAGAAAACATGGTTCTGATGTGGAATCTCCTGCGTCTGCTACTAGATCAGATTGTTTCTTCCTGTCCCAGGACTTCTACAGATGCCCTCTTGACTACCTGAGGTGCAGAATCCCAGGTGGGTTCAGCCACTGTTGTGACGTGATAATGTAGCATAGGGGAATGGTCTCCAGGGTGTGCAAGCCCATCAACACCTTCATTCACCAGAGCATCAGAAGGATAAATGGCATATGTAAGGCCACACCTACTTTCGGAACCTGGCAGTGGACAACTGCTACCTCAGTCTCTGAATACTTGAGCTCACCCAGTGTGTGATCTCTCTGGGGTCCTGGCCCCCTAATTTCCTTTACACCTTTAGGATGTTCTCCCAACACATCCACTTGAGCCTTACGCATCTCATTGACTAATAAGTTTGTGGTGTGATGTGACAACCTACTTCCCAAATCAATGATAGGAACAAGGTGTGGTGCCTTATCTACTGATCAGAACATTCCTGGAGAATTTTATTCTTCTCACAGAACTGCCTTAAGAGCACTATATGTTCAGTAAAGCAACCAGAGAAAACTATGCGAAATGGGGCTGACTGAAAAGATTGAAGACGTTAAACCAGAAAAAAATCAGGAAAGGGGGCAAGGGTATGCCCGTTGTCTTTAAATTGCTGAGGAACTATCATGTTGAAGAGCCATTATTTTGGAAGGTGCTCATCAGCACTATGGAAAGAAGATACATGAAGGACAAATTTTAGATTTGTGCATGAACTGTCTAACAACCAGAGCTCTATCAGACTGGAGAGAGCTACTCATTCCTGGAGGTGTTTCGGCAGACTGAATGACCACGTGTGGGACATGTTGGCATGTTGCTTCATGTGCTGGGTGAGGAACTGCACTAGAAGTAATTGTGATTATCTGAGGTAAAAACCTAATAGCTTTCTCTACCTTAAATTACACCCCTCTCCTTACTGGCTTTGGAGACTGAGGTGATGGAGCAGAACGATTTTGCTGCAGTATTGCCTTTTCTTCTTCCACAATAGGGAAAGATGAAGCGGCAGTTCTCCCAGAGGAGACAGGCAAGAAATGACGACTGCAGTTGGAGCAACAGCTCATCCAGATAGAGCAGCAGCTGGACAATTTGATGGCCCTTTTGAGTGTGTGACTACTCTGGCTGGAGCCCAGTAGGAGCTTCTGAACATGCAACTCCGAACCATGAAGCTGCTACAAGATAGCAAGCCAGATAAGGGTATGGTGGCTTCAGAACCAGAGGCCAGCATACCTTTTCCTGAGGACTTCATATAAAGGAAGATGAGAAGGAGGCTGCTGACGGTCCGACCTGGAAGGAGCCCGTAAACTGGAGCACAGAGACATGGAAACTAACTACTTCCTGGCAGGTGGAGCAGGTGCTAAGGAGAAGATGCATCAAGGCTGTGGCAAAGGGCTCCAGTCACAGCCCCAGCTGGGAAGGAGGGACAACAGCTGAAGGTTTAGTAAAACAGAGTCTGTTCTTTTTTTTAAACTTCTGTTAATAGGGTACAAAGTTCAATAAAGTTTGTTCTTGATTAAAAATAAAAAAAAGAATGAATATCTAATGTATAAACAACTCCAACTTAGGTTTCCAAAATCTTGCATTCATTCACATTTGTGCTTCTTTCTACACAGTTGTTATTTACATTCCTAGTGCTTGTATTTCATTATGTAAAATGGGAATTTAATCTTTGTAAGTGAGGCATTTATGTAGTGTGCACTCTATTCCTGAAATGGTGTTAGTCACAGGGTATGTTAAGATACGTGAAACATAGTCTTGGTCCTCAAGTAGCTTATGGAGAAGCAGAGAAACTAAATATGTGATAGAAGAAATAATACTTACATGAGCATGGCTTTTTGGGAGCACAGAGACGGAGAAAGTTACTTTACCCATTGGGTATGGGAAGGCTTCTAAGTCATGAGGGTGAGCAGGGGTTTGCTGGGGCATTCAGGAAGGGATGGACATTGTATGCAAAAGGATTGGCATGGGAAAATGCACAGAGGTGGAGAAGTGTATCAAAGGTAAGAAAGGCATGGTTAGAGGTGTTAAATCACTGGGTCAAGTTCTAGGTGAGAAACACTGGAATTAGACCCTTGAACTGATATTAGGTCATCTTCCAACAGAAATCACATATTTTTTCACTATCTTTTTACATTCTTGTCATATGAAAATGCAAACTTATTGTTGATGCCCTTTAACATAAATATGGACACAAATATTGTCCTGAATAGGACTGAAGGCAGAGCTAACAGAACTTAGCCATCTCATTCTGTGGCATTCCTTAATTCCTTATTAAGCAAGTATTTATTTATTTATTGGAGACAGGGTTTCAGCCTGTTGCTCAGGCTGCAGTACAGTGGTACAGTCATAGCTCACTGCAGCCTCAACCTCCTGGGGACAAGTGATCCTCCTGCCTCAGTCTCCTGAGTAGCTGGGACCATAGGAGCATGCCTCCATGCCCAGATAATTCTTTAATTTTTTGTATAGATGGGGGTCTTGCTTTGTTGCCAGGTGTCTCAAACTCCTGGCCTTGAGTGATCCTCCTGCCTTAGCCTCTCAAAGTGCTGGGATTACAGGTGTTAACCACCATGGCTAGCTGCAAGTTTTAAAATATATGTTGTGTGGGATGCAGTTTTGTGGGTGAGGAAGATGTAAACAGGACTTAGGTGTAGTGTGATCCCTCTGTGATGCATATAGTCTCAATGGCTAGAACGAGCTGCACTCAAGTCTTTATAACATGAGGCTAAACACATATATTACAGTTACAGCAGGTTTATCTGGCTCAAGACCTATTCTGATTGGCCTATGCAGTGTTTTTTTTTTTTTTTTTTTTTTTTAATAGTTTTGGATGTGGTGGCAGCCTTTCCAAATGGAGATTTTCACATAAAAAATTTGGATTCCTGACTTGCCTTAAAATAGCAAAATGTGACCCTTTTGGGTCACCATTAGCTCAATGTGAATAGCAGTTACTTCTTTTTAAGTCATGTCTTTTTTTTTTTGTTTGTTTGAGACAGAGTTCCACTCTGTTGCCCAGACTGGAGTGCGGTGGCACAATCTCAGCTTACTGCAACCTCCACCTCCCAGGCTCAAATGATCTTCCCACCTCAGCCTCCCTGGCAACTATGACTACAGGCATGTGCCACCACATCTACTACTTCTTATATATATTTTTTGTAGATATGGGTTTTTGCCATGTTGCACAGGTTGGTCCCGAACGCCTGGGCTCAAGCAATCAGCCCTCTCGGCCTCCCAAAGTACTGGGATTACAGACGTGAGCAATGACACCTGGCCAGTCACATCTTAAGTAGTAGCCACCTCTGCTTTTAAGACAAAAGCTCCAGGGGTCTCCACTAACTCCGTTCCTCCCTCCTGTCTGTTCAGTCAGTGACAACACCTACCTGGCTCCTGGAGACATTTCTGTTTATGACACATCAAACTTCTACCATATCCTAAAAAATGACTCAGATAATACTCTCTCCAATCCTTGCCCATTCTTCTTCTTAAATTGTGTTCAAAGCACACCCTCCAGTTTTTTTACTTTCTTTCCTTTCTTTTCTTTTCCTTTCTCTCTTTTCCTCCCTCCTTCCCTTCCTCCCTCCCTCCCTTCCTCCCTTCCTCCCTCCCTCCCTCCCTCCCTTCCTCCCTCCCTCCCTCCCTCCCTTCCTCCCTCCCTCCCTTCCTCCCTCCCTTCCTCCCTCCCTCCCTCCCTCCCTCCCTTCCTCCCTTCCTCCCTCTTCCCTTCCTCCCTTCCTCCCTCCCTCCCTTTCCTCCCTTCCTCCCTTCCTTGGTCTTGCTATGTTACCCAGGCTGGAGTACAGTGGCATGATTATGGTTCACTGTAGCCTTGACCTCCCGGGCTCAAGCAATGCTCTCCTCTCAGCCTCCTGAGTAGCTGGGACTAGAGGTACATGCCACCATGCCGGGCTAAGTTAAATTTTTATTTTATTTTTTTAGAGACAGGGTCTTGCTGTGTTGCCCAGGCTCATCTTGAATTCCTGGGCTCAAGTGATCCTCCCACCGAGGCCTCCCAAAGTGTTGGGATTACAGGCATGAGCCACTTTGCCTGACTGATTATTTCTTTTATAGGTTCCTCTGCATATATTTAACTGCCCTCCACTGCCTCAAAATTAAATCCAAATGATAGGAAGGATCTTGGGCTAAGGACCTGTTTGTTTAAATCAGGAATCAATATAAACACATGTTAAGAAGAGTACCCTGGGTTTTCAGCATGAGTTTGTCTTTAATATCAAAGGGCTGCTAAATGTGGGTTTATTCTATTATTTCATTAGCTTAAGTATCAAATCATTGTCACAGCAGCCACTAAATTATGATAATGTCATTATCCCATTATTTGAAATCAAGGGACATGGTAAGATATAGTCCCAGGAAAAGATCTTCTGCATTATAGTAAAAACAACTGTTGAGGACATTGGCCACAGGGTTGCTCAAAGCCACCTGGATGTCTGGCACTTGAAATTTCTTCAGTTGTGAGGTTCCCTTGCAACAGCTGCCCTTAACCTGCAGATACCAACTGTCAATACTTTCTTTCATACAGCTTTCCCTAATGCAGTGGCTATCTATGGGAATGACACATACTACTTGTGGGTACCACATGAAGGGTTTCATGAAGCGTGGTACAGGTTATTGTAATTGCAATGAATGGAGGGAGCTAACTAACCTTAGCTCAAAAGACATTTAGTAGCTAGGCATGGTGGTGCACACCTTTAGTCCCAGCTATGCAAGAGGCTGACGTGGGAAGATCGATTGAGCTCAGGAGTTTGAGTCCAAGATGGGCAACATAATGAGACCCCATGTCTTTTAAAAAAAAAAAAAAAAAGACATTTGGTGTACTGACTTCTCCCTGGTCTCGGGTTCAGCAAGGTGATCCTAGATCTTCCTTCTTGGATGGAGCCTTGTGCATATCTTCCCTGAAGGCACCAAATGAAAGCATATCTTGGCCTGTTTGATGAGGTTTCAGGTATTCAATAGAAAAGTTAACAGCAAGGGATGGGTCTGGGGATAAAGAGTCAGGCAACATGGAGCAGCATGAGCTGAGGCTGATGGAGATATTAGGACCTTCCATGCCACCCAGGCTTGGGAACAGCAACAGAGGAACTTAGACATAATTTACAAGCCTGGACCATGACCATCAGGAAGGACCAAGGGCAAACTAGCATAGCTAAACCAAGGTAGATTTAATGTTCCAGGATGGTGAATGTAAAAATGCAACATTAATTATAGGGAAATCTGGATATAGGGATATAGGCTAATCATTGTGAAGCTGGAGAGAGATGATCGGCCTGGGGGAAATGTTGCTTTTATATGTTTTATTGTCTTATAAACAATTTAAGTGAGTGAGTGGATATGGCAGGCAAGGGAAGAGCTTTCTAAGTTCCCTTCCACTTTCTCAAAAACATTTCAGGTATTCAAGCCATCACTAGGTTAAGAATTCCTCTTGAGCTTGTAAAATCAAGCATGTAGGCTGGGCACTGTGGCTCACGCTTGTAATTCCAGTACTTTGGGAGGCCGAGGCCGGCAAGATCACGAGGTCAGGAGTTCGAGACCAGTCTGGCCAACAGAGTGAAACCTCGTCTCTACCAAAAATACAAAAAATTAGCTGGGTGTGGTGGTGTGTGCCTGTAATCCCAGCTACTCAGGAGGCTGAGGCAGGATAATTGTGTGAACCCCTGGAGGTGGAGGTTGCAGTGAGCTGAGATTGTGCCATTGCGTTCCAGCCCCGGCTACAGTGGGAGACTCCATTTCAAACAAACGAACAAAAACAAACAAACAAACTCCCCCAAAAACCAAGCATGTAGAAGTTAACTTTTGTTTGTATCTCAGTGTGAATAGTTAGTTATAGACTTCAGTGGCTAATTGGTGTGATCTGAGTGGAAAGAAATACATTGTGGGGCGCCAGGTTGGATGTGAGGGACATCAGACAAAAACAAAACCCAGCAAAATTGTAGAACTGGATATCTGAAGAGAGAGGGGAAAGAATTCCTTAGTTCATGACATCTCAGGGAGTTTCAGGGAATTGCAGTGGGATCACATCATCTTTCCAGAGCCACAGACTTTTTATAATATTGTAGCAAGCACCACGAGTCTGAACTGGGGATTTCTGCATTAGGCTACTTATTACATCAGAGATTTATTTAAAATGTGTTTATTAAAAGACCTCCTTCTGGATGCACCTAGGTCTTTTCAGGGTAGCAACAGCTGGGCGAGGGGTGATAAAGGGGAAGGGTCCTCTTTTGGTTATTGACAAGAAGAACACCTTCCAGGAGTGATTTTACCCTCCTTTGATCACACTTCCTTCAAAGACAAAGGAGCTTAGAATCCTTCACGGACTCTCACTGCCCTGAGTCTGGCTGCAGTGAACATGATTTATCAGACATTCCTTTGGGACAGCAGGATCAGGATACAGGGCAGAGGGGAAAAGAAGATTCCTGGTTCTCCCCGCTTCTCTCCTTCCAATCAGTGTTAGTTGTCTCTCTGTTGCCCATTAACAGGCAAATAACAGGACTCCACTCCTGCCAAATGACTCTCTACCTCAATCTAGTGTCCATTCAACTCTAACACAATGCTGACATGAACTTTCTTTTGGAAACAAGGCATTAATGTCTTCAATACCACCTTCTACCAAACAATACGAATAGTCTGATTCTATCTGGGCCACAAAGCAATTCTTTCCTCCTTATCTTGGATGCTTCTGAGGAAAGATTGCAGCAAGGTATTTGAGGTTATCATTTACTGAGCAGGTCACCCCTGCCCTGAGCACAGGACAGGTGGGGGTGGGTCGGTAGCTGGGCCTCATTGAGGAAGGCTGCTGCATAGGAGGTCTTGTTAGAGATGTCCTGGGGATCTCTTTTGCCAGTTTTATGTAATTCAAAGGGAATGGGAAGGAACTAACTTCACTGTATTACAGGAACATTTTGTGTGTGTTATGCCATTCAGGTTTCAAAAAACTCTATGAGTGCTCACTTATCTCTGTGTATCGTAATTGCCTGCAAGCTTCCAGTTCTTTAACTGGGGGGCCGAGGGCACAAATTGTTCCTATTCAGATTTGTATCCCCAGTGCCTAGAAGAGAGCCAGGCATATTGCTTAATTTGGAATATGTATGTTGTGTAAATAAACAGTTGAACATTGTTAGAGCCTCTTAAAAAAAAATGAAGATTGGCCAGGCATAGTGGCTCAAGTAATCACAGCACTATGGGAGGCCAAGGTGGAGCAGGGTTGGGGATGACTTGGGGCCAAGAGTTTGAGACCAGCTTGGGCAACATAGACAAACCCTGTTTCTTAGGGGAAAAAAAAAAAAAAAAAAAGCCAGGCGCAGTGGCTCATGCCTGTAATCCCAGCACTTTGGGAGGCCGAGGCAGGCAGATCATGAGGTTAGGAGATCAAGACCACCCTGGCTAACACAGTGAAACCCTATCTCTACTAAAAATACAAAAAAAAAAAAAAAAAATTAACTGGGCATGGTAGCACGTGCCTGTAGTCCCAGCTACTTGGGAGGCTGAGGTCAGGAGAATCACTTGAACCAGGGAGGTGGAGGTTGAGGTGAGCCAAGATGGTGCCACTGCACTCCAGCAGCCTGGGAGACAGAGTGAGACTCTATCACCAAAAAAAAAAAAAAAAAAGAAAGAAAGAAAGAAAGAAAAAAAGAAGATGACTTAGGAAATCAAATACATACTGCTAGGATGTGAGGATATGGCTGACACACAATTTGAGCTATTCCTATTTGATCACATAATGACACAGTAATGGAAATATAGTTACACAGATTTTCATCTTCTAGAGCAGTCTTTTTTAAAAGTGATTTTGTGGTTTTTGAAATTTCTAGAGATATTTTTGGTAACTATAATAAGTGGGGAGATCTGTGCTAGTATTTAATGGATAGGGGACAAGTGTGCTCAGAGTATAGCAAAGTAAAATAAAGAATTAGTGAGTGACCTACATAACTTACCACTGTTTTTTGGCTACTGATGTAGGTAAGAAAACAGCTTAGAGTTGCGTGGGAGGAAAAAAAAGGAAAGAAAAGAAAACTGCTTAGAATCATCTGAGCTTCTACCCTAACTCCTTTTTTTTTCTTTTTTTCTGCATGCACTTAGGGCATATATCCTAACTCCTTTTATTTTGCATGGTTTTAAAATGCAAAGAGTTTGCTGGTAATGTAACTATCACGTAAATGGAGGAAAATCATGCCTCTGTCTAGGTCTCTGGAAGTTCTTCTATAGACTAGGGGTGGCTAGCAAGCAAAGGCCACAAAACAGGTTTCATCTTTTTTTTTCCAAGTCCTGGGTTGGTTGACTTGAGATAAGTTAGTCATTGGCCCCTATTTATTGGGAACATTTGCTAAATCTCAGACAGAGAAAATCACTTTTTTGTTTGTTTTTGAATTGAGCAGCCTCCTGAGCCAGAGTAGATTCAGAGAGACTTCCAGAAAATCACCTCTTTTTTTTTTTTAAGACAAAGTTTTGCTCTGTTGCCCAGGCTGGAGTGCAGTTGTGTGATCTTGGCTCACCGCAACCTCTGCCTTTTAGGTGTAAGGGATCCTCATGCCTCAGCCTCTTGAGTAGCTGGGATTACAGGCATGCACCACCACGCCTAGTTTTTGTATTTTTAGTAGAGGCGGGGTTTCACTATATTGGCCAAGCTGGTCTCCAACTCCTGACCTCAGGTGATCTTCCCACCCAGTCCTCCCAAAGTGCTAGGATTATAGGATTACAGGCGTGAGCCACCATGTCCTGCTAGAAATCACCTTTTAATATACTATTTTATTCAAGGAATCAGAGCAAAGAGAAAAAACAAGAATTACTTCTTTTGTTAACTCCATAAAAAATATGAGCAGCTGTCCTAGTAAGCCATTTGATCATTTTCACAATGACGTGTATATAGAGACTGCCTGTTTAACCTCTCTTTTGAACAGAATTGGATAAATATGACCAAATCTTTGGCATTAGGATTCTTTTTTTTTAATACTGTCCTTGGGTCCTTTACTGTGAAAACATTTTCCGGATAGAATTTTTTAAGTTAAAGTTCAAGAAAAAGCTATGTGTGAAAAAATGACACATGTACAGCTGATGGTAAGTGAGATGACCGATGTTAGGGCACACAGATGCCCATTTAAAGTGCTTATTGTTATATATTTATTTTAATGTGAATGAATAATCAATACATGAAATCTGTGGTTTCATGAAGAATTGCTTGAGCCTGGGATGTTGAGGCTGCAGTGAGCTGTGATCCCACTACTGCACTCCAGCTTGGGCCACACAGCATAACTTTGTTTCAAAAAAAAAAAAAAAAAGACGTATCAGAGTCTGACTCACAGCTGTGTATTTACCTCATGACCTCAGACTCAGCCCTTGTTTTCTCTTTTCTTTTTGAGATTGAATCTCGCTCTGTTGCCCAGGCTGGAGTACAATGGCGTGATTTCGGCCCACTGCAACCTCCGCCTCCCGGGTTCAAATGATCCTCCTGCCTCAGCCTCCTGAGTAGCTGGGATTATAGGCACCTGCCACCACACCCAGCTAGTTTTTATATTTTTATTAGGATGCGGTTTCTCCAGGTTGGCCTGGCTGGTCTCTAACTCCTGACCTCAGGTGATCCACCTGCCGTGGCATCCCAAAGTGCTGGGATTATAGGTGTGAGCCACTGCTCCAGGCATTTTCTCTTTTCTACCATGGAAACATTAAAACCCTTCATAATACATAATCTTAAGTCTGATGGTGGGTCACTTTAGATCGTGAGCACAGATGAAAGCCTGTATCAGCTCTAGAAAAGTATGGAGAGTGTTACCTACAGGACAATGTTGTTGTGAGGCTTAATCCCAATTACTTTATATGAAATAGGTGCACCAAAGAGGGAGTAGCTTTCTTGTTTATTTCCAACACTCCTTGCAAAACCATGGGGGATAAACATTTTGAATGATGCTAAGATATTTTAGGCTGTTAAGCACTCATCAGTTTCCTCTTAGGTTTAGTGACTTTTAGGTCATTAGATGAGGTAGGTGAGGCTGATAGAGACAGCTAAGGATGGGAATGACTACATTTATGTTTGCTGATTGACTGATATCCCCCAGTGTACTAACCTCAAACCTAAATAGTCTCAGAGGTGTAAGATCATTCTATTGTCTTTTGTGGTGACTTTTTCTCTTGCTCTATTGAAGAACAGAAAAGAAATAGAGATTTCTGTGTTGACTGCAATGTCATATTAAATGTTTTTCTTGATAGTCTTAAGGTAGCAAGAACAACAATAATAAACATACATGTGTATCTAGGACAATAATTTTAGTTAATCGGGTGATTTTTTTCCAGATTTAGGCATAATATTTTAAGAAAAACAGGTTTACATTGAAAAAATTTCAAAACTGTAGATTGCATTTTCCATAGACATTCCTCTACACACACACACACACACACACACACACTCCTTTTCAGGGCTTCAAAGAACTACAAGAGTCTGAGCTAGAAGGAATTTGTGAGGTCTTTTATTCCAAGTCCTTCATTTCATAGCTGAGGATCAGAATGGTAGTCAGCAGAGAAAATTAGTTCTAGAACTGGGAATTAAACATATCACGCTTTAGTATGAGGTTCCTTAGTACTGTGTGGCAGTTAAAAAAAAATAAGGTGGGTCTGTGTGTAAGTTGTGGAGCTCTCCAGGTGAATGTGCACTCAGGGTAGAGGGTGGAGGCATCGGTGCCAGGTGCGTCAGAGGAAGGAGGACGGACAGAGTGAGTTCCTCAGGTGAGTACTTGGAGGAATGAGGAGAGATGGGGAGAATGTGGTCCTGAGGATCTGGGGTCTGGAAAAATGTCTGGCAAATCAGAGGAAGGGAGCTTCCTTTCATCTGAAGGATATAGATGCCCTCCTCTCCATCTCTTTACTCACTCCTCTAGAACAGATAACACAGCTCATATGTGGGCCCTCTTTCTAATCATCTCCTGGACAAGATTCTCTTCTTCTAGGCTCAGCACTTAGAAAATCTTCTCAGGCTGGGGATGGTGGCTCCTGTAATCCCAGTACTTTGGGAGGCCAAGTTGGGAGGATTACTTGAGGTCAGGAGTTGGAGACCAGCCTAGTCAACGTGGTGAAACCCTGTCTCTACTAAAAATATAAAAATTAGCTGGGTGTGGTGGTGCATACCTGGAATCCCAGCTACTGGGGAGGCTGAGGCAGGAGAATCACTTGAACCTGGGAGGCAGAGGTTGCAGTGAGCTGAGGTTGTGCCATTGCACTCCAGCCTGGGCTACAAAGTGAGACTCTGTCTCAAAAAAAAGAAAGTCTTCTCAATGGACTCCCCAGCCTCCTCAGCTCCATCAGTAGCAGTTATGAGGGTTATGGGGGGGCACTCCTTGCATTGGAAGTAAGACCTCCCACTCCCACAGATTGATTTTCCACACTCAGCAGCATTAGGCACAATGGATCATTCCCTCCTTTTTGATGAGGCCGACCTGGGAATGAGGCTTTTTGTGACAGAAATAGGGATGAAAAGCACTGCGAGATCAGTCCTTGTCCCTCAATGCAGGCAGTCATGTCGATGCTGCGTGATGGTCTCTAGGATGCCCCTGTCTCCTGGCTCTTCCCTTACAATCCAGGCCTTTTATTCTCAGGCTCCTCACACGTTTTTCCTCTTGTCTCCGGTAACTTGATGTTGGAGGTCCCCAGGAGTCAGTCAGGGTCTTCTTCTCTATCTGCACACAATCCCTTGGTGATCTTATCCAGTCTCAAGGTTTTAAATGCTGTTGATTCTCCAACAACTCCCAAATACATACCTCCAGCCCAGCTCCTTCTCTTTGGACTAGTACCTCGGATTGTGTATTTGATATCTTCACTTGGAGGTCTAACAGACCCTTCAGACTTATCACGTCCCACATTAGCTGGGTGCGGTGGCGTGCGCCTGTAACCCCAGCTACTCGGGAGGCTGAGGTACAACAATCTCTTAAACCTGGGAGGGGGGAGGTTGCAGTGAGCTGAGATCACGTCACTGCACTCCAGAGATCTGGCCACTGCACTCCAGCCTGGGTGACAGAGCCAGACTGCCTCCAAGAAAAAAAAGCTACTCATTGCTTTCCCCATTCTCCTTTCTGCTTTATTTTTTCCATAGAGCTTATCACCTTAACAGTCTGTGTAATTTACATATGTTTATTGTGAGTACATGTTATGTGTCTAGGTCCCTGGAATGTGACCTCCGTGAAAGCAGAGTGTGTTTCGTATGTATGTCCTGTGTTCTCTGATGACTCCCACACACCTCTAACCGCGCCTGGCACATAAGGTACTCAAGGAATGTTTGCTGAATAAGGCTCCTCAAATCAAGAGCCCCAGTAGGCCCTATGAACGCTGCAAAATAATTGTACTACAGGGACCCGTTTGTGGGAATACTCACAGCACTAAAACCCTTAATTGAGAGGGATCTGAACACCCTAAGACGTTTCTGCATAACTCCCGGCAGCAACTTCACAAAGCACTATGGCCGCCACACACTGTCCCTGAGATGTCCGAGTCACAGACGGATTTGGGCTCCAGGACAGCCTTCACCAGCTGCTGATGTCGCTGAGTCTCCACCCACGAGTCCTACGCTGGCAGGTTCACGAAGGTGTGAAGACACCCCCCACTCCTCGTGTGACAAGTTACTGGTGGCCCAACCCCTGTTTATCTGTGGGAACTTCAGCCCTTCCTGAAGAAGCAGCTGTGAGGGAGGCCGCTGGCTGAGGTCAGAGAGGGGAGAATCCTCACCCCCTCTCTGACCTCAGCCCGCGCGCGGCCTCCCTCACAGCTGCTCCAACGGCTGAGCGTCTTTGGCGGCAGAGCTGCGCCAGCGGACCTGGAAGGTGTAAGTGCGCCTTCTAGCCAGCAGAGGGCAGGCGCGGCTGCGAGGTCCCAGGCCGGGCTTGCGCGGGCTCGGGCCTGGCGCCTTTCACCGCTGGTTCCGCCTCTCCCCCTCAGCTCCGTGCTTCTTCCCGGGCGGGGGTGAGGGAGTGGAGGAGGGCTGGGGGAGTGAGCGTGTGCAGGTGTGCAGGTGTGCGCGTGTGTGTTAGTGTAGGGAAGCCTGTGCTTCGGGAAAGCTTTCCCGGCCGGCATGAAGCTCTCTGGGCTCACGGGTCCGATTTTCCCACAGCAAATGTCTGTACTACGCAGACATTGAAATAGAATAAGGTCTACTCATCACCCGATGGCGGCTCACAAGCTCTTGGGAGGGGATCTGAAGCCACTCCACCGAGCCACCCCCGCTTCCATTATAGAGACTACCCCTAGACTTTCCTGCACCGCGCTGGAAAGAGCTGCCTGGAGGGAGGACGCCGAGCAGAGGCAACTCCTCCGGTGCGGCCCATTAAGTGCTGGGGCCGATTTCAGCCGCCGCCACGGTGGTCGTCAGGGGACGCTGAGCCTCCGAGACCCCGCGGGCCGACAGGCACCAGAGCTGTGTCTCCTGGTTCTTAGCTGAGATGGACTTGAGCTTCTAGAAGCCTCCTTAACCACCGAGGAAGCAGGAGAATAAACAGCCTTCAAATAATGAGCACCTGCTGTATGCCACGAGCTCTCCATTGCGGAAGTGGCTGGATGTGCAGGAGGGCAGAGCGGGGAAGGAGGGACGGCTGCCCCACTCTCCGCCTGCCTGCCGCGGGCTCTGGTCAATTCTATGCTGGATCGCTAGATTAGTTTACAGTTGAATTTCATAGCTTCGTTCTTTCAACTTTCTGTTATCAGGGACCATTTCTTAGCAGGGTCAGAAAGGACTACAGTGAGGTAGTTTGAATTTTCTTTTACATATACAGATATGTTGTGCATACAAATGGCAGAGGTAAATTCAAACATTGGGAGAGCAAATGTAGCGAAAAGGATGAAGGCATCCTACTTGTCTTTTCCAGATGCAACACTTTGCAGTGTTTTGATATCCTTTTACTGTCTGTGCATCGCTACATGCTATATTCATAAGCTCATTGACATGTATATAGATTAATGTGTATCTCCCATTTACCCCCCCCCAAATAGTAACATTCTATACACAACATTCTACAACATTACCTCTTTCCCACTAACAATGTATTTTAGACATCATATTTCACACCAGTAACAAGAGTATATCTCATTCTCTTTTAATGTCTGCATAGTACAGACATACCTCAGAGATATCGTGGGTTTGGTACTAGACTATTGCAATTTTTATTTTTAAAAACACACTTTTTTTTGTTTCCTAGTGCATGTAACAGTTATACTGAAGGTGGCCATTGAGACTTGAGAACTGACAGGAAATAGAGTTTGTACATCTTGTACATTTGCATTTCTGTAAGCAAAAACTTCCTTGGCACAGTGCTTGGATTATGGACAGCGTTTTGAGGGTTCCAGTCCTAACTCGAAGTGTATGATACGAATCAGTTAGTCAACCTTTATAAGCAGGTAGGGCGCAATGGACTGAGGGTGAAGCTATGGTCTGGGCCTGGGGTATCAGTGCAGGGATGGAAAGGCATATGCAGGGAGGTGACTGGAGGGGTCACTTTGTCAGTCAGGGACTAGCCTTAGGATGCCGGCTTCCTGGAAAAACAACAGAGGAACTCAGACATGATTCACAAGCCTGGGGCCACGACCATCTGGAAAGGCAAAGCAGAGACTGCTGTATCCCAGTGAAGGTAGGTTTGATGGCTGTGGATGCAGCCACAGGGGGAGTCCCTTAATCCCTCTTACAGGTCACTGAGGAGAACTGCAGTAAGGCATTTCAAGTAGTCACTGAAGATTGCTCCAAGCAGGTCACCCTGCCATTAACATGGACATGGAAGGTAGGGGTGGGTCAGTGTCTGGGCCTCCCTGAGGAAGGCTGTTGCATGGGAGGCCTTGTTAGAGACATCTTGGGAATTTTTCTTGCCAGTTTTTCATCATTTCATATTGGCCCTTTTTTGGGCAGAGGTCACATATATCTGAGGTAGTGCAATGTGCAAGAATGGCCTGCAAAAGCAGTATTGTTCTCCATCCCATACAGCTTCCAAAGACTTCTTGATGTTAATAATTTTTTGTGGAAGGAAAATTAATTCATAATTAGCTAGCCATGGTCCTAACACATTATTTTCTGCAGTTTTAAGAGAATGCCAGGCTTGGACATCTATATAAAGCACATTGCCTTTATGAAAGGACACATGGGAGTTAGAATGAGAGCTCTGATACTCACCAACCATTTCACCTCAGACAAGGAGCTTGCCTGCTCTGTTCCATCAGGGAAACACTAAAACCTGTTACGAATGCAGCAGATAATAAGCCTGCTGATGTATCACTAGCATCTTGAGCACAGGTGAACACGTGTGCCATCTCAGTAAAGATGAGAAGGGTGTTACCCCCCTGGACCATACCTTTGTGAGTTGGAATCCCAATTGCCTCGTATGAAATGGGTGAACCAAAGTGCCGGTGGTTTCTTCTTTATTTTTAAGCCGCCTCGTTAAACCATAAGACACGAAAACAGTGAATAGTGTTGGAACATTTTGACTGTTTAGCACCTGCCAAATAAATCTTCATTTTAGGTTTAATGAGTTTGATACCTCTTGTTCTCCTGAGACCAATAGTAGGTTACAGAAGGAACCTCATTAGACACGGATATGGGTGGGATGCAGTATGTGAATGTCTGCTGACTCACAAGTTCTCCTAGCATACTAGGCAGTCCCCCTGATCTAGAGGCATGACATTACTGTAGTCATTTGTGCTTGCTGATCTTTTCCACTGGCCAATTGAATGACAGTTCTGAGGGACAGTCCTTGGTCATTCCCTGCAATAAAACTAGTTAGTTTTTGTTGGAAAGTCTTAAAGTAATTATGCAATTTGCCTGTAGCAATAATTTAATCACACAATATTTCACTTTATCTAAATCCACGATATTTTAAGAATATTTGACTTTCGGACCTATCAGCACTGAGATATGGATGACATTACATTTTCTGCAGAGAGTTTGCCACAGACAGACACACGCATAGGCACATACCCACACCCACATCAGGAACTCTGCAGAACACAGAGAGTCTGAGTTGGAAGAGGTTGAGAACTCTTTTATTCTAAGCCTCTCCTTTTCCAACTGAGAGAAAGATGAGGTGATCTGCCAAGCTCCCACAAAAATTAATGGTAGATTTGGAATTGTTCACATATGCCTTTCTCTTCAAGATTCTATATGGACTAAGTGGAAATAAAAAGCAAGGTGGGCCTCTAGGTGTTATGGAATGAATTGTGTTCCCCCAAAATTCATATGTGAAGCCATACCCTTGGTAGCTCCTAAAGTGACAGTGTTTGAAGATGGGGCTTTTCAAGAGGTAATTAAGTGAAAATGAGGCTTTTAGTTTGGGCCCTAATCGAGTTTGATTGGTGTCCTCATAAGAAGGGGAGATTAGGACACACTAGAGACACCCAGGATGGGAACATGCACAGAGGAGTGACCATGCGAGGACACAGCGAGAAGGCAACTGTCTGCAGGCCATGGATAGAGGCTTCAGAAGAAACCAGAACTGCTGATGCTTTACTTTGTGTGATGGTTAATACTGAGTGTCAACTTGATTGGATTGAAGGATACAAAGTGTTGATCCCGGGTGTGTCTGTGAGGGTGTTGCCAAAGAGATTGACATTTGAGTCAGTGGGCTGGGAAAGGCAGATCCACTTTTAATCTGGTGGGCACAATCTAATCAGCTGCCAGCGAATATAAAGCAGGCAGAAAAACAGGAAAAGGAGAGACTGTCCTAGCCTCCCTGAGTCTACATCTTTCTCCTGTGAGGGATGCTTCCTGCCCTCGAACATTGGACTCCAAGTTCTTCAGTTTTGGGACTCTGACTGGCTCTCCTTGATCTTCAGCTTGCAGACAGCCTATTGTGGGACCTTGTGATCCTGTAAATTAATACTTAATAAATTCCCCCCCCCACACACACACATGTGTGTGTGTGTGTGTGTGTGTGTGTGTGTGTGTGTATGTATCCTTAATATTCTGTCTCTCTAGAGAACCCTGTCTAATACACCTTGGATTTCTAGTTTCTAGAACTGTGAGCAAATAAGTTTCTCTTGTATAAGCCACCTAGTCTGTGGTGTTTCATTCTAGCAGCCCCAGGAAGGAAATAGAATGAGTAATCTCTAGAGGTCTCCACGAGAAAGGGCAGGGCAGAAGCGGGGGATTAGAGAGAAGGAAGGTGCTGGAGAGGGGTGCTTGACAGGACGGTAGAATTGTTAAGTGAGTTGATCTGATGAGTCTGTGGAAGAGTGAGGAGAGATGGAGACAAACACAGTTCATGTGAAGTATGGAGCCGGGGTAATGGAAAAGGAGGACCAGTGTCTCAGGGTAAGGGAGACATACATGCTCTACTCTCCTCCTTTTCATTCCCTCCTCTGGGAGGAAAATATGACTCCAGGGTGGACCCTCTTTCTTCTCACCTCCTGGACAAGACTGTCTTCTCTAGGTCAAGAATTTTGAAAATCCTCTGAATCCTCTGCCAAGACCCTGTCCTCCAATAATTTGGATCATGGGGATCCCTGACATTTGGAATGAGACAATTCCCCCCAGCCCCAGTCTCTGTCTGGGTCAATTTTCCATTCTTACTTTACTGATCTATCAGAAGCATTTAACATAGTATCACTCCCTCTACCTGGGATGATCTGGGAATGAGTTTCCTGTGACAGAAACAGGGATAAAAAGCATCATAAGTTCAGTCGTGGTGCGCTCAAGGGAGATAGTCAGGCTGCCTCTCAGTGCGTAGGACACTTCTATCTCCTGGCCTGTCCCCCACCTTACAGGGCTTTCATTCTCAGTCGCCTATGTGAGTCCCTCCTCTTCCCCCTGGAATCTTCTTGTTGGAGCTCCCTAAGGGTCAGTGGTGGGCTTCTTCTTGATCCATATGATATCTCTTGGTTTTCTTCAGTGGGATCAATGAATGAAATGCCATCAACTCCCAAACCAATCCCAAATCTTCAGCCCAGCTCTCTTGGTTGAACTATAGACTCTTGCATCCAATTTGTTATTTGATAACACCAAATGGAGGTATCCTATATGTTGCAGACTTTTTACATCCCAAGTGGGAACACTGACCTCCCCAAATCTCCTCATCTACCAGTTCCTATCTCAGTTGAAGAGAACTCCATCGTTTTCGGTGAAAACCAAAGTGGTTTGAAGTAATCCTTTACGCTTTCATTCTCTGACATACTCCAGCTAATCTTTGGGAAAAGACTGTTGTTTCTACCTTCAAAATGTGCCTGGATCTGATTACTGATTCCTGGTTCCACTGCAACCACCATGTCAAAGACACCAACACCTCCCTCTGGCAGAACTGCAAGACCTTGTCACTGTGCCCTCCTTTCACCTTCACCACCCACAGCGGCCAGAGTGATCCTTTTACACCGTAACTCAGGTCCTGCAGCTCTGCTCAGAACTTGTAGAACTTCAGCATTTCACTGAATAAAAGTTGGGGATCCCTACAATCTCCTGTGCCCTAAAGTAATCTGTCTTCCTACACACTTTTCAGGACGCATCTTCTATTCTTTTGCCTCTCAGTCACTCCCCTCTAGTTTCCTGACCTTTTTCTGTTCCCTGAGAACACCTGGCATGTGCCTGCCTCATGGCTACTTTAGCCCACCCACCTGCATATGCCGGGCTAAGTTCATCCCCTGTAAGTCTTTGTTCAAAAGTAATTTTCTTGAGGAAACCTATATAAAAATGCTTGTCATATTAAAATGAACAAATAACAGAGCATGGACTTCTATCTTAAATTCATTTTAACTTCTTTCCTGCTTTTTAGCACCCTGAAACACCTCCCCCTTCAAGTACTTGGTCTTTCTCATAACCTAAGAATCTGAAAGTACAGTTAAACTGTTGTAAGCAATAAGGGACAGTTATGGCTCAATGAGCAGCTTATAAGAACTCAGATGATGAAAAGAGAACCCAGTTACTCTTTCTCCATACCCCTCGCTGCTCTATCTTGGTTCACTTTTCAAGTATATGTCCTTTACATATTGGCAAGATGGTTGCAACAGCCCCAGACCTTATATTATCTCAGAAATAAGTAGAGGAGAAAAAATCTCCTGCTTTATTCCCCCAACATTCTCAGCCAATGTCTCTAATTGTTTCAAAGGCCCATCTCAGAACCCACCAGGACCTCTGAAATGGGATGAATGCTCTATTTGGTCAAGTGTGGCCCAAGAATGCTGGTGGTCTTCAAACCCTTTTTGGAGTATCTCCTTCCAACATTTGTGTGAGGCCAGATTCTCTTTCTATAATTCAGCAAAGCATCGTAAAATAGATTGAATACCAGGCAGACATGAACGTCCAGATGTCTATATAGACTCAGCCATTAAAGAGATTTTGAAAATGTAAAACAATGCCATTCCTTTTTAACTTTTTTGTTTTAAAAAATAGGATTTCTTTTCAAAAAGTATGATCTTTATATTTATGTGTAATAATTATTGTATGAACTGATTTATGATTAATAATTATTTTAAAAATATTTTAGTTCTAATTTCTAATGAGATCAATATGAATCATCAACATAAACGAAGGTTTTTTTTTATGGTTCTTAGAGACTCTCAGGCAGTAAAGTGATCCTAAAGAACACTGGGTGGAGGGTCGGGGTGTGTGGATGAGGTGGGATTTGTCCCCCCACTAAAACAGGGGTCTTACTCACCCTGCAGCTGCTGCTCTGCTTTGACTTTGTGATGGATTGTCCCAGTATCGGGCTAATACTTTAGGCAGTGGGAAGGGGATATTGGTTGGAGCTGATTTATCATGTCAAAACATCTGCATTTGGTCACTCAATCAATGACCCAGAATTATTCCTCAGAATCTCAGAATGGGGCTCTTGTACTAAGTGGTCTCGTAAGGTCATATTGAGTGAGGATTTTCTGTTTTATCTATTAACATGCCTTAGAAGAAACTAAGCCTATGTGGTGATAACTGATACATCATTCTAGTGTCCGACTCAGTGAATCTTCCCTATGCGTTTGCATTTAGCAAACTGTAGGATTTGGGATCCAAAGAAGTGTTTTCTGTTATTGCCCTGCCATATCTAAGTATGAGAGACATCTCATTTATGATGCCCCCTTTTTCAATCATTGCTTTGCTTTAACACATTTTCTATATGGGCGAATAAGCCCTGTTATAATTTGTAACATCAGGTGTTCAGAGCATCTGTCAATAGGAATCCAGTCTCCTGCTCGACTGGGATCAAAAAAGTGAGGGTAGAGTCTTTAGTGACAAGAGTTGAACTTAAGCAGGCTGACCTCCAGATTCTTGGACCTAGAGTCAGTATTCTTGCCCTATGCTATATCTATCCTTCATTGCCAAGAGAACCATGAATAGAGCCTGTGTTGAGAGGGACCTGTAATGTAGGGCTGGGGTGCACGTAGGGTAATGCATAATAACATATCCGTGGTCAGACATGCTAAACAATTGGTTGAACTCAGTGCAGAATAAAAATGTGGGTTCTCTTCTTTAAAAATTTTTAGGAATTTCAAATGGTATTGGAACATGAAATCAAGCATGGGCTCCTTCTAAGTCTGAAGCCTCATGTGATTCATTGTTCACACATCCATGAAGTTGACCTAGTTGTTGCGAATTATTACAGAGTGGCCCCCAATCATTAATGCCTCCCATCATCCATCCCTTTCTGTAATTCTCTTGTTACAATGACCCTAGCCTGGCTTTGTGACTTGAACCAAAAGACTTTGGAGTTACTCTGACTTCAGTAAAGAGTGACCATGTACACCCCTAAGTATAGTCCTTGCTGCTGCTTGGACTATTCCAAGCTGCCTTGGATTCTTGAGCAGCACCTAAAGGAAGATGGTCTCTGTTGCTGGAGAGACCACATGGAGGGAGAGGCTGCTATGGTTTGGATGTGGTTTATTCCTGCTAAAACTCATGTTGAAACTTAATTACCATTGTAACAGTATAGACAGGTAGTGGGTCCTTTAAGAAGAGTTTGGGTCATGGGGGCTCCACCCTCATAAATGAATGAATGCATTTTTGGAAGACTAAGTTAGTTTTCCAAGTACTGGATTAGTTACTATGAAAAAGAGTTTTAGTTTGTTTGTTTGTTTTGAGACAGTGTCTCACTCTGTCTCCATGCCGGAGTGCAGTGGTGCAATCCCCCCTCACTGCAACCTCTGCCTCCTGGACTCAAGTGCTTCTTCCCACCTCAGCCTCTCCAGTAGCTGGGACTATAGGCATGTGCCACTACGCCAGGCTAATTTTTGTATTTTAGGGGGCAGAGGTGGGGTTTCACCATGTTACTAGGTTGATCTCAAACTCCTGGGCTTCCAAAGTGCCAGGATTACACTCATGAGCCACTGCACCTGGCCTGAGAAAGAGTCATTATAAAGCCAGGTTATGCCTTTGTTTTATCCCTTTTCCAGCATGCTTGCTACCCCTTCCACTTATCTGCCATGATGTGATGCAGCATGAGGTCCTCAGCAGAAGCCAAATAATGCTGGTGCTATGCTTCCTCAACTTACAAGCCTCCAGCATCCTGAGTCAAACCTCTTTCTTTTTAAATCACCAGTTTTCAAGTATTCTGTTACAGCTGCAGAAGAGTCTAAGCATAGGCTCTGGATGGTGTAGTTAGAGTAGATGGAGGCCCCAGTGTTCTGGTCATCCCTGTAGATCAACTAGACATACAATGAGGTTCTCTTGAAATCTCTAGCCTAGATTACACCTGCTGTAGCCAGTGCAGCTGATACTATGTGGAGCCAAAGCAAGTTGAGTGAGCAAACCCAGAGAATAGCGAGAAATTATGTGATAGACTCAGTGTAGTAATGGCATTTTCCTGGTCTTTGTAAAACACCATTATCTTTTTAGAATCTTGGTTACTCCTTCAGTATATCTATTATAAATTGTTTAACAGTAGCTGTATTTTTTGTTTTGTTTTGATCTTTAGAGATGGAGTCTCACTATCTTGTCCAGGCTGGAGCACAGTGGCTATTCGCAGACATGATCCTACTACTGATTAGCACACAAGATTTGACCTGCTCTGTTTCTGATTTGGGCTGGTTTATCTCTCCTTAGGCCACCTAGTGGTCCCTTCCTGCTAGGTCAACGTATTGATGCTTAACCTAATGTGGACACTCCCATTAAGCACACTTACAGCCCACATCTCCTGGGTTCAAGTGATCATCGTGCCTCTGCTTCCTCAGTAGCTTAGGCTACAGAAGCTGGCAACAACTGTCTTTTGACTGTTCAAACCAGTTCCCTTGATTCTTTTTTTTTTTTTTAACTTTTAAGTTTTGTGTGTACATAGTAGGAATATATGTTTGTGGGGTACATTAGATATTTTGATACAGGCATGCAATGTGTAATAATCATATCAGGATAAATGGGGTACTCATCCCCTCAAGCATTTATCCTTTGTGTTGCAAACAATCCAATTATACTCATTTAGTTATTTTAAAATGAAATATAAAATTATTATTGATTATACTCACTCTGTTGTGCTAACAAATGCTAGGTCTTATTCTTTCTTTCTATTGTTTCCTCTGCATCACCCCATTACCCTTTCCAACCTCTGGTAACCATTCTTTTACTCTCTATCTCCGTGAATTCAACTGTTTTCGTTTTAGCTCCCACAAAGAAGTAAGAACATGCAGTTTGTCTTTCTGTACCTAACGTATTTCACTTAACATAATGGCCTCCAGTTCTATCCATGTTGTTGCAAATGACAGGATCTCATTCTTTTTTATGGCTGAATATACTCTGTTATGCATATGTACCATATTTTCTTTATCCATTAATCTGTTGCTGGACCCCTAGGTTTTTCCAAATCTTGGCTATAGTGAATAGTGCTGCAATGAACACCAGAGTGCAGATATTTCTTTGATCTACTGATTTTCTTTTTTGGGGGTATATACCTAGCAGTGGGATTGCTGGATTGCGTGGTAGCTCTAGTTTTAGTTTTTTGGGGACTTCCAAACTGTTCTCCATAGTGGTTGTACTAATTTACATTTCTTCCAACAGTGTAGTAGGGTTCCCTTTTCTCCACATCCTTGTCAGCATTCTTTATTGCATGTCTTTTGGATGAAAGCCATTTTAACTTGGTTTGTGTTTCTCTGATGATCAGTGATGTTGAGCACCTTTTCATATGCCTGTTTGCCACTTATTTGTCTTATTTTGAGAAATGTCTATTCAGATATTTTGCCCATTATTTGTTTATTTATTTCTTAGTTTATTTTTTGGGGAGACAGTCTCACTCTGTCACCCAGGCTGGAGTGCATGCATGATCATAGCTCACTGCACCCTCAACTTCAGGATGATATTGTTTAATTTCCATGTGTTTGTACAGTTGTGTAGTTTCTAAAACTCCTGTTATTAATTTCAGTTTTATTCTATTGTGGTCAGAGAAGACGTTTGTTATTGTTTGAATGCTTTTGAAAGTTTTAAGACTTTTTTTATGTGTGTGACCTAACACATGGTCTATCCTTGAGAATGATCCATGTGCTGAGAAGAATGTGTATTCTGCAGCCATTGAATGAAATGTTCTATAAATATCTACTAGGTCCTGTTGGTCTATAGTGAAGATTTAACCCAATGTTTCTTTGTTGATTTTCTGTCTGGAAGATTTGTCCAATGGTGAAATTGGAGTGTTGAAGTCTTCAGCTATTACCGTGTTTGGGGCCAATCTCTCTTTTAAGCTCTAATAATATTTTCTTTATATATCTGGGTGTTTTAGTGTTGGGTGCATATATATTTGCAATTGTTATATTGTCTTGCTAAATGACCCCTTGATCCTTGTAGAATGACTTTCTTTGTCTGTTCTACTAGATTTTGTCTTGAAATCTATTTTGTCTGATATAACTACTCCTGCTCTTTTTTGGTTTCCATTGGCATGGAATATCTTTTCCATCCCTTTATTTTCAGTCTCGTTGTGTCTTTATAGGTGTGTTTCTTGTAGGCAATAGATCATTGAGTCTTGTTTTTTTAATCTATTCAGCCACTCTATGTCTTTTGATTGGAGAGGATAGTCCAACAGCGTTCAATGTTGTTATTGATAGGTAAGGACTAACTCCTGCCATTTTGTTATTTGTTCTGGTTGTTTCGTGATCTTCTTCTTCTTTCTTTGCGTCCTGCCTTTCTTTTAGTGAAGGTGATTTTCTCTGGTGGTATGATTTAATTTCTTACTTTCAATTTTTTAGTGTCTGTTGCATATTTTTTGATTCAAGGTTATTATGAGGCCCCCCAAATAATATCTTATAACCCATTATTTTAAACTGATGACAACTTAACACTGATTGCTTAAACAAACAGAACAATAAACAAGCAAAAAGACGCAGATGATGTCATTATCTCACAATGGTCTGCAGATGTCCCTGTGGGAATGTCAATAAGCAAAAAGAAAATTAATAAGAACCCTACACTTAACTTCATCCCCTCACTTTTTGCCATTTTGTTTTTTTCTATTTATGTCTTATTGTACTGTGTCTTGAAAAGTTGTCGTAATTATTTTTGATCAGTTTGTGTTTTTGCTTTCCACTTAGATAATAGTGATTTATACATCACAATTACAGCATTATAATATTCTGTGTTTTTCTATGTACTTACTATTGCCAGTGAGTTTTATACTTTCAGGAGACTATTTATTACTCATTAATGTATTTTTCTTTCTGATTGAAGTATACCCTTTACCATTTCTTGTAGGAAAGGTTTGATGTTGGTAAAATTTCTCAGCTTTTGTTTGTCTGGGAAAGCCTTACTTTCCCATCATGTTTGAAGGATATTTTCACTGGATATATTATTCTAGCATTAAAGTTTTATTTTTTTTTCTCAGCACTTTAAATATGTCCTGCTGCTCTCTCCTGGCCTGTAGGGCTTCCACTGAAAAGTCTGCCGCCAGACGTATTTGGAGCTCCATTGTGTATTATTTGTTTCTTTTCTCCTGCTGCTTTTAGGATCCTTTCCTTTATCCTTGACTTCGTGAATTTGATTATTAAATGCATTGATATAGTCTTCTTTGAGTTAAATCTGCTTGGTGTTCTCTAATCTTTTTGTACTCAAATATTAGGTCTCTTTCTCAAATATTGATAGCTTTGGGAAGTTCACTGTTATTACCCCTTTGAATAAACTTTCTGCCCCTATCTCTTTCTCTATCGCCTCTTTAAGGTAAAGAACTCTTAAACTTTCCCTTTTGAAGGCTATGTTCTAGATCTTGTAGGGGTGCTTCATTCTTTTTTATTCTTTTTTCTTTTGTGTCCTCTGACAGTGTATTTTCAACTCACCTATCTTCAATCTCACTGAGTTTTTCTTCTGCTTGATCAATTCTGCTATTAAGATATTCTCATGAATTCTTCAGTATGTTGACTGCATTTTAAACTCCAAAATTTCTTCAGAATTCTCTGGATTACAAGGCAGAGACTCTTGTTTTCTTTCCTTACTTTCTCTCAAACAAAAGGTGTCTCTCTCTGTGTGTTGAGCTGTCTGGAGCTGGTGGTGGGGTGACACAAGCACCCCTGTGGTCACCACCACTGGGACAGTGCTGGGTAAGACCTGAATCCAGCACAGCGCTGGGTCTTACCCAGGGCCCTCTGTAATTACTACCTGGCTATTGCCTGTGCTCACCCAAGACCCTAGAGATCTACAATTAGCAGGTGGCAATACCAGCCAGGCTTGTGTCCTTCCCTTCAGGGTGATGAGTTTCTCTCTAGGCCCAGGCATATCCAGAGGTACTATCTGAGAGCCAGGGACCGAAGTAAAAAACCTGAGAAGTTTATGTGGTGTTTTGTTGTGCTGTGGGTGACTTGCACTCAAGCCATGAGACGGAGTCCTTCCACTCTTCCCTTACCTTTCCACAGGCAGAGGAGCCTCTCCCTGTGGCTACCTCCACCACAGGCTCAAAGGGAATACTGCCAGGCTGCCACCAACGTTCCCTTAAGGCCCAAGGGCTCTTCAGTCAGCTTGTGGAGAATGCTGCCTGGCCTGAGACTCACCCTTCAAGGCAGTAGGCTCCCCCTCTGACTTAGGGCAGGTCTAGAAATGCCAACCAAGAGCCAAGATCTGTAATTGGGGACCCCAAGAGCCCGCTTGGTGCTCTACCCTACTGTAGCTGAGCTGGTATCTAAGCTGCAAGACAGAGTCCCCTTTACTTTTCCCTCTGCTTTTCTCAAGTAGAAGGATTCTCTCTTCATGACTACCACAGCTGTGAATATGGTGGGTTTTACCTGAAGTCAGCATATCTCAGAGTCTCACCCAAGGCCAATGGAGTGTACTACTGAATATTGCTGCTGGTTATTTAGGGCCTGAGGGTTCTTCAGTCAGCAGATGATGAATCCTGGCAGGACTGGGTTCTTTCCTTCTAGGCAGTGGGTTTTCTTCTGGTGCATGGTGTGTCTAGAAATGTCCTTCAGGAGCGAGGGCCTGAAATAGCAGCTTCATGACTCTGATTGGTGCCCTATCCTACTATGGCTGAGCAGATGTTTACGATGTAAGACAAAGTCCAAGTTACTCTTTCCTCTCTTCTCCTCAAGCAGAAGGAAGGAGTCACTTCCATTGCTGTGAGCTGTGCTGCCTGGGTTTTGGGGGAGGGGCTGGGCAAGCACTCCCTTAGCTGCCCTGACAGGTGTCACGCTAGTGGTGTCTGAGTCCACTGGCTCTGAGCCCAGCACAGCACTCGGACTTGCCTTGTAGTTGTAGTTCTTGTGGCCTAGATTGCCTTTCAAATGTATTTAGAACCCCAAAGCACTTTATCCTGCTGTGGCAAGGCTTTCCCAACTCAGGTTCTGAGTGCTGGGATAGGCAATTCCCCTTTGGTTAAGGTTGGTCTAAATGCTCCCTCTGTGGGTGGGCTGTGACAGGGCAGCACTGAGTTCAATGCAGATTTCCACAATTGCTGCATTCTCCCTCCCCCATGCACTCAGGTTCTCTCTGAGCTCCATGTGGTGGCTGCTAGGAGATGGGGGGGGTGGTGGCCTCAGTGATTCAGACTTGTTTTCCTAACCACATCAGTGCCTCTTTCAGTGATATGAAGTTAAAATCAGGTACTATGATAGTTGACTTGATTTTTGTTTCCTATGTAGGTGCTTTTTGTGTGTAAGATAGTTGTTAAATCTGGAATCTCAGTTGTCCAGACACAGGGAATGATTCTGCCAGCACATAGTTCACATGTTATCATAATGAGGCTATAGCCTCCTCGGGGTGGAAACTTTAGCATGGTAATGAGGAAAGTTTGTGGCAGCTTGTCTGTAAGTTGCTGGGTTATGCCAGGAGCTGATTCCCACCAGCAAGCCTGTAAAACAAGCTGATTGCTCAAGTTGGTTAAATTCTTATAATCCCTGGAGACCCTCCCTGTCTGCTTATAAATAGTTAACTGCATTTATTCCTGCAAGACTTCCTGAAGATTTGATATTAAGAGAATTTTATAAAATCAGACATTGGAGGTTCAAGGAGAGAGAAGTGGACTCCAAGGATCATGTCTTTGGGATGAGGACACAAGATGAAGAGGGTGTAATCCCTCTATCCCATGGTTTTAGAGATGAGGCATCCCTGACTGGGAAGACATCTATGATCTGGTACCTGAAGCCAGGAAGGTCCGCTCCATCTTTCTTTACAGGAAACGTGGCTCCAGCTTTCAGTGTCCCATCTTCTCCTTCTGCTACTTTGAGCTTGTGAGAAGCAGTGGACTCACTTCCTGACATGCCCTATTTTACCTACAGTCAGTGGATTCTGTTGGGCACTGGGATTTCCTGAACCCAGTATCCCTGTGCAAACTTTTAAGTTCGCAGCCCCTCCTTGGAGAAGCAAGATCTCAATAGCTTCTCCAGAGGAGAGACTTAAATACAGCTGCTTTCAGGTGCCATTACTGACATGGAGAGGAAGCATGACTGACATGGAGTCATCTAAGGAATGGAAATTGCTATTTCTGAGGGTCTGGAAGAGGAGCAGAAATATAGAAGTCAGAAATCTCAGACTGAAGGACCAAGGTGCAGATCTGATGGCATGGTAGAGTCAGGCTGTCCAAAAAGACCCACTCAGTCCCCAGAACAATCACTTGAATGCTGCACTTGTCTACAACTTGCAAGAAGGGGCTTCCCCTTCCTGTTACTCATGGATTCTTGAGCGAAGCCCTGTAATGGAGGCCAGGGCAAGGGCTCTCATTATCCATTTCTTCTCTCTGGGTCTACAAATCCCTAATTCTAGAGGCTGTGCCTTCCTGATAGGTGTTGAATGAACCCTTTGACTCACCACTGGGGACAGCTATGGAGGGCAGAATGCGCAGGAGCCAATCACCTTGATGAGTGCTTGCAATTCTCTATCCTCCTCCTTCCCCTCCTCCTTCCCAAGTGACCAGATGCTCCCCATCTCTCCTCCAGGCAGTATTACAATCTGTCCATAGTGCTGTCTGAACAATTTATCTCATTCCACATTTGACTCAAATGCTGGATCCACCTCTAGTACAATTGCTAATAGCTGGAGATTTGATGCGCTCATTTAAAAGAAATATCTCTGAGGCTAAACTTTTCTTAAATCTTGGTTTTACCATATTTATAGCATTCTTGACTTTTTCTACTTTCTTTTTTTTGTGTTTTCTATCATAATGTTCAATTCTATCAAATGTGTCATTCATAAATCATAATCAAACACGTGCATTTTCAGTTTATTCACTGCAGCCCCTACATCTCTTGGGATAGAACTCATGCCTATAAAAACCAGACTTGGACCATAAAGCATCAAATGGGACCTCAGTATCAAATTGGGCTCCATTCTGGAATACAACTAAAACAAGTGGAGATCTATACACAAGTTATAGGTAGGTGTAGGAGGAGGGGTCAGTGGATGGAAAATTACATAGAGAATATATCAAGGCTAGGGGGACCAATGCTAAGTTGACTCAATTGTATTTTTTTTTTTTTTGAAGGCAGGCCAGGAATCAGGTATCATATGGAGGATGATGGGGGGAATTAAGGAATTTGGTCAGATATTGAGGGTGAGAGATTCGTGATAAGCCAAGTTAGGAGGACTTCTTTTAGACCTGACTCTTGTTCGGGCACTGGTGGCTTATGCCTGTAATCCCAGCACTTTGGGAGGCCGAGGCAGGCGGATCACCTGAGGTCAGGAGTTTGAGACCAGCCTGGTCAATATGGTAAAACCCTGTCTCTATTAAATTGCAAAAATTGGCCAGGTGTGGTGGTGCATGCCTATAATCCCAGCTACTCAGGAGGCTGAGGCAGGAGAATAGCTTGAACCCAGGAGGCGGAGGTTGTAGTGAGCCGAGATCTCACCACTGCACTCCAACCTGGGTGACAAAGCAAGACTCTGTTTCAAAAAGTAAGTAAGTAAAAATAAAAATAAATATAAATATAAACCTGACTCTATAAGAAAGGACTAGGAATGAATGACCTAGTTGTGGAGAGGGCTCAGAGGACATGACTAAAGTTTGGTCAAGGCAAGAGTCTTGGACAGTTGGTAGATATCAGTTGAGACCGCAGCTTTTCAGCCTAAAGCAGGGAGAGGGGATAAGTCGGTGCTGCTTCATGACAGAAAAGTCTCTTATCCTGAAATCTCTCTATTTCCCACAAATCTCAGGTTAGAGGAAGGAAAAATCTCTAGAGTAGATTGTCAGTAAATGACAGCAGAGCAGCTGACGTAGACACACAGACACTTCCAGATGAATTTCCAAAGCAGTTTATTGCAAGGTTCACAAGGCACTTCAGCTCAGGAAACCTGAAGGGGTATGGAGACTGATGAGGATAGATGCTGATACCCAGGGTACAGGGAGGGATGGGATCTTGGCTATGATTCAGGAGCTTGGCAGATGAGTGATGACGAGCTCTGATACAGGAGCTTTGATGATGGTATCCAGGTGAACTGGAACCACTGGATACTGTGGAGGGTCCCATAGATCTCTCTTGTCACATGCAACTACATAGAACATGTTTGCTCGAGTCGAGGAATACATGCAGTTTGAAATAGTCTGTGGACCTGTGAGGTTACAGTAGGTTAAAGGCACCCGGACTCCACTGTGATGACAATTGTTGAGAGATGCATTACGAGGGCAGGTCATATTTGGTTTACCACAAACATTAACTACATCAGCAAAAGTTGTATGAAGAAAAGTATTTTGGTTTTTGCATCGATGTCCATACTTGTTAATTGCTCGCATTGCATGGGTACATTGGAGGGGCATCATCTGGATGTGCTGGAAACGAAACCACTGAGCCCTGGAAAAGTTTCCGGGTATGGCATGGAGTGAGCCCTCCACACCCAAAAGCCCCAACAGAAGAAGCAGACAAATTTGGGAAGTGAACAGTTTTGGAACCATGTTTCCTGTGAGAAAGAAAGAGAAGAGAAGTAACTACTCCCTGATCTGGTCTCGGTTATGATACACTGTGGTGTCTCACCCCACAGGCCCCTCTGCTGCCATGTGGGGGTTCCATTTCCTTTTTTCTTCTTGTCCCCAAAGTGTGCCACGTCTCCTAAGCACTAACTTCAGCTCACCTCTCCCTCAGTTGCTGCCCAATCGCTGCCCCTCCTGTCCCAGTTTTGGAGATGTTGACTTACCCAGTCTCTGCACTGTGGCTCCTGCGAGAACTGATCCAGCTGGTCGTTCTGGGGTTCAGGGGCAGCTGGTCTTCCCTACTTGGAACTGTTTAAATAAAGCAGCCCTTGGTGGGTTGGGCCAGCAGAGCCAGGAGGGAGGGTCTGACTCTTGGCCATGCAAAAACCCACAGATTGGCACATGGTCTACTGTGCAATCAGCCTTTTTATTTGATGACTGGCTGAGCAACAGATACCCAAGGACAGCCCTGTTGCTCTTTCTGCTATAAGGACTCTAATTCCAAGTCATCCTGTGTAAGACAGAGTTTTACCAGTTGAATCTGGACTCTGGATAAAAACTATATGCTGCCTGCAGAATGACCACAGATTTTGTAACTGTCCTTTGGGGCAGACCACTAAATGAACAAAGTACATGAAAGCAGGCATAGTAGGTAGAACAAATAGAGACACAGAGGGTTGTTAGCCCAGGAGGAACCCAGCTTCCTTTTCATTTTTAGTAATATCCTTGGTGCTCTCTCTCACAAATGCTCTCTATCTCATTCACCACTCTTTGCTGGAAACTTGAGCTATTAATTTCTTGCGGCAGAAGAATCTGTAGATAATTAAAACAATCTACTCCACATATTTGAGGGATGTTTTCTTTACTCTTCTTGCATTGGATCCACTTTCTCAGTCTTGCCCTGATTATTGCTTCCACTTCATGTAAAGTTACACAACGTAAAAACACACGGAGGAAGGTTGTAAAATCTGGAAGAGAATTAATGAACATTTGGTGTCATGAAAGATTCCAACCTAGCACTCACTATTCCTGTGTTCTTTTTCAGCCTATGGTATTTTCTACAAAACTGTGTGTTGTGGCGTTGTCATTCGTCTTCCTGGTAAGTTTCATTTTGTGATATTAACGAGAAACTGGTTCTGTATTTACAAAATGAACATTTAAGGACAGAGCACTGTATTTCTGAAAGTATAGAAGTCTCCTAAGTTCAAGTGATTCTCCTGCCTCAGCCTCCTGAGTAGCTGGGATTACAGGCTCCCACCACAACGCCTGGTTAATTTTTTTTTTTTTTTTTTTTTTTTTTTTTGAGACAGAGTCTCACTCAGTCACCAGGCGCCAGGCTGGAGTGCAGTGGCGCGACCTTGGCTCACTGCAACCTCCGCTGCCCGGGTTCAAGCATTCTCCTGCCTCAGCCTCCCGAGTAGCTGGGACTACAGGCGCGCGCCACCACGCCCAGCTAATTTTTTTGTATTTTTAGTAGAGACGGGGTTTCACCATGTTGACCAGGACGGTCTCGATCTCTTGACCTCGTGATCCACCCGCCTCGGCCTCCCAAAGTGCTGGGATTACAGGCGTGAGCCACCGCGCCCGGCCAACGCCTGGTTAATTTTTGTATTTTTAGTAGGCTTGGAATTTCACCATGTTGGCCAGGCTGGTCTCAAACTCCTGACCTCAGGTGATCCACCCGCCTTGGCCTCCCAAATTGCTGGGATTATAGTCATGAGCCACTGCTCCTGGCCACTAAAATTGTATTCAGAACATGCTCATAAGGTTTTTATGATTGTTCCTTGTATAGATTTCCTGTTACACTTCCAACTACTTCATTTGCCTGCAGAACTAGCACAAATGACCTACTTTGATATTTGTGACCTTTGGGAGAAGACCATTTTTTACGAAGCAGGAATAAAGTATAAGCCAACGTTAAGCAAAATTCTCTGTAACTTCAGCATGACTTTGTCTTTGACAGACACAAGCCACTTCTCCCAGGTTCTTTATTTTATTAGCATAACTTGTCTTGCAGCCTAATTTAATGACACATTTTCAGACCTGATCCATACTTCCACTGAGAGGAATAGTCAGAATTATGCCCCAGTATTAAATGCCCTAGTATTAAGTCATTTTTTTTTTTTTTTTTTTTTTTTGGAAACTGATGAACATTGTAAAATATCGTCCCAGAAAAAGACTTCGCATTTGTGGTAAAAACTTCTGTTGAGGCAATATTTGCAATTTCTTCAGCCCCAGGTTACCCTTGCAATATTGCTTTTTTTTTTTTTTTTGAGACAGAGTTTTGCTCTTGTTGCCCAGGCTGGAGTGCAATGGCGCGATCTCGGCTCACTGCAACCTCTGCCTCCCAGGTTCAAGTGATTCTCCTGCCTCAGCCTCTGAGTAGCTGGGATTACAGACATGTGCCACCATGCCTGGCTAATTTTTTGTATTTTTAGTAGAGACGGAGTTTCACCATGTTGGCCAGACTGATCTCAAACTCCTGCATATCTCCTCTGAAAGCCATTGAACAAGTAGATCTGACCCCTTTGATCAAGTTTCTGGCATGAAAGAGGAAAAGACTAAGCCTTTCTTCTTTTTTCTTCAACTGTAACAATTCCTTTCCCTCCCTGGAAAGGGAAGAAATGGAAATAGAGCTCAGATGGAATTATGGAGAGGTATGTCTTAGGAGGGATGAAATAAATTGTGTTTTCCAAGAAATTGGAAAATTGCATTTGTGTCCCATTGCATATTTAAAAAATCTTTCTTCTCTTCCTTCCTTCCCTCCCTCCTTCTCCCTTTCTTTCCTTCCTTCCTTTCTTCCTTCCTTCCTTTCTCTCTCTCTCTCCCCTTCCTTCCTTCCCTTTCTTTTTCTTTCTTTATCCTTCTTTCCCTCCCTCCCTCCCTCCTTTCTCTCTCTCTCTTTCTTTTCTTTTCTTGTCTTTCTTTTCTTTCCCACTCTGTCACCCAGGCTGGAATGCAGTGTTGAGATCTTGGCTCACTGTAACATCTGCCTCCTGGGTTCAATCGATTCTCCTCCCTCAGCCTCCTGAGGGTCTGGGATTACAGGCATGTCCAGCTAATTTTTGCGTTTTTAGTGGAGACAGGGTTTTATCATGTTGGCTAGGTTGGTTTCGAACTCTTAACCTCAGGTGATCTGCACGCCTCGGCCTCCCAAAGTACTAGGATTACAAGGCATGAGCCACCATGCCCAGCCTTATTTCTTTTCATTGATACATAATGGAGGTACATATTTTCAGGGCACATGTGATCATTTAATACATTCATATAATGTGTAAAGATCACATCAGAAAAACTGGGATATCCATTACCTTTTCTTTATGTTAGAAAATCCAAATTCTTGTCTTCTAACTATTTTGAAGTGTTCAGTAGATTATCATTAACTATAGTCATCTTCCTGATCTATTAAACACCAGGCCTTATTTCTTATATCATTTCTTATATTTATACCTATTAATCAACCTCTCCTTATCACCATTGCATTTTGAGCACATAGATGCACTTGCTGAGATTTCAGGGCTCACAGGAAATGAATTACTATATAGGTTAGTGTTTCTGTAAATGAATTTATTATATAAGTTTTGTGTCACAGTGATGTCGGGTGTAGATTTGTTATAGTCTTGTTGAGATACCAGCTCTGACTTTTTCTATTTGAGACTCTTACCATAAGAGTTTTCCAGGGTCAGGCGCAGTGACTCATGCCTGTAATCTCAGCACTTTGGGAGGCTGAGGCAGAGAGATTACTTTAGGCGAGGAGTTTGAGACCAGCCTGGCCAATATAGTGAAACCCCATCTCTACCAAAAACATAAAAATTAGCCAGGCGTGGTGGCATGCACCTGTAATCCCAGCTACTCAGGAGGCTGAGGTAGGAGAATTGCTTGAATCCGGGAGTCAGAGGCTTCAGTGAGTCGAGATCATGCCACTGCCCTCCAGCCTGGGAGACAGGGCGAGACGCTGTCTCTTAAAAAAAAGAGTTGGACAGTTATTCATCCTCTCTATGCCTCTGTTTTATAATTTGTAAAATAACACATACGTTGGTTTGTAGGGGAAATTTAATGTGGCAATCTGTGTGTGTGTGTGTGTGTGTGTGTGTGTGTGTGTATGAAATAATGAAATATGTAGCATGAAACATTGCAAAAGGAAAAAAAATCTTGATAAGGACGATCAATCTTATGCAAGGTGTTAGTGTAGTATGCGTTACTGCGTTATCCCCTCTGTGGTGTTTACAATAAGACAGTATGCTTGCTTCTTTTCCTTACTCCCCAAAGTGAAGGCACTGGAACTAGAACTCAGGGTTTTATCTTTTTTTTGACTGAGTGCTACTTAGGTGGACAGCAAGTCATTTTGATAGGGCCTCTGTTTCTCAGGAGCCCTACCCAAACTGAAATAGAAAAAAATCACCTTTTAACATCTTGCATTTACTTGTGAAGTCGGAAAAAAGGGAAATAGATCATCATAAAAATTATATTTTCCATCAATTTAGTAGTAAATTTGAGGAACTGTCTTAGCAAATAATTAGAGCACCTTTTCATAATAAAAAATATAGTACCTGCATGATTTAGTTTCTTTTCGTACAGAATTTGATGAATTTGGCGAAATCCTTGACCTTGAGCTTCATTTTTTTTCCTACTGTCCTGGGATCCTTTATTCTTCTGTAAAAATATTTTCCAAGGTAGAATTGTTTAATTTACAGCTCTGGATGAAACTGCACACAAAATTATGAAATATGTACAACAGGTGGAAAGTGAAGTGACTGATATTAGAAAGTACACATAAATATTTAAAATTGTTCCTTGTTATGCATTTCTTTTAATGGGAGTGAATAATTAACACATTAGTCCCTAATATTATGTATATTATTGCTTAGGGCCATGTTGTATAAATGCAAGAGTTAGTGAAACTGATAATATTAATTAATAGTAGAAGTGGAATGGGGCCATGGTCCAGGGATGCCTGCTGTCTGGAAAACCCTGAGATAAAGAGTCGGGCTTGCCTAAGTCAACAGCCTACTTGCCTAAATTTCTCAATTTGTGATAATTCATTTATTGCTCAGCAATAGTCACTGTGACTGACATTTTTAAGTAAATGGTACCTTTTCTTCAAAAGGATTCTTGGCCTTTTAACTGGTCAAGATGTGCTCTTCCTTTTGAAACCAGGATATTTTCCTTCATGGAACATCATCCCTTACTCCATCTATTTGAATCTCCTATTTGGCTCACATCCTTCCCTTAAGAGGAGCAAGCTTGGTTGTCCATCTAAAGTAATGGACTTAAAAAAAAGATTAGCGTTTGACTCCAAACTCTGCTATTCACCAACATGTGACCTCAAACAAGATACTTATCTTCTCTCTTCTACCAGGAAAATGTTCAAATTCTTTATCTCTTATATCACAAATACACAGACCTAATAAGTCTGATGGTGGGACACCCTGTATCCTGAGCACAGGTGAAAGTCTATGGTATCTCTGAAAAAGTAGAGGTGAGGGTTACCTACAGGACAGTCCTGTTGTGAGTCTTAATAAAAATGCCTTACATGAAATAGCTACCCCCATGTGGTGTTGGGTTCCTCCTTTTTCCAAAACTCAATGAAAAATTACAATGTATGTAAATGTTGAGTGATGCTGAGATTTTCTCAGCTAGATAGTACCTGTCAAACAAAGTTTCCTCTTGGGTCTAAGGAGTTTTGGGCCCTTTGATCACATATTAGACTAGAGGTAGGCAAAGGGAAGGAAGATAGCCAAGAAAAGGAACTACTACATTATTGTTTGTTGACTGAGAGATATCTCCCAGGCTATTAACCAGTCCTCTAATCTAGATCTCAGGGGCTTGAAATTATCCCATAGTCTTTGTGCTAATGTTTTCTCTTGCTCCATTAAATGACAGTTCTAAATGTCAGGACCTCACATCATCTCTACAATAAAATTGGTTGCAAGCATTTTTTTTTTTGCATAGTTTAAAAATAATGATGTAATCTGTATATAATAATTTTATTTCAGACAATTATGCTTCTTTGTGCCTAAATTAATAATGATTTAGGAAAATCAGATTTACACAAACAATGCACAAATGTCAACCAAATTTCCTTTACATCTTTTCCTACACACACACACACACACACACACACACGCATGCACACACGCATGCACGCATACACACATACCTATGCTCCAGTGTATCAAATTTGTAAATAGTCTGAGCTGGAAGGAACTCCTAAAGACATTTATACCAAACCCCTCACTTTCCAGCTGAGGAAGAGTAATGGTAGAGTGATCTGTTAAGCACACTAAAAAAATTAATGATAGAACTGAGTATTAGAAAGTATCTTTTTGTGGCCGGGCACAGTGGCTCACACCTGTAATCTTAACACTTTGGGAGGCAGAAATAGGTAGATCACTTGAGGTCAGGAGTTTGAGACCAGCCTGGCCAATATAGTGAAACCCTGGCTTTACTAAAAATACAAAAATTAGCCGGGCATGGTGGTGAGTGCCTGTAATCCCAGCTACTGGGGAGGCTGAGGTATGAGAATCACTTGAACCCAGGAGGTGGAAGTTGCATGAGCTGAGATCATGCCACTGCACTCCAGCCTTGGCGAGAGAGGGAGACTCAGTCTCAAAAACAAAAACACATCTTTTTGCTTTGAGAATTATATTAGTACTATGTGTATTCTATTAGTACAATTCAAAACTGAGATGGGTGACCTCAAACCATCTGGAGGGTCTGGAGATGTAGATGTAGTATTTAGCAAGATGACTGTAGTTAGCAATACTCTATTGCATACTTGAAATCTACTAAAAGGGTAGACCTCATGTTTTCTCACCATGAAAAAAAAGAAAATGGTAACTGTGTGAGATGATAGATATGTCAATTAGCTTGATTGTGATGATTATCTCACAATGCTTTTGTATATCAAAAAATCAACTTGTAGATCTTAAATATATACAAGTTTTATTTGTCAATTATATCTCAATTAAAGCTGTAAAGAATGAGATGAGCATATCTGTAATCTGTATAAACTTCCAAGAAATCCTGCTGGGCCAGAGTAGTGAAATGGGAAGAAGGAAAAGAGAGAGGGGCCAAGTGTGGTGGCTCACCCCTGTAATCCCGGCACTTTGGGATGCCAAGTAGACGGATCACTTGAGGTCAGGAGTTTGAGACCAGCCTGGCCAGCATAGTGAAACCCCATCTCTACTCAAAATACAAAAATTAGCTGGGTGTGGTGGCAGGCGCCTGTAATCCCAGCTACTCAAGAGGCTGAAGCAGGAGAATTGCTTGAACCTGGGAGGTGGAAGTTGCAGTGAGCCGAGATTGCGCCAGTGCACTCCAGCCTGGGTGAGAGGGCGAGACGCCTTCTCAGAGAGGGAGAGAGAGAGAGAGAGAGAGAGAGAGAGAGAGAGAGAGAGAAATGTGTAAGAGTGAAGGAGGATGTGGTGAAGTGAGTTACTCAGATGGGTCCTTAGAGAAGCGAAGAGAGATGGAGACAAATGCGAGAAATACTGAGGTCTGGGGTATGGTTAAGAGGAGGACAGTATCTTAAGGCAGTGAGACACAGATGCCCTACTCTTCCTCTCCTTATTCCCTTCACAGGGATGAAAACGTGACTCAGATATGGACCTTCTTCCTGTTCATCTCCTGGACAAGATTGTCTCTCTCTAGACCCAGAGATTTGGGTATCTCTTCAATGAATTCCCCAGACTCTTCCACTCCATGTATAAGTTTCTCCTTAACATGTATAAACCAGTATGCACATATACAAAAGCACACATGAACTTAAACACACAGTAATGTATTTAAAAAATACAAAATGTCAGAGCTGAAAGAGAGCTTTTGCGTACAGTCTTCACTTTAGAGATGGGTAGTAGAAGGATAAGGTGATTTGCCAAGCTCCAATAGCAAGCTTATGACAGACACTAAACCATAAGTTTCTGCATATTTGCAGTGATGTCATAGGTACTCTGTGTGATGCTGGTGAACATTTTAGGTGTGAAATAGTAAGCATAAAATTAGTACTATTTGGCAATCTGTTTAAGATCGTTGACAGGCCTGAGAGTTTTCTATATGGCCTGCACCTTAACCTCTGGGAAGAAAATATCCACAGTGTAATTTCTATAAGATTAGAAGAAGGAGAGAGGCAACAGGGATTCCATTTTTACTAGGAATATCTACCTCTGAGAGGGATATATCCAGCCCTGTGGATGTCATCTGCTCTGCAGAAAACCCTTTCCTGGAACTCCCAGGTATTTTTTAAAAAGAGTCAAATTTTAGACCTAGAGACAGAAGGCTCATACCCAGTCACCCAGAATCCCTGAGCACCAAGAATTAGAACATTTCTGGATAATGGGCTCTATACATGAAAGAGTTGGGAATCTTTATTTTGAGGCAGAGAAATATGTGGGGGAAACATAAACTCTACTCCCTTAGAATTGAAATGCTCACATATTTAAAAACAGTATTTAAATAGACATTTGTATTTAAGGAAGTGAAAATATTTTCTAAGATGCAGTTCATATGGTTCTGTCAATTCCCTTCTGAGTTAGGTCACTCTAAAATGGGGTCGACAATGATACCTGCCTCAACCTCACAGGCTTGGGTGAGCAGCAGATGGACTGATGGATGCAGACACCTCAGAGATGAAAGGTTTTAGTTTAACTGGTCTGCTTAGGTAAGAAGCAAGAATCACTTTGGGGTTTGGAAATAACCCTGTACATATGACAATCCCATAAAGGGTTGAGAGGATGGCAGCCATCTCCCGGTATTGACAAGGGGGTGGAGGAAGGATGGAGAACAGTTGTTGCCATGAGTACATGAAGAGTAAGTGTAGATAAAGGCAGGAGGGGAGAACTGCGAACAGTAAGTGTTTGGCCAAGACTTCTTAGGAACAGGACAAGGGACTGTGGCTTGCTCTTTTGACTCTGCTCTTTGAAATGCTTTCACAGGAAACATGAATTGATGTGGACCCTCATCCTCTTTCTCCTTTTGGACCTAACTGTCTTCACTCCAGCCCTACCCTTCTCAACACGACATATAGACAACCCCAGGTGTTGGGTCCCTAGGGACACCACTGATACTGTGATGTGATGATGAGGCGCCGGTGGCTGATCCATAGGGGTAAATGCAAGCAGATCAACACACTCATTCATGAGAATCTGACCACCATAGCAGATTTCTGCAGAACTCCACCAATGCCCTGTACCAATAGCCCCTCCATGTGCAACCGCCACAAAGTGATCATGATGTCAGTGTCACTGACTGCTTTGCCAGCACAGGGGCCCGACCTCTTCGCTGCCACTACCATAAGTAAGAGGAATCCACCAGGCCCAGCCGAGTGGGCTGCAAGAAAGGGGACCCTTTACCAGGTGTCCCCCTCTTCACCTGGGTGGCTAGGTTCCTCCTGACCCTGGCACCCGAGTGACTTGCACCCTACCCCTTCAAATCTTTGCAGCACTGTCAAAGTCTTCTTTGTAAATGCTTCTTCCCTTGCACGTGGACCCCTCATTGTTCCCAGACACATGCAAGCTCCTGCGTCTTTCTTACAGCCTCTTCCTCCACCAACCCCTTATCCCTGCCACAGTGTCAGGGCTTTTTGGTGGAGGATAAGGTGGCAGTGGAGGGTGGTGGGAGGGAGCCCGAATTACGAAAATAACACTCGGGAAAAGCCTTGCTGTAGCCAAACTGCTATACAGTCCTTTTCTCCTGGGGCTGATCTGCCCACTAGCAGCTCTCATAAAACCTCCTGATTGGTGGCACTACGTGTCCTGGATCACAGGGTCCTTCTGCCTTCTGCCGGACATTCTGTTCCTTTCTCCTCAACAGGCTCCTACGGAGGGCATTAGGGATGATACTCAGGTGGGAAACCGCTTCCTTTAGGGAAAGAAATCCCTGTGGCCCCCCCCCCCCGGGGTGTCACTGGAAGAAGCCCCTTCGAGAAGCCGGAGGAGCGGAGCATGGGAGTCTGGCCCAGAGCTTCGCCGTCTCCCGGTTCCCGTGGCCGTCGTATTGGCCGGCAGGGGGCGCCGCGCCGCATGCTTTCTGCAGGCCAAGAGTCCAAAACTACTTTCTTGGTTCCTTTTAAGACAGCGTGAGATGGGCTGCTAGTTTCTTGGTTGCTGACACAGGTGGAGGATAATAGGTGAATAAACAGAAAATTCAACCAGCGCAAATGCAGTCTAACTGTTGAAGAACGGATTTCTGAGTCTTCCATAACCTTCATGCACTCCGGCACTTTAGTGTTGAATCTGCCACCTTCAGATTCACGTGGCATCACCTCGGGTAAGAAGGAAAGGAAGTACTTGTGTTCTGAACTTTCCAGTTTAGCTCCACTGGAAAAAGAGTTTATTTCTTTCTTGGAATCCATTACATCACCGATCCCTTCTGAAGGAGGTTACTTTATCCGCAAGAGGAAGCATCCAAAGGTGCCCATATTCTCCATCCTGTGACTCCACCAAAATGATGACAAGGTTTTGAATCGAAGGAGGGCACCTGACTCTAGGGCAGCCATCCATGAACTGACCAGCCGGGTGCCCATGGAGCAGACTCACGTGGGATTTTACCCTTTTGGAATAATCCAGTGACAAAACTGTATACTATTACTTTCTTTCCTTCCCCCTGATGCCAGGAGCTGGAGCTGTTTTGCCTTTGTTTTTGACATTCAGCACTTAGCCTAATACTCGCTATAAAAGTGCCTTCAAAAAATCTTTAATGGGCCATTGTGGTAGGTCTGGTTGTTGCTGTCGATCTTTCGTAGATGCCCATTTTTAGATTATAAAAGTTTCTTCCCTTCTGTTCCTGGTTATCTCTCTTGAATGGATTGGGAATTTCACTGAATGATGGATTATATGGTATTTTTCTTTAATCAGTTAATGGGGTGAATTAGATTAGTTGATTTTAGAATACTAAGCCAAGCTTGTATTCCTGGGATAAACCCATTTTGGTTATATGGTATAATCTTTTTTATATATGGCTAAATTTAATTTGCTAATATTTTGTTAAGGGTTGTTTTTTTTTTCAATTATGTTCATGAATGACATTGGTGTGTAATTTTTTTGTACTGCCTTGTTGAATTTTTGTATGTAAGTTATATGTTAGCCTCCAGAAATGAACTGGGGGAGTATTTCTTCTTCATTTTGTAACTGGAATAGAACTCACATGAAAGGTCCTGATATTTTCTTCTTTTCTGAGACTGCCCCCTCCTTTTTTTTTTTTTTTTTTTTTTGGAGATTGGTCTTTCTACATTGGCTAGGCTGGGGTGCAGTAGCTATTCACAGATATGATCACAGAGCATACCTCGAACTACTGGTCTCAAGTGCCTCAAACTCCTGGTCTTGAACTTCTGATCTCAAATAATCCTCCTGCCTCAGCCTCCAGAATAGCTGCCTCTACAGGTGTACACCACCAGGCTCAACTTCAAACTATTTTAAACTTCTGTTTCAATTTCCTTAATGGTTACAGAGATGCTAACTTTTCCATTTCTTCTTAAGAAAGCTTTGGCAGATTGTTTTTTTCCCACCTAGGAATTTATCCATTTCATCTAAAGTTTCAAAATATATTAGCACAAAGTTATTCATAATCTGTTTAATATTTATAGCATTAATTTAATGTCCTATTTTTATTCTGACTTTTTTGTACAAAGGGGGAGCTTTTATTTCTTGGTTTCTTCCTCCTTGGACAAAGTCTTGATGATCTCCTCCTACTTGGCCTGGAGGTGCTCTTCACAGCGCTTGAGTGCTTCCTTGGTCTTAGACCTGCAGGCCTCAGCCTGGTCAACCAGGAGCTTCTTGCAGGCCTTGTCTGCCTTGAGCTTGTGGGGTGTGTTCTGTGAGCATCCACTTGTTTTTGAACACATTCCCCTTCACCTTCAGGTACAAGCTGTGATACATGTGGCTATCAATCTTCTTAGATTTAGTTTTTAATATAATCAGCAAAAACCTGGCTGGAAACCTGTAGATATGAAGAGTGTTTATCTTTGGTTGGTGATATTATGGCTGACTAGTTATTTTTTTAATTTTGTTTTTAGATTTGTGATTTTTCCAAATTTCCTAACATTTCTGCATTTTAAATGTGTTACTTCTCTAATCAGAAAAAAAAGTTTAAAGTGTAATTTAAAATATTGACTTCTTAAATCAGACATTCTGAGGTCCTCTCCAGCCCCGCAAATACCCTCTTCTTACTACAGTTGAGGTGGCACATTCACCTAGAATTTTGGGCCCTTCTTCTGAGTAGGTGATACTGATAGAGGAATACTTGGGATTCCCAGATTTGCTCAGAGAACTCTTGGCTAATTTTTATGGGGTGAATCCACTTCTTTCTCCCAGAGCACCCTTCTCAAGAAAAATGCTTCACCCACTGGATAAATAGAATTTCCTCTCTGTTGTCTTTCAAAAGGCTGTTTGGTAACACACACTAGCCAGGAAACCACTGCTTTTGAAACAATATTTTTCTCCAAGAATTATTATCATTGACTCTTCCCTTTGTCCTCTGCCATTCTTTCTTAAGAAGGCGAAGCTAAGTTTCAGGAGGAAAGCTTGGGTGTTGTCCGAAAACAGATACAGATATCATTAAATATTCTGTGGGACCTAAACAGGGGGCTTGTCCCATCTGAGCCACTAGGGAGCAATACAAGGCTAAGCTTATTGCCAGACCTGATGCATTTTCAACCTTTGATACATATTAAAAAAATATAAACTTTCTTTTCTAGAGAATTAGGGGATAGAGAGAGGTAGCTACAAGAGTATGCCCATTATTCTATGGGGAATGTTTCCTCTTTAGATCTGCTGTGTCCAGAGTCTTAGCTTTAACTTAATTAAGAGATCATCAGGGGAAAGATCCACATATATTCATCCGTGTCTCCCTGGCACCTGGATCTGCGTTTGCCATGAGGTGGGCTTCTGTGCATATTATTCCCCATCTTTCTATCCAGCTAGAAAATGGGTCTTACCTCTGTGTGTAAAACAAGATCTATCACACCACAAACCACATGTACACACACACACACACACACACACACACACACACACACACACACACACTCTGAACTGAGTGCCCACAGGAAAGATGCTTATTGGCCAGTCATCCTTACTCAGGACACTGGACACCTGGATTTAAATAAGTTCATGATAATGGAGAAAATGGAGAAAGTGAATTGAATTTTTTATAAGTCCATGCTTACGGAAAAATGAGGAAAGAAATAGAAGTATTAGGTCTGAAGCTCAGAAAATAAGTGGAGACTTTAAATCATACCAACCATGCTTACAATTGTGATTGTAGGATTTAATATAATGAACAAGAATAAATCTTTGAGACAGGGGAGAGATCCCCGTCTTCATTATAGACAAAAGGAGAAGAGAGGACTGTAAACTGGGGAGGCTTAGACAAACCTAGGAAGTTTCCAGGGAATCGGCTCTCTCTAGACAATTGACAAAGGGGCAAAAAACACCTCTCTATTTACTCTTCTGATTCTTTGTATCCCTTGGCAGTGGAAGGTGGACCGTGTCACTGATGACCTTTCATCTCTGAGTCACAGTAAACATCCCAATAAAGCAGTCCAAAATTATATCCAGAGAATTCTACTTGATGTCAAGTAAAATAATAATTAATAGATACAACTATATCCTAGGCTTAATCTCAAATCTTTGTGGCAAAATGAGAGAGTTAAGAGAAAGGAAAAAAGGTGAAAATCATACTGTGTTAGCATCTGGCCTCCAAATAGAGGCAAATAAAGGAGGTACGATCTTGGCTCACTGCAACCACCACCTCCTGGGCCCAAGGGATCCTCCCACTTCAGCATCTCAAGTAGCTGAGACTACAGGTGTGTGCCACCACACCTGATAATGTTTGTATTTTTAGTGGAGACGGTTTCGCTATGTTGCCCAGGCTGATCTGGAACTCCTGGACTCAAGTGATCCTCCCACCTCAGCCTCCCTAAGTGCTGAGATTATAAGCGTGAGCCACTGCACCCGGTCAAAAATAACAGGAAAAATTCTTCTAGTTCTCTTTCCCCTCAGATAAGCATGAAAGCTTATTACTTCTCTTCTCCTGACAAAGGCCTCTATGCTTCCTCTGAGATGGAGATTGTCAGAACAATGGGAAGAGTTTGAATTGAGTCTTTCTGTCATTGATCATGACCTGTTCACATTGAGAGCACACAGTCTGTCCTCTTGGGGTGTGTGGGCACCACATGATAGCTTGTTCTCAGGATGGGTTAACTGAACCTTCTCAATTTCACAGACTGTGCACATGTCCCTAATTAGTAGTAAGGCTTTCTTCTCAGTTCTCCACCCTTGGCAAACCCTGGAACTGCCCCCGCTCCACTCCTCTTGTCTACAGCAATGGCTTTAATCTCCTGAGGTCACCCATCACTACCTCCCTTTAATTACATTCCAGCCACAAATATGGGATAGGATGAGGCATGTGGCTCTCATGCAAAAAGCCCACAAGTACAGACAAGGACAGACCTGTAGAAGTCTTTCTTGTGACCCCTGCATTCTCTCAGTCATGTACCATATTAGGACCTTTCCAACAGTTGCCTGTCACCTGGTGAATGCCTACTCATATTTCAAGACTGAATTTAAGTATGAAGTACTCCAAGGAGCCTACGTTGGAATAATCCCTGTTCTTCCTTTTATATTCCTTGCACATTTAAAACTTGTTATTTATAGTTTGGCTCCCCCACATAGAACTGTAAGTTCCTTGAGGAGAGGGACCACGTCTTATTTATCTTTATATACTGACAGTGCATTGTAGGTGCTTAATAAATAATTGTAAAATAAATGAAATACAGTGGACATCTATCATAGCAAGGTCTATGAGGTAAAAGGAAGCATAAAGCAGCATTCCCTTTATCAGTTTGATATGTTTATAGAGAGAGACAATTGAGGGTGCAAGGCTGTAAAAGCACAAAGTCAACAGTGTAGAAACAGGTTCTGTGAGTTCAGAGAAGGACTAGATCACTTGGGGCTGAAATGTTTGGGCAAGTCTATTGGGTGGTCATGAGTGGTTAGGTGAAATTTGGAGGTGGATAGGACTTGCATAGGTGGGAAAAGGCACTCCAGGTGGTGGGAAAAGGCACACCAGGCAGTGGAAAGGGCAAATGTGATTCAAAAGGAAAATTCAGACAATGGTAAATAGACAAATTTGGCTAGAGCATTACATTTAACACTGATGCCATAATTGTATCAAATGTACTGTTTGTGTTCAAATTTGTCAGTTGATGCACTAATCTTTTTATGTAGTATACCTTCTCCCTCCAGTGCAGGCTCCAGGTGAGCGTCAGGATGCAGTTTGCTGCCATGTCTCTTAGCCACCTTTAACCTGAATCATTTCCACAGCCTTTCTGTGTCTTTTTGGTCTTTGATATTTTTGAAGAAATCACAAAGAGAAGACCTTTCCCTCCCCCCCATCTTTTTGGTAGTTTTTGTCTTTTAGAGTAGTTTTAGGTTCACGGCACCGGCACAAGCACAGCCTCCCCCATTACCAACATCCTCCCACCAGAGTGATACAGTTGTTACAACTGAGAAGCCTACATTGATACAGTATTATCACCCAAAGTCTGTAGTGTACATTAGGGTTCACTCTTGGCGATGCACATTCTGCGGCAAATGTATAATGACATGCATTCACCATTATAATATCATACAGAACAGTTTCACTGCTCAAAAATTTTCTGTGCTTTGTCTATTTGTCTCTCCCCTTTCCCCCCAACCCCTGGCAACCACTGATCTATTTACTGTTTCCATAGTTTTGCCTTTTCCAGAATGTTGTATAGTTGGAATCATACAGTACATACAGTGTGTAGTAGTAGCTACATACAGTAGTAGCCTTTTCAGAATGGCTTCTTTCACTTAGTAATATTCGTTTAAGTTCCCCCTATGTCTTGTCATGACTTGATAGCTCATTTCATTTTAGTGCTGAGGAATATTCCATTATTTGGGTGTACCACAGTTGATTTATCTATTCAGCCACTGAGGGACACCTTGATTGTTTCCAAACTTTGACAATTATGCATAAAGCTGTTATGAACATTCATGTGCAGGTTTTTGTGTGGACATAAGTTTTCAACTCATTTGTGTAAACACCAAGGAGAGTGACAGCTGGATTATGTGTTAAGAGTGTGTTTAGTTATTTCTTAAATTTTTTTGAGATGGAGTTTTGCTCTTGTTGCCCAGGCTGGAGTACAATGGCACAATCGTGGCTCACTGCAACCTCTGTCTCCTGGGTTCAAGTGATTCTCCTGCCTCAGCCTCCCAGGTAGCTGGGATTACAGGCATGTGCCACCATGCCCGACTAATTTTTTTTTTGTATTTAGTATAGACAGGGTTTCACCATGTTGGTTGGGCTGCTCTTGAACGTCTGACCTCAGGTGATCCAACCGCCCTGGCCTCCCAAAGTACTGGGATTACAGGTGTGAGCCACCTCACCTGGCCTCCCTGGCCTGAGTGTGTTTAGTTTTATAAGACATTTCCCTTTTTAATATTCTTCGTTTTGCGGTTGTGTGATGTTTCCTTATCATTAAATTCAGGTTATGCATTCTGTTTCAGAATACTGCATAGGTAATGCTGTGTCGTCAGGGCAGCAAGTCTTCTGGGGGCATGAAGCATCCATCTGTCCTGCAATGGTCATGTCAATTGTGCTCACCCACGAAGATGCTGTCAGTTATCTTCATGACATACTTGCTATTTTTTCCCCTCCATTTCTACTAATAAACAGTTTGTGGAAGGGGATACATTAAGATTTTGCAAACATCCTGTTTCTTTCAAAATTTCCCCTAGATTGGCTGGATACAGTGAATCATGCCTGTAATCCCAGCATTTTGGGAGGCAGATCCCTTCAGGTCAGGAGTTTGAGACCAGCCTGGCTAACATAGTGAAACCCCGTCTCTACTAAAACGTGCAAAAATTACCTGGATTTGGTGGCACATGTCTGAAGTCTCAGCTACTCGGGAGGCTTGAGGCAGGAGAATTGCTTGAACCAAGGAGGTGGAGGTTGCAGTGAGCTGAGATTGTGCCATTGCACCCCAGCGTGGGTGACAGAGCAAGACTGCATCTCAAAAAAAAAAAAAAAAAAAAAAAAATTCCCCTAGATTTAGCATCCATTGATAATTCTTGCTTAATACACTCTTTGTTATGGTAGTGACAAAATCATAATTTTAAAGTTTCTGCATGCCACGTTTAACAATTGGCTTTCAGCATTCTACTGTGAGCAAAACCCTCCCTTCTTCACATTGGTTTATTTGTGTTTATATTTATTACCAGTATGGACTCACAAATTTCTGTTTTTTCAATGGCTTAGAATTCATTATTGTAGTTAATATTTTGGTGCCCAAATAGTCCCAGTATTGGCCCCTGAGATCCCTTTCAAGCTGCTTTCCATATCTCTGTGACATGCTATCTTTTCTGCTTTCTCAGCACTTCATTATTTTTTGGCATAACAATATGTTCCAGCCTCAGTCATTTTCCTAAGGTGCCCTGACTGTTAAGTGAAGGGTGGTGTTATAGACCAAGATCTGGGCAGCTGTGCTCTTTGCTGCAAAGTGGCTTCGTTTCTAGGCTTCTTTAGTGAAAATAGTTAAGAAATATATGCCTCCATATATGCATATATACACAAATGAATGTAACATGCATAAATACATATGCATATGTAAATATACACATTTTAAAAATTATTAGTTTACAGAGATACCTTTAATTCAGTCCATCCCCCACAGGGTTCTTCTTTGCCTTCCTCCCTTCCGTAATTGTATGTCCTTTCTTCCACAGCGTGATTAACAACATTAACCCTTGCACTTATTTGCTCACTCTTATAATAAATCAATAGTAGTTTGAGAATTGCTTTGCTCATACCACTGTAATAAACAAGATTGCTAAAAAAAAGATTCAGGATATGAACTTTTTCCCCACCCCCACTCACCCTGGTTAAGACTGAAAGTTTATACTTAAATAATAAAATCAGGAGAACTAATAAAAGTATTGTTTAGTAAGGCCAGGCAAGGTGGCTCTTGCCTGAAATCCCAGCACTTTGGGAGGCTGAGGTGAGTGGATCACTTGAGATCAGGAGTTCGAAACCAGCCTGGCCAACATAGCAAAATGCCATCTCTACTAAAAATACAAAAATTAACTGTGCATGTTGGTGTGTGCCTGTAATCTCAGCTACTCGGGAGACTGAGGCAGGAGAATAGCTTGAACCCAGAAGGCAGAGGTTGCAGTGAGCCAAGATCATGCCACTGTACTCTAGCCTGGGCAACAGAGGGAGACTCCAACTAAAAACCAAAATGAACAAACAAAAAAAGTATTGTTTGGTAAGTGTGTTATGCAGTAACAGATTACCAAAATGATGTTATTAGCTTTAGGTTGCGCAGTGGCGTTGGGGCTGAAATTCATGCCTAAACTGGGGCCAATTTCCCTAAAGCCCATGACTTTTTTCATTACATTATGTTCCACAAAGTCACAGTTGACAAGTTAAGTGGGCAGAGAATCAGGATCGAGGAAGTGGTTTAGAGACTGAGATGATAGGCTGGGTGCAGTAGCTCATGCCTGTAATACTAGCACTTCAGGAGGCCCAGGAGGGTGAATCACCTGGGTCGGGAGTTCAAGACCAGCCTGGCCAACAGGGAGAAACCCCATCTCTACTAAAAATACAAAATTAACTGGGTGTGGTGGTGCAAGTCTATAATCCCAGCTACTCAGGAGGCTGAGGCAGGAGAATCACTTGAACCCAGGAGGTGGAGGCTGTAGTGAGCCGAGATTGTGGCATTGCACTCCAGCCTGAACAACAAGAACAAACTCCGTCTCAAAAAAAAAAAAAAGAGAGACTGAGATGATAACAGACAGACAGACAGACAGGCAGGTAGTTTTGGCCATCATGAAGACAGTGCTCTCTTTTCTCCCTTGAGGCTGGCCGTTGGGCATGATGGACAGATGACAAGGAGCATGCCCTAAGGAGCTGGAATGTCAGTGAAAGTTCACTGCAAACCCAGAACCTACCCCCTCAATAGCATTATTTCACTTACTCCTTACTCCCAATCCAATTTTGAATACTTTTCTTTGGAAGGGGACATTTTTTGGAACTTGAGCAGCAGCTCAGAAATGTTAAACAAATACCCCACTGTTTGCTGAGAACTTAAGTCAATAATGATTTTATTATTCAGGCAAATAAGAGCTGCAACTCCGGTCATCTGAGCTGGCTGACCAGCTTCCAGCTCTGAAATAGAAATTTCAATGGTCTGTTTTTCTGGGGACAGGGCAAACTGGGGAGATTTGAAGCTGCCCAGTGAAGCTCCTCCAGGAGCCTGACAGGGATTAAGGGTTCGAGAAAGAGCTCAAAAGAAAGGGCACCACAGGGGACCATAGGCAAGACTGCTACTGCCTCTCTCGGTGGTTTCCTTCCTCTTCCTGGCCACCCTCTGTCTACCACACAGAAGGTTAGTACCCAAAGACAACCTTCCAGTGCAAGAAAAGCTGCATTGTTTAAACACTTGTTCCTCCAGCTTTCATCCACCTCCTTTGTTTCCTTTCCACAAATTTCCGTGTTCAGTGTTTTCCCTGGAAGATTCAGGCGCTGCTGTGGCTCCCACGGTCACCCCCTGGGGGAGAGATGATTAATTGTACACAGTGTCCCGAGTCTCTCTCAGAAGCACCACTTTGAGCTTCTCCCTGTCTGCGGCACCTTCCCCCAGTGTGACTCTCAGTGTGTCTGCAGTGACTCATAACCTTTGGCAGATGCCTCAAAGCAGCCTCTGCCCACCTGGTATTCCTTGACACATCCCCCCTCCTTTCGTACTGCTTTCCAGTTCTATATAAAGATAGAATGAGGGAACAGTCTACCCTTCCTGCCCAAACGAAAATGTCAATCATTTTCACTCCTACTAATTCAGCATGTAAACTTAACTGTTCATTGTGACCTTTTCAGAAGCCATATTAAACTAGTAATAATAACAATATAATGATCTCTATGGAGGGCTTACTTTGTGCTCTGAATAGGGTGCCCATCTAATTTGCTGTCTGAATTGTGATACTCTTGAGAGCAAAAAGGAATATTATTAGTAATTAAGTCAGGACAGCAGCATACATAGGGATGGTCTGGGCAACTCTGACATATGGTTTCATAACTGAGAACTTAAATCAATAATGATTCCATTATTCAGGCAAGTAAGGCTGCAAATCCGGTCATATGAGCTGGCTGAACTGTTCTAGATGCTTTACCTGGATCATTTTATTTAGTTCCCACAAATTGATAAATACTTCAAAGATAGAACTATTTTCAAAAAGATAATCATATATGTACCTTTATATCTGGTCATTTCTATACTCTTGCTATAATTCTAGAAGTTTAAAAGTGATCTATGTTTTTTTCTTCTACTTAGTTACTTACAGAAAATGCTACAGTAGTTTCTTTTTGTTTCAAATTCCCTAACCACCATTTTCTCTAACATCTTACTGATTTGGCTAGGATTTCCGAAACAATATCAAATAATAATAAATATTACTGCTATCATTTTCTGATTCTAATTTTATGAGGATATGTCTAGGTAGATAAATGTTGGTGAGTCCTAGATACTCTTTCTGACTTTTTCATGATCAGCTTGGCTAATCGATTACAGGACCCTATGGTAACTGCCTGACTGATTAGATTTGGCTCATAAAATGAAACCCACTAGTCGTGTAGATCTAAATATCCTTATTATAGTAAGAAAACATTTTTTTCTATTCCTTTAAAAGATCAACATACTTTAAAAAATCTTATCAAGGCTTTTGTTTTAAATAAAGTCTCTTGAAGTGATTGTGGTTTCCAAGAACTTCTGATTACCAAAACTGTCTGGATTTCTGGGTTTTGCTGTGTTTCTTTTCTTGAGAAGGTATAAACCAAAAATAAAACTCTAAGCCCCCCAACCAGCTAAATGGATCCCTCCTCTCAGGCAAAGGCATTCTAAAGTTAACCTGAAAAACTAGTTCAGGCCATCACGGGAAGGGATAGTTGGACATGCCTCATTATACACGCCTCCCTTTTGGAATTCAGGCATAACTGATCGGCCTTTACATCAACACAGACTTTAAGACTAATACAACAGACTCTTTAAGTCTGATAAGAAACATTTATAATCTATTCTCTCTGAAGCCTGCTACTGGACACTTCATCTGCATGACAAAACCTTGGTCTCTACAACTCCTTTTCATAACCCAGATATTCCTTTCTATTGAGTCCAGGTCTTTATTTTATTAATCTATCTATCTATCTATTTATTTTGAGATGGAGTCTCACCCTGTCACCCAGGCTGGAGTGCAGTGGTGTAATCTTGGTTCACTGCAACCTCCGCCTCCTGGGTTCAAGTGATTCTCCTGCCTTAGCCTCCCGAGTATCGGGGACTACAGGTGCGTGCTACCACATCCAGCTAATTTTTGTATTTTTAGTAGAGATGGGGGTTTCACTATATTGGCCAGGCTGGTCTTGAACTCCTGACCTCAGGTGATGCACCCTACTTGGCCTCCCAAAGTGTTGGAATTACAGGCTTGAGCCACTGTGCCTGGCCGAGGTCTTTAGATAATAATTTTTTTCTTTGAGACACATTCTCATTCTGTCATCCAGGCTGGAGTCCAGTGGTGCCATCTTGGCTCACTGCAACCTCTGCCTCCCGGGTTCCAGTGATTATCCCACCTCAGCCTCTTGAGTAACTGGAACTACAGAAGTACCTCATCACGCCTGGCTAATTTTTGTAATTTTTGGTAGAGATGGGGTTTCACCATGTTGGCCAGGCTGGTCTCCAACTCCTGACATCAAGTGATCCACTCGCCTTGGCTTCCAAAGTGCTGGGATTACAGGCGTAAGCCACCATGCCCAGCCAATAATAGTTCTTTCAACCAATTGTCAATCAGAAAATGTTTGAATCTGCCTCTGAGCTGGAAGCTAACCCCTTCCAGTTTTCCTGCCTTTTTCAACTTAGCCAATGTACATTTTACATGTATTGATTGATGGCTTATGTTTCCCTAAAATATATAAAACCAAGTTGTAGCCTGATCACCTTGGGCACATGTTCTCTGGATCTCCTGAGGGCTATGTCATGGGCCATTGGTCACTTGCATTTGGCTCAGAACAGATCTGCTCAAATATGTTACAGAGTTTGACTCTTTTCATCAACAAAGGAAAACAACTAAGATGGAGGTGGTGGTGGTTTTGCTCACTGCTGCTGCTCTGTGCACCCTCCCCACCTGCCTCCCAGCAGCAGCTCTTTCTCACAAGGCTCTGCATAAAAACCTTCCTCGTCCCCCTAGTTTTTCCAGCTCGTTTCTTTAGAATTCCTGTGATATTTCCCAACCTCTTTCTTGTCTCAAGGTATGTGTGGCCCTCTACTGGTAACTTGGAGCCTCCTGGTGTTTGGGAGTTAAGTATCCCCAGGTCTTCAAAGTGAGATTCCAAACTCATTCCAGAACTCTGGGTCTGAAGTGGTCAGAAACATTTAGATTTCCACCTGGCCATGATGTAAACAATGGCTATGAAATAAAAGATAAATAGGAAGATAAAGTCCCAGAAAAGGACACATTAAACACCTTTCTCCTGTTACACGTTTTGAGAGGAAGGATTTTTACACAAACCAGGACCAAATGTAGAATCTTAAGATGAGTTTGCCTTTTTCTGAGGATGATGTGTTCTGGGACTCCCTAATAACTTTAAAGAACTGGAAAATACACTGGGCACTGTGGTATGTGCCTGGAATCACAGCTACTTAGTAGGCTGAGGCAGGAGTGTCTCTTGAATCTAGGAGTTTGAGACCAGCCTGGGCAGCACAGTGAGACCCTGCCTCTTTAAAAAAATGATAACAATTGGTAAATAAAATCTGTTAATCCAGTGTTACTTGTAGTATTTTTATCAAAGGAAGTACCTCAGAGAATGCAACTCACACAAAGTATCATCACTGCAATCTAGCCTGACCCCAGAATACAATTTCAGACACTATTACCAAGCTATTATCCCCAAATAGAAAGACAATGAAAAATTAGGCTAATCCAACTGTAGTTATTGCCATATTTAAGCGTCGGATTCATCATTTACCTTGGCCTTAAGATCTATACTGTTGCACTAATAGGTAAACTTCAATTTAATTTAAGAAAAATGTGTTAACCCACTCTGTTCCTAGAACTATATTTGATTCATGTGGGAAGTACATAGGTAAGTGTAAGACTCAGTTCTTATGTTCATTGCAATGCAATTAGTTATATGTCAGGTAAGGGTAAAAATGTGTTTTCAATTCAAGAGATTATGCCCAGTAAGAGCCCCAAAATAAGACAGATGCACTAGAATACATTTATATTGTCTTGTTCTCACTAGCCATGAATCATTCATTATGAAAGATCTTTGTGTATCTAAAACCTATTTTCAGTCTTCTTCCATTAACCACTGCAGCTTCTACTTCTAGTATCACAGAGTCCTGCATGATTCTGGGAAGACATTCAGAACCTGTTCTGCTGTGAGAGGACACATGAAGGAAATGAGCTCACCTTTCCCTCAGTAGAGGACTCTGGTAGCTAAAACTTTGGTCAGATCTTTTTCCCCAAACCCAGCACCCAAGCAGCCCTATGGATTTGGGGGATTTGCTTGTCTTTTTTTACTTAAATTCAGAGAATATAGAATAAATGAGGTTTAAGAAAATTTAGAGATAATCTATACTAACAGCCTCATTTTTAAATCCTTTTATTCCCTCTCTTAGAGCTTTTCTAGTGCTTTTTTTTTTTCTTTTTTTGTTTTTGAGACAGAGACTCACCCTGTTTCCCAGGCTGAAGTACAGTGACACAATGTCAGCTCACTGCAGCCTCCGCTTCCTGGATTCAAGAGATTCTCCTTTCTCAGCCTTCCAAGTAGCTGGGATTACAGGCATCTGATACCATGCTGGGCTAATTTTTGGATTTTTAGTAGAGATGGTTTTTTTTTTTCAAGAGAATTAAATCGCTTATTGATTAGACATGATAATGGATGATACACAAGCTTCATTCCCATGTATAATTTTATCTGGTACCATTATTTCATTTAGATACATTGCATAAGATGTGCCAACAATCATTTTTATAACCAATATTTCCACTATTTTGCTTGGGTAATCCCTTTTAATGGTGAACTTCAGGTCACAACAGTAGCTATCAGTTCAACTACACCAAGGTTTCTGAAGACAATGGCTTCTCCACCCAAGCAAGTTATATATAAATTCCAAATAGAACCTGGCATCACCCTGAAGGAATTCTAACTTCACACTGTTGGGGAAATTTACCAAGATTGCTTCAGGGTAGACTAACTTTACATAGCACATTTAAAAAAAAAAGACATTTATTCAGTGTCACGATCAGACTATTACATTTAGCAATCTACAGCATGGGTGCAAAAAAAAAATCTATATTAAAACCCTTTGTTGGAATGCTTTACACTTTCCACAGAACAGAAACTAAAATAACCTATTATACAATTAGTCGCAAATATAGTCTTTGAGTTTTTTGCCCATACACATGAGTATTTGTCTAAATCACATCTTCTTTGTAGCAGCTAGGCCCTGCCACCACTGTGCTTGGCTGAGCTCACAAATCTGTTGTAACCTGTAGCTTCCCTGTCACTTCTCTGGCTCTCCTCTCCTGCTAAGCTTTGTTTCCTAATTAAAATCTTCTGCTGCTGCCATAGCTACTGCTGCTACTGGAACCGCCATAGCCACCATGGTTTCATGGTTTGTCAAAGTATTGGCCGCCACCACGATAGGGGCCAGAGCTTCTGCCTCCAGAGTTTCCTCCCTTCATGGGTCCAAAATTTGAAGACTGATTGTTGTAACTGCCAAAATCACTGTAGCTTCCACCACCTCCAAAATTGCTTCCATCATTACCAAATCCATTATAGCCATCCCCACTGCCACCATATCCACCACTACCACGGCTGCCACCAAAGCCACCACTGAAGTTTTCTCCACGACCAAAGTTGTCATTCCCACTGAAACCACCTCCACAACCATCACCATAGCTTTCAAAACCACTTTGACTTCTTTGGCTGGATGAAGCATTAGCCATCTCTTGCTTTGACAGGGCTTTCCTAACTTCACAGTTGTGGCCATTCAGTCTGGTGTTTCTGAATGACAGTCTTATCCACGGAGTCATGGTCGTCAAAGGTTACAAAGGCAAAACCCCTTTTCTTGCCACTGCCTCGATCAGTCATGATTTCAATCACTTCAATTTTTCCATACTGTTCAAAATAATCTCTTAGGTGATGTTCTTCAATGTTTTCTTTAATGCCACCAACGAATATTTTTTTCACAGTTAAGTGGGCACCTCGTCTTTGAGAATCTTCTCTTGAGACAGCTCTCTTTGGTTCCACAACTCTTCCATCCACTTTGTGTGGCCTTGCATTCATGGCTGCATCCCCCCTCCTCCACAGTTGCATACGTGACGAACCCAAAGTCCATGGAGCGCTTGGTGTTTGGATCTCTCATTACCACACAGCCTATAAGCGTTCCCCATTGCTCAAAATGGCTCCTCAGGCTCTCATTGGTTGTTTCAAAGCTCAACTCTCCAATGAGAGCTTCCTAGCTGTTCCAGCTCTTTAGGAGACTAGAGTGGGGGGGGGAGGGGGAAGTGTTAAATGGGCTACAACATGAAACAATTTCCATCAAGGAAAAGAAAACTAGACAACTGTGTATGTAGCACTCATTGTTCGTTCAGATTGCAACAAGCCACGTGCTTCTCCCTCCGGACAGGGTTTTACCATGTTGGTCACGCTGGTCTTGAACTCCTGACCTCAGGTGATCCACTTGCCTTCCTCCCAAAGTGCTGGGATTACAGGCATAAGCCACTGTGCCCGGCCTGTGAAAGTAAATTTCAACCCTGGATGAACATCTAAATTACTTGGTGAGATCTAAACATAATGATTAGCAGGTCCATCCTACACTGACTATCTCAGGAATCTCTGGTGGTGGGATCCAGGCATAGGTAGTTTGTTTCGCTGGCTTTTTTTTTTTTTTTTTTTTAGACAGAGTCTTGTGCTTGTCACCCAGGCTGGAGTGCAATGCCACAATCTCAGCTCACTTTAACCTCTGCCTCCCAGGTTCAAGTGATTCTCCTGCCTCAGCCTCCTGAGTAGCTGGTATTGCAGGTGCCCGCCACTGTGCCCAGCTAATTTTTTGTATTTTAGTAGAGAGGGGTTTACCATGTTGACCATGCTGGTCTCAAACACCTGACCGAAGGTGATCTGCCCACCCCCGCTTAAGTGCTGGGATTACAGGTGTGAGCCACTGTGCCAGACCGACATTGGTAGTTTTTAAGAGCTTACAAAGGAATTTATCAAAAAGTCTCATCAAGTTCTAAGTGGCAGAGCTGGAGAAAAAACACACTTTTTTCCCTGACCTTTTATATTACCTGAGCTATATTCACTACACCACTTCTCTGTTATTGATAATTTACCTCTTCTACAGTAGCAGTCATTAATTGTTGCCTCTTTATTGGAGAGCTAGGCTTCCCATTTATTCTTTTTCAGATAATATTGTACACATCATGACACCTTCCTGAAATCACCTTTGCAAAATTATGACTCAGACGTTGAAAGAGATCTAACCTAACTGACTCTATCTTGCTTTTAAGCTTTAAGCTGTCCTTGTTCATTCCTGGGCTAGGCTGAAATAACTTTGGGAGAAACCTAGTTTATAGTTTAAAACAAAGACAATAATAGCCTTTTCCCAAAGCAGACCTCCTCCTTGCATGGGCACTAGATTGCCATTGTAGGACTAACTTAGCCGCAAGATTAGAAATTATGCTTTAGGAGTCATGCAGCTGGAGATTACAAGATTCTGAGCCTCCCTAAACTCCTCCTAAGATCAGTGCTTGAGATATTTTGCAGACCCTGTGGTCTCAAACTCCTGACCACAGGCTGTTTTATTTGTTTTTTTTTTTTTGAGACAAGTCTTGTTCTTGTCACCCAGGCTGTAGTGCAGTGCCACAGTCTCAGCTCACTGCAACCTCTGCCTCCTGGGTTCAAGTGATTCTCCTGCCTCAGCCTCCAGGAATAAATGAGAAGCCTAGCTCTCCAATAAAAAGGCAACAATTCAGATAAACCAGCTCGTTTGATCTTCGGCCCAACCCATGAACTGACTCAGAGCAAGAGGACAGCTTCAGTTCCCTATGATTTCGTCTCCTAACTGAACAATCAGCACTCTGGCTCACTGGCTTCCCCCTACCCACCATGTTGTTGGTAAAAACTCTGCTGCCTGAATGCTTGGGGGAGACTGATTTGAGTAATAATAGAACTCCAGTCTCCTGCACAGCCAGCTCTGTGTGAATTACTCTTTTTCCATTGTAATTCTCCTGGCGTGATAAATTGGCTCTGTCTAGGCAGTGGGCAAGGTGAACCCATTGGGTGGTTACATTCCTCCTCCACGAAAAACACATTACATTTCTTCCACAATCACCTTTTGATTCTCCACCATGTCTAATATTTTTTGTATGGTATTATCTTTGTTTCTAGTCAGTTAATCTTCTCTGACTTCCTAGCTTTCTACAATGTCATTAATTTACTTAACACTTATTAATTGGGAACTGTTAAAAACAAAGTTTAGACAGTGTCTCTTCAAAGAGTTTCACTTTGTTACAAACAAGGTGTTCTTCTCCAAGAGATTTTTACTTCCTTGTTCTATTCTGTCCTGAGGTCTTATTTCCCTGTTCTTTGTCTAAAGTAATCTTGCCTGTCAATCTATGAGCCCCTCCCACCCTGCTGTGCTCAGGCATGCCCACCAAGAAATCACCCCCTCCCACCCTGCTGTGCTCAGGCATGTCCACCAAGAAATCACCCTCTCCCTGCTGTAACAGCTTTTCCCCCACCAAAACTGATCTTCCCAGCTTCCCATGGATGTAATCACATTCCCTCCGCTTTTCAAGTTAGCCAACTGGGTTGAGCTTAGATTGTGTGGTCCAACTCCAGCCAATGGAGGCAGGACACAGTAACAGGGTCAAGCTGTGTTAAGAGATAATAAAAACTCTTGCTCTCCTTTGTTCTATGTGTGCTTGCCATCACTCCATCTGCGAGTAGCACCCTTTCTGCAGAAAGTAAATTTACCTTGCTGAGAGATCCTTTGTCTCAGTGCTGATTCTTCTTTGCGGCACCAAGCATTTGTTCCCAAAAAATTTGGTGGCCCATATGGAGACTTCATTCTCCCCCCTGGGAAAAGGGTCTCTGATCACCTCTCATGAGGAGATACATCCTGCTGCCTCGTTGTGGTGGCCTCAGGGGAAAGGAATCAGGACTCACCCTGTGCGATGAATAAACCTGGACTCTCAGCAACAGGGGGAGAAAAGGCTTGCAACACCACAGTGACCAGGCAACTCTGTGCACAGACCGAGGTAAGAAGTGTCACAGGAGCAACAAAGTATTTCCTTGGTGGTCGAGGGGTTGAGGTGGGAGGATTCTGGAGGTTGAAAGTGCATGTGGAGTGAGTGAGTGAGTCCAATTTGTGGTTCCATGTTCACCTCATACGGCTCCTTCAAACAGTCCCTCGAGGGAAGTGGCCAGAGCAGAGGAAGTGAAGAGAGAGATGGGCAAGAAGCCTCCAGCAGGTGGGGTTAAACCTCCAGAGAAGGAAAGGCAAGAGACCTAATAGGAAAGGTTGAGCTTTAACAAAACCCCCAGGGAAAGGGAAGGCAAGAAACTTCTGATAGAAGAGGTTGAGCCTAGGCAAGCCTCCAAGGGAAGGCAGGGCAAGAAACTTCTAATAGGGGAAGTTGAGCTCCCTCCCCAACCCTGCAACCAGGAGTGTTAGAAACCTCCAGTAAGGGGGGTTGAAAACTCCAGGGAAAAGGCCTATCCTAGTTAGGCACCACCCCAAACCTTCAAGATGGGAAATGTTTCAAGTAAGACAGGGAAGATAAAGGGCCAAACAGATGATGAAATTCCTCCTGTTAATCTTCTAGAACTTATGTTAAAATATTGGAAAGATAATAAATATAAAAGAAATCAGCAAATGATAAAATATTGTTGTTTTATTTGGACTTGAGAGCCTATCCTCAAACCCTCAATTTTCTGGCCAAAATTCAGGTCCAATGAAGAGTGGATTTGTCAGCTTTTAATAGAAGGTGTTAATGACAAGAGCCCTGTCTCCCAAGAGGAGATAGACTATGCTCTCTGTCGGAGACAAGGACCTGTCCTCCTTTACCCTTTAAAAACTGGAGTCAGCAAGTCAGAAACGGACTCCTCCAAAAAAGACAGAGTCTCAATTCCTAAACAACCCACCAACACATGGGATCTGCTAGAACATCCTCCTGCATCCACTACAACTTGTCCAATTACTTCCTTGGCATACATTCCTAGATGTGTTTAGAGAACATGGACTTTTGATAAGGCTTTAGATATTATCATCTGCCCTCTATAAAAGTGATATGTCACTTCTAATAGGAGAGCAAGAGATCATTTTTTTTCTCCTCTGTCAAACAGTAGCATGCCCTTGCCTGCTCTTTTTATCTATGATTCCACAGCATTTCACACATTCTCTATTACACCACTTCTCATATTCGGTGGGAATTCTTCTCAGTCTCCTAAATTACACTGTTTTCAGGAACAGAAAGGGTGTTTTATTCACACTTACATCTCCTGATTTTGTGCAATGTATACATTTGGTCTCTGTTGGGAACAAATGCTCAGTGCCACAAAGAAGAATCAGCACTGAGACAAAAGATCTCTCAGCAAGGCAAATTTACTTTCTGAAGAAAGGGTGCTACTTGCAGATGGAGTGATGGCAAACACACATAGAACAAAGGAGAGCAGGGGTTTTTATTATCTCTTAACACAGCTTGTCTCTGTTACTGTGTCCTGCCTCCATTGGCTGGAGTTGGACCGCACAATCTAAGCTAACCTGACTGGCTAACTTGAAAAGTTCAGGAATATGGGTTATATCAGTGGGAAGCTGGGAAGATCAGTTTCGGCAGGAAAAAGGTGTTACAGCTGGGAAAAGTCGTTACAGCAGGGTGGGGGTGATTTCTTGGTGGGCATGCCTGAGCACAGCAGGGTAGGAGGGGCTGATAGATTGGCAGGCAAGATTATTTTAGACAAAGAACAGGGAAATAAGACTTTGGGACAGATAGAACAAGGAAGTAAAAACCTCTTGGAGAAGAACACTTTGTAACAAAGTGAAACTCTTTGAAGAGGAACTGTCTAAACTATTAACAATTTTCCCCTCTTGAATTTATACACTTTCTTCTTCAAATGTATTTAATGTGGCTTGAATTTGTTGTTCTTTTTGATTATCTAGAAGGAAAAGTTTGTCTGAATAGGGTGGGGGAGAATTGGGAAAGGTTTTAGTGAGAAAGGTTTTAGTGTTTTTACCTTGGGCAGTGAGAGAGGGCTACATTGTAGTGCATTGGTGAGACCGTAACAGTGGCAGAGAACCATCCTGCTAAAAGTAAAGCCTCTTCCCCAGGGGCAGTCCACATCTAATAAATGGTGAAGGGATATAAAGGTGTGGTCCCTTTACCTTAATTCAGGACAACTCTGAAAGTCAATCTACTTCTAGAGAAAGCTAGAATTCCTACGGGATTGGCCAAGACCTTTGTTGTGACTGCATGAAAATTCTACCCCCCTGCCCAATTATGCTTCCTTCACTCCCTCTGCAGGTATTGCTCCAAGATTTCTCCCCAGTAAACATCTTAAATGCACATTTTAATCTCAGGGTTTATTTTCATAGGGAATCTGGCCTGTGACACAAGAGTATAAATGCAAACATAGAAGAGTTTTTATTGAAGACAGTGTACATGTAAAAAGTTGTAAATCTTATAAATGTCCCCCAAATACAGAATTTGTTTAATGAATTATGATCTATCCATAACATGAAATACTGTAGAGCCATTCAGAGTAATATAGATACATGTTGACTTGGAATAGGATGGACTTTTGTTTGTTTGTTTTTGTTTTTGTTTTTGAGACCCGGTCTCACTCTGTCGCCCAGGCTGGAATGCAGTGGTTTGATCATGGCTCACTGCAGCTTCACCCTCTTGGGCTCAAGCCATCTCCCGCCTCAGTCTCCTGAGTAGTTGGGACTACAAGCATGTACCATCACGACCAACTAATTTAATTGTTTTTTGTTTTGTTTTGTTTTGTGGGAGACACAAGGTTTCACTACACTGCGAAAGCTGGTCCACGTGCAAGCCACCATGCCTGGCTAATTTTTTAAATTTTTAGTAGGGACAAGGTCTGCCTGTGTTGGCTGGCCTGGAACTGCTCGGCTCCAGCAATCCACCTGCCTCAATCTCCCAAAATGTTGGGATTACAGGCATGAGCCACCACACCCAGCCAAGGACACATTTTTAAATAAACTTAAAAAAATTGAAACGTACACACAGAAAAATCATAATTACATAGCTCAATAAGTTAACTCAAAGCAAACAGATCTGTGTTCACCACTACCCAGGTTAAGAAATTAAATATTACTAGGACCCCAGATGCATTTGAAGAGAAAAAGCAGAATCTGAAGCAGTGTTATAGTACCTCATATTTTATAAAATCATACACGTAGACAAAAGTGTGGAGAATTACACTGTAAAATGTTAATAATATTATTGTAAGTGGTGAAAATACAAGTAGTATATTTCTATTAGTTTAGCAAGAATTTAAATATTTTGTATCTTTTTCAATATTCCATGTCTAGGTCACTTCATAACTTAGAGAAATACATACTGCAAATTCCTAATGAATATTTACTGACTGTTGACTTGTATCCAAAATTCATTAATGAGCACCTTCTAATTCTGTATTGTAAGCTCCATTACTAGATTTATCTGTAATTTTTGGGTCTCTGTTAATACTATATTCTTGAAGCTTTCTATTTAACCTAGTGAATTAATGATGAAACCACAGACAGACCAAAATTTTTTTTCCTACTATAGAAATCAACATATAATAAATTTATACATTAAATTACAGCATTTACTCTTTATGTTGCCTTAGCTTTACAATGAAAGCTTTAAATTCCTGTAAGTCTGAATACATTGTGGCATTTAATTTTTTCATAGAAAGATAGGACTTTGTGAATTTTATTTAGTGTGAACATACACAAAATCCACATTGGGGTGAAAATCCCTTTTTTTGCTGGTCTTTCACAGGAATTTAGGAGGATGGGGGAAGAAGTGTAGGTGAGGACTTCAAAAAACAAACCCTACACCTTAGTGCAGAACCGCAGATACCCACACTTTTCCTCACATGTGTATGTGCTGAGTAGGATACCCTCTTCTGCTCACATAAAACAACTATAGCTCTGCTGAGGTCTGCATTTTAGCTTCTATATGAGAGATATAAATAGCTAAAAGGAAAAGAAAGAAGAAGAAGTAGAGTTGAGTTTGGGGCAGAACCAGAAAGGCAGAGAGAGGTTAAAGACTGGCTTTTCTGGAGAAGTAAGAACAATGTTCAGGGGATAGGAACTCAGCCAGATCGGATTGGAGTGAGGGAAGCAGGTCAGATAATGGGTCAGAAGAGCGAATTTAGTGACAGATAACAGGGTCCATTGAAGAATATATGAAACTTGTTCTCTAAATGAGATAAGACCGGCCTCTCTTCACCTTGATAGGCCTGATAGACTCCCCCATCCATGTGCTTTGTGCCTTGGCAATATGTCCTCCTACATGAAAAGAAGCACTGCCATGTCTTTATGACAGTCCTCAAGATTAACAGAAGGAGGAGGCAGAAGGTGGAAGACGTGATAAGAAACATTGCTTTTTTTTTTTTTTTTAAAGGGAGTCTTGCTCTGTTGCCCAGGCTGGAGTGCAGTGATGCAATCTCAGCTCACTGTAACCTCTGCCCCTGGGCTCAAGCATTTCTCCTGCTTCAGCCTCCCTAGTAGCTGGGATTAAAGGCATGTGCTACCACACCTGGCTAATTTTTGTATTTTTAGTAGAGACAGATTTCACCATGTTGGCCAGGCTGGTCTTGAACTCTTGACCTTAAATGATTCACCCACCTTGGCCTCCCAAAGTACTGGGATTACAGGTGTATACCACCATGCTCAGGTGGAAACATTTCTAAGCAAATGATTTTCCTCTAGACCTTGTTTCCTTGATGAAACCAGCGTGTGAGGCCTCTTCAAAGAGGAAGGCTACTGCTTGGAGCAGCTGTCCTCCTAGAGGCCTCATCCTCCTAAAAGGGCTTCCCTTCCTCCAGTGTCTCTGTGGAATCAACAAATGCTTCCATGGACTAAAGAGTCGGGGCCCTGACCTGCTCACCCACACTCCAGCTGCTCCAGTGAAGGGCCCCTAATGAGACCTCAGTAGGAGTCCGCAATCCCCCAACTCCTCAGAAGGAATCAGCAGCAAAGGCATCTCTGTTTTTCTCCACCACAATTCCCAGCAGGAAGAGCTGTGGGAGGACTCGGGGGGAAATCCAGACCTACAAGAAGAGATCAGTTTCACCATAAGTGTAGCCCTTTGAGTGCACATCCTGGAGGCAGCCTCCCCCGCTCAGCACACCGGGCAGCATGATATAGTGAGAGCACCACCACACAGAGAGTGGGGAAGCCCGGGAGCGAGGCTGCTTTCCACTTCTGCTGCCAAGGTGCTGTCTGACCTTGATCTGCCCTGGCCCTCAATCTCCTGTGTACAATTCGAGGGAGTTACTTTCCATTGCTTGTGTCTTTTTGTTCCTTGAGTTCAAAAGTAAATGTTCATATTTTCTTTCACATGGGAGTCCTGGTCAAAAGTTCATACCTTGACGACCTCAGCAGTAAGCTCTTAGAAGGGCTGGGGCAAGTGGGCTGTCTCTTAAGAAAGGGCTGCTAGGCACTGGCGCCTGCTCCACAGGAGAACGGTGGTGTTTGTGGGTTGAGTCAGGGATAGGAAAAGTTCTCAAAAAATGGGTGAGGTCAAGAGACCACTGAACAGCCCAGGCTGAAAGGGAATCAGGTCTTCTGTAATCAGGAACCACAGACAATGAAGTCTCTGTCTTTCATTAGACACCCTGGCAACATCTGATTTTCATTTTAAAAGACCGAAGCTGGTCTGTGGGGGTGGGAAGGGACATATGGAGAGTGAACCCTGTCCTTGGGGCTGAGGAAAACCGATAGTGTCAGGAGGATGGGATGGTGGTGCCAGGGCAGGTGGAGGCCCCCTGTGTGTTCTGGAGACCAGACTGTTGACTGCACCTGGTGGGCTCACAGGCCAGTCAAGGCCACTGTCTGGGAAGGCAGAACCTGTGCCTGCTGGGCCTCAGCCAAGGGCTCGTCATCAGAACCTCTTCTTCTCCCAGTTCATGCTGTGGGGGGTGGGGTGGGGGTTAGAGGCTAATGGACAGAGAGGTGGAGAGTCTTATAAAAGGGGAATAAACAACAGGACCGTCAGCCAGCACAGCCATGGATGCCTTGTCCCCTTCAGTAGTTGGTTTGTCACATGAGGCAAAACGTTGCAGTGTGGACAGGAGACAGAAATTGGGAAAAAATTGCGTAATGTTTCACCGGGGAGGAGGTTTCTCAGTTGAGGCCTATAAATGCTTAGTTTTGGATCAGGCTTGAGGGCCTATACTGTCTCCTAAGAGACTCTTTAGCCCATAGGATCATAAAATCTCCCAAGTTCCTGCAATTCAAATTGACCTTTGCTCCAGTCAGGAAAACTGTGTAGACTGAGACAGGGGCAGATGTGTTACCTGAGAGAACATGGGAGAGGTGGGCCTTCCCACAACCTGTCTCTAAGGAGGCTCCTTGGGGCCCTGAGTTTTTGGGTGTGGTGTAGTTCTAACCTTCTAGGGCTGCCTCTGGCTTTAGGAGGATTTCAGGGATTAATTCCAGCCACTCTGAAAAGGGCAAAAATGTACTACCCCTCATGTCCCCACCGAAGCCTGGGAGCAGGCCGGTTACTGCTGTGGTTTCCTGACGTGACTGTCAGAGATGGCCTGACAGAACTCTCAAGTCTGTCCTCCTGTCAGAAAGTCAAACTTGGGACCTGGGTAGCCCAGCCATGCTCAGTGACAGAGAAGTTGGCATTTTGGGAAAAGTGTTAAGAAATCTGATGCCTTCACTGCAGAGTCACTTTCTAAGAAGGACAGGCTCAGGCTCCCAAGGACTTGAGGTAGGCTAGTTGCACTCATACTTTCTGGAGTCCACCAGGCTCCACTTCCTTGTTTTTCACCTTCATGCAATTGGATATTTCCCCCTCACACAAATTCCTTCACACTCAGGTTAGTACGTGTTTCTGCAGAGAGATTTTGGGGAGCCAGGAGATGCTGTCCCCAAGAAAATGATTCAGTTATGTCCACCCTCATTGAGTGAAGTCCTTTTAATAAGAACTAATTTTTTTTTTTCTTTTTTTGGATACAGAGTGTCACTCTGTCACCCAGGCTGGAGTGCAATGGCACAATCTTGCCTCACTGCAAGCTCCGCCTCCCAGGTTCAAGGGATTCTCCTACCTCAGCCTCTTGAGTAGCTGGGATTACAGGAGTATGCCATTACGCCTGGCTAATTTTTGTATTCTTGGTAGAGATGGGGTTTCACCAAGTTGGCCAGGCTGGTCTTGAACTCCTGACCTTGTGATCCTCCCACCTAGGCCTCTCAAAGTGCAGGGATTACAGGTGTGAGCCACTGCACCCAGACTGGAGCTAAAACATTTTATTCTATATTTGGAAATAAGACTTAAATATGTATATTCAGTCTGACTATGATCTAAATGATTCTGGATTCTTTTTTTTTAATGGAGTCTTGCTCTGTTGCCCAGGCTGGAGTGCAGTGACGCAATTTCGGCTCACCACAGCCACCACCTTCCAGGTTTAAGAGATTCTCCTGCCTAAGCCTCAAGAGTAGCTGAGATTACAGGTGCCCGCCACCACACCTGGCTAATTTTCGTATTCTTAGTAGAGATGGGGTTTCACCATGTTGGCAAGGCTGGTCTCGAACGCTTGACCTTGTGATCTGCCTGCCTCGGCCTCACAAAGTACTGGGATTACAGGAATGAGCCACCACAACTGGCCAATTCCAGATTCTTTTTTTTTTTTTTTTTATGAAGCCACTGAAAATTGTTTATTTAGAATTGTTGAAACATCAAGTATTTATGATACAATACTAAATCAGGCAGAGCACAGAACTAAATTCAGTAGTATTCAATGTTTTTAAAAAAATTGAAAAAAGACTGAAAGGAAATAAGCTAGACTAATAATAGTTCCTTTCTTCTAATAATTTTCTGTACATTCCACATGCCACCCTTTCTACAATGAGCTTTTCTTAGTTCAAAAAAAAATGCCCTTTTTATGTAGACTAAATACAGCAGATACTTTCAAGACCCTTTTACAGTTAGTCAATTCCTGAAAAGCCAGGAAAATCAAAATTGTGAATTTTAAAGCTAATATTTAATTCCAGATTACATTTCCCCGATCCTCGAATATACATTTTTAAAATTAAAAAAAAAAAAACTCAAATGATAATCATTATAAATACATAGAAAAAGGCTAGAAAAATGACTAGAAATATGACAATGGGATTAATTTTGGTTGGTGGAATTATATGGCTTTTAAGTCTTAACAGTTTTTATATTTTCTACAATAAATATCTATCACTTTTGTAATTAAAAAATAGTATTTGCTATCCTTCTTTTTAAGAGACAACTACCAAGCAAATTACAGCACATTTATATGATGGAATATTAACATTTTTTTAAAGTTGTAGAATATTTAATAATATGAAAAAAGTCTGATATATTAGTGGCTGACCATACTATAACAGTATGTTCAGAATGATCACATCGTTTTGTTTAAGAACAAACAAAACATCCATGTATATACAGAAAACACCTTGGCAGGAAGTACACCGAAATATCAATTGTGTTTCACTCTAGGTGGTAGGACTAGAGATTATTTTAATTTTCTTATTTTTGCTTCTGTTTTGATCAATTTTCCTCTACTGAATGAGTTTTCCAATATGCAAAAACAAAAAAAAAGTTTGAAAAATAATCTAGGTTAAACAAGAAGTTACCTTGTTAAACAAAAAAGAGACAAAGACAAGCAGGGGCATCTTACTGAAAGATCCTCCTTTACAAAGATTTCCAGCCCCACTCCAGCTCTAATGTTTAAACCATAAAGTACTTGTCTTCTAACGTCACCAGGTCAGTCAGCATTCCTGCTGTGTCAGACTTAGGAATGCTGGAGGAGAACATCAAATCCAGCAGCAGAGGCCACCCCCTCGTGATGAGGTAAACATGCATCATCTGGAACCTTTAAACAAGACCCTGGTGGAGAAAGGGGTCTAGGGGGAAGAAAAAAATCTAACCACCGTCTGCAGCTATGGATCTGGTTACAAGCAAATATAGTTTACAATCATTTGATTAAGAAAATGCACTATTTACATTGCAAATAACACACTACCTACAGAATTATACTCTCAGACTTGGCAGAGATCTCTGAGATCGTCCGAAGACAATTTCCAAGACACCATCTTTAGGATGCTTTGTAAATATTCACTGGAAACAATAACAGAGACGTCATGCCAGAGAATCTTAACTAAACAGTTCAAAAGCCTGGCTTCCTGTTTATCCAATTTTAAGTCACCTTACTGCTAGCTACAAGATTATTCAGCATTCTAATTTAATCTAAGAATTTCTTGGTTTTACACATAATAAAAGGGACTACAAAGAATAGCTGAAAAACCAGATGACAAAGGAGGAACAAAAATCAATTCCAGATTCTTAAGAAGAAAAGAGAGAGAGACAGACAGAGAGGTGGGGTGGGGGGAGTCAGGGAGTTTCTGTGTAGATGTGTGGAAGAAGAGACAGGGAAGGAACTCAGGAAGGAGAGGCTGAGACCTGAAGATGAAGCACAGCTTTGCTGAAGCTGCATTCCTGCCCCTCACGTGCCCTCAAACACCCTCAGACTCAGACATACTTCCTCAGACATCACTGAGAACTCTTAACTGTATCTGTCCCAAGTTCTTTAATAGCTGAGGCCACTGAGAGTGAAGAGAGGAACAGTGCCCAGCTGGAGGGAACTTAAAATGGAGTTCTCTGACTCTGCCACTGTAGTTTCTTGCTCAGTTCTGCTCCTTGATCTGTCATAGGTCAGCATTAGCCAGTAAGTGGCCTAAGCGCGAAAGGGAAGAGGACCCTGCAGGCCAGAACCGAGCTTTCTACAAAAGAGGAAGAGTTGGCTAGGAGCAGTGGCTCACGCCTGGAATCTCAGCACTTTGGGAGGCTGAGGCGGGTGGATTGCTTGAGGTCAGGAGTTCAAGACGAGCCTGGCCAACATGGCGAAACCCCGTTTCTACTGAAAATAGAAAAAGTAGCTGGGCGTGGTAGCAGGCACCTGTAATCTCAGTTACTCAAGAGGCTGAGGCAGGAAAATCGCTTGAACCCAGGAGGCAGAGGTTGCAGTGAGCTGAGATGGGCAACAGCTGTCTTGAAAAAAAAAAAAAAGGAATGAGTTGAGGGATGTCATCTTGGCTGTTACCCTACTTTATCTTCATGGGCATCCAGGTTGCAGGGAATAGGTGGGAGGCATGGGACAGCATGGGCTTTGGATCTCTTTAGGCCAATTCTTCCATCCTTTTCCCTCACTTCCCTCCACTTTCAAACACCACTCCCCTCCCTTTGTCTACCCCTACTTTTCCATCTCTTCCTGTTCTACTTTTCCTTTGCTTTCTCACTTTCTGGGCTTCAGAAGGAATCCCAGAATACCATCTATTTGTGTGTGTGTGTGTGTGTGTGTGTGTGTGTGTGCACGTGCATATTGTACATATGTGCATATAGGGTGTGTGTGTGCTTGTACATGTGTACTTGGGGGGGCTGTGCTGAGCTTTTGGAGCCAGGCTAATGACAGGACATGCTTCAGATTATCTGAGTTTTTCTTGTAAAAACATCCTTACCCTGTACATACCCGATTCCTTATTCTTCTCAAGATCTTGTGGAAATGAACACAGCCACCCAAATGAGAATAAGCAAAGGCTGTTTATTCAGAGTTGGCCACAGATGGCAGGCAACCACCATCACTTGCATTTGGCAGACACAGCAGGCAGGAGAGTGTGAGTCTTTACAATGGAAAACAGGGAAGGCCTCAGGGATGCTCTGGTTGCCAGCAGCGGCATGGGGAAGCTGTGGGTGGGCTCACTGGAAGCAGGGCATCCTATGTGATGGATTAGGGATGTATATTGGCTTTCTCTGATTGGTCCTAATTTGGGGAAGTGGAAATAAATATTAGGGAACTTTTCAGTTATTAATCAACTCCATAAGAGAGACTTTCAAGCAAGGAAAAAATAAAATAAATAAAATAAAATAGCAATAATCAAGTCCTAGCTGTTTGGGGGCAATTGCTGCAGGAGTTGTCTGGCTTCCTGGATTGTTTGCTGTATATAGTAGGTTGGCTTCTCATACTTATGGCTAGAGACTACAGGTCAGAGTTCCAGCTTTATACATGGTCTGGCCATTGTTCATTTGTGTGGTCAGTCTTTCAGTCCCCCGCTTTTGGTCATTCTCTGACTTCTGAGAAGTTTATCAACTCAAGGAAAGCTAGAATTTCAGATATTCACCACTCCTAAATTGTTCAGTCATCTTCATAGTGAACTGTATTGCAAGATCTTCTTGATCTTCTGTTGTATCATTATGGCAATCATCTGATGAGAGAGTGGCGGCATAGAAACGTTTAAAACTCTGGATAAAATGGAACAGACTAGCATCATGACCACTATCACAAAAACAAGAACAACTGATAGTCTCTCTGAGATACTTTGGAACCAGGAACTCCAATTGCTTAACCTAGGCCAAGAAGACGAATCCCATAGGCCATGAGGACCTTAGAGATCCAATATTAATAGCTTTTTTTTTTTTGAAGCAATGTAGGGCTTTTTTTTTTTTTTTAACCTTGCCTGTGTCCTTGACCTAAGTATCACAAGAAGCATTGGGAATGGTACAGACACAATTGGAGTGGCCTTCCAATTGTGTGGAATCTTGAATCTCTTTTTTGGTTGTGAAACATGAACTCAAAGATTGGTTCCTTGGAGTTTCACTGCTGTATCTATTGTTAACAGTATCTGACAAAGTCTCTTCCTTATAAATGAAGTTCAAAAGCAGTTTTTTACTGATTTTTCTTCCAGTAGATAAATCCCCTGGGCTTTTCTGGAGAGGCTGTTTAGGAAGATTTAGTAGGAAGGGGGCCTTAACCTGTTGGTGATAGGAGCGGGTACAATAGATGAGTCCCTTGCAGTATTTTGTCATGTCTGCATGGAGTAGGACAGACTCTAGTATTGGAGGTGAAATCTCTAAATGCTTGGACCTTCCAGGTATCAGTTCATAGGGTGATAACCTATGTGTCCCCAAGAGAGTGGCCTGTATATCCATAAAGGATAGTGGGTATACTTTTGGGCATGGGAGCTCAAGGATTTCTGAAATTTTTGCTTATTTTAATTTAAGGATGCTATGGGTCCTTTTAGCTTTTCCAGGAACTTGTGGTTGGTAAGGATGGTGTAGTTCTTGAGTAAGAGTTCTTTTATAAACGTCACCTTAAAGTGTGTGCCTCAGTCACTTGGTATAAAAGGTGGGATGCCCCAGGTTGAAAACACAAAATCAAGCTGCTTGTTCACGGCTGTAAGGGCTGTAGCTTTTTGGTAAGGACATTTTTCAACTCATCCTGAAAACAGACATGCAATATCTAAAACATGGTCAAATCCCATGGAGGGTGAAAGCCAATTGAGTGTCTTGTGAAATCAAATTTATGGAAGGCCATTGATTTGGACTAGGCTCCTGCACTAAGCCTAGCAGATCAAACCAATACGGTAGTTTAACAATACGTCGTAGCTGAGCTTTAGCTAACTACAGGAGACTCTGTAACTAATTAAGCCGTAACCAGTGAAGCTGCCTCTGTACCATGCTTCTTTTGTCTCCTATCAATGCTATCAGATTATGTCATTGGTTGGAGTTCTCTGACCTTGCTCCGGTTCCAAGGGCTGCCTGATTTTTGAACTGTTTTTGTTTTGCTTGCTCTGTTTCGTTCTGTTCTTCTTTGCTCAAATAAACTCAGCTAAAATGTACACTTGTCTAAGGTTTTATTTCATTTACACTTGTCTAAGGTTTTATTTCATGTAACAGTCTGAAGGTGTCCAAAAAGGCTTTGGTTTCCAGCCATGTCCCAACTTTACAGTTTTTCCAGAGTTATATTTTTGACAGGTGACACATGACCCAAAAGTAAGCTCAGTTGTCGTTTCAAAGTTTTCCTATCAATGTTAACTTAAGATAGTAAACAATTTGTCTATGCCATGATGGGTGTTTCATGGAGAAATCTAGATAATGTAGGGGAGGAAATACCTTTCTTATCTGTCTTAAGTTCTAAGGTGGGGCTCTATAACAGAAGGCAGATTAAAAAGTGAAAGACATATACATTTATTTAATATAAATTTATCATGGTCTACAAAGAGGTAACAAGGACTTTGTCCCATGTTCGCCAGGTTTGGGCACCAGTGCTGTAGTGGCTTTCTCTGCTGCTCCTTGTGAATCATCAGACAGATGTGGTTCACATAGGAAGAATATAGGCAAAAATTTACTCTTTCTCTGGCAGCTCTGGAAAGATGGTGGCCTGGGTGATTTACCACTCCTTCCTCACACTGTCCTTGATTGTATTTGAACAGAGCCCAAGATGCTCCTCCCACCCTTTTCCTCTTGGAAGCCAAACCCCTTTGTAATCTGTATAAGGTCCACACTTCAGCAGCTGAGTGACTGCAGAAGCTGACCTTCTATCACCAAGCTGGAGAGCCAGGTAAGCAGCCCAGGAGGTGGTCTCAGATGATGCTTCTGCTCCAGCTTCAGGGTTGGAGAGGAGGGAGCCAGGGCCAGTCCACAGCACTGAGAAAGCTTGGATGATGCTAGCGTTGACAAAATGTGGCCCAGGCAACATCAGCTGGGGGGCAGACAGGTCGGGGTGGAACGTGCAGGCTGCAGAGCATCCATGGGACTGGAGAAAAGGAGCCCCCAAGTTGGGGGGAGGCCAGCATTTCTCGTTGGAATACAATGGAATCCTTTATGATGCCAGTGTCAGGCACTGGTCTGAGTTCCCATATGCTGTAAGACAACAAGGCTCTGTCACCCAAGGTCCTGGATGCCGGGGATACAATTTTGCTCATGATTTATTCAAACTGATGTTTCGATGAGCCATTTGAGCACTGGGTACAACGTATTTTGGATCAAAGAAACTCTAGTATTCAAAGATAGTAACTGACAGGATTTTAGGTCACTTCATAGATCACCACCTAGAAGGGAGGAAGACCTTGCTTTGGAGAGTGGGAATAAAACACTCGTGGAGAAGGGTACACGTGAGTGTCTCATTACACGAAAAACCTCAGGAAGAGGGACGGACGTCTTTCTGGCTGACCTGAAACAGAAACTGTAAACCAGGAAAGCCATAGGTGGGAGCTGGAGTTTTTTTTTAAGAGGCCTCTTTTCCTTCTTTCTCCTTTTCCCAGTTAGGCTTTTCCAGGAAAGTGAGGCCACCATGGCTCTGGAGAAGTCCCTCGCCCTGCTCCCTCTGCTAGTCCTGGTGCTGCTGGTGCTGGGCTGGGTCCAGCCTTCCCTGGGCAAGGAATCCCAGGCCAAGAAGTTCCAGCGGCAGCACATGGACTCAGACGGTTCCCCCAGCAGCAACCCCACCTACTGCAACGACATGATGAAGCGCCGGAATATGACACAGGGATGGTGCAAACCAGTGAACACCTTTGTGCATGAGCCCCTGGTAGATGTCCAGGATGTCTGCTTCCAGGAAAATGTCACCTGCAAGAACGGGGCAGGCCAACTGCTACAAGAGCAGCTCCAGCATGCACATCACCGACTGCCGCCTGACGAACGGCTCCAGGTACCCCAACTGTGCATACCGGACCAGCCAGAAGGAGAGACACATCATTGTGGCCTGTGAAGGGAACCCGTATGTGCCCGTCCACTTCGATGCTTCTGTGGAGGACTCCACCTAAGGTCAGAGCAGCGAGATACCCCCACCTCCCTCAACCTCTTCATTTCCACAGCTGCCTCTCCCTCTTCCTTCCCTGCTGTGAAAGAAGTAACTCCAGTTAGGGCTCCTATTCAACACACACATGCTTCCCGCTCCTAAGTCCCACCCCTGCGTGATTTTGGGGGTGAAGAATGGGCTGTGAGGTGGGTCCCGTGTTAATTCCTCCACTCTTTCTTTCAATAAAACATAGTTGCAAACACCTGATTTGTGACGCGGTTCCATCAGGTACTGTTTCTGGCATCGATTTTCAGCAAGGGGTAAGAACTGTAAATCTGATTAGCTTTGGAGAACGGTGAATGGAGTAATTAAATGCCTTCCCTTCTGACTCGGCTTTTAGGTGCTTGAGAAAATTCCTTTCCCCTGTAGATTCCTTGAATCCAAACATGAAACTGTTAAGTGTGGGCTGTTTTAGACAAAAGGAGCTCAAGCCTGGGACACTGCCATGAAGGGTGAACTGACAGAGGGATGAAGCTCAAATAAGATAATTCTCTGGCACAGAAGGAAGGTGAGTGTGACCTCAGAAAGATCCTGCTTAGCCTCAGGGTGGGGAAGAGGAGTCAATGAAATTATGATCCAGAATTGAGGGATAGCAAGTAGATTTCAGTTTGCATACTGGAAGTGCCGGTCAGATGGTGTGGCTCACACCTGTAATCCTAGCACTTTAGGTGTGATGAGTGGATCACCTGAGGTCAGGAGTTTGAGACCAGCCTGGCCAGCATGGTGAAACCACGTTTCTACTAAAAATACAAAAATTAGCAGGGCATGGTGGCAGGCACCTGTAATTTCAACTACTAGGAAGGCTGGGGCAGGAGAATCACTTGAACCTGGGAGGCGGAGGTTGCAGTGAGCTGAGATGGCACTGCTTCATTCCAGCCTGGGCCAAAACTCTGTCTCAAAAAAAAAAGGAAGTGCCTACCCAAAACGCTGTAGAAAAAAATTCTGGTCAGTGATGTGGTTGAATCATAGCCTCTATTGAAGGCATGAGAGGGGGGAAGGGTGTGTGTGTCACACATTTGCCATCCCTGACCAAATGTAACTCTTGCCTTTCAAGTGACTTGCACATGGCCTGTTGCTAGTTAGTGGCATAGCTAGGACAAGACCCCAGGTTTCCTGACCTCCTAATCATTGTTGTAACTCAGGAAGAAATCTCCCCCTCCTTCACTAAGTGCTATGGAGCGGTAGCTCTCTCTTGGATCTTGCTGGTTGGTTCCCAGTGTACTTGGCCTGTGAGTCCATTCCATTCTGGGCAATCCTTCCTGACAGCCACTGAAAGACGACCTTTGGCATCTGTCAACACTTAATCATTACATTTGATCCCCCTGTTTGCAGTTGTAGCTGGCTCTAGATAAGGTCACAGAACTAGAGAAAGACCCTATTTTCGGCCAACATGTCTAGTTCTGTCCTTGTCTTTGTATACTACATTTATAATTGTTGGTAGAGGCTGCGATTTTCTAATGTAGAGTGAATCCTCAGCCCTGGGGGCTCTGCATAAGGAAGAAAACCTACAGGTGAGAAGGTCCATTCCCACACTTCTGTGGCAATGAGGATCTCACTCCTTACCAGAAGTGAGAATGGAGGACAAAAAAGAGGAAACTTCAAGTTTCTAAATATGTCTCCCTTAATCAATTTTTTTTAAGTTTATCTCACCCTTTTTCTTAGCCCCAAAGCTTCTCAATTTTCCTCCTGCTAATCTTATGAGAACATTCAGTGAAGCTTTTACAAACACTCACTTGGAGTTTTGCTTCCTCCATATCTGCACATTCACCAGCTCTGGTTTCTGGCTCCTCTCACCTTTCCTGCCATAGGACTCCTGGGGCCCCTCATCTGAGGCATAAAGCAGGAAGTGAAGATGAAATGTCCAGGTGTAGCCCTGCATAGCCAGGGAGGCACAGTGCCCTGAATAGGAGGGCAGAGGGAGAAGAAACCACGCTAGGTCCTTGAGAGGACCAGGCACAATCAAGAAGAGAAACACCACAGCCACTTGGGGACACATAAGACATCTCTGACCTGTGGAGAGGCCATTGTTACCCCATAAATAAAGGAGTGCTTACCCTTTCTAGGAGATGAACTCCAGCAGGTGAATCTGTTTGTTTGTTTGTTTGTTTGTTTTTTTGGAGATAGAGTTTTTGCTCTTGTTGCCCAGGCTGGAGTGTGATGGCTCGATCTCGGCTCACCACAACCTCTGCCTCCGAGGTACAAGTGATTCTCTTGCCTGAGCCTCCCGAGTAGCTGGGATTACAGGCATGCACCACCACGCCCGGCTAATTTTGTATTTTTAGTAGAGATGGGGTTTCTCCATGTTGGTCAGGCTGGTCTTGAACTCCCAACCTCAGGTGATCCACCTGCCTCGGCCTCCCAAAGTGCTGGGATTACAGGGGTGTGACACCGCACCTGACCTGACCACAATGTTTTTTAAATTTTATTTATTTTAAAATATTAAGTAAATGAAACACTTAATATTTATTTCTTTTGCATGCCACTAGTGCATTGTATTTGCCTGCATCGTTTAATTTTTGAAAAGTAATTAATCTCATTAAAAATGAAGTGAGCTCACGAGACAGCAAGGGGAAAACCTGACAAAATCCGTCAAGTATGAAGAGCTCCTGAAGGATCCCCACCCCATGAGCTTCTGCTTCTCCTCCTTGTGAGGCTCTTTGGCTCTGCCATTGCAATCCCACGCCTGGGTTTTTGTGGGTTTTTTTGCAATCTTGCTTCAAATGTGGACAAACGCTTTCTTGTGTTTAATAGCGCTGTCTAGATAAGATGGCGTTTTCAAAAATAACTTTACAAATTAAAAAGATGACTTGAAGAAGTATTCACAGTATCAAAAGATCAATAAAATCAGTTTTAGATTGTGTTATTTCTTTTCAGATGGAATTAATTAAAATATTAATTTTAACCAACGTGACTAGGTCTGTCCTTGTCTTTCTATATTACATTTAGTAGTATACCTAACTCACTAAGTAAAGCTGTAAAAGTGGTTTTAATGTCTTTACTGGTCCCACATCCTCCAGTCTTAAAATAAACTTTCCTCTATTCCTCAGGAGTACAATGTTATTCAAATTCTGTTTCCACACTGTATGGTTAAAAAAAAAGTATTGGCTGGGCACAGTGGCTCATGCCTGTAATCCCAGCACTTTGGGAGGCTGAGGCAGGCAGATCACGAGGTCAAGAGATGGAGACCATCCTGGCAAACATAGGGAAACCCCGTCTCTACTAAAATATAAAAATTAGCTGAGCATGGTGGCGCGCGTCTGTAGTCCCAGCTATTTGGGAGGTTGAGGCAAGAGAATTGCTTGAACCCGGGAGGCGGAGATCGCAGTGAGCCGAGATTGCGCCACTGCACTCCAGCCTGGTGACAGAGTGAGACTCTGTCTAAAAAAAAAAAAAAAAAAAAAAAAAAAATTGTCGAATTGTCTATCTAGCCCATTTTCCCTGGGAACCATGAGATCTCTAACAAGGGCTCACTCTCCTGGAACCAGTCATGGCCCTAAGACAACGCTACAGACATGAGTCTTGAATCTCCTGAGGCTTTCCTGTGCTGGGAGGAAGGGTTGAGGGTGGGAGAAAGTCCCAAAGGAGAGAAACAGAATGGAGCCCATGCGGATCTCAGTCCAGGCAGTGCTAGCCTGGGCTGACTGCAGCCACTCATGGGAGACTTAGAAAATGTTGAGAAGGGTATTTCAAGATGCAAGGAGGTGCCTGAGGAACAGGCGAGGCCGGAGACCCCATTTGCCCAGTCCTAAGGGCAATTCTCTCTAACCCTCTCTTCTGCATGGTCCACAAGAAAGGCTCCCAGAAGTTAGGTTTTGCAAAGTGGCTCTGTCCGATTGGTCATGTCTGATCTATGTGATCAGTCAGAATCCCTTCAAAAATAAATAATATTTAAGAGAAAATTAGAAAGTAAGATGAAAATGGATGACTACTTATTGTGTGAAAAGAAAAGCAGAAGAAATGAGTATATTACAGAAAGGGACTGAAACAGTGCACAAAAAGGAATATTAATAGAAGACAGGAGAGGGCCAAATATATATGTTTTTTAGTCGTGATTTCATTACTTTCCTGAGGCCCCAGTTCAAAATTCTCAGCCTGCCAGATGTCTTCCCTCCTACTGAATTCTAGCCACCTGCCTCAGCCACAACCAAAGGACAAGATCCATTGAATAGTCTAGAAGACCACGAGTCAACACATTTTATCCTATAAAGGATTCATCCACAAAAGTATTTGCTTTGTTATTGTAAATAAAAATATGTGACCGAGATTGCGCCACATAGTTCTTTGTCACTTCCTCTTCTTCTCTTCCTCTTCTTCCCCTTCCTTCTCCTACCTCACCCTCTCTCCCCTTTCCTTCCTCCTGTTCTTTCCCCTCCTCCTCTTCCTCATTCTTCTTCTCCCCCTAAAAAAACAAAAATGGGCCAGGCATGGTGGCTCATGCCTGGAAACCCAGCACTTTGGGAGGCCGAGGGGGGCGAATCACCTGAGGTCAGGAGTTCGAGACAAGCCTGACCAAAATGGTGAAACCGCGTCTCTACTAAAAATACAAAAATTAGGGGTGGTGGGTGCCTGTAATCCCAGCTACTCAGGAGGCTGAGGCAGGAGAATCACTTGAACCCAGGAGATGGAAGTTGCAGTAAGCCAAGACTGTGCCACTGCATTCCACCCTGGCAACAGCGAGACTCTGTGTCAAAAAAAAATTTTTTTTAATAAATAAATAACAATAGCATAAGCAATTGGGTTGTTTGGTTTTACTAGGTTACCTTTAAGAATCTGTGACAATTTCCAGGTGATGTTCATATGGTATATAAATTCATTCAACCCCTTTCCTTTCAGAAAGTATACTTTCCTATGCTTGTTCATACCAAACGTGAACACAGATTCTCCCTGCCATGCCACCACACTTTACTTGAAGACCCTGAGATAATAAAATGTAAATACAGCATAGCTTAAAGCTGAATACAATTGAAAGCTGCTTTGAGTTAGAGCACTCAAATCCTACTGTAGTATTCCCTCTATAGGATACCCACCTTCCTGGGTGTCGTATTGCCCTGGCCTGCAAATCTCTTCTCAATGGGAGGGCCCTTGATCAGTCATCACCCTGGAATCCAGGCTCCTGAAACCTTATATTCCATTCTTTGTTCCTAAGATATGACATAAATGTGTGGCATAAAGGAAGGTGGGCTGAGTTAGCACATCTATTAAACTAATAGTCTGGTTTGGAAAGAATCATTTTGCAGCACAGGTAATTAATACACTTCAATATGTAGCCTCTCCAAACTTCATTGTCTTTGGCAGCTACTTAAAGACTCATCACTCTACAAAGCACTTGCACTTAGGATTTATACCTGGCCACTAGCCCAATAACTCTACAGGTTGACAAGGAAACTGAAGTTCCCTCTGTGAAAGTGACTTCGTTCAAGTTCTGTTCCAAAACCCCAATATTTCTGTGATATTTCAGTATTGACATAGGACTAGAATGTTTTTAGTTTTCTAGTGCTTTTCTCTTTACTTTTTTTTTTTTTTTTTTTTTTGAGACAGAGTTTCATTTTGTCACCCAGGCTGGAGTGCAGTAGTGTAATCTTGGGTCACTGCAGCCTCTGCCTCCCAAGTTCAAGCAATTCTCTTGCCTCAGGCTCCTGATTAGCTGGGATTACAGGCTCCTCCACCACCTGCAGCTAATTTTTTGTATATTTTAGTAGAGATGGGGTTTCACTACATTGTCCAGGCTGGTCTCAAACTCCTGGCCTCAAGTCATCACCTGCCTCGGCCTCCCAATGTGCTGGGATTACAGGTGTGAGCCACCATGTCTAGCTTCCTAGTGTGTTTCTCTTTTTCTTTTTTTTTTGTTTTGGAGACTGGAGTCTCGCTCTTTTGCCCAGGCTGGAGTGCAGTGGCATAATCTTGGTTCACTGCAACCTCTGCCTCCTGGGTTCAAGCAATTCTCCTGCCTCAGCCTTTTTTTTCTCCTTCCAATCCATTCTGTGCCAACTACAGGCACTGCCACCATGCCTGGCTAATTTTTTTGTATCTTTAGTAGAGACGGGGTTTCACCATGTTGGCCAGACTGGTTTTGAACTCCTGACCTCAGGTGAGCCGCCCACCTCAGCCTCCCATAGTGCTAGGATTACAGGTGTGAGCCACCAAGGCCTACTGCTTTTTTCTTGATCAATGCTTTCTATTTGTCCATTCTGATAGATAGTGGGAGGACTGACTCTCAGACTACTACAGTGGATTATTATCCCTGTTACTGCTACTACTTCTACTATTATCTTACATTTAAAACGTTATCTGATTAAAAATAGAAACAAACAGAAAAGATATAGGATCCTTCAGTTGCCAGTGTTAGAATTTATGTGTGAAAGTATCATCAGCTATCTTTGAGGTATCAGTACTACCTCCAATTAAATACAGACAGTGGTTTCCAAAAAAACATATATAAAGTCATGAGCAATATATGCCATATATGCTGAATTGAAGAAATGCTACAAAATCGCACTCTCCTTTCTTGTGGGGGAAGGAAACGGTAGAGGCCCCAGGGAGGCCTCAAAAGTTTTCTAGGGACTTAAAGTCAAAACAGTATTCCTTTGAATGCCGGTAGACAATGCTTTGAAAGGAGATCTCAAACACACACACTCTTTAGAATGCAGCAGGAAGTGGTTTTATTGCTGTGAACACGGGGCAATAAAGCTTGGCAAAAGTTGCAGGGTTAGAAATCCGAATCTTTCTTTGCTCTCTTCCCTATTCCCTTTTCTCAAAATGTACAGAACTACAAAGCACAAAATAATCGTACTTCTTTTTGTCTCAACTCTGGTCTGGTATCCTAGGCACTCTCATTCTCCCAACACCTTTCTTCTTTCTTCTGCGGGAACAAGGAAATCAACAAACGAAAAGAAAAAGTGGATGCAGTTGTAACAGAAGTTACGTCAAATAAAAGAAAAAGCAATGGATGCCCTAGACAATACTATCTAAGTGTACAGGAACCAACTTGTAGGGGGGGTCGCTTTTCTGAGGGGGGTCACAGGCAACGATGAAGAGTTTGTATTGGGCGGCAGCACTATAGCGGCACTGGGGATACTTTCCCGAAGTGAGTCTGCAGTCAGTCATGTTGACAGGCTTTAAGCTCTGGTGGCAATTGTGCCAACCATTTTTGCAGGTGATGCTGAGCAAATCACAGACAGCAGCCACATTCTGGAAAGAGTCATGCAGAAAGGTATTTTGAGGCTTACAGTGCTGGGTATAATTGTTGATGCCACTCATTGCCCTGTTGCATTGGACAGGACTTGGCCGTATATGCTGAATTTCAAACCAATGAGCCTTGGTGAGATGCTTAGGTATAGCATGAAGTGGACACACTTGTCCCCATAGAACCAGCAGCAATAAAAGAAGAGGAAAGTGTAGCACCATCTTTTCTGTGTAGAAAGAGAGAAGATAATTATAGTAGAAAAAAACAGTAAAATTTTAAATTATAACTATTTAGATTTTTCTTTTGCCTTTTAAGATTTTATAGCTCCCTTTTAAAAACCATCTTCTTTTTCAGAGTCTCATAGTTCTATGAAGAACCTGAAGCCCAGAAAAAGAGAAATATGACTTCCTCCTTTGATTGGCGTATCCCATTTTCTTTCACCTGTACTCATGCATTTGATGGATCTCTCACCAGAAACAGTTTCTTCCCTTTTCCCTCCTGAAATATTTACCCTCTATCTGACCACTACCTCCCAGCCATCTTTATTGCTCTACTCACTCCAGTCCTGAGGCCTCCCTTCTTACCTGGTCTCAGTGTTGGGGCTCCTGCTGAGAACAGAGGCTGTGATTAGTCCGAAGCTTAGAGGCTGTTGTCTGCCTTTCTTCTCTAACCCTTCCAGCACTGTGCGTGTAGGGAAGGGGAAGAAATATTCTGAGTTTTCAGAAAGAGAATCCTACGGCTTGGCAGATTAAATTCTTGTGCAGAGTTTGGATTAAACTCTTAGACTTTCATACCTGTTCTTTAAAACAGTGTCATTATCATGTGTATACAGGAAGGGTAAGTCCATTTAAAGAAACAACATGACTGAAAACTCACAGTTTTGAGGAACTGATCATTTCCTGATATGGGCTGAGTGCTTCCTGCCTCATGTGAGGCTTCATTTTTTTTTTTTTGAAGCTTTATGATTTCTGTTTCATAAGAGAAAATGTATCACATAAGTCTGATTTAATACCTGCCACATACTTGGTAATGTTGTGAGTTCTTACAACAGATGTGAATGAATTATTCATTTATGCATATACTTATTGGGCCAGGTACTGGGCTACGAAAATTCAGGAGCTTATGATTTAATGAAAAAGACTAGAGATAGGCAGGTAAGTATATAGACAAGTAGATTATATTAATATAAATAGCACTTATAGTGTGATAGAGGACACTACAGGAGACTATGGGAAGATAGTTGAGGGGAAGGATCACTGGAAGGCACAATACCTGAACCGAATTTTGAGGAATAATTAGAAGTTAGATAAAGAGAGTGTTAAGGGCCTGCCAAAGAGGTAACTGAGTATGAAAAGACCTGTGAGACTGAAGGAGAAAGACAAGTTTAAGATATTTGCCTGGTGAATCTGTTCTTACCTTTTCACTGGTACTGCAACACCGTTATTCAGAAATTCATTGTCTCATGGAGGGCTCACATAAAAGCCTCCCCCATGGACTCTTTTTCTTGTTTTTTCTCCTTCCAATCCATTCTACACATAACTTCCAGATTACTCTTTCTTGAGCAAGATATAATCGTATGACACTCTTGTTCCTTGCTTTTATGGTTCCAAATGTCTTCAGAATAAACATGATGTCTGTTTATAGCAAGGTTGCAGGATACAAGATTAATATACAAAAATCAGTTCCTTTCTTATATACCAGCAATGAATAATTGCAATTTGACATTTAAAACACAATATAATTTATATTGCACCAAAGAAAGTGACATACTCAGGTATAAATCTAATACATTATGTAAAATTGGTATGAGGAAACATTTAAAACTCTAATGAAAGAAACTGAAGAAGCATAGATATTCCACGTACATGAGTAGGAAGACTCAATATGTTAAGATGTCAGTTCCTTTCAACTTGATCTGTAGATTCAGCACAATCCCAATCAATATTCCAGCACATTATTTTGTGGTAGTGACAAACCGACTCTGAAGTTTATATAAAGGTAAGAGATGCAGAATAGTCAACACATTGTTAAAAAGGAAGAACAAAGTCAGAAGACTGACATGACCCAACTTCAAAACTTACTATAAAACTACAGTAATTAAGACAGTGTGGTATTGGTGAAAAATAGACAAATGGGTCAATGGAACTGAGTAGAAAGCCCAGAGATAGACCCACACAAATATAGTGAACTGATCTTTGACAAAGGATCAATTTTTAATTGAGAAAAGGTAGTCTTTCCAACAAATGGTAGTAGAACTGAATGTCCACATGCAAAAAAAGTAAATGTTTTCATAGATCTAGACTTCATACCTTTTCATAGACCTAGACTTTCCACCTTTCACAAATGTTAATTCAAAATCTACCATAGACCTAATGCAAAATGAAAACCTATAAAAAATTCTAGAAAATAACACAGGAGAAAATATAGGCAACCTTGAGTCTGGCAATGATTTTTTAGATATAATACAAAAGTACAATCCATGAAAGAAAAATATTAATAAGTGGAACTTCATTATTGAAAACTTCTGCTCTGCAACAGATACTATTAAGAGAATAAAAAGACAAGAGACTGAGAGAAGATATTTGCAAAAGATATATCTGATAAAGGAACATTCTCCAAAATATACAAAGAACTCAAAAAACCTCAACCATAAGAAAACCAACAACCTAGTTGAAAAATAGTCAAAACATCTGAATTGGTAGGGGGCAGACAATTATTCCTCTCCCTCTGAAGGTTCAAATCTTCTGAAATGAACTGACAATAGACAGATTGATAGGAGAAAAAGCCGTACAAATTTATTATTGTGCATAATCATGGGAACCACACAAATTATGAGACTCAAAGAAAGACTGAATAGTTGAAATTCATATGCCTTCTGCATAGGGGCGAGGGACATGGGGAAAATGTAGGCAATTTTGAGGAGTTTTAAATATTTTTTAGGGAATTGACCCCAAAGAGTAGATAATAGTTTGTAAATGAGTCTCTTTGGAAGCTGAATGGAAGGGTGATAAGTTATGGGAAAGTGAAGGGTAGAACTGCACTATGAACAAAGATTGTCTTATTAAACAGATAAAGTCTCTTAGGTACTCCTTTAGAGCTGCTCTTGGAAGAATAGATGAAAAGCCTATCTGAGTGTGGTGTGGACTTTTAGTCTCTTTTCTGGTGGCTCATATTTCCTGTTTATCTGATGAGATTCCTAGAAAGGAGGATCTTAAGACAATTGCTTTTCTGGGAAGTTTTCCTCACCCAGACAAGGGAACTCCCAGAGAGCACTCCTCTCTGCATTTGAGGAGAAGGAACCAGAGATTAGAAAATGTTTTGTTCCGAGGCAGTTTCTAAGAAATTCTAGTTTTCTTTAATTCAAAAGTGCTCAGAATACCAATGCATCATAGTTTGTAGTATGATTCTCTGCACCCCAACACTTCACCAAAGAAGATATACAGAGGGCAGATGAGCAATAAAGAGACGCTCACCATCTCATTGTTTGGAGAAGAACTTTTCCTCTCTCATTTTAGGTTTTAAAAGTGGTGATAAAGGAGCTTGTGAAATAGAAAAAGATTAACAGGAGAAAATTCAAAGTTTATTTACACATGCACACAGGAGTATTACATAATGAGTAACTTGCTGAATAGCCAGCGGTAAAGTTTATATACCAACTTTAAAAAAAGGTGTTTTGGGCCAGGCACAGTGGCTCATGCCTGTAACCCCAGCCCTTTGGGAGGTCGAGGTGGGCAGATCACCTGAGGTCAGGAGTTTGAGACCAACCTGGTCAACATGGTAAAACCCCATCTCTACTAAAAATACAAAATTTAGCAGGTGTAATCCCAGCTACTCAGGAGGCTGAGGTAGGAGAATAGCTGGAACCCAGAAGGTGGAGGTTGCAGTGAGAGAAGATTGCGCCACTGCACTCCACCCTGGGCAACCAGAGCGAAACTTTGTCTTAAAATAAAATAAAATAAAAGATTTTTGGTGGGGCTTCAAAAGGAAAATATGTAAGGTTCTGGTAAGCTTTTTGATGCTAGTAGAAATGGGTAAATTGATTTCTTCCTGGCTGGAAGTTTCCCTGTATGGGGGTTTATGACAGCTAAATTTATACTTCCTGGTGCTAAGGGACTGTCTGCTTTCAAACAAGAAAATACCATGGAAGGGGATCTTTGGCAGCTGAATTTTTAGGAGGTTTCGGTTAAGTTTAGACAGTGTTTCTTTCTGCAGCTTCTGTCTGTTCAGACATTTTCAGTTTAAAATAATTTTCATGCCACTATAATCATAACAGGTTTGTTACTTGATGCACAGCAAATGGATATACTAAGACAACAGGGATTAAAACAGAGAAGAATTTAATATTCATGGGGCAGCCAAATGAGTAGCTGGGGGGGGTAACCTAAAATTTACCTCCCCCAAAGGTCTGGGGAAAGGGTTTATGGACAAGGGCTAAAGTGTGAAGATTTCTGATTCATCAATAAGTGATGAGGTGAAGACATGGGACAGGGAAATGAGGAAACTCAGCATTCTTGTGCCAAGCCAGTTCCTTGGTAGAGGTCTTCAGACCAGTTAGCGTTAGCTGTTGCACTGGAATTCAGAATCAGAGAAACACCTTCAGCAATTTTTTTTTTTTTTTTTTTGAGACAAAGTCTCGCTCTGTCACCCAGGCTGGAATGCAGTGGTGCGATCTCGGCTCACCACAACCTCCGCCTCCTGGGTTCGAGCGATTCTCCTGCCTCAGCCTCCCGAGTAGCTAGGACTACAGGTGCACACCACCATGCCTGGCTAATTTTTGTATTTTTAGGAGAGATGGGGTTTCATCACTATGTTGGCCAGGCTGGTCTCCTCCTGACCTCATGGTCTTCCCACCTCTGCCTCCCAAAGTGCTGCGATTATGGGTGTGAGCCACTGTGCCTGGCCTCCTTCAGCAATTCTTAAAGCAAAAAGGTTTCATGATTCTAGTATCAGAGACTCTACCTATAGGAACAATCGGGGAGCGGGTGATCAGCATGCTACTTGGGAAATTAGCAGCTACAGGGAAGTGGGTTGAAGTGTTCCAGCATACTATGATTAATGTGTAATTCTGCCTAGAGCCTGGCTTGCAACACTTCATAATCCTGTAAGGGCAGTTTTGCCATATTGGTGGGCTGTGAATCCCTTCAATCTATCATGAGAAAATTAAAAATTAAAACAATGAGATAATAGTACACACCTACTTGAATGACTAACATGCAGTGAAAACTGACATCATCAAAGCTCGTGAGGATGCAGAGCAGCACAAATGCTAATTGACAAGACTTTGAATCTGGAAGCATGTTTTGGGTGACATATGCTTGTTTCCTACGAGAGTTCAGTTAGGCTAGCTTAGATCTCATAACCTTCGCTTGGCTCAGCAGACGGGACTGCAGACCTTAGTGAACAGACTCACCAATACTGCACACCAAAGAGGAAGGGTAGATACCTAAGGGGAGTCAATATGCAGCTATTCAAATAAGGAGTGGATACCAGGAGAGCCAGAGAAACAACACAAAGTTATTACACTAATTGCACTTAAATCTACTTTCCTCCTATACTGTTTTGAATAACCATCTGCTAACTCTTTAATAAAAGCAAGTTTTAAAGAATTGCTTAAATGAGGTATTTTTGAGAACCTAGTATAGGAGACCAGAATATGCCACCCCAAAATATCCTTCTGTAGTATAAACATTATTTTGAACTGCTTAATTTTGAGAAACAGTATACACAAGACAAGCTCTGAAAATAGAGTGCACATTACCCTTTTGCAAGGGAAATTTGCATTTATAAGGGAAACATTCGTTTTTAAGGATGTCTCTCTCTTTCTGTCTCTCTCTCTTCCTCTGTCTCTCTCTCTGTACCAGAAAGAGAAAGGTGACTCTAAATCACAGGAAACCCTTATCAGTGGAGAAGGTACTGACTTAAATCTGCATGAGAAAACTTTCCCTTGTTTACTATACTTTTCCTGGTCATCTCCCTGTAAGTCACTCACCCACATGCTTCTTCCTTTGTTTTAGCTGAAGGCGTTAAAGCCCAAGCTCTGGCCACCTCTTTGAGTTGCTTTCTGAGTTTCTCCCATGTATACATGAGATGCACATGTTACTAAACTTCCATTTTTCTCTTGATAAACTGACTTTTGTTACAGTGGCCCCAGCCAAGAACCAAAAGGGTAGAAGGAAAATATTTTTCCTTCCCTACATGCATTTTGAAGAGCATTTGTCAACTGAGAGAAACAATCAGTATTGTTTCTTCTCATATGCATATTGATCCTACATGCAGAGCTGCTGCTTTAATATGAGTCTCTTCTGAGTTTGGTTGGTAGAGATCGTCATCCTCAAGTGTCTGCTCGTCCCCAGGTGCACTCAAAAATTGCAAAGTTGAGGAACTGCCTTTGGAACATGATGGCCAATCTAGATACACCAGCTACTCATTGAGGCCAGAGTTCTCGGAAAGTGTGCAGTCACTTAATAAATAATGTTGACACTTTGGTCTTTTCTTTTCTTTTTTTTAGAGATGGGGTTTCACCATGTTGGCCAGGATGGTCTCGATCTCTTGACCTTGTGATCCTCCTAAAGTGCTAGGATTATAGGCGTGAGCCACCGCGCCTGGCCTGGTCTTTTCTTTAATTGTTTCAAGGCCAGAGTCATTCCACATTGCAGGCATTTGAAGAACACAAGGTAGTTTAATGTTTAGCATTTTCCCTGCCCATACTGCTCTAGGCAAAATTGGATGAAGCAAACATTTCTTACTTTGCATCTTACTTCTGGAATTAGCAAACAAAATTTCTCATGAACTCAACCTGCTTGTGAACTCAACAAACTCAACACATTTTTTTGTTTATTGAGACAGAGTGTTGCTCTGTCACCAGACTGGAGTGCAGTGGTGCAATCTCAGCTCACTGTAACTTCTGCTTCTGGGTTTAAGCAATTCCCCTGTAATCCTGTTAAATTCTTTTGTCTTTTTCCTATATAAACAAAAACTTAAATTTCAGCTTTGGAGCACTGACCCCATTTCTCTGGAGTCTATGTGTCACAAAATGCCTATTACCAGTCTTTTGCTTAAGTCAACTCTTTAAAACTGGATTCTGACTCTTTCAATCATTTCAAATTGATGCTGCAATCAATGCCCACATCACAACTTGTCTCAAACTAAGCACACAGTCATTTACACCCTCATCATATACACAAAAATATTACATACATTAGGCATACACCCATAAAATACACCTTAACTCCCTTTCACAGCATCAATCACATGCATAGTCTACATCGCACACATCCATACCAATCACACAGTGCTTAGTCTGCGGACATAACACATATGAATGCCACACACATTGGAATCATAATTTTATTTAGTTAAGGGAAGATTGTTCAGCTTGGGTACGTTTCAAGAGAGCCAATATCGGGAAAGTCTTGGGTCAGTCAAGAACAGAAGCCGTATGAGCTGAATGTTAACAAAAGTATAGGAGTAGATTAAGTAAATGAAGACAAAAGTGTATTCCAGGCAGAGAAACAACACAGGCAAAGTTATGGTATCAATAAATCATGTGATTCATAACTCTAAGTATTTGGAAAACATTAACAAATAAATGCAAGTGGGGAGTGATAGGGGCTATTGATGGAGGCAGGGGCCACCACTTAGGAAGCACTGGATATTCTACCAATACCTGAGGTTGTGCATAGACTTTCTAGTTGCTGATGGGTTCCACCATCTTTAAGTCTTCTATGCTATCAACATACCCATCCATGCCACAATGGAATTCAATGTAGTTGAAGCTCCTGCTCTCTGTGTAGTTACTTTTGGAATTCTCCTGATGACACTTGAGTACTTTGAAGGGATTCTGGACCCATACATATGCATTTCGGAAGCGATCCATCCAGATGTCACTAATGCATATATGCTCAATTTTATACCATGAGACATAGATAAACATGTGAGAGCTCTTGCCTTTCAGAGCTTCATATTCTCTCATGAGGACATCACATTTGTACTCTTTGAATTCTCGACTTGGACTTAAGTAGTGCAGTTTCATGAATTCTCTCCAAGAAACATCCTTGCTGTGTACAAGCAGTGTGCATAGGATGCAAAGCAGGGCCAAGAGTATACCCCAGATCTTCAGAGACGATGCCATCTCAGTCCCCAGGGCCACCTGTGTGTCCACAGAGAAGAGAAAGAAAAGCATTATCCAGACAATGCCCAGAGAGCTGAGCTCCACGTTAAAATTCCTTCCTCACTTGGATGCAGTTTTACTATTTAGTTCCCCAATGAGAAGACGATAATTCTCATTAGAGGACAGAGTTTCTAAGAACTAAATACATGCTTCAGCCTGTGTAAGCCAAACACAATGTAAGAAAAAATAGATGAATTTCATTTTGAGAATTCTAACCATCTCCTGTCTTCCCTCTCTTTCACCCAACCTGAGGAGCCAATCACCCCCTAGCTGGCTCCTTTTACCAGATCAACTCTCAGGTGATCATGTGCCCAAAAGAGAATGGTATTTTAAGGTTTATGTCCTTGAAGTGGAAAAGGTTGTCACACTTTAGGGAAATGTGGAAGACGAGTAACTACTTGGGAGGTGGTTCCTAGGCAGTAATGCTTCGATTCCCTGAGATGACAGCCCAGCCTGCAATTACACGGACTGCAAAATGATGCTTCTCCAATCTTGACTTCCTTATAACACTTCCCCCAAAGCCTGCGTGGAACATATGTTCATTACCAACTACCCATATTCTTTCTCAGGGGCCAGTCCCCTAATTATCACTATTACAAATGATCTTGGTTTGTGAGAGCTGCTCATTGAAAATGTCATCATAAAAGAACTCCAGTTTTGAGGTTTTTGTTTGTTTGTTTATTTGTTTTTGAGACAGAGTCTCACTGTGTCAGCCAGGCTGGAGTGCAGTGGCACAATCTCGGCTCACTGCAACCTCTGCCTCCAGGGTTCAACAGATTCTCAGTCTCAGCCTCCCACATAGCTGAGATTACAGGTGTGTGTCACCACTCCCAGCTAATTTTTTTTTTAATTTTTTTTTCATTTTTTAAAAATTGTACTTTAAGTTTCAGGCTACATGTGCAGATCTTGCAGGATTCTTGCATAGGTACAGACATGCTATGGTGGTTTGCTGCCTTCATCCCCCCATCACCTACATCAGGCATTTCTCCCAGTATTATCTTTCCCCAACCTCCCCACCTCCTGCTGTCCCTCCTCTAGTCCCCCCACCCCCCAACAGACCCCAGTGTGTGATGCTCCCCTCCCTGTGTCCATGTGTTCTCATTGTTCAACACCCGCCTTTGAGTGAGAACATGCAGTATTTGGTTTTCTGTTCTTGTGTCAGTTTGCTGAGAATGATGGTTTCCAGATTCATCTATATCCCTACAAAGGACATAAACTCATCCTTCTTTATGGCTGCATAGTATTCCATGGTGTATATGTGCCACAAGTCTATAATTTTTGTTTTTCTTTTTTAGTAGAGGCAGGGTTTCGCCTGGCCAAACTTGGCCAGGCGAGTCTCAAACTCCTGGCCTCAAGAGATCTACCCACCTCGGCTTCGCAAAGTGCTGGGATTACAGGTGTGAGCCACCATACCCGGCCAGAATTCTAGATTTGAAACATTCCTGTAATCAATCAAGTACCAAGGCTAAAAGAGCCCTCACAGTGGTTTCTCTGGTGAGACCATGGAGTGTGGGATTTTTTTTTAAAGAGCCTGCCCTTTAAACCAGTGCTCTGTCCTCCCCATGAGAAATGTTCCTGTCCTTACTGAATCTCTAACCTGATTTACAACTCTGAGCACTGATGTCCTCAGATGAACCTAATAATAGCTCCCTACAGACCTGAGGGAGTCTAATGAGATGCATGTATGTGAGAGCACTTCTCACGATGTCAAATGCCCACATCAGACACAGAACAAAGGGTCAGTACTTCCCATCTATGGAACCCCGTCCTGGTCATAAAGACCTACAGAGGAGAGAAGAGCAGGATGCAAGCGGCTTTCATGCATTGTGTTTGAAAAGACTGGGGGTGAAGGAAGGGGAGAGGCAGGGAAAAGCCTGTATCAGTGGGACTGAGGCTGACTGGAATTCAGGCCTTTGTTTTCCATGATTTGGATCCTTCTCCGCTCTTTGCTATCTAAAAGTTCAATCGGTCTCCTTCCAGTGCTCCTGGTCATCCCCCGAGCATCCTCAGCAGACCCCTTCTTACCCTACTTAGACTCCGAGTTCAGGTCAGTGGTTGTAGTGGGGGATCAGTGTGTGGATCTGAAGAGCAGAGTCTGCGTCCTCCTCCTTTTCTCAGAGCCCAGGAAATCTGCAGCAGTGGAGAGAGGAATAGCAGGGGGGAGATGCAGCGCTCCAGCTGATTGGCAGCAGCGGTGGTGATGGGGAACAGCCTTATTATGTGAACCTGTACTTGTATCTTCTCATCTGGAACACTTGAGTTTATTCAGACAGTGGCCTCAAGCAAAGGCTACAAACATCAAAGACTGACTCCGGGGCACAAAAGAAGTGTAAGACCCTAAAGTGAGGTGACCCCAGAAAGGGGTTATCTGGTGCTATCAGTAGACAACAAGAGACCTGGCTTCTGCACTCAATTTCTGACAAAGTTCTGGGAAGTCCCTGATTGGTTATGCTATGTTACAGGGAAACTTCTCTGAGGAAAGCCACTTATAACATTGTGAACTGTGGGATTTTCATTGAGAGGTGAAAGAGTAATGAATCTGCTGGCCAGATAATTATGATTAGGTAGCCAGTATCTGAAGTGTCACTAGGCAGTTTATTATTGTCGATGAAAAAGTCAAACTCTAAAATATTTGAAGAGATTTATTCTGAGCCAAATATGAGTGACCATGGCCTACGATACAGCTCTCAGGAGGTCTTGAGAAAACTGTGCCCAAGGTGGTCAGAGAAGAGCTGATTTTACACATTTTAGAGAGGCATGAAGCATCAATCAAATCCATAAGAAATACATTGGTTTGGTCCAGAAAGGTGGGACAACACAGAGCTGGTGGGAAGTAAGGGAGCCTCCGGGCTATAGGTAAATTTAAACAGTTTCTGGCTGACAACTGGTTTTGTCTAAAGACCTGGGATTGGTAGAAAGGGAATGTTCAGGTTAAAATAAAGATTGTGGAGACCAGTTGTTTTGAAGTCTGCCCTTAGACACAATAGATGAAAATTTTTTCCCTCTCCGATCTTAATCTCTTTAGGATTGGAAAGGTCTGGAAGAAAAAGATCTAGCTATGTTATTAGAGATTTTTTTGTGTGTGTGTGAGACGGAGTTTCCCTCTTGTTGCCCAGGCTGGAGTGTAATGGCATGATCTTGGCTCACTGCAACCTCTGCCTCCTGGGTTCAAGCGATTCTCCTGCCTCAGCCTCCCAAGTAGCTGGAATTATAGGCATGTGTCACCATATCTGGCTAACTTTGTGTTTTTAGTAGAGATGGGATTTCTCCATGTTGGTCAGGCTGGTCTCAAACTCCTGACCTCAGGTGATCCGCCCACCTTGGCCTCCCAAAGTGCTGGGATTGCAGGTGTGAGCCACTGCGCCCAGCCTGAGATTCTTCACAGATGCAGATTTTCCCCTACAAAGAACAGCTTTGCAGGGCAATTTCAAGATGTGGCAAAGAAACATGTTTCAGGGTAAAATATTTTTTCTTCTTTGTCTTGTAATGTTATGCCAAAGTCAGGTTGGAAAGTCAAACACAATTTATAGGGTTAAATAAAACCCATCTGATGAGAATTTATAATTTATAGGGCATGACTCCCCAGACCTTTTAGATAGGACTTTGGGCAAGATAAAAAGTCTGAGTTGGCCAAGGGTGGCCAACCCTTTTCATATCACCTCTGGAATTTCCACCATGTTTCATACCAACTCTCTGTAAATTGGTACATGTGACCAATATTGTTTCAGTAACGGTAAGCAAAAGTTAACTTCTTTCTATTTATTTATTTGGAGAAAAAGTCTCCCTCTGTTACTCAGGCTGGAGGGCAGTGGTACAACCTCGGCTTACTGCAACCTCCATTTCCCAGGCTCAAGCGAATCTCCTGCCTCAGTCTCCCAAGTAGCTAGGACTACAGGCGGACACCACCACACCCGGCTAATTTTTTGTATTTTTGTTAGAGGCGAGGTTTCATCATGTTGGCCAGGTTGGTCTCAAAATTTGGACCTGAAGTGATCCGTCTGTCTCGGCCTCACAAAGTGCTGGGATTACAGGCGTGAGCCGCTGCTCCTGGCCTTGAGTGTATTTTCTATCGACATCCTCAAGGGCTACTCCTACCTGAGCCACCTTGGTTGAGTTTGTCACTGGACCACCGAGCTATTAGAATGTCAGAATAGTCAGTTTATATCCAGAGCTTTTCTTCAAACGATTGTCAAGCAATCGTTAAATAATAGGGAATCATGTGCTGATAGACTCTGTAGGGTGGGGAGGGGAGATGGTTCCTATGGAACTGAACTGGGGTCTGCTTCTCCAACACAGTAAGATCAAACAGCCACACCAAGGTCTGCAGCAGGACAAAGGAGGGAGCTATTTGCAAGGCAACAAGCAAGGAGAATCTTGTGGCTCACACTGAAGACCTGGCCTCTCTGGTGACTTCAGGTAAGGGTTTTTAAAGGTAGGAATAAATTTCAGGAAAGCGAAAGTTACAGGCAAAATAGTAAATTAATATGTGGAGATTACACATTAGTTTGGCTGAATAAGGCAAGATCTTGAAGCGGGGGTCACAGGTCATAGGTAGATTCAAAGATCTTCTGATTTGCAAATGGTAAGGAGGTGAAAGTTTGTTTAAGAATAGGGGGTCAGGCCGGGCGTGGTGGCTTACACCTGTAATCCTAGCACTTTGGGAGGCCGAGGTGGGCGGATCACGAGGTCAAGAGATCGAGACCATCCTGACCAACATGGTGAAACCCCGTCTCTACTAAAAATACAAAAATTAGCTGGGCGTGGTGGTGCACGCCTGTAGTCCCAGCTACTCGGGAGGCTGAGGCAGGAGAATTGCTTGAACCCGGGAGGCAGAGGTTGCAGTGAGCCAAGATCATGCCACTGTACTCCAGCCTGGCATTTTATACTGTCAGCTCTGACTATACCCAGAAATCTGAGTGAAACTAAACGTGTCACACTGTTAAAATCTATAATTTCGTCTCTCCTCCCGCCCCCAAGATGCTGAAAGGAAAGAAGGCCAAGGGGAAGAAGGTGGCTCTGGTCCATGTTGTCATGAAGAAGCAGGAGGCCAAGAAAGTGGTGAATCCCCTGTTTGAGAAAAGGTCTAAGAATTTTAGCACTGGACAGGACATCCAGCCCAAAAGAGACTTCACCCGTTTTGTGAAATGGCCCCACTATATCAGGTTGCAACGACAGAGAGCCATCCTCTATAAGCCGCTGAAAGTGCCTCCTGTGGTTAACCAGTTCACCCAGGCCCTGGACTGCCAAATAGCTACTCAGCTGTTTAAGCTGGCCCACAAGTACAGGCCAGAGACAAAGCAAGAGAAGAAGCAGAGACTGTTGACCCAGGTGGAGAAGAAAGCTGCTGGCAAAGGGGGACGTCCCCACTAAGAGACCACCTGTTCTTTGAGCAGGAGTTAATACCGTCACCACCTTGGTGGAGAACAAGAAAGTTCAGCTGGTGGTGATGGCACACAACGTGGACCCCATTGAGCTGGTTGTCTTCTTGCCTGCCCTGTGTTGTAAAATGGGGTCCCTGACTCCATTATCAAGGGGAAGGTACGACTAGGACGTCTAGTCCACAGGAAAACCTGCACCACTGTCACCTTCACACAGGTTAATTCAGAAGACAAAGGCACTTTGGCTAAGCTGGTGGAAGCTATCAGGACCAGTTACAACGACAGATGCCATGAGATCTGCCGTCACTGGGGAGGCAATGTCCTGTGTTCCAAGTCTGTGGCTCGAATCGCCAAGCTCAAAAGGCGAAGGCTAAAGAACTTGCCACTAAACTGGATGAAAAGTGCACTGTTGAGTTTTCTGTACGTAAAAATAATTAAAATAATACAAATTTTCCTTAAAAAAATCTACAATTTCAAATCTAAGTTATTGGAACTCTAAATTATTTGGAACCTTAAAGGAATGTGATTATGGTGCTTGAGTCATGTACCAGGCAGCTATAACCAAGGCAAGTGTACCTTGGTTTCTCTGATTAAGCCTCTTTCTTACCTGCATTTGTGAAATGTTATAAATGACTGAAGGGGGCCAGGGAAGACTCATCCCCTCTCAACTGCTGATGTTCATTATGAATTAACTCCCCTCTTCCCTTCTCATGCAAGGACTTCACCGCTTTCATATTGTCTTTTTTGTATTGCTGTTGTTGTTTTGTTTTTGTTTGTTTGTTTTTGAGACAGGGTCTGGCTTTGTCATCCAGGCTGGAGTGCAGTGGCACAATCTTGGCTCATCGCAACCTGTCTCCTGGGCTCAAGCCATCCTTCCACCTCAGCCTCCTTAATAGCTGGGACTATAGGCACATGCCACCATGCCTGACTGATTTTTGCTTTTCTTTTGTAGAGACAGGGTTTCACCATGTTGCCCAGGCTGGTCTCAAACTCCTGAGATCAAGTCATCCAACCACCTCGGCTTCCCGGCTTTCACATTGTCTTAAGATGGAATGTTAAATACATTCTTTTGAGTTGGAAAGTATTGAAAATAACTATAAATAGAACAAGTCATGTAGTGGGGGGACAAAACTGTAACAAATTAATTTATTGTAACTCTTGAACCAGTCTGGTATAGAAAATGTAATCCTCTCTCACTTCTTTCTCTTTTTCCTACATAAAAAAGAATTTAACTTTCAATTTTGGAGTACTGACCCCATTTCTCTGGAGTCTGTGTACCACAGAATGTCCATTCCCAGCCTTTTACTTTAATAAACTCTTTTTTTTTTTTTTTTTTTTTTTGAGACAGAGTCTTGCTCTGTCTCCCAGGCTGGAGTGCAGTAGCGCAATCTCAGCTCACTGCAATCTCTGCCTCCCAGGTTCAAGTGAGTCTCCTGCCTGAGCCTCCCAAGTAGCTGGGACTATAGGCATGCACCGCCAAACCTGGCTAATTTTTGCATTTTTAGTAGAGACAGGGTCTCACCATGTTGGCCAGTCTGGTCTCAAACTCCTGACCTCAAGTGGTCCACTTGTATCGTTCTCCCAAAGTGCTGGGATTACAGGCATGAGTCACAGTGCCCAGCCCACTATTTAAAACTGGATTTTGACCCTTTTGATTGTTTCAAATTGATACCACAATGAATGCGTACATCACTACTTGTCTCCAGTTTAGCACACAATCATTTATATCCACATAATATACATAAACATATCACATACATTAGACACAGACACATAAAATGCACCCTAAACTCCTTGCATAGCCATAGGAAAAATAGCCTAAATCATCCATACCCATACCAATCACACAATACATACTCTGCATACATAACATATTTAAGTGTCACATACATTAGAACAATATAATTTATTTAAGAGAAGGAGAGGTTGTTCAGCTTGGGTAGGAATAAAGAGAGTCAATATCAGGAAAAGTCTTAGGGTAGTCAAGGACAGATGCCATATGAGTTGAATCTTGGAAAAAATGTGGATGTAAATTAGGCAAATGAGGACAAAATTGTATTACAGATACAGAAACCACACAAAGATTTGGTATCAAGAAAATCGCAAGATACATAACTCTAAGTAGTTGGAAAACACTGACACATAAATGCAAGTGGGGAGTGGCAGGGGATATTGATGGAGGCAGGGCCCACTACTTGGGAAGCTCTGAATATTTTACCAATACCTGAGGATGTGCATAGACTTTCTAGTTGTTGACAGGCTCTATAATCCTCAAGTCTTCTGTGCTATCAACATACCCATCTATGCCACAATGGAATTCAATGTAGCTGAAGCTTCTGCTCTCTGTATACCTATTGTTGTACATTTCCCAGTGACACTCGAGTACTTTGAGGGTACCTGGGGCCCATACATATGCATTTCTATATCGGTCGCTCCCCTTCTCATTAATGCATATATGCTGAATTTTGAACCATAAGCTGTAGATGAACAAGTGAGAGCTCTTCCCTTTCAGGACTTCTTTTTCTCTCATGAGGACATCACACTTGTAATCTTTGAATTCTCGACTTGGACTTAAGTAATGAAGCTTTATGAATTCTCTCCAGTAAACGTTGTTGCAGTGTACACACAGCCTGCAAAGGATGCAAAGCAGGCCCCAGATCTTTAGAGAGGATGTCATCTCAGTCACCAGGGTCACCTGCGTGTCTACAGGGAAGAGAAAGAAAAGCATTATCCAGACAATGCTCAGAGAGCTGAGCTCCACCTTAAAATTCCTTTCCATGCCAAGCAGGCACTTGGGCACTATATTGCTATTTGGTTCCCTGATTAGAAGATAATGAGTCTCATTAAAGAATACAGTTTCTTGGCCAGGTGCAGTGGCTCATGCCTGTAATCCCAGCACTGTCAGAGGCCAAGGTGGGTGGATCACCTGAGGTCAGGAGTTTGAGACAACCCTGACCAATATGGTGAAACTCCATCTCTACTAAAAATACAAAAATTAGCTGGGTGTGGTGGTGCACGCCTGTAATCTCAGCTACTGGGGAGGCTGAGGCAGGAGAATCACTTGAACCTGGGAGGCAGAGGTTGCAGTGAGTTGAGATCATGCCATTGCACTCCAACTCCAGCGACAAGAGCAAAACTCCGTCTCAAAAAAAAAAAAAAAAAAAAAAATATATATATATATATATATAGTTTCTAAGAACTAAAAATATGCTTTAGCCTGTGTGGGCCAAACACAAATTTGGAAAATATAGATGAAGTACCTTTTGAGAATGCCAAATATCTCCTGTCTACCCTGTCTTCTACCTAATTTGAGGAGCCAATCACTATCTAGCTCCCTTTTACCAAATAAATTCTCAGGAGATCATGTGTCCAACAGAAAATGACATTTTAAGCTTCTTGTCTGCAAAGTGGAAAGGGTTGTTGCATTTTAAGGAAATGTAGAAGACAACTACTTGGGAGGTGGTTCCTAGGCAGAAGGCATTGATTCTGAAAACCACAGCCCAGGCTGCAATTGCACTACTCTGAAAAATGATGCTTTTCCAACCTTGACTTCCTCATACCACTTCCCCAAAAGCCTGGGTGAAACATGTGATTATTAATAACTATCCACATCCCTTCTCAGGGGCCATTTCCCTAATTATTGCTATTACAAATGATCTTCATTTGTTAGAGCTTATTGGCAATGCCATCATAAAAGGATATCAACGTAGAACTGTTGCTGTAATCAATCAGGCACCAAGACTAAAACAGTTCCAACCCCCGCCAGAGCTACTGTGGTCACAGCATAGGCTGTATGGTTGTTTGAAAAAGTTACCCTTTACCAGCTCTCTGTTCTTATTTGCCAGGAAGAGTGCTCTTGGCCCTACTGAACCTTTAGCTTAAATGACAACTCTGAGTATCGGTGTTCTCAGATGGGCCTAACAACAGCTCCCCACAGTACCTGCGAGAGTCTAATGAGATGCATATAGGAGAGTGCTTCTAACAATGTCTAATGCCCACATCAGACACAGGGTTCTTCATCTGTGGAACACTGTCCTGGTGATAAAGACCTACACAGGATAGAAGAGCACGATGCAAGCAGTTTTAATGCATTGTGCTTAGGAAGAGTGTTGTAAAGGAAGGGAGAAGCAGGGAAAAGCCTGTATCAGTGGGACTGAGGCTGACTGGAATTCAGGCCTTTGTTTTCCATGATTTGGATGCTTCTCTGCTCTTTGCTATCTAAAAGTTCAATCAGTCTGCTTCCAGTGCTCCTGGTCATCCCCCGAGCATCCTCAGCAGACCCCGTCTTACCCTACTCAGACTCCGAGTTTATGCTATGTTACACTGGAACATATCTAGTGAAAACAGTGGCCAAATAGCTATGAATGATTAGGTAGCCAGTATCTGAAATTTCTCTACTCACTTTTTAAATTATACCCTTTAGCTGTTTTCTGACATTCTACTGCTTACTATTGAAATGTCACATAGCCTAGCCATAGTTTCCACAATGCTACTATACATAACATCTGACCGTGAAGTATAGGTCACAAAGTGCTGGCTAAATTGTTTTTCAGGAACTCGAGATTCAGTCCTGAACTCAGCTCAAATGGACAAGACCACAAACTCTTCAAATGAGTTTGTCCAAGTGTTCAATGGGTTACTTTTGACATCACAGCCTGAATTTTCCACCACATTTTTCATGCCAACTCCCTGTGAAGTGGCAAATGTGACCAATACTGGTTCATCAACACTAGGCAAAGTTATGATTTATGAATAAAGTAAGATATTTGCAAATCTTTTCTATCAATACCTCCAAGGGCTGCTCCTAGCCAAACCACCTTTGTTGATTTTCTCACTGGGCCACCTTGTTGGAAAGTCGGAGGGTTCAGTTCATATCCAGAACTTATCTTCAAACCCCAGCTCCCGCCAAGCAGTCCTTGAGTAATAGGAAACCATGTGCTGATGGACTGGATGGAAGAGAGACAGTCTCAGAGCAGGTTCTGTACATTTTCCTACTCTCTGGGTCTTTGGGGGGACAAGGGAGAGCAAAAAGGGAACACTTCTAGGCATCTGGATTTGGATGACTTGAGAGGTGATTCTGAGGGGAAAGTCAGTTGTTTGTCATGGGCCCACACATCCAGAGCATTACCTATTGAAGACTTAAATTCAAGCAACAACTCAATGAATGTAGAGAGGTGGGAGAGAGAAGCCACCTGAGCCAGTGTATGAGCCAGTGTTTTTCAAATAATTGATATTCCACTTTTAATATGGAAAAATATTAACATGGACTCCAAGCATACATCCATGAACTTTTCTATGAGCTAAGCCCAAAGTCCTCAACCTTTTTGGATATAAAGCCTATCAGAAAGCAGTCTAAACTAAACTGGGGAAAAGAGTATTGTTATATTTATAGAAATTAGCCACTACCAACGCAGCTCAGGAAGGTAAGCCAACCAGTATTTCTGGAAACCACTTAATGGGTCTGCTTCCTAGAGTTGTCTACCAGTTTCTGTAACAGAAGCTTCTTGGACAGTGACTTTCAGTTTCAGTTCTTAAGGAGATATTCCCTTTTAAATACCACTTGAAAAGGGTAACAATCACCAGGGCCACCTGCAACAGGGAAGAGAAAGAAAAGCATCATGTAGGCCAGGCACGGTGGCTCTGTCATCCACCCAAACTGCAGTGGCTGGACTCACTCAATCACCCTCCAGCCAGCTTCTTTCACCAGATCAACTCAGGAAATCATGCGTCCAATAGAAAATGGCATTTTAAGCTTTTTGTCTGTGAAGTGGAAAGGGCTGTAACTTTTTTTGCACATTAAATACTAAAGTTTATCAAAAATTGCTCACATTAAAAAACAAAGACATGAATTATACCCACCCCCTGCCAACACACAACACATACACAATCCAGACACAATTATGTCACTAGTGTCAGCTCAAAATTATTAAGCAAATACTGAAATGTAGATAAGTTCCAGAAAACAGCAGAGACTAGAAAACATGTATAAAGCTCTTAGTTGTCATGGTGACAGATAAACTCTGGTATCTGAAATTGTAGAAATCAGAAATTGAATATTTGTGTGATATTACTTTTCTATAGTTTTTCAAGGGATAAGAGGTAAACGTTTCCAATTAAGTTATTCCAGGGCCTTCTTGATTTTAACAGAAGCCTTTTGCAAAGACATTATTTGAGGTTGTAGGACAAGGGTTCAGTGGATATCTCCATTCCCAAAAGAAGTGAGCAGGTCTAAAGGCAGAGACTGACTTCCAGGTTAGGCAGCCGGCAGAGCTGGTGCTGATCCATCCTTCTCTATCATGCCCCCCATGACAGCCATAAACACCCGGATGCTGAAGGCAATGCTGTTGCACGATTCCTGTTTCGTGCATTGTTCACAAGCTGCAGATGCATGCCATGGGCACTGTTGCCTGCCGTGCCCCACCCCTTGCTCTCCAGGGCTGTGGCTTTGCTAATGTATCAGTCAGGATGCTTTTTCTTCTTTTCTTCCTGTCTGGGTCTTCGTCAGTGTCTTCTGCGTAATAAGGCTACTGCTGGGTGGCTCCAGAGACTCCGCTTCAGTTCCACCTGCCTGGAGAGATCTCACAATCATGGCAGATGGCAAAGAGGAGAAAGTTACATCTTATGTGGGTGGCGGCAGACAAAAACAGCAGGGCTGTCACATTTTAGAAGAGTGTAGAAAATGAGTGACTACTAGGGAGGTGGTTCCTAGGCAAGCAGACTTTTCATTCTCTGGAATCACAGCCCAGGCTGCCATTACGCTGACTTTGCAAAATGATGCTTCTCCAATATCTTCACTTCCTTATAACACTTCCCCCAAAGCCTGGGTGGAACAGATGATTACTGCTAACTACTCACATTCCTTCTCAGGGGCCATTCCCCTAATTATCATTATTACAAATGATCTTCATTTTTCAGAGCTGCTTATGACAATGCCATCATAAAAGGATACCAGTTTAGAAATATTTCTGTAATTAATTAGGCAAAAAGACTAAAACAGTCCCCACCAGAGCTACTGTGGTCACAGCATAGGCTGTATGGTTGCTTGAAAAAGTTACCTCTTCAAACCAGCTCTCTGTCCTCATTTGCCATGAGGAGTGTTTCTGGCCTTACTGAACCTCTAACCTGATTCACAGCTCTAAGCATCAGTGTCCTCACTGATGTAGGACCTAATAACAGCTCCCTACAGACCTGTGAGAGTCTAATGAGATGCATGTATGTGACAGCACTTCTAATGACGTCAAAAGCCCATATCAGACATAGAACAAAGGGTCAGTATTTCCTGTCTGTGGAACCCTGTCCTGGTGATAAAGACCTACAGAGGACAGAAGAGCAGCATGCAAGCGGCTTTAATGCATTGTGCTTGAGAAGACTGGAGGTGAAGGAAGGCAAGGGCAGGGAAAAGCCTGTATCAGTGAGATTGAGGCTGACCAAAATTCAAGCCTTAGTTTTCCAAGATTTGGATCCTCTTCCATTCTTTGCTATCTAAAAGTTCAATCAGACCGGGCACAGTGGCTCACACCTGTAATCCCTACATTTTGGGAGGCCAAGGTGGGTGGATCACTTGAGGTCAGGAGTTCAAGACCAGCCTGGACAACATAGTGAAACCATCTCTCTACTAAAAATACAAAAAAATTAGCTGGGCGTGGTGGTGTGCTCCTGTAATACCAGCTACTCAGGAGGCGGAGACAGGAGAATCGCTTGAACCCGGGAGGCGGAGGTTGCGGTGAGCCGAGATCGGGCCATTGCACTCCAGCCTGGGTAACAAGAGTGAAACTCCATCTCAAAAAAAAAAAAAAAAAAAAAAAAAAACAAATAAATAAATAAATAAAAGTTCAGTCAGCCTCCTTCCAGTGCTCCTGGTCATCCCCCCGGGCGTCCTCAGCAGACCCCTTCTTACCCTACTCAGACTCCGAGTTCAGGTCAGTGGTTGTAGTGGGGGATCAGTGTGTGGATCTGAAGAGCAGAGTCTATGTCCTCCTCCTTTTCTCAGAGCCCAGGAAATCTACAGCAGTGGAGAAAGGAAAAGCAGGGGGAGATGCAGCGCTCCAGCTGATTGGCAGCAGCGGTGGTGATGGGGAACAGCCTTATTATGTGAACCTGCTCCTGTATCACCTCATCTGGAACACTTGAGTTCACTCAGACAGTGGCTTTGAGCAAAGGCTACAAATATCAAAGGCGGACTCCAATGCACAAAAGAACTGCAAGATCCTAGGTGTCCCCCAGAAAGGGGTTATCTGGCGCTATCAGGAGACAAGAGACCTGGCTCCTGCATTTAATTTCTAACAAACTTCTAGGAAGTCCCTGGATGACTAGGCTGCATTATATGGGAACTTCACTGAGGAAAACCACTTTTAACATTGTGAACTGTGGGACCTTCACTGAGAGAAAGAATATTTAGTGAAACCCGCAGCCTGATAGCTATGAAGAATTAGGTAACCAGCATCTGAAGTTTTTCTACTCAACCTGTAACTACCACCCTTAGCTGTTTGCTGATGCTGTAGTGCTTACCATTAAAATGTCAAGTAGCCTAGCCATAGTTTCCACAATGTTCCTATACATAATGTCTGACTGTGAAGTATGGATCACAAGGCGTGGACTAAGTTGTTTTTCAGGAACTCAAGATTCAGTCCTGAACTCAGCTCAAACCAGACAAGACCACCAGCCTGTGTGAGCATCCAAAAGGTGACCTTTGCACACCACAGCCCAGATTTTTCACCATATGTTTCATAACAACTACCCCAGAATTGGCAAATATGACAAATAGTGGTTCATTAACACTAGTCAAAGGGGCAGTTTATGAATAAAGTAAGATACTTGCATGTGTTTTCTATCAACACCCTCTATGGCTGCTCCTAGCCACGCCATGTTGGTTGATTTTCTCACTGGGCCACTTTGTTGTTGGAATGTCAGACTGTTTACATCCAGAACTTGTCTTCAAAATGCAGCTCTCAAGCAATCCTTAAACAATAGCGAATCATGTGCTGATAGACTGGATGGAAGGCGGATAGTCTTAGAGCAGGTTCTGTGCATCCTCCTACTCTCTAGGTCTTTGGGTAACAGCGGAGAGCAAAAAAGAAACAATTCTGGGCATCTGAATTTGGATGACTTGAGAGGCAATTCTGTGGGAAAATCACTTGTTTGTCATGTCACATCCAGAGCTCTTTCAACAAGTGTGCACTATTTATTGAAGACTTAAATTCAAGCGATGACTCAGTGAATGTAGGGGAGAGGTGGGAGAGAGAAGCCAATGTGTGAAGAAGCAAGCTAAGAAAGAGATTTATGTGAAAATAGTTTTTAAGCAATATAGCATTATGCTGATCTCTACTGCTGATAACATATAGTTGTACTAGCTCAGCTATGTCAACTAGTTAATCCAGTGTTTCTCAAGTAAGTGATATGCCACTTCTTTTTTTTTTCTTTCTTTCTTTCTCTGCCTCCCAGGCTGGAATGCAGTGCAGCGGCGCAATCTTGGCTCACTGGAATCTCTGCCTCCTGGGCTTAAGCAATTCTCTTACCTCAGTCCCCCGAGGAGCTGGGACCACAAGTGCATGCCACCATACCTAGTTAATTTTTAAATTTTCTGTAGAGATGAGGTTTTGCCCAGGCTCATCTCAAGTGATCCACCCACCTCAGACTCCCAAAGTATTGGATTACAGGAGTGAGCCACTGTACCTGGCCAGATATTCCACTTTCAATGTGGAAAAAATCTATTATGGACTCCAAGGATACATCCATGAACTCTCCTATGAGCTAAGCCAAAAGTACTAAAGCTTTTGGATATTAAGCCAATTAGGAAGTAATCTAAACTACTGAGGGGAACAGTATTCTATTATATTTGCAGAAATTAGCCACTACCAATGCAGCCCAGAAAGGTAAGCTAGCTGGTATTTCTGGAAACTGTTTAATGGGTCTACTTCCTAGAGCTGTCTACTAGTTTCTACAACAGGAGTTCCTTGGGTAGTGACTTCTGATTTGAGTTCTTAAGGAGATACTCCTCTTTGAATACACATTTCAAATCATTTGTTAATCATATTTGTTCTTTAAACATTGTCTTTGATTTTGACTGCTTTCTATTAATTCCTTGATATTTCATTTCGTTAACCCCTATTCAATTCTTAAATTTTTGTGTACTACTGTTTCACAAGACCATAATAGTGACTTAGGTTTCCTTGTGCAGAGAATGAACATGTCTGTGGGTGTTTTAACCTGTAATCCATGAAGTTTGAAAGGCTCCATGAGTAGAATTCATAAGATCCATGCAGTAGTGTAGTGCAGAAAATTACAACTTTTCATTCACCCATAATGAAATTTAGCAATTCCTTTACCAATGGATGCAGAAAAAAAAATGGAAATCATAGACTTTTTATATCCATTCATATTTGCTGCCAATATCTCAAAATATTACTTCATATTGATGACTGCCTCAAAATTATAGGAGTAATTAGACCTAAATGTAGGTCTTAGTACTTAATGCATTAATAAACACATACAATACTATATCATACATTTTAAATGCTTGCTATTTGATTTCCTTTGAAATCCCATGTATTTTATTTTGTGCATTTAATGACATTTTTCAGAGAACAAGTATTATTGTTCTCTTTTCTCACTTGTTACTGTTCTCAATTACTGTTTGGCTTCATCAGAATGCTGAAGGGGTGCGTGACCAGAAAAGCTGAACACCCTTCTCCTAGGGGATGGCAGAGTAGCGCAATGAAAGAAATCCGGATTCCTGAATAACTTTCACTGCTTAGAGAGGACTCTCAAGTGAGAGGAAAATAAAGTATTTTGCTTTTAAACTACCGAGCTGTGTTCACAGCTCAGCCTTATTGTAACTAAACCCATTGTGATTATCTTGATAGTAGTGTTAAATGTTTTCTTTTACTATTAATGATGTTATAATTCAACTCTGTCTTAACTATTTTAACCGGAAATTGAATATGAATATTTCAAATTTAAAAAAAAAGAACAATGCATTAGTTTGTTTTTGTTATGCTTTCGGTGAATTTCTAAAGTACCAGTAAAGCTGCATTCAGGCACTTGTATGCACTTGTACTCTCATAATTCTCTAACCCCCAAGGCCAGCTCCAATACTGCCTCTCTGTCTCTCTGTCTTCTCTCTCTCTGTCTCTCTCTCTCTCTTTTCCCTCTCATTCTCAATCTCTCTCCCTTGCTCTGGTTCTCACTCTTGCTCTCAAGAGGTCAAACAGTTTGGAGGAATTTAAGGAAAGAACATGACCACAGACCTCCTCTGTAAGTTCAATATTGACAGAATACCAAGAATATCATGGCCGAACAATAGGAAACAACAAAGCTCACCTGATTGGGTCAGGCGTACTAAACACATGTGCATCTGATCAATTAACCACTTTACACTAGAGCTTGAAGAACCCAGTGAAAATGCTCAAATGTCCTTTTCAGACTCAATCAGGACACTATGTACAAGCCTTGGCTATGTTACAGTTAAAAGTACAATACCAGGGAATATGACCATTGGAGGACAGACAGGTTTATTTCACCCAGATGCCCAAAACATTGGGAATTATAAATGCCTTCTAGTGTTTGTAGACACATTTTCTTGGCAGGTTGAAGCTTACCTGAGCAAGAGGTTGAAGCCTACCTGAGCAAGTCTGAGAAAGCTGCAGAAGTAGCTGAGCCTCTGTTAAAAGAAATCATTCCTCAAATTTTGGACTTCTTGCTCTATACCAAGCAACAATAATCCTTCTTTTATTTCTGAGATCACACAAAGAATAAGGGAAATATTACAGATCAAATGGAAATTATGCTCTTCTTGGAGGCCACAATCAAATGGAAGACTGAAAACACGGTCCACATGCTAAAAAAAAAGAAAGAAAGAAAGAAAAGAAAGAAAGAAAAGCATCCTGGCAAAACTCTATTGTACAGGGTTTTACCTATTGCCCTGCTCAGATTAGGGTAACACCCTGAAGTGGGCTTAAATTGAGCCTTGTTGAAATGGTGTATGGGAGAACCTTCTGAACTCTTGGCCAGGGACCCCACGCTTGGACTTAATAAATGAATCAAGAATTAAACAGTATCTACAACAACTAAGACATACATCATTAACCCTGCACCAGTTTGTTCTTTTCGTTCTTTCCAGTTTTTTTTGTGTCTTACAAACAAGCCCCTTCACCCTTTCCATCCAGGGATAAAGTGCTGCTAAAATCTTGGTAAAAACAAGGACTGGACCAACAATAGCTAACCAAAAAGTGGACAGGTCATTATGATGTTTTATTAACCACTCACCCATTTGTTAAGCTGGCTGGAGTCAAACCATGTATTCATCAGTTAGGGTAAAAATCACCCCTTCCCAACCTGACACAGCAGACAATCAACCTGGTTGGACTTGTGAGCCAAGTGGAGAACTGAAACTACTGCTTAAGAAAAAAATTTTGTACTATAAGATGAAATTTCTGTTAGTCCTTATCATAATGAGCAAACTTTTTTGACATCTGCTAAAAATAGTCTATTTCCACCGTGGGCACATCATTACCCAGAGAGTCTACACAGACGCTTGCTGGGTATGTGGGATTGTTACCTATTTCTAGCACTTGTGGGCTACTTTAATGAGTATCACACCTACAGGGGACTCATTAGATACATTTACAAACCTATATGAAAAATTGTTCATGGGAAAATCTGGTTGGTACCTTAACACAAGGTAATATTTTTAAAAAACAGCCTGGCATTAATATAACGCTTCAGAACCCAAGGCCTGGAAAACCCTTCATTATAACCAGACTATCCAAAGGATCTCTGAGTATGCAATCCCTCTCCTAAAGGAGTATCCCTAGATGGCCCCCAAGATTTTGGCTACTAGTAACCATTACATAGTAGATGGGTTTTTATCAAATTTGAGGCAATTACCTCTGGACAATCTGCACTATTAGTCATTTAACCCAAATTGCCCCTTTAATGTTGGGAACAAAGGAATCACTCTTAGGATCATCGGCCAAATGTTACTAAAAATGTGGATCGGATGCCTCTACAGCAAGATGAACACTCTTTAGTGCTATAGCAGACAGACTTGTTTACCACTGATTGGACACAGAGACCCAAAATTTGGTGGCTGGTCCCCCAGTGGAACTCAATAGTTATGTGAAACTAATCTTTGGCCATGGCTACCTGATGGCTGGATAGGGCAGTGCACGTTAGGACTCCCATGGTCCAGGGCTGATTAACAAAACCACCGGGCAGCCTGCACACTTCCCAAATGTGTTACACCAATGGACCAGGCTGGTTTTCCCTTGGTACAGGCATCTCCTGTCCCATGTTTTCCCCCCCAAGCAGGCTTAGAAAGCATCATCTGGCATACTGAGGCACTTACAAACTATAGCAAGTGCTGAAAGACATATTTAAGGGCATCTCATTAGTAACCTCTGAAATGACTATGATGAGAAAAGCAGTCCTGCAAATCCCCATGGCTCTTGATGTACTCACAGCTGCTGGTGGGTGGTGGGGGGACCTTGTGCCATAATTGAAACTAAATGTTTTGTGTATATTCCAGATAATTTGTGAAACATCTCCTTAGCCCTTCAAGACATGCACAGACAAATCAATGCTATGTCTGACCCCACAATGTCCCTAAACCAGTGGTTATCTTCATGGTTTGGATCAGGACTTTCTTGGTAGAAAAACTGCTAGTAATTCCAACTATGATGGTAGGAATACTTTTATTTCTCTCTGCTATGGATTATATTCTTGTTGCACCAAATGTGTGATATTGCAAGATGGCATTTCCCTTAATTGGAAAGACTCTTAACTCCCAGGTCAATGATGCTGCAAAAAATCACTTCCATAAATCCAGGAATGCGTGAATACTTCCAACTCCAGATAAATAAATTCCATTCTTCAGCTCCCCTAGCGATGCCCCCAGCCAGCAGGAAGTAGCTAGAAAGAAGTTGATCTCCCATAGACATGAAATAGGAGGCCGGGCGTAGTGGCTCACACCTGTAAACCCAGCACTTTGGGAGTCTGAGGCAGGAGGATCACAAGGTTAGGAGTTCAAGATCAGCCTGGCCACTATGGTGAAAACCCATCTCTACTAAAAAAATACAAATATTAGCCAGGTGTGGTGGCACATGCCTATAGTCTCAGCTACTCAGGAGGCTGAGGCAGGATAATCGCTTAAACCCAGGAGGCAGAGGTTGCAGTGAGCCGAAATCATGCCACTGCACTCCAGCCTGGGTGACACAGTGAGACTCTATTAAAAAAAAAAAAAAAGAGAAAAAAAAAAAGAAATAGGAATTGGTAGTGGAGAGTTTGTAACCGGAATAATAAGCCTGTTTCAAAAACGAATAGCCTTATTCTTTGCTTTATTCAATATCTAGCCATATCCTTGCTTAAGAAAGCCAGGGGCTAATCTTGAAATAAACCAGGCATGAATTTGAGAGTCTGGAATCCTACATTCTCAGAAAAATCACTGGGTGGAGGGCGGGGTGGTGGTTAATCCATATCCTGGTTGCAGCCATGGTGATGCCAGCTAGATCTCTAGGTGATCCATTACTGAAGATGGCCATCAGAATAAGACATGCAAACCTGCACCCTGCACCATCCTGCTCATAGTTTCCATGCCTCCTTCTTCTTAAAATCCCTTTAGCTAGCCTAAAAATTTGAAATAGTCTTTGAGGCACTAGTTCACCATCTCCTCAGGTTGCAGGCTCTTGAATAAACCTGCTTTTCCTTCCACTAACTCTTGTCTCGAAAGTCTTGCTTTTGAGCAGTGAGCAGCTGACCCTTAATTTGGTTACACTATCACTTAGGAAATTTCAAGGGTTTTAGGAGCTTTGTGGCGGGAACCAGGAACAAAGTACAAATTTATTTTATATTATACCACACGTACCAACTCCCATGACTACCTGGATGGTGACAAAGACAGAATTCTCTTCTCATCCTTCTTTCTCACTCTAAATACACCTACATAGACATGCTATTAGGAGGGAAAACTTTCCCCTCTACCAACTTTGGTTCAGTGGGTGGGAGCTTATGAATTAATTATAGGCAGGTTAACAGGAGGAAAGAAAACAAGTTGTATTCATAACCTGTGGAAGCATTCAGATGAAGAGGCTTGATGAAGAGCTAGAGATAAATGTTTATTTATCAACTCATAGGTGAAAAGAAGGAGGGGAGAAATGGTTTCCGTAGGAAAACAAGTGACTTTTGAGAAAGACAAATGGAAGCTTTGGATAAAGCTTTACACAATTTTCTTGGAATATCTCCTGTCTGGGTGGAGCCATTCTCACAGGGTTAACAAGAATCTTGGACAGAAGTACAATTATAAGTAAGCATTAATCAAGCTACACTTTGACCCACTTCCTTGAAACCAAAAGTCACGAACACTAGATACTGACCATTTGCATTCTCATTGTTCCCATAGAGCAGATCTCTGACAATTGAATCATAAGGCTTTATGCAGATTCTGAATTCCAGCAGAACAGCTGCCACCACTTAGTTTAAAGAGCCCCACAGATTGGCCAGGCACGGTGGTTTATGCCTGTAATCCCAGCACTTTGGGAGGCCAAGGCGGGTGGATCACCTGAGGTCAGGAGTTCAAGACTAGCCTGACCAACATGGTGAAGCCCCGTCTCTACAAAAAACAAAAAATTAGCTGGGCATGGTGGTGCGCCTGTAGTCCCAGCTACTTGGGAGGCTGAGGCAGGAGAATCGTTTGAACCTGGGGGGTGGAGTTTGCAGTGAGCCGAGATTGCGCCACTGCACTTCAGCCTGGGTGACAGTGAGACTCTGTCTCAAAACAAAACAAAGCAAAACAAAAAAGAGCCCCACAGATTAACCGAATCAGCATGAGAATACTGTTTTTTCATCTCCTTGTCCCATGACTTCACTCTGCATTCTTCAATCAATCAGTGATCTCATTACTCCCCACCCACTCCAGAACCCTTAAAATCTTTAGCCTCAAGCTCTTTGGGGAAATGGATTTGAGGTGTCCTTCCATCTTTTTTTGTTTGACAGCCCTGCAATTAAACCTCTTCCTGTGCTGGAACCTGCTCTCTTGGCATAATGACATGCTATGCACATCAGGCAAAAGACCTATTACAGGTACATGAAGACTCCTTTGGAGGGAGCTAATGGTGGGGGCATTTCTGGGAGGCTCTGCTATAGTCAGGTGAGAGAAGTTCAGATAAGATTTTTTTCTGTGCTGTAATTCAAATGTTTTCAGTTTTGTCCTTACACATGCATGCATACACACACACACACACACACACACACACACATACACACTTACTTCCATTCTTAAGCAGCTAGCATCTTCATATATCTTTGCCCCCTAATTTCCTTCTAAACATTCAAAGGGAGAAGAAAGGGCCGTGAGAATTGTCTTTGAGAGGAATCATTCTCTCTGGAGAAAATAAGACAAATCTTCTGTGTTGTGGTCATGGATATGATGGGCATTAGTCTTTGACAAGAGTTTATGAGGTTATTAAGGTACATGCATGTTTATAAACTATAGAATTTAAAAATCGGAGAAAAGGAAATAATGCCGTAGCACAGTCTTCTCAGGTACCTGCAGTTTAGTCCTTTATTACAAGGAAAACATAAACAATCTTTCAGTCAGTAAGAACACATGAGTCTTAATGATCTAGTACATTTTTTAATACCTTGGCTTACTAGTGTGATTCAAATGTTGGGAAAATTCCCAATATCACCTTCTTAATCTTATTAGACCCAAACATAACAGCAATGCCAAAAAATACAGAGTTCACATTTTGCTGGCATACATTTCCAAATTTTTAATGCTTCCCCCGACAGGTAAATTTTAAGGATAACAAAAAGCAGACACTTTCAAAACATTCCTTGTGATGAAGTAGAAAATGTAAGGTCAGCCAAGAGAAAGGACAAGTAGACGCAAAGTCAGACAAGAAAGTTTATTGACCTGCTAGGCTGCCCTGTAACAATCAGAGGAGGCAGCCCCAAGCTTACAAAACGAGGGGTTTATATGGGATGAGAGGGACTTAAGGGAGTCTTTAGACCGACATAAACTAGCAGCTTGTAACAAGCACGAAGATAGTTTATCAGCTTGTGACAGACTTACAAAATACATCATCCTGTGACTTTTGTGGCAGCAGTTAAAAAAAAACCAGGATTTTACAGGTATGTGTAAAACAGGAATTTACAAGTATGTGTAATAAAAGTTTGTTTCTTATGACCTCGGGGCGGTGGCGGGGGGGGGGATCAGCTAAGGGGATTTTCTGGGGCAGCTTGTCCCTAACAGAAAAAGCCCTGGATGGGTGTCCAGCTAAACTGGATTTTTGTCTCAATTCTTCCATTAACTTTATAGTCTTCAGCAAATCCCTTAACTTTGAGCTTCTATATGTAATGACATCATTTTAAGTGCTGTGGTATTAAAATGTGATAACACAGATGAAAGCATTTTGAAATGTTTGAAATACTACATACTAAATACTACATTTTGAAATGTTTGAAATACTACACACAATAACTAAATTCCAGAGGATAGGATATAAGAGAGCTAAGTTGACCAGTATTACAAAAGGAAGTTTTTTATACTGACCAGTATTGTAAAAGGAAATTTATTACAGAAAAGCCCAGCCTCATTCATTATAGGTTTATAATGGAGACCCATTTCTCTTTGATGCAATGTATTTAATAGAATGAGTTATATAGAGAAAAAGAATAAAAAATGAGCTGTGGAGACAGAGCCTGGGCCAGCTCAAATGCATTACCAACAGCGATTCAAGGAATAAGTGTAAGGCCAACCACTGGCGATAATCCCTACAGGGTGGCATCTAACTGTCAAAGTGCACAGGCACCCCTGGGTTACCCTCACAGGCAATGACAACACGTCTAGTGCTGGCCGTGGCTCGATATCTGCAGTTGGGTACCCTGGAACTTCCTGTCTCCCTACAATCTGTGACCTTCACCACACCCTCATGGCAGTTCATCCTGCCATTCTTGCATTGGATATTGGTAGTGCTGCAGATACTACGAATGTTCCAGATATCTTCATGGATGAAGGTGTTGAAGCGCTTGCAGTGATTCGAAGTCATCTTCCGTCTTTGCATCATCAAGTTGCAGTAGCCATCATTGCCACCTGTCTCCTCAGGGTGCACGTGTTGCCGCAGGAATCGCTGGTACATTCGATCCTGGCCATAGGAGGGCTGGACCAGCCCCAGCCCCACCAGGGTCAGCAGCAAAAGCAGAAGCAATGAATGCGTCCTCTGTAGAGCCATCAGTACCTTAGAGGTGCCTAGAAAAGAAAGCAAAGGCAGGAGAAATAAGGTAAGAATTGGGCACTGGAAAGAGGTGTTGAGAATAGCAAGCTGACATCTTGACTCCATAGTCTCCTCTTTCCTCCTTATATGGACCATCTCCCCACTCATCTCTGCTACCTTTCCCATCCCCTGCTTCCCCAAGAGTCTGCAAACATGATCTTTCCTGAAAGCAAGACCTTTCTCTTTTACAGAGAGAAGTTGCTGTAGGAGTATAATGACACAGGGCAGGGACTGACTGGGTGGCTGCCAGGCTTGTATGGTCAGAGTATAAAAGAGAGAAAAGGTGAACCTACATGAAACTGTAGTTGTGTGTCTCTTGGGGGAATTCTGCAGGTGTATGATTTTGGGGAGTGTTTGGTTCCCGGGAGGCTCCAATTCCCAACAGTTTGGATAGACTCAGGATATCTCAAAGAAAGTTTATAAACTACTTTTAATACCTTACGTCTGGAAATCTAGGTGGAGAAAGAGGATAGAGGAACATTTAGGCTTTGCCTTTCCTCTCATATGACTATTCTTATTCTTTTTCGCTAATTTTATTATTTTTCTTTTTTTAATCATGTGACTATTCTAATGTGATTTAAAATCTATTAGTATAATTCTAGAATAATAAATGTAATACATTAATCTAAAATGTGTTACTCTAATTCTAATGTAAAATCAGGTTCTTTTGGAATTCCTTTTAATTCTACTAAAAAGAAAAAAAAACAGAGTACCTAGATAGAGTACTTAGAAGACAGTTGATAATAGCTACTGTTTGAATGAACTAATAAATGAAATGAGTGAGCTAATGAACAAATGCAATTAAATGGATAAAGGTGTTTCCCAGGCTTATGAAATTGACTAATAAGAAAAGCTAAGAAATATTTTAAAAATAAACTTAAACAGCACAGTATCCTCAAAAGAAAACTTGGATTGTATCTTCTCCTTGCTGTTTCTATGTATAACCTAAAAAATCCAGGCCCAGAGATACACTGCTTTGTCTTGCATCTATTCTTGATGTTCCTCCTGTCTTGTCAGTAGTTGTCGGCAGCTGTCTGTCTTCTCCGGTTGCAGCCTCACTGTGTTGTCATCTCTTGGCAATGAAAAATAAGCCTACATTTTATAGCATTAAAAAAAAATTCAGAGCAACAACAAAAACACGTATTGTTATATAGTTTCAGAACATTCATTGCTTTCGTTGACAGATTAAAGAAAGGAATCCAGGCCTATCTTTGTCCACACCCTGTGTAGACTATCCTCTACTGGCTCTCTCATCCCATGCCCCAAATATGCAGGATGTCAGACATTTATGTTCAGAATTGCTACATCTCAGCAGCAGAGTATAATCAAGATTAGAGGCAAAATCACTCACCAACTGACTAGCCAGATGCTGCCATCTGGCCGTCACTCCTGGAACTGACATGAATTGTGAATCTGCTGGCCTCTTGCAAGGAAGCAGGGCTGAGTCACTAAAGCACAGAAAAATCATCCCTGATTCAACAGGAAGTGAGCAACCCAAATTAGCAAGGGCAATGTTTTGAGAGTCAGGCAGCCCAACTCTGCATGTGCAGTCCGAGGACTGGGCCCAGCTGAACTCCTAGTTTGATGTATATTGGTACTATTGTCTGTTGATTTCAAATTCTGCTTCATAATGGTGGATTGCATTGTGTGAATGACTGAAATGGCTTCCAAGGGACCTGTACTTTACTTTGTTCTACTGAAAGCCTACCTTTTGATTATTGATAATGAAAGCAGTATCAAGCATGGCTATTGTTCTTTTAAATGTCACCTGCTATATCCACAGCCACCTTTTACTTTTGCACAGAGAGATATAAAGCTCTATGTCATATTCATGTACCTACAGCTGTAGATGTGAGATACGGTGTCAGGAAGAGAGAGAAGTAAAGAGGTTGTGGGAGGAAGGGATGTTTGACTGATTTCCTCTTTGCCCCAAGAACAATGCATACAACTTCTGAAGGTATACTTAGTACTTGGATTATAGCTTCAGCAGATCAATATACTTTGGGTTATTTTTCCATTGGCACCTCCAGTTTACATGTTTTTGTCTACTTTCTCTTATCCTGATTCTTTGTGACCAAGAATATGGTTTAGCAAGACAACTGGCTACAGAGAAAACCTTACCTATTCATGCAAGAGCAAACCCAGGACGTCAACTTTTCTACACTAACCAAGTAAACAAGACATAGAAAAATATTTGAGGACAGCAGGCCAATGTAGACACCAATGGGTACATCGCAAAGCTCTAGCTAAAAAGAAAATTGAATCATCTCCACATCGTCCCAACACATACTTTGGATCAGAATTTTCCCCAAACGCTTTCTCTGCTGCGCCACCCTGGCTCACAATAAGAACATCTTTTGACATTGTGGTCTAAAATATTGAGGCTGTGACCATGAGAAAATTGCTTAACCTCTCTCAGCATATTTCCTTATAAGTGAGATGACATATAATACTTACCTCTTAGGGATGTTATGAAGAACAAATGGGAAAGTCAATGTAAAGTGCCTATAACAAGGCCTAGCACATGGTAAATGCTCAGTAAATGTTGGCAATTACTGTATTAATTTATTACTATTTCCATTTTTCTTGATTCCCTCTGCTTCTGTCAATCTGGATAAAATAATGAATGGCTACACTGAGTTGCATATATTATTGACCCCTTTTTATTTCATAGAGCCAACAGTATCCCCAATAAATTGTAAGTCTCTTTTTAAACTATAAAATAGCTACTAGATCCCTAGAGAATTTTTTCCTCTCCAAATTGCATAGAACTTTCTTCCTTGCATGTCACTATCCTTCAAAGGACTTGGCATTTTGGAGTTTTCCTTCCCTTTCGTTGCAAAGCCAACAATCACAGCTGACCAGGACTTCAATTCTTCAAATGATTTACTTACGATAAAATGACCTGCCTGTGACTTGATATTTTATTTTAAACAGCTTGTGGTTGTGATAGAACAAGAGGCCCAGACCAGAAAGGACTAGGAATGCTTACCCAGCTGCCAGGACCATCAGCAGGTCAGGAAACACCCCCATCCCACTGCCATGTGATTTCCTATGAAGCAGCCATTTCCCTTAACACCAGAGCAGACTGTGCAATGACAAGGCTCCAGGCAGATGTTTGGAGAAGATGTGAGTTTTCACAGCTTATGGTGTGATCAGTATAATAATGGTCCATGCCTTTGTCTTGCCCTGTAAAGGCCTTGAGTGGGGGCAATGATCTTGAATACCTTTGTCTCACCTCAAGGAGATAGTTGGAGAATTCGAGATAAGGGCCCACATAGTTTGCCAAAAACTGTGACTTTAGCCACCCTGGGCTGTGCGAGAGCCCGGTGCAGGGCGGCTCTTAAAAAAAAAAAAAAGAAAGAAAGAAAAAAACAAACAAACAACAACAACAAAAAACCTGTGACTTTCTCATTTTCTGAGAGGCTTTTGAGATTTTGTAATATGGCAAATTTTCTAGTAAGAGAGGTTTGGAATAATTTTTTCTATTTTCTTAGGAAATGACAGTGTTTTCCATTTTGAAATAGACTAACCCAAAGAGGAGAGATCCCTGTGCTAAGCACACACCAGCAACCTACTTCTCAAATCCATTCCTAAATTTAAATACCTGCAGTGAGGCTGGGCTCTCAGAGGTGGTACCTGGACAGTGCTCTATAACCTGAGTATCAGGGAGCCAGGGCTTCTGGCCCATTTCAGGGCAGTATTGGGAGCAGGAGAGGCCACCATAGGGAATAATGAGATCACAATAATTATGTGTTCACAAGGCAGTGAAACTGGTGATTTAGAACTAATTTATTGGCAACCACTTTCTAAATAAAATATCCAGGCACCTATTGACAGAAATTAGGTAACAGGAAGCTAGCCACTGATTGAACAGTGTATTTTACAATGAGAGTGTTAACCTAAGTTATGTTTACTTAAAAATAAACCTTGAAGGAGAATAAGGGGTAAACTTGGAATCTTTTTTTTTGAGATGAAGTCTCCCTCTGTTGCCAGGCTGGAGTGGAATGGCGTGATCTCAGCTCACTGCAACCTCTGCCTCCCAGGTTCAAGTGATTCTCCTGCCTCAGCCTCCTGAGTAGCTCAGACTACAGGCACACACCACCATGTTCAGCTAATTTTTGTATTTTTAGTAGAAATGGGGTTTCATTATGTTGGCCATGATGGTCTCCATCTCCCTTTTTTTTTTTTTTTTTTTTGCTACAAAGTCTTGCTCTTGTCCCCCCAGGCTGAAGTGCAATGGCGTGATCTTGGCTCATTGAATCCTCTACCTCCTGGGTTCAAGCAATTCTTCTGCCTCAGCCTCCCGAGTAGCTGGGATTACAGGTGCTTGCCACCACACCCGGCTAATTTTTGTATTTTTAGTAGAGACAGGGTTTCACCATGTTGGCCAGGCTAGTCTTGAACTCCTGACCTCAGGTGATCTGCCTGCCTCAGCCCCCAAAGTGCTGGGATTACAGGTGTGAGCCACCGTGCCCAGCCGGAATCTTTTCATAACTTCCCCAAATATCACACTTGCCTGACATTGGTTGATAAAGTAAAAGATTACAGAGAAAATAATGTAATTGGTTTTTTAAATTTATATAAAATAATCATGATAAGAGAATATCCCTGAAGCATTCCATTCAAACATCAAAATTATCTCTTGCTACCCTGAATGAATTTTGGTATTCATGCTGGATTACCTGTGTGTGTGTGTGTGTGAGAGAGAGAGAGAGAGAGACAGAGACACAGAGAGAGAGATAGAGAAAGTATAATAATCTGTTGCTATGTAGATACTTGGTCCTTAGAAACTTCTCCCCAAAGTTTCATATTTGTAGAAGTAATATTAGTTTACTATTTGACAGAAACAAACAATTTGCCTCTCTTGAAAATTCTGCTTAGTGGCCATGAGCCCTGGATTTTTTCCCTCTCTCTCTGTAGATCAACTTACCATTCTTTCCCTCACAGAGAGGTAAAGTCTACCTCCCTAATGACTTGTAAAAAACTGACTAGTAAGGAAAAAGGTGGCTGGGTGTGGTGGCTCATGCCTGTAATCCCAGCACTTTGAGAGGTCAATGTGGGTGGATCACCTCAGGTCAGGAGTTCAAGACCAGCCTGGCCAATATAGTGAAACCTTGTTTCTAGTAAAAATACAAAAATTAACCAGGTGTGGTGGTGCATGCCTGTAATCCCAGCTACTTGGGAGGCTGAGGCAGGAGAATCACTTGAACTCAGGAGGTGAAGGTTGCAGTGAGCTGAGATTGTGCCACTGCACTCCAGCTTGGTGACAGAGTGAGACTCCATCTCAAAAAAAAAAAAAAAAGAAAAGAAAAGAAAAAGGCATTTCTATTCTATGCAGTCCTCTCAGGGAGCAACCAAGAAGAGAAAATGGGGGAAAGATCAATATGCCCAGAATCAGTGAGAAGACTCTGATTCTTATTGATTTCAGAGACATTTTCATTTATTAAACATGTCAAATCGAAAACAAAAGGTAAAGGTGGCTCTTTCTTTGGGCCCTTGGCAATGAATGTTGCCACCACTCTTCTGGGGTGCAGAGGAGAAATGTAAGGCAAGGACAGTAGAGCCAGCACTGGACCAGTGGCCCGCTGGTCACGGACGGAAAATGGACTCATCTAAGTGGACAGGTAAGCCATTTTCACAGGCAACAACAATGTTTCTGGACCCCGCTGTGGCTCGGTACCGGCATGGAGGCCGGGGGGACCCTCCTCTATGCTTGCAAGTGGTGACCTGGAAAGCAGACAGGCTTATTCTTTGGTCTCCTTTGTAAGGCTTTCCATTCTGATCTTCACAGATGGCCTTGATGCTGTCCTTGTTGCCATGAATAAAGGTGTTGGTGTCTTTGCAGGGCGAGATCATGTTCCTTAACCTTATCATTTTTTCACAGTATCTGTCATTCCCATTCTTTGTTTTGGGATCATAGTGCTTCTCCAGGAACCTGATGTACCTGATGTTATTTTGAGCCAGAGTCGGTGGGGTCAGACCCAGAATGAAGACCAACAACAAAAGGTGCAGGCCCATCGCCATCTCTTCCAACACAGGCTCCTGCCAGGGGCAAAAGGAGATGTGGTAGGGGCAAGAACAGCATTGCCAAATTAGGTTAAAGGGACAGGAGCTTTGCTCTCTTTCTTTTCCCTTCCTCATTAACCTCACACCTCTTGTCAATCCATTTCTCTGGAAACGTAATAGTTTCCTGAGCGCAACCTCTAGCTCCGACCATTCTTTCCTATCCCTTAGAATCACTGAGTATTTCTCTATCAGTCGTGACATTACAAAACCCACTCTCTCTTTAATTCATTTATTAATTAATTGAATAACAAACCTTACATAAGTACCTACTGGTACCAGGGACTGTGGTAGGTCCTGAGACACAATGACCATTAAGACATACCAAATGCCGACAAAACAAAAAAAGACATACCAAATGCCTTCCTAATAGGAAATGAGGCATCCACAGGGAAAGGATGGGGGCTTCAATGTACTGAGATGAGATAGTAACACAGGAGGTGAGAGCTAAGAAGAGAGAATTTTAAGGGAGTGGTCCCCAGCATTTTTGGTACCAGGGCCCATTTTCATGGAAGATAGTATTTCCATGGATGGGTGGGGGATGGTTTCAGGATGAAATTGTTCTAGCTCACATGATCAGGCATTAGATTCTCTTAAAGAATGCACAGTCTAGATCCCACACACGTGCAGTTCACAGTAGGGTTCCAGCTCCTATGAGAATCCAGTGCTGCCTGTTGATCTGACAGGAGGCGGAGCTCAGGCGGACAGGCCACAGATCAGAATTTGGGGGACCCCCTGTTTTAGGGAACCCTGAGCCCAGGGAAGGGTCAACCACAGAACTGTTTACAACAGGATTCTCGTTAATTAGTCAGCTAATGTGAAGAAAGCAGCTGAAAGCAGTTTTATCCTGAGTTGAAAGGAAGCAGATCTACTTCCCCAAGAAGTAGATGGTTCATGGCCAAAGGTAAATTTCTTGTGTACTATTTAGAAAGAAGAGGGAGGAGCATAGAAGAAGACACACAATGTTTGGAAGGTGGGTCTGGATCAACTTTTTTTTTTTTTTTTGAGACAGGTCTTGCTGTATCACCCAGGCTGTAGTGCAGTGGGGCTATCTCGGCTCACTGCAATCTCCACCTCCCAGGTTCAAGCAATTCTCCTGCCTCAGCCTCCCAAGTAGCTGGGATTACAGGCACACACCACCATGCCTGGCTAATGTTTTTTTTTTTTTTTTTTTTTAAGTAGAGACAGGGTTTCACCATGTTGGCCAGGCTGGTCTTGAACTCCTGACCTTGTGATCCGCTTGCGTTGGCCTCCCAAAGTGCTGGGATTACAGGTGTGAGCCACTGCGCCCGGCCTGGAATCAACTCTTACAGAGAAGAAAGAGGAATTCATGCTTATTCTTAGGAGCTTCTCACATTGGAAGCAATTGAGATTATTCTAGAGAATATTTTCTAGTTTCTCCTACATATGTACATATGCTGTTACACAACAGGCAAATGGTGCCACCATGTGGTAAAAAAATGTCTTAGACTTTTTCATCAACTCAAAGGCCTTACAATTTACTCTAATGATTTCTTAACATCTTTTCAAAAGAAGAAAGAGAAAAAGAGGATTCCTGTCATCACCTCTCAAGAGCTGTCAGTCTCAAACTCTAGAACGCACACATCCCAGGAATGGTGCAGCAAACACACCTTTAGGTAAACACGGTGCTCTTCCTGGAGCATAATTTTAACTCAATGACTGATCATTGAAAATAGAACTAAACAAATATGAATTATAACAAAACAGAAAGCAAATTTCTTATGAACTTTAAATATTCTATTGCTTATGAAATTTCAAGATTAGAGAATTGAAACGTACTTGGTATTTGTGACAAGTAGTTTCTGACTATATATATATATATATACAGTTGGGTTTTTTTGCAACTATATCTGCATTTTTTTTTTCAACTGCAACTGCATATGTTTAATTCTTTGGACAATTTTTTTTTTTTTTTTTTTTTTTTTTGAGATAGAGTTTCTGTAGCCCAGGCTGGAGACAGTGATGCGATCCTGGCTCACTGCAACCTCCGCCTCCTGGGTTCAAGAGATTCTCCTGCCTCAGCCTCCTGAGGAGCTGGGATTACAGGTATGCGCCACCACACCTCGCTAATTTGAAATTAAGATGGAGTCTCACTCTGTCACCCAGCTTGGAGTGCAGTGGTATGATCTTGGCTCACTGCAACCTCCACCTCCTGGGTTCAAGCTGGTCTCCTGCCTCAGCCTCCCGAGTAGCTGGGATAACAGGTGCCTGCCACCACGCCCAGCTAATTTTTGTATTTTTAGTACAGATGGGGTTTCACCATTTTGGCCAGGCTGGTCTCGAACTCTCGACCTTGTGATCTGCCCTCTTTTGCCTCCCAAAGTGCTGGGATTACAGGTGTGAGCCACCGCGCCCAGCCTGAACATTTTTAAAATAGATTTTTTTTTGCAATTGGCAATTCCTTCATAAGGCTTAAAATTATTGACAAAGATGCAATATTCCTTAATCATAGAATATAATTCCTTGTTGTATTTTAAAACACAAATAACTGTGTGCCTAGATGCATTCTAATGAAATAGTAATTTTTCCCCCAAACTCTACTTTTTGTTTCAATAAAACTGCCTTGTGCCAAGTTTAAAAGAAAAACAAAAAACTGTCTTTTTGCATTGTGGGCAGATTGTGAATCCTCCAAAAGTTGTCTGGTGAAGGCCCAGAGGCACAGAAGGGACCTGACTATATTCAGAGGCTGCTGGTTGCCCCACCCCAGAACTACTGCAGAACTCTAAAATCAGAGGCTACTCTGCTTGTGTGAGTTGGTGCTTGAACTGGTGCTTCAGGCCATGGGCACATTGGATTGTATATTGCAGACGCATTGGATTATATATTGCAGGCACATTGGATTGTATATTGCAGGCACACTGGGTTGTATATTGCAGCAGTCCTTTTCTGGTAAATCACCCAAAAGTGGGTGTTTTTGTTGACTAAGTTATCTTAGGCTGTAGGAGTTGGCTGCTGCATCCATCCGGGACTCCTGAGGCAATTGGGTGTTGCAATGAGCCTGCCAGCTCTCCTCCCTAACAGATGAGTGGTTGATGACTTTTTAGGGCTCAGCTCTTCAAAGTCTGTTTAAAAAGTGATGTGTGATTAATTTTAAATAGTTACCACTCACACATGCTATGTTTGCTCACAGAAGGAAACTGAGCATTTGAGTACTCTGTCAGATGCCAGAAGGAGACCCCCTCTGGGCCCCACTTCCCATTGCTTTTCTTTGTTCCGGAAACACTTTGGACTTTGGCATTTGGCAAAACAAACTCTAGTGTTTACAGTACTGGTCAGAGACATGTCTGCTGCTTCCCAGAAGACTCCGGTACCCCTGAGGCACCAGGGTCTGAGGGAAAGCAGTTTAAGGCCATTCGCTTAGTCCTCTTCTCACTGCTAACCTTTTTCTTTTTAGCTCAACATTTGCCTGGGGCTGCAGAGAGAGAGAAAGAGGACAAGGAAAAAAGTGAAGCTCAGGCAGGATGGTGCCCCAACAAAGCTGAAAAACAAGTGAAGTTCATCCCTCCCTAGGTTCCCCCATGCTGCCCACTTTTCTTTCTCCTCAAATCCTCAGTGCCTTTCAGTTACCAAAACCTGCTCTTAAGGATGAGCTCTAAAGCACACGCCTGAAGATGTGTAAATTACAGGCAGCTAATTTTTGCATTGGAGTGAGGACCAATACCTCAAGAGTGAAGGCATGTCAGTGGGATTCCATAAATGATGTAAGTAGCGCTTTGCTGGGAACCTGGGAAGCTCTCTGCTCTGCCTGGGAATCATGATGGCCTTATTTTGTAACTACTACCAAACCCAATTATGTCTGTAAGCGTTTAAGAGAAGCCAGTTTTATTAACTGGTAATCAACTAAGCCTCTTGCTCTGTAATAAACAAATGCTGACTTCTAATGTTAAAGGTCTCCCTTACATACTACTCAACATCCTTCTGTCTGGTGCCAGCATCCCAGAATTCAAAAATCAGGAAACAGAACCAGGGCTGCTAGTACCTAAAAGAGTCATTAGGTGGCAGTGGTGGATAGGAATGTTACTAATGTCTTCTCTAGGGCAGACGGTACTTGCAGGAGGTGCCAATGCTGTACAACTTGTGGGGGATACTGCTGTTCACAGAAGGGAGTATGAGCTGGTGAGGCATTTAGAATCTACGTCCAAACTCTCTGCACTAGATATTGAGACCAAGAACACCTTACTAGATAAAAGTGCTAAAGCAAAAGCCACGAAGCTCAGGATCTACCCGTAAGGATATCACAAAATAAAGACTGACCTGTTGTCAGGTTTCATGGGTGCCATTTCCAAACATGCCATTACCCATGTGATCCTGGGCCAACAACAGACTATTCACTTGTTAGTGTTTCTTACTGGTGTATATTCTACAGAACTCATATTATTCACCTTGAATCAACATGCTTGCTTCACAATAAATCCTCAATAATATTTTTTAAATAATTGACTTCATTTTTCTCTCCAGGCCTAGGTTTGTTCATCAAGAAAATAAGAGAGTTGCTAGCTTTAAAAATCTGAAGTTTCATGGTTCTCATTAAGAATAATAGAGGCTTTGCTAGTTTCAGTAGCAAAGGTCCAGTGACTCTCAGTTACAGAGACAAATTTTGTATAAGTTTAGTTGGAGGCTGGGGCAGAGCAATCGCTTGCACCTGGGAGGCGGAGATTGCAGTGAGCCAAGATGGTGCCACTGCACTCCAGCTGGGCGACAGAGCAAGACTCTGTCTCAAAAAAAAAAAAAAAAAAAAAAAAGCATCCAAAACTTTTCTAAAAAAAGAAATTAGCAGGAAAGTTAGAAGGAAACAGTGCTAAAAACACACTTTCTGTTTCTTTCCTTGTTAAGTCACATATAATGCCTGTAGCAGGGGTGAAGGACGGAGGATGGGGGAGGACTCCAGATGCCCTTTGGCCAATGGCTCCCCCAGACCTTTGGGGGATTTTGTCACAAATTAAAAATCCCTCCTAAACTTCCACTTGCTTCCTGTCTCACTAGTTTCCTGTTATCCACACACAGGCCATCCCAAAGGAAACTGTTTTCATTTTAAACTTTAGAGTCTGATCCATTTTCTTTTTAATTCATGAGCTTGAGCCCAGAGGCTTTAAAGGGAGGAAAATGGTTTCACTGAAATGGATGGATGACTAGAAATAATATATAAAACAAATAGAACAATAGATTACCCAGGAGGAAGAATCTTACGAAAATCTGGCAGTTTCCCCTTCAACGGGAGATGGGTTCCAGCTGTTTGTTCCTTGAGATGCGTTCCAGCTGTGTGAACCTGGAGGCCTCTCCAGGTTCTGATTATATAGCATTCATAATAAGGGGGTGGAGAAAATAAAGCTAAGGACTCCCAATCCTAGCAGGGACATGAAAACCCAGGACACTGCACTTGAACAAACGAGGAGGGTCATTCACCTTTTCCCTGGGCAGGATTGGGTTAGATATTAACCAACCTGAATGGATTAGGGATTTGTTCTGGAAGGAAAAGTTTGAGAAACATGGCCTTCTGCTTAAAAGTTGCCTTTTTCTGCTATCTGTGGTGCTTACTCTTGTCCATGGCAGGACTGAGGTTTCACTATTCACAGGTAATAGTCTGGATTAATAATACAGCATCTCTGGCCAGGTGCAGTGGCACACACCTGTAAATCCCAGTACTTACAGGTACTTACGGAGGCCGAGGTGGGTGGATCACAAGGTCAAGAGATCAAGACCATCCTGGCCAACATGGTGAAATCCCGTCTCTGCTAAAAATACAAAAATTAGCTGGGCATGGTGGTGCACGCCTGTAGTCCCAGCTGCTCGGGAAGCTGAGGCAGGAGAATCACTTGAATCTGGGAGGTGGAGGTTGCAGTGAATCAAGATCATGCCACTGCACTCCAGCCTGGTGACAGAGCAAGACTCTGTCTCAAAAAAAAAAAAAAAAAAAAAAAAAAAACATCTCTGATCTTCTTGGGCCAGCTTCAAGAATTGCTTTGGAAGATGTCACAGAGTAAGATATGTCTTCCAGTAGGATACTTTTCCACTGTGCTTTCTATTTATCATTTATCATATCACATCATTTGGTTTCATGAAAGGATGCTAAACAGGTTATTCTATAGATTTCATAGAGCCAGGAAAGCCTTCTAGAGAAGGTCGTGTGACATCTATTAGTACACTGCCTGTGGTTGAGGTTGTACCCACTCAACCGCTGAGCTTCAAACCCCCAGAAGTAGGCTTGCCATGTTTCCTGGGCTGCTTCTTCCATCTTTACCTGTTCACAAGAGACTAACCCTGAACATTCAGTCTTCTGATCCTTGTAATATAATTACAAAATTGCTTATCTCCACCATCACAGCAGGGCTCTAGATCCATTGCTTGCATGAAAACAGTGGGCCAAAGGTCACCAGGATCACTTTATAAATCTTATAGTTCCTAATATCAGACAACAGCAGGATACCAACTGTTTCACAGGCTCCCAGCGTTCGCTCACCATGGTGTTGGATCTAGGATGGTATCACCTTTTTAAAAATCCTCAATCCTTTGTTGTCATCTGCCTACCTCCAAGTATTCAGTCTGGTTGCTCTTGAGAAGCTGTCAAGAAAAGACAGCCTGCCTGCCCGTAAAACAAATGCACTTGAAATCACAATAATTATAATATTCAGTGCGATCTTTCATTTTGTGAAGCTCTCACATACGTAACTACCTTTAACTAGCACCCAGGACTGTGTGAGCCAGGCATTATGTAAATATGTTCTGCTCATGAGGAAACTCCAAGTTCAAATAACAGATGAATGATGGAGTCAGACTTTGAACCCTTCATATGCAAGGAGAAAACTAACCCGTCTTTCCAGACTCAGCTCAAGCAACACCACTTCTGAGTCCCAAATGACCCTCCTCCGTCCCATCCAATCCCCAGAGGGGTTACTCACTTCTTTCTTGCAGATTCACTGTACCTAGTACATATCCCCAATGAGACAAGCATGGAGCAGGGATCCCAAGGAGACTGCATTGACTCGGTTTCAGGTATGTCAAGGTGTGTGTTTGAAAAGCTGGTGAGTCCACCTGAGGGAAGCCTATTTGCATAAGAGTCTGTGATGCCCCTGGGAAAGGATTCATCCTAATGGAAAAACACAATGAAGGGCAGGAGAAAGATATGAAGGCCAGAGAGCAGTGTTGGGAAAGGGGTTCAGTGTGTGCCATTCACATCCCCTTCTTATACAGCTTCCTGGGTCTTAAGAGAGGACACTTCAATAAAAACTGGAATAAATAAAAAGGTTGTTTCCTGAAATCTTCTGTAAGATTCTGAAAACACATAGGAAGTCAGTGTAAAGAAACAGACCACAAAGTTAACAGGGGAGGATGTAGGGGTGGGGCAGAGTAAAGTACTCTCCCCACATGAGGGTCCTCTTGGGATGAGGCAAGTCTGGACACAAGAGCTACAGCATGAGGCCAGACCATCTGCTCTCCCAGAAAGGAAGAGGACATGGGCATCCTTAGACATTCTCAGCAGCACTAGTCCTTCTGTATGGCAGGGGACAGATTGCACACGGAGCTGGAGCATAAAAGGAGTAAAAAGGCAGCTTCATTGTGTAGGCTAAAGGGGCTAATTTGCAAGTACTTCTACATCCTGCGGGAACTTCAAGAGTGCTCAGAGAAGAGTGTGAGCTGAGCTGGAGTTCTCATAACGTGGCTAGGATGGATCTACTTTTACTTCACCTTGCTGTAACCAGAGAAACCGGCCATTAACCATCACTCCTTTGTTAGTTAATTGATCTCACTGACTCTCTATTCTCAGAATTTAAAACAGTGACTAATGCTTCATCCCAAACTTGTTTTTTGAGGTTTCAATATGTTGCCAGGGCTCATCTGGAACTCCTGGGCTCAAGCGATCCTCCTGCCTCAGCCTCCTGAGTAGCTGAGATTACAAGCACACATCACCACACCCCACACTCAAACTGTTTTTGCGATCCCTTGTTTCTAGGACGCACCATCTGATCTCACTTTGGAGACCTCGCCCATGCGAAGTCTCCTGGCTTCTCTTAAAGGCTTACAGACATAATTGGGTTTGGTAGTAGTTACAAAATAAGGCCATCATGATTCCCAGGCAGAGCAGAGAGCTTCCCAGGTTCCCAAGAAAGTGCTACTTACATCATTTATGGAATTCCACTGATATGCCTTCATTCTTGAGGTATTGGTCCTCATTCCAATGCAAAAAAATAGCTGTCTGTAATTTACACATCTTTAGGAATGTGCTTTAGAGCTCATCCTTAAGAGCAGGTTTTGGTAACTGAAAGGCACTGAGGACTTGAGGAGAAAGAAAAGTGGGCAGCATGGGGAACCTAGGGAGGGATGAACTTCACTTGTTTTTCAGCTTTGTTGGGGCACCATCCTGCCTGAGCTTCACTTTTTTCCTTGTCCTCTTTCTTTCTCTCTGCAGCCCCAGGCAAATGTTGAGCTAAAAAAGAAAAAGGTTAGCAGTGAGAAGAGGACTAAGCGAATGGCCTTAAATTGCTTTCCCTCAGTCCCTGGTGCCTCAGGGGTACCGGAGTCTTCTGGGAAGCAGCAGACATGTCTCTGACCAGTACTGTAAACACTAGAGTTTGTTTTGCCAAATGTCAAAGTCCAAAGTGTTTCCGGAACAAAGAAAAGCAATGGGAAGTGGGGCCCAGAGGGGGTCTCCTCCTGGCATCTGACAGAGTACTCAAATGCTCAGTTTCCTTCTGTGAGCAAACATAGCATGTGTGAGTGGTAGCTATTTAAAATTAATCACATATCACTTTTTAAACAGACTTTGAAGAGCTGAGCCCTAAAAAGTCATCAACCACTCATTTGTTAGGGAGGAGAGCTGACAGGCTCATTGCAACCCCCAATTGCCTCAGCAGTCCCAGATGGATGCAGCAGCCAACTCCTGCAGCCTAAGATAACTTGGTCAACAAAACACCCACTTTTGGGTGATTTACCAGAAAAGGACTGCTGCAATATACAATCCAATGTGCCTGCAATATACAATCCAATGTGCCCAAAATGGTGAAACCCCATCTGTACTAAAAATACAAAAATTAGCTGGGTGTGGTGGCAGGCACCTGTTATCCCAGTTACTCGGGAGGCTGAGGCAGGAAAATAGCTTGAACCCAGGAGGTGGAGGTTGCAGTGAGCCAAGATCACACCACTGCACTCCAACCTGGATGACAGAGTGAGACTCCATCTCAAAAAAAAAAAAAAAAAAAAAAAAAAAAGAATTCAGACCACCTTAATTTGAAAGTCATTCCCCCTTTTCTGGAGATTTTTTCTCTCTCTCCCTCAAGCCAATAACGTCCCTACACACAGACACGGGATGCATGGGTACTCTTTCCAAGGACTCTAGTGTTGGAGCACTTTCCTTCTTCACACAAAGTATATATGTTTCTTTTTTTAGGACTAATTATAAAATTAGATGATGGGAGGAATGGGCTAAATAATTTCTAAATTTCTTCATTACTCTAACATTTTAGGTCTATAAGCATGAAACTTATTCAGTAACAGAAGTCACAGGTAAAGAAGAAAAGCCCACGTGAAAAGCAGAATCATGGCTCCAGGAAGCGACAACACTACTGATTGAAAGAGCGTGGGGACAAAGTCCTGCTGACATGCCTGTATTTCCACCAAAGGCAAACATTAAACGTTTACTTTTTAGCCAACTCCGGGCTTTGTGCCCATTCCCTATTTGTCCCCCATTCCTTCTTTCCCAAGTATTTCAGGGCATTCTTCTGAGAATAACTGTTTACAGAGAATTACAGAGAATCTGCTTAAATACAGATTAAATAAAAACTTCTAAAGAAGGATTTCATTGGCCTGCATTGGTCCACTTTTTCATCCATCTACTTTGAGTCACAGTGGCAAATGCTTCCAACAATAACTTGACAAATCTCTTACTCTTGCCTGCTTATAACCTGATTATCTGCTTTGAACAATAGCTAAAGCCATTCCTCTTTTCCTGGAATTTTTTTTTCCATCCTCTCTGCCAAACTATAGTTCATCACCACATTACTGGAGTGCCTTGTGTCCTGTTACTAACATCGCACCACTCCATGCAGTCATAGAACAAGAGTTGGAGGGACCTCTGAGACTGTCTGTCCAACCCTCATATTAAAGGAGAGGCAACTGAGGAACAGAGAAAGAGACATGTATTGCTCAAGGAACTCATAGCATTTGTAGGACTAGAATCTTCACATGTACCACACAACTTTTTTTTTAGGAGTCTTGCTCTGTCACCCAGGCTAGAGTGCTCATCTAAATTTTGTATTTTCAGTAAAGACAGGGTTTCACCATCTTGGCCAGGCTGGTCTCGAACTTCTGACCTCCTGATCCAACCGCCTTGGCCTCCCAAAGTGCTGGGATTACAGGTGTGAGCCACCGCGCTAGGCCCACACAACTTTTATATTCCATACTAGTACTTTCTAGAAAATCAAAGCTAACTTTCAAGGTGCCACTGAAAGTTGCTGTTTAAAGGAAACCTACATTGACTATTACCATAAATTCAAAACATATTTTACTCTGCTTGTCATCAGTAAAAGAATTGCTTGAATTGAAGTGTATGTAATAAACCTATCCTCTTGCAAAACTAGTTAGTGGCTCTGTGGTTAATAATTCATCGAAGACCTGAGGCGGCTTCTTGGAAGGTGGTCCTGTGTTGCAGATAATTATGTCACTTGGGTTTCTAGTGATTACATTATGACTTGTTTCTAAGATTCTTACTGTTACAAGGGAGGGTCTTGGCTCATTTGAGATTTCCCTAGCCCCTTGAGTGGTGATGAAATTGTTTTTACTGTCCTTCCTTAATAAAGATGTTGTGCTTTCCCCATGTGCTGCTGTTAGCACTTGATGTGCTGTCTCAGAACAAGAAAAGGAGGATCCCCAACCTTCCAGTAGGAAGGCTTAGAGAAGAACCTGTTGGCAAGTGTCTCTAAGAATTGCACAATACTGGCTGAGGGTGGGTTAAGGGTGGGGGAGGCAGAGGAGAGTAAACAGAAAACAATCCCCAAATGTTAGTTATGCTTGCAAAAACTAAAGCCTGCTTCAAAAATTGGGTGATTAACCTGAATAACAAGCAAAGCTTCCTTAGTTGTGGCTAGTGCAGGCCTCCCAGGGCCTCCCTTAGGTCCCGCTCCGAGCCTACTAACCAATAGAAGTGGCACCTCTGCCCAGCTGCGCAAAGTAAAAATTGGAGTGGGAATGTAAAGTCGTTAACTCATACAAGTACTGGACTTTCACCTCCCTCCCCATTCCTCCCTCTCCCAGCCCAGTCCCGCAAATGCCCCCCTGGGGGAGCCCCCAACTGCCTCTACCAGGAAGAAACTAACTCCCCGGCCAAACGCCCCTGATGAAGCTACCAAAGAGGAGGAAGAGCAGGAATGTGAACCCACCTCGGCCTCAGAACAAGTCAGCAGAAACGGGCAGGACAGTGGAAAGAAGTTTTGTTTCTCAACCGCTTCTCCCTCCCTAGTTCGATGCTGGGGAGCTGGTAAGAAAATGCAAAGATGTTCTTTGGAAACCTGCTTTGCATCTGGGTGGGGCTGGCGTGGTCCGTGGGGGTGAATGTGTGGACACGGACGCAGATGGGTGTGGCGTGAGGAGAGGAGGGTCAGCCTGCGAGCCTCTGCGTAGTTGGGACCGCGCCCCGCTTCTCCGAGGAGGCCCCTCCCTCCTGGATCCGCCTTTGGACTTGGCGCCGCAGCAGCCCCCGCCCCAAGGCAGCAGGGGCAGCCCGGGCAAAAAACGAACCTGAGACCCGCGCGCCCCTTCCCCTCAGCTGGAACCCAGAGGGTAGCAGCAGCGAGGGCACAGCCTCCACGGACAGTAGATGGCGGGAAACTGGCTTCTGTTTCCAAGAGCCAGGCGGCCCTTCGGAGACGACCCCTGGCTGAGCGTCCAGGAACGGATGAAACTTGGTCTTGACACTGCTCGGCAGCCCATCTGCCACGTATTTAGTGCTGCTTTCTTTGGCGGACAGCCCAACGCGAGACAGCTGGTGTTTCAACTCTAACTGAAACTTTTTTCAGTCCTTGCCAAAATGGTGTGGAAAAACTATTTCGCTTAGGGCTCGTCCGGGATTTGAACCCGGGACCTCTCGCACCCAAAGCGAGAATCATACCCCTAGACCAACGAGCCACCGTGGTTTTTTCGCTGCTTCTTACCGTGCTGAATTTCTCTTTTCCGCCAGCAACTGGCCGCCTCCTGTTCCAAAGGTTTTTTTTTTTTTTCCCTCTGTTGTGACATTTTCCTTTGGCCTTATTTAGTTATTCCTTTCACCTTTACCAAGTTTCCCGTGTAGCTCTGGCCTTACCCTCGCTTATTCTCGATACAGACGCAGAATGGGGTGAGAAGAGGCAGCTTTTCAGACTTTAGGTCACATGCTTGAGTCTCACCGAGCCCGGGGTAGAGATTTAAGCCCCCTAGAGCCTGGAGGGGAAGCTGGAGGGGGACTGAGATAGAGATCGAGGGCCAGAGCGGAGCTCAGTTGCAAGGCTGTAGGGTACTGAGCCTGAGGAGAGGCGCGCGCTATGTACAATCTAGAAGCCAAAATATAACACACTTCAGTAAGATAATAGTGCCTCCCCCGCAACAGTTGGACCATTCGGGTCTACTTTCTCACAGAAAGGTATCCGACTTTTCAAGACATAACTAACGCAGCTCAACTCGTGGCTATTTCCTTCGGACAAGGGTAAGGGATAGAAAGAGATTTCATCATGTCAACATACAGAGATTTATTGAGCAAACGGAGAGCAACTGTAAAGCCCAAAACAGCAGCTTCTCCTTCGAGCCGGAATCGAACCAGCGACCTAAGGATGACAACACAGTAAGTACTACAGTCCTCCGCTCTACCAGCTGAGCTATCGAAGGGAGCGCGGGAAAAATGCTTTCTAAAAATCCCTATTCAAGACATCATTAAGCAAAGACGGGAAAGAAAGAAAGCTCTTAATGTCTGGAGAGTGATTACTGCAGCGTCGCAAAGTCAGCTTGTAAGAACGTCCTCAGTCCGAGGTTCTGAGGACAACCTTTCTAAAGCTGGATTCCCCCTGCTCCACTGAGGGGCTCCTAAGCAGAGCAGTCGCCCCCGGAACCTGGGCATCTCGAGGCTGCACATCCTCTGGGCGCCCGAGGGTTGGCCTCACTGTGCGCGGACCCAGGGGCCTCGCGGGCATGCACGTACGTGTTTGTGTGTAAGGTGGGGGACCGGCACCTGGGCTTCGGAGAACTGGGGGCTAAGGCGGTGGGGACGCACACAATTCTGACTGCGCAACTGTGAGCGCCGGAGAGGGCGGGCCTCCAGGCTCAGGCCCGGGCTCCCTGGTGTCCTCACTTCCTGCGCTCCCCTCCCAGTCTCGGTTCTTCCGCTTACGCGTCCACAGACTCGGGAGGGAGAGGGTGTGGAATGGAGCAGTGGTCCCCACTTTTTTGGCGCCAGGGACCGGTTTCGTGGAAGACAGTTTTCCACCCATAGTGGTTGGGGCCGGGGGGGGAGTTGGGGGATGGTCTCGGGATGAACTATTCCACCTCGGATCATCAGGCATCACTTAGATTCTCTTAAGAAGCGTGCAGTTTAGATCTCTGGCATGCGCAGTTCACAACAGGGTTCGCTCCTGTGAGATTCTAAGGTCACCGCTGATCTGGCAGGAGGCGGAGCTCAGGCTACCGGTACTGGTCGCGCCCCAGCTCGCCTCCTGCTGTGCGGCCCGGTTCCTAACAAGCCGTAGACCGGTACTGGTCCGCGGCCCGAGGGTCAGGAACTCCTGAAATAGAGGACGTGTGGGCAAACCCAGTGTTTCTGTGTGAATTCGCTTTTGGAGAAAATAATTTTAGCTCATTCAAAAGGAAGGCCACATTTCTCTGCGTCACAGTCAAATTTAGTGACCCAAGTCTCGCCCCTAAAGTCGGGCCCTTAATTTCCCAAAACCCCACTGGCACATGAAACTTTGCAGCACAGCGTGCATCTATCTTCTGGACGCCTAACCCGAGCAGCCACCGCTGGCTTTTCCCGTTTCAGAAGGGGGAACGTTGATCCCCACTCCAAATATCCCCAGACCCGGGGCTTAAGAATAGCTTAGGGGCTATTCTCTCGCCTGGCCGCCCCCATTTCCCGCTCGGGGCACTGGTTCCGGCAGACAGCCAGGTTCTCGCCACCAGTCCGCAGGCCAGGGCGTCGCAGAAGCTGTCGCGATTCCCCACCGCTGATGTAATGGATTCCGCTGAATTCCAGGCGACAAAGCAGCGTTACTACTCGAACCTAAAGGAAACGGTGTTTGGAAGCTCTGGACTGAGGCAAGAAGCTATAATTTGCCACATTTCCTTAGGCTTAGTTCAGAATGACGGGCATGGGAATTTTTTAAAGAAAAACCTGATTCAAGAAAGTAAACTTATGAGGCCCCAGCGAGATTTGAACTCGCGACCCCTGGTTTACAAGACCAGTGCTCTAACCCCTGAGCTATAGGGCCTCGCGGAAATTATCTGTCTTCCTTTCAAAGAAAAGGAAAAGATTTGCAGGGCCTCTGCTAACATCTGAGCATAGAAACTAAGTAAAACCTTTGTTGTTGTTTCAATCCATTTTCCAACCACTAGAATTCAGTTCGCAGACTCAGTGTTTTTGTTGGGAATGGTGCAAAGTGAAGGCCAGCGACAGGGACCAGTACTATTCTAAGATTGGAGAAGTTTGCCCAACGCGACACAGTCTAACACACAGAAAGATTCTCCACTCCTCCACTTCAGACTGAAAATTAAGAACGGAAAACCAGCAGAGGAAGGAGCCCATCACAGGCCTCACTTGACATCCGCATTTTGTTTCCTCCTTAGTTCAGGACTTCGTACCAGCAGTTGCCTGCCTCTTCCAAGTTCCTTTGACGCAGAGACCTTTCTCACAGCTACGAGTCTCAGCGCCAGAGCAGGCATTCATTAATTCTCAGTTTAATTCATTCCTTCATTCAACAAATACTGCATTCCAATTCTGTGCTAGGCTCTGCACTAAGAACTAGGGATCCAGATATGATCTTTATCCTGAAGTCACTGTCACAGTCTAGTGGGACAAAGAACTTTAGTTTTCATGAAGGAAAACAATGTAAAGTAGCTGTGCCAGGTGTAAAGGAGCAGTGGCCATGCCAAGGCCCACACACTTACAAAGTGAGCCATCCGGAGGGGTCTTGAAGAGAGCATTGGCCTCAGCTGCACTACGAAGGGAGGTTAAGACAGACAAAAATGGGAGCAGGGTGGTCCCTGGTAGAATAATATTACGGGCAAATTCCAAGAGAAAGACTGAGGCATTCAAGGGAACACTGGCTGGGGCAGTAGGTGAGAGGAAAATAGAAATTAACCAAACATTGATGAGTTTGCGGAATGAATTGAAGGGAGGAGCAACCAGAGTCAAAAACACCAGTGATTGATTGGCATGGTGCAGACGCTCCAACATAAAGCTGCAAAAGGGTAATCGTTATGGGACTGGAAAGGAAGGGATGAATGAGAGTGATACAGCTAAGGGAGATTCTGCTGAACGTAAATATGAAGTACAATCAAAAGGAAAGAGAGGGGACCCTCAAAGGTGTCTTGAGGAAGCAAGATAATACTTGCAGAAAAAAGGAAGCCTACCTCTTCAGTGTATCTGGAGAGGCAGAGGGGGTGATGCTAGGATTTAGGTAAGATGAAGATGGAGCAGTTGATGTGAATTGTGTGATAGCCAAAATACTCTTGTGTCTAGAGTTCCATGAACTGACAGATGAATTGATCAAATTGCATAACTCATCCATTGAGTTAGGAGTTCTACGGGTATGCACTCTTGAAGCAAAGAATACAGAGCAAACAGCCGAGACTAGAACATAAGCTTTGAATAGCCCTGTTATAGGAGTTGGTTATATTAATGTGTTTCCAACATATTTTTAAAATTTTCCTTACATGTGGCTATTTCACATATTATAAGTAAGTCTGTCCTAGAACGCTTGCTTTCCCAGCTTGCAGCTGGGAATAGGCATGGGACCTAGGCTCCACCAATCAGATGCCTCACCCATGGATGCTTGACTTTTAGAAACTAAACGGGAGTACATGATACCAGATGGTGGAAGGGATGGGAAGGCAAAAGGAGCCTAGCTAGTTCCCTCCAGCCCTTTTATAAGGTCTTAATACCATTTACTAGAAACCCTAATAATTTAATCACCTCCTAAAGGCCTCACCTCTCACTACTTGTTGCATTGGGGACTGCGTTTCAACATGAATTCTGGAAGGGACGCAAGTATTCAAACCGTAGCAATTATAGAAGCTGTCTGTAGATTGCATAGGATTTTTTTTTTCATAGACTTTAATGGTTTCTGGAATAAAACAGTTCTACTTCTTCATTTAAACATGGATGACTTCCATTTTAATTTTTTTTTTTTTTTGCATTACCCAATGTTCAAGATTCTCCATACAGTGCTGATGATAGTAATGAAAACAGAGGTCCTTGCTTGTCCTAATCTTACAGGGAAGACATTCAGTCTTTCATCATTAAGTATATTGTGAGCTGAAAGTTTTTCATAGGTGCCCTTTAACAGATTGAGAAAAGACCCTTCTATTTCTAATTTGCTGAGAGTTATATGAGTCCAGTTAAACCTCTTTTTCATCCCAGTCTTGGGTATGTCTTTATCGGCAGCGTGAAAACGGACTAATACACTTGCCCTACTTCAGAAAGAGGCAGCCTCTGGGGGCAAAAAAAAAATTTTGGTCGGTTTGCTGAGGAGGGGAGCCAAGCCCCAGGGGGGGGGGGGACTGGGGAGGAAGGATATCACAGTGCATCTGAAAGCCCTGGGCGAGATCTTCTCACCTAGTCCCATTTGTTCTCACTCTCACTTCCCGCACACTTTAATGCACCAGAAGGTGAGCATAGCACACTGTGGGGAAAAAGGCGGGGGCACGTCGAGAGGAAGGGCATGTGTGTAGTTGGCGGGGGAAGGGAGTAGGAAGGCCAGAGTCTTATGCAAAGACTTCCAGCAGACCCTGAAGTTGGTTTGCGGATAGTGGCCGCCTACCCAGAATCTTTCCGGGTTCTTGTTTCCTCCTCCAGCAACCTCTGTCCCACAGGATCCATCCATCCACCTCGCCCAGCCCTCTGCCCGAGCTCTCTCACCCTCTTATTTTCTCTCACTGAGGGCTGTCATCCTCACTTGTAAACGGGGAGATGCACAAGTGGAGGAAGGCCCCAGGTGAGAGCCTCCAGTCCTGGATCTTGGCTATCAGCGCCCTGGGACGCGAGGAAACCACACCCAGAGGATTTGCTCCGCCCCGAAAGGGGCGCGGTGGCGACCGGCACAGGGTTCTCTTCTAGGGCGGGTTCCATCAACTCAAAGTATGCTGGACCTCCAGCGTTCCAGGGACTTGGCTTCCCCGTTTGCAGAAAATCCAATGATCCAGCTTCCAACACGCGCACCCTTCGATAGCTCAGCTGGTAGAGCGGAGGACTGTAGGTTGGATAGTTATCTGTGGACATCCTTAGGTCGCTGGTTCGATTCCGGCTCGAAGGAAATGCGAGATACTTTTGCACGCAATGCCACCTGGTGCCTGGTCAAAGACCCTGCAGTCTCCAACTAGTATCCAACCACACTCTCCCAGTCAAAACCCAGAGAAACCGGCCGTGATCACCTGGCTTTCCACACCTGTACTGTGGCCAGGAAACACGCCCGCAAGCCCACTCATTCTCCCCATAGTCCAGGGACCTGCACTCTTCAGCGCAAAGTGCCCCTTGCTTCTGCTTTGTGACCCAGTCAGCCCCTCCCCCCCCACACCCTTCACACCCCCACCTTCCAGAGCTCTTTCACTTTTATTCACAGACTGCTCTGGGTCCTAAGGGCCACCCAGCAACACTGTACTCACTGTTGATAGATCTCTCAATCTATCAAACTAGTGGGTCCACCATCAAGTCCCAGAAGGTCAAGCCTACTGGAAGAGAAAAGGGTCAGAGGAACTGTGACATCCTCAGAAAAAAACATGCTGTCTATGCTCTGTCTCTGTCTCTCTGTCTTTCTTTCTCTCTCTCTCACTCTATTTCTCTGTTTCTCTCGTTATCTCCTGCTTGTAATGTATAGATGTATACAGACAGAAAATGTTCATTTTTGTTTTGTCTATTTGTGGGAAAGAGCTGCCACCCTGAGATTTTCTTAAGGAACAGAGCTTCCACTGGCTCCATAATGTTTTCCTTCAGGTTGAGAGCAAGAGTATGTCCCCTTCCCACATACACCAAACCTCACATTTCCTGAGCCTTCACACCCTTTAATGTTGCTATAGCAGCCTTTGGGCTCCTGCTGGAAGAAGAAAGGTATCTTCCACTCAGTTCAAAGTCTGCAAAAACACCTACACCAAGTGTCTTGCTAGTTGTGAGGGTGTGGGAGAGGGAAAGAGAGCATAAAAGGGCAGACTTGGAAAGAACTTCAGTGACCTGGGAGAGTTGGGGGCTGTTGGATCCATGGCAGGGGGCAGAATTGAAGCGTGGGTGGCAGCTGCCACCCTGCAGAGGCACACAAGTTCACCTCCTTAGGCCACTGGCTTGTTGCAGCTGAGCAGCAGGCTAACTTTTGTCTGGGGGCTCTGGAGGCACAGTTGGAAGGTTGAGCTTCTACAAGAGGAAGATTGCTAGGCACAATCTGAGAGCATGAAGCAGGAAATGGGCTTGACTTTCACCAACCAACTAGGGCTTCACCTCTGGGAAGATGAAGTGGGTTCATCAAAGTATGGGCCAGAGAGGAACCACAATGCCTGACCCTGGTCTCATCCTATGCTCTGGGAAAAAAATCTCCGGACACTTGATGTACAAGATGAAAGTTATCACAGAGAGCACTCCAAGCAAAACAGTGATGGAAATTTGGTTCTCAGAGGGCTTCTAGGAACCCGGTGGCCATTCTTCCCTACCCAATGGGCATAACTGCTTTTTCACTCTGTGTCTCAAACTGGAGACTACACATGTCTTCCTCTCCTAGAAAGCAGCTCCTGTTCTCTGCCTACAACCTATTCCCCACCTCCACTTCTCTTCTCTGCTGTGTCAGCCTTTCCAGCCTCCCACTGCTAATGGAAAGGGGCAGAGCTGTGGACTCACCAGGGCCCCAGCAACATTCTGTAGCTCTGCAGCCACAGAGAGATCCCAGCCTCGAATGACATTACTGCAGAGATCAGCAAACAGAGACCAAAGTAGAACCTTTGGTCTATACTGAATATGTCCATGATGAGATGTGGTGGTACCAGGTTTTTTGGAACCTAGGCTTGGTGCTTTGAAGGAAAAAGCAGAGGTGAGCCATTGAGTGGTGTTCAGTCATCAGCAAGTGTGGGTGATCCCTGACCCTAACTTTTCCCCTGTAAACTCAGTAAAAGGTGGATCCTTTGGGTTTGGCTTGCTGTGCCACTGGTACCTGTTTCACTGTTTGTGTGGGTGACGAGTGATCTTGGGATAGTGGACACACACCATATAGGATCTAAAACCTCGGTAACAATTTGGGGCCTAGGTAAGGGGTCCAAAGCTCACCTTGTGTCCTCTGTTGACCCCTTTCCCTTTCCAGGAGCCCCTACTTCAGAAAGCAGCAGCCTCTGGCAAAGAATTCTTGGTCAGTTTGCAGAGAGGTGGATCGAGCTTTTAGGCTGGCCCTTGGGGTTAGAGGTAGTGAGTATCACATGGTGATCTGTGAGACCCTGGCCCTGGTCTCTCCCCCACCTATCTTTTTTTTTTTTTTTTTTAAATACGGTTTCTGTTGCCCAGGCTAGAGTGCAGTGGCAAAATCACAGCTCACTGCAGCCTTGAACTCCTGGGCTCAAATGATCCTCCCACCTCAGCCTCCTGAGTGGCTAGGCTCACAGGTGCAGGCCACCACACCCGGATAACTTAATAGTTTTATTTTGTAGAGACTGCTTCTCCCTATGTTGCCCAGGCTGATCTCGAACTCCTGGGCTCAGGCGCCCATCCTGCCTCGGCCCCACTCAAGTGCTGGGATTGCAGCGGGAGCCACCATGTCCAACTTCCACTTATCTTCCTGTGTTCCCTCCTGGTCTTCCCATTATGCCTCAATATGCCAAAAAGTGAGCATAGGATACTGTGGGTAGAAGGGCTGACCACATCGAGAGGAGTGTGTTTGGGGTGGTGGGAAGTAGAGGCCAGGCTGATAGGGTAGTGCCCCTTTAGGGTCTTCCACCAGACCCTGACACTGGGCTGGGGTTGGAAGCTGCTTACACTGCGCCCATGTGGTCCCCTTTCCTCCTCCAGTGACCCCTCCTCCTCCACTGGACCCACCCATTAATCTCACCAACCCCTCTGCACTCACCGTCTTACCTCACTTTCCCTCTGGCCATTAAGGACTGTCATCCTCACATGTAGAAAAAGCGATGCTCAGGGAAAAGAAAGCCACAGGTGAGAGCTCCTCCTAGTGGATCGTGGCTATCAGCACCTGAGAGACGCCAGGCACCCTCGCCCAGAGGATTTGCTAAGCCGGGAAAGGAGCATGATGGAGACCCGAGCAGGGTTCTCTTTCAAGTCCGGTTCCAATTAACTCAACAACTATTGGATCTCCAGCATTTCAGGAACTTGGCTTCCTCCACTTGCAGAAAGCCCAATGACCCAGCCTCAGCAGTGTGTTCTCTTTGATAGCTCAACTGGTAGAGTGGAGGACTGTGGACTGCATAGATGTCTGTGGACATCCTTAGGTCACTGGTTCGATTCTAGCTCTGCTTTTGCATGCAAGGCTGCCTGAAGATCTTGCAGCCTTCAAGTCACAACTACACTTTCCCAGGGAAAACCCAGCAAAATCCTGCCTTTCCTCATCACACCCCTGGGAGCCTACTCATTCTTCCCAAACAGGGACTCGGGGCTCATAGTCTTCAGTGCAAAACAGTACCCCTTGCCTTGTGACCCAGCCAAACACGCATTTCTGCACCCATCATCCTATGCCTTTCCACTTGTATTTACAAAGTGCCCACCCATCGCCCAGTCCCAGATTCCTCAAGCTTCACCTTTCCTGAGCCTTCACAACTTTATATGTTGGTACAGCCAAGTTTGTCTACTGCTGGAAAGGTAAGGCTGTCTAATGCTTAGTTCAAAGTCTGCAAAAACACCTGCACCAAGTGCTCTGCTACTTGAGAGGGCAAGGGAAAGGGAGTACAAAAGAAGTGGACTTCAAAACAGCTTCAGTGATCCGGGGAGTTAGGGGCTATGAGGTCCATGGCAGAAAGCAGAAGTAGACCTTGAGTGACGGCTGTCATTATACAGAGGCACATGAATTTGCCTCCTTAGACAGGCCACTGCCTGGTGAGTCTGAGCAGTTTGGAACTTTTGCTCTGGGACGTAGAGGCACAGTTTCCTTCTCCTAATCCCAAGAAAAATGTGCTGAGGCCCAGTCAGAGAGAATGGAGTCAGAAATGGACTGGGCTTCATCAACCAAATGAAGCTTCACCTCTGCGGAGTTGGAGTGGGTTTGGTGGGTATATGGCAGAGAAGAAAGCCAATGAGCATCTGCTGGTCTCATCACAGGATCTTGGAAAAAGCTTCCAGATGTCTGATGTAAAGGAGCAATCCATCATACAGAGCATTCCAAACTGAATGGCCCGGGAAAGCATGGCCTTCTGAAGCTTGCTTAGGACTGGCTTATCCCCATCTGCTACCTGCTGGGTCCTCACGAGCTGTTTAATTGTGCCTCTCAAACTGGATACTGCATATATATTTTTCATGTGAAATCAGCTCCTGGTCTCCCCCCACTGCCTATTCTCCTACACGTCACCCCCAACTGTGTCAACCTTTCCTTCTTCTTTGGTGTCGCCAGTGCTCTGGGACGATTCTATGGTTCTGGAGCCACAGAGAGACCCCAGCCTCCAATGACACCAAAGGCAGAGACGAGCTAACAAGGAGGGACCAAAGGTAGCACCTCAGGCCTTCACTTGATGTATTCCTGATGGGGCATGGAGTCACCAGATCCCTTGGAACCTTTGTTTAGTGCTTTGGGGGAAAAACCAGAGGTGAGCCAACAAATGGGTTAGGTGGCAGTCACAAGTGAGGGTGAGCCTTGGTGCCCACTCTTCCCAGCTGTGCCATGGCAGAGAGTAGCAGGAGGTGCTGTAAGGATCCTCACCCTCGGAGACACACACCCACTTGCCATAAGACAGGCAGTGGACATAAACTCAGTGGAGGCTAGGTCCCTTGGGTGTGGCTTCCTGTGCCTCCTGTAGGTGTCCTGCTGCAGGGTGCGTGTCTCCGTGGTCTTGGAGTGGTGGGCACACAACAGATGGGGATCTGAAACTTTTGTCAAAGATGTGGGGGTCAGGATAAGGAGTCCGAAACTCACAATTCTGTCCTCTACCTGGCTTCTTGTTTTTCAAGGAAACCCACAGAATTTTGCTCTACTTCAGAAATCGGCACCTTCTGATTGGAATTCTTGGTCTGTTTGCAGAAGAGGATATCTCACATGTGCATCTGCAAGCCTGGGAGAGATTTCCTCACCTCACTTCCCAGTGCACCTCAATGAGCCAAAATGTGAGCATAGACTACTATAAGAAGGGCGGGGCAGCTGGGGAGGAGGGCCTTGTGCGTGTGGTGGGGGAGGGAGGAGAGCGGCCACACTGTGCCTATTAGGGACCTGCACCAGACCCTGAGGTTGGGCTGGGGTTGTCAGCTGCCTATCCAGCACCAATTAGGATTCTCCTCTTTTCCTCCTCCAGCGTCCTCTCCCCTACTAGACCCACCCAACCATCTTGCCAATCCCTGTGCCCTCTCTGACTTACCTTCTCCATTTCTCTCAAGCCACTGGGAGCTGTCATTCTCACCTGTAGAAAGGGGGCTGCTCAGGGAAAGGAAGGGTGTCACAGATGAGCGCTCCTCCTGGTGGATGGCGCCTATCGGCGCCCGAGAGACGCCAGGCATCCTCCCTCAGAGGATTTGCTCAGCCTGGAAGAGGCGCGGTGGTGACCGGCGCAGAGTTCTCTTCCAAGGTGGATTCCAGCTACTCGACGCATGTTGGACCTCAAGCATTCAGGGATGTGGAAGCTCTTGTTTGCAGAAAGTCCAATGACCCAGCTTTGATAGCGTGCACCCTTCGGTAGCTCAGCTGGTAGAGCGGAGGACTGTAGATTGTACGGACATTTGTGGATATCCTTAGGTCGCTGGTTCGATTCCGGCTCGAAGGAAGTGTCTGACACTTTTGCACTCGATGCTGCCTGGCCGCACCTGTGCGTAGTTAAAAGCCCTGCAGCTTCCAAGTCGTAACCACGCTCTTCCAGGCAGAACACCCTCGAAGTCTTTCCTGATCACCTAGCTTCCCACGCCTTGCTTCTGCTTTGTGACCCCACCAATCCCCCACTCTTCGTGCTGCCAAAGCTGGGCCATTGGACTTTCTGCAAGAAACATAAGACCTGACCTCGAACTGCAACATATTCCAAACCTTACTGGGTAAAAGGACAGTGGGTAAATGTCAGTCTTTTTCAGATGGAAGCCGAGAGGCGTAATCCTTTCAAGTCCACCCTTTGCCTGCCAGTCGCACATTATAAACAAACTGAAATACCTTGCGACATTCTGAGGCAGTCTCCTTGTTTGATATCAGTGCCTCCTCAAGTCAAAATTATTGAGCACTTTAAAGATAAACATTCTCTAAAAGAGGAGAGGGTGGAGTCATAGAGGCTGGTAGCCGAAATAAATAACATGGTGACTCAGCCTTCTCAGGATCCAAAGACACTCCCTTTTTTTTTTTTTTTTTTTTAATAAGGCAGAAGAACAGCATCTGAGGAAGTCATGCGTAGGATGAAAGCCTAAAAACAAGCAGTTTCTTACTAGGCATAGCTCCTTGTTTTCCCATGTTGCAGTCTCACAGTCTTTCAGATAATAAGGATAATAATGAATTTGAGTCACAAAAAGGGCAAGTGAGTTCCTGCCTCTGTCTTACAGCATGACCCACGATCAATGGGAGGTCAACACTGTCCCAGTAGATGTATTCTTTTCACAGGTGAGATTTCTCTTCCTCTAGCTTTAGTATTTTACTGAAAATGTTGGAGAGCCAGAAATGGCACCTCTGAAGTAACCAGCTTAATCAGTTTCATTTTCTCCACTCCCACCCAGACTCTTTTACTCAGCCAAAATGTACCATGTTTCCTGGGCCTACAAACACAAGGTGATAACAGGTGCTTACTCTGCCTTGATCTCTCTGCCTCCTCTTTTGTCAATCTTCTCATTCTCTGTTACTCAAGGCAGGATCATCTTTTACCAGAACCTTTTCCTAACTCCCCATGTCTTAATCTGGTTCTCCTCCTCTTTGTCTCTGATACTCCCTGGTTACTACATCTTCCCATCACTCTATACTGATATTATGCATTAATATCTCTATCAGGAGTGACAGGAGTGGGCTCTTTGAAATCTGGGACAATGTCATATTCGTTTTGGTATCATCAGTGTCTTGCACAGCACCCTGCACAGAGTAGGCACCTGGAATCTGATTATTTACTGTCCATGAGGTATTTCAACACCAGATCAAGAGAGATGAGAGCGCTGAATAAATCATTACATCCTGGAATAATGACTAGAGACCACTTTATTGGAACACAGAAAAGTCTCACAATTTCTTCTGAGATGAAAACCAGAGGTGACATACTCCATGTAACAGCCCAGTAAGGTTTCTGTGATAAAAAGCAAATGAAGAAGCTTCTGAGAATTGTAAAATTGGATATTCACATCAACTCTATCACCAAGGAAATCTGAAAGTTGAAAAAATATACAAAAGCATCTGCTTGATGACATTGGATAGAAAATAAAAATGGGAAGAGTTAGCTAAAATCTGGGAGAGGTAGTAAACCAGAGTGGTCGTAATGAGAAAGTCACCACATATGTGTAAATAACTCAAATAAAGCCAGTATGAATTTTATAATAAAAGCAGACAAGGACACTAAAAGAAAGAATTATTATAAGTCAATCTCATTTACTAACATTAATATAAAAATTCTAAACAAAAATTTGCAACCCATATAGACCCACATACAAAAAAAATTATGTATCCGACAAAATTGGAGCCACTGGATGAAGGTAGGATTGATTTAACATTAGAAACTTCAGTGTAATTCACTCTCCTAACAGACCAATTGAGAAAAATAATAAGACTACCTTAATAGATACAGAAAATACATTTAGTAATTTCAATGTCTTTTGTAATAAAACAAAATAAAATGTATTCACAGACTAGGAAAATAAGGCAATTTACTTAGCTTGGTGAAATGTACCAAAAAAGTCTCATTGCTCACTGTATATCCATATGATATGGTTTACCTGTGTCCACACTCAAATCCCATCTTGAATTGTAGTTCCCATAATCCCCCACGTGTTGTGGAAGGGACCCGGTGGGAGGTAATTGAATCAAGGGGGCGGTTTCCGTTATGCTGCTGTTCTCCTGAGAGTCAATAAGTTCTTACAAGATCTGATGGTTTTATAAGGGACTTTTCCCCCTTTTGCTGGGCACTTCTCTGTCCTGCTTCCCTATGAAGAAAGGATGTATTTGCTTCCCCTTCCACTATAATTGCAAGTTTCCTGAGGCTTCCCCAGCTATGCTGAACTGTGAGTCAATTAAACCTCTTTTCTTTATAAATTACCAGTCTCTGGTATGTCTTAATTAGCTACATGAGAATGAATGAACTAATACAGCATATCACACAGCATGTTTAATGGTGAAATGGTCTTAGATTTCTGTTTGAGATTGAAACAAGCTTCAGGTGCCTGACTGACACCTCATTCCTATTTTTTTGTTGTTTGGTTTTTTTGGAGAGTCTCGCTGTGTCCTCCCCCCACACACCCCCATTCTGGCTGGAGTGCAGCGGAGCAATCTCTGCTCACTGCAACCTCCACCTCCCGGGTTCAAGAGATTTTCCTGCCTCAGCTCCCACATAGCTGGAATTACAGGCGCCCACCACCACACCCGGCTAATTTTTGTATTTCTAGTAGTAGTGGGGTTTCACCATGTTGGCCAAGCTGGTCTCGAACTCCTAACCTCAAGTGATCCACCTGCCTCAGCCTCCCAGAGTGCTGGGATTACAGGCAAGAGCCACAGCGCCTGGCCCTCATTCCCGTTAAATATTATCCTGAATTAGAATAAATACAAATGAAGAAGTAAGTGTACAAAAAGAGAACTTAAAGAACTGTACAATTATCTTATTAGAAATAAATTATTTTGGTAAATTCGGAGCACCAAATGTCAACATGCAAAGATCAGCTGTATTTCTTTTTCTTTTATTTCCTTTGATTTTCCATATTTGTGTACTTTCAAAAGGATCAGCTATATTTCTATATGTCATAATCAACTAATTAGAATGTTCACTTTTTAAAAGGTTACCTCTATAATACCATTAAATAATTAAATGCCTAGAAACACATCTCTTAAAATGTACGAAATATCAAGGCCAAAAGTACAAAATGTTATTGGAGAAGTAGTGAAAAACTACATAAATGGAAAGACAGTCCGTGTTTATTTTTTTGGCATGTATATGCTCATTTGTTTCAGCACTGTTTATTAGAAAGACTATCCTTTCTCCATTGAATCATGAGCAAAGATGCCTACTTGGTCAAAGATCGGTTCACTCTATTTGTGTGGTCTGTTTCTGAGTTCTCTGTTCTGTTTCACTGATCTGTTTGTGTATTTTTTTGCCAATATCATACTGCCTTGATCACTCCAGCTTTATGGTAAGTCTTGAAGTCAGGTAGTGTCAGTCCTCTGACTTTGTTCCTCAGTATTGGGTGAAATATTCTGGGCTTTTGCCTTGCCATATGAACTTTAGAATCAGTTTGTTGATTTTGATGGCAGAAAACAATTTTGCTAAACTTTTTGTTGGGATTATGTTGAATCTGTAGATCAAGTTGGGAAGAACTGACATTGTAACAATATTGAATCTTCCTGTTCATGAACATAAAATATTTCTTCGTTTATTTCTATCTTTTATACTTCTTTCATCAGCATTTTATAGTTTTTCTAATATAAACCTCATACATATTTTGTTAGAATTATACTCAAGTATTTTAATTTTTGGTGCTAATGCCAATTGAATGATGTTTTAAATTTCAAGTTCCAACTGTTCCTTGCTGGCATATAGGAAAGAGTTGACTTTTGTTTATTAGCCTTTTATCCTGAAACCCTGTTATAATCACTTATTAGTTACTAGAGGGTTTTTGTGATCAATTCTTTCAGATTTTCTATAGACAGTTGTGCCATTGGTGAACAAAGACAGCCTGGCTAACATAGAGAAACCCTATCTCTACTAAAAATACAAACATTAACTGGTCATGGTGGCACATGCCTGTAATCCCAGCTACTCGGTAGGTTGAGGCAGGAAAGTCGCTTGAACCTAGGAGGCAGAGGCTGCAATGAGCTGAGATCATGCCACTGCACTCCAGCTTGGGTGACAGAGGGAGATTCTGCCTCAAAAATAAACAAAAACAAACAAACAAAAAAATAACAAGAAAGTCCTCATTCTGGACTGTGATTCTGTGTCTATGTGTGTGTTGCTATATTGCTTCCACTCCTTCTGAACCAGAAGGCAGGTTGTTGCTGAGAAGGTTAAGTTCCTTTTTGAGTGGGTAGCTCATTATACTTTAACATTTTCTGGCTCTAAGTAGCCTAAATGGTATTTGACATTCTTCAGTGGCTGGCTGGTTAATTTTGTGGAACTAGAATTTTCATATTCAGGGAAGTATTTCTCACCTTTATTAATTTTTCACTGGGAAAATAATATTCTAAAAATTTACATTGTCTTGAAATAGATACTTGATTTTCACTACATATTTCTGAGGCTTTTTATTATGAAAAATTTCAAACATATTAAAAATAGAGAGAATTGTATAATGAATCACATTTATAATGGACATATAGCTCCATGAAGTACCAGTTCATGGTCAAGAAAGTTTTATCTATATCCCTCACTTTATTTTGAAGAAAATTCCAGATATCATATCATTTTGCTCTAGCTCATTTTTATTTACAAAATGTCAATTAGATTTTTTGTTACAATTTCTACTACAACAGGATTTTTACTAGTAAGGAAAATTGAACCAAAAGAGATATTAAACAATAATTAAAGCAGACATGTAATTCAAGAATGTTGCAACTCATTCATCCAATAGATGTGTCATTCTAGTAGTCTTCTTGGTTTATACATTTTCTCTTGTTCTCTATGTTCTGACAGGGAGAGTTTTCCAGGGAAAAACAAGAAACAAGGTGCAGAACAGTGTAAGAAAGTCTCAAGTAAATAAATAAACATTTTGTCATTTCCTCATTTATACAAAAAAACACTGAAAGGAGACCAATGAAATAATGAAAATGGTTAATTGGGGGGGCGGGATGGGGTGAAAAGGAATGTGGGGGACTAGAACTGTTAAATTTATACATTTTTAGTTTTGAACCATGTGAATATGCTTTAAAAATAAATACAATTTTTTCTTCTAACATGGTTTGCTTTCATGTTAACAAACTAGGAAATTCCTATGACCAATTCAGTTTGAAAGTACTTTAAGCAGAAGGTTGCGGTGACTGATGCCTGTAATCCCAGCCCTTTGGGAGGCTGAGGCAGGTGGATCACTTGAGGCTAGGAGTTGAGACCAGCCTGGCCAACATGGTGAAACCCTGTCTCTACTAAAACTACAAAAGTAGCTGGGTGTGGTGGCAGACACCTGTAATCCCAGCAACTCAGGAAGCTGAGGCAGGAGAATCACTTGAACCTGGGAGGCAGAGATTGCAGTGAGCCAAGATCATGCCATTACACTCTAGCCTGGGCGACAGAGCAAAATGCCATCTCAAAAACAACCAAACCAAAACAAACAAACAAACAAAAAATGAAAGAAAGAAAAAGTACTATAAGCTAAATACAAAAGCCAATATCAACTGGGCACATAGTTTTTTTGTTGTTTTTTGTTTTTGACACAGTCTTGTTCTGTTGCCCAGGCTGGAGTGTAGTAGCACTATCTTGGCTCACTGCAACCTCCACTTTGCAGGCTCAAGCCATCCTCCCACCTCAGTCTCCCCAGTACCTGGGACCACAGGTGTGCACCACCATGCCCAGCTAATTTTTACACTTTTAGTAGAGATGATGTTTTGCCATGTTGGCCAGGCTGATCTCGAACAACTGGCCTCAAGTGATCTGCCCACCCGGGCCTCCCAAAGTGCTGGGATTACAGACCTGAGCCATCGCGCCCAACCTGTGTTGTTTGTTTGTTTGCTTGTTTTAAAGAAGTTACCTGTCTTTGATCTCATCTATTTCTGTAGTTTCTTTTTCTTTTTATTTTATTTTATTTATTTATTTTTTTAAAGATGGGGTTTCACCATGATGGCCAGGCTGGTCTTGAACTCCTGACCTCAGGTGATCCACCCACCTTGGCCTCCCAAAGTGCTAGGATTACAGGCGTGAGCCACCGCACCCGACCTTCTGTAGTTTCTTTAGTCCTTAAGATCTGATTAAGGTTTAAAAACATGTGTGACTTAAGTGTGCTTTACTAGTTCTTGGACGTCATGGGTCTCTTTTCAGACCCTTCTTCCCTCAGCTCAACAAACAGGAGTTGCAGTTTCTAGTTTAGTTTTTTGCTATTGTTTGGCTTAGCTCAGCCAGTTTCTCCCAGTCTTTGCTCTCACTCCTTTAGAATCTAGTTATGACACTTCTCATGCCTCATCCATGCTTCCATTTAGATATTTTCTTTTTTTGAGGAAGGAGTATGTCTAGAAAGAATGTAATTCAGCTAAACTAAATCCCAGGAGCCCTGTGTACTCTTCCTCTCAGTTCAGAACTTAATTGGTGCTTATCTGACAAGGGCAGCTGCCCCTCAAGTCTGGGGTTCAGAGCAGTCTAGTTCACATACCATTTACCAAGCCCCTAATATGTGCCAGGCACTGTGACTGGTGCTAGAAACACAGAAAGAAAATATTCTTGCTGTAGGAATTTAGAGTCTAGCAGGGGATACAGACAGAAAAGCAACATTATAATACAATGGATTACATATTACTACGGAGGTAAATATAACCTACCATACGTCAGGCTGGAGAGTGGGTAGGGTAGTAAGACTGAGGATGGCGGGTAGGGGAAGCTGTCTCAGAAGACCGGATATGCACTGTACTAAACTGAGTCTTAGGACATGAGTAGAAAAAGTCAAGATTTTAGTCAGGGGCATAGAATGGACACAAATGGAAAAAACATGAACACTGGCCCAGAATTCTGAATGTTTGGGTATGTGGAATATATATATTACCACTAGGAGGTAAGGTGCAAGGCTGAGAGAAGCAGTAGAATTTACCAGAGATGAAATAGGGAAATGTCCCTTATCTTATCAAGCCCATGGGGCTCCCATCATTTCCTAACCCTGAAGCCAGGGGAGGGATTCCCAATTCATTTTAAGTCATCAGGGAGAAAACACAATGTCTGTGTTACTTGGGATATAAACACTTCCCCTGGGTGTCATGCAGGAGAAAGGTAGATGATGGTCATAGCCTTCCATGTCGGTCAAGCTCCATCCTCTCCTTCATTCTCATTGTTAATGCTCCTAAACTTTTGCAGTGACCTGGCTTGATGTAGTTGACAGACAAATGCAGAAATATTCCTAATCACCCTTTCTTGAACGAAGGGTCAGCTGGGTTTTTTGTTGTTGTTGTCTGTTTGTTTTTAAAACAGAGTCTAGGAAATTAGACTCTATTTAAATTTTTGTTTGTTTGTTTTTTAAACAGAGTCTGAATGGCAAATCTCCCGTGTCTTTTAGGAATTTTTCTTTCTTTCTTTCTCTATCTTCTTACTTTCTTACCACCTGTTTAACCTGTCTCCAAAAAGCACTGCTGCTTGCTGGGCTCCTGATGTCCAGATTAGTCCTCATCTAAAGACATCTCCATTAGAAACTAAAGTTATGCACAAAGGATCCCACCCTTCAGTAGAGAGATTAGTTGGAAACCAGTGACTTCAGCCTTCTCCCTCCCTGCCCTCAAGCTAATACCAGAAGCCTGGGAAGGTAGGGGTCTAAAAGAAGAAAACTGATACTTTGTACAAAAGTCCCATTAGCAAAAAAGTAAAGACATGGCTTCAAGTGGAACATTTTCCCACAACTAGAGATGAAACAAACTACGTTAGTGTGCTAAGTCTTTGCAAAGATAGGAGGTAAATGGTGTAGCCCCTCTCTATGTGCCCCTAGCCTTCTAGCCCCACGTTGTTTTTGTAGTAACATTTCTTGTGAGATAATTGTCTGTCATTTGTGAGATAATTGAGATAATTGTCTTTCACTGGAATTATGCCTGCTGAAATCTAAGACAGTGGTCACATTGCGGAAGACATTCTTTCTACAGGGAGGGAAGGGTGGGTCCTGACAGCTGACTTAACGCATGGCCATAAGAAGGGCAGCATGACGCATCCTCCTTAGGATTAGAAAGCCACCTTGTTCACATGGCAGAACGACAACATCTGAGGAAATAAACCAGAGAGGAAAGCCCAAGAGAAGAAGGAGATTATCCAATTTCTCCTTCTTTTCCCAAGTGCTTTGCCTATCCTCCCCAACTCCAAGGATATGAGCCTATTGTCAGCTTTACGGTACACGGTGTGGGAAGGACGCCCAGATGGAGCAGGACCCTGAATCATAAAAAGGGGAAAAATTTTTTTTCAGAGTGACCCTGCCCTCATGGAGACAACAAGGACATTCAGGAGGAGGTAGGAGGAATTCCTTCCATATTCAGAGTTGAGAATTCATCCTCCTGTCACTTAAGATATAGCTTAGGTTCAGCTCAGTGGTGGATTTTCACAGGGAGGAACAGAGTAACAGACAGAGTTCCCTTTGAGGTGACCAGTCTCATCTCTTTACATTTCCACCCCTTATGTTCTGTGCTGTGGCCCAAAGGTACTGTGTTTAAACGCTGCTCTTTTCATTGAAGATGCTTCCTTCTCTCTATCTAATACATACTCATTTTCTAGTATTTATTTCAGGCATTGCCTTTCTCCAGAATACTGCCTGTCTCTCTAAGTTTCAGTTTGGTTCCTTTTCCGTTTCCCTTTGGTACCTTATACTTCCCTGCAACATTCCACCTGTCACACATCTTAATTTTTCTGTCATTCTTAGTGGGCAGTGAGGGTAGTGACAATGTCTTCTATCTCTGAATCTCCAAGTACAGCAGCATCTGGTACATAATAAATATGAAGCAAAAGTTGAAAGACTTTACTGACAACAGGCAATTTCTATAGAAGCTGGAGGGAGGGGGAGGCTCTGAATGAATTCTCAGGGGAGAAAGACCACAGTACTGCTTTAACCTAGAGAAAATGTCCACACATTTTCCTGTTTGGACCTGCCGGACCCACAGGAGAGAAACTGAAAGTAAAGAGCCTAATGCTTGCTGAGAACAAAGACTGTTGGGGTGTGCTAGAGAACAACAGAGTCTCACTCTTGTCGCCCAGGCTGGAGTGCAATGGCTTATCTTGGCTGACTGCAACCTCTGCCTCCCAGATTCAAACAATTCTCCTGCTTCAACCTCCGGCGTAGCTGGGATTACAGACGTCCACCACCACACCTGGCTAATTGTTTTTTTAGTTTTAGTAGAGACTGGGTTTCACCATGTAGGCCAGGCTGGTCTCGAACTCCTAACCTCAGGTGATCCACCTGCCTCAGCCTCCCAAAATGCTGGGATTACAGGTGTGAGCCGCTGTGCTCAGTCTCAGACTAAGAGTTTTTAAGGATTCTGGGTGGGAGAGTTTATCAGAGGCTTAAACTGCTTCTCTGTCTCTTTGTTATGCTTATCTAAGAGGGAGAGTTGTGTGTCTGTTCCCACACATCTTTCTGCAGCTGCAGGCATATCCGCGAGCCTGCATTTAGCTTCCCTATCTTAGTGCACCTGAAGGGAAAGGAATGTGCTTATTAACTGTTTTACTGGGGCCCATTGTATGAAGATGAAGTTTGGCGGTTACCCAAGAATTCCCCCCCGCCTTCCTCTGTGCCCTAGCTGTCTTGTGTGTTTTACTGTCTACTCTTTCTGGCTGCTTGTAATTAGAAGAGAAGTGATTTATTTGAAATGCATGAGGCTAGAAAAGGAGCTGGAACTTGAACTGATGGTGTTTGTCTGAGATTACGGTGCTTCTGCTCTGTCAAAAGGAAATAAAGATTCTCCTGATACCTGAGGCATTTTTAAACAAGCTTTCTGAATATAATTGACTTGATTTTTCTAACTGGTGATGGTCCTCAGAACTGGGAGGATGTGAATAAAAAAATAAGAACATCATTTTTTATTTTATTAATAGTCAGAAATTCACAATTTTGGCTCTGACAAATTATCTAATAGAGCCCGAGTTTGTGAAATGGCCATGGATTGGTGGTTCAACAGGATAAATGTGGGCTTTTTTCAGTCTTATTCCCCAAAATACTTAACTAGAAGTTGACATTAAGTGAGCAGTTATGGAAAACTGACTGATTCAATGTATCAATATAGTTTATTCCTATTCTTTTTTTTTTTTCACACGGCACAACTTGCTTTAGAAATGCAAATTCTTTGTAGTAATCTGAGCTGATTTAGACCCTCTGGTTGTTGGAAAGATTCTTCATGAAAAGGTTTTTTTTTTTTTTTTTTGAGACAGAGTCTCTCTCTGTTGCCCAGACTGGAGTACAATAGCACGCTCTCGGCTCACGCAACCTCTGCCTCCCAGGTTCAAGCAATTCTCCTGCCTCAGCCTCCCAACTAGATGGGATTATAGGTGTGCACCACCACGCCCAGCTTATTTTTGTATTTTTAAGTAGAGGCCGGGTTTCACCATGCTGGTCAGGCTGGTCTCGAACCACTGATCTCGTGATCTGCCCGCCTTGGCCTCCCAAAGTGCTGGGATTACAGGCGTGAGCCACCGTGCCCGACTGGTAATTTTTTTTTTCTTTTTTTTTGAGACAGAGTCTCTGTGCCAGTGCAGTGGAGTGCAGTGGTGCGATCTCGGCTCACTGCAGCCTCTGCCTCCCGGGTTCAGGTGATTCTCCTGCCTCAGCCTTCTGAGTAGCTGGGACTACAGCTGCGCGCCACCACACCCGGCTAATTTTTGTATTTTTAGTAGAGACAAAGTTTCGCCATATTGGCCAGGCTGGTCTCGAACTCCTGACCTCAAGTGATCCACCCACCTCAGCCTCCCAAAGACCTGGGATTACAGGTGTGAACCACTGCACCCTGCCAGAAAGGGTAATTTTATGTAATTTCATTAGGTATACCGATGGCCTAGATTCCTGTGACTCACTGTACAGTTGGACAGTTAAAATACAAATTGATAATCTTCCAAGGGTAATGGCAAGCCAAGCCTAGATATTGGTGTCCTAACTTATAGCCAGGGGCTTTCCTCTGCCACGTAATTTTTAAGTTAAGTGCTAGAAAACTCTTTTTTTTTTTAAACAGTCTCACTCCGTCACCCAGGCGAGAGTGCAGAGGCACAATCTTGGCTCACTACAACCTCCGCCTCTCGGGTTCAAGCGGTTCTCCTGCCTCAGCCTCCTGAGTAGCTGGGATTACAGGCACCCACCACTATGCCTCGCTAATTTTTTGTATTTTTAGTAGAGACAGGGTTTCACCGTGTTGGCTAAGCTGATCTCAATCTCTTGACCTTGTGATCCGCCTGCCTCGGCCTCCCAAAGGGCTGGGATTACAGGTGTGAACCACCGCGCCCAGCACGAAACACTTAAATTCTTTGCATTATTATATCATTTGCTCCTTACAGCATTTCATGACTGAGGAGCACGAGAGGGTAAGTAAACTTGCCAAGGCTACTCAGCCAGTAAGTGGAGATGCAGGCATTTAAAACTAGGCAGTCTGACTCAAGTTCTGATCCGAGTTGAATGGCAACTGTATTCTTCACACTTTTTTCAGATATTTTTGCCCAACTCAGATGTTCAGTGATATTGCTATTACAATAATGAGGTCTCATTATTTAAGATCTGAGAACAGGAGATGTGAAGATGGAAGGGATGCTCCTGGCATTTTCATACCTACGTTTTGTTACCTTTATAGAAAATCTTCTCCAGCACTAAAATTAATCAGATAATGACCTTAAGTGCTTCAGATCATAACAGGACCTGCAATTAGAGAAACTGGGGATATGTGTGCCATACTATGATAAAGTACGTTTTAAGATTGTAAGGAGAGGACCTGCTCTCACCAGGATCGTTTTTGTTCTTGCACAGGTGGAAAAGATAATGACTCCTGATGGGAACCAGAGTAGTGATACGACAGAGTTCGTCCTGGCAGGGTTCCCAAATCTCAACAGCGCAAGAGTGCTATTATTTTCTGTGTTTCTTCTTGTCTATCTCCTGATTCTGACAGGCAATGTGTTGATTGTGGGGGTGGTAAGAGCTGATACTCGACTACAGACCCCCATGTATTTCTTTCTGGGTAACCTGTCCTGCCTAGAGATTCTGCTGGCTTCTGTCATCATTCCAAAGATGCTGAGCAATTTCCTCTCAAGGCAACACACTATTTCCTTTGCTGCATGTATCACCCAATTCTATTTCTACTTCTTTCTCGGGGCCTCCGAGTTCCTACTGTTGGCTGTCATGTCTGTGGATCGCTACTTAGCCATCTGTCATCCTCTGCGCTACCCCTTGCTCATGAGTGGGGCTGTGTGCTTCCGTGCGGCCTTGGCCTGCTGGGTGGGGGGCCTCGTCCCTGTGCTTGGTCCCACAGTGGCTGTGGCCTTGCTTCCTTTCTGTAAGGAGGGTGCTGTGGTGCAGCACTTCTTCTGTGACAGTGGCCCGCTGCTTCGCCTGGCATGCACAAACACCAAGAAGCTGGAGGAGACTGACTTTGTCCTGGCCTCCCTTGTCATTGTGTCCTCCTTGCTGATTACTGCTGTGTCCTACGGCCACATTGTCCTGGCTGTCCTCAGCATCCCCACTGCTTCAGGTCGTCAGAAGGCCTTCTCTACCTGTACCTCCCACTTGATAGTGGTGACCCTCTTCTATGGAAGTGCCATTTTTCTCTATGTGCGGCCATCACAGAGTGGCTCAGTGGACACTAACTGGGCAGTGACAGCAGTAACGACATTTGTGACACCACTGCTGAATCCATTCATCTATGCCTTACGTAATGAGCAAGTCAAGGAAGCTTTGAAGGACATGTTTAGGAAGGTAGTGGCAGACTTTTTAGGGAATCTTTTACTTGATAAGTGTCTCATTGAGAAAACAGTAAGGTGAAAATGAAGAGACTCAGTAACTAATCTTTTTTTTTTTTCAGAAACCAGCTCTTCCTACCTTTTTTTTTTTTTTGAGAAAGAGTCTCATTCTGTCGCCCAGCCTGAAGTACAATAGTGTGATCTCGGCTCACTGCAACCTCCACCTCCCAGGTTCAAGTGATTCTCCTGCCTCACCCTCCCAAGTAGCTGGGATTACAGGTGCCCACCACCACACCTGGCTAATTTTTGTATTTTTAGTAGAGACAGAGTTTTGCCACAATGGCCAGGCTGGTCTTGAACTCCTGGCATCAAGTGATTTCACCCACCTCAGCCTCCCAAAGTGCTGGGATCCACGCTGGGCCTTGTTGTCATTTTTAAAATAATATTTTAAAGTCCAAACATTCTCATTATCATGCTCCTTTCCATCATCATCATGGACATCACCAAAAGACTGAATTCTGGAACTACTAATGAATTCCAAGGTCATCAAGTCCACCCTTCTTCTCCTTCAGGCTAAATTTCTTGATTCTAGATTATACCTAATAATAATAATAATACATATTATTATTACTGACACATCATGATCAATATCATCACCACTTCCTAAGACTTTCCAACCTGTGAGTCTTAACCTAAGGATCCATGGTCAGGTAGGGAATCTAAGAATAGGTTTCAGAAAATTTATAAGCCTGCTAGTGTCTAAATTTTATGTGCTTGAACATATATGCATTTGTCTGGAAAGAGGAACCAAAGCTTTAATTCAACATTTAAATCCATGTGTGCCCTTGCCTCAAAAGTTAAAAACTGATTAAGAGTCTAAGTAGAACCTTCCAACTGCTTAGGCAAATCAAGAGTTTTAAGAAAAACTTGCTTATAGACATAAAAAGAAATAAAAATAGATTATCTATATATTTTCATGTACTTTTTAGAAAAAAACTACATTTACTACTAGATGAAAAAGAGGTTAAGCAAATTTAATAAAGGACTTAATTACTTCTCTATGGTAATTCCAGGTTCCTTTGGAAAAGCAGACCAATGAGAGATTTCATGAATAATGGCATTTACTGTATTTTTCTAGTGTGTACCTTATTACAATGATAAAGACCTCTCCACTAGACTTGTCACTGGATTATGTTTCTTTCATTTGTTCATCTGTTTACATTCTTATATCTGTTGTGTTAAATATTCTTCTGTTTTTAGTAAAATCAAGATTGGGATAAGGAGATTTAATACTAAAGAGTTAAGAATGCCACATGGGCCGGGCACAGTGGCTCATGCTTCTAATCCTAGCACTTTGGGAGGCCGAGGTGGGTGGATCACCTGAGGTCAAGAGTTTGTAGACCAGCCTGGCCAACATGGCGAAACCGTGTCTCTATTAAAAATACAAAAATTAGCTGTGTGTGGTGGTGGGCGCCTGTAATCCCAGCTACTCAGGAGGCTGAGGCAGGAGAATCGCTGAACCCAGGGGGCAGAGATTGCAGTGAGCCGAGATCGTGCCATTTCACTCCAGCCTGGGTGAAAAGGTACAAAATTCCATCTCAAAACAAAACAAAACAACCGCAAAAACAGAATGCTACATATTGTTTTATCTACCAAGAACCAAACTTTGTAGTAAATTTTATCTACTGTATCGAACATTTGAAAAGGGAATGGGGATTCTTATTCGTGGTGCCTTTGGAAATCTTGGAAACAAATATGTATTCATTAATTCATTCATTCATTCAACGAAGGTCTGTGAAGCATCTTTGTTGAACACTGTGATATACGAATATATGCTAAGATGAGCAAGAATAAATTGTTTCTAACCTCAAGCAGCTTGAACTTTAAAGGGGAGAATTGAGACAAATAATTTAAGGGTTCGCAAAGGACATTGGAGATCTTATAAAAATTGGTTTACCGCAGGGTACAGTGGCTCACTCCTATAATCCCAGCACTTTGGGAGGCCGAGGCAGGCAGATCAAGAGGTCAGGAGATTGAGACCATCCTGGCTAATACAGTGAAATCCTGTCTCTACTAAAAATACAAAAAATTTGCCTGGTGTGGTGGCACGAGCCTGTAGTCCCAGCTACTCGGGAGGCTGAGACAGGAGAATCACCTGAACCCAAGAGGCTGAGGTTGCAGTGAGCCGAGATTGTGCCGCTGCACTCCAGCTTGGGTAAGAGAGCAAGACTCTGTCTCAAAGAATAAAATAAATAAAATAAAATAAAAGTAAAGTAAATGTTTTACTTTGCCCAGATTGAGATGAATCTGGTGAAATTAGCCATTCCCCCTAGTATAAAAAATATATTGGTTTTATAGTACATTGACTAATCAAGTTGGTAATCATAGAGTTAACAGGAAAGCCACATGTATTGTCTAGAATTTCTATAAAAGTACCTTGACAAATGTCTTTATTCAAACTCTTATATGAAATAAATTTGCCTGAAATTTTGGTATGATGGTATGTGTACATTGAGTGTGCATATGAGTGTGTGCATGAGTATAACAGTGATAACTTCCGTGTGTATGAAAGTTTGTGATTAGGCTGGGCGTGGTGGCTCACACCTGTAATCTCAGAAATTTGGGAGGCCAAGGCAGGCGGATCACCTGAGGTCAGGAGTTCAAGACCAGCCTGGCCAACAAGGTGAAACCCTGTCTTTAAAAAAAAAAAAAAAGAAAGAAAGTTTGTGATTAAATAAAAGAAAAAATAAAAATCTGTTTATTGATGTTTATTTCTAAGCTTTCCTTTCTAAGATCTTACCTTCATTGACGTGAAATTTGTATTTTCTTTTTAAATAGACAGTTAAGACAGAATATACTTAATTTAGAAAAAGCATAAAATGCTTCTGTTTGCACCACTTCACATATAAAACTCTTAATAAAGCCAGGTGCAGTGGCTCATATCTATAATCCCAGCGGGTTGGGAAGCCAACAAGTGAGGATTCCTTGAGCGTAGGAGTTCGAGGCTGCAGTGAGCCATGGTCATGTCACTGCATTCCAGTCTGGGCCAGAGGGTAAGAACTTGTCTCAAAAATTAAATAAATAGGCCAAGCGCAGTGGCTCACACCTGTAATCCTAGCACTTTGGGAGGCCGAGGTGGGTGGATCACCTAAGGTCAGGAGTTTGAGACCAGCCTCATCCACATGGCGAAACCCCGTCTCTACTAAAAGTACAAAAAAATTAGCCGGGCCTGGTGGTGGGAGCCTGTAATCCCAGCTACTTGGGAGGCTGAGGCACGAGAATCACTGGAACCCAGAAGGCAGAGGCTGTGGTGAGCCAAGACCATGCCACTGCACTTCAGCCTGGGGTGACAGGAGTGAGACTTTGTCTCAAAATAAATAAATAAATAAAGCTCTTAATGACTTTGTCAATAATGACAATGATGCTAAGCTTAGCAACTGTATTTTACTCTTTATACTTGGCAGAGTTTGGTACAACTGGTCTTGTGGTCTTGTTTGAAATGGAGTGTTCTTTGTTATTTATTTTATTTCAGTAGTTTTGGGGAACAGGTGGTTTTTGGTTACATGGAGAAGTTCTTTAGTGGTGATTTCTGAGATTTTGGTGCACCCATCACCCGAGCAGTGTATACTGTAGCCAATATGGAGTCTTTTATCCCTTACCACCCTCCCACCCTTTCCCAAAGTCCATTATGTCCTCCTTATGCCTTTGCATCCTCATAGCTTAGCTCCCACTTATAAGTGAGAACATACAATATTTGGTTTTCCATTCTTGAGTTACTTCACTTACAATAATGATCTCCAACTCCATCCAGTACCATTATTTTGTTCCTTTTTATGGCTGAGTAGTATTCCATAGTGTATACAAACCACTTTATTTTTATTTTTTATTTTTTTGAGACAGAGTTTCACTCTGTCACCCAGCCTGGAGTGTAGTGGCGCGTTCTCAGCTCACTGCAACCTCTGCCTCCCGGATTTGAGTGATTCTCCTGCCTCAGCCTCCCGAGTAGCTGAGGTTACAGGCGTGCACCACCACAGCCAATTAGTAGAGATGGAGTTTCAACATGTTGGCCAGGCTGGTCTCCAACTCCTGGCCTCAAGTTATCCACCCGCCTGGGTCTCCCAAAGTGCTGGGATTATAGGCATAAACCACCATGTCAAGCCAATATAGCACATTTTCTTTATCCACTTGATGGACATTTATGCTGGTTTCATATTTTTGCAATTGCAAATTGTGCTCCTGTCTTTTTGTGCAAGTATCTTTTTCATATAACGCCTTCTATTCCTTTGGGTAGATACCCAGTCGTGGGATTGGAGGACTGAATGGTAGTTCTACTTTCAGTTCTTCAAGGACTCTCCATGTTTTCCATACTGATCGTACTAGTTTACATACTCACCAGCAGTGTACAAATGTTCCCTTTTCACCATATCCATGCCAGCATCTATTATTTTTTGATTTTTTAATTGTGGCCATTCTTGCAGGAGTAAGGTGATATCTCATTGTGGTTTTAATTTGCATTCCTCCAATAACTAGTGATGTTGAGCATTTTTTCATGTTTGTTAGCCACTTGTATATCTTCTTTTGAGAAATGTCTATTCTTGCATCTGTGGAAAGGCATTTGCCATGGGAAAAAAGAAGACAAGTAGAAAAAAAAGAGAAATGTCTATTCATGTCCTTTGCCCACTTTTCCATGGGATTATTTGCTTTGTTTCTTGCTGATTTGAGTTCCTTGTAGATTCTGGATATTTGAATCCTTTGTTAGATGCATAGTTTGTGAATATTTTCTCCCACTCTGTGGGTTGTCTGTTTACTCAGCCAATTATTTCTTTTGCTGTGCTGAAGCTTTTTAGTTTTATTAGGTCTCACTCATTTATTTTTGTTTTTGTTGCATTTGCTTTTGGGTTCTTGACAATTAATTCTTTGCCTAAGTCAATGTTTAGAAGAGTTTTTCTGATGCTATCTTCTAGAATTTTTATGGTTTTACGTCTTTGATTTAAGTCTTTCACCCATCTTGTGTTGATTTTTGTATAAGGTGAGAGATGAGGATCCAATTTCATTTCTCTACATATGGCTTTCCAATTATCCCAGCACCATTTGTTGAATAGGATGTCCTTTCCGCCCTTTATGTTTTTATATGCTTTGTCAAAGATTAGTTGACTGTAAGTAATTGGTTTTTTTTCTGGGTTCTCTATTCTGTTACATTGGTCTACATGGTTTTGTTGTTGGTGGTGGTGGTGTTTGTTTTTTTACCAGTACCATGCTGTTTTGGTAACTATAGCCCTGCAGCAGAGTTTGAAGATGGGTAATGTGATGCCTCCAGATTTGTTCTTTTCACTTAGCCTGGCGTGGGGGCTATGCAGATTCTTTTTTGGATTTATGTGAATTTTATGATTTTTTTTTCTAGTTTTGTGAAGAATGATGATGGCGTTTTGATGGGAATTGCATTGAATCTGCAGATTGCTTTTGGCAGGCAGTATGGTCATTTTCACAATATTGATTCTTTTTTTTTTTTTTTTTTTTATTTTTTTTTCACAATATTGATTCTATCTGTCCATGAGCATGGGATGTGTTGCCATTTGTTTGTGTCATCTATGATTTCCTTCAGCAGTGTTTTGTAATTTTCCTTGTAGAGATCTTTCACCTCTTTGGTTAAGTATGTTCCTAAGTATTTTATTTTTTATTTTTGAAGCTGTTATTAAAGGGATTGAGTTCTTGATTTGATTCACAGCTTGGTTGTTGTTGGTGTGTAGAAGTGCTACTGACTCTGTATGTTGATTTTGTGTCTTGAAACTTTGCTGAAGTCATTGATCACATCCAGGAACTTTTTGGATAAGTCTTTAGGGTTTTCTAGGTATTCAATCATATGATCAGCAAACAGTGACAGTTTGACTTCCTCTTTTCCAACTTGGATGCCCTTTATTTTTTTCTCTTGTCTGATTGCTCTGGCTAGGACTTACAGTACTATGTCGAACAGAAGTTGTGAAAGTGGGCATCCTTGCCTTGTTTCAGGAGGAATGCTTTTAACTTTTCCTGGTTCAGTATGATGTTGGTCATGGGTTTGTCATAGATGGCTTTTGGTACCTTGAGATATGCCCCTTTCTATGCTGATTTTGCTGATGGTTTTGATCATAAAGGATTTCATCAAATGCTTTTTCTGCATCTATTGAGATGATCATATAACTTTTATTTTTAATTATGTTTATGTGATGTATCACAGACTTTATCTCCAACTTCCTATTGGGCATATACACTCGTAGTCCTTCAGCAAAGACAAAGTCCCAAGCTAGACATCTCACCTTTCCCACCCGCCAACCAACCTAGAAGACAGGGCATGTTGGCAGATTCTTCCTTTTCTCCTCCCTTCCTCTAATCATCAATCACGAAAGCCTTTATTTTCCTCAGAACACATAACTCTTCCAAGAGAAACCTCAGACAGGACAAATATAATTGGGCTAGACAGAAATCCTGTCAAAGATTTCTTTCTATTTATTTATTTATTTATTTTATTATTTTTTTTTATAGAGACGGAGTTTCGCTCTTGTTGCCGAGGCTGGGGTACAATAGCACAATCTCAGCTCACTGCAGACTCCACCTCCCGGTTCAAGCAATTCTCCTGCCTCAGCCTCCCAAGTAGCTGGGAGTACAGGTGTGCACCACCACATCTGGCTAAATTTTGTTTTTTTAGTAGTGATGGGGTTTCACCATGTTGGTCAGGCTGGTCTCCAACTCCAGACCTCGGTTGATCCACCCACCTTAGCCTCCCAAAGTGCTGAGATTACAGGCATGAGCCACTGCACCCTACCTGAAGATTCCTTTCTAAACAAGCAGTTTAGAAAGACAAGTTTGAAGCAACTGTCATCCCAGTAGTTCATAGTGAGGGCAACTTCTACACTCCAGAATGGAACCACACTCAAAGATTATAGGTAGACACCAAACAGTACTGCCTGTTGATTTTTCAGGTGAATCAAAGAGTATTAAAGGATCTGGTGGATTCTTGCCAGAAGTGGCAAAAACGACTACTCCTATTTTATACTGTGTTTTCGAAAATAACACCTGGAAATAATTCAGTTGCGCTTCCTTGAGCAAAATGGATGTCTGTGTCTTCCTCAGGTTCCCAGGGCTGCGACTTTGCATTCGAACGATGCAACAGCACGTGCAACCGTGGGATAGGCAGTCTCACAACAGCAACCAAGAGTGCAAGGGTGCGCTGCGGAGCAGGCGCCAACGCCAAGGCAGGGGCTAGACTCCATCCCGCGGCTAGGTCACTGCGCAGTCAGGGACTCAAAAAGCGGGTTCTACCGGGACATTGTGACCCCAACACGTCTTAAGGTAGCAATCTTTTCCATATGAAGTTACCTAGTGAGAAGTGCACTAGTTTGTTCCACACAAAATACTGGGTAAGAACTACCCGAACACTCTCCTGACAAAAGAGCCTGTCAGAGCCGGTCTGGAAGCCCCGGTCTGTGATGAAGACCTTGGGCCTTGGTAGTATCTTAGTTGTCTTTGACTCTTTCAGTGAAAACGGCAAATTCGCTCAACAGTCTTATCCCCAACAGGTCGTAGTTGAAAGAGGTTTTCAAGCTAGGTGGACCTAACCTTGGCGGTGATCGCATTATTTGTTAACTACTAGCTTTAAAGAGAGAAAGATGAAAGAAGACAGGGCTCATCCGGGATTTGAACCCGGGACCTCTCGCACCCAAAGCGAGAATCATACCACTAGACCAACGAGCCACCATTGAGGAAATACTTTTCTCTCACATTATTTATTTTTCAATTGTAGCACACTTGAACAGTTTTGATTCTTTTCCAGTCCAGTGATTTCTCCGGATCCCGGGAAAGTCAACGTGCGGGTTCAAAAGAACCAGAGCCCTAGCGTTTCTTAGGTAGAAACATTCATTTCAGGATCCGGGCCGAGCTGTGAGTCGGTCAATGGACCGAAAATGTCTGGCTACTCAAAGGGACCAGAACCATCTCAGGTGGCCTGTGGTTGGAGGACCCAGGAAAAGCAAGAACGACCGATTTCACTCACCAGGAGATGTATGCCACCTGTGGGAGTGGCAGGGGAAAAGGTCGAACCATCGCTCCCAAAGAGACTAAATTCTAAACCTCAGATCTCTCGCCTACAGCACCCAACACTCCACGTGTGTGCTTTTGCCATTTCCTTTCAGGTTTACTTGATTACCTATGTACTATAGGTTTAGATTTAAGGCATCTTTCAAGGGTATCCAGGGGATGCTGTCAGGGAAAAGTTGCTCTTTGCCCACACTCTTCTACAGAAGTCCACTTCTCTAGCACTCAAAAGGTGGTGGGTGGGTGGAAGGGGAGGGGGCTCTCCTTACTCTGCAGCCCCTTCTGCTTGGGAAACGAAGCTCCCAGGCTCTCGCCCTAACCTCCCCAGGGCGGAGCAGTGTCTGCCTTGACCTCATTGCTTACCCTGAGCCGAGCTCGCTCCCAGCCGGTGGGAGACACCCGGTCAAGAGCTGTCCAGTGCATGACTGAGCCTCCTAGTCAGGCTGACACCAAAGGAGAGAAGAGAGGAGAAACTCTTCCTCCCCAACCTTCCCACGCGACGATTTCCACTTCTATTCTTTCTGGACTTCAAGTTGGGGCTTAGAAAAGCCCGGAGGCCCAAAGAGAAGGAGCTGCCCACGGACTCCGAGTTGGTAGGAAGACGAGCATTAAAGGACCAAGGAAAGGGATGGACCCCTCTAGCCGCCTCTGCTTCAGGTAACAGAGGAATCTGTGACCGAGCCTGACTCCGCTGACAGTCTCGGGGAGATCTGGAAGCCTTGGGGCTCTCGCTGTCTCCACCTCCAAACTCTGAAGGTCCGAGGGGTACTACCGCCCTGTGCTTGAAGACAACTGCCACCCTTTTAAAAACAGCCCCAACCTCAGACTAAGAGACCTGGACTAAGAATCCAAGCGGGTTAGGGAGAATGGCTCTGATTAGTCTTGCATTCTCTTCTGTAATGAAATGCACCCTGACCCTGGCGTTACTCGAGCTTTGGGACTTGTCAAGCCTGAAGTTGGGGAGCATGTACCGTGGAGCATGCGTTGTTAAGATAACAACATATAGTAAATGCTCATGTCTTTTATGATTTGTTTGTTTCTGATGAATAAGCAAACTGAAAATTCATCTCTTTTAAAGAACATAAGCCATTTGTCTATCGAAACATATAACGTTAAGTATCTTAATAAAAATAGAGCCATCTTTAAAAGATAATAATGCAACTATCTCCAAAGAAGCAAATACTCCAGAATTTAAAAGTTGAAATAAATAATCATTACTTTTTATTAAATAATGTTGTTATTCCCCATTTTACCCTTACAGTGACTTGCAGTCCAGTCCGGGCCTGGTCAAGAAAATATTTCTTCTTATACATAAGAGGCACGTCCTTCAAAAATTCCTTTTTATCTCTTATAATTTATTTAAACATAAACACCAGTTACCTACGATTTTATCTGCATAATTGATTCATTGTTACATACACTTTCTGTGTTGGCTCTGTAGCTCAGGGGTTAAAGGACTGGTTTTTGTTAAACCAGTGGTCACGAGTTCAAATCTCACTGGGGCCTTAAGAATAGGAGTTTTTCTCTTTCCCCAGGCAACAGGAGATTTTTACCTTCCACAGGTAAGGAACATTTTACCTTTTCCAATGTTGAAACAGACTAGTGAAGAAAGGAAGTACTTTATGATCTTTCCAGATCCTGGATTTGAAACGAAAAAGTCCAGCGTCGGGGTCCTATGAACGATACCGGGAAAATAGGTGTTTGTACCTTTTCGTAAGCAAGGAAGAAATTAGATTGCTCACGTCTCTGGGAGAAAAATGCTCGAGTTGGTCCATACCTCCGTGTTTGTGGAAGAGATCTAATTAGCCTGCTAATAGCCATGACCCCTGGGATCCTGTGCACTTCTCCACTTGTAGCCTGCTTGGCAGTCCGTTCCTGCGCTCCTGTGGCGAAAACTGGATCGCAGATTATTCTGAGGGCAGCCTAGCTCAGAAGCTACGCAGATTCACCCCAAGCCGGTGGCTTCTGCTCTGCTTCCATTCTCACTACCTCGGACTCACAAATCACTTTCTGCTGCCTCAAGGCTGTTCTGGGGACTCAGTCCCATAGACCTGGCTCTCTGGAAACTTTTTGAACTCTAATTTGAGACCAAATACAAAGCGGTCAGCCGCTAATCAATGCACAAAAATCTACGCTAACAGTTATAACACAGCCCTTTCGATAGCTCAGCTGGTAGAGCGGAGGACTGTAGAGGTTTGTAACTACTGTCATCCTTAGGTTGGTGGTTCGATTCCGCCTCGAAGGAATGATGGCATACTTCTGTGCTTCAGTCTACTCAAACAACACAAGGTTTTATTAGTGTATCCTCCCAACCCAAAGATTGTGAAGGAGAACTAATTTGAATTCTATTTTCAGGCAACAAAAGAACATTTTGCTGACCATGAACCTTAATTTTCTGCATCCTCTGTGATCCTGCAGTAGATGTGATTCTGTTTACTCATGAGGTGTGAATTGATGTTCTTTTTAGATTTGAATGCATCGCCTAATCTGTAAAAGTAGTTTGCATTGAGTGAATAATGGGTAACATCCCTCAACCTCACCCCCATCCCTACACTTTTTCAGTATTGTGAATAATTCATGCTAGACAATTCAGGCTTTAAGGAGAAATACTTCAGAAAGGCCTGCCCCTCAAAAGGATCTAAAGAAACAATATCGAGAATAAGCAAAAGGTCAGCATTTTCCTTAAAATATTCCTTCCTTTTTTTTTTTTATTGCATATTAGGTTTTGGGGTACATGTGAAGAACATGCCAGATTGTTGCATAGGTACGCACATGGCAGTGTGATTTGCTGCCTTCCTCCGCATCACCTATATCTGGCATTTCTCCCCATGCTATCTCTCCCCAACTTCCCACCCCCCGCTGTACCTCCCCTATTTCCCCCCCCTGAGAGACCCCAGTGTGTGGTGCTCCCCCTCTCTGTGTCCATGTGTTCTCATTGTTCAACACCTGACTATGAGTGAGAACATGCGGTGTTTGATTTTCTGTTCTTGTGTCAGTTTGCTGAGAATGATGGTTTCCAGGTTCATCCATGTCCCTACAAAGGACACGAACTCATCGTTTTTGATGGTTGCATAATATTCCATGGTGTATATGTGCCACATTTTCCCTGTCCAGTCTATCATCGATGGGCATTTGGGTTGGTTCCAGGTCTTTGCTATTGTAAACTGTGCTGCAATGAACATTCGTGTGCGTGTGTCCTTATAGTAGAACGATTTAGAATCCTTTGGATATATACCCAGTAATGGGATTGCTGGGTCAAATGGAATTTCTATTTCCAGGTCCTTGAGGAATCACCACACTGTCTTCCACAGTGGTTGAACTAATTTACTCTCCCACCAACAGTGTAAAAGTGTTCCTATTTCTCCATATCCTCTCCAGCATCTGTTGTCTCCAGATTTTTTAATGATTGCCATTCTAACTGGCGTGAGATGGTATCTCAATGTAGTTTTGATTTGCATTTCTCTAATGACCAGTCGTGATGAGCATTTTTTCATATGTTTGTTGGCCTCATGTATGTCTTCTTTTGTAAAGTGTCTGTTCATATCCTTCGCCCACTTTTGAATGGGCTTGTTTGTTTTTTTCTTGTAAATCTGTTTTAGCTCTTTGTAGATTCTGGATATCAGCCCTTTGTCAGATGGGTAGACTGCAAAAATTTTTACTCTCGACTGCTGGTGACGGCCGGGTATGGGCCTGACGCTCCAGCGCCAACCATTTTCAGGGCTAGTTGATTCGGCAGGTGAGTTGTTACACACTCCTTAAAATACTCCTTCCTTAATAAGAAATCAAATTGGAAACTATTCATTAATATCTAATACTCGACAAGAACATTCTTGTAGAATGTCCTTGCTTTCTGGAGGACAGTTGGGCATTATATCAAAAACTAAAAATATATTGTATTTAATCAAGTATTCTATTTCTACTTTTAGAAATTTATTATTCAAAAATGAAAAAGGGTGGCCGGGTGTGGTGGCTCAGGCCTGTAATCCAAGCACTTTGGGAGGCCAAGGTGGGTGGATCACCTGAGGTCAGGAGTTCAAGACCAGCGTGACCAACATGGTGAAACCCTGCCTTAAAAAAGGAAAAATAAAATAAATTTAAAAAAACAAAAATGAAAAAGGATATATGCCAAAATCTGCTTATCTGTGGGTGATTGATACTCTTCAGACTTTTATGTATTTTTCAAAATGTGCCACTTGTATACATTACATAAAAAAAAACAGTTTTTTACTTTATAAAATGAAGTTTTAAAATACCTGGTGCCGTTATGGTAGACAATTTTTGTAGTTTCTTACAAAACCAAGTATATGTTTCTCATACAATCCAGCAATCATACTCTTAAGTGCTTACCCAAATGAGTTGAAAATGTATGTCCACACAGTACCCTTCACATTAATGTTTATAGCAGCTTTATGTATAATTGCCAAAACCTGGAAGCAATAAAGATATCATTCAACAGGTGAATAGATAAACTGTGGTATATCCAGACAATGAAATATTAATCAGCACTTTGAAGAAATATGTTATCAAGACATACAAAGACATGGAAGTAAATTTAAATGCATATTACTAAGTGAAAGAAGTCAATCTGAAATGCCCATATACTGTATGATTTCAACTATATGACATTCTGGAAAAGGCAAAACATTGTAGACAGTAAAGCATCAGTGGTTTCCAGGGGTTAGGTGAGAGGGATGAACGTGGAGCACAGAAGATTTTTAGGGCAGTGAAACTACTCTGTATGCTGTGATAATAGTGTATACATGTCGTGATTATGATGCATTTGTTCAAACTCATAGAATGTACAGTACCAAGAGTGAATCTTGATTTAAACTACACACTTTGTTTAATAATGGTGCATCAATGTTAGTTGTAACAAATGTACCATATTGGTGCAGGATATCCTTGATGAGAGAGGCTGTGGGGACAGAGGGCAGAATGTAAGAACTCACCATACTTTCTACTCGATTTTTCTGGAAACTTAAAACTGCTCTTGGATGTAAAATCTATTAATTTTTTAAAACTTGGCGACTTAAGTAATTCACACTTTAGTTGAAGTAACAAAATAGATAATGCTGTGTTGATATATTGATACAGCCATAAACATTTACAAAATGATATAGGAGCACATTCAGGACAATGAAACGGAGTGATCAGAATGGTGAGGAGGGACTAATTGAAGAGAGCTTCTTGAAGTTGAATTTTGAGCCAGAATTTGACAGAAATATTGATGCATGCTTAAGTGAGTAAGGGAGCTTTCAGGTACGTGTGTGTGTTGGGGAAAGTGCCAGTTAGAGTGCCGGAGAGGAGTACAGGTAGGGGATGTGGGAGGAGGGGGTAGAGTAGAGCTGGAAGAGTGGCTGGGACTATCAAGAGGAACAAGAGGAGGGGGACAGAAGGAAGGATAGGGGTCCAGGATCATCTTGGTGGTGGCGGAGGCGATGGAGGCAGAAAAAGCAGGGATGGTGAGTGGCATGAGTGATGGAGATAGAAGCAAGTCAGCATTCTTCCATCAGCAGGAGAGGGAATTCACTGAAACTAAGACAAAGTGAAACTAAGTGAAAACAGTAAAACAATACAACGAAAACACTCCAAGGTGGTGCTCTTGAAAGTCTGGGGAATGCTAGTGTCCTTGGTGGATGCAGATAATGCTGGGAATGTGGAAAATGCTGGCCTGACTGAGGAGGAGTGGGAGAAGGAATGGAGGAAGTTTCACTTCACTTCATTTGCATGGAGATGATGGCCTCTAGGCAGCTGAAAACATCAAGCTAGCTAGATCAGGTTTCTGGGGAGTCACTAGAGGGAGATGAACAGAAAAACGAAAATTAACTCAGTCTCAAGATAAAGCACATGATTCAATTTCAGGAAGAAGAGAAGACAAACTGTTAGCCTGAAATAATCAAAAGGGTCAGAATCTAATTTAAAGAGAGTTTACTAAAGCCTAAAGTGTGAGGATGGGCCACCCAGAAACACCAACTCCAAAGCAATAGAGTCAGCATTCCGAAGTAGGAAAGTTGAGGTTTCATTTATATAGGCAGAGACAGAGGAGTTTTTAGCAGGATTACACTATTCATTATTTAACAACATTATTCATACAAGGTTGGCACATAGTTACAGCCATTTCATTGGTTATAGGCAGTGTTCCTTTTTGGCAAGGGTACATTTAACATTTTTTGCAGAGGGCATAATAATCATGGGTTTTCTGTTATCTGGTCTAAGCAAGCAAAGCCAGACAACTCAAAGGAAATTCATCTATGGCAAGGGTTATTAATTAAGAAAGCTGTAGGGTTTTGTTCCTGATGTTGTTTAATTCTCTCTAGTCATCGTACACACAGAACAAGAAAAATAAGAAAGTGAATCTATAATTTGAGAACAGAATTTGTAAGCATATGTGACTCAGATCACAGTCACATCTCTCTGAAGGCTTAGAGTGTTGTGGCAGTGGTGGGGGTGGGAGGTGGGTTTCCAGCAGCTTTTACATTTGATTTATTTTCACAAAACAGAATTAAAGACAGAACGATTGCCTTGTGGAAAAATGAAGGACAATGATATGGAAATTATGCAAATAGGGAATTTTATACAAAAGTACCAGGAAGGTCCAATTTATCCACAGTTACAGAGATATTTCCCATACTAGGCACTGAGAGCAAAACATGCCTTGTCTCTCGATTTCAAACAAAGCAAAACAAAAGTCTTCTGTTGTGAAGATCTTGGGGGGCCCAAGACATTTCTTGGTGATAGGTGGGTGAAAAGGAAGGAAACTGATCTGGAGGAGTCATCAACGTGAAATGGAAGATGTTTGGAAGTGCATGGAAAAAGATTTTGAATGAGGAGGCAGGAAGATATGGAAAGGAGGGCAGACCTGACTCAGTGGCTCACACCTGTAATCCCAGCACTCTGGGAGGCTGAGGTGGGTGGATCACCTGAGGTCAGGATTTCAAGGCCAGCCTGGCCAACATAGCGAAACCCTGTCTCTATGAAAAATACAAAATTAGCCAGGCATGGTGGCACACACCTGTAATTCCAGCTACTTGGGAGGCTGAGGCAGGAGAATTGCCCCAACCCAGTAGGCAGAGGTTGCAGTGAGCCAAGATCATGCCACTGCACTCCAGCCTGGGTGACAGAGTGAGACTGTTTTCCACAGTGGGTTAGTTTCTACCCCGGCATTGCAGCTAGGTAGTCCAGAAACCTGAACAGCTGCCACCACCTTAACCTGATTCACTGGGAAGGGGCAGGAGGGTGGCTAAACCCACAACATTCACAAATGCACCCTAGGCCCAATGAATGGGGTCAGTCAAGAATCTGCTTTGAAGTGTTTTTGAATCACAAACCCATCTGCAAACTCAAAATCAAAATAACTGTTTACTTGTCTTCTCCCCATTACCCATGAGGTAATGATGCCTGAATGAGAGCATGAACCTTGCTGCGATTATTTATTTATTTATTAGACGGAGTCTTGCTCTGTCGCCAGTCTGGAGTGCAGTGGTGATCCTAGCTCACTGCAACCTCTGCCTCCTGTGTTCAAGCGATTCCCCCTGCCTCAGCCTCCGGAGTAGCTGGGACTACAGGTGGGCACCACCACGCCTGGCTAATTTTTTTTTTTTTTTTTTTTGGCAGAGACGGGGTTTCACCATGTTGGCCAGGATGGTTTTGATATCCTGACCTCGTTATCCGCCCTCCTTGGCCTCTCAACCTGCTGGGATTACAGGCTTCAGCCACCGCGCCCGGCGGCTAGTTTTTGCTTTCTGCATTCATTCATTCATTCATTCATCCATTCACCGTGTTCAATTACAAAAGTAACGTGATTATAACCAAAATAGGGTCTGGGTAGGATAACTCGCAAGCACAGCTGCAACTCCTAAAGCAGCGCCGGCCGCGGGGCTGACAGGACCATTGGGATGCTTTCTGGCAGAACTTCCTGACCACTTTATGCTTAAACTAGAAAATGGCAATGACTCAATATGAGAGTGTATTTTAGAAGAGAACTGAAAGCTTTCCTGATTGCCAGAACCCGAATGGTGCAAAAGCCGGCATCCACAAAGTCAGTTCAAGGAGCAAGTACGCATAGGAAACCGCGGGAGACCCTGCTTAATGGAAAGAATTTTCAGCTGGAAGCTGAGGCGATTTGCATCACGAACACAGAATTCTCGAAGGAACTGATGCTGCGTACGCCAGGAGAAACAGGATTTAAAGCCCGTACTGGTTATAATCTGTTAGTACTTCAGAATCCTTGCTGTGCTAAAACGTACCACTGGCAGTGGTGGGATTCGAACCCACGTCCCCCGAAGAGACTGGAGCCTAAATCCAGCGCCTTAGACCGCTCGGCCACACTACCACATCGAACACAAGTGTTTGTAACTATATTCTTTATTCTCTCAGCATTTTGCACCAGCGTGCAAGTGCAAAATTCTGGCTTTTCTTCGCGGAAGCAGAGCTCCATTTTTATCCATCCTTAGGAATCTGAGCAAACCTAGGAGAGGGAGGAATTACTGCATTCTCACTCACCCTGGGAAGTGGGCTAGCAGGTAATCAACGATTATTAGCGTGAATGTCTTGGAAGACCTTTATCTTTTCTTTAACCTAGGCAATAAAAACACTGAAACTTTAAAAATCTTACTGGTGATTTGCAAGTTATTCGAGAAGACTGAAGAATAAGAACTCCTTGCTGTTGGATCGTTGTTGTATGGGTACAAATAGTGCTTAGAGTGTCATGGGATCAAAGCTCAGGTCACTTATTAGGCTCCCCTCTTCTTCAGAGACCTGCTTACGCCTGTCACCGGGTTCAAAGGAAACTCCTTGGTCGCTTCCTCCCGCAGTTTGAGCATGGCGAGGTTGGGTGTAATTGCCGGGCTTCATGGTCAGTAATTAAGGAAGAAGGCCGCTCTGCAGCGCTCAGGTAGACTGACGTCCATGCTCACAGCAGTAGCACCTAAACCGTCTCCCTTTTATAGGGACCGAAGCGAGAGGGAGGTCACATTCCAAGGGCATTCCCAGCACAGAAAGGGTGACTCCCAGGCTTCCCTGTAGCCCTGGAGCTGCTCATTCTGTTCTCGTTTTCTTTCTCTTTCTTTCTTTTTTTTTTTTTTTTTTGCGACAGAGTCTCACTCTGTCACCAGGCGCCAGGCTGGAGCACAGTGGCGCGATCTCGGCTCACTGCAACCTCGGCCTCCCGTGTTCAAGCAATTCTCCTGCCTCAGCCTCCGGAGTAGCTGGGACTACAGGCGCGCGCCACCACGCCCAGCTAATTTTTTGTATTTTTTAGTAGAGACGGGGTTTTACCATGTTGGCCTGGACCGCCTCGATCTCTTGACCTCGTGATCCGCCCGCCTTGGCTTCCCAAAGTGCTGGGATTACAGGTGTGAGCCACTGCGCCCGGCCTCTTTCTAATTTCTTTCTTTCTTCTTTCTTTTCCTTCCCTCCTTCTTTCCTTAATTCCTTCCCTCCTTCCTTTCTTCCTCCTCCTCCTCCTTCTCTTCTCTCTCTCTTCTTTCTTTCTTTCTCTCTCTCGGCAGTATGGCTATTTTCATGATGTTGATTCTTCCTATCCATGAGCACGGACTGTTTTTCTCTCTTTGTTTCTGTCCTTTCTGATTTCCTTGAGCAGTTTGTAGTTCTCCTTGAAGAAGTCCTTCACTTCCCTTGTTAGCTGTATTCCTAGATATTTTATTCTCTTTGAAGCAATTGTGAATGGGAGTTCATTCGTAATTTGGCTCTCTATTTGCCTGTTGTTGGTGTATAGGAATGCTAGCAGTTTTGTACATTGATTTAGCATCCTGAGGCTTTGCTTAAGTTGCTTATCAGCTTCTTCTTTTACTTCTCTCTCTCTTTTTTTTTTTTTTTGGTGAGATGGAGTCTCCCTCTGTCACCCAGGCTGGAGTGCAGTGGCGTGATCTCAGCTCACTGCAACCTCTGCCTCCAGGGTTCAAGCAATTTTCTGCCTCAGCCTCCGAGTAGCTGGGATTACAGGTGCCTGCCACCACGCCCGGCTAATTTTTGAATTTTTAGTAAAGAAGGGGCTTCACCATCTTGGCCAGGCTGGTTTTGAACTCCTGACCTCATGATCCACCCACCTCGGCCTCCCAAAGTGCTGGGATTACAGGCGTGAGCAGCTGCGCCCGGCCTTATGCCGATTTTCAAGGGGAATGCTCCCAGCTTTTGTCCATTCAGTATGGTGTTGGCTGTGGGTTTGTCATACACAGCTTTTATTATTTTGAGGTATATTACTTCAAAACCTACATTATTGAGAGTTTTTAACATGAAGGAATGTTGAATTTTACAGAAAGCCTTTTCCGCATCTATTGAGATAGTCGAGTGTTGTACCGTTTCTTTCTAAAGGAGCAGAGAAGCTAGAAAACAGTTTTAGAGGTGATATACTTGGGGTCTCCCGCACCCAAAGTGGGAATCACTGATCTGCCAACAACCGCACTCGGCGCAAAGCCCTGGATTATGTATTGTTTATATTCTTTGCTGTTTCCACTTGGCCGTTTTCTTGGTCCGTGGATCCAGAAGTCTCCTGAGAGTCTAATTAAAGGTACCTAATTTTAAGTGCTCCTCTGTCCCCCCATATCGATCACCAAAAAAACCCCACAACCCTCTGTCGCCCTTCCTGGCCCTAGGCCTCTGAGGTCTCTCCCCCAAGCCCTGGTGGCCCACAGGGTCGGGTTGAAGGTGAATAGAGCTGAACAAAGCGTTCTTCCCCCGGGCCTTCGCGGGAGCGAAGATCCTGCGAGTTCATGGTGACAGAGGCCAGGAGTTGGGGGAGGCGAGGCGAAGGAAGTTCTTAGAAAGCAACTTTAAAATAGGGCTCAGGGAATACCGGATAGACGTAGAACCCAGGCAGGGAAGCAGTGGCTGCAGAGGAAAGGGCCCGGTCGTTCGGAGGTCGGAGACGGCTCTCCTCCCGCGCCCCTACCCACTCTAGTCACGGCTCCCCGCAGTGCCTCCCAAACTCACCCGTGTTACACCCCCTCTTCGCGCCTCATCGCCCTCTGGCGCCAGCACCCGCCTCCCCCAACCTCCAACTCACAGGCAATCTACACTCACTGTGTACCCACCGTTGGCCCTGACCAGGTCTCTTTCTCCCTAGAAGGAGGAGATTAGCACCCAAGGCCAACGGGCAGCATCTCGTAGGTTTTGAATCCAGCCAGATGGTCAAGATATGGCCTCCTACGCATCACTTAAGACGGAGAGATTAAAATACCTGTCGCCAGCCCCTTTGGCTGAATGTATGACTTCTAAGAAATTTCACATTGTGTTTTGACGCTTTGGAGGAATCCTTAGAAAAAGAAGGAGTGTGAGCTTACTGCCTCCATCAGTACATGCAAGTCTTTGCCAGGGTCAGAAGTAGAAAAACTGAAGTTCTTCTTAAGCTGGAGAGAATCCTAGGAATCCTGTGCTACTATCTCAATGCCTAGGTTTGGGAAGCATCAGCTTGAAAGAAAAAAAGAGCCTGGGGGCTCTTTGTGACTTGAAAGAGCTGTGGAGGGTGAACGGGAGGGGAGAGAACAAATATTTTAAATACCTTTTGAACTATTATTCCTAGTATTGGGCAAACAAGAGACTTAAGGCCCATGAATGGGTCTCATATTGAAACTTGATGAGATCTCCAGAGGAGATTTTACAGGCACATTTATGTCTCTTTGTGTTTAAGTGCTAGTTTGGTGAACATACCTGCTATGGTTTGGATATGGTTAATTTGTACCCACTAAAACTCACAGTGCAATTTGATTTCCAGTGTGGCAGTGTTGGGAGATGGGGCGTAGTGGGAGGTGTTTGGATCACAGTAGCAAATTCCTTATGAATGTCTTGGTCCCCTTCTCTCTGTAGTGTGTGAGTCCTGGTTCTGGTGAGACTGGATTACTTCCTTTGGGCATGGATTAGTTCCCTGGGAGAGTGGGAGAGTGGGTTGTTACACAGCCAAGATGCCCCTTGGTTTTTGTTTTGTTTTGTTTCTCCTTGCACATGTCTGTTTCCCCCTTTGACCTTCTCTGCCATGTTTTGCCCTAGTATAGTGGCCCTCACCAGAAGCCTGACTGATGCTGGTAACATGCTTCTCTTAATTTCCAGCCTGCAGAACTGTGAGCAAAATAAACCTCTTTCTTTCTAAATTACTCAGCCTCAGGTATTCTATTACAGCAACACAAAATGTACGAAGACAGTACTCATTTGACCAGGCGTGGTGGGTCACACCTGTAATCCCAGCATTTTGGGAGACTGAGGTAGGCAGACGGTCTTGAGGTCAAGATTTTGAGAACAGCCTGGACAACATAGTGAAACCCCATTTCTACTAAAAATACAAAAATTAGCCAGGCATAGTGACACTGCCTGTAATCCTAGCTACTCAGGAGGCTGAGGCAAGAGAATTGCTTGAAACTGGGAGGTGGAGGTTGCAGTGAGCCAAGATCGTGCTGTTGCACTCTAGCCTGGGTGACAGACTCCATCTCAGAAAAAAAAAAAAAAACAATAATCATAATACTTATTTAAATAACCCATAGTTTCTCTATATGTTGACTTTTTTTTTTTAAATATGAAGATTCTCATGTGATGGAAGTGACCTGAGCCCATCTTGATCTTTTTTAGTGCCAGATCAGACAATAAAAGGAACCAGTCAACAGGAAAGAACCTACTCATCACAGCAGGACTCTCTTTGATCCTGGAATGTTGCAGGTTCAAATTCCTCAAAGTGACAGGTGTCCAAGCACTTTCTTTTCAAGAGAGAAAGTACCACACTCTCCTGTTCCGGGCCAGAGTTCCTTTACTAACAAGTGGGCATGGCTTCTCCTATTCAATCTTGAAAGTTGCTTGAGCACCTGTTTCCTGTCGTGTGCTCACTGGATCCTTCAGTGGAGGGAGGAGCCTTGGTCTCTTCCTTTCAAGAAGTGGATCACAAGTTGGATTGCTCAGCTCAAACAGGAAGCACGCTGAGACCCATAAGCCAAGTGTCTCAGGTTTCTTAGCGGAATGCCAACTTTGCTCTATACTTAACTGCCCAGCATCTAAAGCAAAGGGATAACCACTCTTTCAGAAAGATGCCTGTACAAATACATGCAATGTGTTAGTCTGGCTGGCACATGTCTATTCCTTCGAGTCTTCAGCACAGAATACTGGTATTCTAGGCTCCAGCATTCTATAATAATGTCGGCAAGTTTAACCTTGAATTTCCTGCTAGTCATATCTTGTTAATAGCCCAGATGATGAAAATTTAGAGACAAGCAAGAGATTTACTTTAAGGTCTTAATATGCAAATGTGATTGGGGGCCAACAGCATCAATATCTTCTGGTAGCAATTATAAATGCAGAATCTCAGGCCTACTGAATCAGAATCTTAACAATCTCCCCCAAAAGTATGCATTACATTTTGAGAAATACTCTATGTACCAAATTCTGTATCAAATGGTCTATGCTTATTTAGAGTATCTGAGAGTTTTCACCAGAATCTTTCTGGATCAGTCTGCAGCAGAAGACATGTACTACATTGCAATGTAAAACTCTATTCCTAGTACCAATAGAGAGCCATCTCTCTATTGGCCTGAGGACCCCTCTATGTGCTATAAAATCTTGCTTAAAATTAAATGCTATGTTTAAATTAAATAATATTTGTGATGACTGCATCAGATAGTCAATGCTTTCAGCATTTATTGAACACCACTTACATACTTAGCTCTGATATGGTTTCATATGATTATCACATTGACCATTACAGTAATGCAAAGTACTGTGATGTACTTAGACATTTTCTAAAGTAAGTGCTCAAAGAAAAAGAGAAAATTACATTTTTTTCTTTGTATTCAGCAGGGAGATTTAAGCCTCTTACTTCTGGTTTGTATTTGTCTTTACGCTTTTCACTGAACTTCATTGGAGAGATAGGACAAGAGGGACTTTATGGAGTAATTCAATGGAATCAATCACTTCTGCAAGCTTCAGGTGAAAAGAAATGCAAACTTTGAACTATGGTATGATCAATGGGAATGGAAAGGGGGAAGGATATGAGGCATTTTTTATTCTTTGTTTCTGTTCATTCTTCTTCTGTAGCTCTGATAAAGAGCCATCCACCCTATTTCTTTGAGCATTTACTTTAGAAAACTTCTAAGGACATCACAGTACTTTGCATTACTATGATGGTCAATGTCATAACCATATGAAACCATATCAGAGCTAAGTATGTAAGTGGGGTTCAATAAATGCTGAAAGCATTGACTATCTGATGCAGTCATCACAAATATTATTTAATTTAAATGAAGCATTTAATTTTAAGCAAGATTTTATAGCACATACAGGGGTTCTCAGGCCAATAGGGGGATGGATCTCTACTGGAGCTAGTATCATTGTTCTCATTCCCCTACTCCATCCCCCACAAATATTGCAGTAGTCTTGGTGCTTTTGGTTTAAAAAGATCATGTCTGATGTGCAACTTAATTTCTTCTTTGATTTCCCTTTACTGCTTTTCCTAGTGCCTGATTTTAATTTCATAATGTACCAAGTGCTCAAACCATGGTCAGCTTCTCAGTGAACACACAGGAGTGTTCATAACAGGTTTAAACATTTGAGGCAGGCCAGTGGGGTGCATCTGCCAGGAGGCCTTTTGGGACTTGGAAATAGAATCTTGCTCACTTCACATCCACCAAATAAATCTGTGCTCAGCATTTGATCAGGTTTGGGGGAGGGGCTGAAGACTAACAAGGTTATTATCCTTGCTCATTGGGAACTTGAATTTGAATAAAAGAAAACATCTTCTCCACCTTTTATAATACATGCAATAAAAACCTAGAAGAATGAACAAACACACAGAGACACACACACTACAGTTAGATAGCAATACAAGTAGTAACTGATAATCACCAGAGTGAGTGTAGCCTCAGTTTCCAGAAGGTAAGATGTCTGTGGAAATCTGAAGAAAATAACTTTGAGAAAGTACAAATCAAGGCAATTACGTGTGTGTGTGTGTGTGTGTGTGTGTGTGTGTCTAAAGCTTTACAAAGCCATGTTCCTTGATACCTGAGATATACAATCTATGTGTTTTTTTTTTTTAATTTTAATTTTTCTTTTTTTTTAAGATGGAGTTTCACCATGATGGCCAGACTGGTCTTGAACTCCTGATCCACCCATCTCGGCCTCCCAAAGTGCTAGGATTACAGGCATGAACCACCTTGCCCAGTCAGCCACCGTGCCTGGCCTACAATCTATGTATCTTGGAAATCAGTATGCCTGTCCACAGGTGTTCTTGGATGTTGTTATAGTGAATAATTGGTTGGGTCCTGGTAATTGTGACTACTTTTCTGGGATAGAAATTCCTGACCTTTAAAAATACTCTATAGCTAATGAAACTGAAAATTACAAAGTTTCTCCCAAAGGATGGCATTAAAGTCTTCTTTTCTGAACAGAAGCTCCTTTAAATAGTGCACTGTTATGTAAATAAGTAACACTCATTAGACTTCATTCTTCCTGCTTGGGTTACTAGAAATTCAGTCCTACCTAGACCCTAGAAAAGCTATCCTGGAAAATTAGTAGTAGTAGTCTTGACAAAAATATTTAATCTAAATCTAATCATGAGGAAATAAGTAAATATTAAACTGAATCTTATATGAGGAAATAATGACATTCAGAATGTGAGACTTCCTATAAGACAATTGCCATGAGAAAAGAAAGTCTAAGAAGAGGGGAATTTTCTAGATTAAAGGAGACCAGAGAGACGTTACAACTAAATGCAGTGAGAAACATTGTTAGAATTTAAATTATTTTAATAGGAAGGGGGTAACTGGGGAAATTTGAATATGGACTGTATGTTTATTAGAATATAAGGAATTATAAATTTTCTTAGGTGGGATATGGTACCAATATTCTGCTCTTGGATAGTATATGTAAACAGGGGGATGGGGAGGTAAGGAGGAAGCCAATGTTACTAATAATTGGTGTTCTAGGTAAAGAGTATACAGGTTTTATCGTACTGTTTCTTATACTTTTGCCTAGAGTATAACTATACAAACAGACAGGGGCCAGAACATACATAAAAATAGAACTCTGACCAGTAGTAACCTACAACAGCCAGTGCAGGAAGTCAACCCACAGTGACCAGCCCAGGAAGCGAGCCAATTATCTTGCCAGACTACTAGGAAGTCAGACCACTATTTCTAAGCATCCAGCCCAGGAAGCCAAATAATCTCTGTAAAATCCAGACCCAAATGGCTGGGAATTTATGAATAATTAATGCCTTTCCTATTACTTGTTTCTGTTTCTATGTTAGGATCAACCACAGAAGGCCAAATATGCATCCCTAACCAATCACGTAGGATGCCCCACTTCCAGTTGGCCTGCCCACTGCTTCCTTATGCCACAGCCTCCAGTCAGGGCACACTTGAAGCCTTCCCTTTGTCCACTACAAAGTTTTCCCACTCCTCTGCCTGCCTTTGAGTCCCTGCCAAGTCACAAGTGACGCTCCTTCGGGTCCTCACTTCCAAGATGACAAAGAAAAGAAGTAACAATGGTCATGCCAAAAAGGGCCATGGCCTATTCGCTGCATAAACTATGCCCGATGCCTACCTAAAGGCAAGGCTATTAAGAAGTTTATCATTCAAAATGTAGTAGAGACTGCACCTGTCAAGGATATTTCTGAAGCTAGTATCTTTGACGCCTATGGGCTTCCTAAGTTGTTTGTGAAATTCTGTTACTGTGGGAGTTGTGTCATTCACAGCAAGGTAGACAGGAATTAATCTGGTGAGGCTTACAAGGACCAAACACCCCCACCCTGATTCAGACCTGTGTGTGCTGCCACAGGACCTCTACCAAAGCCCATATAAGAAGGTGAGTAAGGACTAAAGAAAAACTATCCTCTAGAGAAAAATAATAACCTTTTCTTGTCCTCACTTAGCTGGTGTTCATTTATTTCACATTAGAATTAAAGTTTTTCCAAATGAAAAGTTGAGGGGAGGCTGGGCCCAGTGAGTGGCTCACGCCTGTAATCCCTACACTTTGGGAGGCCAAGGTGGGCAGATCAGGAGGTCAGGAGATTGAGACCATCATGGCCAACATGGTGAAACCCCATCTGTAGTAAAAATACAAAAAATAAATTAGCTGGGCATGGGGGTATGCCTGTAATCCCAGCTATTCGGGAGGCTGAGGCAAGAGAATCATTTGAACCAGGGAGTCAGAGGTTGCAGTGAGCCGAGATCTTGCCACTGTACTCCAGCCTGGCAACAGAGCCAGACTCTGTCTCAAAAAAAAAAAAAAAGCAATTAAAAATATTGCTAAGATTACAACTAGGGGTCAAGTTGCTCAGCAGAAGTGCCCAGGATGGGCCGGAACACAGTGGAGCACAACCGTGTTTGATGTTGCTCTCTAAGTCTAATAAACTAGCAGAAGGGGCTCTTGGAATTTCCTGGAGTCAGACAGGCCAACTCAAGTGAATTGTGGACTAAGGGGCTGGAAGAATGAGAATATAACATAAGGTCCTGGAACAACCTTTGATGGTAAGAGGTAGGCTGAATGTGGATGGGGTCAATTGGTCAAAGATTTATTTGTACTGATAAAGGAGTGAGAACCCTCTCCACAAAGCCAGCCTCTGTCTAGGAGAAACGAAAAACGTCAGATCCATGGTTGTCACCCTGGCTTCTCTCCTTGGCATACTTCTTGGAATATTTTAAATTATTCTTAAATGTTTAACAGTCTGTGGTTAGAAGAGAATAAATCAATTCATGTAGGGAATAGAAGTGAGCTTGCCATATTGTGACAGGGTGAGGATGAGGGGGACAGATTCTAAGAGGAGGTGAGGAGACAAGAATACCATCAGAGAAAGACAAGCAAAGAGAGGAGGGGAAACAGCAAAGAGGAAGAAGGCCGTTTGAGAGACAGTTTGCACTGCTTAGTAATGTTGCCTATGGCCAGTCTTTCTGAAAAAATAATAATGCAGAGAATACTAACAATGATGATAATAATAAACAACCTGTTTCCAAAACAGGGACTTTGAGAGCTGGCAGAGTTAAACAACTGATTTAGGTTCTTTCTTTTTTTATTTTATTTTATTTTTATAGACAGGGTTTCACCATGTTGGTCAGGCTGGTCTTGAAATCCCGACCTCAGGTGATCCACCCGCCTTAGCCTCCAAAGTGCTTGGATTACAGGCGTGAGCCACCGCACCCGGCCTGATTTAGGTTCTTTCTAACCACTGTACTAAATACTCTATGTCTATACATGCCAACAATCACACATCATCTATGATGAAAAGTGTATTTTAATTTGACTTTTCTGCTCTAGAAAAAAGGTAAACCTACTCGTGTCCCCCGATATTAAAAAACAAAAGGTAGGCAACCTGCCATTTCCTTAAGCTATGAGGGTGTCTTTAGGCACAAAGAGATCACGTTAGAGGTTTTCTCTAGTGAAGTGTCTTGTGTAGACAAATAGAGCATAGAGATTCAATTCTTAATTCAATCAGTTAAAACAAAGCCTTGTAGCTCCTTTGGAGCAGGAGACTGAGGGTTAAACATCCAGGAGTTTTGGAAGGAGCAGCCGTTGTCAGGCTATAGAAGACAGTATTCATCTCACCTTAGACAACATTGTGAGGCCTCTTCGTGACTCATCCCTAATCCAAGAATATCTGCCACAAATGCCTTACTTTGCCTATCTAAATAGAGCACTTTTCTTCCTTGAAAATGTGCAAGGCCAACAGCATCATGTTTTACATTTAAATAATGAAAATTAAAGGAGACAATGAATCATAATAACCTTACAGATTTCTTACAAATTTTGTGATCTTGGACATGAAAGCACTAAAAAATTCTGAGTGTAAGAGCAGACCTGTGGTCAGAGGGTCTAAATCTTACTAAGCAGAGTCGGTTCACTTCTTGAGGTTGCATGAATCAGTGCTTTTTTCTCAATGTTCTCACCTACAGCTTATTTAAATGGGTACGAGGTCTTTCTTAAACAAATGTTTAGTTTCTGTTCACCAGCTTACATAAACAAGGCTTCTAAAAATTAAAAACAATCTTTTCTAAAAAGTTGTATTTTTTCATACCAACTACGTGAAAATCTGTGTATGTCTTTAGGGAAGGATTAAACTCTTCTTCCCTAATACCCCTTTTCCCTGTTTGCTTCTACCCCTGGACCATTGAGAGAGAGGGACTAACTCCAGAAAGGCAAGTTTAGAGGTTTGGGGCTCTAGATTCAGAAAGGAAAAAACCGTGGAAAATCTCTTCTCACCTCCGTCCCTGGATTTTACCACCATATTAAGTGGAAGGAGTGCACTACAATTTCCTTGTCCATCAGAAACCCTTCATAGACGCCTTCGGGGAGGTGTAGGGGGAGGGTCTCCCTTGTACCCAAAGATCTGAAATTCTTGTATCTGCACCATTTCCATGCACCCTAGAGGCACAGTAGGCAACGTCTCAACAGAGTATCAGAATGAGGAACGGGAAGACAGCCTGGTAGTGACTCTGCTCAAAGTAGAATCTTTTCGAGAGGTTTACAGTACACAAAAATGTTCTCATATGGTAGGGGAATGTCCTGGAATTGACTCAAACGAAAAGAGGCACAATACAAATCTATAAGACGAAAGGTAGAGAAATACCATCCAGGCAAGGGCTCCATAGCTCAGGGGTTAGAGCACTGGTCTTGTAAACCAGGGGTCGCGAGTTCAAATCTCGCTGGGGCCTGAGTGTTTTTTTTCCCCTCTGCCCACAGAATTTCCGCCTCAGAAGGTAAGCGGGGGCGGACAACCGGGCACCAACGTGGCATTCTCTTGGCACATCTGCTTGTCTTCGGCGCCGCTTCGGCAGCTAGGCTAGGCGGGTTCACATATGCTACTAGAAACTGCCAATCTCAATGACTCTTGCGGCTTGTGGTTTACTTGTGCGCAAATAAGCATGCATGCCTACCGATAGAAGGCACTCAAGAACCTAGCTCGTTAGAAAATGCCTAATGACTTGAATGAGCCTTGAGGCAAAACTAAAAGGCATCTATACCATGGCTCGTTGGTCTAGGGGTATGATTCTCGCTTAGGGTGCGAGAGGTCCCGGGTTCAAATCCCGGACGAGCCCTCTTTTCTGCACTTCAGCAAGGTATGTTTGGTTGAAAACTTTCCAACTGCATTTTGCTCTCTCTCTACACTATGCATTGAAAAATTGCACACTTCCCAGGGATGTGAAACAACAAAGAGAAAGTCCCAGGTTGTCTTTTTTTTCTCTCTGACAAACTGTAACACATCTTCCTCTCCCTGCCTATCTCTAGCAATCCTGTTCAGTCAAATAAAAGTGTATGCGAAGCTGCTTGGAAACTTTAGCCCTTGGTAAACACAAGGAGCTGCTTTCTTTCCTGGGAATGAATTGGGAGCTGACAAATACCAACAGTAACACCATGTGTAACTGTATGATGTGTATCTTTTAAAAAGGGGCTTATATATTATTACATAATACTGCCTTTTCTTCTTCTTTTCCTTTCTTTCTTTTTTCCACCCTTTCTGATTTTTTTGTTTTGTTTTATTTTTTCTGTGAGGTAGGCAATGAATTCTGTTAACTCCAGTGGAGCAATACAGTGATGAGGGAAAGTGTATCTCCAAAGACAAATTTTGAAACGTTAAGTTTAAAAAACATGTTTTGTGGACCCTTAGCAACTTTCTTTATTGTGTGAATAACTACTACAGAATAAAACGATTCCATTAGAAGTGAGCTATATCCCTTCCTGGCAGCAGATAGACTAACTTATACATATCAACACTCATATTCTCTGTCTTCTGTCCTGTTTCAAGGCCCATCTTTCACTTCTCATATTTAAGGGCAACGCCTTCAGTTTCACATCAGATTAGTTTTCCATTTCCTCTCCTTTAGGTAAGGACCTAGTTTCTGAAATCAACATTACCTCCTCACCTCCACCCCCAAGCCCCTAACTACACACACAGCAGTTATTTACCCTAGTGTGCCAATCATTCTCATCTTTGTACAAACACCAAATAGCTGCAGTATCACCAATCCTTAAAAAAAAAAAATCCTTCTTAACCATTCTTCCCAGCTATCATACCAATTCTCTTTCTGCTGTATGGATAAAACAATGTTCTTAAAAGTTCTGCATTACCTATCTTAACTTCCTCCCCCTCATGCTCTGTGCTCAACCAATTATGATCAGGCCTTTTTTCTCCTCCACGCCACCGAAATAAATGGCTTTTGTCAAGGTCACCAATTACTTTGATGTTTCCAGATTTAAAGGTCTTTCCAGTCTTTATCCTACTTCACTTCTCATCTCAGGAGCCTACGTTTCAGTCTCTTTTGATGGCTCCTCCTTTCCTGACCTCTCAATATTCGAGTGTTACCTTGCTCTCCCCCCCACCCTTTTTGTTTTGTTTTGTTTATATCTCTATACTCAGCAAATCATGAGGCTTAACATAGCATTCTATACTGATGCTCCCTATTCATAAGCTTTGACCTAGGTTTGCAGATATAGTTGCCTGCTTGCCCCAGCATGTGAACGAGTTATAGGCATCTCAAAATTTACTTGTCTCAAATGGTAGCCTTGATTTCCTGCCACTCCTCTCCCAGTTGCTCTCCAACCACCACCCATATCTCGGGAACAGATCCATCATTTATCCAGTTTCTCCATACATCACATCCAATCCACTGTTCTATCTTCATCTATTTCCCAAGGCACTCACTATCACCCTAGTCTAAACTCGCCTTCGTCTCTTACAAATCCCACAATAGCCTTCTAACTCATCTTCCTACTTCTTCTCTACTTCCTATTCTAGAGAACAGCCACAGTTATCCTATTAAATTGTGCCAAATAATACTCTCCTCCACGTAAAAGCAGCCAATAAC